>JAYESD010000001.1:299320289-301720289 GCA_036927565.1 Tuctoria greenei
AAACATTTAAGATGCTGCTATTAACTTATAAAATGATGATTAATTTGTACGCGAGTCATTTACTGCTATATCCATACCTATGTTATGTATCCCTGTATGTAGAGTTTCATGTTTAGGTGAGACGGTTAAGTCTTGTTGAGCCTTCGTGCTCACGGTTGCTATATTAAGTTGTTTGCAGGTGAGATGTGACACACGGTTGAGATGTGACACCCGGTTCCGAATATGAACCAAGCGTAACGCATATGTGTGCCCAGGAAGTTCATCACACATATACGGTTGCATCACAAACGATATACAGAATTTAACCACGTCTTAACTATTAAATAAGTACTTTATTACAATAATCCAATAGTTCACGAATGATAAAACTCTAAATAATGCAGCGGAAAATAAACTAAACAGCACGACTCCAATCCACAGGCAGTTGACGGCGGTACACAACCTAGTACTCCACGTGATCCTCAGGGTACTCCCAATTGTCTCCAGTAGCTGTTTGGGGGGGGGGGGGGGGGGGGATTGCAAGGGTGAGTACATGTCGTACTCAGCAAGTGTGGAAAGTATGACATGTGGCTGATTCAAATGACGAATGTAATAATGGTTAAGTGCTGAAAAGTACAGTAAAACATTTGAAAAGCATTATACTATGTCTATGTGAAACAATCTCATCATAACCATCATATTAACATAATATAAACCATATCCAATTATTGCCAACATCATCATTATCCATGTCCAGTTACCGTAACTCAAATTCATATCCGTAACCATAATCCATAAACCATCCATAACCATTACCAACCCATAACCATAATCCAACCATCCCAATACCAAAATCCTCTAATCATGTAGGTCATCCAGGCGCTCATAACCGGGAGCACAGCTATCATGATAGTTTTTAACACTCGGCAGAGGTTGTACCACTTTACCCACATGTTCGTGATTTCGTCACCTTTTGATGACTAAGAAACCTCCATTATGCCATCTCACACTTCCGTAGGTGTGTGGCCAAGAGATCACAAAATAGCCTTTCAAAAGGGACTACTAGTATGTACGGGCCCACTAAGGTTTCACCGGCAGGCTTGAATCTCCATTCTCCCACCCACGGGCCCCCTCGTGTGCCATGCGGATCCCAGGGCAGTCCTCCTCGACTCCCATTCCCCGCGCCATCCAATGGTCCATACAATACTAGCAGCGCTCCTAATTATTCAGCTACGCCGCACCCATACTTGGCCTTGTGGTGGCACTGTTGACCTGGCGTATTCTCGCATGAACCGGTCCTTAGATCTAAGGCAAGCAAACCACCATAACATTCAACCCATCCACATACCAGGCTTGCTTAGATCACCCATCGTATTGACCAGTTCACATTAACCAGAATATCATTGATGCATAATTAAACGTGTAGTGTTGTTTGCCATCCCAATTAAGCGAAGCAAAAAGGTAAAAACCCTTCCCGACTCTCTACCATATATCCCAGGTGACAAGGGTGGTCAAACAAAACTAGTAAACTTCCTACCATAGGGTTCCCATCAATTTGACACAAGCATGCAAGTTCGCAAACAAAACATTTAATAAAACAGGATCAATATGCTTCAAGGACACTTGCCTTGCTCCAACGGATGGGGTTGCTCAAGCGCATCAAAGTCTTGATTTTGGAAATCCTCGTATGCGGCCTCTTGAGCACGTTCCTCTACGTGTGGTCATACATACAAGAAAGTACATACAATTCAATATAATGCACACAAAATAATCAACATGCAATGACATGCATGCATGCACAATTCAATAATTAATTAACTATGGTTGTTTATTAATTAGATACAACTAGTTCATACGTGTTCATATGAGTTTACGGCAATTTTAGGGTGGATTAATGCTGCTGAAAATAAAAATACGACGCAACTACGATCAATTTACGTCTATTAGATTCAATATGGTTGCTAAATTTCGCATCGGGAACATGGCCTATCGTAGATGCAATATCTTCGATGATCGCGGGATGGGGACAATGCGTAGACGAAGTAGATGCGCAGGGTCCTCCGGTGGCACGACGACGGTGACGCGATGGCGACGACGATCTCCGGCGAACGGTGGCACCCTCCTCTTTTTCTTCCTCTTCTTCCCCTCTTTTTCCCTGGCGGCGCAGCTCTCTGGTGCTTTTTCTTCTGTACCGGCGGTGTTCCTAGAAGGCGGCGGCGTTTCTGGGATCGGGGGAAAAAACCCACGGAACCTACGTATTTATAGCCGGCGGTACCGGTCGGGACCGAGTCGGTTCGGTTCGAGCGGGAGGTTGGGCGCGTCGGGGTGGGGCCAGGGGAGTCGGGCGGGATTCGGGCGGGATTCGGGCGGGAGCGCGGTGCGCGCTGCAAGGGAATCCCGCGCGGGAGCGCGCTTCGGTGGGGGGGGGGGGGGTGGCGCGGGCGTCATGATCGGGCGGGGCGCTTGGTCGGGATTTGGCGGGTGGGGCCCGGCGGCGCGTGCGCGCGTGGGGCGCGTCGGCCTGGGCGCTCGGTCGGCGCGGGAGCGGGAGGCGGGGCCCAGGCGGGGCAGGCGGCTCGCGGGGGGTGGCGCGCGGTGCGTGGCCGCAGGGGGGCCAGCTGGCTGGGCCGGCTTCGGCCGCCTGGCCAGCGGTTAGGTTTTTTTTCTTTTTTTTTCTTCTTTGTTTTTTTTATTTTTTTTCCATTATATAATTTATTTATATATATTTCTTTTATATATTATTATTATTATTTTATATTTATTCCCTAATACATGTTTTAGGCTATAATTATTATTTTCTTTTTCTTCTTTTTTTTTGCTACACCATATATGTATGTTTTTATATTTTATTATCTTTCTTTTATCCTACTAAAGTTTAATGCGTGATCATGTATGCAATGCATGATGCGAAAATTGAGGGTGTTACAAACCTACCCCCCTTAAAGTGAATCTCGCCCTCGAGATTCGATAGCGTGGAGAAAAGATGAGGGAATTCTGCCTTCAGGTCTTCTTCACGTTCCCATGTAGCTTTGGTTTCCGTATGGTGTTTCCATTGCACTTTGCACCAACGGATCTCTTATTTCTCGTGACCCTTTCCTTCATGTCCAAAATTTTGATAGGTTGCTCGACATAGGACAAATCCTCTTGAAGTTCTAACTCGTCCATCGGCACTTGTTCTTCCGGTACCCTGAGACACTTCTTGAGTTGAGAGACGTGAAACACGTCGTGTACATCGGAGAGATACGTCGGTAGCTCAAGTCGATAAGCTACCTCTCCTCGCTTGTCCAGAATCTTAAATGGTCCGATGTAACGTGGTGCCAGTTTTCCTTTGACGTTAAACCGTCGTTGACCTCTGATTGGTGACACTTTGAGGTATACAAAATCTCCAACTTCAAAAGTCAGACTCCTTCGCCTATTATCAGCATAACCTTTCCGTCGAGACTGGGCAGCCTTTAAGTTTTCCCGTATTATTTGGACTTGCCTTTCAGCTTCTTGTAACACGTCGGGACCAAAAACTTGATTCTCTCCGGTTTCATTCCAAAACAAGGGAGTCCTACACTTCCTTCCGTATAATGCTTCATAGGGTGACATTTTCAAACTTGCTTGGTAACTATTGTTGTATGAGAATTCAGCGTACGGCAAACTTTTATCCCAACTTTTCCCATACTTCAAGGCATAAGCTCTTAACATGTCTTCCAAAATTTGGTTGGTCCTCTCGGTTTGTCCTTCTGTTTGAGGGTGATACGGCGAACTGAAGTTCAACCTTGTTCCCATTGCTTCATGCAATTTCTGCCAAAACCTGGAGGTAAACTGAGAACCTCTATCCGAGACTATCTTCTTCGGTACCCCATGTCGACACACAATATGCTCCATATACAATTCTGCTAGCTTCGCGGTGGTATATGTGGTATTGACAGGGATGAAGTGAGCTGATTTTGTCAACCGATCCACAATAACCCATATTGAATCATAGCCAGACTGAGTTCACGGTAATCCAACTATAAAGTCCATACTAATCTCTTCCCACTTCCACTCCGGGATTGTAACACCCTCATTTTCATGCATCATGCCCTACATGCACTCATATACATGTTTAACATTAACCCATAACAAGAGGAACAAGTTTAAAATTGATTCAGAACAAAACCGCACTTAAAAATGTAGGAAAGTGCGGACTAGTCCGGTTTTGCTGAGGACTAGTCCGATTTCTCTCTGTCTAAAAATGGACTTGTCCGTTTTTGCTGCGGATTAGTCCGATATTTGCCTCTGGACAACTTCGGACTTGCCCGATTTTGTGCGGACTAGTCCGGTATTCCATGAATCCTTGAAAATTTGCTAAGTCCCTGGACTTTTCCGGACTAGTCCGGTGTTCCAGCGGACTTGTCCGTTTTCCTTTCTGACTAAGATCGGACTTGTCCGATTTTTGGCCAGACTTGTCCGATTTTCTCTCTGGACGACTTCGGACTAGTCCGGTCCTGTCCGGACTTGTCCGATATTTCGTGACTCCGAGATTGACCTTTTGTTTTACGACTTGTTTCTTGGGTTTCACGTCAAGTGGGCCTAGGGACGTCGTGCCCAACTCTTTTAGAGCCCATGTGGGACTCTAAACCGGCCTCTACTCATCCTAAACTCGAAATCCATCTAACCCTAGCCTCCACGTCTATATAAATAGCCCAACCCCTTGGTTTGACATCTATTTGCCACTTTTCCACCCACCCAAACCCTAGTTCGTGGGGAGCCACCATCAAGGAGGGAGGAGAAGATCCCAAACAAGAAGAAGAAGAGGAGGAAATGAAGGAGGATCAAGATCTCCACCAAGTTTCGTCCTTCACCACCAATTCATCTCCAAGTTCATCACCAACCCTAGATCATCAAGATCCAAGTGTTACCTCCAAGTTTCTTGGTTCATTGGAGTTCTAAACACCTGGTATACCTTCTATTCTCTTTTCCTTATGTGAATTCAACCCCTAATCTCCAAATTCACGTCGATCTAGAAAACCCTAATCTGCTGATCTCGTCAAGTGCGGACTTGTCCGGTCCCTAGCGGACTAGTCCAATCTTTCTGGTTAAATTGTGTTAAATTAATTCTAAAATTTGATCTAATCGACCCCAAACCTGTATAAACTTGTTAAAATCCATTAGAGCTAGTTAGTGATCATTAAAAGCAATCTAGTGACAAGTTCTACCTTGCATTGCATCAATCATGCATGTCATGTCATATTGAGTAATATTTGTGCACTCTTTGATTGTGTTTCTTGTCTTGTATGTTTATTGTGTGGATTAGACGGATTTGCGCTAGAGAGTGCCACGGAGGATCTACAACATCAAGAGTTTGAAGGCTTTGACCCTAATCAACAGCAAGAGCAAGGCAAGTGTCCTTGAAGCATATTGATCCTGTTTTTAAAATAAATGTTTTGTTTGCAAAACTGCATGCTTGTGTCAAATTGATGGGAAATCCTATGGTAGGAAGTTTACTAGATTTGCTAAACCACCATTGTCACCTGGAATTTATGGTAGAGAGCCGGGAAGGGTTTTTACCTTTCTGCTTCGCTTAATCAACTGGGATGGGAAACAACTATATCACTCAATTTAATTATGCATGGATGAGATTATGGTTAACATGAACTGGTTAAATATGGTATGGTAATGGATGATCTAAGCAAGCCTGGTATGTGGATGGGTTGGATGTTATGGTGGTTTGCTTGCTTTAGATCTAAGGACCGGTTCATGCGACAATAAGCCAGGACTACAGTGCCACCACGAGGCCAAGTATGGGTGCGGCGTAGCTGATTAATTAGGGCTTTGCTAGTGCTGTTTGGACCATTGTGGATGCTCGGGGAAGGGGTAGTCGGATTGGGTTTGTTGATGATTGGTGGGACTACCCTGTGATCCGAATGGCTCAAGAGGGGGCCCTTGGTTGAAGATGTTCTCTGCGGGAGACATCGCCACCGGTGAAACCTCAGTGGGGTCTAAATAGGCTAGTAATCCCTTTGTAAAGGCTATTTTGTGATCTCTTGGCCACACACCAACGGAAGTGTCTAATGTGACCGACGGGTCATGGGCATAAGGGAGGTTCTTAGTCACCGAAGGGTGATGAAATCACGAACACGTGGGTAAAGAGGTACAAACTCTGCAGAGTTAATTAAAACTATCATGATAGCCGTGCTCCCGGTTATGAGCGCCTGGACAACTTCCATGATTAGAGGCAAATTGGAATTTGGGATGGTTATGGTTTGGTAATGGTTATGGATGGTTATGAGTTTATCTCTGGTATTGGATCTGGTTATTGGCAATGGTGAAATCTGGAATTTTTGATGATGGTAATGAATTCAGATTTAGTATTACGGTATTACTTATGATTATGATGGGTTTACTTCACATACTTATACTATATTGCTTTTCAAATGTTTTACTGTACTTTTCAGCACTTTACCATTATTATTGTCGACATTTGAATAAGCCACATGTCATACTTTCCACACTTGCTGAGTACGACATGTACTCACTCTTGCAATGCCCCCCCCCCCAACAGTTGCAGGTCAGGATTGGGAGTTTAATGGCGATAATGCGGAGTTCTAGGCCGTGTCTACCGCCAGCTTTGCCTGTGGTGTTGATTGGAGCTGCGCATGCATACCCTGTCGCTTATGTTGCATAGTTGCTTAGTTTGCCTAGTTAGTTTATTTCCGCTGCATTAGTTGAACTTGTCATTAATATTCATTGGAGCTTGGATTCGAGGATAATATGGTTTGTGTAATAAAATTTGGTTAATTAAACTTGTTCTGTGGTAATTTTCTGTATACTCTTTTGTGATTGCACTCGTGTATGTGTGATGAACATCCTGGGCACACATATGCGTTAGCTTGGTTCATTTTCGGAACCGGGCGTCACAGGGATCTTCAATGGTTATAACAATCCGGCTGGCCTTGGATATTCAACTTTCACTCGTCGGCACACATCGCAAAGTGCAACATATTCGGCTATGTCCTTTTTCATGCTGGCCCACCAGTAGCATGTCTTTAAGTCCTTGTACATCTTCGTACAGCCAGGATGAATTGAGTAAGGCGAGTCATGTGCCTCCTTCAATATTGTTTCCCGAATATGCCTTACATTAGGTACCACAATCCTCTTTCCAAGCCATAGGGTACCCTGTTCGTCCTCATCAAATCTGAATTATTTTCCTTCTTGGGTCCTTTCCTTGATTTCCTGTATTTCCTTGTCCTTTGTCTGTCCCTCCCGTATTTCCTGCTCTAATGTTGGGTTGACTTCCATCGTTCCCATCTAATTTATGAATCCGAGGTTTAACCGTTCGAACTCCTTGCATAACTCGGATGGCAGCTCTCGAACTGTGAGTTGATGACTTACTCCTTTTCGGCTCAAAGCATCGGCCACTACATTGGCCTTCCCTGGGTGATAGTTGATTCCCACGTCATAATCCTTGATGAGCTCCAACAATCGACGTTGCCTCAGATTCAGATCTATTTGCGTAAATAGGTACTTGAGACTCTTGTGATCCGTATAAATCTCACATCGGTGACCAAAAACATAGTGTCTCCATATCTTCAAGGCATGTACCACGGCTGCGGGTTCAAGGTCGTGTGTAGGATAATTCAACTCATGCTTCTTTAGTTGCCTCGATGCATAAGCTACCACTTGGCCTTCTTGCATGAGCGCACATCCTAATCCTTGTCTTGATGAATCACAATATATGTCAAAACTCTTGCTCACGTCCGGTAATACTAACATCGGCGCGGTTGTCAACCTTTTCTTTAACTCCTCAAAGCTATCCTGACAAGCTTGAGTCCATCGGAATGCCTTCCCCTTCATTAGCAACTCCGTCATAGGCTTGGCTATCTTGGAAAAGTCCTTGATAAACCGACGGTAATATCCAGCCATTCCAAGGAAACTCCAAATTTCCTTAACATTCTGTGGCGGTTCCCACTTAAGCACATCTCTCACCTTCCCTGGGTTAACTGATACTCCTCCTCCGGAAATAATATGGCCTAAGAAGGAAAATTCCCGTAACCAGAATTGACATTTACTGAACTTGGCATACAATTGATGCTCCCTCAATTTCTGCAGCGTAAGCCTCAAGTGTTCCTCGTGTTCCTTCTCATCCTTCGAGTAGATCATAATATCATCGATGAACACTACAACGAACTTATCCAGATATTCCATGAAGACCTTATTCATGAGATACATAAAGTACACAGGCGCGTTCGTTAATCCAAATGACATGAAGGTGTACTCGTAAGATCCATATCGTGTCTGAAATGTTGTCTTGGGTATATCCGATGGTCTAATCTTCATTTGGAAGTATCCTGACCGCAAGTCGATCTTGGAGAAGATACAGGCACCCTTCATTTGGTCGAACAAATCCTCTATACGGGGCAGTGAGTACTTGTTCTTAATTATCACTTCTTTGAGAGACCTATAGTCCACACACATCCTCTGGGTTCCATCCTTCTTATCTACGAAGAGCACTGGGGCTCCCCACGGGGATGAGCTTGGGCGTATAAAACCCTTCTCTAGCTGCTCTTGAATTTGCTTCTTGAGCTCTGCTAATTCCTTAGGAGGCATCCTATACGGCCTCTTAGCTATAGGTGCAGTTTCGGGTATCAACTCAATGGCGAATTCTATGTCACGATCAGGTGGCATACCTGGCAACTCATCTGGAAACACATCCGGGTACTCGCGAACGATCGGAATGCTTTCCAATGTCACTTCTTCCACGTGATTCAGCATCGCTTTCTCTCTTGCAGGTTGGGCTGCTTCAACTTCGATGCGTGTACCATGTTCACTTGTGAACTGCACAATCCTCTCGGCACATTGAATGACTCCGTTATACTTGCTCAGCCAGTCCATTCCTAGTATTATGTCTATTCCTTGGGAGTCCAAGACTATGAGGTTTGCGAGAAAGTCTACCCCCCTTATTTTAATGCTTACTTTCGGACATACTATATTTGTCCTCATCTCTCCGCCAGGAGAACTTACTAGCATAGTTTGCTTCATATGAGATATAGGCAAATTGTACTTGGCAACATACTTTGATGAGATGAATGAATGAGATGCTCCTGAATCAAATAAAACAGTCGCGGGGTTGGAGTTGGCGAGAAACATACCAATCACGACGTCATCAGCTTGCTAGGCTTCCTCAGTAGAGACATGATTCACATTGCCACGAGCAAAATTCTGCTGTCCACTCTTGCCTTGTGGTGCTCCTCCATTTGGTCGTGGGTGATTTGGCCTTGGTGCATTGTTCATAGGTCCATAGTTTCTTCTGGGGCATTGACTCGCAAAGTGCCCGAGTTCTCCACACACATAGCATGTCTTACCGCCCGTAGCATTAGGGAAGTTTGGGCGCAGCTGGTTTTGAGCATTTGCCGCCATGTTAGGACGCGGCGCAGATGGCACAGGATAGCGAGGCGCTTGCATGGCGGGGCGTTGCTGCGGTGGCTGACTTGGGCAGGGCGGATAAGCAGCGCGGTATGCAGGAGCAGATGGGTTGTAGTGTGGTGCATTAGGTGGTGCATAGCGGGGGCGAACATTGCTTCCTTGCTGCAGTCCATGATGTGGCATCTTCCTCTTGTTGTCCTTCTCCATCTCACGAATCTTGTTCTCAACCACAATAGCCTTGTCAACCAGCTTTTGGAAGTTTGGATAATCAGTATTGAGCAACTGGACTTGAATTTCATTGTTGAGACCCCTCATAAACAGATAATGTTTCCTACTATCAGTTTTGATGTCTTGTGGAGCATATCTTGATAATTGAGTGAATTTGTTGAGATACTCACTCACGCTCATCCTTCCTTGCCTGAGATTTTCAAAGTCTTGTCTTCTCAGTATCATAACTCCTTCAGGTACATAGTGGGAACGGAAACTCTGCTTAAACTCAGCCCAAGTGATTGCCTCCTAATTATCATGAGCGTTGCAAAGAGCTTCCCACCAGTCAGCGGTTGCTCCAACTAGTTGATGTGATGCAAAGAGAACCTTCTCCCTATCAGTGCACTGGACAATAGCAAGTTTCTTCTCAACGGACTTCAGCCAATCATCAACTTCCATTGGGTTTGTGGCTTGTGCAAAGGTAGGCGGTCTGGTCCTCATGAACTCTCCCAAACGGTTGTGAGGGGGGTGGGGTGGTGGCGGGGGCGGTATATGAGGCTGATTGGTGTTGCCAGCTTGCAGCTGTCCCATGGTCTGTATCATGGTCTGCATGAGCTGGTTCTGCATAGCTAACAGTTGTTCAATATTGATAGCTCCCTGAGCATGTCCCTGATTGTTTTGAGGTACTTCATTGAGCTCCTCCTCATCGTTGGCATCCCTCTGGTTACGAGTTCTCACCATCTGTTGGCGGAAGAAAGGTGGGGACAGAAGGATTTAGAATTTGGAAAGAAATGTCCCGACTATATGCATCAAGGTATGTGACACTAAATAATACTTTATTAATATAGACCTATATGAGGATGTGGACAAGTGCCGAAGCATCCCACAACTCTCTACTAAGAACACAAGCACTCAAACAAGCACCAAACAAAATTGACAAAAATCCTAAAAGAAGTAACACAACTCAAGGTCACACAAGTACGTCTACGTCGCTCTTATTTAACTAATGGGGGTGTTCCTATCCTTGAGTCGTGGCATAGGTCGAGGACTACTCGTCGTCAAGCGGGAACTCCTCCGGGTCCTCGTCATTGCCGTCATCGTCGTCGGGGTCCTCGGGGTCCTCGGGGTCCTGTGGTGGTGAGGCAGCAGGCGGCGGTGGTGCGGCAGACGCTACACTAGAAGGCTCCTCGTCAGAGGACTCCTTAGAAGACGACTCACGCTGACCGTTGCGACGGTCTGGAGAGTCTGGGGTCCACGTCGGGGTGTCGGACGCGTAGTTGTCCGGGTCCTCGTCGGTGATCCGACGATACCTCCTAATTATCGCCTCGTGGCGCTGGGCGAGGTCACGTCCATCCTGAATCTCCTGCTGCGCCCTCTGAAGTCGAGCACTGAGCTGGGCCACGTCGTCAACAGTCTGACGAGACTGCGGGAGGTCCAGTGGTCCCTCCACGTGCCTGGAGACGAAGCTCGTAGTGCCACTGGGACGCTGCGGAACGAAGGCGTGCACCGTGTCCTCCAAACGGAAATGGCGGGCGTGACTCCAAAAGGTGGCTACTTCCCAGCTAGCATCCTGCTCCGCAGATCGGCGGGAGCTCCTCCAAGTAGGACTGCTGTGGGTCTTCACCAACTCATCACCATAGTAGATGTAGATCTTGCAGCTCCACTCCTTCCTGCTGGGGCGCTGCACTCCAGTGGTGTGGTAGGAGAGCGAGAGGCTGTGGTGACGGTAGCCAGCCTCACGGAGTAGGGCACGGAGACAATGTCGCAGTTGTCCTGCGGCCCTGCCATCAGAACGGATCACCACGGGGTGACGGGGGTCGACGGCCGGAGAGCGACTGGCCAACCTACGTGGGGGCACAAGTCCACCGGTCGACTGACGGAGGGTTGTCTTGGTGCGGGCCATCTACAGAAAACAAGAACACATTAGAGGAAAAAATAACGAAATACGAATCTGGAAATTTCAGCAGCTAAAATGGCGGAAAAGGAGCGGTGCAGCGGTTCAAAGGAACAAAAAAATAGAGAGAAAGATGCAGCAGCCAACACAAGAATTTTGCCCACACATAACAGCAGCAAAACACATTTTTTCGCAAAAATTTAAGCAGCAAAAAACAGCAGCACTTAATATTGCTCACTTCTGAAAATTTTTATCAAAAACGCAGCAGCGGTCAATACTTTTTGCGGCTGAAAATAAGGGAACAAAACAGCAGCAAAAATTTTCGAAAATAGCAGATTAGAAGAGTGTTCCTAAGTGCTCTAGAGTGTCCATTCTACCTAGGCTTGCGTCCTACGGTCAACACGGCTCTGATACCAATTTGTGACACCCGGTTCCGAATATGAACCAAGCGTAACGCATATGTGTGCCCAGGAAGTTCATCACACATATACGGTTGCATCACAAACGATATACAGAATTTAACCACGTCTTAACTATTAAATAAGTACTTTATTACAATAATCCAATAGTTCACGAATGATAAAACTCTAAATAATGCAGCGGAAAATAAACTAAACAGCACGACTCCAATCCACAGGCAATTGACGTCGGTACGCAACCTAGTACTCCACGTGATCCTTAGGGTACTCCCAATTGTCTCCAGTAGCTGTTTGGGGGGGGGATTGCAAGGGTGAGTACATGTCGTACTCAGCAAGTGTGGAAAGTATGACATGTGGCTGATTCAAATGACGAATGTAATAATGGCTAAGTGCTGAAAAGTACAGTAAAACATTTGAAAAGCATTATACTATGTCTATGTGAAACAATCCCATCATAACCATCATATTAACATAGTATAAACCATATCCAATTATTGCCAACATCATCATTATCCATGTCCAGTTACTGTAACTCAAATTCATATCCGTAACCATAATCCATAAACCATCCATAACCATTACCAACCCATAACCATAATCCAACCATCCCAATACCAAAATCCTCTAATCATGTAGGTCATCCAGGCGCTCATAACCGGGAGCACGGCTATCATGATAGTTTTTAACACTCGGCAGAGGTTGTACCACTTTACCCACATGTTCGTGATTTCGTCACCTTTTGATGACTAAGAAACCTCCATTATGTCATCTCACACTTCCGTAGGTCTGTGGCCAAGAGATCACAAAATAGCCTTTCAAAAGGGACTACTAGTATGTACGGGCCCACTAAGGTTTCACCGGTAGGCTTGAATCTCCATTCTCCCACCCACGGGCCCCCTCGTGTGCCATGCGGATCCCAGGGCAGTCCTCCTCGACTCCCATTCCCCGCGCCATCCAATGGTCCATACAATACTAGCAGCGCTCCTAATTATTCAGCTACGCCGCACCCATACTTGGCCTTGTGGTGGCACTGTTGACCTAGCATATTCTCGCATGAACCGGTCCTTAGATCTAAGGCAAGCAAACCACTATAACATTCAACCCATCCACATACCAGGCTTGCTTAGATCACCCATCGTATTGACCAGTTCACATTAACCAGAATATCATTGATGCATAATTAAACGTGTAGTGTTGTTTGCCATCCCAATTAAGCGAAGCAAAAAGGTAAAAACCCTTCCCGACTCTCTACCATATATCCCAGGTGACAAGGGTGGTCAAACAAAACTATAAACTTCCTACCATAGGGTTCCCATCAATTTGACACAAGCATGCAAGTTCGCAAACAAAACATTTAATAAAACAGGATCAATATGCTTCAAGGACATTTGCCTTGCTCCGACGGATGGGGTTGCTCAAGCGCTTCAAAGTCTTGATTTTGGAAATCCTCGTATGCAGCCTCTTGAGCACGTTCCTCTACGCGTGATCATACATACAAGAAAGTACATACAATTCAATATAATGCACACAAAATAATCAACATGCAATGACATGCATGCATGCACAATTCAATAATTAATTAACTATGGTTGTTTATTAATTAGATACAACTAGTTCATACGTGTTCATATGAGTTTACGGGAATTTTAGGGTGGATTAATGCTGCTGAAAATAAAAATACGACGCAACTACGATCAATTTACGTCTATTAGATTCAATATGGTCGCTAAAATTCGCATCGGGAACATGGCCTATCGTAGATGCAATATCTTCGATGATCGCGGGATGGGGACAATGCGTAGACGAAGTAGATCCGCAGGGTCCTCCGGCGGCACGACGACGGCGACGCGATGGCGACGACGATCTCCGGCGAACGGTGGCGCCCTCCCCTTTTTCTTCCTCTTCTTCCCCTCTTTTTCCCTGGCGGCGCAGCTCTCTGGTGCTTTTTCTTCTGTACCGGCGGTGTTCCTGGAAGGCGGCGGCGTTTCTGGGATCGGGGTAAAAAACCCACGGAACCTACGTATTTATAGCCGGCGGTACCGGCCGGGACCGAGTCGGTTCGGTTCGAGCGGGAGGCTGGGCGCGTCGGGGTGGGGCCAGGGGATTCGGGTGGGAGCGCGGAGCGCGCTGTGCGGGAATCCCGCGCGGGAGCGTGATTCGGGGGGGGGGGGGGGGGGGCGCTGGCGTCGGGATCGGGCGGGGCGCTTGGTCGGGATTCGGCGGGTGGGGCCCGGCGGCGCGTGCGCGCGTGGGGCGCGTCGGCCGGGGCGCTCGGTCGGCACGGGAGCAGGAGGCGGGGCCCAGGCGGGGCAGGCGGCTCGCGGGGGGTGGCGCGCGGTGGGGGGGGCAGCTGGCTAGGCCGGCTTCGACCGCCTGGCCAGCGGTTAGCTTTTTTTTTCTTCTTTGTTTTTCATTTTTTTTCCATTATATTATTTATTATTTTATATATATATATATTTATTATTATATAATTTATTTATATATATTTATTTTATATATTATTCTTATTATTTTATATTTATTCCCTAATGCATGTTTTAGGCTATAATTATTATTTTCTTTTTCTTCTTTTTTTTGCTACACTATATATGTATGTTTTTATATTTTATTATCTTTCTTTTATCCTACTAATGTTTAATGCATGATCATGTATGCAGTGCATGATGCGAAAATTGAGGGTGTTACATGAGACTTATGAGCAAGGGCCCGAGGATGAGGCTATGCCCCCGTCGGGGTATACCGCCGAATGGGAGCCCTGCACGCCGTAGTAAATGTGTGTGGCTAGTGTGTAGCGCCCGCGGGCTGGACGGGTGCACTTTTGCATAGCTAGGCCAAGAGTTTAGCTATGAATATTATCTTCCGCTGTATATTAATTATTGTAACAGACTTCTGCTATTTATATAAATAAAACTTTGTATTTTGTCGTATTCTTTTCTTGTGTGTTGTTGGGTGCCGCATTGCACGACACCACCCTCTGCGATTCCTGGAATGTGTGGACCCGATCCCCACAGCTCGGTATCAGAGCCGCATTGGGAATAGCACGCTCGAAAAGAGCCTATTTTGAAAACTTAAGAGTAGTCGAGTAAGGATTAGTACTATGCCCACATAAGGTCTATTATAGTATTAGTTAGTTAAGGTGGCAAGCTAACTTATGTGTTATTATATTCTGTAACGACGGTCTGACGTCAGGTAAGAGGTAAGGTACGCCACCACAAGCGGATCAATTGCGGTAAGCTCACCATGTGAGAGGTAGCATGTGGTTGTTTCCGTGGCTTGGCACGGAAATGTTAATATGAGTCTCTGAAACTTTCCATGTTTTTGAGAACATATGACACGCGGTACCCCAGCGTGCTACAAAATTAGTGGGAGCCCCCATCGGGTGGGACATAACCCGATGCGCCTCCTACTGGTGCAGCACTATGCAAAGACGTGAGACCCCGTCGGGTGGTAGAAAACCCAGTCATGTATCTCGAGACGTGGCTTAGCTCGGGGCGGCCCGTATGGAATGATACGGGACGAATGTTTTTACTTTCATATATACTATTGTGAGTTGTTCGCCCGTGCGGGTTGTGCCGTACGGCGCCATATGTTTGATATATCGTTTGTGTGTAGATGCAGTACACTAACCACGTTTAAGTAGCTCGAGTAGAAAATGTTTTCGAGTGAACGTCATTACTGCCACCGTTGAGACGTACGCCAGAATACCGGCTTAGGATTTTCTTTGGTGAGGGTGTAGTACTGGCATTGCATTCGAGTTTCATCAGGAACGTCGACGGCGATCTCCGTGCTGGTGTTGTGACTCGACAACAAGTAAAAATTTCCAACTTAGGACTAAGTTTGAATTTGTAATCTCCGTTTTGGAGAGTACTGGTCAGATTTAAAATTGATCGTGTGATCGCTTGGACAAGTGGACATATGGTTTGGGAATTTTAGGAAGTCATCCACAAGTTTCATTTTCAGCTCCAAGGCAGATTTCAAGATTTAAAACTTTAAAACTTCATTTGAACTTAAATTGCTCGGTTCCTGGTTCAAACTGTGAATTGGACAGAGAATTGACTAAGTTTGGAACCTCATAACTTCCTGTATATTTTACCCCTGTAGGTCTATCTTACATGGTTGAACATTTTAGAGAGTCCTCTAAAACTCTTATGTTCAACTTCAGATTATAATCCCCCTGTAAACTAATGAAAAATTCAAATTTCCAAACTCTGTTAAATCTTGACTGAGACTGGACAGTTTCTGTACCCTGTTACTATCTTGATCATATCTCTTTGTAGAATCAACGAGTGACTTCATATAAAGCATTTCTATAATCCTTAGGATGTATAAAAAAATGTTGTAATTTATGATTTTTGCATATCTTGATGTTTTGTATCTGGAAAATTTTGGACAAACTCAGCCTTAAACAGAGGGGGTGCTGTCAAATTTTTTCCAGAAACATTGTCAACTTGAAAAATTCATATCTCCTTATACAGAAATGATATGGAAGCAAATATATACATAATGGAAAGATATTTGAGTATAATACAATTTTGTAGTGGAAATCAAGTTCTGAATGTGCCTCTAACTGGATGAAAATTTCAAGTTTCTCCAGACTGGTCAAAAGGAACAGAAACTGTGACAGCATTCCAGTGATATGTTTCATTTGGCATTTGAATTTGGATTCATTTTCATAGTTCAATTTTCACATACATGATCTGTTTATCAACAAAGTTTGTTGAATTTGAGTACTTGACTCATTCAAGTACTTCTTTTATAGATGACGGGTGTGATGCTATTGTCGGACGGTTGGGTGTTCTCCACGTGCGCCAACTGTCCGGGCTTCCCGAGCATGTTGCGGGAGGTGCTCCAACAGTTTGGCTTCATCGAGATGCCATGCTATTGGGGTCATGAGGCGGTTGACAGAGGCGTACTTTTGTGTACCGTCCTGGTTGACATCCCGGCTATTCCGCATTTTTACGGATGGGCTCCTTTTTTGGTCACGATCCGGGGAGCTCGTTTGGAGGACACGTGGGCCATTGCAGCGGGTGAAGCGCTTATGAAGCTTTGCGAGCTTCATCAAGATGCCATGGTTGGGACACAATTTTCTCTTCTCCCGGTCCGTGGTGCTGCTGTTTTTGAGTGGCAATGTTGTATGGTTGCGGCCTATCGACCATATGGCGACACAACCTCGACAACACTTGGGACATATGCCGCTGCATCCAGCATGGTGGTTCTCGCACAGGGTGCAATTCTTCAGGAGAATATCGAAGCCTTGAGGCAAGCGATGGAACGGGGTGACACTCTTGGTTATATCAATGAGAACCTCCGTTTGCTCCTGGCTCCGACGAATCACCGGCTGAATCAATGCGAGGATCAGCTGAATCACACTCGCACGAGACTGCGAAAAGCTCGTGCCGAAATGAGGCAAACTCGCATGGAACTGCATCAAGCTCGTGATGGACTGCAGGCGAGTCAGTTGGAGGTGCAACAACAGCAAGAGCAGCTGTTGGTGGTCACCGAGGCACAAGACGAAGCCATCGAGGAAGCTCGGAATTGGGAGTACGAGGCAGAGCAACTTCAGGATAATTTGATTGAGGCTGAAGCACAATTGCAACCAGTTGTGTATCCAACGGCTCATGACATACCGCTGAATATGGGTGAGCAAGTGCCTTCAAGTCCGGGGGAGGAAGAAGATCCAGAGATACTCGAGTACATCGATGACGATGCATCGAAATAGGATGGGGCAGCACTATTGCCATCACGGGGCAACGTATAGTTAGTGGTTGCTCGTGTTTATTGTGTAGCCATGTTTGTGTCATATTATAAATAGTAGTGGGTGTGTATGAGATGACAAGATGTGTATGACATCTCATGGAGACCAAGTATAGTTGAGATGTACTTCCGTAGTGGGAGTCCGTCATATTGGAAATCACTATTGTACACTTGGTCATGATATAATAGATCTTGTATAAAGTTTGTACTTTATAAATATATGTGAATGTTATGCAATTATCACATTGTCAATACTCACACTACTATGGTATAAAATGAATGAAGAAAACAAACATGTTCTGATTTAAATCATGTGGATGCAGAATGGTGTGTGCGCGTTCGACGCCCGAGATGGGGGGCTCAAGCCGGGTTCGTGAGGATGAATCTTTGACCCGGGAGCAAACCACAACACCACAGCAACAAGTCCCTCCACCACCACCACCTGAACCTCCGAGGACGCTCGCGGAGATTCTGGCTGCAGTACTCGGCTCGCGCGATGAGCAAACCGAGTTACTGCGGATGTTGGTTCAAAATTCATCCCGTCAAGGGGGACGACAGGACAATGGGCAACGCCAGCCCCAACAAAGCTCGTATTCGGATTTCTTGGTGACGCACCCACTGGTCTTTACAGTGGCCGAGGAGCCTCTGGAAGCGGACAACTTTATCCGCACTCTTGAGGCGAAGTTCGATTTGATGCGATGCACCGAACAGCAAAAGGCACTATTTGCAGCGCAACAGCTTCAGGGATCCGCTGGTGCTTGGTGGGCGAACTTCATCGCCTCACTGCTGGCTGGTCATGCGGTCACTTGGACCGAATTCCAGGAGGCATTCCGCGCCTACCATATACCTCCCGGAATAATGAAGAGGAAGCTTCAAGAATTCTTGGAGCTAAAGTAAGGCGGGAGGAGTGCCCACGAATACGCCCGCGCGTTCAAACACTTGGTGTAGTACGCGCCAGAGTATGTTGGGACGGAGGACAGGAAGCGGGATATTTTCTTCTGGGGTTTGAATCCCAAGATGAAAGTTCAACTCGCGCAATGCAACTGTGGCACCTTCAACAACCTTCAACAACATCGTCAATGCCGTGATTGTACAAGAGGATGCTCAGCGCGAGCTCGTTTTTGATAAGATGAAATGGAGCGCGCCGTCGAGCAGCAGTGGGGGTGGTCCACAGAAGTACCGCGTGGTGTATCGCTCACCATCTGGTCAGCGATGGCAGCCACCGACGTGACTGCATCAATTTTGCGGTCGATCTTTCAACGCGCCGCATTTTCAACCGCCATCTCCACAACAGTAGCAGCAGCAAAGGATGGCCCCGCATGCATACCCACCTCCACCACGTGCACCGGGATTCCGTCCGCGGATTGGAGGGAACCCGACACAGTACACGTGCTATACGTGTGGCCGTCTCGGGCATTTTGCGAGGGACTGCCCCGAGCAGCGTCAAGGCAGCGGGCAAGCACCATATCGGGGTGCCGCTCAACCCCGCAACCAGCCGAAGAAACCAGCACCAAAACCCGGCAACATCCACCACTTAGATCTCGAAGACGTGCCGGAAGGCGAACCCATTCTTGCGGGTACGTTTTCTCTACTCCAAAATCCCTTAGTAATATTAGTTGACTCCGGTGCCACCCATAATTTCATTAGCCAATCTTATGTTGTCAAGCATCATTTACCTATCACTCCCACAGAAAGTTCATATTTTATTTGCTGTCCGGGTGGGAAAATAGCAGCGTACATGAAAGTCCATAAAGCACAACTTAAGATGGGTGGGAATATCTATCCGACTTCTCTAATTATATTAGAGGGTCAAAAGCTTGATGTCATCTTAGGGATGTCGTGGCTTCACCGTCATGGTGCTGTCCTCGACATTTTTCCACATCTGATCCATCTAAACTCTCCACTATATGAACCACACACTCTCATTCTAGACCGCCTTACCCAGAAAATCCCAGCCACATACAACACGGAAGCCACAAAGCTTGAGGACATTCGTGTGGTTCGTGAATATCCGGACAATTTTCCCAACGACCTTCCAGGTATGCCACCAGATAGGGACATCGTGTTCAAGATTGAACTTATTTCAGGAACCACGCCTATTTCTCGAAGGCCGTACAAAATGGCACCCAATGAGTTGGCAGAATTAAAGGAGCATTTGAAGGACCTGCTGGACAAAGGTCCCATACGCCCAAGTTTATCACCTTGGGGCTGCTACACATTATTTGTAAAGAAGAAGGACAAGACGTTACGTCTATGTGTGGACTATCGTCCACTCAATGTCGTGATGATCAAGAACAAGTATCCACTACCGCGCGTCGATATTTTATTCGATCAATTAGTAGGTGCTAAAGTATTCTCAAAGATGGATCTTCAGTTTGGATATCATCAAATCAAAATCCGACCGGAGGATATACTGAAGATGGCATTCTCGACGAGATACATGCTTTATGAATATCTCATCATGTCATTCGGGCTTACCAACACGCCGGCTCACTTCATGTACCTCATGAATTCTGTTTTCATGCCCGAGTTGGACAAGTTTGTCATGGTATTCATCGACGATATTCTGGTGTATTCAAAATCAGAGGAAGAACACGCCAAACACTTGCATAACGTACTCCAACGATTGCGAGATCACAAGCTTTATGCAAAATTCAGCAAGTGTGAGTTTTGGATCAAACAAGTACCATTTCTTGGTCACATTATTTCAGCGAGGGTATCGCTGTTGATCCAGGCAAAATTATGCAAGTGCTGAAATGGAAGTCTCCAACGTCCGTACACGAAGTTCGCGGCTTTCTCGGATAGCGGGTTATTGTCGGAGGTTCATTCTGAGCTTTTCAAAAATCGCTAAACGAATGACAGAGCTGCTGAAAAAGGGGACTAAATATATTTGGATCAAGGCATGTGAGGATGCATTCCAAGCATTGGTGAAACATCTCACAACAGCCCCGGTGTTAGCTCAGTCGGATACGACCAAATGTTTTGCCGTTTATTGTGATGCATCCGGCATTTGTCTCGGCTGCGTGCTAATGCAAGAAGGCCGTGTGATCGTGTATGGGTCACGGCAGCTCCGAAATCATGAGGAGCATTATCCAACTCATGACCTTGAGCTCGCTGCCGTGCTACTCGCTTTGAAAATGTGGAGGCATTATTTACTCGGAAATCTAGTGCACCTCTACACCGATCGCAAGAGCCTTAAATATACCTTTACTCAGAAGAAACTGAATATGTGGCAGCGAAGATGGTTAGAACTGATCAAAGATTATGAGATTGAAATTAATTACCATCCCGGCAAAGCGAATGTAGTTGCCGATGCGCTGAGTCGCAAGTCTCACGTCAATAATCTATCCATCACTCCGATGGAAGAGGACGAGCCGAGTTTATACTTAGTTCCATATGGAGCGTTATATAATCTTGCTCTCATCCCTACTATACGAGAGGAGATTATGGAAGCTCAAAAGAAAGACGTGGGTATGTCGCACATTCGTAGGAGAATGAAGAATGGGGAAATGAAGTTCTTCCGAAGTGATGAACATGGTACCCTGTGGTTTAAAGACCGTATCGTGGTACCCCATGACATAGAACTTCGAAAGAAAATCTTGGACGAAGCTCACTTATCCAAGTATTCGATTCATCCGGGCAGCAACAAGATGTACCAGGATTTGAAAACCAGATTTTGGTGGACACGGATGAAGGGAGAAATTGCAAAGTACGTATCGGAGTGTGATACGTGTCGGCGGGTGAAAGCCGACCACATGAGAAAGGTCGAACAGCTGCAACCATTGAAAATTCCGGCTTGGAAATGGGAGGACATTAGTATGGATTTTATTGTCGGATTACCTCTCACATTCCACATGCACGATTCGATTTGGGTGATAGTCGACCGACTAACCAAATCAGCTCATTTTATTCTGGTACATACAAAGTACATTGCCAAGAAATATGCAGAGTTATATATTGCAAGAATCATGTGCTTGCACGGAGATCCCCGGACGATTATTTCAGATCACGGTGTGCTGTTCGTTGCTCGTTTTTTAGAGCAGCTGCACGCGTCATTGGGGACAAAACTGATCTGAAGCTCCGCATATCACCCACAGAATGATGGTCAAATTGAACGGGTGAATCAAATTTTGGAAGATATGCTACGCGCATGTGCCATCCACCACAGTAAAAATTGGGATGACCATTTACTGCTGGCAAAGTTCTCTTACAACAATGGTTATCAAGCTAGCATCAAGATGGCGCCGTATGAGGCTCTCTACGGCCGGAAGTGTCGCACACCACTCAACTAGTGTGAATCCAGCGAGCGAGTTATATACGAAATTGATCTTGTAAATGAAGCCAAAGAATGAGTGCGAGTAATTCAAGACAATCTCAAGGCTGCTCAATCTCGGCAGAAAAGCTATGCGGATAAAAGATGTCGACCTCTCCACTTCGATATCGGAGACCACGTTTATCTCCGTGTCTCTCTGATGAAAGGGATTCACCATTTCGGGGTGAAGAGAAAACTTGCTCCAAGATTCATTGGTCCATTCACCGTCATGGAAAAATGCGGACCCGTGGCCTATTGCTTGGAGTTACTGGCGTCACTTTCTGGAGTTCATAATGTATTTCACATTTCTTAGCTGCGGAAGTGTCTTAAATCCTCAGCTGAAATCTGCACCGAAGACATTGAGGATCTCCAACCGGATCTCACTTATTCTGAGTATCCAATCTGGATTATCGATGAAAAGACTCGCACCACCAGAAACCAGACTTTGTACTTCTACAAAGTCTTGTGGAGTAACCATACCGTTGAGGAAGCGACATGGGAACTTGAGGACTACCTCCGATCAAACTATCCGGAGTTGTTATCATATCATGTCCGGTAATCTTTTTACCTCCATCTTTTTTTACTTGTAATCTCGGGATGAGATTCTTTTACGGGGGGGGGAATGTAAAAGCCCAAATGTTTCATAGTGCAAAGTTTAGAAGATTCAATTTAAAATTTGAATGGGAAAATAAATCAAAGGGCAATGAAGAAATTAAACCAACTCAAGCTTCAATAGAAGGGATTCAAAAATTCAAATTAGCTCCTATTCGAACTTTGCCAAAATAAAAATATGAGTTCATCATTAAATTCCAAATATTCCAAATAGCTTCTCTGCAAAGTTTCAAAATTTTTGAAGCTCATTTGCTATTTAATTCAGTGGCTCCATTGAATTCTATTCGAATTCAAATTTGAATTTGTATTGCATCTGAAATTTGTCCAAATTTGAAATCCAATTTCAGAATCATAACTCCATATTTAAATTGGCCTCTCCACAAAAATCTAGCATTTTTGGACAATTGTTGGTGGGTGAATTGAATGGAACAGAAAAGGGATGAGGATGGGAGTTGTGGGACCCACTGGTCAGTCTCTCCCACTCGGTGAACCAACGGAGCCCCTCTATTTACGGGTGTCCCCGCGCTTCAACGCCGGGAGAGCTCACCACCACGACAAGAGCATGCAAAGCAAGTAGCTGCGTGGCCTAAACCGACCTCTCCACTCTACTTAAGCACCGGATGACTCCCGTTCGACGTTCACCGTCCATTTCTTCCAAACACAAACCGTCAGCGTCATCACTGACCGCCTCCCTCTTCTCCACTTCATCTGATCGTTCTAGCCCTCAATTGATCGAGCTCCAAGCATCAAAAAGTAACCCAAATCATTGCTCTACCTTCTCCAACCGTTGGTTCAATGTTTCCTGACCTAAATCTGTGGTATTCCTCAGTTTCGCAGACGCCGCCGGAGTTGGGGACGATCATCGCCTCTGTGCCACCATCACCATCCCTCAACAAGCGGTTTCACACCTTGACTCCAACAGCAAAGGGATCGCCATCACGAGCCCTTTCTCACGGTAAAACTCGTGCTTCAGTTCCTTAAGTATCAAGCAAAGTATTCAAGTCTTGCTTTCGGCCGTGGCCCATGAACTAACTAGCTTCTTAGTTTAATTCCATTTCTACATGTAATGATTCTTCAATCCAATTAAGGATTATAATCCTTACCTCCTAGCGCACCCGTCTGCCAAGAATCGATGGAAACAATTGAAGGATTGCCGAGATATTCGAGTTTTCCTCTCCGCCATTGAAACCTCCCCTGTTCACCGACGAACTTGTTCTTACCGGCGGTTCCACGTCGTTTACACCACCTAGTAACCGTCTTCATGATCCCAAGAGCCTCCCCGACCTTTTTCCTATGCATTTGCGCCATTTCCGAGCGATTCCAACCATCGCCGAAACCCTAGCTCCGCCAACGTCATCGCGCCGCCGTCTCCGGGCATCGCCGCCGCGATTGGACCCCACCATCGTCTTGCGCGGTCGATTTTAAGGTTAGGAGGTCAAGACTAGGCCTAGAGGAGGTCAGAATGCTAATAAAAATACACTTGATCTCCAGTAAAAATTGCAAGTTCGTTAGACTTCATTTACTGGACCAAACAGTGTTCAAATCACCTATGTCAATTGAAAAATGGAAAATGTCCAGAAACCTTTTCAACATTTTCCCCAAACTTGTAAAATCAGTTTCTCCCTATAGGAAGCTTAGAAAATTATGAAACAAATTTTCATAGAACCAGTGGGACCTCCTCTACCATAATCACCTACTGGTAGCCATGAAAAGATACATATTCAGTACCAAATTTCAAAGAAGCCTTTTATTGTTGGAGTTTTAGAGATAACAACCTTCCTTGAACATCTCCAATTTTTGGTCCAGATCTTCCCCATAGATCCTAGTGTCCACTGTAAAAATCCCAAAGCCAATTAAAATCATTTACATAGCTGATCAGTATTTCTAAGATCTTTTCTATAGTTTCTATATCACTCATGTACTTTATATATTGCATATCATATAGTGACCGAGATCGAGGAGCGCCCGGAGCCCTTGGAGATTCTACTTCCAGAAGCTAACTTCCCCTCTGACTCACAGCCAGGAAAGCCCTGGTTTGCATTTAAGTGTTATTTCGAATTTTCTATTCGTATCACTTATGTCTAGGATGAACTTTGTGCATTAGGGCTAAGGTGCTTGTTACTACACTCGCATGACTCACAAATCCTATGGAGTATTGGGTAGGTCTAGAGCTTGACGAATAGACAACGCCATGCTAATGTTTATAGGAATCCGGTAGAAGTCTAGTAGTTGGAATCTACTCGCGAGATAGAATTTTATCACACGGGAAAGATTTGATCGAAGAATGGTTTAGAAATGTGAAATTGAGACTGAGCAGCAGGTAGGATGCAGCGAGACGTGGTCTCACGTGCATAGCCCTGCTTGTGTCGACTGAGGACCGATCCTTGTGCGGCCCTACTGGACAAGTTTGAACAGTACCGAATGCATACTAGACATATGGAACCCAGGAAATAGATGTAACTTGATAACTTGGATTTCGAGGCATAGCCCATTGTCGATAGGGGTGGGCTGAGGGTAGTAAGGTGTAAATTCGCCCGCGGGTACCGACACGCTCCGTGTGGGAACCTTATGCCCGCGATGGTGGGACCGGTTCGGCATTTGAGTTCTCTTTTGAAAGGTTGTTGTGTATGACATGGTGAGGAGCACGGCATGCTCCTTAGGCACGGGTGTGCGTGACGTGTTATTCGGATGTGTCCTGATTGCAATCACTGTCCCTCGCGGTTATTTGAGTACCGCTTGTTCACTGCGTTTTGATGTAGTAAATACTGAAAAATTTAGGAGAATATGATGTATTGAAATATAATTGCTTTGCAACTATGATTGCTATAGATTAGGCTCACTAAAGTTACTGTTATTAAAGATTTAAGGTGCTGCTATTAACTTATAAAATGATAATTAATTTATATGCGAGTCATTTACTGCTATATCCATACCTCTGTTAAGTATCCCTGCATGTAGAGTTTCATGTTTAGGTGAGACGGTTAAGTCTTGCTGAGCCTTCGTGCTCACGGTTGCTATATTAAGCTGTTTGCAGGTGAGACTTATGAGGAAGGGCCCGAGGACGAGGCTATGCCCCCGTCGGGTATACCGCCGAATAGGAGCTCTGCACGCTGCAGTAAATTTGTGTGTGGCTAGTGTGTAGCGTCCGCGGGCTGGACGGCTGCACTTTTGCATAGCTAGGCTAAGAGTTAGCTATGAATATTATCTTCCGCTGTATGTTAATTATTGTAAAAGACTTCCGCTATTTATATAAATAAAACTTTGTATTTTGTCGTATTTTTTTCATGTGTGCTGTTAGGTGTCGCATCGCACGGCACCACCCTCTGCGATTCCTGGAATGTGTGGACCCGGTCCCCACATTTAGCAACATTTAGCAGATTCTTTTCTAGAATTTGTTCTAAAGAATTGGCAGAACCAAATTTGGATAAGATGATCAAACAATTTTCTAAAACAATTTGTAAGCTTGAGATGTTGCTTCCTCCCGCTTTCTTTGATAGCATGGTACATCTTCCAATCCATCTTGCTGAAGAAGCTCGCTTGGGTGGACCTATTTCTTACAAATGGATGTCTCCAATTGAGAGGTACCTTGGTACATTGAAGAGGTATATACGTAACAGAGCTCACCCGGAGGGTTCTATAGCTGAGGGATATATTATGGAAGAGTGTATGACTTTTTATAGTCAGTTTTTAGATAACATCAACATCAAGCTTAATAGGACGGAAAGTCATGAATCTGCAGCTAGGAATGAACCTTCACTCGAGTCTAATATATTTACAGAAGTTGATAATTCTAAAAAAGGTGTTAAATGGGGCCAACATACGATGTTAGAACTACATAACATCAGGCATTATATTATTTCTAATGTTGAAGAGTCCGCTCCATGGATCAAGTACGTATAACTCAGATGTTCTATACTATATTGGATCATGCTTATTGTAGATAGCTAATTTAATTTTGTACCCTTTTCAGTGACATTTTGAAGAGCTGAAAAAGATTCATTCTCGTGATGTTGAAAAACGCCATAGAGATGAGTTTGTTTATTGGTTTCAGAAACGAGTAAGTACATGCAAGTTTTTACTTTGACGAAATATTGAACAAATATGTGTTCTGAAGTTGGTTTACCGATGACCCCTTTTATAATAATGTGTACAAATTACGACACTACACATTGAAGGCAAAGTAATCGATTATTTGTATGCATTATCTAGAGGACCTGATCGTCGGGCACTTTTTTTAGTCGATCATTCATAAATGGCTTCTTCTTTCAAACTGCAGAGGTGGAAAAAGATTTATGGATGCAAAACAGTGGTGTTGTTGTTTGGGATGGTGATCATGAGTGGTTTGAGTAATCAAGAAAATGATTTCTGTTGATTTTGAAAAAAATCAAGAGGTTCTGTTATTTGAATGTGACTGGTTTGATCGGCCTCGTTCCGGTCAGAGCCAAAGCAGAGGCTACAAAATGGATCAATACGGAATGATGGATGTTGACACTACTCTTTCTCAATTTAAGTATGAACCTTACATTCTAGCCACCCAAGCAGAACAAGTTTTTTATGTTCGAAGTGTGAAGCAACCTAAATGGACTACAGTTGTTAAAACGAAGCCACGAAACCTTTTTGCCATGCCCCCTAGAGACAGTGAAAATAATGTCACTAAGACGATGGAGGCTAAGACATTTGATGATCGACGACTTACTGATATAAATGAGGATAGGATCGCCTGGGCTAGGAATGATATTGAGGGAGCAATTGGTGATGCTTCCGCTCTTCAAATGAGAACATGTGATCAGTTTGAGGCACATAGAGTTCCATCAGAAAATGAAGATGACGACGACGATGATGATACATATATCAATGATGGTATTGTACCTACAATATTTGGGGGCGGGGGAGGGGGGGCAGCGAAGATGATGATTTTTTTATATAAGTACTATGTGAGCTAGTTGTACATGAACTATTTGGTTTTTTTGGAAAGATAGAAGCCACTATTCTATTTAGCAGCAAGCTTAGAAGCAAGCCGATATTGAATAATCCCACCTCTTTAGAAGATACCCAGAATTTGAAATGACGCTCCTGCAGAAATTCCTAATGCAACGAACTAGTGATTCCAGGCAACAGATCCTAATGCAACGAATGTGTTCCGTGGCAATAGATCCTAAGACCACAAACTAGTACAATCGTGGCAACAGATCCTAATGCAACGATTGTACAAACAAAATGGAGACGCGCTTAATTAGCAGCGAAGTCCATTTCTTATATGAAAAGTGTGTCCTCCCCACGACGTCTCCTTTTAGCTTCATGATTTTCTATATTTTGCTTTGGATCACTGTTGATATCACACATCACTAAACTTAGAGCAAATTCACTTGATAACTGAATCATTCACTTGTCCTGAAAATAAACAAATATGTCCTTATGATTCCTGAGGAACACAATGAACACACCACACATTCATTCGTTCACACAGTGGCCAACGTATTGTAATATATCGTGAGGCCAACAATTGTGTTCTCTGACGATAGATCCTAACGCCACAAACTGGCGAAGCGAGGCAACAGATCCTAACACAACGATTGTGTTTCATGGTGATAGATCCTAACGCCACGAATTAGTGAATTGTGGCAACAGCTCCTACTGCAACGATTGTGTTCCGTGGCGATATATCCTAACGCCACAAACTGGTGAATCCTGGCAAAAGTTCCTAATGCAACAATTGTGTTCTATGATGATAGATCCTAACGCCACAAACAGGTGAATCGTGGCAAAAGTTCCTAATGCAACGATTGTGTTCCGTGGCGATATATCCTAACGCCACGATATAGTGAATCTTGGCAACAAATCATAATGCAACGATTATGTTCCATGGCGATAGATCCTAATGCCACGAACTGGTAAATCATGGCAAAAGTTCCTAATGCAACAATTTTTTTGTTGGCGATAGATCCTAACGCCACGAACTGGTGAATCGTGGAAAAAGTTCCTAATGCAACGATTGTGTTCTGTGGCGATAGATCCTAACGCCACGAACTTGTAATTTGTGGCAAAAGTTCCTAATAAAACAATTCTGATTTGTGGCGATAGATCCTAATGCCATGAACTGGTGAATTGTGGCAAAAGATCCTAATGCAACGATTCTGTTCCGTAGTGATAGATCTTAATGCCACGAACTGGTGAATCATGGAAAAAGTTCCAAATGCAAAGATTGTGTTTCGTGGTGATAGATCCTAACGCCACGAACCGGTGAATCATGGCAAAAGTTCCTAATGCAACGATTGTGTTTCGTGGCAATAGATCCTAATGCCACGAACTCGTAATTCGTGGCAAAAGTTCCTAATGCAACGGTTATGTTTTGTGGCGATAAATCCTAACACCACGAACTAGTGAATTGTGGCAAAAGTTCCTAATGCAACGATTGTGTTTCGTGGTGATAGATCCTAATGCCACGAACTATTGAATCGTGGCAAAAGTTCCAAATGCAAAGATTTTGTTCCGTGGTGATAGATCCTAACGCCACGAACCAGAAATGCGTGGCAACAGATCCTAATGCAACGATTGTGTTCCGTGGTGATAGATGCTAACGCCACGAACTGGTGAATCGTGGCAACAGATCCTAATGCAATGATCGAGTTCTTTGGCGATAGATGCTAATGCCATGAACTAATGAATCGTGGCAATAGATTCATGGCGATAGATCCTAATGCCACAAAATAGTGAATCATGGCAACATATCCAAATGCAACGATCGTATTCCGCGGCGATAGATCCTAATGCCACGAACTAGTGAATCATGGCAACAGATTCGTGGCGATAGATCCTAATGCCACGAACTAGTGACTCATGGCAACAATTCCTAATGCAACGATCGTATTTCGTGGCAATAGATGCTAATGCCACGAACTAGTGAATCGTGGCAAAAGGCCAAGCTTACTGCAACGATTTAGTATTCTTTGCAATACAATCGTTGCAACACGGCGGAATCCTTGTAGTGAGTCCTGCATAGCCTGGCGCTTCTCCTCCAGCACGCTGAGGCTTCGGGAGACCTCCTGCTTCTTCACCACCAAGTCCCGTTCCGCATCAGCAATGACAACTTTACAGCGGACCAACTCCAATCGCTAATCCTCGCACAGCCTCAAATAGGCATCGACGACGGCATGGGCCTTCAAGGCCTTCACCTCGAGCTCCTTGTTCTTGGTGTCGACCAATTTCACCAAGAGTTGCTCCTCTGCAAGCTGATCCCACTCTCGGGCAAAAGCAGCCTGCGTCTCGCGCAAGATAGACTGGGTCGCGGCAACAGCATCGGTGAGAGGGATCGGCGTGACCATCACCACGGACGGCTGCCTCTCCGCCCCTCCTGCCGACTCCGTGGCAGACACCAGTGTCTGGGGACCAGATGGCTCCCTGGCTAGAGCTCCAGGAACCATTGTGTTGCTGCCTGGCGCGGAAGTCCCCTCCTCCGCTGTAAGGGCATCGCCGGCCGCCTTTGGCGAGTCGCCATCTTGCGCGCCAATAACATCAGGCGTCGGTGCCGGCGCCGCATCAACGCGGGCGGGTCAGCTCTGCCAAGGGAAGCCACAATGACCAAGGTAGCTGCCTCCTCTCCTGGCACCCCTCTCACCTGGCACCACCTCTGCCCCACCTACCTCGATGGATAGGGGTGCAGAGACATTGACATCACCGAGGGTCGGCGCACCTTCGGGCACAGGACATGGCGCGGCAGACCTCGTTCCAGCCCTAGAAGAAGTAGGGGCTACCAAGTCCACCCCTGGAAGCACCAAGGGCACCAAGTCGGCTGACGATGCCCTGAAAAGCCAAGATAAAACTCCGTCAAAGCATAAGGAAGAACCACCTTTGCCCCTAAAGGTTTACTTTTAACTCCCAGTTAGGCGTTTGAGCGCATCGAGCAGATTGATTGGGGTCGAAACCCACTGCTCAACCCATAGCGTCTGTCGGTACCCTGGGTACCATATACCCCTTGGGATTGCAAACATATCAAGGGAATGTCATCTACTTGATTTGAAGACCTTCGGAGGCCCACATGTCAGACATAACCGGACCCGCTTCCCCAACATGGTTAGTCCCAGGGTCGCCACGTGTACTATCAAACCGTAGCTACCGCCCACAAGGGGGAAGCTCCGGGCTATGTACCATAGTGGCACCCCCGAACCTAACCCCAGACCGAGGGAAGCTCCGGAACTGACACGTGTTAGGTGGCACCGGACCTATCTGTTCCCCATGGTATGCTCCAGGGCTGCCACGTGTCCAACCGTCGGATCTTCAGCCTCTAACCTCCGGAAGACTCCACAACGACTCCGGATCTTCAAAGGGGAATCAAGGACTTCAAGACCCGATTAAGTGTCATTAATATTATATTAATGACACACGATCGGACGAGCTTAATTACTAGTAACAGTGCTATCAAAGCCCGTAACTCGGTTATTAAGGGTAATTAAGCGCATCAAATGTGTATCAATATTAGTAACCGCCGGGGCCACATGTCGAGCCAGGCTAACTTGTAACAGCCTGTCCTTGTACTATAAAAGGACAGGCCGATGATACATAGAGGAGGACGCGCTCACTCTACACTCTCAACTCACTTTGAGCTCATACATCCAATACAACACCAACACACCCCGTGGAGTAGGGTATTACGCTCAGGCGGCCCGAACCATGTAAATCTTTGTGTCTCCTGTGTCATTTACACTTCACCTTCTTGAATCTCCGCACGCTCACACCGAACTTCAAACTCCGCAAACACCTTAGTAGTGTCGGGAGATCTGCCGGATCAAAACCACCGACAGTTGGCGCGCTAGGTAGGGGGAGCGCCTGAGATTTCAAGAATGGTGAACTCAGCTGCTGGATCATCCAACGGTCATCCCGCTGTTCAAGTTGTTGGGGGCAATCCCTCCAATATGCAGCCACCAGCAGGAACCACAGTTCCAGCAGGAGTCACGCTACCACCACCGCCGCCTCCACCAGCAAATCAAGTTGGGCAGCGCGATGGTGCACTGGCGTCAATCACTGCGTCGACAAATCATGACAACCCGGAACACGCGCTCCATGCAGCACGTGCTCTTCTTTAGCGCCCACCACCTCCGGACGCATCCCGTGATGCAATGGAGTAGTGGAGGGCCGATGTGGAACACTTGGTTGCAGCAGCAGCCGACTGCATCAGCAACCAGGGTCCTCCTCCTTCAGGACGGGCCCCGTCACAGCGACGGACCTTGTCTGGTAGACTTGGTCCGCATGTTTCCAACAACAGGAGACGTGCTGCATCGCAGCAAGTGACGTCGTTGCCTTCCGGGGCACGGCTTACTCACACGGTGTCAAGGCTTTCAACTCATGACCTCCGGGCGGAGCTTGATCGTCGATACCGTCAACAAGACGGCCGAGTCCATATTGAGCGTGCTCGTGAAAGACGAGAAGCTCAGGACATTCCTGCTCCTGAAGGAGTAGGAGGAGGCTGTTCGGCCCTGGCTATGCATCTGCGTATGGTCAGGTGGCCACAGAAATTCCGGCCTCACTTGCCGGAGAAATTTGACGGAATCGTTAATCCCGTTGAAGTTCTTCAGATTTACTCCACTGCTATCCTGGCAGCTAGAGGAAATGAGGCCATAATGGCCAATTATTTTCCAGTGGCTTTAACTGGGACCGCCCGGTCCTGGTTTATGAGCCTTCCACCCAACTCCATCAACAGTTGGGAGGAGTTGTGCCGGCGGTTCACCGCCAACTTCGGGAGTTCATACACCCGACCAGGCACTGAACTGGACCTTTTTGCAGTCGTGCAAAAAGGGGCAGAATCCCTGCGATCATTCATCCAGAGATTCTCTCAGGTACGAAACACTATCCCTTCTATCTCTAGCGCTTCTAACATTGTGGCATTTAGACAGGGTGTACGGGATAAGAAGATGTTGGAGAAACTGGCGATCAAGGAGATCACCAGTGTCACGGAACTCTTCAGCTTGGCTGACAAATGTGCCAGAGCTACAGAGGGCCGTGAAATGCACTCCAAACCACCTCCGGAGGATCACAAAAAATCCTACAAAGGTGAATCCACTACCTCCAGGAGTGGCAAGAAGAAGAAAAATACCAACGGCAAGAAGAAGCCGTCGGCCGGCGCATCTAATGCTGCAGCTGTTGCAGCTCCGGGTGGTCGGGGGCCACGCCCCGAGAAGAGACCTCGACTGTCCTCTGAAGACGGTGGTAAACCCAAGGTGTGGTGTCCAATTCATAAGACGGACAGCCACAGTTTGGAAGACTGCCGGGAGGTCCAAAACCTTGCCGAGCGTTACAACAAGTGCCGGGAAGAAGCTCCTTTCCTACAGAGGGAAGGAAAGCAAAAAGTTGACGAAGCTCCGGTTGAAGAGGAGTTAGGTTTTCAGGATACCAAAAAGGTCCTGAAGGCATTCTACACCTCCGTCGACGACGATTCTGACGTCTCTGACAACGAGCGTCGGAAGACCATGAACACCATTTTTGGTGGATCATGGGACATCACTTCCCGTCGCATCCTCAAGACAATGCGTCGGGACATGGCCGCTGTAGCTCCTACAGCCAGGGCGGAGCCTCATCGGAAGTGGATGGACACGACCATCACTTTTGATGCTTCGGACTGCCCTCGAAGCATGGTTGGAGCAGGCCAGCTACCCTTGATGGTATCTCCCACCATCAATAACATCAAGCTCCACCATGTTATGGTAGACGAAGGTTTGGGGTTGAACCTCATAAGCTTCGAAGCTTTTACTAAGCTTCAGCTCCGACCTTCAGATCTCCATCCCTCCCGACCTTTCTCTGGAGTAGGTCCGGGAGCCATTACCCCACTCGGTGCTATCACTCTCCCCGTTACCTTTGGGACTCGGGAGAAGTATCGCACTGAAAAGTTGGTCTTTGATATTGCTCATATCAACTTACCTTTCAACGCCATCTTCGGCAGGCCTGCTTTGTACAAATTCATGGCAGCTGCTCATTATGGCTACTTGGTGTTAAAGATGCCAACACCAGTAGGCGTTCTCCGAATCCGTGGAGATCGTACTGTCGGAGTAACTGCTCTGGAAGAACTTCATGCGCTTACTACGGCGCAAGAGGAGGACTCCAGGCAGGAACAAGCTCCAAAACCCCTGAGCATTCGTCAGCGAGGCTCAACTTCTGCACCTCATGTGCAGCCAAGCGGCAACACCGACACTCCCGTCAAAGTCGTCCAAATCGGTTCCGATGCCGCTCAGACCACCCGTATATCGGGAGGACTGAATGACAAATTGGAACTCGCGCTCATCGCTTTCCTCCAGGCTAACGTCGACGTGTTTGCCTGGCAATCGTCACAAATGCCTGGGATCCCCAGGGAAGTGATTGAGCACAATCTGAAGATCTACCCTGACGCCCGGCCCGTACACCAGAAGCCTCGGAAGCAATCTGTGGAGCGACAGAACTTCATCCGACAAGAAGTGAAGAAGTTGCTCGAAGCTGGATTCATCCGAGAAGTCTTCCATCCATAATGGCTGGCAAACCCAGTCGTTGTGCCCATGGCCTGCGGGAAGCTTCGGATGTGTATCGACTACACAACACTAAATAAGGCATGTCCAAAAGATCCATTCCCACTACCTAGAATAGATCAGATAGTGGATTCCACCTCCGAGTGTGAATTACTGTGTTTTCTAGACGCATATTCTGGGTATCATCAAATCAGAATGTCTAGGGAAGATGAAGAGCATACCTCTTTTATCACAGTAGATGGATTGTACTGTTATACAGCCATGCCATTTGGTCTCAAGAATGCAGCTTCAACCTTTGTCCGAGCTATGTACAAAACTTTTGAAGAACTCATTAGAGACATAGTGGAAGTGTACGTCGATGACATCATGGTCAAGGTCAAGAACAAGGAGTCACTCCTTGACACCTTACAGGCTGTCTTCAACAAGTTGCGGGTCACGCGCACAAAGCTAAACCCAGACAAGTGTGTCTTCAGGGTTAGCTCCGTAAAACTTCTTGGTTTCCTGGTAAGTCACCGGGGCATAGAAGCTAACCCAGCGAAGATCAAAGCCATTGAATACATGTGGCCACCAGCCCGCATCAAGGATGTCCAAAAGCTGACTGGATGTCTAGCAGCCCTAAGCCGGTTCATTTCAAGACTGGCAGAACCGGCACTTCCCTTCTTCAAGTTATTGAGGAAGTCCGGACCATTCCAATGGTCTGAAGAAGCAGAAAAGGCGTTCCAGGAGCTAAAACAGTTCCTCACCACCCTACCAACTCTGGTAGCTCCGAACCCTGGTGAGCCTTTGCTGCTTTACATTTCAGCAACTGACGAAGTCGTCAGTATGGTCCTGGTTGCGGAGAGACCAGAACTATCCTGTGCTCAGGAATCTAGACCCCTCCGGGAGGGTCCGATGGTTCCTGAAAGCGAGTCTGGGTCCCAACTCCCAGACTTGAGTTCACAAAAAGTTAGTTCAGAAGACTCAGACCCCTCCGGGAGGGTCCAGGTCACTTCTGAAGAAGCTCTGGGTTCCTCCAGCCAGGACCCGGAGGTCCCCGAAGAAGGTCCAGATCCCTCAGGGAGGATCCGGGTCAGTGAAGAGGAAGCTCCGGGCCCCTCCGGGAGGGTCCGGACCATCCAGCGCCCAGTGTACTTCATCAGTGAAGTACTTCATGATGCCAAGACTCGATACCTAGAGGTGCATAAGCTGCTTTATGCAGTTCTCATTGCCTCCGGGAAGCTTCGCCATTACTTCAAAGCTCACAAGATTTCAGTGGCGACCTCTTACCCACTCCGAGCAATCTTGCATAATCCCAATTCAACTGGGAATATTGCAAAGTGGGCAGCGGAATTGGCCGAATTCGATCTCGAATTCATTTCAAGGCAAGCAATCAAGAGTCAAGCATTGGCAGATTTCGTGGCGGAATGGACTCCCTCTCCATCAAGCCCTAGGGGCCCCAGTGAGCAGAAGCCGGAACACAAGGCTCCAGTCTTCATCGAGCCTCACTGGACCCTCTACTTCGACGGCTCCATGCAAAAGCAGAGGGCCGGAGCTGGAATCCTTCTCCTCGCACCAACCGGAGAGAAGGTAAAATACATGGTACACCTTGACTTCAAGGCGACCAACAACATGGCAGAATACGAAGCACTCATCTACAGACTAAGGGTGGCACTTTCATACGGTGTCAAGCAACTGCTGGTTAAGGGAGATTCACAGCTCATCATTAAGCGCGTGAAGGGTGAATGCTCCTGCAACAATCTCCAGCTAACTGCTTACCTCCTTGAAGTCCAGAGGCTTCAGAAGGACTTCGAAGTCCTAGATCTCCACCATGTCCAGCGTGCCCACAACGCTAAAGCCGACGAACTCGACGAAAGCGTCAACTGGAGCCCCGGCTCCTGACGGAACTTTTGTCCGAAGGTTGTCAAAACCCACAGCTCAGCCTGCCGAACTGAGCAAAGGGGGTGAGATCAGCATCCCGAAGCTAATGGTCCTGATGGGCCTATTACCATGGCAGCCATCAAGGGTCGTAGGTGCTGCCGGAAGCTCCGAGCAACCCAGCACGCAAGACTCAAGTGCTCAAGTTAGCTCCAATGCATGGATCTCGGAGATCCGGAGCTACTTGAAAGACAACATCCTTCCTGACGATGATGTATCCGCTGACCGGATAGTCAGATTGGCTAAAAGATACACTTTGGTAGAAGGGGATCTCTACCGGCGCGGTGCCAACGGCGTCCTAATGCGGTGCATCACAAGGGAAGAAGGTTGCAAGCTCCTCGCAGAAATCCATGGAGGCGAGTGTGGGAACCACGCGTCTTCCCGCACGCTGGTCGGTAAAGCCTTCCGGCATGGCTTCTACTGGCCTACAGCACTCCAGGATGCAACTGAGCTGGTGAAAAAATGCGAAGCATGCCAATTTCATGCAAAGCAAATTCACACACCGGCTCAGCCTCTACAAATGATACCTCCTACATGGCCCTTCGCCGTGTGGGGGATGGACATCTTGGGACCTTTCCCAAGAGCCATGGGAGGTTACAAGTTCCTGTATGTCGCCATTGACAAGTTCACCAAGTGGCCGGAAGCAACTCCAGTTGTGACAATAAACAAGCAATCTGCTATCAACTTTTTGCAGTCCATTGTATGCAGATTTGGAGTCCCAAACAAAATCATTGCTGATAACGGGACCCAATTCACAAGCTCTGCATTTCAAGGGTATTGCGAAGACCTCAGCATTCAAGTTTGCTATGCCTCCGTAGCTCACCCGGCAAGCAATGGCCAGGCCGAGAGAGCAAATGCTGAAATCCTGAAAGGACTCAAAATGCGCACCTATGAGCGCTTGAAAAAACATGGAGCCAACTGGATTGAAGAGCTTCCGCCCACTCTATGGGCCAACAGGACAACTCCAAACTGGTCAACTGGAGAGACACCCTTCTTCCTGGTGTACGGAGCTGAAGCAATCCTTCCTCCGGAAATCATCTTGGGGTCACTCCGGGTCCGGACCTTCGACGAAGCCACGCAGGATCAGCTCCGGCGGGAAGACCTAGACCTCCTTGAGGAGGGAAGGTCCCAAGCAGCTGTTCGGAATGCCCTATATCGCCAAGCCCTTCGGCGCTATCATCAGCGGCATGTACACAACCGACAGCTTGAGGAAGGCGATCTGGTGCTACGGAGAATACAATCCAGAGAAGGGTTAAACAAACTCTCCCCCAACTGGGAAGGACCCTTCCGAGTGATTAAAGTATCCCGTCCCGGAAGCGTTCGCTTGGCTACTGAGGATGGGACACCTCTCCGAAATCCTTGGAACATTGAGCACCTCCGTAAGTTCTACACTTAATATCACGGAGGTGAGTCTGTAGTAACTTGAGGTGTATGTTATAGAGTCATTGTACAGAGTCGGGTAGTTCCTCCGGGAGAACAGTCGGACCTTTCCTGGAAGGTCCGCAAAGTTCATGCAACGCTTGTCACAGTCTCAGGACTAAAAGTGTGGCTAGCTACCCTGGGCCAAACGAGAAGTGAAACACGCTTATCCTGGTTCCGTACCCTAAGAGTGTACTTGTTTCCCCTGTACACCGGACCTATAATGAAAGACATATTCATGTGAAACAGACTCCACGTGCATTTACTTTGTACAGGCTCAACATTTTTTTATTTTTCTCTTTCTTGTCTATAACAAGGATGTGCAATTCTTAAGAAATTTTAGTTTGACCGGTTCAAATACGATTCGAGCTGTATTGTCGATTCTTTTGCATTCAAATATTGTTCATGGCCTACTCGCCTGAATGCCGCCAAGCCAATCTAGGGCCGGAGTGTGCTATCGACTTAGCCTGGTCAAGCACCCTAAGTACGCCACTCTACCTACACCCCGGCAGGCTGAAGTAAGGCGGGTCCAAGTACAATTGGATCCGGAAGAAAGAAGGCAATGCATTCAGTTGCATTCAGAATCGTGTTTGACCTAAAATTTTCTTGAGACTCGTAAGCCACGACGGAGTTATAGGCAAGGAGCGAATTTTACTATTTTTCTTGGCTTCAGTGTGCAGGAAAAATAAAGAATCCACGGTAATGGAGAAAAGCCGGAGCTGACGAAGCTCCGACTCCCCCTAGGTGGCTTATAATCGATGTTAAACATTGAAAACAAGCATCACCGAAGCAACCAAGCTCTGGTAAAGCTAGGGAGGCCAGCCGTCGACGCAGAATAAAAGATGGTGAGAAGATTCCACAAACGGAGTCTGCTGCCGACAAACTACGCGTTGGCAAAGGTCATTGCCGGAGCTACTAAGCTCCGACACCCCGAAGGTCTAACTATCGATGCTCTACGCGTTGATAGGAACTATTGCCGAAGCTACTGAGCCCTGACGGTAGTCAATACTGGAGCTTCAGGGCTCCGACAACCTCAGGGGGCCTTCACTATCGAAGACTTCGGACCTACACTCTAAAAGTTTGAAGCAAACGAGTCTTCGACAAAACACAATATCCTCTTGATACATGTTCACAATCAAATTGTGTACATCTACTAGGGGGCAAGTGAAGACAAAAGTGTTGAAGACAAAAAATGAAATTCACAAAAATTTGGATTTCATTCATCTGGAGACAAGGGATTACAAAATTGGGGAAGAAAAAGAGAGAATACAAGTGGGAGCTACAGAGATGGTCCTAAACCCTATGGAAGAACTGGGCGACCTTCTGAGCAACCTCCAACACGTTGGCTCGAGTGGCTTCACCTTCTCCTTCGACGGGACCTTCAAGCACCGGGTCCAGAGGGAATTGGGGATCCCGGCTGGTGTAGCACGTCAGCACATATTCTGCGACGTTCTTCGCCAGGGACTGCCCCTCTACCTCCAACTGGTCCGCGATGACGTCACCCACCTTGGAGAGTTTGCTACCTGCCGAGCTCAACCCCTGCAACGCTAGGTCCGGCTCCGGCTCCGGATCATCCGGACGCACGGGACTGAAGCCCATCGATGTCAGCGCATCGTTGGCTTTGCTCAGGAACTCCAAAACCTATAGGGAGTTCGCAGCCCTCAAGCCCTTCAGTTCCTCCAAGGATCTTTTGGCCGCCGCCAGTTCAGAATTCTCGCGAGCAAGGCGCTCAACCTCTTTGGCATTTTGCTGAATCTTTTCAGCAACCTTCTTCTCGAGTTTTCCGAGCTCCTCCTCCCGGAGGTAGATCATGTTCCGGCGGTCAACCAGGTCCTTCTCCCTGCCCCTCACTTTCTTCTCCCTGGTAGCGATGGCACACTCTTGCTGGTAGAGTTCCTGCCCTCGTACCCAGGTCTTCTCCTCCTCCTTATCGCAATGCTCTTCCAATTTCTTGGCGCGTTCCTCGAGGCCCTTGTCATCCAGAGCCACCTTTTTGGCGAGCTCCTCCTCCCTCCTCAGGACGTCATCCCGCGGCTCTAGGAGTTTTTGCTCTTCATCCTCGAGCCTTTTCTCCCTCTCCTCAAGTGCCTCCCGACGCTTGATGAGAGTAGTGTTAATGGCTTCAAGCCTTTCTTGGCGTTCATCAGCCGCACTATTAGCTGCCTTGGTCTGCTCATAAATGGCCCGAGATTGAGCGTCGAGGGCGCGAGTCAAGCTCTCCCTGTCATCCAATAATTTGCCCCAGTATTCTAGGCAGACCTTCTCCTGCTTGATCCATTCATTGTCATCTGCCAACCTCGACTGTGCCAGCTTGGTCTCGAAGTAGAGCCGGTTACGCCACCACCTAAGGGTTTGGCGCTCCTCTTCAAGAGCCTTGCTGTCATGGTAGAACGCCAACTGAACTTGACGCAGGCTGGAGCAAGCATTGTCAATAGACAACGTCAGGGGAATGGGTTCCAAACCTGCTGGGGTCTCCTCCGCTAGTTCCAGCGAGTTCTTGCTTACAAAAATTGGGTCCCACTCCACAAGAGTGGTCCCCTGAGCCTCCACGGCACTAGGGCCATCCTCCGGGATAGCCTCAGTTGCCATTAAGGAGGGTCCTGCGGAAGGAGTTCTGACCTTCGGAAGTGGTTCCGAAGGACCTGCCGCCAGGTCCTCATTTGCCCCCTCAGGCAGGGGGGCAGTGACTTCATCTGGGTACTCCGGCTCAGGAGCAGGCACCTCCGCCGACAACACTTCTGGAGCAGGGGCTACTTCCGGCTCCGGCCTGGGCCCCTCCTCCGCTGATGGTTCGGCTGTTGGCATCTTGACCACCATGGGTTCAAGTGCTGATGCCTCCGCAATAACCGGCCCTGAGGCCGGAGCTTCAACCTCAACCGGCTCGGGCGCTGGAAGGTCTTCAACTACAACCGGCTCTGATGCTGGAGCTTCAGAGGTAGCCGGCTCAACCGCCGGAGCTTCCTCCACATCTGGCTCACTTGCCAGGACTTCGATAACCTCCGGCTCAACAGTCGGGGCTTCGACAATTTCCAACTCTGGGGCCAGAATTACTGCTCCTCCAGCTCAACGGTCGAAGCTTCCATCATCTCAGCATCGAGACCCGAAGCTTCAACCTTCGGGGCAGGTGCCGCTGGCGCATCTTCTCTCCCGTGGTCCGGCGCTACCGCGGGAGTCTCGGGGGATGAATCGAGGTCCATGACCACGACAGCTGGCGTCGGAGCTGTCGCAACTTCAGCCACCACTTGGGGCGGCATCGAGACAGGAGCCGAAGCCTCCGCCCTCACAGCTTCAGCTGCTGTGGCTGAGGGTGGAGCCTCATTCCTCTTCTTAGGGACGATGTAGATGATGGATGAAGAAACTCAAAAAATAGTTACAACAACAAAACAACCGTCTGAGGTAAAGATTAAAAATTACCTCGGGAGGCTTCCGCACCAACTTGCGCGGAACCTCTTTCGCGGGCGTTCTGGGCTGACCATAGCCGCCGCCGGCGTGGAAGCTCCAGAAGGCCCCCCCGGAACTCATTGCAGCCACGGGCATTTCCTTAGTCGAGGCCCCCCTCGACCGGGAAGGACACCTGGACCCAGAGGCCTCAACCGGCCCTGGTGCTGGAGTCGCATGCCCGGAGCTAGCACCCCGGGAAGACGCCGCTGCGGGGACAGTCGCCGCAGTTGTAGAAGACCTACCCCTCCGGGGAGAAGGAGCTGATGCAGAGGTTGCAGGCCTGACGGACCTTCTGTCGGCATGTTGCAGCTTCCTTTTCCGGCTCAAGGGTTCGTCCGCCGGCTCCTTGCCCTTGCCGACGACTTCAATCCTTGGCTTCGGGGCAGGGTCGGAGCCACCTTCGGAAGCCCCAGGGATCACCACCCTGGAGGTCGATCTTCTCTCGACGACATCAAGGTCGTCAAGCACTGGCATCGTCCGCCGGAGCTCCCTGCTGAACTCTACTTCCACGTTCAGAGGGAGAAAAGATGGTGGTGGGGTCAAGTCATCACCCGCGACGTCGATGCCATGCTGGAACTTCTTGAGATGAAACTCCAAGGTTGCCCCCGTCATGTTGGACTTCAGCCCGGTCTCGACCCGGTCGTCGTCCATCACATTGTTGAGGGCCCAAGCGAGTTTTTCTCTCCTCTTCAGCGGTGCCCACCTGTTGACCAGGAAATTGCAAAATACCGCCTGAGGAGTTAATCCTCCCTCCACGCACTGGCGGATCCTGGTCAGAGCAGGGTTGAAGGCATTCGACAGCATTGTAGCTTCACTCCAGACTGCAGTGTCGATGTTGGGGAGGCCTTCTGGCAGCTCCAGCTTCTCGTGCTTCTCCACCCGGATGACTATCCAGTCCTTCTTCCAATCATCCCACTTTCCAGAGGGAAACGACCAGAGGTACTTGAATGGGCACTTCATGCGCTTCACGAAGTAGTAGAAGCCAAGGTACTCATTACTCCTACCGGTGGTATGGACGGTGAAGAAGGTCCGAAAGAGTTCAATGCAGGGGGGATGCCCACCCACATTTCACAGAAGTGGATGAAGACAGACACAAGAAGAATGGAGTGGGGGCTAAGGTGGTACAGCTGCAGGCCATAGAAGTCTAGCAGCATCAAGAAAAAGGAGGAAAAAGGTGGGATCAGACCCACCATGGTGTACGAAGAGAAGTACACCATTTCGTCGGTGTGCTCCTTCTCGAACGGGAGCTCTCCCCCGGCGCGGACCAGGCGGTTGGAGAAGTCCGCTGACCATCCCAAGAGAGCCCGGACCTTCTTCAGGTCACCTTCAGTCTTCAAATGGCTCTCACGGAGACCTAACTCCATCGCGGCACGGCAAGGCAAGAGAGGAAAAGCGAGCACAAGTTGGGAGTTTGAGCGCAAGATCAGATGAGAGGCATAAAGAACCCCAGACGGTGCGCGCTTTCCTTCTTAAGTAAGCCCTCACAACGCTTGGATGGAAACCGCAAGGAAGTCGAAGATACTACTCAAAAATTACACCCAGCCGATGACAAGAGGGCCCGGGACCACCCGGACGATCAAGTTGAGGTTCTTACCCAGGCGAACGGTTGTCATCATGAGGCGGGAAGCCTGAAGGCAGTGGTCGGACAAGGCGCGTGGAACCGATACAATTTTTGTATTGGGAACCGGCGACCTTCAATTGCGTAAGATCCGCACGCCAAAGATCTCTTTTGCCGCACACGGGATATGCCACGCGGCGAGGATTTAACTCCAAACCATCGCCAACGGCACATCCGAAGACCTATGAAGACTCAGTTCAAAAGTCGACGAATGGACCCACCTCCGGCGGAATGACTTCACCCAAGGGGTCATCCCCAGAGGTGAGCCCAGGGGGCCACTGTCGGTACCCTGGGTACCATATACCCCTTGGGATTGCAAAGATCTCAAGGGAATGTCATCTACTTGATTTGAAGACCTTCGAAGGCCCACATGTCAGACATAACCGGACCCGCTTCTCCAACATGGTTAGTCCCAGGGTCGCCACGTGTACTATCAAACTGGAGCTACCGCCCACAAGGGGGAAGCTCCGGGCTATGTACCATAGCGGCACCCCTGGACCTAACCCCAGACCGAGGGAAGCTCCGGAACTGACACGTGTTAGGTGGCACCAGACCTATCTGTTCCCCACAGTATGCTCCGGGGCTGCCACGTGTCCAACCGTCGGATCTTCAGCCTCTAACCTCCGGAAGACTCCACAACGGCTCCGGATCTTCAAAGGGGAATTAAGGACTTCAAGACCCGATTAAGTGTCATTAATACTATATTAATGACACACGATCGGACGACCTTAATTACTAGTAATGGTGCTATCAAAGCCCATAACTCAGTTATTAAGGGTAATTAAGCGCATCAAATGTGTATCAATATTAGTAACCGCCGGGGCCACATGTCGGGCCAGGCTAACTTGTAACGGCCTGTCCTTGTACTATAAAATGGCAGGCCGACGATACATAGAGGAGTACGCGCTCACTCTACACTCTCAACTCACTTTGAGCTCATACATCCAATACAACACCAACACACCCCGTGGAGTAGGGTATTACGCTCAGGCGGCCCGAACCACGTAAATCTTCATGTCTCCTGTGTCATTTACACTTCACCTTCTTGAATCTCCGCGCGCTCACACCGAACTTCAAACTCTGCAAACACCTTAGTAGTGTCGGGAGATCTGCCGGATCAAAATCACCGACAGCGTCCCTGACGGCGTGGCCCAGGCCCCCTGTCAGAGAGATCAGCCGGAAGGGCCATCGACCCGAGAAGGCAACCCGACAGTTCCCATATAGGCGGGAGTAGAAGGAGCAGAAGTGCAGCAGCCGCATTGGGAACCATTGCAGTAAAGAAATTACATCAAGCAAAGATCTCGTCACCATGAGCCCTCAACCAGAGAGGGACGTGTGGTCACAACAACAGAGGTGCGCACCTCTTCGGCTGATCAAGACAAAATTAAAATGCAGCACGGGAAAGGAGGATAGGGCTCCACCCTCGGGCTCATCGCCTCCCCCCAGGGTGGACCCAGGGGCCACTGTTGGAACCCGGCATACCAGGTACCCTCGCGCACAAGCTAGAGCCGCCTAGGTACCCTGCCTTCCAGCAGAGGCAGGGCCCGAGGGTGCCACATGTTCAATAAGGGTCGGAACCCTCTTCCTTAGATGTGGGGTCCGGGTACCCGCAACAGACCCTGAAGAAGAGTTCAGCCCCCCCCCCTGGAGACGAGCTCCCAAGTAGCCACGTGTCCAGCAGGTAAGGATCCCTCTCCCCCATGAGACAGGGATTCGATGCTGCCACGTGGTGCAAGGCATGAGACAGGCCACCTCTCGTATAGGCGGGCTCCAGCGCTGCCATGTGTCCCACAGCCCTAGAGTCCCCGCTCTACTCAGGAACGGGCTTCGGGGCTGCCACGTGGTCCATAAAACGGGACCCGACCTCCTCCGCAGAGGTGAATTCCCGAGCTGCCACATAGTCAAGACACTTGTCCTAGACGGAGAGTTGCGGGAGTTAAGAGGGCGGTGCACCTTGTCTCTGTCAAGAATTGAAGATACGCGGCTTCTCCAGATGCATGTCGCGCACGCCTAATGTCAGGTACCGCTATAATCAATCGCATCGCAGTGAAGATGCCGCAGGCCTATCCCACTCCGCCAAGTGGGTAGCTTACGGCGATAGAGACAGTTGGACGGGACATCCCCTCCATTGTCAGCAACGGAGCATGGGCTACTGATGACTCAGGTGGCAAGACAGCGAGTCTTCAAAGCCACGGTCAGAGGAAGCTTATGCGAGAAGCCTTAGATATTTAGGATAAGATTGCCCCAGGACCACCTGTCGGGCCCCGGACCCCACTTGTAAGGCATCTGGCCTTGTCTATAAAAGGATCAGACCGCCACTATTAGAAAGGACCGAATATCCAATCTCCGATACAAACACGCATTCACACACACTAGCAATGCAATCCACCATGAAGTAGGGTGTGACGCTCCTTGCGGCCCGAATCATATAAAACCACCGTCTCATACACTCTCATACGTGCGTACACTTGATTGAGGCCTAAGCCCCGCCGAACAAGAATCTCCACGGGCTTCTCCTTAGCAGATCCGAGGGAAGTGTCGCATAAACACTTCGAGACAAGTGTATCAATTTTCAATCAAATTCAAATTTGAAATTGAATTTAATTGTTTAAATTATACTTAAATTGCTTAATTGTTTATTTAATTATGCTTAAGTGGTTAATTTTCTTAGTGTAGATTATGCTCAATTGGTTTAGTGTAGATTATGCTTAATTGGTTTCATTATGCGCCGAGCTCGATCGCCGTGAGGAGGGCGGAGACGGAGGCGGCTGACCGTCAATGTGCTGCGGTGCTGGGGGTGGCCGGTGTGAGGGATGTGCGATGGAGGCACCGAGCTCGGGCGCCATGAGTAGGGCAGCATCAGGGTCGGCCGTCTGTCGGATGCCGCAAAGTCGGGGTTGGCCCATGGCTTCAGAGAGAGAGAGGAGGTGGTGGAAGCGTTGTGTGAGGGAGATAATAGAGGTGGGTCGCGTGGGCCGGGGTATATCCCCTACCACACCGGCGCCGCACCCTACCACGCCCAGCCGCTCCCCAGACACGAGTTGGAGATGGGCCCGTAGGCGGTGTGCGCCTCGAGTCAGATAAAGCCTCGCGTTTTTTCCTAGGAAGCAATGGAAGAACTACATTTTTGTGGAACCATCGTCATTGCCTAGGCTACTCGCGTGTCCTACATCTCCTGTTGTCGGACTCGGACCACAAGCACATCGTCGTCAGCATGGGTTTCGACGCGCCGGCCTGAGACTTCAAGGTTTTGCAGGTGCACATGGATCTAAGGAAAAAGGTCCAACAAGTCCAAGATGTTTGTCCAGAGCAGTCCAGTCCAGTCCAGTCCAGTCTGTCCAGTGACTGTTGGGCAAATCCAAAGCTTATTGTGCTGAGCAGGATGGGTTTACTCCCCTAGGGCCCATAATTATGCCACGCAGATGAGCTTAAATTGGGTACATCTGGATGGAGCACCGTGAGTCCGTGACTGGCCGTCCGACACCGTTGACCTATTAAAAGTACACAAGCTCCAGTGAGAGCTTCTGGAGGATCAAGGCGACAACGACCTTCGCCTTGATCATCGTGAAGTTCTATCCGAGACATACCCGTGGGCCCATGGAGAAACACAGCAGTGCATTGCGGTGCTCGACCGCCTTGGCAACCCTGTTCATGAACCTCTTAGCCCTGAACTCGCCGGTGTCCTCGCCCCAGACCTCTCTGTCACGGTAGACTATCGCGATCAGGATATTCAGGATCGTGCCATCGGGCACCCTGACGCCACCGAGCTATGGCCGACCTTTCCCGTCGTTGTATCAGCGATACTGGGGCGTATAACCTCAACGTCTCAAGTAGTAACATGTTGACGAGCTTGAGCTTCTTGAGAACATTGTTGGTCAGCACCTCGTGGTCCCCGCACTCCCGCCGCACCTCCTCTCGAAGCTTGTGTGCCACTCCGGGTGCGTGCTCAGCGGGAAAGAGGCCCAGGCGACCAGGTGCACGATGGTGTCGTGTCATGCGAAGAAGAAGGTCTGCACTCGTCGACGATCTCGTCCATGCTCAAGAATGGGCTCTCACCGTTGACCTGTTGAAGGAGTCGTGTCAGACTAGTTCACTATCTCTCTCATTCTTTCCTCTTTCTCTCTCTCGTTCTTTCCTCTATTTTTGAAATGACTCGAAAATAAAAGATTAATGTAACCTGCTTACGACATCTTGAAAACTGCACCATTTTTGGTCAGTTGCCCCAGAGCTTGAATAACTACATCGTATTTTGGGGGTGTAGTGTAAAAATAAGCGGTGTTATGCTGCCAAATTTTCGTCGTGCATAAATTAACAAAAAACTAACGTTAATTTGTCTAGCTTTAAACTGCAGAGTCAAACATGAGGGAAGACCGTAGTTGGATGTATACTTGTCGGAAGAGCAGAACTGGTGGTCAATCAGATGAGTGGTATGCCAAGACAGAAGCTTTTGTGGAACAAGCTTTTTCGTTGTCAAATAGTGATAAGGCGCAGTGCCATGTACGAAATGCCAGAACGGAATGTATTGGGTCAAACTGGAACTTACTATGCACTTGTGTCTAAACGGATACATGTCACATTATGAGTTGTGGAACTTCCATGGCGAGACAGCTTCTCAAGCTAAATAAGAAGTGGAAGTGGACAATGATGATGCCACGAATGTTGATATGATGGATGAGATGCTGGAAGCTATACATCCAGAGCTTACGGAGGATCCTCAAACAGCGGAGGTTAAAGAGTTCTTCAAACTTCTCAAAGATTCAGAACATCCGCTGCATGGACACACTAAAATGACAATCCTCAATTTCGTGACTAGACTTATGGCAATTAAGTCAAAGTTTTTCTTTTCTAATAACTATTACAACGAGCTCATAAATTTGTTCAACGATGTCGTTCCACATCCCAACAAAGTTCCTAAAGATATGTATAAGTCGAAGAAAATTCTTTCTAGTCTCAGTATGAACTACGAGAAGATTGATGTGTGTCTGGACAACTGCATGCTTTTCTGGAGAGGACATGCCAATGAGAACAAATGTTTAAAATGTGATCAACCAAGGTTTGTCGAAGTTGTTAATAACGATGGTGATATTATGATGACAAAAGTCGCACGTAAGCAGCTTCGATACTTACCCGTGACACCTAGGTTGAAGTGTTGTTCCTCTCAGAAAAAATGGCCAGACACATGAGATGGCACAAAGAAGGTGAGCGTCAGAATAATGGAGTCATGACGCACCTATCCAATGGTGAGGCATGGAAGGCACTGGACCGGTTCAATCCAGAATTTGGTCGTGAAGCGAGAAATGTTCGCATCTGGTTGGCGACAGATGGGTTCACGCCGTTCAGTATGAACGCCACACCATACTCCTGTTGGCCCGTCTTTGTCATTCCGTACAATCTTCCACCGACTTTTTGCATGAAGAATGAGTTCATGTTTCTTAGCCTCATTGTACCTGGGTCGGATCATCCTGTGTCACATCTCAACGTGATGTTGAAACCATTGATCGAAGAGTTGAAAATGTTGTGGACAAGAGTCAAAGCGTATGACTATTACAAGAAGCAGAAATTCAACCTTTGAGCTGCTTATTTGTGGTTTGTCCATGATTTTCCATCATACGGCATGTTTTCTGGATGTAGCACTCATGATCGGTTGACGTGTCTGATATGTGCTTCGGATACCGATTGCTTTCGACTTACCCATGGAGGCAAGATGACGAGATCATGCACGTTATCATTGCACCTACAAACATGACACAATATTTATTTGTTTGGGATCCTGGCTCAAGTGAATGTGCACTCTTATTTGATGGACAAGATCAAGATGGCGCACTATGTCGTCCATCACCTTGGCCTCCTCCATTCATGCATACAAAAAGATTTGATGGCGTTGCACATTTGGACCAACACATGAGAGAAGATGAACTTGAGTCGAGGACGACTCCAATTCAAGAAGGGGGGGATGATGAGAACATCACTTCTATGGATACAAACAACACTCCATTGAACATACAAGATTCAATCAATAGAGTTCATACACAACAATTAATTTCAGAGGTGATCTCGTTCTTATATGTTTCCTTATATGGTTTTGAGCATAGATTGCTACCTAATGATTTCATTGTGATTAGGATCTATGGAGAGGTTCAAGGAGTACTTGGAGGAAGTATTAGGGATGTGGAGGACCAGATAATTCGTTCAAAGAAGATGGAAACCGAGCCAAACTCAAAATTGTGTCCAACTCAGTGTCCAGGAGCAGTACGCACTAAAACAGATGCCCAGGACGCATACGAACTCTGTTTTAAACGTTCTACATATGCACGAAAAGGGGAGAGGATATACTTTACAATGGGGCTGGTCCCATGTGAAAATTTCTTCGGAGTTGACGGTAATCGTCGAAAAAAATCGATTTCAAAATCTGTCAGGGTGCTGCGCCACCGTATTGGGCCATTGGGCCTTGTATCAAGTCTAAGTCCATTATATTCGTATCTTAGGGTTAGGTCACGACCCCAAAACCTCCTTGGACGTCCTCCCACCTATATATACTCCATATTAGCCGCCATGAACAATTGGGTTTTGCTTAGATCAATAATATCGCCATTCTACGGTTTGTGAGACCCCAACTTAGCAATTTAGATTGCTTCTACCTTGTTTTTTCTTGTGTTCTCGGTTGCACTTGCAGGGATTAGCCTTATTGGTGAGTTCAATCGTCTGCAGCACGGTTGATAACCACCGGAGCGGTGGTGTAGTGATTGCAGGGGTTCTTCGTGTTCTACTCGAGAGCCTCGGATCATCAACGTCGAGATCTCCATCAATCGACTTATCCATTACCTTTTGGAAGATCGGACCTAATCTTCTCCTATCGATTGGTATCAGATTTCCAGGTTGCCCGTTAGGTAATTCATCTATCCATTACATTAGTTTTGTTTTTCATATCTAGAGTCCACCAAAAAGCCACAAAAAAGTTACAGTTTAGTAGATCTGTTCATTACTTTGTCCAAACCACCATTGAGCATTTGCAACTTTCATTTTCAGTTTGGTTTTATTGAGTTTGTGTCTGTTGTTGAGTCATATTGCTGGTTTAAAAATTGTTTTTGGTCTTAGTTTGAGTTTTCATCCTTTTGAATCACGTTATCACGTCCAGATTAGATTCATCTCTGTCCAGTTCGGTATTTTCATCATATCTCACTCATACGAACTCGTATTTTGGATTTCTTGTACTTTATGGAAAGATTAAGAAGTTCTCTACAACTTTTGTATTCATAGGTTTCCCATTAAACGGAGCTACCATGGTCAAAAGTTTATTAGATCTGAATCTGTTCTTCACCTAGAATTTCTGAACAGTCTGTATTTCGGAGACAATATCTCCAATTGTTATTATCCAAAATAAGTCTTCCATATATTGAAATTAAAGAGGAGATATATATCTACAATCTTGATGTTGTAAGTTTTTCTATTTGGAGCCTCTAAGTGTGCCTATTTGTCCTTGGAAGATTGAGCAGAAAATCTGCGACAGACACATAAGATATCTTTGATTGGCTTTTATTGTGTTCTTGAAAGTGCATCTAGGACTCCCTTGTGGGTTTTGGATGATTTATGACAAGCAATTGGGATCCTAACCTCTTTATTGAGATGAATGCAGGCCCATAATAGAAAAAGGAGCAAAATACCAAAAAGAAGGAATGAGGAGGAGCAAAGTGGAAATGAGCTCAAGGAAAAAGAGTAGTAGATTATTTTGTATGGAGTGTGTTAAGGAAACACACCCCAAGAGCTCAATGATAATGAAACACACACATTGCACAGAGTTACACAGGACCGGACTAGTCCGTTCACCTCTGGATTAGTCCGATAATCCTTTCTGCACCAGATCGGACAAGTCCGATATCTGTCGGACTAGTCCTATATTCTTCTAACTAGAATCGGACTAGTTCTCCCTAGTGCGGACTAGTCCTCAAAACACTACACAAGTCACACAAAATCGGACAAGTACGTTATCAACCGGACTAGTCCGATATCCTTTCTGATCCACTTCGGACAAGTCCGATGTTCACACGGACTAGTCCAGAAATCCCCACTGATCTAAATCGGACAAGTCCTCCAAGTGTGGACTTGTCATTCAACACACTTAGGGTTTCACATGTCCGGACAAGTCCGATGGACATCGGACTAGTCCGAAGATTTCCAGTAGCGAAATCGGACAAGTCCGCTTTCAGCCGGACTAGTCCGATATTTCGGGACACTTAGGGTTTTCAACACACAACACACCAGACTAGTCCGGTGACCACCACAGACTAGTCCGATCTTTCTGAACCCTAACGGTTACTTTTAGAAACCCCATATAAATAGAGGTGCACGGCCCACTTTTACAAACTCTCGAACCCTAGCGTCGTCACACCTCCCAAGAGACTCAAAAACGACCTCTCTCCACAAAATTAAGTGCACAATCGTCCAATCCTTTGAGGATTCAATCTAGATCATTGGAGAGACACTTGCTACACCACATTGAGCTCTTGGTTTGATTCTCTAACACACTCCTACATTTCAATTGTAACTTTTGAGTGTGTTTTCGGTGGTATTGTGATTTGTAATCTAAGGGAGCTCTCAAAGTGTGAGATCGCCCCTTGAATTTGGTTATTCACCCCTTTGTGATTAGTGGAAGAGGATTGGCCTTCGTGGCGATCCAACGAGGGTAGGATTGGAGAAGACCCGGTCCTTTTGTGGACTCCTCAACGTGGATGTAGGTGGCCTTTTGTGGTAGCTGAACCACGGGATAAACAGTGGTGTCTTGTTTCATTGTTCATCATTCAAGTTAATCAACTTAATCTAGGGTTTCATACACATTGTTCATCTTACGTTAAATTGTTAAACATAAGACTTAATTGTGATATAATTCAGTATATAGCTGTTAAACTGTTGTTTGATTCTATACTTCCGCTGTACACATAAAAGAACCAAACCAATCAATAAAGTTTAATCAGCTTAGTCCGTGAACACCGGACTAGTCCGCACTTTACCGGACTAGTCCGATATCTCTGGTATTAAACTGGTTGTTGAGTGCTGCAGGATCCGACAAAATTTCAAAAAGGCCTATTCACCCCCCTCTAGGCCTACATTCAATTGGTATCAGAGCAGGTTCTTTAAGAAAGAGTTCAACCACTCGAAAAGATCATGTCGGACATGAAGGGCGTCCACAAAATCAACAACCAAGAGGAGGTTAACAACGACAAGACCCAAAAACTGGAGAAGTACCTTGAAGCCATTCAAGACTTCGAGGACGACGATGAAGAGACGCTGGAGCTGAAGGCACTCCTCAGAAAGAAGACACTTTCCAAAGGGAAAGCAAAAGTTGAAGAGAAGAAGAAGGGGAGTAGTCACACCGACTACTCCCAATATCCTTTTAACTATGATCGTCTAAATTCCAATAACAACCATTACTTATCTATCCCTCTTGGAAAAGCCCCACACTTCGATGGAAGTGATTACTCCATGTGGAGGCAGAATATGAAAATGCATTTGATTTCCCTCAACCCAAGTTTATGGCATATTGTATGCACAGGGATAGATATTCCGGATGACGACGAGGAGCTCACTCCAAGCCAAGAGCAGGCCATTCATAGAAACGCTCAAGCCGCAGCTGTAATCACATCCTCACTCAGTCGGGACGAGTTCACCAAGGTGGATGGACTCGAAATTGCTAAGGATATATGGGATACCCTGCAAACCGCACATGAAGGTGACCGGCATGTGCGTGAAGCAAAGATTAAGATGATCGAAGGCGAACTAGGAAGATTCACAATTGAGGAAGACGAGTCACCACAGGATATGTACAATCGATTGAAGACACTCATCAACAAAGTTTGGTCATATGGGAGCAAGAAGTGGAATGACCACGAGGTGGTAAAGCTCATCCTTAGAGCTTTTATGCCTCGCAATGTCACGCTATGCTCCATGATTAGAGAAAGCCCCGGATACAAAAGGATGACTCCGGATGAATTGCTTGGTAAAATTATCAACTTTGAAATGATGGAGAAACAAGCAAAACACTTCAAGGAAATTGCCGACCTCACCTCGGCTAAGAAGAAAGGAGTTGCTTTAAAGTCCACCCTCAAGCCTCTATCCAAAGAAGCAAGAGAAGCACAACTAGAGGAGGACAGTGATGACGAGAGCAGTGAGCTAGATGAAGAGGATTTGATATTGTTCATGAAAAAGCTCAAGAGAATAATGAAGAAAAAGCAAGGGATAAAATCAAGTGAAGGCAAGTACAAAGAAAGAACAAAGCAAAAATTAAGACGTGCGTGCTATAATTGTGGTGAATATAACCACTTTATAGTGGATTGCCCATATGAGGACAACAAGAAGAAGACTAAAGAATCCAAGCCTCAACCCAAGAAATTATTCAAGAAGAAGAAACAAGCCGAACAAGTGCATATTGGGAAGGAGCGGGACTCAAACAATGAGTCCTCATCATCCGATGAAGAAGAGATGGCTAGCATAGCCATCGAGAGCACGTCCAAGAAATCAACACTCTTCCCCACACTCGGTGCAAGAAAGGGAAATGGCACTTGCCTTATGGCAAAGGAAGGTAAACGCAAGGTAAACATCAAAACCCCTTCCATGCATTCCTACTCTAGTGATGATGAAATAGATAGTGATGATGAGGATATGCTAAATGGACTAGATAGGAAAACTGCAACAAAAATGAAATTCTTACTTGACCAACTTGTTGAGAAGGAAATGTTAATTGATCGTCAAGAGGACATGATTATCTCCCAAAAGGAGGAGTATGTCGAACTTGACAAACTTCTAGAGCTTGAAAAGGAGAAAAACAGTTCACTAGAGCTTGAGTTAGCTTCAAGCAAGAAAGCTTGCTTGGAGTTAACTGACTCAAATGTTGCAATCAAGGACCAACTTGCTGACCTGATCAAGGTTAACAAGCTCCTTGAATTGCAAGTTGAGTCACTCAATCTGAGTGAACCTTCCTCCTCTTCAAACTCACCTTCTCAACCCACTAAAACTGAATTTGCTCATATGTGCACATGTGGTAAAACTGACACCAGATTGAAAGGGAAACCAACCTCCACAAAGGATAAAAATCCTACCCAATGTGGCATATTTGACAAGGAGAAGATCAACTATGCACGTAGTGCATACTTGGTCCAAAGACCTCCAAATGTAAAATATGGCATTGGTTACTCCTATGATGAAAAGCAGCATGCTGGAAGTCATAAGAATAACAAGGGAAGGATTTCTTTTGTGAAGGGAAGACCTTCTCAAACTGGTAAGTCGAAGGATAAAAACATGAACTCACATGAATACCAGACTAGTCCGGTGGGTGTCCGGACAAGTCCGACCCCCCAGACTGGTCCGACTCATAAACAACAGCAGCTTTCATTTAAAACTTTTGATGCCTCTTATGTGTTAATGAGAAACAACCTTGGCAAGGTCTATGCTTATTATGTTGGGCCACGCCATGGGAACACAAAATCCCATGTGTGGGTGCCCAAATGTATTGTAACTAACCTCTAAGGACCCAAGCAAGCTTGGGTACCTAAAACCAAAGCATAATCTGTTTTTGCAGGCCTATTGCTCCAGTGGATTCAAATGGGTGCTAGACAGTGGGTGCACCAACCACATGACCGGAGAAAGGAGGATGTTCGTGGAATATGAAGAGAACGAGGACCCAAACGACGGCATCTACTTCAGAGATAATAGTCAAGGAAGGGTGCTCGGTACCGGTAAAATTGCAATATCCTCTGAACACATGCTTTCTCATGTTTTACATGTTGAATCTTTAGATTATAACCTGGTGTCCATATCTAAACTATGTGACAAAGGTTATAATTGCTTGTTCACTAATGAGGGTGTGACCGTCTCTAGGAGGAGTGATGGTTCCATTGCATTCAAGGGTATGTTGAAGGGAAAGCTTTACCTTGTTGACTTCAACAAGGATAAAGCCGAACTCGACACATGCTTGATTGCAAAAACCAACATGGGTTGGCTGTGGCATAGACGGCTAGCGCATGTTGGTATGAGGAACCTTCAAAAACTCCTCAAGGGCGATCACATCCGAGGTTTGAAGGATGTTGTTTTTGAGAAAGACAGGCCTTGCAGCGCGTGCCAAGCCGGGAAGCAAGTTGGAGCACATCATCCCGCAAAGAACGTCATGACTATAACAAGACCACTCGAACTACTTCACATGGACTTGTTTGGTCCAATTGCTTACATAAGCATCGGTGGTAACAAATATGGTTTAGTTATCATTGATGATTTTTCTCGCTTCACTTGGGTTTTCTTTTTGCATGATAAGTCAGAAACACAAGGAACACTCAAGAAATTATTCAAGCGAGCTCAAAATGAATTTTCATTGACAATCAAGAGTATTCGAAGCGAGAATGGCACGGAATTCAAGAACACACAGGTGGAGGAGTACCTTGATGAAGAGGGCATCAAGCACGAATTTTAAGCACCATACTCGCCACAACAAAACGGAGTAGCCGAAAGAAAGAACCGAACACTAATTGAGATGGCAAGGACAATGCTCGATGAGTACAAGACATCGGATTGATTTTGGGCGGAAGCGATTAACACCGCTTGCCATGCCGCAAATCAACTCTATCTTCATCGACTACTCAAGAAGACTCCCTATGAGCTACTTACTGGTAACAAACCAAACATTTCATATTTTCGAGTTTTCGGTTCTCCATGTTACATCCTAAACAAGAAGCCTAGGACTTCAAAGTTCGTTTCGAAGTCCGATGAAGGTTTCTTGCTTGGTTATGATTCGAACAATTATGCCTATCGTGTTTTCAACAAGGCCTTTGGACTTGTTGAAGTAGCATGTGACATGGTGTTCGATGAGACTAATGGCTCCCAAAAGGAGCAAGTTGATTCATGTGAATTAGGTAAAGAAGAAGCTCCATGTCAAGCATTGAAAAGAATGGCTCTAGGCGAAGTTCGACCACAAGAACCACCTTCACACGAACATGAGGAAAATGAACCACAAGAGGAGACCATCAATCAAGGGGGACCTTCAACACAAGATCAACCACAAGAGTACAAAGATGATAAACAAGTCAATGAAGGCAACCACTTAGGGGGAGAAGCAGACAATCATGAAGACACAACTCCTCAAGTGTCACACCCCAGAGTACACCAATGCGTCCAAAGGGATCACCCAATCGACAACTTCATCGGTGACATCCAAAAGGGAGTAACCACTAGATCTCGCATAGCTAACTTTTGTGAGCATTATTCGTTTGTATCCTTTTTGGAACCACGCAGGATTGAGGATGCATTGAAGGATCTGGACTGGGTGGTGGCGATGCAAGAAGAATTGAACAACTTCAAGCGGAACGAGGTGTGGGAACTTGTGGCAAGACCCAATGCAAACATCGTCGGCACCAAGTGGGTCTTCCGCAACAAACAAGACGAACACGGAGTGGTGACAAGGAACAAGGCGCGACTTGTGGCCAAAGGGTACTCACAAGTCGAAGGTTTGGATTTCGATGAGACTTTTGCTCCAGTAGATAGGATTGAATCTATTAGAATATTACTTGCATATGCTACTCACCATAATTTCAAGCTGTATCAAATGGACGTGAAAAGCGCCTTCCTCAACGGACCGATCAAGGAAGAGGTGTACGTGGAGCAACCACCCGGGTTTAAAGATGAAGAGTTCCCCGACCACGTATTCAAATTGCGTAAGGCTCTCTACGGCCTCAAACAAGCTCCTAGAGCTTGGTATGAGTGTCTTAGAGACTTCTTAATTGAGAATGGTTTTGAAATTGGCAAAGTAGATTACACATTATTTACCATGAATTTAGATAATGATATTTTTATTTGTCAAATTTATGTTGATGATATAATCTTTGGGTCAACTAACCAATCTTTTTGTGAGGAATTTAGCAAGATCATGACAGACAGGTTTGAGATGTCAATGATGGGAGAACTGAAATACTTCTTGGGATTCCAAGTGCGACAACAAAAGGAAGGAACGTTCATAAGCCAAACCAAGTACACGCAGGACATACTTAAGAAGTTTGGCATGGACAAGGCCAAGCCCATAAAGACCCCCATGGCAACAAATGGCCACTTGGATCTCAATGAAGATGGACCTAACGTCGACCAAAAGGTATATCGCTCCATGATTGGATCTCTACTCTATTTACGTGCATCTAGGCCAGATATTATGTTGAGTGTATGTTTGTGTGCAAGATTTCAAGCCAACCCTAAGGAATGTCACTTGACAGCCATAAAAAGGATCTTGAGATATTTAGTTCATACACCCAACCTTGGTCTTTGGTACCCAAAAGGCTCAAAGTTCAATCTCATTGGTTACTCCGATGCAGATTATGCCGGGTGCAAAGTAGATAGAAAAAGAACCTCCGGCACATGCCAATTCCTAGGGAGATCCTTAGTTTCTTGGTCCTCCAAGAAACAAAATTCCATTGCCCTATCCACAGCCGAAGCGGAGTATGTTGCAGCCGGGAGTTGTTGTACACAACTCCTTTGGATGTGACAAACTCTAAGGGATTACGGTTACAAGATGAACCGTATTCCTCTCCTTTGTGACAATGAGAGTGCCATTAAAATTGCCCACAATCCAGTTGAGCACTCTAGAACTAAACACATAGACATAAGACATCATTTCTTAAGCGACCATTCCATGAAAGGAGATATAACCATCTCACATGTCAACACCCAAAAGCAATTGGCCGACATATTCACCAAGCCAATTGATGAAAAGCGTTTTTGCGAACTCTGAAATGAACTAAATATCCTTGATTCTCGGAGTGTGGCTTGAAAGGTTGCATACTTGTATGAATTCTTCAAAATGTTGATTGAATTTTGAAAATCATCTCTCTCAATTTTTCTTGAAAAACTATGTCCATTACTAGATCTTGGTGAATTATGATCATTGTTTGATTGTTGTATGCTTACTGGTCAAATTCATCAAGATTAATTGATTTCTTTTGCCCCTCTATTCTCTATTTATGAACCTTCAAATATATATGAATGGGCTATGCAATTTCTCCTGGTGACCACGGACTTGTCCGTGGTTACCCGGACTAGTCCGCCCTTGCAGACTAGTCCGCTGAGTGCCGGTTAGGCCGAACTAGTCCGATAGACCACGGACTAGTCCGATATAGCTCTCTGGATGAGTTCGTACTAGCCCGGTCATCTCCGGACTTGTCCGATTTTTCGTGTCCATAACCCTAGCCGCCACAAAACCCTAATTCCTCTCATCCCCACTCTTCCTCACGCACTCTCTCTCTCTTGCGCTCGAGCTCCCCAAGGCGATTCCTTGCTCCCTCCATCAAAAGGGTGCGCATTTGGGCGGAAATCAAGCTTGACCTCGTGCGGATTGAAACTTTTCCGGGCTCCAACTCCCTAATCCTCAAGCGGCAATCGATTTCTTCAGTAATTTTCTCCTAAACCCTAGAAATCTTGTTTTTCTCCATTGTTGATCGAATAGCCTAGCATCTTCCACTAGATACATGCCTCTTTGATGTACTACGTGTATGCTAGATGTATTATGCATTAGGAACCAACCTTTGTCAAGTCTGCTAGGTTTTAGAGGATGAACACCAGACTAGTCCGGTCCATGCACGGACAAGTCCGGTCCCCTGGACTAGTCCGTGCCTGTGCACCAGACAAGTCCGATGTTTCTGAACTTAAAACCTAATTCTTCAATTCCTCAATGCACTTCCTTGCTATCTCTTCATACCTATGCCTTGTATCACTTATCATCATTCTTGCAAATGATTCTCAGATCATGTCGAGCTCAAACGATGAAATCTCCGACTTTGAGGCTGATATGGACCACGAGGTGGCACCTCGGTCCTCGACGGGTCTTGGCAAGAAGCGCCAAGAAAGACCCTCCGAGCCAGCTCCTTCCCCTCCTCAGATTCGGAGGAAGGTCTTGGCAAAGAAGCCAGTTTCGAAGGCAGCCGCATCGGCAAGTGCCCGCCAAGCAAAGGGCAAGGGAAAAGGGATAGCGACGGGGCCAGTCGGGCCTTTGAAGCTGCATGCTCCCAGGGAAGGGGTCCGGGACCCTACTGAGGAGAAGTTCAATAGCAAGGGCAGTGACTCGGCCGCTAAATTCAGAAGCATTGACTGGTATGGCAGACCAAAGCAAGCTGCAGATGGAAGGTTCTGGTGCAACTTCCATGCAGATTTCTACAAATCAGTGTATCTACCGATGAAGACCCCAGTTGTGCGCAGTCAGTGGATTGACTGGGCACAATTTGAGAAAAAGGGCTGCTCACCGTTCACTGATGTAGTGAGAGTCATTGAGAAGCATGGACTGAGAGATTTGTTTGCTTTCAGACATAACTGGAATGATGAAGTGATTGCACAGTTTTTTGCGACCTGTCACTTCTCTAGTGAGGATGAAGAGAGTGTCACTTGGATGACCCATGGATCCAAGTACAGCATCACTCAAGAAGATTTTGCTAGCTTGCTTCATCTTGACACCACAAGGTCTGACTGTTTGGTTATTCACAACATTGGTGTCATTGACAAGGATAGGATGAAGTTCCTATATGAGCCAAATTCAAAGTTCAACCCTCCCTCCACAAAGAACATGAAGCCATTCTTTGTGGTGCTAAATCGAGTTTTGAGGAAGACCATTGCCCCTAAGGATGGGGACGCAGGGAGTGTGCAAGGATACTTCCGGACTCTGATGAGAGTCATAAGCAAGGACCGCCCATTTGATGTGGCGGAATACATTTGGAATGATATGGTAAACATCTCTTGCACTCCCAACAGATCTTGCGGATATGCTCCTTACCTTATGTTTGTGATTGAAAAAGTCACCGGCATTGAGTTTGTGAAAGATGTGGAGCATCTCCCCTTGAGGCCTCAAATGCCTCAAAAGCCGAGTGTGCAGACTGCTCCTTCGCCGGCCTCCAGTCCCGAGGCACCGGCAAGATCAAGTGAAGGTGCCAGAGTTGTCCCTACTTCTAGGGAAGCCCCTCAGAGAGGATCAGCTAGTGGGATCCTCAAGTATCTGGCTGCTATATTCTCCTCCTGTAAGAAGGCCGAAGTGAAGGCCCACAAGCTCAACCAGCAGAGAAAGGAAGACATGAAGTACATAAAGGCCAATGTGAAGCAAATTTGCCAAAAGCTGAAGATCGATCCCATTGGATCTCCAGTGATCTCTGAGGACTCTGATCCAAGCTACACTGAGCTCGCGCCCTTGAACCCCTCCGAGCTTGCCTACTTTGGCGTTGGGGGCTCGAGCGGCTCCGTCCCTCCTCCTTCTCCTCCTCGTCAAGCTGATGATGAAGAAGACGAAGACGACGACGAGAGGACCGACAGTGAAGAGTGAAGACCCTAGGACCCTTCTCTCCTTCTTTTTGGTGTCTTGATGCCAAAGGGGGAGAGATTGAGGGGGAGTCTTAGCTTTAGCTGTAGAATGCGAGGAGAGAGCTTTTTATCTATCTTTGTGATTGTAATGTTTTAACTGTGTTTCTAAGATTAACTTTGGTTATGTGATGCAATGCTTACTTAATTTGAGAAGTATTGGTCAAAATCTGTAATTTTGCTCCTGAAATGACATATGTGCTTTATTTTGGTTGATTAATGCAAATTATGTCACTCTCAATGTCTTAATATACTTAGTTATGCATCCCACCATAAAGAATGCACATATGGATATTTCTTTCATTGCTTGATGTATTTTGATTCATATGTGCATACTTTATGAAAATCTCAATTTTTGTCATATTTTGTGAATTCTCAATTGGTTGTCATCAATCACCAAAAAGGGGGAGATTGAAAGTGCATCTAGGACTCCCTTGTGGGTTTTGGATGATTTATGACAAGCAAATGGGATCCTAACCTCTTTATTGAGATGAATGCAGGCCCATAATAGAAAAAGGAGCAAAATACCAAAAAGAAGGAATGAGGAGGGGCAAAGTGGAAATGAGCTCAAGGAAAAAGAGTAGTAGATTATTTTGTATGGAGTGTGTTAAGGAAACACACCCCAAGAGCTCAATGATAATGAAACACACACATTGAACAGAGTTACACAAGACCGGACTAGTCCGTTCACCTCCGGACTAGTCTGATAATCCTTTCTGCACCAGATCGGACAAGTCTGATATCTGTCGGACTAGTCCGATATTCTTCTGACTAGAATCGGACTAGTTCTCCCCAGTGCGGACTAGTCCGATATCCTTTCTGATCCACTTCGGACAAGTCCGATGTTCACACGGACTAGTCCGGAAAACCCCACTGATCTAAATCGGACAAGTCCTCCAAGTGCGGACTTGTCATTCAACACACTTAGGGTTTCACATGTCTGGACAAGTCCGATGGACATCGGACTAGTCCGAAGATTTCCACTAGCAAAATCGGACAAGTCCGCTTTCAGCCGGACTAGTCCGATATTTCGGGACACATAGGGTTTGCAACACACAGCACACCGGACTAGTCTGGTGACCACCACGGACTAGTCTGAACTTTCTAAACCCTAACGGTTACTTTTAGAAACCCCATATAAATAGAGGTGCACGGCCCACTTTTACAAACTCTCGAACCCTAGCGCCGTCACACCACCCAAGAGACTCAAAAATGACCTCTCTCCACAAAATTAAGTGCACAATCGTCCAATCCTTTGAGGATTCAATCTAGATCATTGGAGAGACACTTGCTACACCACATTGAGCTCTTGGTTTGATTCTCTAACACACTCCTGCATTTCAATTATAACTTTTGAGTGTGTTTTTGGTGGTATTGTGATTTGTAATCTAAGGGAGCTCTCAAAGTGTGAGATCGCCCCTTGAATTTGGTTATTCACCCCTTTGTGATTAGTGGAAGAGGATTGGCCTTCGTGGCGATCCAACGAGGGTACGGTTGGAGAAGACCCGGTCCTTTTGTGGACTCCTCAACGTGGATGTAGGTGGCCTTTTGTGGTAGCCGAACCACGGGATAAACACTGGTGTCTTGTTTCATTGTTCATCATTCAAGTTAATCAACTTAATCTAGGGTTTCATACACATTGTTCATTTTACGTTAAATTGTTAAACATAAGACTTAATTGTGATATAATTCAGTATATAGCTGTTAAACTGTTGTTTGATTCTATACTTCCGTTGTACACATAAAAGAATCAAACCAATCAATCAAGTTTAATCACCTTAGTCCGTGAACACCGGACTAGTCCGCACTTTACCGGACTAGTCCAATATCTCTGGTATTAAACTGGTTGTTGAGTGCTGCAGGATCCGACAAATTTTCAAAAAGGCCTATTCACCCCCCCCCCCCCCCACCTCTAGGCCTACATTCAGTTCTTCATTTACAGCACATTCTGAAAAAAAGGAAGAAAAAAGAAAAAGACAAGTGCAAAACAAGATATAAAATCCGCACAAAAAAAGGGAGAAAAAAAACAACAACAACAAAAAACAGAAGTGCTTGCATTCTTTGTGTCATCTAGTTTTGTCTCATGTCTTGCTAGCTTGAACTACTAGGAACACATTTAGGCCAGCAATTTTGACAAGTACTTTGGACACTTATTCAACTTTACTATATGATTGCATTGTTGCTAATCCTTACTACATATAAAGTGTCATCCAAGCTACACCTTACTCTTGAGCAGAATCGATACTCCTTTGCAATCATCCCGCGCTTCATTGGTTTCTTCATACCGGTCACCGTTTGCCACCTGCGGTGTTGGTAAGAACACTTGTAAGAGTGTGGTAAGACGCTTGAGAGTGTGTGATTCCACTTCCACATTCCATTATCCTTTATAGTTGATAGGTATAACATATTTTTTTGTTGTCTTCTGTTTGCTACTAACAATGTCTGGTAAAAGCAAGAATCATGCATTATATGCTGAGATGATTGACATGATGAAGACGGTGATGGTGTTGCTTGCTAAGAATCAAACATCAACCAAGGTTTCACATAACATTCAGACCATCTTTACAACTTCTTTCACAGAAAGTAATTACATTCTCTCATCTCTTCCTTCTTATGATGGTTTTGGTTACGATGAATATATTGCTTGGGAAATAGAGTTGGATAAAGTTTTTGGACAATGTCATATGTGTGAGAGGAGAAAGATTAGAAATGTTGCAAGTTCATTAGTATATTGTGCATTAACTTGGTGGAACAATTTAAATGAATTAGAAAAACCTCGAACATGGAAAGAAACAAAAAATCTTATGCGAGAAACTTCTGCTAATGTATCTATGTGCAAAGAAGAAATTCAACAATTTGAGGAGCAGGTCCTTGTTGTACGTCCTCTTTTGGCTAATCTTTTGCAGGACAATGTAGAATGGAATGCCGCTGGTGCAAAAGAAAACGAGGTGATACATAATTTTTGTGAACTTTCAGATTTATCCTTTCATATTTCACCAACAATTACTACTTAAAATGAGAATGAAGGTAATGCACCTGATACTACACTTATCGATCTTGAGAAGTTTTTGAATGTCTCAAATTTTTCTCTCAATCATTCTATTGGACAACAACAACTCAAGGAGCCTTTTCTGAAAACACCATTATACCTAGTTGATTTTCCTACTGATTCTTACGGTAAAAATGAGTTGTATGTTGATAATTATATTGTACTGATGCTAGAACAAGTCAGTGAATTTGATACTTTATTATCCACTTGTGCTGAAATTAAGAATTTGATTCCAATTACTTGTGAAAATGATGAAATGAAATTGTTGTCTTCTCTAAATATCTTAGGATATATTGAATAAGACACTCTTTGTGATCTAGATATTGTAGAGAGGAGAATATTTTCCCAATCAGAATTGCCTTTGTTAAGTAGATATATTTTTCATGCTATAGGCAACTATGAAGATAGTGGTGAATTTATGGTGCATAAAGATGTTCCAATGTGCAAGCTCCTTTTGTGCTACAACGACATGGTAAAGTAAATAAATGCACTAATGCTAATAGTGCCTTGTCAAGTTTTTCTATTATTTTTTCCTTGCAGCGGAGACAACAAATAAAAGAGAAGTATTGTTCGCTGCAGTTGTGCAATATGGACAGCGCTCATATTATCCCCAAAATCCTCTTTCCTGGACATACGAGCAAGCCGATGACGGCTTGTCATAAAGAAGGGGAGAATGATGAGATCATGCATGTTATAATTGCACCTACAAGCATGACACAATGTTTATTTGTTTGGGATCCTGGCTCAAGTGAATGTGCACTCTTATTTGATGGACAAGATCAAGATGGTGCACTATATCGTCCACCACCTTGGCCTCCTCCATTCATGCATACAAAAAGATTTGATGGCATTGCACATTTGGACCAACACATGAGAGAAGATGAACTTGAGTCGAGGACGACTTCAATTCAAGAAGGGGAGGATGATGAGGACATCACTTCTATGGATACAAACAACACTCCATTGAACATACAAGATGCAATCAATAGAGTTCATACACAACAATTAATTTCAGAGGTGAGCCCGTTCTTATATGTTTCCTTATATGGTTTTGAGCATAGATTGCTACCTAATGATTTATTTGTGATTAGGATCTATGGAGAGGTTCAATGAGTACTTGGAGGAAGTATTAGTCACGTGGAGGACCAGAGAATTCGTTCAAAGAAGATGGAAACCGAGCCAAACTCAAAATCGTGTCCAACTCGGAGTACAGGAGCAGTACGCACTAAAACGGACGCCCATGATGCATACTAACTCCGTTTTGTACGTTATACATATGCACAAAAAGGGGAGAGGATAACCTTTCCAATGGCGCTGGTCCCATGTAAAAATCCCTTCGGAGTCGACGGGAATCATCGAAATAAAATCGATTTCAGAATCTGTCTCGGTGTTGCGCCACCATATTGGGCCATTGGGCCTTGTATCAAGTCTAAGTCCATTATATTCGTATAATAGGGTTAGGTCACGACCCCAACACCCCCTTGGATGTCCTCCCACCTATATATACTCCATAGTAGCCGTCATGAACAATTGGGTTTTGCTTAGATCAATAATATCGCCGTTCTACGGTTTGTGAGACCTCAACTTAGCAATTTAGATTGCTTCTACCTTGTTCTTGCTTGTGTTCTCGGTTGCACTTGCAGGGATTAGCCTTATTGGCGAGGTCAATCGTGTGCAGCATGATTGATAACCAACAGAGCGGTGTTGTAGTGATTGCAGGGGGTTTTCGTGTTCTACTCGAGAGCCTCGGATCATCAACGTTGAGATCTCCATCAATCAACTTATCCATTACCTTTCGGAAGATCAGGCCTAATCTTTTCCTATCACAAGATATCTTACTTCGATTCTCATAGACGTTGGCTGCCTCCGAATCACATGTTTAGACAACAGAGGAATGTCTTCAGAAAGAACATCGTTGTCACTAAAGGACCACCAAAACATCTTAACGGGTCAGAAATATCTGATATGTTGGACAAATTAGTGCCAGATGAAGGTCGTCCTGGATATTTCTAAGGTTACGAAGACAAACACAATTGGCCAAATTACGTCTTAACTGCTACCGTATGTGAAGTCGTTGATTTTAAGGCACAACATTGATGCCATGCGTCAAGAGCGTAACATGGCCAAATGTATCATAAGCACATGCATGGACACGACGGGCAAAATAAAAGACAATTTAAAGGCTCGAAAGGATCTTGCTGAGCTTTGTAACTGTCAAACTCTTGAGCTCTCCGAAAATGGTGGTAAATCACGCGCTCCTTTTTGTCTTAAACTTAAAGAAAAGAAAGAAGTTCTCGAATGGTTGCAAAGTTTAAAATTTCTAGATGGTTATGCAGCTAGTCTGAGACGAGTCGTGAATGTGAAAATGGGAAAGCTCATTGGGTTGAAGAGTCATGATTATCACATAATCATGGAAAGACTTATGTTTGTTATGTTTTGAGGCTACTTTGACGATGCGGTGTGAAAGGTGTTAGCCGAGTTCAGCCACTTCTATAGGCAACTCTGTGCTAAAGAAATCATGCTAGAGATGATGACTAAGTTAGAGAGGGAGATTCTGGTACTTTTGGTTAAGATTGAATTTTTTTTCCTCCAGGGTTCTGCAATCTAATGCAACATCTCTTAATCCATCTTCCATTTGAAGTAGAAGTGGGAGTTCCTGTGCAATATAGGTGGATGTATCATATTGAAAGATCACTCAGATATCTGAAACCAATGGTTGGTAACAAGGCAAGGGTTGAAGGTTGCATCGTTGAAGCTTTTACTCTTAAGGAAGTAGGATACTTCTCAAGTGTTTACTTTGTAGAGGAACACAATGTCAATACTTTGGCGATGTTGTACAATATGGATGACCAACCTCCTTGTAGCGATCTCTCCATTTTTGCAACAAGAGGCACTACTATTGGTAGTCACACTTCCTACGACGCTAGCGAAAAAGAAAGGCGTGCTGCTTTCTTCTACATGTACGCTAATATGGATGAAATGGGGGAATATTTCAAGTAAGTGTGTCTCCTACATTTATGCTTTTAAGCATATTTTGCAACACCTCTGTTCTAAAAGGTTCTCTTTTCGTGCAGTAAGTTTGACAAGCAAAATTGGAGATGTAGACATCAACCCACGAGGAAACAAATAGAACAGATGTGACGAGAAGGAATAAATGGGGGATCTAATTTTATTTCCTGGTTTTGAGATCATGTAACGTTTTCTCATTAATTTGTCAATATTAACAATGTTTTCTTATAATGTAAGAATATGAGTCGTTATCTAATAACTTCATATCTTGGACAGTGCAAAAAAGATGTCAACGTCCATGAAGATTTGCGACAACTATCCTATGGAGTGGTTAACGTTAGAACCTATGGTTGATATGACGTCAACGGCTTTAGATTCCGTACAACTCAATTTGAATCTCTTCGTCCTCTCGTGGCAACATGTAATACTGGAGTTGTGTTGAGGGCAATCAATTCGCAATAACGTGAAACTCATTACTACAGGATTATTAAAAAATCCTTGAATTCACTTTTGTCGGAAATAAGACAATTCGAGCAGTATTCTTTGACTATGAATGGTTTGATTCCATTAGTGGAATTTGAGTAAACAAATTTGGCATGGTCGAAGTAAAACACAAGGAACGGTTGAAATAATTCGATTCATTAGTTCTTGCACACCAAGTAGAGCAAGTGTACTATCTACCTTATCCATGCAATAAATTCAAAGCTTGGTTGGTGGTACATAAGGTGAATCCTTGTGAGCGGTTATACGCTCTAGGAGATGATGATTACCAAGAGGAAGCTGAGGCTGATGAGGTCTACCAAGAGGAAGAGTTGTCAGACTCCGTCTCAATCGAGCCCGGTGTAGGACTCGATGACTTAGTTGGAGATGCTTAAGATATCGAGACTGGCACGGAAGAGGAAACAGAATCAGAATCAGAAATAGAAGAAATCAATGACTTAGTCGAGCCTGCTTATTTGCGTAAACAAAAATGATATGCACAAGAAGAAGATCGATGGGATGGTTTAAGGAGTAGGGTGCATGATCGTGATGTTGATGAATTTTGAAATTTATGAAGTAACACTTCATTCACTAACTTGTTTGGGACAAATGCTTGGTTTTTGGTTGGTTGGTAATGTTTTATTCACTAATTTAACATTAATTTTGTATATTATCTTAGCATATTAATCATTTATTCTTTCAACAGGATGTCGTTGAAGGGGAAGGGGAAGCCAGTGAGAGGGTTTGAGCCGGCATAAGACCCTTGCTCGGAGACCTCATTGACTTCGAGCCGATGTTCCCTGTTTCTGGTGCATGCTTCACCCTCGTCTCACGTGTGCTTTCAGCGGACGGAGGTAAATTTTAGTTTACAATCAAGTTATTTTATAAATTGTACTTGTTTATAATTATTTATTATCAATCTTTTTCTTTTGTAGACTCTGACTAAGAGTCATCTGAGTCCGAGTCAGAGGCTAGAGGGCTGCTATAGGAGCCTGCTAGCGCTAGCCCCCCTTCGGAGCCGGCTAGCGTTAGCCCCCCTTTGGAGCCGGCTTCCGCTGGCCTTCCTTTGGGTTCTGATGGTTCTGTAGAGCCTTCAGGGTCACAGGACGCGGCGGCACCGCAGCAGAGGTGATGGACGAGGAGGACGCACTTTGTGTCTCCTCCTTCGGTTCCTGCTCAGCGGATCACTATCTGTTCTGTTGGGGACAGGTAAAAAACTGTATATAGTATATTAATTAGTAGATGTTGTTTTCTGTTAATTAATTATTTAACATATTTTGCAGATGTTGGTACGACACATCGTTCATGGGGGTCGAGAAACACCACAGGCAGATTAACAGTGTCCTGGGTGCTATAGTGAATTTGCACTACCCTGGTGTCATTGATGGTTTCCCTGCCCTGTCATGGGATGACTACGCTCGTGTCTCTCACCAGGTCCACGACACAGTTCAAGGAGCCGTGTGGAATGATTTTATGGTAAGTTTAACTGTTTTATTTTTTCAACTCCTTTGAATTGTTAATGCATATCACTTAAATGTTTGTTTGCTTAAAGCTGAGGTACCAGGTAGAAGAACCGGGCATGGAGGACCACGCGAGGTGTGTGTTCCATTACAACGCTCGAAAGCTCACAATGGTGACGTTGTCGAACGCCCGGATTCAGACCGTCAACGCGTACTACAAGCTTCACCCCCAGGAGCAAGAGCAGCAAAGGTGTCCATTTAGGAAGGACTCTGATACATACTTGACAGAGGAGCAGTACGCGAAGGTAAGTTTTTAATATTGTTAAATATTTACAATACCTATGTATGTTAACTACATTGATGAAAAATAAAATATGTGCAGGTTAGTATTTCCTGGTTACAGGGTAACCCCGAGGCGTACTTGGCTCTCTATCGGTACTAGGCTAGCGAAATTTTCATCGGTAAGTCCACAAAAGCTAGACAGTGTCGCATGGGGTCCGAGGGCAAGCACAACTATGGTGGCGACAATTACTTGTGTTTGGCTAAACGCATGATAAGTACTTTTTCAATTTGCTTATGTGTCATAATATATTTATCTCACTAATACGGCTATACAGGAGCAAGCGACGGGTCAGGAGGCGACCTCGACCCAGGTTTGGAAGAGAGGTCACAAGGGAAGTAAGTGACCCTTCTCAGCCAGGGCAGTGTAGCCAGGTTGCAGCCGATCGACTGGTAAGTTTTTGAAATTCATCAATTTCATTATAACTAATACTATTATTGACATGCTTACAAGATTTCTTTGTTTTGTAGGCAAAGTACGTGCAGGAGGTTGCGAAGATACACGGTGCGGATTACGATTGGGAAAATGTGCCGATCGACCCCCAAGCTGTGTACGCGAGCGAAGGCGGGAAGTCCCATGGACGGTGAGTTGGTTATTTGTTTTATTTCTTTTTTAATTTATCTTCTTCTACTTAGTGTTTTCATTTTATTGTAGGTTTGTCATTTTTGGTGGAGTTGTCAACTCGAGGTCGGTGCGACCTTTCAAAGACGCTTCATCGACACAGGCCTCGTCCGTTGGGCCCTCAAGTGGTCGTCTCTCGCAGACCCAGTTGGAGCTCCTTGCCTTGAAGGAGACGCTGGCGCAAACCCAGGCGGAGCTGGATAGGTCGAGTGCGGAGGCAAGGGAGGAGTAGCGGAGGGCAACCTTAATGATGGTCCAGATGCAAGCAGAGGTGACGGTTAGTAATTTAAACTATCATAGTTAAATTTTATAGCATTTAAATAACATATATCTTCCAATATTTTGCAATGGCGGACTCTTGCTCGAAACACCGGTCAGGATATCGAGATTCCTACGCTTCCACCGCAGCAGACCCTAGAGCTGGTAATAAACTATTTCTTTAATATTGTCATATTCATTTTAGTATTTTATATAGATAGATAAAGAGGTAGAACATAGAGTGGGAGAGAGTGAGATAATGAGAGAAATAGATGGAGAGGAAGGGGGTGAGAGAATGAGAGAGGAAGAGTGTCAGATAATGAAAGAATGAGAGGGGGAAGAGAGAAATTGTGATACAAAGAGAGGGAGACACTGAGGGACAGAAAGAAAGAGAGAATGAGATAAAGAGAGTGAGGGAGAAGAAGAGAGTGAGATGAGAGAAAGAGATAGAGGAAGAGGGAGAGGAAGAGAGTGAGATGATTGAAGTTGTAACATGTTTAACTCTAATTTTATTTTGCAGGGTTCGGGGCGCAAACTCTTTCGCCACACCTACAGGAACCCGGAGGGACGCGCCGAGAAGATCTCGGATCCGGAGCTAGTGGAGGGACTAGCGTGTAGCCCGGTGAATGTTTTGAAACTGTTTTGTGGTGTTGTTGATGTGTTGTGGGCTGTTTTGTGGACTATGTTGTGTATATAGTGTTTTCTATATTTGTATGTGGAGCTCGCCATCGTGCGAGGTAGTCAGTTTCTATTTTTTTTTAAATATGAAAATGTAACTTACGTCGGCTATGGATGGGCTAACGTAAGTTAGCCCAATTTAACTTACGTCGGTCAGACCATACCGATGTAAGTTATACCAGTTAACTTACGTTGGTCATGCTATACCGACGTAAGTTACACCACATAACTTTTATCGGCCGAGCCGCAGCCGACATAAGTTCTCCGACCCATCCCGCGGCCTATCCTGGTAAGTAACTTACGTCGGTTGAGGAATACCGACGAAAGTTAGTAACTTACATCGGCGGCTGACATAAGTTACCTTAATCACGTACAAACTGTTTTGTCGGTCGGCCGCCGACGTAATTAAGAAAAAACCGACGTAATTAAGTAACTTGCATCGTTTTGGCCTTAATTACGTCGGCTTTGGCCGACGTAATTGATCGGGATTCCTGTAGTGTAATTAAGAATTAACACGTAGCTGGAGCGGCAGTACTGCAAGGAGCGGTTACCTCTACACTCGTGGCTGTAGAACTTGCCATATAAATCAAGGCCAATTAAGATGACCTAGAAGCTCAAGACACCATAGCAAAACAAAATAACGAACAATGACGAAGTGCAACACAATGACGTAACCATAGAAAGATCCTTCTGATTACCTGCAGTATGTGCGTTCATCCATTGACAGCTGCCTCCGATCGACTTTATCGCGTTTCATCCGATAAAGCCAGTTCTATGTTCCATGATCTCGTCTCTGAAGGAGTCTAATTAACCTGTCAAAAAGGACTCGCTGCTTGAGGATGGTTCCACCTGCAGACCTGACCGAGACTGTCCGGCAGAAGCTGAAGATAAACAAGAAACGGTTCGTGCAATGCTGGGAAACTCTGATCTACCTAAATCTTGAGTAACATAAGGACCATAAGAACATGACAACTTCAGAGCCTGCATATATGACCGATAAAAGGTGAAATACTTTTCGGTGCCACGGGAACCAACGGGATACGTCTTTCGTGCCGATGCCAAGTAGTTCAGTGAGGAGAGGTATCTTTTGCTGTGTACCACTAGACACAGGAAGGTGGAGATGACGATGACCAAACAGTTGAGCAAGACCCAGGAGCAGCAGCTGAATGAGCTTGTGGACAGTCAAACAGAGGAGATAGCTGAGCTCACGAAGAAAGTCACATCACATGGCAAGGACTGTTAAATGTGATCACGTCTCGGTATGGGGCCCACCCATACCGAGTCACAATCTCTCTCACGCTCTGATTGGGAGCGCTAACCAACTATCGGTTGAAGGCTCCTCTCACGCCCGTACACATAAAAGGGCCCCGTGGCCTGACCGTTAAGACTACTGGTGATCCGACCTTCAGGTACGAGAAGTGAGGGGAAGGTTTCCCCAATGCTGTCGCCGCCTCTGCATGCCGACACACTATCGCCATGGCCGGCACCTCCCCCACCCTCCCCATATGCCAAGGTACGGGAAGTGTGGGGAAGGTTCCCCCAACGCCGTCGCGGCCTCTGCCCGTCGACACCGTCGCCATGGCCGGGACCTTCCCCCATAGGCCAAGGTACGCTGATCTATAATTCTCTCTTTGTCTATGTTCATAATCTAGTTGATTGTGCTATGTCTCAATTGATTTTAATTAGTCCTAAGGTGATTGTGATTAGTAACCGGATTAGGGCAATGCCTAGTATTAGTGAACCCTATTTTCTAATAATGGTATGAGAGTCAGGTTAGAGCATCCCTAATTCAGGTTTTATTAGTTTTTTGTTAATCCACAGCAAGAAGAAAGAGGGGATCACGAAATCCAATTAAGAATCAAACTAAAGTAAACTGAGAGTAAGAACCGCACACACCTTAGAGCTCCGCCACTCCCAGTCCTTTGGGGTCTCGTCAGCCCTCTGCACCGGACCGGAAAGAGGCATTCTCTCCAACCGCGCTCCTCCACCCGAGGCACTTTGAGGTAGGGCACACCTTCGGGTGGCCGTCAATGTCTGAGAAGGAGATGCCACCAAAGTACATCGTCGGAACCCTAACCCTAACCTTACGCGATGGGCTCCCTCAATGTCACCGACCGTCCAGTAAATCGATGGCGACGAGCTCACTTTTCGTCGACCTTGCGCGCCGGCGAATGACTCACGGCTACGCGTGGACACCCCATCGTGCCGGCGTTTTCGCCGATAGCCTCTCGCTCGCGTCGCGGGTGGAGAGAGAAGGAAGGGGATGGAATGTTTCTAGGGTTTCGGTGGAGAACGGCGTCTGACGGCGTTTTGTACATCCCGATTTTGATGTTTGGTCGTCGGATCAAGTGCCAACGGCTGAGGTCCCACATAGTTGATGAAGTTTGGCCGCTTGGAGCCGTCGAATCAAGATCCGACAGCCTTTGCGCGCTGTGCTACGCTCAGCAGGCCAGAGGCCCAGGCAGGATGCCCTGACGGCCGAATGGCTGCCCTTTTAATTATGAGGAATTTCAGCATCTTCTGACGAGTCATCATAGGCCGACTAGGCTACTGTTAAGCGCCCTCTCAGGCCACGCGCTGGCAGGACATTTGGGCCCAGGCCGAGGCGCATGCCTCTAGGCCATAAGCTACGCAAGCCCACTTAGATGAGTCACCCTTTGGGCTGCACTCTTTTCATTTTAATTGAGTTTCAGCCTTGGGCCAAGGCCTGAGAGCAAGCCTTTTCTAGTTCTTGTATAATTTAAGAGATTTTGGTTTTTAAGCTAACATTCACTTGGGCTTGGGCTGACTTATGAAGTTGTGGCCTTATCAGTCTTAGTAATTTTCAGACATTTTGACTTTTGGACCAAAATTAAAATGTGAGCATTTTAAGTATTTGTTATATTTTAGATCTTTTGGCTTTATGACTGAAAATAATTTTGTGGCATTTTAGTATGGGATAAAAATATCATTAAATTAATTAAGTGGACAGAGGAAATCATTAAGTATTTTTGTGATACTTTAATGATTACTTTATAGCTGTTTTATTTTTATTTTTAATAATTTAGGATTAAGTATTAAATTAAGTATTCTCTTGTCCACTTATTTAATTTAGTCTATTTTGTTGTGGAATTATGAGTTATTAAGCATCATAATTAAGAATTAAGTATTAAGCTTCCGTTGTTATTTAAGAAATGGTAGTTTATTGAGTAACCAATGCGAAAAATAAATTTGCCATATTTTGATATTATTAGTGATGGTAATTTTAATTAAGTAACCAACACGAAAGATAAAATTGCCACTTTAAATTATTTTAGTATTATTAACGATGATAATTTTATTAAGTAACCAATGCAAAAGATAGAATTACCACATGTAAGTTATTTCAAGATGATTTAAGATTAACTAAGTATATGAAAATTTTGTTGAGTAACCAACGAAAAAAATAAAATTTTCATACTTCAAGTTATTTAAGCATTATATTTTGTTGATTAACCAACGCGAAAGGCAAAATATGACATCTTCGCTCTTTTAAGTTCATAAAGAATTTTGTTGAGTAACCAACGCGAAAAGATGAAATTTGCTATGTTTTTAGTTATGTATTTTGTCGAGTAGCCAACGCAATAGACAAAATACGCCTTTTATGTTTATTTATGTTCATGCATTTAGTTATGTTTATTTATGTTGTATTATGAAGGTTCCTCCATTTTGAGTTCATTCTTGAATTTCTTTTTGCCAGATGACCACCTCAGCAAGAACAACTACAAATTTTTGCAAATTAAATTGCAAATTGCTTTGGCAATCTCCAAAATAGTTTTGGCAGTGACGAGCCCGCATCCCATTGAGCCTACTCTTCTCATTATTCGTGATGGGGAAACTGAGGAGGCTTTCACCGTAAGGATAAAAGCTTATGATAAGGACTACTTTCGGTATGGCATCGCTCGTGCCAAGTGGGCATTTTCAAATAAGAAGTGCTTATATGTGATTAAGGGCTCGATGACTGAGGTCGTTCGGGGAGAAATTCCCGAATGTGACACTGCTTTTGAGTATCTCCTTAAGATAGATAGGCAATTTACTGGATCCTATAAAGCTATGGCAAACTCTCTCGTGCATAAGCTTGTCACTCAGAAACACAATGGAGGTGATGTGTGTATGCACATTCTTAGTATGACGGACATTGTTGCTAAGCTTAATCTGATGGACATGGGGTTAAATGATGAGTTCCTCGTGAATCTGATCTTCACCTCACTTCCAGAAGAATACGAGCCGTTCATCATTGTTTATAACTCTCAGCTAGAGCAGTGAGATCTTGAGAAATCGACCGCTATGTGCGTTCAAGAAGAGGAGCGCCTTAAGACCCATCGTGTTAGTGACTGTGTCAACTACGTGAAAGGTAAAGGTAAGGGCCAAAAGGAATTCTTTAGTTCTCATAAGCCGTCTTTTAAGGTTCATGACACTCCTCATAATGGTAAGAGTAAGAGTAAGTTCTCACAGCAACATCCTCCTCAAAAGGATGTGAAAGTGAGTAAAAAACAGTGTTGTTTCTGTTTAAGTCTAGAACACCGTTAGAAGGATTGCTTGGGCTTTCTCAAATGGTGTTGTACGAAAGGGGTTAAGTTCGAGGAGGACCCTAAGAAGAGAGAAAAGGACCATTGAAGTCGTTGATAGTCATGAGACTGAGTTTAAGTCATTTATGACTTCTCGTTATTGTTTAGATATAGTTTTTATTTAGGCTTCATTATGTACCCCCTCCATGAAGGAAATTTGATTATGCACTCTGTTTGGACAATAAATGTTTTATTAAGTACTATCTTTAGATGTTACATTTATTGTCCATACATGATTATTTTGTAAGTGGTATCTAAATTTCCTCACACAATGAGTGCATAAGAATTGATTTCGAAACACATTCGAAATTATGGCATTGTTTTTAGGCCATATTTCGAGGAGGGGATTGAAAATTAGTTTCTCCATCGATTCTCTTCTTCCCATTAGATCTTTCATATTCACAAGAATGCATTGGACATTTATGTAAGACGTTGATATCAGTCTCCATATTTGTTGTGATTCGTTCATAATATGGATAACTAAATACGTCAGTTTTATCCTATCATTCTTCCTTTCAAAGAATTGGATGATTTTAGTGTTGAAAGTGGTAAGATCTGATCGTAGACGGGATTGTTATGATCGGAATACCCATGTAGCCATATTTCTACGAGAAAATGGCGTAATGATTTAGTAAGTCTCAACAAAATGGTGTATGTTAATTAAGTACATTAAGTTATCAGTTTTGTCGATTTACGTGCTAAATCAAATTGTAGTACATTAGCATGTAAGACGCCATTTGTGAAATGTGGATAGGACGTAAGCTCTACTTGAGCTGTTTGTATGAGGTTGTCCTGCTGAGACTAAAATCCAAACGTTGGTAAGTTGGACTGTAAAACGATATGATGTCATTTTATTGACTATAAAGATAAGAGTAAAAAGTATCGTTTATACAAGTACAGATGTTATACTAAGTCATAGTAAGGCATGTCATTTTGACGGATGCCATGTTCAGGAGGGCACGGTAGGACGAGAGATTGTTCAATCTCTCGCTACATGCTGTTGTTGAATTACCGATTTCTATGTCTAATAATTCAACACATGTTGTTAGTTCTTCATCGGTGACAAAAGGTAAGACGTGCTAGTTTTTTAGTCTACTAGGTTTGTTGTCACCAATGATGAAGAGCAACAATAGCCTCAACCTAAAGATAATGCACAAATCATATATCTACATGAGTGATTAAGTTCAAATGACAGGTGATCCCACCTCATCTGAAAACATTATAAGAAGATATTAATCATCCAAATGGAGTAAATCCATACGGGGTGTGATGAGGTCCATAAACACCGACAAGATCTGAGTTTTAGTGAGAATTCCTAAAAGAGCCAATACAATAGGTTGGAATGGGTATACAAGATTGAGTGCGACTCCCGAGGAAAAATTAAGTTTAAGATCAGACTTGTGGTGAGAAGCTTCAGTCAACTAAGGATTCTTATATAATCACTAAGTCATTAGCGGCGCATTATGACTTTGTTTTGCATCGAAAGGATGTAAATTGACGTTCCTCAATTGGGATATGTACGAGGATGTCTACGTGGCACAACCATAGAGTTTTGTCATTATGAGTAAGTAACTCTTGAGGTACCACTTAGAGAAATCCATTTATGGATTTAAGTAAGCATTAAGAAATGTATCTCAAGAGCGATAAGATTATTAGAATGTTTGGATTTTCATAAAGGATAAGAAGGACAATCGCATGTATGTTAAGTGGCAAATGGTACGTTACTTGCTAGTAATAATACCAATCTGCTATAAGAGATTAAGACATTTGTCCTTCAACTCAGATGAGGGATCTAGGTGAACAATCCTACGTGCTAGGAATTAGAAGTTCACCAAGATCTCAATAAGGGGGTATTAGTTTTATATCAGAAAGCGTGCATAGCGTACTCAAGCAGTACAACATGTATGCGAGTAAAACTTCGCCTGCTTAGACATTCAAGGATGGTAAGTTTTGAGAATTTTAAGAATTTTATGTTTTGAGAACCAATCAAAGGTCGACCATATGAGTTCGGTTCCATCCACTTCTACTGTCGGAAGCTTTAAGTATGCTCAAATACGTATTTACCTTGACTCATTTCGTAATCAGGATATTTGGCAGATATTAGCGTTAGACCAGTGGTGGATCACTAGAAGGTATTTTAAGAAATCATCTACGGATGTGCGATGCACATAAGGCCTCATGTTAATGTGTTTTAAGTATAACTCACTCGAGGTAGTGAGCTACTCAGTTTGTGTTTTCACGGGTTGTATGGATTCTAAGAATTCCGCTTCAGTCTACAAATCCACCCTCGCGAATGGAGCTATCTCGTGGAACACCTCCAAACAAATCGTCACAGCATCGTCCACAATGCGTTCGAATCTTGTTACATGTTATGAGGCCGCCGAGCAGGCGATATATTCTTATCTGATTTCTCAGCACTACAGGAATATCGATCAATTACATCGGCCAAGGCCGACGTAATTAAGGACTAAACTGACGTAAGTTACTTAAATACATCGATTTTCCCTTAATTACGTTGGTGGCCGGCCGACGTAGCGGTTCGGACATAATTAAGGTAACTTACGTTGGCCGCTGACGTAAGTTACTTAATTACGTCGGTCTGCTACAGTCGACGTAAGTTACGGACCGGGATGGGCCGCGGGCTGGGCCGCAGTACTTACATCGGCCACAGCGGGTCGACGTAAGTTAAGTGGTCTAACTTACGTCGGTTGCTCCAAACCGACTTAAGTTAAGTGGTTTAATTTACGTCGGTATGGTCTGACCGATGTAAGTTAAACTGGGCTAACTTACGTCGGCACGGTCATAGCCGACGTAAGTTAAGTTTTTGAATTTTTTTTTAAAACAGAAACTGACTACCTCGCTCGATGGAGAGAACACAGGACAGATATACAAGTACACAGATATACAGAACAGTATACAGAATGTAAAACAGTTGCAAATTTAGTTCCAAAACATCAACAACAACAAAACATCCACCGGGCTACACGCTAGCCCCTCCACTGCCTCCGAGATCTTCTCGGCGCGTTCTCGAACCCTGCAAAAGAAACATAATCACTAGTAAGCATCAATGTCAACTCAGTGATAACATCAGAGTCCAAGAACATCAATGACAAAAGAAGGAAGCATGTTGTAGTTTCAAATGAAGTAATGTTGCATATATAAATAGCAAACTAGCATGTATCAGAGTTGGAGACTTTAGGTAACAGGTCAAGCTTATGAACCACTAGCTCTTTGTTAACTGGAAGCATTGACAACTTATTAACTTTATACTAATAAGCATAGGAATCTTGATATCCTGACCGCCGTGTCGAGCAAGAGACTGCCATTGCAAAATATTAGAAGATATATGTTATTGAAGTGTTGTGAAATTTAACTACGATACTTTAAATTACTTATCGCCACCGCTGCTTGCATCTGGGCCATCATTAAGGTCGTCATCTCCTACTCCTCCCTTGCCTCCACTCTCATCCTCTCAACCTCTGCCTGGGTTTGCGTCAGTGTCTCCTTCATGGCCTGGAGCTCCAGTTGGGTCTGCGAGAGACAACCACTGGTCCCAACAGATGAAGCATGCGACGATGAAGCGCCTCTCAAAGGTCGCGTCGATCTCGAGTCAACAATTTCATAAAAAATGACAAACCTGCAAAAGAATGAAAACACTAAGTAGAAGAAGATTAATTAAAAAAGAAATAAAACACATGAAGAACTCACCGTTCGTGGGCCTTCCCGCCTCCGCTTGCGTACGCGGCTTGGGGTCGATCAGCGTGCTTTCCCAATTGTAATCCGCACCGTTTATCTTCGCAACCTCCTGCGCGTACTTTTCCTACAAAACAAATAAATCTTGTAAGAATGTCAATAATAGTATTAGTTATAATGAAATTCATGAATTTCGAAAACTTACCAGTCGTTCGGCTGCGACCTGACTACACTGCCCTGGCTGAGAAGGGTCACTTCCCTTGTGACCTCTCTTCCAAACCTGGGTCGGGGTCGGCTCCTGACCCATCTCTCGTTCCTGTACAGCTGTGTTAGTGAGATAAATAATATATTAGGAACACATAAATAAATTGAAAAGGTACTTACCATGCGTTTAGCCAAACACAAGTAGCCGTCGCCGCTATAGTTGTGCTTGCCCTCAGACCCCATGCGGCATTGTCTAGCCTTTGTGAACTTATTGATAAAAGTGTCACTAGCTCAGTACCGACAGAGAGCTAAGTACGCCTCGATGTTACCCTGTAACCAGGAAATACTAACCTACACATATTTCATTTTTCATCAACGCAATTAACATACGTAGATATTGTAAATATTTAACAATATTAAAAACTTACCTCCGTGTACTGCTCCTCTGTCAAGTATGAGTCGGAGTCCTTCCTAAATACACCCATTTGCTGCTCCTGCTCCTGCTCCCGGGGGTGCCGCTTGTAGTACGCGTTGACGGCCTGAATCCGGGCATACGACAACACCGCTGTCGTGAGCTTCCGAGTGTTGTATTGGAACACGCATCTCGCGTGGTCCTCCATGCCCGGTTCCTCTACTTGGTACCTCAGCTTTAAGCAAGCACATATTTAAGTGATATGCATTAACAATTCAAATGAGTTGAAAAAATGAAACAGATAAACTTACCATAAAATCATGCCACACGGATCCCTGAACTGTGTCGTGGACCGGGTGAGAGACACGAGTGTAGTCATCCCACGACAGGGCAGGGAAACCGTCAATGACACCGGGGTAGTGCAACTTCACGATAGCACCCAGGACACTGTTAACCTGCATGTGGTGCTTCTCGGCCCCCGTGAACGAAAAGTCGTACCAACATCTACAAAATATATTAAATCATTAAGTAAAGGAAAATAACATCTAATATTTAATATACTATATATAGTTTTTATCTATCTCCAACAGGACGGATCGTGGTCCGCTGAGTAGTAACTGGAGGAGTAGCCGCAAAGTGGGTCCTCCTCGTCTGTCGCCTCTGCTGCGACGCTGCTACGTCCTGTGACCCTGAAGGCTCTGCGGAACCACCGGAGTCCAAGGAAGGGTAGTGGTAGCTGGCTGCACAGGGAGGCTAGCGCTAGCCGGTTCCAAAAGGAGGCTAGCGCTAGAGGGCTCCTGTAGTGGCCCCCTAGCCTCTGACTCGGGCTCCTGTAGCGGCCCCCTAGCCTCTGACTCGGGCTCCTGTAGCGGCCCCCTAGCCTCAGACTCTGACTCGGATTCAGACGTCTCTGAGTCAGACTGCACAAAAAGAAAAGATTGATAATAAATAATTATTAACAACTGCAATTTCTAAAATAACTTTATTGTAAACTAAAATTTACCTCCGTCCGCTGAAAGAGTGTGCGCCAGAAAGAGGGAACGTCGACTCGAAGATAACAAGGTCCCTGAGCAAGGGTCTCGTGTTGGCTCAAACCCTCTCACTGGCTTCCCCTTCCCCTTCCCCTTTGATGACATCCTGTTGCAAGGAATAAATGATTAATATGCAAAGATAATATACAAAATTAATGTTAAATTAGTAAATAAAACGTTACTTCAAAATTCATCAACATCACGATCATGCACCCTATTCCTTAAACCAGCTCATCGATCTTCTTCTTCCGCATATCGTTTTTGTTTGTGCAAATCAGCAGGTTCGACTATGTCATTGATATCTTCAGTTTCCGATTCTGATTTTGTTTCCGCTTCCGTGTCAGTCTCGATATCTTGAGCGTCTCCAACTAAGTCATCGAGTCCTACACCGGGCTCAACTGAGAAGGAGTCTGGCAACTCTTCCTCTTGGTAGACACAATCAACCTCAGCTTCGTCATGGTAATCATCATCTTCTGGAGCGTATAACCGCTCACGAGGATTCACCTTATGTACCATCCACCAAGCTTTGAATTTATTGCATCGATAAGGTAGATAAAATACACTTGCTCTACTTGGTGTGCAAGAACTAATGAATCAAATCCTTTCAACCGTTCCTTGTGTTTTACTTCGACCATGCCAAATTCGTTTACTCGAATTCCACGAATGGAATCAAACCATTCGTAGTCAAAGAATACCGCTCGAAATGGCTTGTTTGCGAGAAAAGTGAATTCAAGGATTTTTTTAATAATCTCGTAGTATTGCGTTTCATGATCTTGCGAATCGATTGCCCTCATCACAACTCCGGTATTACATGTTGTCACGAGACGACGAAGAGATTCAAATTGAGTTGTACGGAATCGAAAGGCATTGACGTTATATCGACCATAGCTTCTAACATTAACCACTCCACGGGATAGTTGTCGCAAATCTTCATGGACGTTGGCAACTTTTTGGCACTGTCCAAGATATGGAGTTATTAGAAAACGTTAGCATTCTTAAGTTATAAGAAAATGTTGTTAACATTGATTAGTTATCAAGAAAATGTTACGTGATCTCAAAACCAGGAGAGAAAATTATATCCCCCGTTTATTTCTTCCCGTCGAATCTGTTCTATTTGCTTACTCGTGGGTTGATGTCTATGTCTCCAATTATGCTTGTCGAACATACTACACAAAAAAGAGAACCTTTTAGAATACATGTGTCGGAAAACATGGTGAAAAGCAAAAGTGTAGGAGAAACACTTACTTGAAATATTCATTCATTTCTTCCATATTAGCGTACATGTAGAAGAAAGCAGCACGCCTTTCTTTTTCGCTAACATCATAGGAAGTGTAACTACCAACAGTAGTGCCTCTTGTTTCAAAAATGGAGAGATCGCTACAAGGAGGTTGCTCATCCATATTGTACCGCATTACCAAAGTATTAACATTGTGTTCCTCTACAAAGTAAACACTTGAGAAGTATCCTACTTCCTTAAGAGTAAAAGCTTCGGCGATGCAACCTTCAACCATTGCCCTGTTACCAACCATTGGTTTCAGATATCTAAGTGATCTTTCAATATGATACATCCACCTATATTGCACGGGACCGCCCACTTTCGCTTCAAATGGAAGATGAATTAAGAGATGTTGCATTGGATTGAAAAATCCTGGAGGAAAAAAATTTTCCACCTTACACAAAAGTATCAGAATATCCTTTTCCAATTTAGTCATCATCTCTGGCTTGATTTCTTTAGCACAGATTTGCCTATAGAAGTGGCTAAGCTCGGCTAACACCTTCCACATTGCATCGTCAAAATAACCTTGAAACATAACAGGCAGAAGTCTTTCCATGATTATGTGATAATCATGACTCTTCAACCCAATGAGCTTTCCCAGTTCGAAGCCCGACACGGGCCATGCTCGGGCTTGACCTCAGACCCCGCTCGTCCGCCCTCGTCTCCCTCGCCTCGTATTGAGTCGTCGGCTGCCGCCTGCCATCTATGATGCCCAGCCCGAATCTTCCCCGAATCTATGAGGATGCGAGGTGAGCCCAATGAGCGACGACTCCTAGCCTCTCGTCCAGAGGAGGCAAGGCGAGGACCCCGGCGAGACGATGAAACTGTAGGCGAAGAAGTTGTGGAGGAGGCCACGACTACATTGGTCTGCACGGCACGATCACACTTATTGCGTGTCGTGCCCATCTGGGTTGGTCACTTAACCCTAACGATTCATCAATGTGTGATTATCATTCGCCTTAGAAATCACGAAATTTTGGCAGCATAACGCCGCATATTTAACACTACACCCCCCCCCTATCCGGGGCAGTTCTTAAAGTACAAAGGGGGGCAACTGGTTAGCTCGGAAACCTGTTGGCTTACGGATCTTGCAAGTCAAGGACAAATACTTGCAACATACATTTTGGAGTTTTTATGGACTTATACTTACTCACAAACACGCCGATGTGAATGTACAGGGGGTCTTGCGGCGAAGATATACAAAGCTACAGACTTTTAGGGTTAGTAATGGGCTGCCCGGCCCATATACACTTAACCCTAATGATTCACCTCATGTCACCAGTCACGGGTCACGATCGTGACCCACACTGCCTATATACGCTAGGGTTGGGCCCGATGGGCCGTATATACGCTACATATATACCACGGCTCAGGCTTCGGGCCAGCACAACATGCTCGGGCCGTGAACAGGCCCGGCACGGCCAGATAGGGGAAAATAGGATCCATCATGCTTGGCCGTGCCGGCCCAGCCCGGCTCGGCAAATTTGCGGGCCGTAGGGCCTAATGTTTTCATGCACGAGACCGGTCGGGCTCGGGCCGGGCCGACCCGGCACAGCCCATTGGCCATCTATAGCCACGACAGAACCTAAGTGCCACGACAGCCGGCCGCCCCCGACGCTGCCCTCGACATAAACCAATTAAGCATAATCTACACTACACTAATTAAGCATAATCTACACTAAGCAAATTAAGCACTATTAAGCAACTTAACCACTTAAGCATAATTAAATAAACATAATCTAAAGTAAGAAAATTAACTAATTAAGCATAATTAAATAAACAATTAAGAAATTTAAGCATAATTTAAACAATTCAATTCAATTCAATTTCAAATTTGAACAATTCAATTCAAATCAAATTTAAACAATGCAATTCAATTAAATTCAAATTTCAATAGAGGGGAGGGGGTCTGTGGAGGGGAGGGGGGTGGGGGTAAGTGGAGGGGAGGGGGTGGGGGTCTGTGGAGGGGAGGGGGAGGTGGGGTGGCGCTCGGCCGGGGAGGGTAGGGGAGGGGGGACGGGGAGGGGAGGTGGAGGGGGGAGGGGGGGGGAGGGGGGGGGCCGGGGAGGGGGGGCGGTGCTTGGCCGTGGAGGGGAGGGGGAGGGAGGGCCGGACAGCGGCCGTCGGCCGGGGAGGGTGGGGTGGCGCTCGGGGAGGGGGCGGGGGGTCGGGCCGACGGTCAGGGAGGGGAGGGGAGGAGGGGAGGTGAGGAGTATACTTGGCGGCAGCGGCGGCGCGGCGGCGGCGCGGCAGCGGCGGTGACGGGTTCAGCAAAGCGGCGGCAGTTGAAGCAAAGCGGCGCGCACGGGTAAGGAAGGGAAAAGAGAAGGCGCGCGGGATAGGTTAAAATAAAATACTTAACTTACATCGGCTAAATAGTTAAATGACGTCGGCCTACGTAACTTACGTCGGCCAATCTTCCAGCCGATGTAAGTTAATCCTAACTTACGTCGGCCATTTTATTCACGTCGGCTAGTTGTCCAGGCCGACGTAAGTGTACATTTATTGCTGTCAGTCTACTAACTTACGTCGGCTGCCGACGTAAGTTAACTAACTTACGTCGGTTTTTTCTGGCCGGTTACATGGATCGACCGACGTAAATTAAGTTGGCCGACATAAGTGTTAGCGTTTTCTGTAGTGCAGGAGTGGTCGGCAGCACAAGTCACTTAAGTTATGCTTCGACAACAAGGTAGTAGCATCATACTCTCACAACAACAAGTCGAGTGAAACTGCCAAACATATTGATATTAAGTTTCGTGTTGTGAAAGTTAAAGTCCAGAATCACACTATCAGTATCGAGCATATAAGAGTCAAGTAAGTGCTTGTGTTACCGCCAACGAAAGGCTTTACACCCAATGTGTTCAGTAAACACGTAGCATGCATGAGTTTAAGGCAAAGCTTGTGAACTATCCTGGATACTAAGGGGCAACTGAGCATAAGGTTATTTCTAAATGTGAGATGTATAGTGGTCGTCGAGTCATGCAGTGCCTAAATGGTTGTTTTGATGCATCATGCCCTTTATGTCAAAGCATGAGGAAATAAACACTAAGTTCAGTGATTAAGTGAATAAGTCAATAAGTATTTAGTTCTGTGATCAAAGGAGAGAATGTTAAATGTGATCATGTCTCGGTATGGGGCCCACCCATACTGAGTCACCATCTCTCCAGCGTCCTGATCGGGGGTGCTAACCAATAATCGGTTAGAGGCCCCCTCTCACGCCCGTACACATAAAAGAGCCCATGGCCTTACCGTTAAGACTATTGGTGATCCGATCTTCAGGTATAGGAAGTGAGGGGAAGGTTTCCCCAACGCCGTCGCCACCTCTGCTCGCCGACACCGTCGCCATGGCCGGCACCTCCCCCCCCCCCCCATAGGGCAAGTTATATGGGAAGTGAGGAGAAGGTTCCTCCAACTCCGTCGCCGCCTCAGCTCGCCGACATCGTCGCCATGGCCTGCACCTCCCCCCATAGGCCAAGGTACACTCATCTATCATTCTCTCTCTGTCTATGTTCATAATCTAGTTGATTGTGCTATGTCTCAATTGACTTTAATTAGTGCTACGTTAATTGTGATTAGTAACCGGATTACAGCGATGTCTAAGTATTAGTGAACCCTATTTTCTAACAAGGACAACCTGACTGAATCCGGGCGATCCTGTTTCCATCATGCTAACTTTTAGAATAGCTAGGAAACTTGGCTGGTGAGATCTCTATTATAGCTTGCCTTGAGGGTGGATTGGGAGAAAGTTGGTTGTTACATTGTTGTCAGACTGTAGAATCAACTTAGACCTAGTATATATTGTTAGGTCACGTACCTAACCCGTTCGATTCCAATACGATGTGTCCATGTGGTTGCTTTCCTTTTTTTATACATTTGCCACCATCTCTCAAATTACTCTATTACTGATTCAAATTTGAAATGCTTCGAACCTGTCAAAATAGTCCAATTAACATATTGACTATTGCTTTGACAAAAAAGTACTCTCGTTGTTGATGGTGCAGAGCAATAATTTTAGTTTATTTTTGAACTAAGAGTCCAACAACTTGTACCTGTAAACGGGCGGGAGGTACTTTTCTTTCAAGCTTGTGGTGAGTGGTGACACGTGATTTACAAACATATCTGCCCGACTGCCCCTCCACCCCCATTCTGCTAGGCTAGAATTATAAATATGAACAATATAATATTAATAATTTTAAATATATAATTTGCAAAGAAGCTAGAGAAGTCATTCTCTATTCTTCGATCATGTTTGACTCTGCAGTTTAAAGCTTATATTTACTTTATACTTTGTTTAATGTCACGGTCCTACATCTATTGAAAAGGATATGTCTTAAACTCATCCAAGAGTGACCGACAGTGGAGCGTGCTCATGAAGAGACGCGCGGTCTAGATTCGGACAAAATTTCGGCAGCATAACCCCGCTATTCTCCAACTGCACGCTCGCAAATGGTGCAGCAGAGAACAACATGGCTATGCCGCCGAAATCTCATCCAGAACCAGATTCGCATCTCGTCACAAGCCACGCTCCCTCGGTCACTCATAGGCTGTCCAAAAAAGGAACAATTCCGAACCTACACACCTCACATGCGTAATGCATGTGAGATGGGCCAGTTCGAAACGGGTAACGCATATTGTACATGTTACGTTAATCTTTCATTTTCGAGTCATTTTCGAGAGAGAGGAAAGAACGAGAGAGAGACAGAAAACTGGATCAGCCATCCTAAGTTATAACCATCTAGACCCGCCTTTAACAGTCGAACAGCTTTACGAGACAGTCGTCTTACTTTATGTTTCGTCAGATCCTGCCGCCCTCGCACAGGAGCTTGCCGTCATCACCGTCGTTTTTTATCTTCGGTTATTTTGGGTACTCGAGAGTGATACCCAAATCCGAAACTCATATATTGGTTATTTAGATTTGGTACCCGAATAGATACCCGATACTCGATATTTCCATTTTTCGGTGTTGGTCTCGGTTTTTTCGGTTCAGTTTTTTTGGTTCCGGTTTTTGGCCCACCCCTAGCAGGGAGGAGGAGGGTGAGGCGATGTTACTTGGCGGCGGTGGTGCACGACGAGGAGGGAGGCGGGGCACGACTCGGGGGTGGCGGCGCTCCGGCTCGGGGCGGGCGTGTGGTGCGGCAAGGTCAGGTGTCGTGTGCGGGCGGCGGGGTGAGGGCAGCACGGCACGATGACGGCAATGTGGTGGGGAGGCGCGGCGTGGAGGAAGGAGAAAAGGCTCATGCAGCGTGAAATGGGCAGCGCACGGGAGCCGGGTGGGTAGGGTTTAGTCCTCTAGTTACATCGGCCACACTAACTTACGTAGATCTAGGGTTGGGCCGAAGTACTTAGCTAAGAACTTTTGTCAGTCATATTACTTACGTTGGCCTGTGACCTGGGCCGATGTAAGTACAACATTAATATCGTCGTTCAGTAACTTACGTCGGCCGTGGGCCCGCGACCGACATAAGTTATGTTACTTACATCAGCTTTCACCGACGTTGGTCGGCCCACGTAAGTTACTTTGGCTGACGTAATCTTTCAGCTTTCGTGCCCATTCTGCTAGGCTAGAATTATAAATATATATGAACAATATGATATTAAAAATTTTAAATATATAATTTGTAAAGAAGCTGCAAACTTAATTACCAAACCTCACTGCTCATCACACACTCAAGCCCGGGTTCTCAAAATCTTTAATTGCACACGTACAAAGCAATTCACATACTCAAAACAATACAAAAAACATGCAATAGTAATGCGCCACACATGACAAGCGAAAAGCTCGTCAAATAAACTGTTGTAGGCTTGTACGTAGTACTTCCTCCTTCTTTCAAATATTCGTCACCGGTTTAACCGGTGACAAATATTTGGAGAGGACTAGAACCCACCAGTGATGAACCCGGTAACAGGTATGGCCTTCATCTCGCCATTGGACGGAACGTGGACGCCATGGGTGGTATATCACTCCCTCGGCTTACACCGGTGGTAGCGTCTTCCCCACGAGCCTCCTCCAGCTCAAGGCTCTCCTTCAGCTGCGCGACGACGACGGCCATCATTGGCCTTTGAGCAGGAGACTCTGCCGCGCACAACATAGCGGTGTCAACCAGCTTCCACATGGAACTGATGTCGTAGGCGCCTCCGAGTCGTGCGTCTGCAACAGAGCTGATGTCACCAGTGGCAACCATCTGCCTGACACGCTGAACGATGTGGCCGTAGCCTGGCACCATCGGAGGCTCGCCTGTGGCTACCTCCAACAGAACGATTCCGAAGCTGTACACATCGCTGCTCTCGTTGAGCCTTCCAGTCAGATAGTACCTGGAATAGAGACAATGTTAAGGACAAAGGGTCATATTTTGCATGAAAAGAAACCATGCATGTTGCATACTCCCTCCATTATTAAAAGTTTGTCATTTTGTAGTTCAGAATTGAACTACAAAGCAATTAACTTTTAAGAACGAAGAGAGAGTACAATGCTTTTGTATGTTCATTTTCTTATGATTTACTCCTCATTCCATAAAATGAATTACACAAAAGATGTACCAAAGCGTTTTCTAACTGAAGTAAAAATAGTACACAGGGAGCGAGGAACATACTGTGGGTCCATGTAACCAGCTGTGCCTGCTGCAGTTACTGACATGTGAGACTGAGTATCGCTAAGATAAGTTTTACAAAGCCCCAAATCTGCTATTTTTGCTTGAAGATTTTGACCCAGGAGAATGTTGCCGCTTTTCACATCCCGGTGAATTATGGGAGGGCTGCAACCTTTGTGCAAATAATCGAGGCCTGTATCAACATATCACAAGAAACGACAAACAATTAACATAAAAGAGAAAACAATATGGAGAATTTGGTTAAGGAAAAACTAATTTATTGCAGCATACCTTGTGCAGCTTCGAGTAATATTCGTACACGTGCCCCCCAAGTCAGGGTACTTCCAGTAACAACATTTTTACCTTCAAGTTTTGAACCGAACAGAACTGTGTTTAGCCACTTCACGTGCCACTTTCAGAAAATTAGTGATATGCTTCTTTATTTCTATATTTTTCCAGTGGATTTTGAAATTTAACTGTGTTGAAGTTTATGCCACGAATATATATTTTGATACATTGCAATAACATATTGAGTCAATCTTTTTTTTTTTGCTAAAGAGGATACCAGGTGCCATGGTTGGTTGTCAAAAATATTGAAATAGACAGACCTCTCAGACGATCAAAAAGACTGCCTTGAGACATATACTCATAAACCAGCGCCAGATGATCTTTCTCCCAGCAGTAACCAATCAAAGACACTATATTCCTGTGATGCACCTTTGTCAAGCTCTCAACCTATGAACAAGATATGAAGTATGTAACACGCGTATTATATCAATTGTAAAATTAATTTTATAATCCGTCGTGAAGTTTTCCTAGCAAATTCGCTAGAAAAACCTCATGAAAGATTATAAACTTAATTTTACCTCTAATTAAGTTCGAACTCTAATAAATTTGTTACCTCAGCTAGAAACTGATCAAACCCATGCGATGATGATTCAGAACGCAGCTTGACAGCAACCTCGGTTTTATCTTCCAATCGGCCATAGTACACAGGCCCAAAACCTCCTCGTCCTATGAACTTTTCGAATTTGTTTGTGAAATTCTCCAGCTCTTTGTACGTGAACTGGCGACTCTCGGTAGTTGGCAGGTGGTCCACATGACTTGTTCTACTTTCTGGAGCAGTCTCAAATTGTGGATCTTTTGCGGGTGCAGATGTAGAAACTTGTGGCACTAGTATCAGGTACATAAAAGAAAGGTCAAGCATTATCAACTGAAACATTCATGCATGTTAAAATAATAGAATAATAGGATTCAAACCATTAGGCCTTCTGTCTCGACAGATGAAACATACAAGAAGAAGGATAACCACTATCAGCACAGGAACCACTACTGAAACGGCTATGATAACCGTTTTGGGTATTGACGGTTGGTTTGGCGGGCTTGGAGGTATGTTGCACTTATTATGTCCATCTGAGTCATATCTGAAATTACATAAGAAAATAAAAAGGTCCATGTTTAATATAAAGGGGAAAACATCTTGTTTGAAAGTCGTAGTAAAATATATACATCCAAAATTCAGAAGAATAGTAATGGAAAAAAAGGAAACACCGAGAAGAAAGTCAAAACCTGAAGACAAGTGATCCTGTGTAATTTTTGCAAAGGGAGTCACCACTCAGATGGTTGCCTGACAAATTTCTGTAGAAAGTGAAAGTTGACCGGTAAAGTCCCCGGATAGGTAATAATTTGCTGAAAAATATATCTACTTACAGAACTCGTAGGGAGGATAAACTTGTTAGGGAATCAGGTATTGACCCAGTTAAGTTGTTATACGACAAATCCCTGAAATATTGCACAAACCATAGTGAGCAAGCCCAGAAACATCATGAACGCTTACTAAAAACTCCAGATGAATGCATGGAATATGATCAAATTTAGGTTCCAAAAACTGATGGGTGATTTATATATACAATCCGGTTATTATACCTATCATAGGGGATAAAAGCCACATATGTATATGTCATCGGGAACACAGTTACAACCAGTATTGGTGTTCCATCAATTAATTTCTCAACCATACATTCCATTTAAATTTGCTCGAGCCATTTTGTGAAAACCACAGACAAATATAAATGCTTTTATGTTGTAAATTGCTTGAGCCATTTTGTTAAGTTTGAAGAATATTCTATTGTTGAGTCCAAAAAATATTACCACCGTCATTGATATATCCATCTGCAGTAGCCTTATCTGTTCAATAGTCAACTACAACTGTTGAAACCAAAAAAACATGAATCTAAACAACTGGAGGCATGTATATTTGCCATAGGGGATGCTTAACCTAGATTAAGCGCTGGATACATGCTTACATTATAGCCACACAGAGGTTCATTCGCATGTCTATGTGTTTTGCATGAAAGCTTAAGTTTGGGAAGAGTGATTTGTGGTACACCAGATAAAATCTAACTCCTACTGCAAACTGGATGGATTCACTCGTACTAATTCTTAAACTGATACAATAAGATAACTAATTAGCCCAACATGTAAGCCAAGGAAAATTACTAAGAGAGAGGCACTGGATCCACTCTCGCTGAAAATGGAGGATTCTGGTATTAATCACAGAAGGAAGATGACATTAGCCTATTATCGAGCACTTACAGATTCTGAAGTGCGGTGAGCAACGTAAAATTATTTGATACTGCACCAAGCAAGTAACTGTGGGAGAGATCTCTGCAATTAAGTTTTAATCCAACATCAGTCAAATGCACTAATAGTACACTGATTATGATTCTAAATAATGTTTACAGACACTCACAGTGATGTAATCCTAAGAGTGTTATCACTTGTATTGCTGCATCTCACGCCATCCCAAGCATATTTGGATGGGACACATGGGTCACCCATCCAGTTTTTCTTCACTCCATACTCAAGTTTGATAGCCATGATGGCCTCAACTAGCGCAGAAAAAAACATAATTGTCAGTAATATCTCAGAACACTGAATGCAGCCATACATAGAAGTTTCATGGTTTCACCGGAGAACAGGGCACATGCATATAAGAGTGGAAAAAAAAAGGAAACTTTTGAATCTAAAGCACAATCTTTTGCACCTCCGCTTCTTTACTACTGCGTGCAATATTGCCCTTATATGTGCAAATATGATGATCATGTGAGGGTTAAAACAATCAAATTGTGCTCATGGAGTAAATTGTGATCATGTGTGTGTCAGAGAGAGAGAGAGAGAGAGAGAGAGCTCACAGTCTTTAGGGTATGTTGCAGGACTATCAAAGGCAATGAGGTTGTAGATTTCAATCGCGTTTAACATCGGAGGCAGCATGGAGGTGGCAGTGGCGGTGAGAGTGAGAGTGTATATGTTGTCCGTAGATCTGTACCATCCAGAATTGACGACGGTAGAAGCGACTAGATTTGATGGGCTGTAGGATTTCTGTCCTAACCGATCGTCATTCAAAAGGATATCAAACTGTCTGTTTTGAGTGCTTTGGAAGTCCGCGAAGTGTAGAAACACCATAAAGAAGTACGTCGAGATTCCCTTCCATGTGTAACTCAGGAATGTATCATTGCCCATTGGTGCACTGGCTGTCTGGAGAACAGGTAAGGGTTGGATGAAGCTTGGATCTGGTTTGATGGTCTGAGCGGTAGACATATTCCTCCATTGTGGATGTGAGATTGTAAACCAGTAACGATCATATGGATCATCAGGGTACCTTCGTAAAACCGAATAAAAGGATCATTAGCCACATCATAAATGATATATATATATATATATATATATATATGAAGGAGGAGACATACATGGACGCATGCATGTTAGTCACTTGATATTCTTTTTAAAAAAATAGTATTGAATATTTTAACTATTATGTACTCCTTCCAGATATTTTTATTTGTCACTGGCAGAGTTTATTTCTGAACTAACCTATCACAAATAAAAAGATTTGGAAGGAATAGCTCATTTTAACCAGCTAAAATGAGTAATTTACTTGCAAATTAGAATTGCATTGTATGTTGTGCACCACCATTAGATTCTCTCTAGCTTCGCCACTGCATACTGGTATGGAGTAATAATAATTTGCAAGCGATAAATATAAAGAAGTTGAACAGAAGGTAATTAGAATCCAGAAAATTAAAGAAAACTACCAAGTGGGGAAGGAAGCTAAGGAACCTTGTTATATTATCATGGGAGATGGAGTGATGGACAGCACGTTAAATCCTCTATTATTGGGTTAAATGAGGAGGAAGTTTTCAACAAGATAAATGTGTGAAATCAGCGGAACTAGACAAACTTTTGTTCCTTAACTACAAGAGGCGATCCAAGCATCTGAGCATCATCTTAGATTATATATATACTTGAAAGGAACCACTTATAGAGCTTAAATTTGTACAAAGACAAGTGTTTTCAGGCGAAGTTTGCAGGTGTGTCAAAATAGTTTGTTCACTGATTTTTTTATAAGAGAAATTTTATATTTTTTACTCTCTCCGTTTCTTTTTATTTGTCACCGGTTAGTTCAAAAATGAAAACCGGTGACAAATAAAAAAAATGGAGGGATTATGTAAGTTACATCGAGATGATATAATTTTTATGAAAACACATAGCTGACTTCTGGATCATATGATGCACAAGACCTAATAAAAATATGAAAAAAATGACATCTAGAGGCTTAGCATGCCCAAGATGACTACATCAACTCTTAGATTAGCTGTGGAAAAAATTGCTACTCATTCTATTTTATTATATTTAACGGCAAAAATTAGAATGCAATCTGAAATATGGTGCAATCGTGCAATAAATCAACCTCAACCCTTGGATCTGCATCTTGTGGATGTTGCAAATTTTAATTTAACCCCCTACTCAGGTGGAGGGAGTTAAGTAAAAAATTGCAATAACCGTAGGATGGAAATCCAATGGTTGGGATTAATTATTGCACGATTGCACCATATCCCATGTTGCATTCTAGTTGCTGCCGTATTTAAGTTGATTAGTTTAGAATTGAACTAATCAGTATCAAATGAAATGAAACAGATGTAGTAAAAGTTATAGCATCATGCATGTAGGTATAGCTGTCCAAATGGGCGGGCTAATCGGGCCGGCCCGAAGCCTGGTGTTTTTGGCACAGCACGAGCACGGCCCGACACGGAGGGAACCGAGCCTGGGCGAGCCCATAGCCCTGACCCGGCAAGGCCCGTTTAAACCCGTATAACATGATTTTTTTAAATTTTCACATGTATTTTTTTATCGAGTTTCAACCCGACACGATCCGTTTAAGGCCCGACATGGCACGGCACGACACAAATAAAATGATTCTGGGACGAGCTTGGGCCGAGGTGGAGGCCCATCGGGCCGGCCCATTCCATTTCCAGGTCATGCCAGGCCGAGGTGTATTAGGCCCGAGCCCGGCCGGACTCGGGGTAGGCCGACCCGACACGGTCCATTGGGCAGCTATACATGTACGCACTATCGTGCAACTTAAATTATGTGATATCCTAACTTGTCTGGTCCCCCCTCCCCCCGAACAAGGAGATTTTGTTTACTTAACAATTTAGAATGGGAAAATATTACACACGCGTTCGCGCACACACACTAATAAAAAAGGAAGACAGTATTACAAATTCCCTGTGAGATGTTAGATCAAAGAGGCATCTGCTGGTGATTATTTTCAAAAAAAAAAGAAGAATAAAAGAAGACACATTTACAACCATTTTCAGAAGTTTTAAATGGTGCTTTTAGCCTTAAAAGCAAAAAAGGCTATATAGAGGAGGTCGTCACCGAAAAACATATAGCAAAAAAGCTGAAACGTACCGGGTAAATCTCCCAGCCAGGTTTTGCCGTGTATACAAGGACATGGCCTCGCTGGCTGTGAGGGACGGGTAGAGCGAGCCGTCGAGCTGCCTCAGCTCGAGCAGGGACAGGAATGGTGCGCCGTTGCCGGTGTTGAGCAGGCAGACCGGCACCCAGCTCGCCCACGCAATGAAGAGCGCTTCGTACACCACGTCGAATTTGACATACACCGTGTCCCAGTAGTTGGCACCAAGGTACAGGTCGAACTCCATGGACGAGTTGTCGTTCTTGCCGTCGTGGTTGCCGTACGAGGCCTCTAGCCGGACCAGGTACTTGGCGCCGGCTACCGTGGGCAGATGGTAGCAGTTCCGCACGCCGGAAGGGAAGCTCCTGACCGTTTGGTAAAGGCGTCTCCACCGCGCCTGGTACTCGGCACTCACCTGGAGGTTCTCGCCGGCGTCGACGTACGGGCCGTCGGAGACGTAGTATATGCCGTTTTTAGGGTCATTATAGCTGCTGTACTTGTCATCCAGGCCGCAGTCGATGCTCAAGAAACCTGCATGCAATCATTAATTGCCACAAATGAGTAAACAATCATTGCCGCAAATGTGAAATGCATGCACTGAGAGAAGCGCTATCGAGAAAACCTTTCTGCTGACCGGCGACATGAATCACCGGTGCTAATAGCAAGAGTACAACCAAGAACACCAGCGACATTGGGCCCTAGCTCGATGGTTTGAGACGACACGGTAAGTCGACAACCATCTCAAGTCCTCGACTAGAACCGGCGATGGCTTATTTATACAAGCACTGGATCTTTTCTCGCGACCACTTTGTTTTTATTAAGAAAGTTTCCTTCTGAATTTCTTCGAAGGACAGTATGGTCAAAGACTAATAAGAACGGTGATTAATGTTACGTTAATAGTAGTGACATGAAATAAACAAAATAGTTGAACTTATCGATATAAATTTCAAACCATCTAGTGGCTATATATGCGAATTTATGAATGATGATGACTATTGTCTATATTGCTGTATATCTGTTGTGTGCTAGCAAAGCCCGTTGACCGACTTGTTCTTCTGAATTCTATGTTGTCCGACGTGCATCAACTGGCATTGAACCATGGACTTCTCTTTGTTAAATACAACTGCTCCACCTCGTTGTGGTTTGGTTGAAATTATGTTTTGTGATCTGACTCGTTCTAGACATGGAATAATTATTTGCAATGACAAGATAAACCAGCATGACTCGGCCATATAGGACTTAAAAAGATAGTTTTGAAGCCTCAACTTGCTATTTTTAACTACGTAACTTAACATGTCATACCATTTGACAAATATTCCCTCCATTTTCGAAAGTTTGTTGCTTTCTAGTTCAAAATTGAATTAGAAAGCGATAAACTTTTAAGAACGGAAGGAGTACTAGCAATGCTTTGGACCAAGCACCAAAAGATTGGAGAAAAAAAGGAATTGTTAATAGATTGTATGCACGCATATACCGTTTCCCTGCAATATGTCACGGCCGATTATACAAGAGATTTTGAGTTTACATATTTTCCCTCGTCACATGAGTCCGCACATTCTCTGAATTGCTCTCTAGTACTACATTGGTCTTGTTTGTTGCTCTACTTATTTCATTTTACATTCAGTAAAGTTTCATACATCATTTTGATCCAACAGAGTTTTGCTCCAACATTATTGGTCTTCATCGCTTGGGGAATTTAGTACTAGATACATCATTTTGCTCCAACTGGATTCCCACGACAAACGAGTAATTCTCCAACCAACTTACTTCTGACTTTTAATAAAAATAAAACTATTTCAATAACTTCTTGATCCCTACTACATACTTATGAGCGCTCAAAACGCGCCAACTAGAGGTTTGAGCCTTTGCATTGGGGGTAAATTTATCTATTACAAAGTCAAACTGGGAACTAAGAATCATAAATTGAGAATCGAGGGCTTCTTCTTCGGGCTTAAAGAACATAAAAATTTGTAATTACCTAATATCTAAAAATAATTTAATACTATTGCAGAAATTGCATAGTGCACAGCACAAACAACTACATGCTAGGTCAACACCTATGAATAATAATCATGGTACGGTGTGAATATATAACATATCATCAAAATAAGATCAATTGGATAAAATTTAAGAGTGTTGAGAACATGTAAGAATCAAGGCCAAGAAGACCTTGAAGCTCAAGACAGGAGACCAATACAAATCATGAACAATGGCGAAGAGCAACACAATGAGCAACGTCTTCCAAGAACAGATGAAGAATAGGGGTGGGCATTCAGTTTGGTTAAGAAAATTTCAGTTATGAAGAATTGATAATTGATTATGATCCAAAAAGTCGTAATCGTACAATTCGGTTGCAGTTTTTCGATTCAATTTTGCCATTAACCGCATTTTACTGTAATATATAATTTATTACATAAAAAATAAATACATAAAAATAGCAATAGATACATAATAATGACATGTATGATCTGGTGGTGGGTGAAGATTACCAAGGCTAGGTCGGGCCGCGAAAAAAATTTCTATGAGGGTGAAGATTAATAATATTGAGTTTCATTTCTACAAGCTCACTACGTAAGAAAGGCTCATCCGAAACGAGCTCTAACGAAGAAGGGAGACAAACAAACTGTGTGTCTCCGTCATCGCTTCTCACATTACGTTGTCATCAGAGACGGGTGGCTGGCGCGACGCGATCATCCTAAGTGTGAGACATGCTTAAAGGAAGCGCGTCTACTTTCTTTGTGTCATAATAGACATCATTTACGGGGGTCATTGGAGACGTGGGTCGCGCTCGTCGCCCATCAGCATATATGTGTGACAAACACTAACAAAGCCCGTCACAGATTTATTGACTGATCCGAGATGGGCTTTATTGTAGCCCGTTGTAGATTTGTTTATTGATCTGAGATGGCCTTTATGGAATTTTGTCTCCTTTATGTAGGTAATCTGAGACGTTCTCTGTTGCAACTCGTCACGGATTGTTTACAGGCAGGGGTCTCCTATTAGGTGCTCCCCACCCCTGATTATCCTCATTGTCGGCTACATCCTGGAGCTAGACAGGATTTGGCAGCCGCATTGCAAGTGTCAGCAACATACACATACATGAACATATATATAGTCAAAAAGATCACACCTTAAATTATATTGATCAATCAAATATTAACAAAGTGTCAATTATGGTTATCAAGTATACTAATTACACAACAAAGATTGTTCATTCTGATTACAATGTAACTACTTACACACATCATAACTGTCATCATCTAATCATGTATACCATAATGAAAATTCTCCCGATCAATGACTTCATTAACGATGAGCCATCATAGCCTCTAATGTGCCGACTGAGACATCCTCAAATTTAATAAAATCACCGAAATCATATAAAACGTTATCAAATTGCAGTCACATTCGCTTAACCAGTCACATAAGGTAGCAAATATTTGTTAGTGAATGAAGAACCGATCTTACTTGTAGCACAGATAGTTGGTGAGCATCTGCAAAGCATCAGCAGAGAAATTGTTCTCATGGTAAAGGACATGGTAGTCAGCTGGTGTGCTTGTCCTCTGAAAAAATAAACAATTTACATTTCACTAATGCATTTAGTCTGATATCAAAAACTCGTGAGAGAAACACCAATTATCACATAGGTAAACCTTGATTCCAACATGGCTGCAGAGGTAGAAATAAAACTCACTAGGATGGCAAATGCTAATGTCTACCACAGTTTTTGCAGTTTCTAGGATTTGCGAATCGGAATTCATTATATACATTGATAGTCAAAATAAATACATTACTTCTGCATTGGACATAAACAAGGAAGATGAATGTATACCGTAATGAAAATTCTACCTTTGAATCAATGACTTGATTAACGATGAGCCTTCATTGGACATCCTCAAATTCAATAAAATCACTGGAATGCACGCTCTGAGAGAAGGGTCAAGGTGGCGGCGTGCTCCGGGGACAAGAGACGAGGCGGCGACGTGCTTCGGGACAAGCTGGCGGAGGCGTCGGAGTGATGGTTCCTCAACTCTTTGATGACAGCAGGTCGGCGTGCTCTGGGGACAGGGAGAACATTTCCACTTATGTGAAGGTGGCGGCGCGCTCATACCTATTACTGAGGTCAGGGTCGAGGCGGCGGCACGCTTTGGGGACAGGGTACAAGGCGGCATGCTCCAGTGTGCTCAACTCTCTAATGACGAAGGTCGGGGTTGACGACGGGGTAGGGGTCGACAGCGGCAGCGCGACAATGACGAAGAGCGAGTTGAGAAAGAGGGATGACGGCGGCGTGCTCAGGAACTGCGGTTTGTAGGTCGAGAGAGTGCGCGAGAGCTAAAAATTTCGCCAAAGTGTTGGGAGAGAGCGCAAAAATTTTCGCCCTAGTGCGTGCGAGAGCTAAAAGTTAGTCAACAATTGGAGACGGACGTATATAATGCACGTCTCGCAATAGCTTGTCTGAAACGCACCAGTGTAAGGCTCATCTCGCATACCTATCGGAGACGCACCAGCATAAGGCGCGTCTTGCAATACCTCGGTCATGGAATGGGGACACAACATGCGAAAAATGGGTGTGACGCCATCTTTCGCATTCTCACCCATCTTTTGCATGCTAGCATGTCCAATGGTCAACTGTGTGCAATGCCTTATATGATCGTTGCAACGCGCTCATCTTTCTGTGGTGGGACAAAACATATTCATCATGAATCGACGACCTGCCCAGGTAAGGCCTGTCTTGCATTATCTCATCTCCCACGGGCCTTAATACCGTTTGTCTCTCATTTGCCCATCTCTCATGTGCTCATCTCCCTATTGCCACTCGCACGACATCGTGAGCGTCCGTTGCCACTCGCGCGTAGAGTCAACATCGTGAGCGTCCGTTGCAGGGATACAAACGCAATGACATTGCAATTAAGGGATATAATTGTAATTTAGCGATAAACAAACGCAATGACATTAAAATTTAGAGATAATTTTATAGTTCATACACATTGTGTGCCCTCTAAACTATACATTTCGATTCCAAACTTATTCCTATGAAGCTCTCATCGATCAATCTAAACTGTACCGTCCAACTTGCTCCCGAACATGTCTCTTACATTCCCCTGGATCCTGAATAAATAAACAAATGTCGAATGAGGAATGAATAACCTACATTGGTCACTAACACAAAGTGTCTAACCTTGATAAGTAGATTATAGCAATCATTTTCAACATCGGACGCATTTGGTTGATGAAGCAAACGCTGAATTTCAAGTTGTATAGTTTTGATTGTAAAACCAGTCCACCACCCCTACGAAATATCAATTTAAGCAACATAAGAAACCAGTTCAAATAAGTTCGGCAATAATTACTAATTACATGAGCAAAATAAGTCTATCTTACAGTCTCTTGATCAAGAATCCCAATGCAGAGTGCTCCTGAGTGGTGGACATTTGGGTGGAAGAAACCATGTGGAAAGGTGCATCTTGGAGGCACCAACGAATAGTCCTCCGAGAAGGAGATTGTTAGTGGTAGTAACCATCTTCCCAGTTAGTCTACAAAGGAAATTCATTTATAACAGGACGATGGTTAAACTCATATGATTGTGCTTGTTCTTCATGACTTACGCCTTCTTTACCGGGGACGATGCACTGCCACTTCAATAAATCTCGCGATTCAGGCTTCGCAGAGAAATCCTACGCGGAGAAATTGAAAATACCAAAAACAAACAATTAAATTCATCAGTCCGTTGCAGAGCTACATATATACAACCATGCGACTGGTGTGCCATATGTACATACATAGAGATGGTTCTTGCGCCACACCAAGCGTCCTCCTTCCGTCTGCTACGCGCCAAGCCGATATCTAACCCAGCCATGAACAGTGATGATGACGATTAGGACAACGATGACGACTACGATGGCAATGGCGAACAGAGGCGACAGTCGCACTGGAGTTGGTCGATTAGTAAAGGAGTGTTGCTCTTAGTAAAGGAGCATCGGAAGTGAAGAGACAAGCAAGATAAATGCGAGACACGTGGGAGACTAAAGCGAGACGCGCGCTAGACTAAAGCAAGAAGCGTTATATGAAAGCGCGTCTTTCGTTGCTGTAAGAGAGATGTGCGGCACGAGAACTGCGGAGAAATTAATTTCGGCAGTGATGGTGCAGAGACGCGTGCGACCGGCGTGCGCGACCTTTCGTTTCCCCGAGGCGGTATCGATGCGTCCCATCGTTTCATCAATGCGCGGGAAACTAACTGTTTTATCGTCGGCTCCGCGCAGACCTTATTTAAGACGCGCCATCACCCGTCAGTTCTCCACAAGCGTGTCACTCATTTTGAATCTATTTCTTCTTCGTCGTCGTCTTCTCCACGCCGATGACCACCACCATCATGGCCGACCTTCCACCGCCAAACCCGTCGAGGGAGCCACCGTGCAAGAAACTGTGTTGCAGCTCCCCCGAGAGGTTCAACACCGAGCAACTCCTCCTTATGGCGCAAGAGTCGTACAATAATACGTATCGCGCCATGAGTTCCTTTGGTCTGGGTACCCTTCCACAGTTTACTAGAATGGATACCATCATCCACTACCTCTTCACCCTCACGGGGGTGGCCAATCGTCTCGACATTCTGTTTCAGACAATGACCCAAGTGCTCGGCACCGAGGGCCATAGAAACCTGGTGGAGGCGACGGAGAGCAACCTCGGTCTCGGGATTGCACCGTCGGTGCAACCAACGCAGCCAGCCCCTGGCTCCTGTTGCACCGGCGCCGGAGCCACCGCCAGAGGAGGAGGAGGAGGGAGAGGAGGAGTAGAATTTAATTTTTCTTTGTTGTTTTTAGTTTCTTGTACTTTTTTCTTGTGTTTTGTAATATATTGTGTTAATGAATGAAATCTATTTTTATTCATCTATGTGATTAAATATTATCTTGTGTGTTCAACAACTGTGTAAATGAATGTGTGGTGTGTTCATCGTGTTCCTCAGGAATCATAAGGAAGGATTTGATTATTTTCTAGACAAGTGAATGATTTAGTTATCAAGTGAATTTGCTCTAAGTTCAGTGATGTGTGATATCAATAGTGAACCGAAGCAAAATGAAGAAAATCACAAAGCTAAAAGAGATGTGAGGAATCGGAGACGTGCTTTTCATGTAATCTTGTCTCCCTTTCAGCAGAGGAGAGGGAGATGTCGATCAGAGGAGACGCACTCGTTGCTAAGCGCATTTGCGTTGTGCTTCTCCACACAGACCTTATATAAGGCACCATCAGTCGTTTCTTCTCTTCTCTTCGTTCGTCTTCCCCGCGCAGACAACCCACCATGACCAACGTTCTGCCGTCAAGCCCACCGAGGAAGTCACCCTGCAAGAAATAGTGATGTCGCTCCCCCGAGAGGCTCAACAACGAGCTGCTCGAGATGTTGTTCGACGGGCTATTCGACCGGTTCCAGTGGATGCTCGAGACGATGGTCGAGGTGATTGGCGCCGAGGGCTGCAGTATCCTAGTGGCGGCGATGGTGAGGAACCTCGGTCGCGAGGTTGCACCGTCGGATCCGGACCAGCCGGAGCAACCGGCGGAGCAGCCGGAGGATGAGGAGGGGAGGAGGAGTAGGATTTAGGTTTTCTTTTATTGTTTTTTAGTTGATGTTGTTTTTATTATTGGGTCTTGTACTTTTTTCTTGTGTTTTGTAATATATTTGTTAATGGATAATGTGTTATCTGTGTTCATCTGTGTGATGAATATTTTATGTGTTCAACTATAAATAAATGAATGAATCGTTCAGTGATGAGTTCATGTCTGCCTGTAAGCGAAGACAAATGAGACGTGCTTTCTGTAAAGTACGTCTCATTTCTTTCGCTAATAGGAGACACTCTTTATTAGAAGCGAGTCTTCCATTCTTCAAAGAGAAGGCGCGTCTCGGATACCTATTTAACTGAGATGTGTTGTATTGTAACGTGTCCCCTTGAACGTTTAGTCGAGCCATGTCAGATTCTCGCTGAAGGGGACTCGTCTCGCTTGACCTTATCAGTGACGTTCGCATTTGAGCGTGTCGTCTATCTTTGTCTTCTATTTGAGTTTCTTATGTAGTGGTTGTGGAGTAGTGTGAGTTAAAATTTTGGTTAAATTGGTTGTTCGATTAATACGACGTGAAAACCAAATAAAATTTTGGTTAACTAAAATACACAAAAATGGAAACCGAACTTAAGCAAAATTTTCAGTTAACCACGTGTGACGGATAACGGTGTTTTGCGAAGCTTAAGCAATAGTGCGGCATAGCAAAAAGCTCAGGCAACAAACAACTGAGCTATAACTAATGAAATAAAACTAAAAGAAGAGGCAAGAGCGGGCGAAAAAGCAATGCAGACCAGAGAATGTATACTTGGACATACCGAAGGATCTGGCCAAGGACATGAACAGGTTTTACCGCAAAATTCATGCTGTTTATGTATGATCTTTGCTTCATCTTTTACTGCATTTACTTTGCATTGTTCATGTAACTCTCAGGAACTGGATAGGCAGGTTCCTCTGATGGATGAGATCGACAATAAAGTTTGCTTCTGCTAGCTACTTGCGCAGTGCCTATTTTGATACTCCTTCTCTTTCAAAAAGTTTGTCGTTTTGTAGATCAAAAATGAACTACAAAACGATAAACTTTTAAGAACGGGAAGAGTATTATACGTATCCGGGGATCAAAATTGCAAGTGAATTTAGTTCATGTTTTTGCAGGTGGATAATGCTAATTCAGATCTCAGAAAGACAAATGATAGGCTGAAAAAAATAACTGTCAACCAGGTGAGAGGCTGATATTATTGAATCATATTCTAAAATAACATTGAACAGCAGCTTAATTTTTGTGGTAGTTTGCTTAGCTTCGCTTGAAAATCTGGGTCTTGTTTTGTGCAGTTTCGATCTACTAGTAACTTCACAATTGACATCATCATGATTTGTTTAATTCTTGGCATCGCAGCATACCTGTAGAAGAACTCATCAGCTTTACTGATTATACTGCATTTTGTTTCATCACTGTGTTCATCTGATTGCCTTAATCTTCTCCGTTTCTTGTGCAGCATCCTCAACCTGTGAATCTTCATGGCAAATCTGCGTCCTACAATTGCGCCTAAGAAAATTCTTTTGTGCTGCATAGCCATGAAATACATAATATTATTATCAGTTGAGAAAGGGGGTTTGATAGTTTACATTCCTGGCACGGGCCAAACAAGACAGTATATGCATCCGTGGCTGCAGCAGTTTTTATCCAGTCTATTATCTGTTTCGGGGGCACATATGCACTATGCGATGGTCAAGCAGTTAGGACAATGAGCATATAATACAAAAATAAAGAAAAGAAAAGAAAAGAAGAACAAGATACACGGACTGAATAACACGAACGACAAATTGCAACAGAAATATATTACAAATCCATAAAAAATAAATGTATACAACAACCGCCAACATTCTTGGGCACATTCATACCACCAACCAGGAAATCTGACAGTTTTGCACACTAGCAATCTCAACCACCCACAGTTTAATCTACTCTACTTTTACCAGATTCCAAAGAACACAAAAATTGATGCACAAGGCATCAATGGGCTTTCAAGGGATCTGAGCGAGGTTGGCTCACTGGTCACCGCATCTTGTAGTGCTGTGTTCTTGATACCTGACATCTATGCCCATTTAGGGAGTACTTGAGCTTGATGTCGATATCACGAGGGTTCTTTTCATTGGGCGTGACTGTCATGCTACCGGTCAAGGTTTCCCCCTCGCAGATAGTTAACACATCCTCAAGATATAGAACAGTTTGCTTCCAGTGAGTAGCTTTTGACCTTGGGCCTGCAAGGTGTAATTTGAAAATGAGTTGTGCTCACCCAAATTGCTCGAATAAAAGGAGATTGATGTACATTGTAGGTGAAAGTTGGAAGGGGATGAACCTGTTGAGAAGCCCATCATCTTATGGCATTTGGTGAATGAAACACTGAAATAAGCAACAAGAGCATGAATGTAATCATTCCGCTCTGCCACCAGCTTGAAAGGTACAGTAAAGGATGCATCTCCAGGTGTCATTTTGGAAATATCCATAGTCTGAAATATATAGAGAATAAGGATTTCAACAAACCACTGTTGAACAAAAATCATAGAAGGAAAATATACTTGGGCTGCGGCGTTCAAATACCTTAAGTAACTGGCAGTTAGTGACAATCTGATTTGCATCCACAGTATCGACAAGTGGCTCCATCATTGCTTGTTTCTTTATGCAGCTCATATCAAAGCCGTATACATCATTCCAAACTACACAGGGGATAAACAATAAAACAAAAGCATCAGAAAGATCCAAATATAACTTCTATTTATAGAAATAATCCAGGAGAGCTTCCTGAAACTTAAGCTATTGAAGCCAGTAAGGCCGAGGTAGATATGTCTTTAGCATCATGTGCCACTGAACTTACATTCAATTTTGTCATCTTTATATTCTGCATCTTCAATTGCAGTAAGATGCAAAGAGGCTTTGTCTGGTAGAACAACACCATCATCAGCCTACATAGCAATAGCAACCAACATAAGCTACAACCTCCAAAAGATCAAATATAGACCACAAAACATAGAAGCAGTTCAGATATTCATAGCTAACCAAAAAGTATTTCTGTATTTAATCAGAAAAAAATAACTTTGAGAAAACACAAATGGACCAAACACATACCATCTACTATGAACAAAAACATGAACATTTCAAATTTGAAGGGTTACTTACAAGCCATTTATCACGTGCATATAGGACAGTGTTCAACATATTCTCGAACAGGAGGAAATAACCCATCCACTCCGATATTATTACGTCTACTTTTGGGACAGGAAGATCAATCTCTTCCACTTTCCCTTTTATTACAGTTATGGCTGCACAGAGGAAATTTTTGTTAATGATAGAGCATAGCCCAGCAGGCATGATATTTGATATGTAGAAATAGGATATAAACTAAATTGCAGGAACTGACCATCAGAATAACCATTTGCTTTTACAATTTCCTTTGCCATGTCTGCCATCTCAGAACATTCAATCTGTATAAGTAGAAAAAAGTGAATATATTAGTACAGAAAATGATTGAAAGTTGCAAGTGCATTTACAGACAACAAGTGGCCGATAATCCCAGGATACAAAGAAATAAGCCCCTAAACTTACTACAAAACATCTCAAATTCTAAACTGCATGTTGACAATACAAAATACTGGAAGTCTGGTGCCATAGAAAATGAACATAACCTTAAGTTTGCAACCAAAGTGTGCATCAAAAACTAACAAATAACATGACAACATTAGGTGAAATGTACTTTTTTAACCTCAAGGTAAAAATAATTTATATCTAATGTGGGCATCAATCAATTAATAACATGTATTTTTTTCATGCTTCTAAAGTATATATGAATAGGTCAGGTAACTTCTGTTTACCTATAGATCATAAACAGCTGCAGCATGTACTTGCTTGGTAAGCTGTGTTACAACATTCTACCAAAATGTGTGCCAGACAATGGCTAGACAGTCTAGATTGAACAAACAGATGTAACCTCTGAATAATATAACTATTATCCCTAAATTATACTATAATAGCCTGAAATGAAAAGATGAAGCAAAAGTCAGCCAACTAACCGCATGCACATGCTTAGCTCCTGCTTTTGCACAGAATAGTGAAAGAATCCCAGTTCCAGCACCAACATCAAGGACTATTTTTTCCTTGAAAAGAAAACTATTCTGAGTGATAACATTTTGATACGATTTGGTCCGAACAACATCTTTTAGCATTTCCTGCAGTCATTATACGAAAATAATTGGCACCTCCACTATATAAGCATCATTACTCTTTGTAGTATATGGAATTAGAAAACTTGGCAATTGCTTGCGAAACATGATGCCATAAAGCCAGCACAAGTAGTTTCTTTCATAATTACTTACTTCGTGAATACCTGCAAAACAAAAGATAGGGGGAGGGGGTGAGTAAATTTTATACCTCCTTCAAGGGCATTAAGACCCACATTTTACATGAGACAGCAGATAAATAAAAAAACTGGCAAAAAATGCTATTGTAAAAAAAATATAAGTGGACCATGTGCTAAAACTACCATACATATAAAACGAAATGACAAAATTTAAGTTTTGGAATTGCAAGATCTGGAGATATCAGGTCAGATACAAGAAAGCCCTACAGTTCAGTCCAAATCTTTCCATCTCAGAAAGGAAAATACTCCACTAAAGCTGTTTATGGTGCAATACAGCACAAAAATAGTACCAATCACCAAGAATGGAGCCTCAGGGAAGTACAAGGTTTCACTGACTAGTATGTTTTCAAGTCGTCCGACTAATCGCGATTAATTGTGATTAGTTGTCCTTATCGTCCAGTCAACCTCGATTAGGTCTGTCGACCCGATCAGGGCGACTAGAAACCTAGTCGTCCAACTAGTCGTCCTAGTCGGGTGACTAGTCATCCTGGTCGGGCAACTAGTCGTCCGACTAGGTCCTCCGACGATCAGAAATCGCCGCCGCCGCTTGGCCGCCTGTCACTGCCTCTGTTTGTCGTAGCATGGCCGACCGTTGCCGCTGTTGTTCGCCGTCACCGCGGCTGTACACCATCGCCGCCGCCACTCATCTCGCCGCCGCCGCCGCCGCCACTGAAGAGCTCGCCGCCGCCGCTCAGCTCACTGCCGCTGTCGGGAGAGGAGTTTGGACAAAAAGTTAGGGTTAGGTAGAGGTGGCCGCCGGCTTCCAAGTCATATATATTTCCTGATCTGAAAATCTGACCTTCGGAAGAGATCCGACGGTTCAGATCTGTTGTCCTTTAAACAGCCCAGGCCCAGCCCAAGCAGCCAGGAGCCAGCCCGAGTCCTCTTCCTCCGTCTACGTCTAGGTCAGCCGCCGACACTTTGAGCCACCAGCCACCCGACTCCGCCGCCTCCCCGCTCCTGCGCGACGCCGCTGTGCCGCCGTCCGCCTCCTTGCTCCTGTGCGACGCCGCTCGCCGCCTCCTTGCTTCTGTGCGACGCCGCCCACAACCTCCTCACTCCCGTGCGACGCCACCCGCCGCCCGACCCATGTGCGCCGTCGTGGCTCCGCCGCCCGACCCCAGTGTACCACTGTGGCGCCGCCGCCCTGAGCCTCCCCTCTGCGACGATGATTAGGAATAGTTCAACTGCAGAGATCCCCCCTGTGTCGCCTCCGCTCCATATGCAGCATATGTATCGACTTGATACATCCGTAAAAAAAAAACAGTGGACGACCGGACGTCGACTAAGGCCTCGACTAGGGTCGATTAGTCGGCCTAATCGACGACTAATTGTCCTACTCGACCTTATCGCCCCTTAGGCGACTAGAGTCGATTAGGCAATTTGAAAACATTGCTGACTACCCATAAACAACTAAGAACATGCGACTGACCAGCAAATATTTAATACATCTGCCACACAGCAGCTATGCATAGTCTGACCAATAAACTCGTGAAGTATGGAGCCAAAAAAGATAAGAGCTATTTCTTTGCAGCATTCGTACAAGTACTTGGACACTTTTAAGCCATGAAACTAAAATCAAATTTCCAAACGTTAACGCAGCTAGCTTTGATTCATGTACTACGACTACTAATAAAAAATTGCATATTCGTCACGAATTCTATCTTACATTGTGATAATACAACAGACGTTCCAGCATAGGGAAATCATAGTGTAAAGACAGGACGCACTAAAGGCAACAAAGGTTGATCTTTTCTCACTCCCATTATCAGCAACAGGAAAATTCTGAAGTCGTCAACTAAGGTGAATAGAGTTCTTAAAGACACACTACATTGGACAGCCAAAACTCTAGTTTACCCCGTGCAAGCATCAAATCTGCAACCAAAGAAATTGCCCAGCACATATAGAACACTAACAACAGATCTCTACCATTTTTCCCGCTCCATGGGACACCCACCATTCAGTATTTCCGATGAAAGCTAATATCAAAATCGGCCGTACCAAAGTGGGAGTAGGAGTCGAAGTAGTAGTCGGCGCTGGTCTTGTCGCTGCCGATGACCTCTTCCACCGACGCGTCCCTCTCCCCGTCCGGGATCTCCTCCACCTCCATCCCCACCTCCTCCGACTCCGCAGCGTCCTCTTCGGAGCCGAACCTCAGCCGCGATGCCGTCGCCTCCGCCAGCCCGCCGTTGACATCGCGTTTGCCGCCCTTGCGCCGATCCATCTCCGTCTCTCTGCGGCTGCGGCTGCGGCTGCGGCGGACGGCGGTGGTTCCTGTGGCGCGCCGGCGCCGCAAAGCAGGGGAGGGAAAGGTAGGGTTTTGCGAGAGGAGAGGAGGGATTTGGCGCTGCGAGGTTTTATATCCGCGGTGACAAAAATATCTCTGATCACGAATACCAAAGATTAGCAAACAGCAACACAAGTCAGAGCTGGACTTACACACGTCAGTGACACAGGCCTCCTTTGTTCCAGTTTTTAGAGGTTTTAGATTCCACAATCGCTGCACAGTTGGAAATAGCAGAGCACAACAGTGATTTCGGTGCACGTGACGATGAGGATGACAAAAACAGTACCAGGAAGAGAAAGCCGAAGGTGTAGTAGGACTGTAGAACTGGTGCAGCTAGCCTAGCCAGATGGAGGTGAACGTGAGGATGAAGAAGAGCTCGACGAAAACTGCTCCAGGTGGGAGAATGCCACCAATCAGAATGGTGAAGATTGGATTCATGTACAAGGTTTGCTTAGGGATCTGACGACGAATCTTGTTCGTCTTCACTGGAGGTTCCATGGGCAGGTTTCTTGAATCCAAGACAGTTCCCAACAAAAACAAGAGGTACTGGGATACCAAACGAAAGCAGGACCAAGGCAAATGTTTTTTAGATGATGGATAAAATGTTGACCTTCTCTTTTAAGAAGGTTATGGCCAATTTATATGAGCGAATATAAATGCAGACATTCATAGCCTATTGTCTAAAACAAGGTGAAAATAATTGAATGACTAAGCACACGATTTTGGAGCCAACTTCAGGCCAATTACGGCACGTTCATCCCTTCACATTTTCCGTAAGTGCACTCTAAATCCAGCGCTCATAACTTCCTCTGTGGAGTACCTGCATTTAGTACTGTGAAATTCAGTCTGAAATTCGCTTTTACCGAGAATCGAACTCAGAACTTGAGTAGTACTACTCAATGTATTTAACCACTAAGCTAAACTCCCCTTTCACAAGATCAAGACAAATGTAAGAGCACCGGATGACTTCCCATATAAAAGCATTTAAGATGAAGGAAATAACAAATGCAATCCCAGGAAACAGGAACGCAGTTTGAAGGGCAATTTTCTTCCACTCTGAGTCTGAACCCTTGAACATCTTGTACAGACGTGAAGAAGCATAGCCTTGCATCTCTGATCTCCATTGCATGAACTGCCGTAATCGCTGCTTGGCAGAGCTTTTCTTGAGATTTATTGCATCAGTTTTGTACTATGATTCGCACCATTCCAGAATCTCGGAGAGCTCCAAGGCATGCAAAGCGTACTTATTAAATTTCAGTACATATAGCATCTCCTGCTGCACAAGAGGAGCATGCTTTTGCAAACTTTTCCATTTTAGCAATAGATGACCACTGTCCTGGACGACTGCCGACTGGGTCCTCAAAATTCTCTTGACCGGGATACACAAAATAACATTATCTTCATCCTCAGAAAATATATCTTTCACTATAGAATTATTAATTATTTATTAGCATAAAAAAGATGTACTTATTTTAAACGTCTAAAAAAATGCTTACAAATAAGCAACACGCCCTTAAGAGCTAAGACATTCATGATTTGTTTGTTCGAGAAAAAAAAAGACTATTCATGATTTCTTCTAAGATGGGCCTCTCTATATAAAACCTTGACGACTAAAGTCTCCCGGCCCAACCCAATCTGCAACTGGTAACGGCCCACGGCCCAGGGCTGTCAGCACACGCAGCTCCTCGTCGCCGCATTCCTCTCCGCCGCCTGCCGCAGCTGCCAGGTCATCCCGCTCCTCCGCCGCCTGCCATCCGACGCCTTTCACCTTTGCCCTGCCCCGCTGCAGAAGGTCCCCAGCGTCGCCCAGGCCTACAATGGAAGACACGGAGGCCACGAAAACCACTACCACCACAACGTCTTCCACCGGCAACACCTTCGCATCTCCTTTCTTCTCCTTCTCCAAGCCCGGCGTCTCCTTCGGCCTCGGTTTCGGGTTCGATGCCACCCCCAGTCCCGTCGCTCCTCCACCGCCGGCCATCGAGGTCCTGATCTCGGAGGTACTATTTCTCTATCCTTTTCTTACTTTTTCGGTGATAGCATCAAAGGTCTGATCGTTGCTTTGTTAACTCGCAGGAGTCGCCAGTCGCCGCCGCCAGATTGGAGCCAGTTATGGTCGATGACTCCTTGTCGATCTACAAGGTGCGGTCGCAAGTATGATTTGCTTTGTTTGCCCTCTGTTCGTGGAAATGCCTCTGGCACTGTTCAGTCCAGTAAGAACTGTGCAATACTGCAACGAGATGCATCAACGGCTTCTTTTTTAATCGTAAAGTCTGTGCAATCACTTGACTTCAGGTTGATTTATATGTGAATGGGAACATATCTAGATATATGTTTCAAGAATCAAGATGAAATTGTGCTTCTCAATTGAGTGTGCAGCTATAACATGCACACTTTTCATGTTATATGTTGCCTGGGCTAAAGTTAATTGCATGATTGCAACTCAATATACGGTTGAATTTTTCATATCTCCACATTGCAATAGCTTCGTTTTGCACTCAACCTGACACAAGTGTGAAATGGAATGCTTGTTCAGTTACTTGATTAATCTCTCTTAATCTATGCTTCATAAAATGATTATAGAGCTTGCAAATATACCTGTGGAATGCTATCTACTAGAATACTGGAAACTTCCTGTGCTCATGATGAGTCAGTTTTTATGCCTGTCATAAAACTGACAATAGAGCTCACTGTACTTACTGTTTTGTGCTAATAACGCTAACAGAAGCATTTACAGAATTGATATCTTGGTATCATAAATGATATACATTGGCAGTTAATCCCACAACTTTGTCATGAAATTTAATGGGTGGAATTTTGGTATTATGGGACTCCATAATATATGGCATACATTGGCAGCAAATATGATGGTAAATCAATAATTGCAACTTGCAAACAAAGTTTAGGAAATAGCCTGTCGTATGATTCTATTTCTCTATACCAAGTCAATGGGTCACTTTTATTGTGGTATATGAATCAGCACCATAGTTGCTCTGGTTGCTGCTCCCCTGGACCTACTCTGCCTATCAGTGGCAAAGGTGGAAATGATAGGGTGGCTAGCACATGCATCATGAGTGGGCAACACAGCAGCTAGAAAAGGAAGTTGACTGTGGTTGCTTATTCGTTGTTAATACGTTCAGGATGTGCATGGTGTGGTAGCTTACCTACATGTCATGCTGCTAAACTAAACCATTTTCCTTTCCCCATCTTATTTATTAGGGGCGAGTGAGTACATCTGATGTTTTCGGTGTCAAAAACTCAGATTTGGTCCCTGGGAAGTATGAAGGTGAAGTCTCAATACAATTTGCTTTTGCAACGTGTTTTTGTCATTTGAGTCTCTGAACTTGAGCATCACCATGAGCACCAGGTGGATTGAAGCTGTGGGAAGGATCATTAGACTTGGTGAAGACCCTAAGTTCTGAACTCAACAATGGTAAATTGGTTCTACAGGGCAAACGTGTATTAGAGGTGTGATGCTCAACCTGATGTTATGCTGTTCTATTTATGTATGGACCACTTGAATTCCTATTCACTCCTTATATATGTGACAGTATGTTCAAGTATAAGGAGGGATTAGTCATTGAATTGTTTTCTGTGCTGAATTCACTGAGCCAATAGTACTTTAGGTGCAACCTTTCTCTGTTAATACTGATCTTGTAATCTATAGTTGAATTTGAATATCCAAGTGACTGGAACATTTTAGCTTAATTATTCATACAAACAGTTAAAGAGTATTGAACAAGCTGCTTACATTAGCTATTCTCTTCATTCTTTAGCTTGGATGTGGACATGGCCTCCCTGGCATCTTTGCAGGTCTAAAGGTATTGATCCTTTCCCCTCTAAGATTTTGAAATAATTTTCATGTATATATTGATTTCACAAAATATAGAAGTACAGGGTGCTGGCCTAATTCACTTTCAAGATTTCAATGCCGAGGTCCTTAGGAGCCTCACCATACCAAATGTAAAAGTGAATCTTTTCAAGGAACCATCTGAAGGAACATGTACATCTAGTAGTGTTGGTTTCTTTGCTGGTGATTGGTGTGAGATGGATAAGCTACTTCTTTGTGGGGATGCTGAGCATGATGATAAAACATCTAATGGCTATGATATCATCCTGATGGCTGAGACTGTCTATGCATTATCTTCTCTTCCAAATCTCTACAAGCTCATTAAGAAGGTCAGCATTCAATTTTATTTACTTAGTATTCTTTCCTAAGATTAAATTTTGCTGAATATCATTATGCTTATTCGCTGAAAACCTTTTGCAGTGCTTACACTACCCTGGGGGTGTTGTTTACATGGCAGGGAAGAAGCATTACTTTGGAGTAGGTGGTGGCACAAGGCAATTTCTGCGCTTGGTTGAAGAAGATGGTAAGTTTTATATTTGTCCTGTCTAGCACTGTTAGTTATCAAAATTTGGTATTCGTCACTATATAACTTCTTTCACTGTACAATAGGGTCAATTTTTTTGTTTTTCAAACTTGTGAAAATAAAAGGATTGGGACTTGGGGATAGTATTGGTCTGATATGCAGTGACCATATTATTTCATGATTTATCTGTATATGTCTAATGACATTATTACATCACATTTTAAATTGTAAATTGACGATCTTCTGATCCCCAAATATGAAAACTCGACCGGTGGGGTTAAGACCACCACCACATCATTTTTATAAGAAGAAGCTCAACTTTCTCCCGGTCGAGAAAACTCCCGAAACTCAGTATCACCCTATAGGCTGCGCAGATATTTGGGCCGAACAACCATGCTGGTGACTACTGCAACTACACGCAAGTAGGAGAACCTAAATCAGGCTGACAACAAGGGAAAAAAAAATATTCCACAAATTGCATGCATTAGGATTTGAACCTTGGTGAGGGGCCTCACACCTCGATGCTCTAACTAACTGAGCTGCTGTCAGTTTGCAGATCTCAAATATAGACAACTATTTACATTGCTTAGTAGAGTCCTTGTCTTGTAGTGTCCAAAGTGCCTTGTGTTGTTGAAGAGAGAGGCAAGCTTTTCTTTTGCTACTCCAAAGACTCGTGCCAATTACAAGTGATCTAAACATGTAGTAGTTGTAGAATGGGGATCACCCATAGTTACTAACAACAACAATCAAGCCTTTGTCCCAAGCATGTTGGGGTCGGCTAGACCACCCATGGTTGCTAAGATATTTTAAATGCCACAAATCATAGAGGTTATTATCTCTTTTGCCGAGTGAACATAACTGTAGACTACGAACAATTTCTCTGATCCTTATGTCGATTCTATTTTGCACTTGCATGTCCTGTGGTATTCAAGTATTGTTTGTACTAATTTTTGGTTGTTCTTTAGGTGTCATGCAACCTGAGCTGTGCAATGATGTTGCTGATGGATCATCAAATGTTAGAGAGGTTTGGAAATTCTCGGTCAATTAGGTTAGCACTGCCCTTGTGCTTGTTGGAGCTACTAAAAACATGTACTGGATTATATATTGGTAGAGAGAAAAATGTTACTTTAGGTATCCCCTGCTTCTGCTAATGTAGCTGTGGCATTTGTAAAAGTTGATCTGTTTTTCTTTTGGAGTGCTGCACTCTTATTTGATAAATGGAACAGAAGACACTGCTTCTACTTGTTCTTGGACCTTATTAGTTGCCTAGACTATGAACTATCCATGACCATCTCTTGTATTGCCTCATATTTTTCCTTGGAAAAAAGTAGCTCCATTCTAGATTAAAAGCTGCACTTTCCATTGCGCATCATTCTGAAGATTCCTGATGGTTCCAATGGCAGACACAACTGATGTTTTTCCTTGGAAAAAAAAGTAGCTCCTTTCTAGATTAAAAGCTGCACTTTCCGTTGCGCATCATTCTGAAGATTCCTGATGATTCCAATGGCAGACACAACTGATTGAGTAACATCTGACAAGTCAAGAAAAAGATGCAAGCAAGGGCAAAATTATACCCCCATAGTTCACCCTTCACTTTCCACATGAAATGAGCACCCTGCTGTCATGGGCCATGCATGGACCTCATGGCAGCCAAGAATGTTTCGCAGTAAATTTATGACAGCGGTGTGAATGAAGGAGGGACATGGATGTGAAAGGTTGTCTAGGGGCATGTGATGCAAGGAATCAAGCATTAGGGCGAGCTTTGTCCCTTTCTCCACGCTTCAATGCTTCTAATCCATCAACGTGGTACCACCTTAGGGGCACATTCCATGTGCCTACTGTTCTTGTCCTCTGTGATCTGTATGCCCTTGTAGTAAGCAGAGTAGTATCTATATCTCTTGCATTGCAGTTTTTTCCAGTGCGCTGCAATGATGGGCTTCCAGGACACCGGCCTCGTCGGCAGCAGCGGGACGGTCAGCTTCTTCCACTACGAGAGGCTGGAACGCCACAACGACGATGGGGCCGCCACAAGGCCCCGGCGCTGGCGGTGGTGGCTGCCGGCGCCCCTGGACGGTAAGGCGGCTTCCCCCTGTTTTCTCCACGTAAAGAAGCTCAAGTGGAGCAGGATCACCTCAGCCCTCCTGCCAAAGAAGGTCGCCGAGTTCGCTTCCAAGATCCGTCATGCCGAAGCAACAACGGATGCCGCTGACGTTTGTCCGGGCATCATCTTCATGTCGCCATGGGGGCTTCCTGTGCTCTCCCGGCCACTCTTGGCAAGGAACACGGGCAGGACATCTGCGTATCCCCGTGGAAGGGATAGCTTCTAAAGCAGGTTATCATCTTCCTTGAAGCATCCATGCATTTGTGAGTCTGTCCCTCAGGCTCTCTCAGAGATGAAATCTCCCTAGTGATGATACTCCCTCTAGTCTTTTAATTGACGTTAGGACAGCACAACCTAGTTCTTTTTTAGTTCAAATCTTTGTCTGAAACGTCAAATAAAAAAGATAAGGAGGGAGTATCATCTTTGTGTATGATGTTATATGTATTCACCTAGTTGATCCTGCATGCTTTTGTTGTTCGGCCTGCAGAATATGAGTTTAGTACCGCTATTTGGCACTGATTAGAGTTTCAGATCTTGAGTGAAAACTCAATGCATGCAGTGCTGGACCTAGGCTTAGCGCCTCAGCCATGGTCTTGATTGTTGTGCCTCGTGATGCAAAAGCTGCTCGTCCTCCCTACTGGAGAGGTCGCATTCTGCAATGCGCATTATATGAACTACTCCCTTCGTCTTTAAAAGATTTGTCGTACGACAAATTTTTAAGAACAGAGATAGAAATTCAATTGCCCTCTGGCAGCGGGGCCTTGTGCTTGTGCCACTTGTCCCGTGGTTTGCTTCGTCTCGGTGCTGTTACAATCTTTTCCCCTTCACGGACCAGTAAGTAGAGCGAGTCATACACGTAGTGAACTCGTTTTTTCGATGCTGCTTTTGTTGTGGCAACGCCGCATTCGATTCTTGACAAAGAGATGTTCCATGTCTGGTCTGGCGCGCCTGTGCGTGCCTTGTGATGCGAATGAATGCAACGGCTCTGATGTTCATCAGGTTCTCTAGGGTCTACAATCAGCACTAAACCACTCGAGTCGTTCTTGCTGGATATGAATCAAATTCCATGTCGACTCTGGACTTCTGGAGCACAGATGTTTCTGCATGATCTCTTTAAAGGAATTTCATATTGAACGGTTCTATTGCCATGGAACTTAGGAGAAATCCTTGTGTTCGAAAGTGGCCTTGTCCAAGTTGTCACGTGTGTGGCATCGGAACGTCGTGCTTTATGCCATGTTTGATTGATTGGATCCTTTTGGACTATGGCGCCATGTGTGCTGTATTCTCGCCCGTCAAGATCAAGCAATTACCAAGTTCCAATGGCCATACAGGCAAGGCCCCATCATCCATCACTACGACATGATCATATGTGTTAGATCTAACAATATGCATGGATGTGCATCTCTCTTAGACCTGACCGAAAGTAAATGAAAGCCAGTCTCAAAATGCTCGAACTGGCATGATAGCGATTTTTACAGCAGTGGCACTTAGTAGTTTATTTGTCTCATTTACATATATGAACAATGAGCTTGAGAGTAAAAGTCAACTATAGAGTCTCGACTGTTGAAATATAAATAAATTGTCCACATTCACTCAGCAGCTTAAGCTTTTAAAAGCATCTGATCGGTACATAATAGTTTAACATAGTATCAAAGTTAAAGATTTTAAGTTCAAATCCTGATGAATGCAATTTATTAAAAATAAAATAAAATTGCAGTCAACTCTTATTTCACGGCGTATTCAACTGGTTAGTAGGTAGTAGTTTCGCTCAAAAACTTGTCACTTTGTAGTTTATTTTTGAACTACAAAACGACAATTTTTTAAAACGGAGGAAGTACCACATAACCTCACTGTAAAGTAGCAGTGCGCCAGCTTGTACTAGCGCTACTCCCTCAAGAACTCAATTAGCTATGCTGCTGGCTCTGGCTGCCATGTCAAGTCAGCGAGTAGGCAAACAACGATGCGATCAAGTTCAAACTGATAAGAATGATTCTTATAGGTACCCCACGTATCGGGTACCCCACGGTACCGCAAGAAGTGCAAGAGGGTTCTACCTGTCAAAGTTGAAGGTCTTATCAGGCCCCACACGTCATACTACACCGGACCCGCATCCCTCATATGGGTAGCCCCGGGGATTGACACGTGTAATGTAAGCCCGGAGCTAAACTCCCAATACAGGAAAGCTCCGCAATCAATACGTGTATAATGACCCCGAGCCTAACCCCCAGCAGAGGAAAGCTCCGATGCCGACACGTGTATAGCGGTTCCGGAGCTACTTCCCCGCAAGGGAAAGCTCCAAAGCTGCCACCTGTAGAGCCTCCGGACCTACACCACCAACGAGTACACTGACGGATCTCCAACAGCACGGACATTCAAAGGACAGTTAAAGCGGCAGTTACAAGACCTGATTACGTGTCATTAATATTATACTAATGACACACGATCAGAACACTGTTAATAGGGGTAACGCAGCCATTAAAGTACGTTATCATACTATTAACCACGCTTAATGCTCATAGACGGTGTATTAGGCTATTAAATACATCAGGGCCACATGTCGGGCCAGACAAATGATATAACGGTCAGTCCTTGGACTATAAAAGGACTGAACCGCACGATACAGACGGAGGCTGATCCAGGGCGGAGCCATACACTACGCATTCTAGTGAATCTCAATACAACAACACACACCCCGTGGAGTAGGGTATTACGCTCAGATGGCCTAAACCACGTAAACCTTTCGTGTCACCATCTTGTTCTTGATCTCTGCGTGCCCAAACCAATACAAGAACCTCCACGAGCTACATTTAGTAGTACCGGGGGAAGTGTCGCAGTTACACTTCGACATTTTGGCGCGCCAGGTAGGGGAACTCGAGATCTCAAGATGGTGAATTCCGCCGCAGGATCTTCAAACGGCGGCGCTGAACAACCTGTTGGAGGCAATCCCTCCAACGTGCAGCAGCCAGTGGGTGCCATTGTTCCGACAGGCACTATGGCATCACAACCGCCATCTGTTTTGGCAAACAATGTTGGGCGACAAGATGGGGCATCTGCGTCGATCACTGCATCGACAAACAACAACCCTGAGCACGCGCTCATTGCCGCGCGAGCTCTTCTACAACACCCACCGCCTCCAGGGGCACCCCAGAGTGCTATGGAACACTGGAGAGCTAATGTTGACCATCTGGTTGCAGCAGCAGCCGCTGGTATCAGCAATCAAGATCCTCCCCCCTCGGGGCAGACAACAGCTCAACGTAGGACCTTGTCTGGAAGACTTGGTCCTCATGTGTCACAGCACCGACGACGTGCTGCTTCTCAGCAGGTGACCTTGTTGCCTTCCGGGGCATGACACACTCACACCATCACAAGGATTCCGACCCACGATCTACGGTCGGAACTTGATCGCTGTTACAGGCAGCAGGACAGTCGCGTCTATATCGAGCGTGCTTGGGAGAAGCGAGAGGCTCGGGACAACCCTGCTCCTCAAGGAGTAGGAGGAGGTTGTTCTGCCCTGGGCGTGCATTTACGCATGGCCAGATGGCCACAGAAGTTCCAGCCTCATTTACCGTAGAAATTCGACAGGACTGTCAATCCTAATGAATTTCTTCAAATTTAGTCTACTGATATACTTGCAGCGGGAGGCGATGAGGCTGTGATGGCCAACTATTTCCCAGTGGCCTTAACCGGAACCGCTAGGTCCTGGTTTATGAGCCTACTGCCTGACTCCATCAACAGTTGGGCAGAACTATGCCAACAATTCACTGCTAATTTCGGGAGTTCATACACTCATCCTGGCACTAAAATGGACCTTTTTGCTATCCAGCAAAAAAATGGGAGAGTCGTTGCGATCCTTCATCCAGCGATTCTCTCAGGTACGCAATACCATCAGTCGTTGCATTCAGACAGGGCGTTCGGGACAAAAAGATGTTGGTGAAGCTGGCAATCAAAGAAGTCACCAGCGTCACGGAACTCTTTAGCCTAGCAGACAAATGTGCTAAAGCTGCGGAGGGACGTGAGATGCACTCCAAGCCAGCTCCGGAGGCCAACAAGAAGTCCTCCAAAATTGAAGCCACTACATTTGAAGGTGGCAAAAAGAAAAAGAAGCCCAACGGCAAAAATAAGTCGTCGGTCGGCGCTCCTACCGATGCGGCTGCTACAGCTCCGTGTGGTCGGGGGCCATGCCCCGAGAAACGACCTCGACCATTGTCAGAAGATGGTGGCAGCTCCAAAGTGTGGTGTCCGATCCACAGGATGGACAAACACAGTCTGGAAGAATGTTGAGAGGTCTGAAACCTCGCCGAACGCTACAACAAGCGTCGGGAAGAAGCTCCTTTCCGCCAGCAGGAAGGAAAGCAAAAAGTCGACAAAGCTCCAGCTAAGGAGGAGTTAGGTTTTTAGGACCCCAAAAAGGTCATGAAAGCTGTCTATAACACCGTCGATGAAGTCTCTGACAACGAGCGTCGGAAGACCCTAAACACCATTTATGGTGGTTCTTGGGACATCACCTCTCGCCGCATCCTCAAGACAATATGGCGGGACATGGCCGTTCTAGCTCCCATTGCTAGGGCGGAGCCTCATCGGAAGTGGATGGACACTCCCATAATTTTTGATGCTTCGGACTGCCCCCGCAACATGATCGGAGCTGGCCAACTCCCGTTGATGGTGTCACCAACCATTAACAATATCCAACTCCACCATGTAATGGTGGACGGAGGTGCAGGGCCGAACCTCATAAGCTTTGAAGCCTTCGCCAAGCTCCAGCTCCGACCTTCGGACCTCCGCCCATCTCGACCATTTTCTGGGGTAGGTCCAGGGGCCATTACCCCTCTTGGCTCCATCACACTCCCAGTGACCTTCGGGACTCGGGAGAACTATAGAACCGAGAAGTTGGTCTTTGACGTCGCGCAGATCAGTCTACCTTTCAACGCCATTTTGGGCAGACCAACCTTGTACAGGTTCATGGCCACACCTGCGGGCGTTCTCCAGATCCACGGAGATCGCACTACAGGAATCACTACATTGGAGGAACTCTATGCGCTTGCTATGGCGCAGGAGGAAGCACCCGGTAAGGAGCCAGCCCCGAATCCTCCGAGCATTCGTCATTGATGCTCTACCTCTGCACCTCGTGTGCAACCAAGTGGCGACACCGACGTTCCCGTCAAATTCGTCCAAATTGGTTCCGATGCTGCTCAGACTACTCATATATCGGGAGGTCTGAACAACAAATTGGAACCCGCGCTCATCACTTTCCCCCGGGCTAACGTCGACGTGTTTGCCTGACAACCGTCGCAAATGCCTGGGATCCCTAGGGAGGTGATTGAGCACAATTTGAAGATTTATCCCGACACGCGGTCTATACACTAGAAGCCCCGGAAGCAATCTATCGAGCGGTAAAACTTCATCCGATAGGAGATCAAGAAGTTGCTCGAAGCTGGTTTCATCCAGGAGGTGTTTCACCCAAAATGGCTGGCAAACCCAGTCGTGGTGCCAAAGGCTGGTTGAAAGCTTCGGATGTGTATCGACAACACCACCTATAAATAAGGCATGTCCAAAGGATCCATTTCCACTACCTAGGATAGATCAAATAGTGGACTCCAACTCCGGGTGTGAGCTATTGTGTTTCTTAGATGCATACTCTAGATATCATGAAATCCAAATGTCTAAGGAAGATGAAGAGCATATTGCCTTCATAACAGTAGATGGATTGTATTGTTATAAAGCCATGCCCTTTGGTCTTAAAAATGTTGCTTTAACATTTGTGCGAGCTAAGTACAAAACATTTGGAGAGCTAATTAGATACTTGGTGGAGGTGTACGTCGCTGACATCGTCGTGAAGATCAAGAACAAGAGTCACTCCTTGACAATTTACAAGCTGTCTTCGACAAGCTGCGCATCACGCGCACCAAGCTGAACCCAAACAAATGTGTCTTCGGGGTTAGCTCCGGGAAGCTTCTAGGTTTCTTGGTGACTCACCGAGGAATTGAAGCAAATCCGGCGAAGATCAAGGCTATAGAAGATATGCGTCCACCAGCCCGCATCAAGGATGTACAGAAATTAACTGCATGTCTAGCTGCGCTCAGCCGGTTCATCTCAAGACTCGCAGAGCGGGCGCTACCCTTCTTCAAACTCTTGAGGAAGTCCAGACCATTTCATTGGTCTGAAGAAGCAGAAAAGGTATTTCAAGAGCTAAAACAACCCCTCACCACACTACCGATCTTGGTAGCTCCGAATCCTGGTGAGCCTTTACAGCTTTACATTTCTGCAACCACTGAAGTTGTCAGCATGGTCCTGGTCGCGGAAAGACCGGAGCCACGTCCAGTTCAGGAGCCCAGACCCCTCCGGGAGGGTCCGGAGTTACCTGAAGTTGTGTCTGGGTCCTAGCCCCTAGACACGGAACCTCAAGGTGAAATGCTAGGAGATCAACCTCATTCACCTTAGGGGGTTCACCTGGCCGACCAAGATGATTCGGATCCTTCTAACAAGGTCCGGGTCGAATAAGAAGAAGTTACGGACCCCTCCGAGAGGGTCCAAGAAGCCCAACAAGAAGGTCTGGACCCCTTCAGGAGGGTCCGGGTCGATGGAGAAAAAGCTTTGGGTCCTTCCGAGAGGGTTTGGACCATCCAACGCCCAGTGTACTTCATCAGCGAAGTACTCCATGACGCCAAGACAAGATACATTGAGGTGCATAAACTGCTTTATGCAGTTCTTATTGCCTCAAGGAAGCTTCACCACTACTTACAAGCCCACAAAATATCGGTGGTAACTTATTTTCTACTGCGTGCTATTTTGCATAACCCTAACTCTACTAGGAACATTGCAAAGTGGGCAACGGAGTTGGCCGAGTTCGATCTAGAATTCGTGTCATGACAAGCAATCAAAAGTCAAGCTTTGGCTGACTGTGGCGAAATGAACTCCCTCTCCATCAAACCCTGGGGGCCCCAGTGAGCAGAAACCGAAACCCAAGGTTTCGATATTCACCGAGCCTCACTGGACTCTCTACTTCGACGGATCCATACAGAAGCAGGGGGCCGGAGCTAGAATCCTTCTCCTGGCTCCGACTGGGGAGAAGGTCAAGTACATGGTTCACCTTGATTTCAAGGCGACCAACAATATGGTGGAGTATGAAGCTCTCATCTACGGACTCAAGGTGGCACTATCTTATGGTGTCAAACAGCTGTTGGTGAAGGGTGATTCACAAATCATCATCAAACAAGTCAAAGGTGAATGCTACTGTAACAATCCCCAACTAGCTGCTTATCTCCTTGAAGTCCAGAGGCTTCAAAAGGACTTCAAAGTGCTGGATCTCCACCATGTCCAGCGTCTTCATAATGCTAAAGCTGAAGAACTCTCGACAAAGGCTTAAACCGAAGCTCCAGCTCCCTACAGAATCTTCATCCGGAGGTTGTCAAGGCCAACAGCTCAGCCCGCCAAACTGAGTGAAGGGGGCAATACTAGGACATCAAAGTTGGAAGTCCCGATGGCCCTGTTACCATAGCGTCCATCAAGGGTCGTAGGTGCTATCAGAAGCTCCGAGCAACCCAGCACACAAGACTTAGAAGCTCAAGTTAGCTCTGATGCATGGATCTCGGAGATCCGGAGCTACTTGAAAGACAATATCCTTCTTGAAGACAATGTATTCACTTACCAGATTGTCAGATTGGCTAAATGATACACGTTGGTAGAAGGGGATCTCTAACGGTGCGGTGCCAATGGCATCCTAATGCGATGCATTGCAAGGGAAAAGGGCGCGAGCTCCTCGCGGAAATCCATGGAGGCGAGTGTGGGAACCATACTTCCTCCCGCACGTTGGTTGGTAAAGCCTTCCGACATGGCTTTTACTGGCCTACAACACTCCAGGATGCGGTTGAGCTAGTGAAGAAATGTGAAGCGTGCCAGTTCCACGCAAAAAGGATTCATACACCGACTAAATCACTACAAATGATACCTCCTACATGTCCATTCATTGTGTGGTGCATGGACATCTTGGGACCATTCCCAAAAGTCATCGGAGGTTACAGGTTCCTGTATGTCGCCATCGACAAGTTCACCAAATGGTCGGAAACAACTCCAGTTGTGACAATCAACAAGCAATCAGCAATCAAGTTCTTGAAGTCCATTATATGCAGATTTGGAGTTCCAAACAAAGTCATAACTGACAACGGAACCCAATTCACAAATGCTGCATTTCAAGAGTATTGCAAAGACCTCGACATTCAACTCAGCTATGCCTGAGTAGCTCACCCAGCAAGCAATGGCCAAGCCGAGAGAGCAAATGCAGAAATCTTAAAAGGACTCAAGACGTGCACATATGAGCGTCTGAAAAAGCATGGATCTAACTAGATCGAGGAGCTTCCATCCACATTGTGGGCGAACAGGATAACTCCAAACCGGTCAAGTGGGGAGACTCCCTTCTTCCTGGTGTACGAAGCTAAAGCAGTCCTTCCTCTGGAGATCACCTTGGGGTCCCTCTGGGTCCGTACCTTCGATGAAGCCGCGCAGGACCATCTCCGGGGTGAATACCTTGACCTCGTCGACGAGGGAAGGTGCCAAGCAGCTGCTCGGAATGCACATTATCGCCAAGCACTCCGACGCTATCATCAAAGGCATGTGCGCAACCGATAGCTTGAAGAAGGTGATTTGGTTCTTCAGAAGATACTAACTTGTGAAGGGATGAACAAACTTTCTCCCAACTGGGAAGGTCCCCTCCGAGTGGTCAAAGTATCCCGACCCGGATGCGTTCGCTTGGCAACTGAGGATGGGACTTCACTTCCTAATCCTTAGAACATCGAGCACCTCTGTAAGTTTTATGCTTAGAATCACGAAGGTGAGTCTGTACTTACGCGCAATGTATGTTATAGAGTCGCCACACAAAAATGGGTAGGTCCTCCAGGAGAACACCCGGACCCCTCCGGGAGGATCCGGGAAGTTCAAGTACACTTCATATAGTCATAGCACTAAAAGTGTAGCTACATGCTCGGGGTCAATATAAGATGTATAACGCATTTAGCTTGGTCATGTACCCTAAGTGTGTCCTTGTCTCTCCTATGATCTTGACCTATAATGAAAGACATTATTGTGTGAAAACAGACTTCACGTGCATTTATTTTTGTACAAGGCTCAATATATCAAATTATTGTTTTTATCCTTATTGTCTATAATGAAGTTGTGCAATTCTTTTTTAGTTTTTTCCAAGTTATTCATATGTGTTACAAGTTATATTGTTGATCTCTTTTGATCTTAACATGTTGTATAGTCTACTCGCCTGAACGTCAAGCCAACATAGGTCCGGAGTGTGCTATCGACTTAGCCTGGTCCTGCATCCTAAGTACGCCACTCTACCTACACCCCGGCAGGCCTTAGTAGTGTAAGACCTATATGTGCTGAATACATTGGATTGTCGTGAATATACTTGGCATTGATGATAAAAGTTTTTCACCAAATCAACTTTTTATCAAGGTCCAACTCTAGCTCCGAGCTATAGCAAGGTCCGACCATAGGTCCGACTTGTTTTGGGTAGCTCCGGCTATGTTCGTAGCTAGGTCCGACTTCTTGGTAAGGTCCTACTAGCTTGGTTAGCTCCGGTGAGCTTTATCTTTAGCTCCGACATGTCTTTGTTAGCTCCGACATATATTTGATAGCTTCGACATGTTTTTGCTAAGCTTCGACATACCTTGTCTAGCTCCGGTTTTTGGGTTGACTAGTTCCGACTAGTTTTGGTAAGCTCCGATCTAGGATCTACTAGTTTTGGTAAGCTCCGGCGGGTGCTTTATTCTTCTAGCTTTGATAAGCTCTGGCTCAAGCTCCGGGTTGCTCTAGCAAGGTCTGGAACTTGACCGTAGTGCTTCTGCTTTTCATTTGCAATGTTTCGTACTTGCTTTACATGATTGGAAAGATTGCTTAGTATTCATTTGCTAAGTTTTTGGTGTGTTTTGGTTGAACACGGTTGATATCGTTTCTACTGTGGATTTGCAACATGCTTATGTGAGGTTCTCACGTAAGGTGTTGTGTTCGGAACTAATTTTGAGTCAAGTCGAGGACTTGGGCTCGTATGGATTGTTTGTTTGTTCATGTGCAGGTGTTGCTTGAGTTCAAGTCATGGCTGGTGACAGGATCCATTGGACTAGTCTCAGGAGGAGATGAGGTTCCAACAACCAAGTTCGGGAGGAACTGTGGTTGAGCGGGTCAGGAGGTCGCGCAGGATGATTGAATCAAGGGCAGTGCATATGAAGGTAAAAGTAAGGTGTTCGCACGTATGCATGAGGTGCATGACGTGGCAATATGCTTCTAGAGACGGATTATGGAAGGAAGATCTGATCGGAAGGATCGGATCGTATCGGTTGAAGACTTAGGCTGCTAGCTGAGTCGGTTATGGCTCGATATAGAAAGTATCGAGTTGGTTATGTTAGGATTTCCTGTGTGTCACGAATTTGAGTTGTTTAGGAATGTGGGATACGTTCCTAAGGTGTTTGGAAGTCTTAAGATTGCTTCTATCTGCGTATAGAAGAATCTTGAGCAGTTATGGAAAGTTCCGATTGTGATCGGATTAGGATTGGAGTCCTAGTTGAGATTGGGATGGCCTAAGGGCTGGTTATATAAGCGAGGGAAGGCCAAAGCTCGAGGGAGACGACTTTGGTGCTGTTCCTCTTGTGTTCTATAGAATAAAATCCATAGTTTGAAGGAACTTTTGTGCCTTGTTCGTCCGACTTGTTCCAGACAAGTTTTACTCGTCGAGTTTCTGGACAGCACTACCTTTCGCCGGTGGTTTTATCATAACTCGAGTTTTACTGATCCAATTGACGTGATTCTTTTTGGGTTATCTTCACAACTTGATTGTCTATCATCTGTCAAAATTTCACGGTCATTGGATTTGTGGTCTATGATCTACACGAGTTTCTTTGCAGCATTCCAGAACTGTTTTTTCTCGGGTAGGTCAGATTGACCTTTGTTTGATCGTTAGATCATAACTTGAGTTTCTCTCGACGGATTCGAGTGATTCTTTTTGTGTTGTCTTAGTGACTTGATTCTCTCTGATATCTATCACTTTTGTCATGGTGAAACACCTTTAGATTAGTCTCACACACGATTTCTTTAACAGATCGTTTTTCTGCCGAGAGGGTTTGGGGTTTAATTGTTTCTGCCGCGTAAGATTTTTAAATCTACCATTCACCCCCCCTCTGGTAGCTTTTCACGTGCTCTTCGATCTTAAAATTGGTATCAGAGCCAGGTTGCTCTAATCTTTGTGATTTGCACGTGTTTTTGACTAGTCATCATGGAGAAGTACTCCGCCAAACCTTGTTTGTTTTCTGGCATTGATTTCCAGGTTTGGAAGGCACGCATGGAGGCTTTCATCCAGGCACAAGGCTTTGCTATATGGGAGAAGGTGTATAAACCTTATGAAGTGCCACCAAATGATCAAGTCACGGCCACAAACCTACGGGACATCGACAACAACAACAAAGCCTGAAACTTGATCATCCAAGGACTCACTCAAAGCGACTTTGATCGTGTCGCGCACCTCCGGTCAGCATACGATGTCTGGAGAGCTCTCTGTGATTATCATGAAGGCTCCAACACAATCAAGGAGGTAAAACAAGATATGTTCAAGAAAGAATATATGCGTTTTGAGATGCAACCAGGTGAGTCGATCGATGACCTCTTTGCTCGTTTCAATAAAATTCTCAGCAACTTACGTAGTGACAATGTAAATTTTTCTGATGCTGAGAATGCTAGACAACTTCTTAGTGCATTAGACATGTCAATTTGGGAGATGAAAATAACATCTATTCGTGAATCAACTGTCATGAGTTCTCTTACATTAGATGTACTTTATTCTAAACTAAAAAGTCATGAAATTGACATCCTAGCACGTAAGAACCCAAACAAGTCTATTGCATTTGTCTCACAACGTGATATGTCTAGCTCCGGCCAATCATCATCCTGCAATACTCTTGCTTTGTTGTCCTCACTAACCCTGGAGGAGATCGAAGAAATTCCAGAAGAGGAGTTGGCACTCATCTCTACTAGATTCTCAAAAGCATTGCAAAATGTGAGAACTAGAAGGAGAGGAAGCTCCGGACCTCAACGATGTTTTGAATGTGGTAAAACAGGACACTTTCGTACAGAATGCCCTAAACTTTCAGGTCCGACCACCCGGGAAGAAAAACAATGCAAGGTCTGGACCTCCTCTGGAAATTCCAACAAGAAAAAAAGGGTACTATAGGACGCAAGATGATTAACAGCTTCATCACCGCACTTCAAGAACTTCGTTCAAGTGATGTAGACTTTGAAAGTGATGAAGATGATGATGATCTGGCCAACTTATGCTTCATGGCGGGCAAAACAAGATCAAGATCAAGTCAGGAGGATGCAGAACACAACAGTGAAGACGATGAGGTATGTTCTACCTGCAATGAAATGTGTGATGCTATTTCTCGTGCAACTATTATTGTCAAGAAAAAGGACAAAAAGCTTAGGGATAATGCTGCTAAAATTGAATCACTAGAATCTGAAATTAACCGTTTAACAACTCTGATTCCTAGTGATGATGCATGTCCCTCATGTGACTTAATCTATGAACAATTGTCCACATTAAGAAGTGCACACTCCTCCACTCTAGATAGACTTGATGAAGAAATTAAAAAGAACAAAGAGCTTGCTGCACTTAATGATAAAAACTTGAAAGATGCTAGCTGTTCTACAATTGACTTGCATTGTTCTACTTGTGATGATCTTGATAAGAAACTACAAGATGCTATAAATGAAATTTCTATATTGAACAATGTTTTACGTTCTCATGAAGATAAATCTTGTTCCAATTGCAAATTAAAAGGAAAAACTTCATGTGAAAATTGCTTTGATCTGACCAATAAACTTGATAATATGCATAGGACATTAGATCGGTTTTGTAATGGGAATAAGAACCTAAACTTACTGCTGAATTCTTCCAAGTATTGCAATGATAAAACTGGTTTAGGTTTTGATTCTCATGCTCATGCTAAGGCTCATCCACCTAAAATTGAAAAGTCATTAGGAAGTGGTTTGATTCAAACAGTTCCTAAACAAAAAGGAGTGATTTTCAAATCTGCAGGAGTGATGCCTCATTCGGTTTCAAATAAAAATATTGCTTGCTCATCTAGACATGAACACAAAGTCAAATTTCATTGTACCTTCTGTGGTAGAGATGGTCATGTCATAGATTTTTGTTATAGACTAGCTAAACAACAGAAAAAGGAAAGAAAAATTGCTAGATCTTATAACTTTCATGCAATTAGAAAAACACAACCTGCTATAGTGAGTCAGAAATTTGAAAAGGTAGCTTCCGGACCTTCTGGTAAGAAATCCGCAAAAGCAGCTCCGATAGTTCCGATAGCTCCGAGAGCTCCCGGATCTTTTGCTGTTCCCTCCGGAGCTTCAGTTTTTGCTTCCGGACCTTATGCTTTTACCTCCGGAGCTACTGGTTTTCACTCTAAACAAGTAACAACTTCTAAATCAACTGTTAAGAACAGAAAACCTCAATCTTTGACTCATAAACCTGCTGTTTTATCTTAGCTTTCGCGTGTTTTTCCTGTTGCACGTCGTATGACTCAGTACTGGATACCTAAATGCCTTTTGACTAACCCCAGTATTGAGTCATCGACGTATTGTGCTTCTATGTAGGTTACACGCTTGAGAAAGGAGAATATTTGGATTGTGGATTCAGGTTGCTCACGCCACATGACCGGTAACAAAGATTGGTTCTCCTCCCTCTCTTTTGTGTGACGTGTAGAAAATGTCACTTTTGCCGTTAATTCTTCAACTCCTATAATTGCTAAGGGTTCGGTTAGAGTAAATGATCACTACACTTTGAAGGATGTGGAACTTGTCAAAAATTTGAAATACAACTTGCTTTATGTTGCACAATTGCTAGATGAAAATCTAAAAATTATTTTCAATAAAAACTGCTGCAAAGTTGTAGGTTCAAATAGTGAGCTTATTTTTAACATGTCTCGGTTTGGAAGAGTTTTTAAAGCTGATTTTGATATGTCTTCCTCTAAGCATAGGTGTCTAGTTGCTAATGATTCAAAGGACTTATATTTTTGGCATCGTAGACTTGGTCACGTAGGCTTTGATCACCTAACGCGTGTTAGTGCTCTTGGTCGCATACGTGGACTGCCTAAGCTTAAAGGGGACAAAGAAATTGTGTGCTCTTCTTGTAGACATGCTAAGATGGTTGCAGGTTCACATACTCCTCTCACAATGATCATGACAACTGAACCATGTCAACTTTTGCATCTTGACACTGTAGGACCTTCACGTGTTCAATCCTTCGGAGGTAAATGGTATGCTCTTGTTATTATTGATGATTATTCTAGATATTCTTGGGTGTATTTTATGGCGTCTAAGAATGAAGTTTTTAGTCACTTTAGAACTTTATTTCTTAGATTATCAATTGATGACCCAGGATCATTAAAAGCAATTAGAAGTGATAATGGAACTGAATTTAAAAATCAATTCTTTGATCACTTTTGTGCTGAAAATAGAATAGATCATCAATTCTCTTCACCATATGTACCTCAACAAAACGGTGTCGTAGAAAGAAAGAACAGAACCCTAGTTGAGATGGCTAGGACTATGCTTGATGAATATCAAACTCCTAGGAAATTTTGGGTTGATGCGTTAGCAACCGCTTGTTATGTCTCAAATCATGTTTTCTTGCGTGCTAAGCTAGGTAAAACACCATATGAGCTCCGGTTTGAACATAGGCCTAGTGTTACACACTTTCGGGTCTTTGGTTGCAAATGCTTTGTTAAGAAACATGGTAATCTTGATAAATTTGAACCTAGATCCATTGATGGCATGTTTCTTGGTTATCCATCTCATACTAGAGGTTACCGTGTGCTTTTACTTGACACTAACAAAATTATGGAGACTTGTGAAGTGTCTTTTGATGAAGCTAGCCCAGGTACTAGCTCTGGTGTTGCAGGACCAGATCCGTATCCTCAGGGGGAGGGTATTTTCGAAGATGAAGAAGAGCCGGTGATACTGCCTGGTAGTTCCGAAGTTGACTCGTGTCCAGCTCCGGACATTGAACAAGCTCCGGCTATCACCTATGTTGGTCCTGATCGTCCACAAGTCACAAGCTCATCAATCTACGATGAACCTAATGAAGAAGAAGCTTGTGAGACATTTGTTCCCCTACGTTTTTACAAAGATCATCCCCCACAACAGATGATTGGAAGCTTGCACGAACGAGTCACACGGTCCAAGTTTTGCGATCCAAACTCTCATGCTCATTCTGCTTTTGTTGCTTCTTTTGAACCCAAAGATATATCACAGGCACTCACTAATGAATCTTGGATTATAGCCATGCAAGAAGAGTTAGAAAATTTTGAAAGAAATAATGTTTGGAAACTTGTACCTCCACCTCAAAGTCACACCTTAATTGGAACTAAATGGGTTTTTAAAAATAAACAAAGTGAGGATGGGGTTGTGGTTAGGAATAAGGCTAGGTTGGTTGCTCAAGGTTTCACTCAAGTTGAAGGTCTAGATTTTGATGAAACTTTTGCTCGTGTCGCTAGATTAGAAGCCATAAGAATTTTGTTAGCTTTTGCAGCATCTAAAGGTTTTAAGCTATATCAAATGGATGTTAAAAGTGCTTTTCTTAATGGCTACATAGATGAGGAGGTTTATGTCAAACAACCACCAGGTTTTGAAAACCCAGATTTTCCTAATCATGTTTAAAAATTGTCCAAATCCTTATACGGTCTCAAACAAGCCCCTAGAGCATGGTATGATAGGTTAAAAACATTCTTACTTGAAAAGGGGTTTACCATGGGCAAGGTTGATAAAACTCTTTTTGTGCTTAAACATGGCAATGACCCATTATTCATTCAAGTGTATGTGGATGATATTATCTTTGGTTGTGCTTCTCATGATCTTGTGTCCAAGTTTTCAGCAATGATGAGTTCCAAATTTGAAATGAGTATGATGGGTGAACTCACTTACTTTTTGGGGCTGCAAATCAAGCAAACCAAGGAGGGTACCTTTGTGCATGAAACTAAGTATACCAAAGACCTCCTAAGGCGCTTCAACATGGACAAAAGCAAGCCTCTTCGGACACCAATGGGAACAGCAACAACACTTGAACTTGATGAAGATGGTGAACCCGTGGATCAAAAAGAATATAGAAGTATGATCAGATCACTTTTGTACCTCACGGCATCAAGACCGGACATACAATTCAGTGTATGTCTTTGTGCACGGTTTCAAGCTTCCCCACGTGTTTCACATCGTCAAGCCGTCAAAAGGATTCTCAGGTACTTACATGGAACCCAAGAATTTGGCATTTTTCTTCATTCTTCCTCAACCGTTACTTTGAAAGCTTTTTCGGATGCTGATTTTGGGGGTTGTAGGATTGAAGGAAAAGTACTTCCGGTGCTTGTCATTTTCTTGGTAATTCTCTTGTTGCTTGGTCCTCTAGAAAACAAAATTCAGTTGCACAATCCACAGCCGAATCTGAATATGTAGCTGCTGCTAGTGCTTGCTCACAAATTCTTTGGATTTTTCAAACATTTAAGGACTATGGGGTTGATCTAGATAGTGTTCCACTGTTTTGTGATAACACTAGTGCTATTTGCATTGCTAAAAACCCCGTGCAACATTCTATAACTAAGCACATTGACATTAGGTATCACTTTCTCTGAGATAATGTTGAAAAAGGAAACATTGTGCTTCACCATGTAGATACCAAACAACAATTGGCTGATATTTTTACAAAACCTTTGGATTTCACTCGTTTTTGTTACATTCGTAGTGAAATAGGGGTTATGCATCCTCATGGCTTAAATTGAGGGGGAGTTTTTGAAACTTGGAAAGTCTATGTGTGAATCTGAAATTAAAATAATATGAGCATAGTATTCCATACATATATGACTTCGTGATTCCTTTTACATGCTGAAAGCTCTTACTACATTACTCGTGTTATACATTTTGTAGTTTTTGCCATGTCTAGTAATTGGAATAATTACTTACACTAAATCTGGTCATGGTCGAACTTTCCTGCTATTTTGAACTTGTTGCATGCTCACAAATGCTTTTAATCATAAAGAATTAATCAAGTAATCAACTCACATGTTGAGTTTTTATGAACAAATATAAATTGAGAAAAGATCAAGAGAATATGCATGCATCACACTTCTTCTTTTGAGATGGCTTATCATTGCGCTTAGATATAAACTTGGAAGAAGTTGTGTATGACTAAAACAATGTCCTTAAGCTTCTGATTGACAAATGACATAGGCTTGGCTTGGTTGGTTAGAATAAGGCAGATGCGCATATAATCTCTTGCAAATATCACATGATCTAAATTTATGCTTTGAAAAATAATAAAATGCAGCAACAAGTGTCATGCTTTCAGGTTTTGAAATAGTTGAGTTTGTGAGATCATGACCTACTAAAATTGAAAATCACACTTGATCTCTAGCATGGCTTACACTACTTTATGTATCTCATTGATGTGATAGTGTAAGTTACTTGATAGTATGACTTGGATGAGCTTTGTTTATATGTATATGTTATAATATGCTCATAACAACTAAAGAGGGAGAGATAATTTGTTTATATCTCATGACTTGCTGAATACATTGTCAAAGGGGGAGAGATAAGCATGAAGAGAGAGAGAATATGTGCATAAGGAGGGATAATAAAGGGGGAGAGATAATATAGGATAAGATAATTTTTCTTCTCATTTACTTTTGATTTACAAAGGGAGAGAAATTGTTGTTTTCAAAACTTTTATGAGAATAATCCAATGTTCGGATTTTAAATGGTGTTGCCAATGCATTCATCAAGGGGGAGATTATAAGACCTATATGTGCTGAATACATTAGCTTGTCGTGAATATACTTGGCATTGATGATAAAAGTTTTTCACCAAATCAACTTTTTATCAAGGTCCGACTCTAGCTCCGAGCTATAGCAAGGTCCGACCATAGGTCCGGCTTGTTTTGGATAGCTCCGGCTATGTTCGTAGCTAGGTCCGACTTCTTGGTAAGGTCCGACTAGCTTTGGTTAGCTCCGGTGAGCTTTATCTTTAGCTCCGACATGTCTTTGTTAGCTCTGACATATATCTGATAGCTCCGACATGTTTTTGCTAAGCTCCGACGTACCTTGTCTAGCTCCGGTTTTTGGGTTGGCTAGTTCCGACTAGTTTTGATAAGCTCCGAACTAGGATCTACTAGTTTTGATAAGCTCCGGCGGGTGCTTTATTCTTCTAGCTTTGATAAGCTCCGGCTCAAGCTCCGGGTTGCTCTGGCAAGGTCCGGAACTTGACCGTAGTGCTTCTGCTTTTCATTTGCAATGTTTTGTACTTGCTTTACATGATTGGAAAGATTGCTTAGTATTCATTTGCTAAGTTTTTGGTGTGTTTTGGTTGAACACGGTTGATATTGTTTCTACTGTGGATTTGCAACATGCTTATGTGAGGTTCTCACGTAAGGTGTTGTGTTCGGAACTAATTTTGAGTCAAGTCGAGGACTTAGGCTCGTATGGATTGTTTTTTTGTTCATGTGCAGGTGTTGCTTGAGTTCAAGTCATGGTTGGTGACAGGATCCATTGGACTAGTCTCAGGAGGAGATGAGGTTCCAACAACCAAGTTCGGGAGGAACTGTGGTTGAGCGGGTCAAGAGGTCGCGCAGGATGATTAAATCAAGGGCAGTGCATATGAAGGTCGAAGGAAGGTGTTCGCACGTATACATGAGGTGCATGACGTGGAAATATGCTTCTAGAGACGGATTATGGAAGGAAGATCTGATCGGAAGGATCGGATCGTATCGGTTGAAGACTTAGGCTGCTAGATGAGTCGGTTATGGCTCGGTATGGAAAGTATCGAGTTGGTTATGTTAGGATTTCGTGTGTGTCACGAATTTGAGTTGTTTAGGAATGTGGTATACGTTCCTAAGGTGTTTTGAAGTCTTAAGATTGCTTCTATCTGCGTATAGAAGAATCTTGAGCAGTTATGGAAAGTTCCGATTGTGATCGGATTAGGATTGGAGTCCTAGTTGAGATTGGGATGGCCTAAGGGCTGGTTATATAAGCGAGGGAAGGCCAAAGCTCGAGGGAGACGACATTGGTGCTGTTCCTCTTGTGTTCTATAGAATAAAATTCGTAGTTTGAAGGAACTTTTGTGCCTTGTTCGTCCGACTTGTTCCAGACAAGTTTTACTCGTCGAGTTTCTGGACAGCACTACCTTTTGCCGGTGGTTTTATCATAACTCGAGTTTTACTGATCCAATTGACGTGATTATTTTTGGGTTATCTTCACAACTTGATTGTCTATCATCTGTCAAAATTTCACGGTCATTGGATTTGTTATCTATGATCTACATGAGTTTCTTTGCAGCATTCCAGAACTGTTTTTTCTCGGGTAGGTCAGATTGACCTTTGTTTGATCGTTAGATCATAACTTGAGTTTCTCTCGACGGATTCTAGTGATTATTTTTGTGTTGTCTTCGTGACTTGATTATCTCTGATATCTATCACTTTTGTCACGGTGAAACACCTTTAGATTAGTCTCACACACGATTTCTTTAACAGATCGTTTTTCTGCCGAGAGGGTTTGGGGTTTAATTGTTTCCGCTGCGTAAGATTTTTAAATCTACCATTCACCCCCCTCTGGTAGCTTTTCATGTGCTCTTCGATCCTACAAGTAGGGTGAGTACTAAAAATGTATATGGGTCCAGAAAGATTACATCAATATGCTTGTTACCATATCGAGTTTCTTCGGATTTAAAACTCAAATAAGAATGATAAGTCACAAACGATTTATAGACAAGAGGACAAATTTTACTCTTTTCTTGTATTTAATGTGCAGAAAAAACAGAAATTCATAGCGATGATGGATGACACCGGAGCTACTAAGCTCTGACATCCTCCAAGGGGGGCCGCCATCGACGTTTAATATGTTGAAGGTGGGTGACGTTGGAGCTACAAAGCTCTGACAATCCCAGGGGGGGCTACCTTCAACGATTCGTGCATTGACATCGGGAGCTACCGGACCTATCAAGCTCTGATAAATCCTAGGGGGCCCGCCATCGATGTTTTATACGTTGATGGTGGGTACCGTCGGAGCTACCAAGCTCCAACAATCCCATGGGGCCAGCTGTCAACGTGTCGGAAATAAAGACTTAAGACCTAAAATCTACAAGTTCGAAGCGTTCAAGTCATCAACATACTGTCAAATCCTTTTGGTACATGTACACACTTGAATTGTGCACTGAATGTGGCCTAGAGGGGGGGAGTGAATAGGCCTTTTTGATTTTTGTCGGAACCTGCATCACTTAACAACCAAATCAAATCTCGAGATACTGGACTAGTCCGGTCAAGTGCGGACTAGTCCAGTGTGTACCGACTAGGCTAATCAAATTTGATTGATTAACTTGATTCTAGGATGTAAGCAGCGGAATTATACTTGTAATTTAAGTGTAGCACAAATATAAACTAGGGTGTAACACAATTTAATTTTAAACTCAATGTTTCAATGTAAAGTGAGCACGATTGATCAAAACCCTAGATGATTATATGAAATGTAAGAACAATGAGCACAAAGAAATAACACAATGATTTTATCCCGTAGTTTGGTTCCCACAGAGGCAACCTACGTCCACGTTGAGGAGTCCACAAAAGGGTCGGGTATTCTCCAACCCTACCCTCGTCGGATTGCCACGAAGGTCAATCCTCTTCACTTATCACAAAGGGTAAATAACAAAATTCAAGGGGCCTTCTCACACGTTGAGGGCTCCCCAAGATTACAACAAGAACACCACCAAGAACACACTCAAAAGATTACAATGAAAATCACAGGAGTGTGTTAGAGAATCGAACCAAGAGCTCAATGAGTGATGAACCGTGTCTCTCCAATGTTCCAAAGTGTATCCTCAAGGGATTGATCTTTGTTGCTTTTGATTTCGTGGAGAGATGTGTTTTTGAGGCTCTTGGGAGGTGTGACGGCGTAGGGGGTCGAGAGAGGTAAAAGTTGGGTCATGCACATCTATTTATATGGGGTTTCTAAAAGTAAATGTTAGGGTTTAGTCATATTGGACTAGTCCGTGGTGGACACCGGACAAGTACGGTGTGCTGTGTGTAGCAAACCCTAGGTGTCCCGAAATATAGGACTAGTCCGGCTAGAAGCGGACTTGTCCGATTTTGCTTCTGGAAATCTTCGGACTAGTCGGATAATCATTGGACTTGTCCGGATCAGTGAAACCCTAAGTGAATTGGGTGACAAGTTCGCACTTGGAGGACTTGTCCGATTTAGGTCAGAGGGTTTTTTGGACTAGTCCATTCCAATATCGGACTTGTCCGATTTTCATCAGAATGACATCAGACTAGTCCGTTGTGTGATCGGACTTGTCCGATTTTGTGCAACCTGTGAAGTGTTTTGAGGACTAGTCTGCACTGGGGAGGACTAGTCCGATTCTAGTCAGAGAGATATCGGACTAGTCCATGGTGATCTCATTTGCTTATCATAAATCATCCAAAACCCACAAAGGATTCTTAGATGCACTTTCATGCACACATACCAGGGGGCCAACAAGACATGGCATAATATATTGAAGACAAAACAACAATAAAGTGAAGTTCATGGCAAGTGGATTTCATTAATTTGAAGCACTGGATTACAAAATTGGGATTACAGCAGAAGGCAAAAGGAAAAAAGTCCTAGCTACCAGAGGATCTAAGTCCTATGGAAGAATGAGGTGACTTCCTTGGCAATTCCTTGGACGCTGATCGTGGCGACGTCCTCCTCTTCAGCAACGGGACCTTGGAGCACCGGGTCCAGGGAGAATTGGGGATCTTGGCTCACATAACACGTCAGCACATACTCTGCGATGTTTGTAGCCAGATATTTCCCCTCTGTCTCCTGCTAGTCCGCAATGACGTCACCCATCGCGTCGAGTTTGCCGCCAGCAACATTGAGGGCCACTAGCACTCGGTCCAATTCCAGCTCTGGATTGTTCGAACATACAAGACTGAAGCCTAGTGGCATCAGCGTGTCGTTGGCTCGCCCCAAGAAGTCCCATACTTGAATGGACTCTGTCTCCCTCAAGCTCCGCAGCTCCTCTAGTGACTTTCGGGCGACCGCAAGCTCCGAACCTTCTCGAGCGAGGCGCTCGACCACTTTGGCATGTTGGTGCATATTCTCAGCACCTTGCTTTTCGCGATCGGTCAGCTCTGTCTCCCGAAGGTGGATGAGGTTTTGCCTTTTCGCCAGGTCTTTTTCCCTGCCTCTCACTTTCCCTTCCCTGGTCGCAACATCAGCTTCTCTTTTCGAGAGCTCCTGCCCCAGTTTCCAGTACTTCTCCTTTTCCTCTTTACTCCATAGATCCAGCTTTTTGCTGTGATCTGCCAAATTTTTTTCACCCAGAGTCAACTTCTGGGTGACCTCCGCCTCCCTCTTCAAAATATCCTCCTGCTGCTCCAGGAGCTTCTCTTTGCTAGCATCAAGGTCCGCTTGGTGCTTCAGGAGGACCTTGTTTAACTTATTGAGGTTTTCGTGATGCTCATCAGCGGGATCACTCCTCTCCTTGGCTTGATCACGGATCTCCCTAGAGTTAGCGTCGAGCACCCTGATGACAACCTCCTTCTCTTCCAGCAGCTTGTCCCAGTATTCCATTTGGTCGTCTCCCTTTTTACCCACTCCTTCTGATCAGCCAGCCTTGTCTGTGCAAGCCTCCTCTCGAAATGGAGTCTATTGCGCCAACACCTCAAGGTGTGGTGATCCTCTTCAAGTACCTTGCTCTCATGATCAAAGGCGAGCTGGACTTGCCGGAGACTTGAGCAGACATTGTCTATGGACAACGCCAAGGGGATAGGCTTCGGACCCGCTAGGATCAACTTTGCTGGTTCCAGAGGATTCTCCATCACAAAAATTGGGTCCCACTCTACAAGGGTGGTCCCCTGAGCCACTATGGTACTGGATCCGCCCGCCGGAAGCTCTTCTGCTGTTGTTAAGGAAGATCCCACTGAGGGAACTTCCACCGCCGGAGCAAAAGTCGAAGGCCCTGCTTCTGGGCCTTCAGTTGTTGGTCCCGCAGGTGGAGAGCCCGGCGCCACTCCTTCATGGTGCTCCAGCTCAGGCATGGACACCACCGGAGCAATTACCTTCGAGGCGACAATGGAATCTCCACCCGGTGCCTCTACTACTGCCGGCTCAAGCACCGGCATGTCAGCAACATCTTGTTCGGCGATCGGAGCCTCGAGCACCTCCGGCTTGGTAGCCGGGCCTTCAGCAGCTTCTGGTTCAGAGGCCGGAGTTTTGACCATCACTGGCTTAGTGGTCGGGGCTTCAATTGCCTCTGGCTCAAAGGCCGAGGCTTCGATGACCTCCGGCTCAAGGACCAGAGCTCTTGGCAATGCTGGCCCTGCAACAACTTCTGGTGCATGGACCGGAGCCTCGGTGGCCTCCGGTTCAAAAGCCAGAGCTTCCGATATCTCCAACTCCTTCCCCGGAACTTCAACTTCCGGTATTGTTGTCGGAGGTGCATCTTCAACTTCTCCCCCGTGGTTCGACTCTACCACGGGAGCTTCCGGTGATGACTCTGAATCCAAATCCACGACAGCTGGCGCCGGAGCTGCCGTGGCTTCTGCCACCACTTGAGGAGGAGGCTCAGTGGTCGAAGCCGGAGCTTCAGCATGTGCAACCACAGCTGCTGCGACAGATGTCGAAGTCCCTGACTCCTTTCTCGACACCCTGGAAATGAAGGTATGAGAAGATTAAAGACACAACAAAAACAAGATTAGCATTTCAAGGCGAGCACACGATGCTTACCTAGGGATACTACCGCCCTAGTCACCGCGAAACCTCTTCTTCTGAGGCCCGGAGCCAGAGTTCACCAAGTCTGGTGAGACAACGACTTCGGACCTCAGCTGGGGACCACTTGCGCCAGCCGGAGTCCTCTCAGCCGGAGCTTCTCTTGGTCGGGAAGAACTCCCAGGCCTGGAGCTCTTAGCCGACGCTGAGGTCGGTGTTAACTGTTCGGAGCTAGCGCCTCTCGAAGACGCCTGCGGTGGAGAAGGTGTAGCCGCAGAAAACCTCCCTCGCCGGGGAGAAGGAGCCGTTGTAGAGGGAGCAGGCCTGACGGACCTCTCATCAGCATGCTTCAGTTTTCTCTTCCCGCTGGAGGGTTCGGCTGGCTCCTTGCCCTTGCCCTTCCCGATGTCTTCAACCCACTGGCTCAGGGCAGAGGCATACCCTCCTTCAGAAGCTCCGGGGATTACAACCCTAGAGGTCCGGCGTAGTTCTACCTCGCCAAGGTCGTCTAACGACGACATCTTCCTCCGCAGCTCCCTATTGATCTCTGGAATCATGTTCAAGGGTAGGAAAGCAGCCGGCAGAGCCAAGTCATCGCCATGGACTAGCCCGTGCTGAAACTTCTTGAGATGAAGCTTTAGAGCTTCGTCATCCAAGTTGGACTTCAGACTGGTTTCAATCCGGTCGTCATCCATCACGCTGTTGAGAGCCCAGGCAAGCTTCTCCCTCTTCCTCAGCGGAGCCCACCTGTTGACCTAGAAATTTCCAAAGACAATCTGAGGGGTCACTCCGCCCTCCACGCATTCTCGATCCTGGTCAGGACAGGGTTAAAGGCATCCGACAACTCCAGAACTACACTCCAGGTGTCGGTATCAACGTTGGGGAGTCCTTGGGGCAGCTCCAACCTTTCGTGCTCCTCCACTGCAATGATGACCAGTCGTTCTTCTAGTCATCCCATTTGCCGGAAGGGAATGACTTCAAGTACTTGAAGGGGCAGTTCTTACGCTTCACGAAATAGTAGAAGTCAAGAAGCTCAGTCCCCTTGCCGGTGGTGTGGACCGTGAAGAAGGTACGGAACAACTCGATGCAGGGGGGAACACCAACCCACATCTCGCAGAAGTGGACAAAGGTTGCCACGAGCAGAAGAGAATGGAGGCCAAGATGATACAGCTGGAGACCGAAGTCCAGCAGCATTAAAAGAAAGCTTGAAAAAGGTGGGATCAATCCCACCATGGCGTACGCTGAGAAGTGCACCATGTCCCCATTACACTCCTTCTTAAATGGGAGCTTGCTGGCGCGGATCAAGTGGCTAAAGGAGTCACTGGACCACCCCATATAGGTCCGAACCTTCATCAGATCATCCTTGCTCTTGAGGCGGCTCTTGGGAAGACCCAACTCCATCGCGACAAAGTGGAGCAAAGGAAAGGAAAGCTAGGCAGAGTTTGGGAGGCTCTGAGCGCGAGTTTGATCGAAAGCGTAAAGAGTCCTCAAACCGCGCATACTTTCCTTCTTAAGTAAGCCTTCGCGATGCTTGGATGAAAATTGCAACAAGAGTGGGGTCATATTTCAAAAATCTACCCCGTCCATGACCAATGGGCCCGGGGCCATCCGACAAAGAGATCTAGGTCATTACCCCAGACGAATTGTTGTCATGATGGGCGGCGAGAAACCCAAAGGCGGCACCCTGACAAGGCGCTCGGAACCGATACAATTTTTGTATTGGGAAGTGGCGACTTTCAATTGCGTGATATCCGCACTCAAAGATCTCATATGCCGCATTCATAACAAGCCATGCGACGATGGTTTAATCTCGTACCATCACTCCAACGGCACATTAGAAGACTTTTGAAGTCGAAGCGCGGGAATCAAGGATGGCCCCACCTCCGATAGAATAACTTAACCCAAAGGGTTCCTCCTAGAGGTGGGCACGGGGGCCACTGTCGGTACCCTGCATACCGGGAACCTCACGGTACTGCAAGAAGTGCAAGAGAGTTCCACCTATCAAAGTTGAAGGTCTCCTCAGGCCCCACACGTCATACTACACCGGACCCGCATCCCTCATATGTGTAGCCCTGAGGATTGACACGTGTAATGTAAGCCTGGAGCTAAACTCCCAATACAGGGAAGCTCCACAATCAACACGTGTATAACGACCCTGGACCTAACCCCTAGTAGAGGGAAGCTCCGGTGCTGGCACGTGTATAGCAGTTCCGGAGCTACTTTCCCGCAAGGGGAAGCTCCGAAGCTACCACGTGTGGAGCCTCCGGACCTACACCACCAATGAGTACACTAGCGGATCTCCAACAACATGAACATTCAAAGGACAGTTAAAGCGGGAGGTACAAGACTTGATTATGTGTCATTAATGCTGTATTAATGACACACGATCAGAACACTATTAATAGGGGTAACGCAACCATTAAAGCACGTTATCACACTATTAACCACACTTAATGCTCATAGACAGTGTATTAGGCTATTAAATACGTCGGGGTACATGTCGGGCCAGGCAAAGTATGTAACGGTTAGTCCTTGGAATATAAAAGGACTGAACCGCACGATACAGGCGGAGGCTCAGGGCGGAGCCATATACTACGCATTCTAGTGAATCTCAATACAACAACACACATCCCGTGGAGTAGAGTATTATGCTCAGGCGGTCCGGACCACATAAATCTCCCGTGTCACCATCTTGTTCTTGATCTCTGCGTGCCCAAACCAATACAAGAACCTCCGCGGGCTACATTTATTAGTACCCAGAGAAGTGTCACAGTTACACTACGATAATTCTCAATCGCAGTTCGGTTTTGTATTCTGTTTCAATGGAGGGGCAGTGAGCTGGAAAAATTCCAAGCAAGATACAGTAGCAGATTTAACGACAGAGACGAAGTATATTGTAGCTTCTGAAACTGCAAAAGAAGCTATTTGGGTTAGAAAATTTGTTTCTGAATTGGGTGTTGTTCCTAGCGCGTCCAGTCCTGTGGACCTCTACTGTGACAGTAGTGGAGCCATCGCATGGGCAAAGTAGCCTAGATTACACAAAAGATCCAAACACATACTACGACGCTATCACCTCATCCGAGAGATCATCGAGTGAGGTGATGCGAAGATATGCAAGGTGCACATGGATTTGAATATTGCATATCCGTTGACAAAACCTCTTCTACAATCAAAGTACGAGACACACACGAGATCTATGGGTTTTAGATACTTACATCAGTGATCATAGCGTGTAGTGGGAGAATTATGTCATAGCTATGTTTATGTACTATTAAATAAATTGTTATATGAATAATCATTATTTACATTGATCATCAAATATGTGACTTGTTCGTGAAACTCTTTGTTAATAGTAATGTTACTCAAAATGATACCTAGTTTATATTATTATATGAGATAATGATGCCACACAGACTAACACATGTATTAATTGATGATCACGTTTCACGGGTCATAGATATGGAGATATCAAATTAATAATATGAACATATGTTAGTGAACATGGTGTTGGATTGACCCACTCCGAGACACTATTGGGATTGTTATTTCCATATGTGCCATCAATTGGTCTTGAGTGATACACCTGCTAGATCCTTAGACCTGAGATCGCCATTGTTTCTCACTATGTGTAGTTGTGTACTTTGAGACTACCAAACACTACTCCGTAACTAAGTAGTCATAAAAGTAGTCTTCAAGTACATAATGAAACATAGAATGGGATATGCGTGGATCAAGATAGAATTTGCTCCTCCTTAATAACAGGAGAGATATCTATAGGCCCCTCGAGATAGTTGAATTTGAAAGTGCATGGTCATGCCAAGGTGATTAATGGTTAATCACAATGACTAAAAGTTAGTCATGAAATGAATCCACTATTTGATCGAGTAAATGGTCGAGCTATCACAAGGATGACACGCATCTTGCCTTGAGCTTGTCTCGTATCGTGAGGCAAAGGAATTAGCATGTTGAACGTATCTAGGTTCGGTCGATATGATCTTTATGTACATTCGGGAATCAGTATGTCCTGCTAGGTACCTCTACTGACTTGTGGTTGGAAATGATTTCCATTCACAACCGATTGCACATGAACCTAACGGGTCACACACTTAAGGGGTTGGAATTTCAAAAGCTTGGCTAGATGATTGTCTCTAGTGCAAGTGCGAGATTGTTGGTGATATGCCCAAGAGACAATCATAACAATTGGGGTTAAAGCCTGTTGGATATTTGATCCATAAGCAATTAGGGTACTGTCGGAAGTTGGAACCGGCAGATCTCCCTACACTACTAAAGTGATAGGGGAGTTTGATGTTCGGTGTGGGCGCGCGGAGATTCAAGAAGGTGAATAGGAGTTTGACACAGGAGACACAAGAATTTACGTGGTTCGGGCCGCCTGAGCGTAATACCCTACTTCACAGGTGTGTTGGTGTCGTATTAGTAGTATGAGCTTGGCACGAGTGTATGGGGCGCGTGTGATCGTCCGTGAATGTCCCCGTGTGTATCGTCGGCCTGTCCTTTTATAGTACAAGGGCAGGCCGTTACAAGTTAGCCTGGCCCGACATGTGGCCCTGGCGGTTACTAGTATTGATACACGCTTAATTGCTCTTAATGACCCTGTAACGGGCTTTGAAAGCACCGTTACTGGTATTAAGATCGTCCGTTTAAGTGCCATTAATATGGCATTAATGACACTTAATCGGGTCTTGAAGTCCTTGGCTCTCCTTTGAAGATCCAGAGCCGTTACAAGGTCTTCCGGAGGTTAGAAGCTGAAGATCTGACGATTGGACACGTGGCAGCTCCGGAGCTTGCTGTGGGAAACAGGTAGCTCCGGGGCTACCAGACACGTGTCAGGTCCGGAGCTTCTCTCGGTCTGGGGTTAAGTCCGGAGGTGCCGTTTCGGTACGTGGCCCGGAGCTTCCCCCTTGTGGGCGATAGCTCTGGTTTGGTTGTACACGTGGCGACCCAGGGATTAACCATGTTGAAGAAGCGGGCCCGGTTATGTCTGACATGTGGGCCTCTGAAGGTCTTCAAACCCAGTAGATGACTTTCCTTTGAGATCTTTGTAACCTCAAGGGGTGTACGGTTTCTAGGGTACCGACAGTGGCCCCCTGGACCTACCTCCGAGGAAGATCACTGGGGTGAAGTCATTCCGTCGGAGGTGGGTCCATCCTCGCGACTCTTGAACTGAGTCTTCAAAGGTCTTCGAAGGTGCCGTTGGCAGGGATTTATAGTTAGATCCCGCCGCGTGGCGCACCTCGTGCGGCAGATGAGATCTTTGACGTGCGGATCTCACGCAATTGAAGGTCGCCGGTTTCCGATACGAAAACCGTATCGGTTCCGCGCGCCTTGTCAGGCCGCCGCCTTTGGGTTTCTCGCCTCGTGATGACAACCGTTCGCCTGGGTAATAGCCTCGACTTGATCGTCGGGGTGGTCCCGGGCCCTCTTGTCATCGGCTGGGTTGAATTCTTGAGTGGTATCTTCGACTTCCTTGCGGTTTCCATCCAAGCGTTGCGAGGGCTTACTTAAGAAGGAAAGTGCGCACCGTCGGGAGTTCTTTACGCCCCTCATCTGATCTTGCGCTCAAACTTCCCAACTCGTGCTCTGCTCTTCTTCTTTTTCCTAGCCGTGCTGCGATGGAGTTGGGTCTCCGCGAGAGTCGCTTGAAGACCGACGGCGATTTGAAGAAGGTCTGGGCCCTCATGGGGTGGTCCTTGGACTTCTTCAACCGCTTGGTCCGTACCGGCAGAGAGCTCCCCTTCGAGAAGGAGCGCGCCGGCGAAATGGTGTACTTTTCTTCGTACGCCATGGTGGGGTTGATCCCGCCTTTCTCTTCCATTTTCTTGATGCTGCTAGACTTCTATGGTCTGCAGCTATACCACCTTGGCCCTCACTCCATTCTCCTCGTGTCTATCTCCGTCCACTTCTGTGAGATGTGGGTGGGCATCCCCCCCTGCATTGAACTCTTCCGGACCTTCTTCACCGTCCACACCACCGGCTAGAGCAATGAGTACCTTGGCTTCTACTACTTCGTGAAGCGCAAGAAGTGCCCATTCAATTACCTCCGGTCGTTTCCTTTCAGGAAGTGGGATGACTGGAAGAAAGATTGGATAGTCGTCAGGGTAGAGGAGCACAAGAGGTTGGAGTTGCCCGACAGTCTGCCCGGCATTGACACGACGATATGGAGTGAAGCTCCGGTGCTGACGGAAGCTTTCAACCCCGCCTTGACCAGGATCCGCCAATGCGTGGAGGGAGGATTGACTCCTCAGGCGGTATTTTGCAATTTCCTGGTCAACAGGTGGGCGCCGCTGAAGAGGAGGGAGAAGCTCGCTTGGGCCCTCAACAGCGTGATGGACGAGGATCGGGTTGAAGTCCAACACGGTGGGGAAAACCTTGGAGTTCCACCTCAAGAAATTCCAGCACGACATCGACGTCGACGGTGATGACTTGACTCCCCCGTCGGCCTTTCTCCCTCTGAACGTGGAAGTGGAGTTCAGCAGGGAGCTCTGGCGGAAGATGCTCGCACTTGACGACCTTGGTGTCGTCGAGAGAAGATCAACCACCCGAGTGGCGATCCCCGGAATGCCCGAAGATGGCTCCATTCCTGCCCCAAAGCCAAGGTTCGAGGTCGTCGGCAAGGGCAAGGAGCTGGCGGATGAACCGGAGAGCCGAAAGAGGAAGCTGCAGCATGTCGACGGAAGGTCCGTCAGGCCCGCTACTTCCGCCTCGGTTCCTTCTCCCCGGAGGGGTAGGTCTTCTACCACCGTGGCGACTGTCCCCGTAATGGGGTCCTTCCGGAACGAGACCGTTCCTGCAGTGGGGTCCTCCCGGAGCGCGTCTGTTCCCGCGGTGGGATCCTCCTGGGGTGCTAGCTCCGGGCGCACGACTCCGGCACCTGGGCCGGTGGAAGCCTCCAGGTTCGGGGGTTCTTCCTGATCGAGGAGAGCCTCGACCCGGGAAACGCCCGTGGCTGCAACAAGTTCCGGGGGTCCTTCTGGAGCTTCTACGCCGACTATGGCCAGCCCGGAACGTCCAGGAAAAAGGTTCTGCGCAAGCTGGTGCGGAAGCCTCCCAAGGTAATTTTTAATCTTTACCTTGGACAATTATTTAATTGTAGCAACTGTTTGTTAATTTTCTTCGTTCATCATCTGCAGCGTCCCCAAGAAGGGGAGTGAGGCTCCACCCTCAGCCACAGTGTCTGAGGTCGTGATGGTGGGAGCTTCTGCTCCTGTCCCGGTGCCACCCCAAGTGGTGGCTGAGGCTGCGACAGTTCCGGCGCCGGCTGTCGTGGTCATGGACCTCGACTTGTCCCCAGAAGTTCCTGTGGTAGCGCCGGACCATGGGAGTGAAGATGCACCAACGGCAACTGTCTCGGAGGTCGAAGCCCCGGGTCCTGGTGCTGCAGTGATGGAAGCTCCGACTGTTGAGCCGGGGGAAGTAGTAATCCCGGCCTCTGAGCCAGAGATGACTGAAGCCCCGGCATGCGAGTCGGAAGTTGAGGTAGTTCCGGCAGTTGGGCCGGCTACCTCTGAAGCACCGGCCGCTGAGCCAGTTATTGTTGGAGCTCCGGTCTCAGGGCCGGTCGAAGTTGAAGATCCTCCGGCTCCTGAGCCGGTGGTTGAAGAGGTGATGCAGCTCGAGCCTCCCTCGGAAGAGGTGCCCAGACCGGAGCCAGTAGCAGCTCCTGCTCCGGAAGCGACGACATCGGAGGTACCTGCAGCCGAGCCGGAGTGCCCAGGCGAAGTCGCTGGCCCCCTGCCCGAGGGGGTGAATGAAGACTTGGCGGCGGGGCCTTCTTCGATGGCGACTGAGGCCATCCCGGAGGACGGCCCTAGTGCCTTGGAAGCTCAGGGGTCCACTCTCGTGGAGTGGGACCCAATTTTTGTATCTGAAGACCCGCTGGAACCAGCGGAGGAGACCCCAGCAGGTCCGGAACCCATCCCGCTGTCGATGTCTATTGACAACGCCTGTTCCAGTTTGCGTCAAGTCCAATTGGCCTTCTTCCATGACAGCAAGGCTCTTGAAGAGGAGCGCCAAACCCTTAGGCGGTGGCGTAACCGGCTCTACTTCGAGACCAAGCTGGCGCAGTCGAGGCTAGCAGATGACAAGGAGTGGATCAAGCGGGAGAAGATCCGCCTGGAGTACTGGGGCAAGCTGTTGGATGACAGGGAGAGTATGACTCGGGCCCTCGACGCTCAATCCCAGGAGATTTACAATCAGGCCAAAGCAGCCAACAGTGCGGCCGAGGAACGCATTGAAAGGCTGGAGGTCATTAACACTGCACTCATCAAGCGCCGAGAGGCACTTGAAGAGAGGGAGAAACGGATTGAGGATGAAGAGCAGAAACTCCTTGAGCTGCGGGATGATGTCCTGAGGAGGGAAGAGGAGCTCGCCGGGAAAGTAGCTCTGGCTGACAAGGGCCTTGAGGAGCACACCAAGAAATTGGAAGAGCGCTGCCAAAAGGAAGAGGAGAAGACCTGGGTGCGAGGGCAGGAACTCTACGAACAGGAGTGTGCCCTTGTTGCTCGGGAGAAAAAAGTGAAGGCTAGGGAGAAGGACTTGGTCGATCGCCGGAACAAGATCCACCTCCGGGAGGAGGAGCTCGGAAAACTCGAGAGGCGGGTTGCTGAAAAGATTCAGCAAAACGCCAAAGAAGTTGAGCGCCTCGCCCGTGAGAATTCCGAACTGACGGCGGCCAGGAGATCCCTGGAAGAGATGAAGGGCTTGAGGACTGCGGACTCCCTACAGATTTGGGAGTTCCTAGGCAAGGCCAACAATGCGCTGACACCGATGGGTTTCAGCCCCGTGCGCCCGGATGATCCGGAGCCGGACCTTGCGCTGCAGGCGTTGAGCGCAGAAGGTAGCAAGCTCTCCAAGGTGGGCGATGTCATTGCGGACCAACTGGAGGTTGAGGGGCAATCCCTGGCGAAGAACGTCGCAGAGTATGTGCTGACGTGCTACACCAGCAGGAACTCCCAATTTCCTCTGGACCCGGTGCTTGAAGGCCCCGTCGAAGGAGAAGGCGAAGCTACCCGAGCCAGCGTATCGGAGGTCGCCCAGAAGGTCGCCCAATTCTTCCATAGGGTCTAGGACCATCTCTGTAGTTCTCACTTGTATTTTCTCTTCTTCTTCCTCAATTTTGTAATCCCTTGTCTCCAGATGTAATCTCTTGTCTCTAGATAAATGAAATCCCCAAATTTTTGCAAATTTCACTTTTTGTCTTCAACACTTTTATCTTCACTTGGCCCCCTGGTAGATGTACACAATTTGATTGTGAACATGTACCAAAAAGATATTGTGTTTTTGTTGAAGACTCATTTGCTCCGAACTTGTAGAATTTAGGTCCAAAGTCTTCGATAGTGAAGGTCCCCTGAGGTTGTCGGAGCTTAGAAGCTCCGGCATTGTCCATCGCTGGAGCTTGATAGCTCTGGCAATAGCATCTATCAACACGTATAGCATCGATAGTTAGTCCTTCGGGGTGTCGGAGCTTAGTAGCTCCGGCGGTGACCTTTACCAACACTTAGTTTGTTGGCAGCAGACTCCATTTATGGGGTCTTCTCACCATCTTTTATTCAGCGTCGACGGCTGGTCCCCTTAGGGGGGTCGGAGCTTATTTAGCTCCGGCTTTTCTCCATCAACGTAGACTTTATTTTTCCTGCATACTCAATCCAAGAAAAATAGTAAAATTCATTCCTTGTCTATAATTTCGTCGCGGCTTACGATTCTCAAGAAGACTTTAAGTTGAACGCGATTTTAAATACAACCGGATGCGTTGTCTTTTCTTCTAGGTTCAACTGTCCATGGATCCGCCTTACTTCGGCCTGCCGGGGTGTAGTTAGAGTGGTGTACTTAGGGTGCTTGACCAGGCTAAGTCGATAGCACACTCCAGCCCTAGATTGGCTTGGCGGCTTTCAGGCGAGTTGGCCATGAACGATATTTGAATCCAAAAGAACTGACAATACAACTCGAATCGTATATAAACCGGTCGAACTAAAATTTCTTAAGAATTGCACGTCTTTGTTATAGACAAGAAAGAGAAAAATAAAAATGTTGAGCCTGTACAAAATAAATGCATGTGGAGTCTATTTCACATGAAGATGTCTTTCATTATACGTCCGGGGTACAGGGGAAACAAGTACACTCTTAGGGTACGGAACCAGGCTAAGTGTGTTTCATTTCTCATTTGACCCAGGGTAGTTAGCCGCACTTTTAGTCCTGAGACTGTGACAAGTGTTGCATGAGCTTAGCGGACCTTTTGGGAAAGGTACAGCTGCTCTCCCGGAGGAACTACCCGACTCTGTACAATGACTCTATAACATACACCCCAAGTTACTCAAGACTCACCTCCGTGGTATTAAGTGTAGAACTTACGGAGGTGCTCGATGTTCCAAGGATTTGGGAGAGGTGTCCCATCCTCAGTAGCCAAGCGAACGCTTCCGGGACGGGATACTTTAATCACTCGGAAGGGCCCCTCCTAGCCGGGGGAGAGTTTGTTTAACCCTTCTCTGGATAGTATTCTCTGTAGCACCAGATCGCCTTCCTCGAGCTATCGGTTGTGTACATGCCGCTGGTGATAACGCCGTAGAGCTTGACGATATCGGGCATTCCGAACAGCTGCTTGGCACCTTCCCTCCTCAAGGAGGTCTAGGTCTTCACGCTGGAGCTGGTCCTGCGCGGCTTCATTGAAGGTCCGGACCCGGAGTGAACCCATGGTGATTTCCGAAGGAAGGATTGCTTCATCTCCGTACAACAGGAAGAAGGGTGTCTCTCCAGTTGACCGGTTTTGAGATGTCCTGTTGGCCCATAAAGTGGGCGGAAGCTCTTCGATCCAGTTGGCTCCATGTTTTTTCAAGCGCTCATAGGTGCGCGTTTTGAGTCCTTTAAGGATTTCAGCATTTGCTCTCTCGGCTTGGCCATTGCTGGCTGGGTGAGCTACGGAGGCATAACAAACTTGTATGCCAAGGTCTTCGCAATATCCTTGGAATGCTGAGCTTGTGAATTGAGTCCCATTATCAGTGATGATTTTGTTTGGGACTCCAAATCTGCTTACAATGGACTGCAAAAAGTTTATAGCTGATTGCTTGTTGATTGTCACAACTGGAGTTGCTTCCGGCCACTTGGTGAATTTGTCAATGGCGACGTACAGGAACTTGTAACCTCCGACGGCTCTTGGGAAAGGTCCCAAGATGTCCACCCCCCACACAGCGAAGGGCCATGTAGGAGGTATCATTTGTAAGGGCTGAGCTGGTGTATGAATTTTCTTTGCATGAAATTGGCATGCTTCACACTTCTTCACCAGCTCAGTTGCATCCTGGAGCGCTGTAGGCCAGTAGAAGCCATGCCGAAAGGCTTTTCTGACCAGCGTGCGGGAAGATGCGTGGTTCCCACACTCGCCTCCATGGATTTCTGCGAGAAGTTCGCAACCTTCTTCCCTTGTGATGCACCGCATTAGGATGCCGTTGGCACCGCGCCGGTAGAGATCCCCTTCTACCAGCGTGTATCTTTTAGCCAATCTGACTACCCGGTCAGCGGATACATCATCGTCAGGAAGGATGTTGTCTTTCAAGTAGCTACGGATCTCCGAGATCCATGCATCGGAACTAGCTTGAGCTTTTGAGTCTTGCGTGCTGGGTTGCTCGGAGCTCCCGGCATCACCTACGACCCTTGATGGCTGCCATGGTAACAGGGCCATCGGGACCGTCAGCTTCGGGATGCTGATCTCGCCCCCTTCGCTCAGTTCGGCAGGCTGAGCTGTTGGCTTTGACAACCTCCGGAAAAAGATTCCGTCAGGAGCCGGAGCTCCGGTTGACGCTTTGGTCGAGAGTTCGTCAGCTTCAGCGTTATGGGCACGCTGAACATGGTGGAGATCTAGGACTTCAAAGTCCTTATGAAGCCTCTGGACTTCAAGGAGGTAAGCATCTAGCTGGGGATTATTGCAGGAGCATTCACCCTTCACCTGCTTGATGATGAGCTGTGAATCTCCTTTGACCAGCAGTTGCTTGACACCATATGACAGTGCCACCTTTAGTCCGTAGATGAGTGCTTCATACTCTGCCATGTTGTTGGTTGCCTTGAAGTCAAGGTGTACCATGTATTTTACCTTCTCCCCAGTCGGTGCAAGGAGAAGGATTCCAGCTCCGGCCCCCTGCTTCTGCATGGAGCCGTCGAAGTAGAGGGTCCAGTGAGGCTCGGTGAAGGTTGGAGCTTGATGCTCCGCCTTCTGCTCACTGGGGCCCCCAGGATTTGATGGAGAGGGAGTCCATTCTGCCACAAAATCTGCCAATGCTTGACTCTTGACTGCTTGTCTTGAAATAAATTCAAGATCAAATTCAGCCAATTCCGCTGCCCACTTTGCAATATTCTCAGTTGAATTGGGATTATGCAAAATTGCTCGTAGTGGGTAGGAGGTCACCACCGAGACTTTGTGAGCTTGGAAGTAATGACGAAGCTTCCTGGAGGCAATAAGAACTGCATAGAGCAGCTTATGCACCTCTAGGTATCGAGTCTTGGCATCATGTAATACTTTACTAATGAAGTACACCGGGTGTTGAACGGTCCGGACCCTCCCGGAGGGGTCCGGAGCTTCCTCTTCATTGATCCGGATCCTCTCGGAGGGGTCCGGATTTTCTTCGGGTACCTCCGGGTTCTGGCTGGAGGAACCCGGAGCTTCTTCAGAAATGACCTGGATCCTCCCGGAGGGGTCTAGGTCTCCTGAAGTGACTTCTTGTGGGTTCGAGTCTGGGAGCTGGGACCCAGACTCACTTTCAGGAACCTCCAGACCTTCCCGAAGGGGTCCGAATTCCTGAGTGCGGGGTAATTCTGGTCTCTCCGCAACCAGAACCATACTGACGACTTCGTCAGTAGCTGAAATATAAAGCAACAAAGGCTCACCAGGGTTCGGAGCTACCAGAATTGGTAGGCTGGTGAGGAACTGTTTCAGCTCCTGGAATGCCTTCTCTGCTTCTTCGGACCATTGGAATGGTCCGGACTTCCTCAATAACTTGAAAAATGGGAGTGCCCGTTCCGCCAGTCTTGATATGAACCGGCTGAGGGCTGCTAGACATCCAGTTAACTTTTGGACGTCTTTGATATGGGTTAGTGGCCGCATGTCTTCAATGGCTTTTATCTTCGCTGGATTAGCTTCTATGCCCCAGTGACTTACCAGGAAACCAAGAAGTTTTCTGGAGCTAACCCCGAATACGCACTTGTCCGGGTTTAGCTTTGTGCGGGTGGCCCGCAACTTATCGAAGACAGCCTGCAAGGTGTCGAGGAGTGACTCCTTGTTCCTAACCTTGACCACGATGTCATCGACGTACACTTCCACTACGTCTCTAATGAGTTCTTCAAAAGTTTTGTACATATCTCATACAAAAGTTGAAGCTGCATTCTTGAGACCAAAGGGCATGGCTGTGTAACAGTACAATCCATCTACTGTGATGAATGAAGTATGCTCTTCATCCTCCCTAGACATCCTGATTTGATGATACCCAGAATATGCATCTAGGAAACACAGTAATTCACACCCGGAGGTGGAATCCACTATTTGATCTATTCTAGGTAGTGGGAATGGATCTTTTGGACATGCCTTATTTAGTGTGGTGTAGTCGATGCACATCCGAAGCTTCCCGCCGGCCTTGGGCACAACGACTGGGTTCGCCAGCCATTTTGGATGGAAGACTTCTCGGATGAATCCGGCTTCGAGTAGCTTCTACTCTTCTTGTCGGATGAAGTTTTGCCGCTCTACAGATTGCTTCCGAGGCTTCTGATGCACAGGCTGGGCATCGGGGTAGATCTTCAGATTGTGCTCAATCACTTCCCTGGGGATCCCAGGAATTTGTGACGGTTGCCAAGCAAACACGTCAACGTTAGCCCGGAGGAAAGTGATGAGCGCGAGTTCCTATTTGTCGTTCAATCCTCCCGATTCGGGTGGTCTGAGCGGCATCGGAACCAATTTGGACGACTTTGACGGGAATGTCGGTGTCGCCGCTTGGCTGCACACGGGGTGCAGAGGTCGAACCTCGTTGACGAATGCTCGGGGGTTTTGGATCTTACTCCTGCCTGGAGTCCTCCTCTTGCACCGTGGTGAGTGCGTGGAGTTCTTCCAGAGCAGTTACTCTGGCGGTGCGATCTCCGCGGATCCGGAGAACGCCTACTGGTGTTGGCATCTTCAACACCAGGTATCCATAATGAGCAGCTGCCATGAATTTGTACAGGGCAGGTCTACCCAAGATGGCATTGAATGGTAAGTTGATCTGAGCGACGTCGAAGACCAACTTCTCGGTGCGATATTTCTCCCGGGTCCCGAAGGTAACGGGGAGAGTAATAGCTCCGAGTGGGGTAATGGACCCCGGACCTACTTCGGAGAAAGGTTGAGAGGGATGGAGATCCGAAGGTCGGAGCTGAAGCTTAGTGAAAGCTTCGAAGCTGATGAGGTTAAGCCCCGAACCTCCGTCTACTATGACATGGTGGAGCTGGATGTTATTGATGGTAGGAGATACCATCAAAGGTAACTGACCTGCTCCAACCATGCTCCGCGGGCAATCAGAAGCATCAAAAGTGATGGAGGTGTCCATCCACTTTCGATGAGGTTCCGGCCTGACTGTAGGGGCTACAACGGCCATATCCCGCCGCATAGTCTTGATGACGCGGCGAGAGGTGATATCCCATGACCCACCGAAAATGGTGTTCATGGTCTTCCGACGCTCGTTGTCAGAAACGTCAGAATCATCATCGACGGAGGTGTAAACGGCTTTCAGGACCTTTTTGGGATCCTGAAACCCTAACTACTCTTCAGCCGGAGCTTCGTCGACCTTTTGCTTTCTTTCCCTCTGTCGGAAAGGAGATCCATCCCGGCGCTTGTTGTAGCGCTCGGCAAGGTTTTGGACCTCCCGGCAGTCTTCCAAACCGTGGCTGCCCGTTTTGTGAATGGGACACCACACTTTGCGTTTGCCACCGTCTTCAGAAGACGGTCGAGGTCGCTTCTCGGGGCGTGGCCCCCGTCCACCCGGAGTTGCAGCAGCTGCAACGTTGGATGTGCCGGTCGACGGCTTTTCTTGCCGTTGGTCTTCTTTTTCTTCTTGCTACCCCCGGAGGTAGCGGCTTCTTCTTTGGAGGATTTCTTGTGATCCTCCGAGGATGGTTTGGAGTGCATTTCATGGCCCTCCGCAGCTCTGGCACATTTGTCTGCCAGGCTGAAGAGTTCTGTGACGCTGGTGATCTCCTTGATCGCCAGCTTCTCTAACATCTTCTTGTCCCGTACGCCCTGTCTGAATGCCACAATGACAGAGGCGCTAGATATAGAAGGGATAGTGTTTCGTACTTGAGAGAACCTCTGGATGAAGGACCGCAAGGATTCTCCCCCTTTTTGCACGACCGCAAAAAGGTCTAGTTCAGTGCCTGGTCGGGTGTATGAACTCCCGAAGTTGGCAGTGAACTGTCAGCACAGCTCCTCCCAACTGTTGATAGAGTTGGGTGGAAGGCTCATAAACCAGGACCTGGCGGTCCCAGTTAAGGCCACTGGAAAATAATTAGCCATCACGACCTCGTTTCCTCCAGCTACCAAGATTACAGTGGAGTATATCTGAAGAAATTCGGCGGGATTGACAGTCCCGTCGAATTTTTCCGGCAGGTGAGGCCGGAACTTCTGTGGCCATCTAACCATGCGCAAGTGCATGGCCAGGGCTGAACAGCCTCCTCCTACTCCTTCAAGAGTAGAAAGGTCTTGAGCTTCCCGTCTTTCACGGGCACGCTCAATATGGACCCGACCATCCTGCTGGCGGTATCAGCGATCAAGCTCCGCCCGGAGGTCATGAGTCGAAAGCCTGGATACCGTGTGAGTGCGTCGAGCCCCGGAGGGCAATGACGTCACTTGTTGGGATGCAACACGTCTCCTACTATTGGAGACGTGCGGACCAAGTCTTCCGGACAAAGTCCAGCGCTGCGATGAGGCCCGTCCTGAAGGAGGAGGACCCTGGTTGTTGAGGTGTTCGGCTGCTGCTGCAACCAAATGCTCCACATCGGCCCTCCACTGCTCCAGTGCATCCCGAGATGCATCCGGAGGTGGTGGACGTTGGAGAAGAGCACGCGCTGCATGGAGCGCGTGTTCCGGGTTGTCATGATTTGCCGACGCAGTAAGCGACGTCGGCGCACCATCACGTTGCCCAACACGATTTACTGGAGGAGACGGTGGTGGTGGGAGTGTGGCTCCTGCTAGTGCTGAGGCTCCTGCTGGTGGCTGCCTATTGGAGGGATTGCCTCCAACAGCCTGAACAGCAGGTTGACCGTTGGATGATCCAGCAGCTGAGTTCACCATTCTTAAAATCTCAGGCGCCCCTTCCTGGCGCGCCAGCTGTCGGAGGTTGGAACCGGCAGATCTCCCTACACTACTAAAGTGATAGGGGAGTTTGATGTTCGGTGTGGGCGCGCGGAAATTCAAGAAGGTGAATAGGAGTTTGACACAGGAGACACAAAAATTTACGTGGTTTGGGCCGCCTGAGCGTAATACCCTACTCCACGGGTGTGTTGGTGTCGTATTAGCAGTATGAGCTTTCCACGAGTGTATGGGGCGCGTGTGATCGTCCGTGAACGTCCCCGTGTGTATCGTCGGCCTGTCCTTTTATAGTACAAGGGCAGGACGTTACAAGTTAGCCTGGCCCGACATGTGGCCCTGGCGGTTACTAGTATTGATACATGCTTAATTACTCTTAATGACCCTGTAACGGGCTTTGACAGCACCGTTACTGACATTAAGATCGTCCATTTAAGTACCATTAATATGGCATTAATGACACTTAATCGGGTCTTGAAGTCCTTGGCTCTCCTTTGAAGATCCGGAGCCGTTACAAGGTCTTCCGGAGGTTAGAAGCTGAAGATCTGACGATTAGACACGTGGCAGCTCCGGAGCTTGCTGTGGGAAACAGGTAGCTCCGGGGCTACCAGACACGTGTCAGGTCCGGAGCTTCACTCGGTCTGAGGTTAAGTCCGGAGGTGCCGTTTCGGTACGTGGCCCGGAGCTTCCCCCTTGTGGGCGATAGCTCCGGTTTGGTTGTACACGTGGCGACCCAGAGATTAACCATGTTGGAGAAGCGGGCCCGGTTATGTCTGACATGTGGGCCTCCGAAGGTCTTCAAACCCAGTAGATGACTTTCCTTTGAGATCTTTGTAATCTCAAGGGGTGTACGGTTTCTAGGGTACCGACAGGTACTAATGGGTCCGCGACCTAAAAGACTATTACTACGCCTATAAATACGAGGGGTAGGGTTAGGGGCTAATTACTCCACCACGTGACAGTCCTAACCGCCACCCCTCGCAAGCCTCACGTCGAGACCCTTGTCGAGCACGCGGTGCTAGCACACCGGCACACGGTGTTCCTCCCCGTACGTGTGGACTCCGTGGAGGTGCTGCCGCTACTTTTGCGCTGATCAGCTACGACGATCGTGATCGTCTATCTGCTGTCGTGATGAGGATGAGGAGGAGACGAACGAGATCGTCTGCTTCCCCTACACTGACGCGCGTCTACGTTCTACTGCGATGCGCGTCTAGTAATAACGATCTATGACCTTTGTACTCGTATATTTCTTAGATGATGCAATAGAAAAGCTAGAGTGGCGTACCGCTAATTTTCTAACACCATGTGTGCTGTATTCTCACCCGTCAAGATCAAGCAATTACTAAGTTCCAATAGCCATACAGGCAAGGCCCCATCATCCATCATTACGACATGGTCATATGTGTTAGATCTAACAATATGGATGTGCATCTCTCTTAGACCTGACCGAAAGTAAATGAAAGCCAATCTCAAAATGCTCGAACTGACATGATAGCGATTTTTACAGCAGTGGCACTTAGTAGTTTATTTGTCTCATTCACATATATGAACGATGAGCTTGAGACTAAAAGTCAACTATTGAGTCTCGACTGTTGAAATATAAATGGATTATCCACATTCACTTAGCAGCTTAACCTTTTGAGAGCAACTGATTGGTACATAATAGCTTAATACAATATCAAAGTCAGATATTTTAAGTTGAAATTCTGACGAATGCAATTTATTATAAAATAAAATAAAATTGCAGTCAACTCTTTCACGGCGTATTCAACTGGTTAGTAGATAGTAGTTTTGTTCAAAAACTTGTCATTTTATAGTCTATTTTTAAACTACAAAACCATAAGTTTTTTAAAACAGTATAAAATAGCAGTGCGCCAGCTTGTACTAGCGCTACTCCCTCAAAGAACTCAATTAGCTATGCTGCTGGCTCTGGCTGCCATGTCAAGTCAGCGAGTCGGCAAACAACCATGCGACCCAAGTCCACAGATGCACCGCACCGACCTGGAAGAGTAGCTGAGTTCTGGCCCATCGATCCGGAACTCACGGCCCAATGATTTATACCAGGCTGGCCCATCACCATCAACGGCCCACGTGCAAAGAAGGCGACACCTGGCAGCCTGGCACTGCCAAGTGGGCAGGGTGCAGGGCCCATCTGGCATCGCGTCGCCCCCACGTCATCAACCTATCCAAAACCGCACGTGCGCTCCACGCCGCGCGTCACGTGCTTCCCCTTCTTCTCCCACCGCCATGCGGGCCCCACAGCTGCAGTCTCCCTCTTCGCCCGCTCGCCCGCCAGCCCGCAATAATAAGATAGCAGCCAATGGCCAGGGAGACGGGAAAAAAAGGAAAAGGAAAACTCAGCGAGCAGAGAGAGAGAGGCGGAGACGTAAAGCCGCCGCTTTCGTGCGCGTCGGCGTCTCATCGCGGTGAGCCCCAGCGCATCCTCTCCTCTAGGGTTGGTTGGTCCGGTCCCGGGGCTGTGGGAGGCGGACGGATCGGGAGGCCGGGGGGACCGTCCGTTGCGATGGCGGGGAAGAAGCGTAAGGCGGAGGCGGCGCGGCTGGAGGAGACGGACCGGGCGCTGTACGGCGCGTTCCGGGGCGCCGCCAACTCGCTCTCGCAGCTCTACACGCTCGCCATGGGCGCGCAGAAGGCATCCTTCCAGGCCGGCGAGCGCCACGCCATGGTACGTACCCTCCCTGCCTTTACCCCCCGCGCTGTGGTCCAATTCGGGCCTGAGTGGTGAGAAACGGCTTGCGTTCCGGCGAGGAATTCGAATCCGGTAGGATTTCTGGAGGCTCTCTTCAGGTCGATTGGTGGGGGGAGGAACTTCGATGCTCTAGGGAAGCCTTTCGGTTAGACTGAGATTTTTAGGCTGAATTTTGCCAGTGATTTGGATCGTTTTGTCGGTCAAATGGATCGGCAATCGTAGTTTTTTCCAATAAGGGTGCCTAATTCGATGTTGCGATAGGATTTCTGACCGAGTTTCGTGACCATGCTGTGCGTAATCTCGGTGCTTATTACTCAGGTAGTGCCAAAATTTTTCTGCTCCTGACTCGTGTTGTTACTTATCCTTTTGGCCAATCTGAATAATTTTACCTAAATGAGACGTGCCAAGCAAATTGATTGGTGTAAGGCGAAATACTGTTGACATTTCAAGTCATTTTGATAGGAACGTGCCAACATCTAGAGGCGATATTTCTCTCATTAGCTGCTTTCATGTTAGTTGAGCTTTTCTGCTCTGAGTGGAACTGGTGCAGACGTCTGGATTTGTGCTTTGCAAGGGTCAGATTAAACTTGGTTCAGAGGTAGGCGCGCAATTGGAAAGCAGGCGAGAGGAGGTCTTACTTACGAAGCAGGTTACTTCTGCAGTAGTACCAAGGATGCGTCCTTTTCATCTTTACTTCAACATTGCAACTTGTGTACCCTTATTTAGTATGTCTCACCATTAGAGGTTGGTCCGTACCCACTAGGAATATATTATACTTCTTCCAGTCTCAGAAGGCACATCTTGGCATTACAATTGTTTACTATCTTGAGATATGGTTTTGTTTAGAACTTGCAGAACCAACGATAGGTACTACCTCTGGATTTTAATATATGACTTTAAGACAGCTTTGTTTGGTCCAGATTAAACTAAACAAAGTTGTCCTGAAGACGTTATTGAAAACCAGAGATAACTCATTTATGATCATCCATCTTAAAAGAAATGTTCGTTTTGCTGTGAAATGCCTCATTCTGAAGCCTGGGCCTGACCTGCTTTAAAACACCAACGACTGTAGGAATGTTCATTCTTCTGTATGTTTCATTCTTAAGTATACAACTTGTGCTGTTTAAAACCTGCTAAATCTTGCCCGTATTCCATTCAGCAAATGTGTCATTGACATAACATGGCTTTCTGGTGCTGTTTTCAAGGATCTACCGTTACGGTAGATTTTTCGTGTTACGGTAGATTTTTCGTGTTGAACTATCCGACTGAGTTTCTTGTCCTTGGGTGTGTCAAAATACAGTGTTGTCCATTAGAAGCCAAAAATCGTAAGAAGTTTCTTCCTTTGTTTTTGGTGTTTACAAGGTGCAAACTATATGTTTATTTAGAAAAAATAGAGTAATATGTGGTAGTTTGTCTTGAAATGTATTAGCTTCACATAAGTCCCACATCTGTATTTGGACCAATTATCCTGTTAGTTAGGAATATGTGAGGGATCGTACCTTCCAGCATGCAAGTCATATTTTCTGATGTAGAATAACACCTTCCACTTCTTTTCAGTGTTTGTCCTCGTTCTGATTGTCAGCTGCTTCTCACTGTTTTTACACCCATCTCTCTTCACACCAGCTTCTGTTATTGATTTTCAGGAAAAGCTCTACGAATGGATCTTGAGGCAGCATGAAAATGGATTGAAGCTGACAGTGGCTGACATAGCCTCCCATATCCAGGTAAGTTTGCAGTGTCTTACTTTCTGTATTTGGATTAAATTTTAAGGGACTCTATTTAGAGTTGAAGCATGTAGTTGAAAAACTTTTATAGATTGCTATATCATATGTTATGTTTGTTCCTGAGTAATGTGCATGTGTTGCTGGCTTGCCTTTGATCTTGCACTAAGATTATTTTCTAGGACTTTTTGTACCTCCAAACCCTTAGCCCTTAATATACAGTCACTTTGTCTTGCATATCTCTAGTCAACAACTGATTCCATATACTTATGAATCCTCTGTATGTGTAGCATGAGATTCAGTATGGAGGTGAAAATGCATTGACCTCTCCGAGGTCACAATACTCTAACCAAACGACTCCAGTTACGGTGCATATCCCCAACACAAGCAATCAGCAACCATCTCCAAGCTTATTCGCGCCAGGAAACCCTGGATTGACACAGTCCAAGAACTCGATGGTCTTTTCAAATGCATTATCAAGCCCCATCCGCCGGAGCCTGCAACCGTACCACCTGGAACAGGGTGGGGATTCAGGGTACTTCGCCAATGGTGTAAACCGCGACATGAATCCGACAGCTTCAAATGACTCTTCTATGGACATGCGGTCAGACAGCCCTGCTCATGACTCCTTCTGAGCAAACCCTGGAGCCGGGAGAACAATACTTCCAGTGAATCAATGAATGTGGCTGTCAGCTGCTACTGTCACCTCAAGTAGGACTATTCAATTTAACACCACCCGTAGCCTGTTACTCTAAGCAAGAGTGTTTTCTGTCTTTATCATTGCTTACCACCTGTTTGGTCGCCAGGATAATGTAATTTGCGTGTATACCATACCATTTGATTTATCTGTGCATATTGTTGGTGTATGATGGGTCCAGGAACCAAAGCATTGAAAAGAATTCAGTAACAATCTTGCTCCATGTATCATGGCGAACACGTCTTTTGTTTGTAATGATTTAATCCAACTGTTTCTTTGTCACGAGTAATCTTGACCTATCTGTTCCTGCGTTGCTGCTGAACAACTTACATCAATACTGTGGCTATTACTATTTGACTCTTTTTCGTTGTTATTACAGCCTGAAACTGCATTTGATTTAGGGAAATTTCTCTACTGGCCTTAAAAAAAATTCTGATTCCTTTCTGGCCATTTAAAATTTTCGTTTTCCCTATCAGCCATCAATCTGAAATCTACGTTTTGCTACCCTTCCTGCTCACTCCAGTTGGCTTGTTTGAGATTGGAACTTTCACATTTTTGGATAATGGCTAATGAGATTTCTGCTTGGCAGCTTGGGTCGACTGGTGACCATCTTCTTCGCCCAACTCGAGCCAACCCGGTCAAATCGATCTGGGCGCATCCCAGGCCGGGTCAAATCGATCTACGCGGGCGGCGAGCTAGGTGAGATCGCGCGGGTGCTGCTGAACGGCGGCCGCGGCCCAGGGCACAGGACAGGAGCGGCTGCAGCACAGCGCGGGCTACGTCAGCTTCAATTGTCTCTGGCGAGGGCTAGTAAACACACTGCTCCACCAACAGAACTTGTGCACATTCCGGGATGCCGAGGGCGTCCGGGATGCGGCGTGGCGCCTTGGCCAAGCAGCGGCGGGAACCCACCAAGCATGTTGCAAATGCGCAAACTAATCAACCGCGTTTCACCCTTTTTATAATGATAATGCGATACACATGTTGCCTCAAACAAAAGCACTAATACAGTATGTAGCCGTAGCACAGCATGACAGCATATGTAATACTAGGTTGCTGGAATTAACTAAGCCGATCGACCTAGCATCAAACAAGCAAATTACACTCACGCCGCGTAATACCTCGGGCGCGTGCACCGGAACAGCACCTACTGCGGCGCTGGTTTGTGCGTCTTGGACGGCGGCGGCAGCGGCATCGGGTAGCGGTGGACGCACCCGTTCCAGGGGTTGTCGGCGTCGGGTGCGGCGTCCCGCAGCGCGCGCCACACGTTGCTGCAGGCCTTGAACCCGGTCCCGAAGGCCAGCATCCAGAGGCGGTCCCCGGCGCGGACGCGGCGCTTGGCCTCGAAGTAGGCCAGCTCGTAGAACACCAGGCTGCTGGAGGTGTTGCCGAACCGGTGCAGCGTCGCGCGGGCCGGCTCCACCACGGACGGCCCGAACCCCATCAGCCGCGCCACCGCGTCGATCACCGCCTTCCCGCCCGTGTGGATGCACATGTGCTCGAACGCGCGCTGGAAGTCGGGCACCTCCGCCGCCGACTTCTTCGGGTTCCCCGCCGCGTACGCCCGCGCCACGCGCCACGCGTACCGCAGCATCGCCGTCACCGGGAGCACGTAGGGCCCCAGCGTCGCGATGTGCTGCCGCAGCCCGGCGCCGGCGACGCGGACCAGGTCCTTGGTCAGCGCGACGCCCACGTTGCCCTCCTCGTCCTCCATCTGCACCGCCGCGTTGTACGCCGCGTCGTCCGCGCCGTGGTGCGTCCGCAGCGTGCGCACCAGCTCGTACTTGGCGTCCGCGCGGCGGGCGGGGACGTCCGTCACCAGCGCCGCCACGCTGCCCACGCGGAAGATGCAGTTGGTCACCAGCATGTGCTTGTTCTCCCCGAAGTACCAGTTCAGGCTGGTGTTCTCGGTCACCACCACCAGTGCGTACGACCCGCCCGGTCGCCGCCGAGCCGCCGCCGCCGCGCGCAGGGACCGCGCCGCCGTGTCGATGCCCACGGTGCCGGCGCTGCACCCCATCCCAGCGACGCTGTACGACTTCACGTCGGGAGGCAGCTTGAACCGGCGCACGATCATGGAAGCGAGCGACGGCACCGGCGAGTACATGGAACACGCGACGACGAGGACGCTGATGTCGGCCGGCTTCACGTCCGACTTCGCGAGGACCTGACCCACCGCTGCGAAGAGACCCTCCTCGGCCTCCTGCACCGCGTACGCCAGCGTCTTCTCAAACTTGCCGGAGAAGATGAAGGGCGGCGCGAAGGTCTCCTGGCCCAGGCCGGACTTGCGGTAGATCAGGCGAAGGAAGTCGGCGGTATCGTCGGAGTAGCGCCGGCAACGGAGGCCGAAGTACTCGCACACCTCCAGGTTCACCTGCCGCTCCACGTCGGGGAGGTGGCAGCTGTAGTTTAGCAGATACACCGGACGCTGCCTCCGCAGCAGGCGCCGGAGCACGGTGGCCACGAAGACGAGCGCCGAGACCACGAGCGGCACGAGGACCGGGAGCGGCAGGGAGCGCAGCGACGACGCCACCACCGCAGCGGCCGTGCTCGACGTCGGCGAAGGCATGATGGCCATGCAACGGAGAGCTAGCTAGCACTCGAGTAGCGTGCAGGGTGCACTACTGTGCAGTGTTTAGATGCTCTCTGACTTTGTGCACGCTGTACTGATGAGGATCGTGAGTCTCGTCACGACTGTATTTATAGGCATGAAAACACAGGGACGGTCGTGGCGTCTGGCATGGTCGCGTGCCAAGTGTCCGCGCTTTATTTACTCCGCCCTGATCGGACATGAATGAATGCATCGAGGACGTCCTTTGCATCCATCGGCACGTACCGACGTACGTACAATACAAAGCAGTTGTATTCCTTTTCCCACAGTAAAATGGTAACCTTGAATCACTAGTTTTCACAGTATCTTCTTTTGAGACTGGATATAGATATCTCCGTTGCCAAGTTCAAAAGGTTTTATTTTTCAGATAAAATATTGTCATCTCATTTCACCCTACGTCCACTACGTGAGACAGACTCTTCGAAACGAGTCCGCACCAAAAACGGAGACGAGCAAAAAGCGCGAGCGCGTCACTGATAAGTATATATGGGAGACAAGATTCAAGACGGCACGTCAACTTTGTGTGAGAAATCCGAGACGCGCTTAGTCGAGTCATCGGTGACACACTATTCTGGGCTCATCGCTGATTAGTACACATGCATGGGAAACAATTTTTAATTGCAATCAACATTAATGGAATTCAAAGATAAATATATAGAACCACAATCACATTGCAATTCAGAGATAAACATTTGCAACTCAATGATATGCATTTCAACTCGGATATATATATATATATATATATATATATATATATATATATACACACACACACACACACACACACACACACACACACACAACACACACACACTGCAATATCAGCCATATACATTTTGCAGTTCATAGTTTATACACATTGCGTGCCCTCTAAACTATACATTTCAAACTTATATTCCTATGAAGCTCCCATCAATCGATCTAAACTGTACCATCGAGCAATATCAGGACACCATCCGTACAAAATATCAATTTAAGCAACATAAGAAAACCTTTTAAACAAGTTTAGTAACAATTACTAATTACTTGAGCAAAATAAGTCTATCTTACAATCTCTTGATCAAGAACCCCAAAGTAGAATGTTTCTGAGCGATGGACATTCAGATGGAAGAAATCATGTGGAAAAGCGCATCTTAGAGGTACCATAGGATAATCCTCAGAGAAGGAGATTGTCAGTGGGTTGTAACCACCTTTGCAGTCAGTCTATAAAGGAAATTCATTAATAAAGGGACGATAGTTATACTGGATTGTGCATAGAAATTAGACAACAAGTGACGCATGGCGAGCCATAAAATTGCAAACACCAAAAACAAACAAGAGAGAACATAACCAGTGGTGCAAAAGCAAAACTACAAAGTGCGTCACTAAGTTCATCAGTCCATTGCAGAGCTACAGACAACTATACGACCGATGTGCCATATGTACATACATGGGGGTGGTTCTTGCGCCACGCCAAGCGCTCCTCCTTGAGTTGGCCACGCATCAAGTCGATAACAAATTTCCCAGCCATAAACTTCATATAAAGTAGAATATAAGTAGCGTAGAATAGTAGGGAGTAGCAACGGCAAGGACGGTACAGTGAGGACGATGATGAAGGTGAGGACAGAGACGACGACGGCGACGATGGCGAATAGTGGACGGCAGTTGACTGTCACACTGTAGTTGGATCGTGATTTGTACAGAAACGGTCTTTTGGGCGAGAGAGTGAAAGAGCACGAGAGATCAAAGATTTATCGAAAACTTAGCCAAGTGTTCGAATAGAGCGCCTGAGAGCTTAAATAGCTAGGTCAAAAGGGAGACAAGCGGGAGAGAAGCACGTCTCCTTTTTGCATCCTTTCGTTTCCCTGAGGTGAGCGACGGGTGGTGCGAAGAACTTAATTTGCGATGGGTGGTGCGAAGAACTTAATTGCGGTCGGTGGTGTGGAGACATGCGACCGGCGTGCGATCTTTTGTTTCCCGAGGCGAGTGGTTTCCAAGCGGCCTATCATCATATGAATGCACATGAAACAAACCGCTCCATCGTTTCACACAAACCTTACATAAGACGTGCCATTGTCAACTAATTCCCAGTTCTCCACAAGCCTGTCTCCTTTTTGCATATTTTCGTTTCTCCTCTTCTTCGTCTTATATAAGAAGCCACCTACCATGGCCAACATTCCGCCACCAAGCCGTCGAGGGTGCCACCCTTTAAGAAACAGTGTTGCGACTCCCCTGAGCGGCTCAAGAATGACATGTGCCTCGTTATGGCGAGATGGGTACAACAATACGTCTCACGCTATGAGGTCCTTGGGTCTGGGTACCCTTCCAAAGTTTACTGGAATAGATACCACCATCCACTACCTCTATGCCCTCACGGGTGTGGTCGATCATCTCGACACTCTGTTCGAGACGATAGCCCAGGAGCTCGGTGCCGAGGGCCGCAGAAACCTGGTGGTAGCGACGGCGAGTAACCTCAGTCTCGAGGTTGCACCGCCGGAGCAGCCGATCCAGGCTCGTTGTGCACAGGTTGCTAGGGAGCCTGTGCTGGAGGAGAAGAAGGAGGAGGAGGAGGATTTAATTTTTCTTTTGTTGGTATTCTTTTCTTGTGTTTTGTAGTATATTGTGTTAATAAATGAATGTGCTATCTGTGTTCATCCGTGTAAATGAATATTATCTTGTGTGTTTATATGTGTGAATCAATGAATGTTATCTCGTGTGTCCATCATGTTTGTCGACAATGACAATTAATAAGGAACGAATATTTGATTATTTTTTGGATTAAATTGAAATAACTCGATCAGTGAAGGTGTTCTACATTGGAATGACAATCTATTTAGTTATCAAGTGAATGTGCTCATTCGTTCAATTAATGTGTTCATCTTTGTGTGATATCAAGTGAATGAAGCAAAAGGGAGAAGATCACAAAGTACACCCGTGAATTGGAGAAGTGATAGCCGATAAAAGAAGACAAACTTGCTGTAAAGCACATTTTATTTCCTTTCATAAATAGAAGACACGCTTTGTGCTAAGTCCATATCCCTTTGTCAGAGGAGCGGGCGCGTCTCAGATATTAACTTAAATGAGACGCGCCATAAATAGGTCGTCTCCTTTTACACTCAATCGAGCCATGTATAGATCCTTGATGAAGCGGACGCGTCTCGTTTATCCATATCATAGCATGTTGTATTTGCGCTCGTCGCTATCTTTATCTCCTATTTGAGTTTCTTACGTAGTGGTCATCAGCCATTAAATCTAGATCGAACGACTACAACTTATTTTTTATATAGTCAATACATAAAAATTTATATAGTCAACACATTATCCTATAAAAATAAAAAATATAACTAATAACAAGAGTGTATGTATCTTTATATATATATATATATATATATATATATATATATATATATATATATATATGATGACTCAAAACGTAGTTGTAAGAAGATGTTAATTTCATACATCTGAAAATATTATTTTCTCAAAGGTTTACGAGTGTAATTACATTGTTCATGTGGGTATGCACTTGTACGTGTGTTCAAATAAACGTCTTTGTCACGTGTTCCATTTAAAGAAATATAACATCGCTACTTGGGTACCCTGGCATCATTTTTTTTCAAATTACTCTAGAACGAATACGAGCGCATTTTTTAACATGATGGAGAAAGTCTCTATCTGAAAGTGTATCTAAGCATTCCCTTATAGGTTTCGGACGATTGATGATAAACGAATGAGATCCTAATGAACTTGTTGAGATGAATGCAGGTCACCTCAGATGAGATAGTTTGGTGCACTCAAAAAGTGAAAAATAAAGTGATGTAGAAAAAGAAAATCCCAATTGATGAGTGAAACGCAAAGTAAACTTAATTTTATAGAATGTGTGTGAGAGACACGTCCCAAGAGCTCAAGTCCTTGCGTAGGAGTAAGGGCTTAAAATCAACCTTAATAATTCACTGAGCACCGGACTAGTCCGTTCAACTCTCTGATTTCTCACTTCACAGTGCACTGGACTAGTCCGGTGTAGGATCAGACTAGTCCGTTTAACTTTCTATAATTTCTTTCACAGTGCAGTGAACTAGTCCGTTCAACTTTCTGTAATCTTCCTTCACAGTGCACTGGACTAGTACATTCATAGACCGGACTAGTCCATTAAACTTTCTGATGTTCCATAACATTATGCACTGGACAAATCTGTTCATAGATCGTACCAATCCAAAAAACTCTCTGATATTTCACAATACTATGCACCGGACAAGTCTGTTCGTAGACCGGACTAGTTTGAGAAACTTTCTGATATTACAATACACAGGGCACCAGACAAGTTCGGACTCCTACCAGACTATTCCAGTATACCTCACACAAATTAGTGTTTTAGTGTGCTGCACATTCTATGCGGATTTCACATAGCACACCGGACAAGTCCGGTCCCCTGAGCGGACTAGTCCGGCCGTCGGGATTCCTAACGGTAATATTTTTGGAAACACTATAAATAGGAGATCCACAATCTCACAAACACATCTCTCGCATTCTACTGTTCATAACTCAAACCCTAGCACTGACACTTGTCCCAAGAGCACAAAAACACATCTCTCCACACATATAAGGTCCTTAAAAGTGAAAATCTTTGAGTATTCAGATTTGGGATTGGGACAGCGTTGTCTACGCATTATTGAGCTCTTTATACACTCTTGCATTACTTGTAATCTTTTCGAGTGAATTCGATTATTTTTCCGCTGTAATTCTTGTGGGAGCCCTCAATGTGTGAGGTTGCCCCATCAATTCGGTGATTACCTGTGATAGTGGAATCAAGTAGGCCTCGTGTGGTGACTTGACGAGGGAAAAGGGTTTGAAGAGAACCGGCTCTGTGTGGTCTTCCTCAACGAAGAGTAGATCTCTTTGGTGAGATTGAAGCTCGGTAAAAATTTGTGTCTCGCGTGCTTTACTTTTTTACTTTTGCAAGTTTCATCATCTAGGGCATTAGATTTGATCTATCAAGTAATTTGTGTTCCACGTGCAAGTTTGCAATACTAAATGTTCAATCAAGGTTGTTTTAATAGTTGTTTAAATTCCGTTGCTACAACACATACAAATTATGCTATAACACTTGATCAATTCACATAATACAAGCATACTGGACTAGTCCGCAGTTGCACCGGACAAGTCCGGTCCACTAGGAATTTAATGATTTGATTAAGTGTGCAGGAAAACTTTCAAAGCCTATTCACCCTCCTCTAGGCTACATTCAATTGGTATCAGAACAGACTCTCCATCTAAGAGACTCACCTCTCGAAGAGATCAAATAGCCTCAGAGAAGAACAATGAGATCCCGAAGGTGCCCTATACCGAAGATGAACATGACACAAAGGCATTCGATGTACTCAAGGAGAACAAACATGATCATGAAGAAGTGCGTCAACTCAAGGTGCTCCTAAGAAAGAAGTTTCTAAGTAAAAAGGGCAAGGAAGAAGACAAGAAGACAACGGGGAGTGGCCATCATGACTACTCCTGATATCCTTATAATTATGATCGTCTTAATTCTAACAATCACTATCTTTCTATTCCCATGGGGATACCTTCACATTTCTATGGAAATGACTATACAGTGTGGAAGTATAATATGAAAATGCATCTTATATCCTTAAACCCCAGCCTTTGGCATGTTGTGTGTATAGGTGTAAATATCCCAGATACCGACGATGAACTCACTCCAGAGCAAGAGCAAGAAATTCATTGCAACGCACAAGCCGTTGCAGTGATCACCTCTTATTTGAGCCGAGAAGAGTTCACCAAGATTGATGGGCATGAGAGTTCCAAGGAAATATGGGATACACTCAATACCGCACATGAGAGAAATCGCTCAGTTCGTGAAGCGGAAATTGAAATGCTTGAAGGAGAATTGGGGAGGTTTGCCATTGAGAAGGGCGAATCACCTCAAGAGATGTACAACCAAATGAAGGCACACATCAACAATATCCGCTCTTATAGAAGCAAGAAGTGGACCAATCATGAAGTCGTCAAGAGGATGATAAGGGCATTCATGCCCCGCAATGTCACTTTATGCTCAATGATCCGAGAAAGTCCGGAGTTCCATAAAATGACTCCGGATGAACTATTGGGCAAAATCATCAAACACGAGATGATGTAAAAGGAAGCCAAATATGTGAAGGATCTTGACGAGCTGACTTCATCAAACAATAAAGGGGTAGCCCTCAGGGCAACTAGCAAATCAAAGACAAGAAAGTCCACAAGGTGCAAGACGACGAGGACCCTGAAGATGTGAGCACTGATATGAATGATGAAGTAATGATCCTCTTCATGAAAAGATTCAAGTGCATGATGAGAAGAAGAAAAGGCAACAATTCTAGTGAAGACAATAACAAAGAAAAAGACAAATCTAGATCTAGACGCTGATGCTACAACTATGGTGAATATGGGCACTTCATAGTTGATTGCCCATATGAAGAATATAAGAGGAAGAAAGAAGTGAAACCTTAAGAGAAGAAAACCTTCAACAAAAGAAGGTAAGCTCATCAAGCACACATCGGCAAGGAGTGGGACTCAAATGACGAGTCCTCCTCGGATGGTGAAGATGAGATGGCTACAATTGCCATCAAGAAGCCCTCCATGAAGTCCACTCTCTTTCCAAACTTGGGACGATGGAAGGATCCCAACCACACTTGCCTTATGGCCAAGGAAGGTAAGAAAAAAGGTTAAATCTAGACTTTCATCTTTACATTCCCTTAGTGATGATGATTCTGATAGCAGTGATGAAAATGAACGCATGTTTAAAGTATTAAGTAAAACTGCATTAGCTAAAATGAAAATGTTGACAGATGAAATATTTGAGAAGGAAGATCTTATCAACCGACAAGAAGATATGCTCGTCCTTCAAAAGGAGAGATACTCTGAGGTTGAAAAGGCTCTCGAGCTTGAAAAGAAAAGAGAGAAGCACTTAAGCATGAGCTAGCTTTGATCAAGGAAACTTGCTCAAATCTAAATGATTTGAATGCTGTACTTAAAGATGAACTTGTTAACTTGACAAAAGTTAACAAGAATCTTCAAGTGCAATTTGAATCACTCAAGCAAAGTGATCCCTCCTCTTCGAAGAGCTCACCTTCCCCAAATATTGAGTCTATTCCACCTAAAGCTTGTAATTGTGCTAACTTGGTTCTTAACCTGAAAAATGAGCTTAAAGTGGCACAAAGCAAAAGTTCACCCAAAGGTGGCATTTTTTATATGGAGAAAATCAAGTACGCACGAAGTGCATACTAGGTTACTAGATCTCCTAATATCAAGGATGGCCTTTGTCGGTACCTGGGCAACCGAGTACCCCTGGATACAGGAAAGAATACACGTTAGGTCCCACCGCCCACGGGGGCGAGATCTGACGTGGACCCAGGGTGCCGCGTGGCATGCGGCGTAGCCATGCCTCCCCACTGAGGGAAGGCTCCACGCTACCACGTGCCCTGCAGCTACAGGTGTATCTCCCTCTCGGGGGGAGGTCCGGAGCAGCCACATGTCCTGCAGCTCTGGGTCCACCTCCCAGCCGAGGAGAGGTCCGGCGCGTTCGCTAGATCGGCAGCCCTGGATCTGCCTCGATGCGGGAAGAAGGTCCGGCACAGCCACGTGTCCGACAGCTCCGGACCCGACCTCCCGGCAGAGGGAAGAACCAGTCTTGCCACGTGTCAGGCAGCACCACGCCTAGCCCATCCTGCGATAGCGGCAATAGAGGGACGAGCCTAGCGCACCTAAATGGGTAAGACGCGCACGTTCCCTAGGTAAGCGAGAGATCGCACTCATAAGTCAAGAGTCCTGTACCCAGTCCCACGATAACAGGCTGGCGCCAAACTACTATGTACGGCGGACGAATGAGAGACCGCGACAAGACTTACGAGACACCGCCTACCATGATGAGGGGCTATGTGTAGCCCTACAGCAAGGCATGGCCAGGCGGCACATTGAAGCCAATTTCAGGGGATAGCATTTACTCCCAAATCTTAGGAGGGATTTGGTACACCCGGGGCCACTTGTTGGGCCTCGGGTCCCACTTGTAAGCAGCTCGACCTTGGACTATAAAAGGACCGAGCGACAACCGACTAAGACAAGATCTCTCAAACCCTGGATACACTCGAGCAATACAACACACGATCCACTGTGGAGTAGGGTATTATGCCCAGGCAGCCTGAACCACGTAAATCCCTCGTGTTCATCATTCTTTGAGCTCGATCTTGCTAGGACTAGCCCCCAAATATTGTTCGAACCCCCGTGGGCTGCCTCTGAGCTAGTCCGGGGGAGGTGTCGGTTTAGACACCTCGACATTTGGCGCGCCAGGTAGGGGGGTTTTTTCCCTACAAAGATATTCACCAGTAGCATGGTGAACGCCCGTTCCAATGCTAGTTCCTCCAGGCCACAGCCCCGCCAGCAGGCAGCGGGTGAGGACCAAGCTTCGTCCCACTCAGAGTTTGGTCCTGCTCGAGGGCTGGAAGATCTGGACCATCGCGATACCGTGCAGTTACCCCACTGACTGCAGGCCCGCACAACATGTCACGACGGACTCTTGCCGTGACAGCTGCTACGACCCCGCCAACAACAAGCCCGGAAAGCGCACTCCTTGCTGCAAGTGCGCTACTCCACAACGCACCAGCAGCAGGTGCCCCCAGGGAGCAACCCAACAGTGGGTAAATGATGTCGACCATCTAGTCATCGTTGCGCTCCAAGCAACTCCACAACGTGAGAGGCGAGCGGCAACAACGTTTGTCTCGCTATCGCGAACGCCCACTGTCGACTGGCAGACCGCCGATAGCAGCTCGACGAGGCTTTCGATGGCAGACCTGCGGGTTGAGCTGTAGCGCTGTAGGACTGGCGAGGACTATCGAGTTGTCATCAAACGACAGTGGGAGCGGCGCCGCAATCTTGAGGCTGACTACAGCCTGCTGGGTCCTGGACCCCAGGTGCACGGTGCTCTCCCGCTGCGACAGGCGTATGTGACGCCCCCCGCGCAGCACCAGGCGTATGTGGTGCCTCCTCCACACCAGGCGTATGTTGCGCCTCCTCCGCTCCAGGAATATGGTGTGCCTCTACCACACCAGGCATCTGCCACCGCACCTCAACACCAGGCGTACGCAGTGCCACCTGGTCACCAAGGTCACGCAGTGCCAAACCAGTTGCCTACAAGTACCGATGGAGGGTGCACAACTCTAGCTCCACACCTGCGGAGAGTGGTGTGGCCTCACAAGTTCTGGCCACACACGCCGGAGAAGTATGACTGGAGTTTCAACCCGAGTGAGTTCCTACAGATCTACTCCACCTCGATCCTGGCCGTGGGGGGTGATGAGGTCATCATTTCCAACTACTTCCCTGTGGTCATGGCCGGTCCAGCCCGGTCATGGCTCATGAACCTGCCCCAGGGGTCCATCACCTCCTCGGAAGAGTTGTGCCGGCAGTTTGTGGCAAACTTCGAAAGTTCGTATGAGCGCCCCGGCACGGATCTCGACCTCCACGCTGTTAGACAGCGCTCGGGGGAGTCGCTGGGAACGTTCATCCAGTGATTCTCCCAGGTATGAAAAACCATCCCGCACATCTCGAATTCATCTGTCATAGTTGCATTTAGGCAGGGTGTTAGGGACAAGAATATGCTCGAGAAGATTGCCACACATGACGTGCGCGATGTCTCCGAGCTGTTTGCCTTGGCCGACAGATGCGCCAAGGCAGCGGAGGGCCATAACTGGCACGCTTGACCCTCCTCAGAGAGTGGGGAGCCCTCACAGTCCGAAGCGGAGGCCACTACCAGGGGTGGTGGCAGGAAGAAGAAGAACGGGGGCCGCAACAAGAGTAAGACGAGGCCCGGGCTTCCATGGTGGCAGCTACGGCGACTGGCAGAGCCTGGAGCTCGCGCCCATCACCCAAGGGTGATGACGCTTACTTCAAATGCCCGGTGCACCAGACCAGTGGTCACAGTGCAAGAGAGTGTCGGGAAGTCAAGAAGCTCACGGAACGTTTCCGCGAGCAGCAGCAGAAGCAATAGCGTCAAGAGAGCGAGCCCCCCCCCCCCCCCCCGCTAGAGGGAGGGTAAGCAGAAGCTTGACCCTGTGGAGGACAAAGACGAAGACATGGGATACCAGGAGCCCCACAGGGCAGTGAAAGTAGTGTTCACGAGTGCTGACTCGGACACTAGCAGTGACCAGGAGCATTGGAAGATCCTCTATGTCATCTACAGGGGAGCCTCGAACCCTGTGTCTCGGAACGTAGTGAAAGTCCTGCGACGGGCCATGGCAGCGGTGGCCCCAGTGTCAAGTCTGGCTCCCCACAACAAGTGGATGAGCACTGTGATTGACTTCGATGCCTCAGACTGCCCAAAGAACATGGCAGGGGCTGGGGTGCTCCTGTTGCTCGTGTCCCCAACCAACGCCAACGTGAGGCTCCATTATGTGCTGATCAACGGTGGTGCAGGCCTCAACCTCATCTCCACTGCAGCATTTCAGAAGTTGAATATACCTATGTCCCGGCTCACGCCTTCAAGCCCGTTCTCAGGCATGGGCCTAGGGCGAATCGTGCCCAGTGGTAGCATCCACCTCCTGGTAACCTTCGGCACTCCAGAGAACTACCAAACGGAGAGTATTCTATTCGATGTGGCAGATGTTGAGCTTCCCTTCAATGCCATCATCGGAAGGCCGATGTTGTACCAGTTCATGGCCGTAGCTCACTACGGCTATCTGGTCCTGAAGATGCCAACGCCATCTGGGGTCCTCACGGTCCGGGGAGATTGCACTGTGGTGGTGTCAGCCTTGGAGCAGCTCCAAGCACTCGCTGTGGGGCGGGCCCCGAGCCTTGATGGCGCAAGGGAAGGTCGACCAAGTCAAAGCCCGTCCCAGTGGACCTCCACCGCAGCTCCGCGTGTGCTGCCCTCTGAAGATGAGGTCCCAGTAAAGGTCGTCAGGATCGGCTCTGACGCTGCCCAGACGACCCGCATAACGGGTAACCTGGACAGCAAATAGGAACTCACGCTCGTCACCTTCCTCTGGGACAATGTCAATGTATTTGCCTGGCAACCATCACAGATGCCCGAGATCCCCAGGGAGGTGATTGAGCACCATCTGAAGATCTACCCCGACGCCCGCCCGATACAACAGAAGCCCCGGAAGCAGTCTGGTGAGCGTCAAAACTTTATCTGAGAAGAGATTAAGAAGTTGCTCAACGTTGGCTTTATCCGGGAGGTCCACCACCCTCGATGGTTGGCTAATCCTGTTGTCGTCCCCAAGGCCGGCGGGAAGCTTCGGATGTGCATCGACTACACCAACCTAAACAAGGCATATCCAAAGGATCCATTCCCACTCCCCAGGATAGATCAAATTTTAGACTCCACATCAGTTTGTGATCTGCTGTGTTTCCTAGACGCGTATTTTGGTTTCCATCAAATACCTATGTCTAGAGATGATGAAGAACACACAGCTTTTGTAACAGTAGATGGTCTATATCGTTATGTCTCCATGCCTTATGGTCTTAAGAATGCTCTCCCTACTTTTGTACGTGCAATGCATAAAACATTTGGGGACCTCATTAGAGACCTGGTAGAGGTGTATGTCGATGACATCATGGTCAAAATCAAAGACCGAGCGTCCTTCCTGGACAGCTTAATGCAAGTCTCTAGCAGACTATGCCTTACCGCATGATGCTGAACCCCGAAAAGTGTGTCTTCGGGGTATCTTCTGGGAAGCTGCTTGGATTCCTGGTTTCTCACCGTGGGATCAAAGCTAATCCAGAGAAGATCAAGGTGATAGAGCTGATGCGGCCCCCGACACGTATCAATGATGTACAAAAGCTCGCAGGGTGCCTAGCGGCCCTCGGCGGATTCATCTCGAGGCTGGCGGAACGAGCGCTTCCCTTCTTCAAGATTCTGCGGAAGGCAGGTCCCTTTGCCTGGACCGAAGAGGCGGAGACGGCGTTCCAGGAGCTCAAGAGGCACCTGACGTCCCTCCCCGTTATGGTGGCGCCAGAGCCCGGTGAGCCCTTGCTGTTGTATGTTACTACAACAACTGAAGTGGTTAGTATGGTCTTGGTCGCAGAGCGATCGGAACCATACCAGCAACATACACGGGAAGGAGCTCACGATGCAAGCACCGAGCCTCAGGCCTCAGACCAAGCCATGGATCTTTCCCTGGGGAGCTCCGGAAACCAGGAAATCGTCGGGTCCCATCCCCCGGAGGATGATGCGGGTCCTGGGAGCCAGGGGCCCCAGGACCTAGATCCGCTGCAAGGAGCACCAGACCTCTCGGACAGAGTCCGGACCACTCAAAGTCCAGTCTACTACATCAGTGAAGTCCTCCATGAGGCGAAAATAAGGTATCTGGAGATACATAAGCTGTTGTATGCCGTGTTGATAGCATCGAGGAAGCTCTGGCACTATTTCTAGGGCCATAAGATTTTGGTGGTCACCTCCTTCCCGCTGAGAACGGTGATCCACAACCCTAATGCTACCGGCAACATCGCCAAGTGGGCAGCCGAGCTAGCAGAGTTTGAGATTGAGTTCTTTCCTTAGCATGCGGTCAAAAGTCAGGCGCTGGCAGATTTCTTGGCTGTGTGGACTCCATCGCCTAGCAACCCAGGAAGCTCAGCCAGCGGGGACACAGTATCCAGAGCACCGGTCTTCACTGAAACCCTGTGTACACTTTACTTTGATGGTTCCGCCCGGAAACAGGGGGCCGGGGCTGAAGTGGTGCTCATAGCTCCGACAGGGGAGCAGTTCAAGTATATGGTGCACCTTGGCTTCAAAGCCACCAACAACATGGCAGAGTACGAGGCCCTCATATATGGGCTGAAGATAGCGTTGACCCTCAGTGTCCGCCAACTCTTTGCCAAAGGTGATTCCCAGCTAATTGTTAAGCAGGTCAAAGGGGAGTGCAGTTGCAATGACCCCCAACTGGCAACATACTTGCTGCACGTCAGGAAACTGGAGAAAGATTTCGAAGTCTTGGATCTGTGCGATGTACCCCAAGCTGACAACTCAGTCGCAAACAAAGGCCTCCACAGAGGCACCAGTGCCCGAAGGAGTCTTTGCAAGGACGTTATCACGACCAACCGCCCGAGCTGCTGAGCCGGGTGAAGGGGGGTGAAGCTAGCACCTCGAAGCTAGCAATCCCAGCGGCCCTGCAGCCATGGTGCCCACCAAGGTTCCTATGCGCCACCAGCAGCTCCGAGCAGCTGGGCTCCCAAGGACCAGAAGCTCAAGGAGGTCCCGATGCATGGATCTCGGAGGTCCGAGACTACTTGAAAGACAACTACCTTCCCGAAGAACATGCCCTGGCAGAACGGATTGTGTGGATGGCTAAAAGATACACGCTGTTGGATCGAAGAGCACGTGACAAGCTACCAGAGGGGGGGTGAATGGTAGATTTAAAAATCTTACGCAGCGGAAACAATTAAACCCCAACCCCTTCGACAGAAAAACGATCTATTAAAGAAATCATGTGTGAGACTAATATAAACGTGTTTCACCATGACAAAAGTGATAGATATCAGAGAGAATCAAGTCAAGAAGACAACACAACAAGAATCACTCAAATCCGTCGAGAAAACTCAAGTTATGATTGAAAGATCAAACAAAGGTCAATCTGCCCTACCCGAGGAAAAAACAGTTTTGGAACGCTGCAAAGAAACTCGTGTAGATCAAAGTCCACAAACCCAATGACCGTGAAATTTTGACAGATGAAAGATAATCAAGTTGTGAAGACAACCCAAAAAGAATCACGTCAATTGGATCTGTAAAACTCGATTTATGATAAAACCACCGACGAAAGGAAGTGCTGTCCAGAAACTCGACGAGTAAAACTTGTCTGGAACAAGTCGGACGAACAAGGCACAAATGTTTTTTCAAACTACGAATTTTATTCAATGGAACACAAGAGGAACAGCACCAAAGTCGTGCACCATGAGATCTGGGCTCCCTTGCTTATATAACCAGCTCGAAAGCCAACTCAACTCAGATCAGGAACCTAATCCTACTCTGTTCACGAATCGTAACTTTCCATAACTGCTTAGGATTCTTCTATACACAGATAGAAGCAATCTTAAGACTTCCAAACACCTTAGGAACATATCCCACATTCCTAAACAACTCAAATTCGTGACCCACACGAAATCCTATCATAACCAACTCAAATCTTTCCATACTTGAGTCAAACCCGACTCAGTCGCAGCCTGACTCCATAACCTAGTTGGTTAGACCTTTCCGACCAACTCTTTACATCCACATCTCTTCATCACGTCTCGGAACCATGTAGCCACGTCCATGCACTCATTGCACATGTGCAAACATATTCCAATGACGTCCACGGTACCTTCACATGCATTGTTCTTGATTCAATCATGCTGCATAACCTCCTGATCAGCTCAACCACAATTCCTCCTGAATTTGGTTGTTGGAACCTCATCTCCTCCCTGAGACTAGTCCAATGGATCCCATTACCAGCCATGTGTTGAACTCAAGCAACACCTGCACATGAATAAACAACCAATCCATACGAGCCCAAGTCCTCGACTTGACTCACGTTAGTTCCGAACACAACACCTTACGTGAGCACCTCACATAAGCATGTTGCAAAGCATAGAAAAACGATATCAGCCATATCATCTAAAACGCACCAAAAACTTAGCAAATGAATACTAAGCAATCTTTCCAACAATGTAAAGCAAGTACGAAACATTGCAAATGAAAAGCAGAAGCACTGCGGTCAAGTTCCGGACCTTGCCAGAGCAACCCGAACCTTGAGCCGGAGCTAACAAAAGCTGAACCTAGCGCCGGAACTTACCAAAACTAATATACAAAGCTCCCGCCAGAGCTTACAAAATTAGCAGGACCTTAATAAAAAGGTGTTTTGGTGATATTCAAAACTTTTATCGTCAAAGCAAGTGTATTCACTACAAGCCAATATATTCAGCACACATAGATCTTACACACGCTAGTAGAGGGGGATCTCTATTGGTGTGGCGCCAACGACATCCTACTGTGATGCATTACCCGGGAGGAAGGCTGCGACTTGATCGCAGAAATCCATGGAGGTGAGTGTGGGAACCACGCATTGGCCGACACGCTGGTCGGCAAAGCCTTTCGACACGGCTTCTACTGGCCCACAACACTCCAGGATGCCGCTGACATGGTTAAGAAATGCAAAGCGTGCCAGTTCCATGTCAAGCAGATCCACACATGAGCTCAAGTGCTGCAGATGATCCCCCCATGCGGCCATTCACCGTGTGGGGACTGGACATCTTGGGACCTTTCCCAAGAGCCGCCAGAGGATTCCGGTACCTCTACTTTGCCATAGATAAGTTCACCAAATGGCCAGAAGTCACCCCAGTCATCACCATTAACAAGCAGTCAGCAGTGAAGTTCATCAAGTCGATTGTCTGCAGGTACGGGGTCCCGAACAGGACCATCGCTGATAACGTGACCCAATTCACGAGTGCGGCGTTCTAAGAATAATGTGAGGACCTTGGAATCCAAGTTTGTTATGGCTCTGTTGCTCACCCCGAAAGCAATGGGTAGGTAGAGAGGGCAAACGCTGAGATTCTCAAGGGCCTAAGGACTCGTACATGCTCAAGCCTCGAGAGGCATGGTGCAAACTGAGTGGATGAGCTGCCATATGCGCTGTGGGCTAGCCGGACATCAACCAGCCGGGCTACGGGAAAATGCCCTACTTCCTGGTGTATGGGGCGGAGGTCGTCCTTCCCCCAGAGATCACCATGGGCTCCCCTCGTGTTCGGATGTATGACAAAGCTACGCAGGACCAGTTCAGGCGTGAAGATATGGACCTCGTCGACGAGGGACGCATACGAGCAGCCCTTCGAAACGCACGGTACAGGCCAGCGCTCCGACACTATCATTAGTGGACCGTGCGCAGTAGGGAGCTCAAGGTGAACGACCTGGTCCTGCAGCGTCTGCTTTCCCGTGAAGGGACAAACAAACTCTCCCCCAGTTGGGAGGGTCCCTTCTGGGTCACAGAAGTTTGTCGACCAGGGTGCGTTCGCCTAGCTACGGAGGATGGGCAACCAGTGCCCAACCCATGGAATATCGAACACCTCCATAAGTTTTATCCATAGCCAGTGGAAGGGAATTTTATTTTCTTTTGTTATAAAGATAGCATAGTGTCTAGAGACAACACTTGGGTTGACTAAGGTCGGGGGGATGAGCTCTGAGTGTTTGCCTTGCTTGGCATGGTCCGATACCCTGAGAAGGTACACTTAGCTCCCTGTTGCCCAGGTCGGGTGAAAGCGCAACTAGGAATCCCTTGTGAGTTTTGGATGATTTATGACAAACAAATGAGATCCTAACCTCTTTGTTGAGATGAGCACAGGTTTTAATAACAAAATAAGCAAAGTGCCAAAAAGAAGGGAGAATGAGGAGCAAAGTGGAAATGAGCTCAAGGAAGAAGAATAGTAGATCATTGTGTATGGAGTGTGCTAAGGAAACACATCCCAAGAGCTCAATCACAATTAAACACACACATTGCACAAAGTTATACAGGACCGAACTAGTTCGAATGTCACCGGACTAGTCTGATATCCTCTCTGCACAAAATCGGACAAGTCCGATATCCATCGGACTAGTCTGATATCTCTATGACTAGAATCGGACTAGTCCTCCCCAGTGTGGACTAGTCCTCAAAACACTTCACAAGTCACACAAAATCGGACAAGTACGATCACCACCGGACTAGTCCGATAATCATTCTGATCTAAATCGGACAAGTGCGATATTAGCACAGACTAGTCCAAAAAGCTCTCTGACCTAAATCGGACAAGTCCTCCAAGTATGGACTTGTCCCCATAACCACTTAGTGTTTCACTGTGTGGACAAGTCCAATGTCCATCGAACTAGTCCGAAGATTTCCAGAAGCGAAATCGGACAAGTCCGCTCCTAGCCGGATTAGTCTGATATTTCGGGACACTTAGGGTTTGCTACACACAGCACACCGGACTAATCCGGTGTCCACCACGGACTAGTCCGATCTTTCTAAACCCTAACGGTCACTTTTAGAAACCCCATATAAATAGAGGTGCACAACCCAACTTTAAACACTCTCGAACCCTAGCGCCATCACACCTCCCAAGAGCCTCAAAAACACATCTCTCCACGAAATTAAGTGCAACAAAGATCAATCCTTTGAGGATACACTCTAGATCATTGGAAAGACACGTTCAACACTCATTGAGCTCTTGGTTTGATTCTCTAACACACTCCTGTTATTTCATTGTAATCTTTTGAATGTGTTCTTGGTGGTATTTCGTGTTGTAATCTAAGGGAGCCCTCAACATGTGAGAAGGCCCGATTGAATTCGGTTATTCACCCCTTTGTGATAAGTGGAAGAGGATTGGCCTTCGTGGCAATCCGACGAGGGTAGGGTTGGAGAAGACCCGGTCCTTTTGTGGACTCCTCAACATGGACGTAGGTTGCCTCTGTGGGAGCCGAACCACGGGATAAGTCCTTGTGTCTTGCTTTATGTTCATCGTTCTTATTCATCACAGTAATCTAGGGTTTAATCATTATTGCTTACTTTACGTTGAATCATTAAATATAAGATTGAATTGTGATATACCCTAGTCCATAATCTTGCAACACTTCATTTGATTGTATATTTCCGCTACATACATCGAAGAATCAAATTAATCGATCAAACTTAATCAACCTAGTCGGTACACACCGGACTAGTCCGCACTTTACCGGACTAGTCTGATATCTCTGGTTTTAAACTGGTTGTTAAGTGTTGCAGGTTCCGACAAATTTCAAAAAGGCCTATTCACCCCCCCTCTAGGCCACATTCAATTGGTATCAGAGCAGATTCTTTAAGAAAGAGACTAATCGCTCGAACAAGATCATGTCGGACATGAAGGACATCCACAAGAGCAACAACCAAGAAAAGGTTGATAATGATAAGAACCTAAAGGTGGAGAAGCTCCTCGAAACCATTCAAGACTTCGAGGACGACGATGAGGATATGCTAGAACTAACGGCGCTCCTAAGAAAGAAGATACTTTTCAAAGGGAAAGTGAATATTGAAGAAAAGAAGAAGGGGAGTAGTCACACCGACTACTCCCGATATCCTTTTATCTATGATCGTCTCAATTCCAACAATAATCATTATTTGTCTATCCCACTTGGAAAAGCCCCACATTTTGACAGAAGTGATTACTCAATGTGGAGACAAAATATGAAAATGCATCTAATCTCTCTCAATCCAAGTCTATGGCATATTGTGTGCATAGGAATAGATATCCCGGATGACGACGAAGAACTCACACAAGCCAAGAGCAGGCAATTCACCGAAATGCTCAAGCCGCGACCGTAATTACCTCTTCACTCAGTCGGGACGAGTTCACCAAGGTGGATGGACTCGAGATTGCTAAGGAGATATGGGACACACTACAAACTGCACATGAAGGTGACCGGCATGTGCGTGAAGCAAAGATCAAAATGATCGAAGGCAAATTAGAAAGATTCACAATTGAAGAAGATGAGTCACCTCAATATATGTACAACCGGTTAAAGACGCTTGTCCACAAGGTTCGATCATATGAAAGCAAGAAGTGGAATGACCACGAGGTGGTGAAGCTCATCCTTAGAGCTTTCATGCCTCACAACGTCACCTTATGCTCAATGATTAGAGAAAGCCCCAGATACAAGAAAATGACTCCGGATGAATTACTTGGAAAAATCATCAATTTTGAGATGATGGAAAAACAAGCAAAGCATGTCAAACAAATTATCGACCTCACCCCGGCAAAGAAGAAAGGGGTTGCATTGAAGTCCACCCTCAAGCCCCTATCTGAAGAAGCTCGAGAAGCTCAGCTAGAAGAAGACAATGATGATGAGAGCAGTGAATTAGATGAAGAAGATATGATATTGTTCGTGAAGAAATTCAAGAGAATAATGAAGAAAAGACAAGTCACTAAATCAAGCGAAGGGGAGAACAAAGTCAAAGTTGAGGCGGGCATGCTATAGTTGTGGTGAGTATAGTCACTTTATAGTTGATTGCTCATATGAAGAAAACAAGAAAAAGACCAAAGAAGCCAAGCCTCAACCCAGAAATTCTTCAAGAAGAAGAAACAAGCCGAAGAAAGAGTGGGACTCAAATGATGAGTCCTCATCATCCGAAGAAGAAGAGATGGCTAGCATAGCCATCGAGAAGACATCCAAGAAGTCTACTCTCTTCCCTAAACTCGGCGCATGGAAGGGAGATGGCACTTGCCTTATGGTTTTAAACTGGTTGTTAAGTGTTGCAGGTTCCGACAAATTTCAAAAAGTCCTATTCACCCCCCCTCTAGCCCACATTCAATTGGTACCAGAGCAGGTTCTTTAAGAAAGAGATTAATCGCTCGAAGAAGATCATGTCGGACATGAAGGACATCCACAAGAGCAACAACCAAGAAAAGGTTGATGATGATAAGAACCTAAAGGTGGAGAAGCTCCTCAAAGCCATTCAAGACTTCGAGGACGATGATGAGGAGATGCTAGAACTAAAGGCGCTCCTAAGAAAGAAGATACTTTCCAAAGGGAAAGTGAAGATTGAAGAAAAGAAGAAGGGGAGTAGTCACACCTACTACTCCCGATATCCTTTTAACTATGATCGTCTCAATTCCAACAATAATCATTATTCGTCTATCCCACTTGAAAAAGCCCCACATTTTGACGGAAGTGATTACTCAATGTGGAGGCAAAATATGAAAATGCATCTAATCTCTCTCAATCCAAGTCTATGGCATATTGTGTGCATAGGAATAGATATCCCAGACGACGACGAAGAACTCACACAAGCCAAGAGCAGGCAATTCACCGAAATGCTCAAGCCGCGGCCGTAATTACCTCTTCACTCAGTCGGGACGAGTTCACCAAGGTGGATGGACTCGAGATTGCTAAGGAGATATGGGACACACTACAAACTGCACATGAAAGTGACCGACATGTGCATGAAGCAAAGATCAAAATGATCGAAGGCAAATTAGGAAGATTCACAATTGAAGAAGATGAGTCACCTCAAGATATGTACAACCGGTTAAAGACGCTCGTCAACAAGGTTCGATCATATGAAAGCAAGAAGTGGAATGACCACGAGGTGGTGAAGCTCATCCTTAGAGCTTTCATGCCTCGCAACGTCACCTTATCCTCAATGATTAGAGAAAGCCCCGAATACAAGAAAATGACTCCGGATGAATTACTTGGAAAAATCATCAATTTTGAGATGATGGAAAAACAAGCAAAGCATATCAAACAAATTACCGACCTCACCTCGGCAAAGAAGAAAGGGGTTGCCTTGAAGTCCACCCTCAAGCCCCTATCTAAAGAAGCTCGAGAAGCTCAGCTAGAAGAAGACAGTGATGATGAGAGCAGTGAATTAGATGAAGAAGATATGATATTGTTCATGAAGAAATTCAAGAGAATAATGAAGAAAAGACAAGTCACTAAATCAAGCGAAGGGAAGAACAAAGTCAAAGTTGAGGCGGGCATGCTATAATTGTGGTAAGTATAGTCACTTTATAGTTGATTGCCCATATGAAGAAAACAAGAAAAAGACCAAAGAAGCCAAGCCTCAACCCAAGAAATTCTTCAAGAAGAAGAAACAAGCCGAACAAGCGCACATAGGGAAAGAGTGGGACTCAAATGATGAGTCCTCATCATCCGAAGAAAAAGAGATGGCTAGCATAGCCATCGAGAAGACATCCAAGAAGTCTACTCTCTTCCCTAAACTCGGCGCATGGAAGGGAGATGGCACTTGCCTTATGGCAAAGGAAGGTAAACACAAGGTAACCATTAAACCCCCTTCCGTGCATTCCTATTATAGTAATGATGAAATCAATAGTGATAATGAGGATATGTTTATTGGACTAGATAGGGAAAATGCCACAAAAATGAAATTTTTACTTGATCAACTTATTGAGAAGGAGAGGCTGATACATATTCAAGAGGACATGATCATCTCCCAAAAGAAGGAATATGTCAAACTTGACAAGCTTCTAGAACTTGAAAAGGAACGAAGCAAATCACTAGAGCTTGGGTTAGCTTCAAGCAAGGAAACTTGCTTTGAGTTAACCGACTCGAATGCTACAATCAAGGACCAACTTGCTGACCTGATCAAGGTTAACAAGATCCTTGACAAGTTGAGTCACTCAAGCAAGGTGAATCTTCATCCTCTTCAAGTTCACCTTCTCAACCCACTAAAACTGAGGTTGCTTATGCTTGTACATGTAATAAAGTTGACACCAGTTTGAAGGACAAGCCAACCTCTACAAAGGATAAGCATCCTGCCCAAAGTGGCATATTTGACAAGGAGAAGATCAAATATGCACGTAGTGCATACTTGGTCAAAAGACCTCCAAATGTCAAATATGGCATTGGTTACTCTTATGGTGAAAAGCAACATGCTAGAAGCCATAAGAATAACAAGGAGAGGATTACCTTTGTAAAGGGAAGACCCTCTCAAACTGGAAAGTCAAAGATTAAAACACTAATCACACATGAACACCGGACTAGTCCGGTCGGTGTCCGGACAAGTCCGGTCCTCCGGACATGTCTGGCCTCCCAGACTAGTCCTGTACATAAACAACAACAGTTTTTGTTTAGAACTTTCGATGCCTCATATGTCTTAATGAGAAATAATTTTGGCAAAGTTTATGCTTATTATGTCGGGCCACACCATGAGAACACCAAGTCTCATGTTTGGGTGCCCAAATGTCTTGTAACTACCTCCAAGGACCCAAGCAAGCTTGGGTACCTAAAACCAAAGCATAATTTGTTTTTGCAGGCTTATTCCTCCGGTGGATCTAAATGGGTGCTAGACAGTGGCTGCACCAACCATATGACCGGAGAAAGAATGTTGTTCGTGGAATATGAAGAAAATGAGGATCCAAACAAGGGCATCTATTTTGGAGATAATAGACAAGGAAAGGTACTCGGTACCGGTAAAATTGTCATATCATCTAAACACACACTTTCTCATGTATTACATGTTGAATCCTTAGATTATAACCTGCTGTCCAAATCTCAATTATGTGACAAAAGTTATAATTGCTTGTTCACTAACGAGGGTGTGACCGTTTCTAGGAGGGGTGATAGTTCCATTGCATTCAAGGGTATGTTAAATGGAGAGCTCTATCTTGTTGATGTCAACAAGGACAAAGCTGAACTTGACACATTCTTGATTGCAAAAACCAACATGGGTTGGCTGTGGCACAGACGGCTAGCGCATGTTGGTATGAGGAACCTTCAAAAACTCCCCAAGGGCGATCACATTCGAGGTTTAAAGGATGTTGTGTTTGAGAAAGACAGGCCTTGTAGCGCGTGCCAAGCCGGGAAGCAAGTTGAAGTACCTCACCCCGCCAAGAACGTCATGACTACAACAAGACCGCTCGAGCTACTTCACATGGACTTATTTGGTCCAATTGCCTACATAAGCATCGGCAGTAACAAATATGGTTTAGTAGTTGTTGATGATTTTTCTCGCTTCACTTGGGTTTTCTTTTTGCATGATAAGTCAGAAACACAAGGAATACTCAAGAAGTTCTTCAAGCGAGCTCAAAACGAATTCTCGTTGACAATCAAGAACATTCGAAGCGACAACGGCACAGAGTTCAAGAACACACAAGTGGAGGAGTACCTTGATGAAGAAGGCATAAAGCACGAGTTTTCAGCTCCGTACTCCCCACAACAAAATGGAGTTGCCGAAAGAAAGAACCGAAATCTCATAAAGATGGCAAGAACAATGCTCGATGAGTACAAGACCTCGGATTGATTTTGGGCGGAAGCGATTAACACCGCTTGACACGCTGTAAATCAACTTTATCTTCATCGACTACTCAAGAAGACATCCTATAAGCTACTCACCGGTAACAAGCCTAATATTTCATATTTTCAAGTTTTCGGTTCTCCATGTTATATATTGAACAAGAAGCCTAGGACTTCAAAGTTCGCTTCGAAGTCCGATGAAGGTTTCTTGCTTGGTTATGATTCGAACACTTACGCCTATCGTGTTTTCAACAAGACCTATGGACTTGTTCAAGTAGCACGTGACGTGGTGTTCAATGAAACTAATGGATCCCAAAACGAGCAAGTTGATCCATGTGTACTAGGTAAAGAAGAAGCTCCTTGTCAAGCATTGAAAAGAATGGCCTTAGGTGAAGTTCGACCACAAGAGTCACCTCTACACGTGTATGAGGAAGATGAACCCCAAGAGGAGGTCAACGATCAAGGGGGAGCTTCCACACAAGATCAACCACAAGAATACGAAGATAATCAACAAGTCAACAAAGGCAACCATTTAGGGGGAGAAGAAGATGATCATGAAGATACAACACCTCAAGTGCCACACCCAAGAGTACACCAATGCGTCCAAAGGGATCACCCAATCGACAATATCATCGGTGACATCCAAAAGGGAGTAACCACTAGATCTCGCATAGCTAACTTTTGTGAGGACTATTCATTTGTATCCTTTTTGGAACCGTGCAGGGTTGAGGATGCATTGAAAGATCCGGACTGGGTGGTGGCAATGCAAGAAGAATTGAACAACTTCAAGCGGAACGAGGTGTGGTAACTCGTGGCAAGACTCAATGCAAACATTATCGGCACCAAGTGGGTCTTCCGCAATAAACAAGATGAACACGGGGTGGTGACAAGGAACAAGGCACGACTTGTGGCCAAAGGGTATTCACAAGTCAAAGGTTTGGATTTCGATGAGACCTTTGCTCCCGTAGCTAGACTTGAATCCATTAGAATATTACTTGCATATGCTACTCACCATGATTTCAAGCTGTATCAAATGGATGTGAAAAGCGCCTTCCTCAACGGACCAATCAAGGAGGAGGTGTATGTGGAGCAATCCCCCAGGTTTGAAGACGAAGAGTTCCCCGACCATGTATTTAAATTGCATAAGGCTCTCTACGGCCTCAAACAAGCTCCTAGAGCTTGGTATGAGTGTCTTAGAGATTTATTAATTGAAAATAGCTTTAAGATTGGCAAAGTAGACTATACATTGTTTACAAAGAATTTTGACAATGATCTTTTTATTTGTCAAATTTACATTGACGATATAATCTTTGGGTCAACTAATCAATCTTTTTGTGAGGAATTTAGTAAAATCATGACAGATAGGTTTGAAATGTCAATGATGAGAGAACTAAAGTACTTCTTGGGATTCCAAGTGTGGCAACAAAAGGAAGGGACATTCATAAGCCAAACCAAGTACACGCAAGACATACTCAAGAAGTTTGGTATGGACAAGGCGAAGCCTATAAAGACTCCCATGGCAACAAATGGCCACTTGGATCTCAATGAAGATGGACCTAGCGTCGACCAAAAGGTATATCGCTCCATGATTGGATCTCTACTCTATTTATGTGCATCTAGGCCAGATATTATGTTGAGTATATTTTTGTGTGCAAGATTTCAAGCCAATCCTAAGGAATGTCACTTGACAGCCGTAAAAAGGATCTTGAGATATTTAGTTCATACACCCAACCTTGGTCTTTGGTACCCAAAAGGCTCAAAATTCAATCTCATTGGTTACTCCGATGTAGATTATGACAGATGCAAAGTAGATAGAAAAAGTACCTCCGGTACATGCCAATTCCTAGGGAGATCTTTAGTTTCTTGGTCCTCCAAGAAATAAAATTCCATTGCCTTATCCACTGCCAAAGCGGAGTATGTTGCAGCGGGAGTTGTTGTGCACAACTCCTTTGGATGCGACAAACTCTAAGGGATTACGGTTGCAATATGAACCGTATTCCACTCCTTTGTGACAATGAGAGTGCCACTAAAATTGCCCATAATCCCGTTGAGCACTCTAGAACCAAACATATAGACATAAGGCATCACTTCTTGAGAGACCACTCCATGAAAGGAGATATAGCCATTTCCCATGTCAACACCCTAAAGCAATTGGCCGACATATTCACCAAGCCACTTGATGAAAAACGCTTTTGTGAACTCCGAAATGAACTAAATATCCTTGATGCTCGGAGTGTGGCTTGAAATGTTGCATACCTGTATGAATTCTTCAAAATATGTTGATTGGATTGTGAAAATCATCTCTCTCAATTTTCTCCGGAAAACTATGTTAATTATTAGATCCTGGTGAATTATGATCATTGCTTGATTGTTGTATGCTTACTGATCATATTCATCAAGATTATTTGATTTGATTTGCCTCCCTATTTTCTAAATATGTACATTCAAATATATATGAAAGGGCTAAGATATTCTTGCCTGGTGACCACAGACTAGTCTGTGGTTACTCGGACTAGTCCGCCCATGCAGACTAGTCCGCGGAGTGCCGGTTAGGCCGGACTAGTCCGGTAGACAACAGACTAGTCCGATATAGCCTCTGGAAAAGTTCGGACTAGTCCGGTCGTCTCCGGACTTGTCCGATTTTTCGTGTCCATAACCCTAGCCACCACCAAACCCTAATCCCTTCATCCTCACTCTTGCCTCACGCGTTCTCTCTCTCAAACTCGAGCTCCCAAGGAGATTTTGCATCCCCTCCACCAAAAAGCTACGTATTTGGGTGGAAATCAAGCTTCCTCCCTCGAAGATTGAAGTTCTCGGAGAAGTCCGGACTTCAACACCTCCTTCTTCGAGAATCAATCGATTTTTTCGGTAATTTTCACCATAACCCTAGAAACCTTGATTTTCTTCATTGTTGATCGAACTACCCTGGGATCCAAATGGCTCAAGAGGGGGCCCTTGGTTGAAGATGTGCTCAGTTGGAGACATCGCCACCGGTGAAACCTCAGTGGGGTCTAAATAGGCTAGTAATCCCTTTGTAAAGGCTATTTTGTGATCTCTTGGCCACACACCAACGGAAGTGTGTAATGTGACCGGCGGGTCATGGGCATAAGGGAGGTTCTTAGTCACCGAAAGGTGATGAAATCACGAAGACGTGGGTAAAACGGTACAAACTCTGCAGAGTCTAATAAACTATCATGATAGACGTGCTCCCGGTTATGAGCACCTGGACAACTTCCATGATTAGAAGGGTTTTGGCTTTGGGATGGTTTGGTATTGGCTTTGGGATGGTATTATGGTTCATGGTGATAAATATGGATATTGGCAATGGTGAATTATGGACTGATATTATGATGGTTACATGATTATGATGGGAATATTTCACATACGTATAATATATTGCTTTTCAAATATTTTAATGTACTTTTCAGCACTTAACCATTATTATATTCGTCATTTGAATCATCCACATGTCATACTTTCCTCATTTGCTGAGTATGACATGTACTCACTCTTGCAATCCCCCCCCAACAGTTGCAGGTTAGGATTGTGAGTTTAATGGCGATAATGCGAAGTTCTAGGCCGTGTCCACCGTCCGCTTTGCCTGTGGTTTTATTGGAGCTGCGCTATCCCTTATGCTTAGTTTGCTTAGTTGCTTAATTAGTTTATTTTTGCTGCATTAGTTGAACTTGTCATTAATCTTCATAGGAGCTTGTATTCGAGGATAATATGGTTTGTGTAGAAAATTTGGTTAATTAATCTTGTTCTGTGGTAACTTTTTGTATATCCTTTTGTGATTGCACTCGTGTATGTGTGTTGAACGTCCTGGGCACACATATGCGTTCACTTGGTTCATGTTCGGAACCGAGTGTCACAGATTGGTATCAGAGCCACAGGTTGACCATAGGATGCAGCCTAGATAGAATGGACACTTTAGAGCACATAGGAGCACTCAGGAATCGCTGTATTTTGGTTGGTATGCTGTTTGCTTGTGTGTTTAATAGAGGATTTTGGGATGCTTTAGCATTGCCATGTCCATGTAGGCTAGTTAGTTGTCTAGTTTCATATCCCTTGATGCATATAGTTGGGGACGTTTTCTAATTCTTACCTATTGCTTTTCTTCAGATGGTGAGGACCCGCAACCAGAGGGATGTCAATGATGATGAGGAGAACCATGGAGTACATCAGAGCAACAATGGACAAGGACCCGCTCATGGAGCTATCAATATTGAGCAGCTACTGGCTATGCAGAACCAGCTCATGCAGACCATGATACAGACTATGGGACAACCGCAGGCTGGTAACATCATCAATCAGCTTCACATGCCTCCGCCGCCACCCCCACCTCCTCATAACCGGTTGGGAGAGTTTATGAGGACTAGGCCGCCAACCTTTGCTCAAGCTGCTGACCCTATGGATGCCGATGATTGGCTCAAGTCTGTGGAGAAGAAACTTACTATTGTCCAATGCAGTGACCGGGAGAAGGTGCTATTTGCTTCTCATCAACTCGTTGGAGCAGCTGCGGATGGGTGGGATGCTTATTGCAATGCTCATGAGAATCAAGAGAGTATCACTTGGGCGGAATTCAAGGAGAACTTTCGTTCTCATTATGTGCCAGAAGGAGTTATGACCTTGAAGAGGCAAGAATTTGAGAACCTGAGGCAAGGAAGATCGAGTGTGGGTGAATATCTCAATAAGTTCACTCAACTCTCAAGGTATGCGCCTGAGGATGTGAGCCGGAACAGCCGGAAGCAATACTTATTCATAAGAGGCCTCAACAATGGAATTCAAGTACAATTGCTCAATTGTGACTATGTAAATTTCCAGAAGCTTGTGGACAAAGCAATTGTGGCGGAGAACAAGGTTCGTGAGATGGAGCAAGACAACAAGAGGAAGGCGCCATACCAAGGACAGCAACAAGGAAGTAATGTGCGCTCTCGCTTTGCGCCTCCTAATGCGCCATACTACAACTCCTCTACTCCTGTACAGCGCCCTAGATTTGCACCACGCCCAGCTCAGTTTGTGCAGCAGCGGCCCGTTATGCAAGCACCTAGGCCTCCAATGCCTTATGCACCTCGTGCTAATTTCCTAAATGCAAATGCTCAAAACCAAGCTCGTCCCAATAATTCTGGTGGAGTTAAGAAGTGCTATACTTGTGGAGAAGTTGGACACTTTGCGCATCAATGTCCTAAGTCAGGCCTTAGTCAAGGAAGCAATGCACCGAGGCAAAACCCAAGACCCAATGGAGAACACCCGCAAGGAAACCGCGGATAGCAGAATTTTGTTCGTGGCAATGTGAACCATGTCTCTACGGAGGATGCTCAACAAGCGGACGACGTGGTCATTGGTATGTTCCTTGCAAACTCCGACCCCGCGACTATGTTGTTTGATTCTGGAGCATCACATTCATTCATTGCATCGAAGTATGTTGCCAAGTATAGTTTGCCTATCTCTCATATGAAGTTTACTCTATTGGTTAAGTCTCTTGGAGGAGAGATGAGGAAAAATATAGTATGTCCAAAAGTAAGCATTAGAATAAGGGGGGTAGACTTCTCCGCCAACCTCATTGTTTTGGATTCTCAAGGATTGGACATTATACTTGGTATGGACTGGTTAAGGAAGCACAATGGAGTTATTGAGTGTTCCACGAAGACGGTGAAGTTGACCAATGAAGAAGGGATCACCGTAGAATTTGAAACATCTCAAACCGCACCAAAGCAATTGGAGTTGAATCATATGGACGGTGCCGCAATTGAGGAAATTCCGATGGTGTGTGAATTTTTGGATGTTTTTCCGGACGAGTTGCCAGGTATGCCACCTGATCGAGACATTGAGTTTGTTATTGATTTAATACATGGAACTGCACCTATAGCTAAGAGGCCATATAGGATGCCTCCTATGGAATTAGCGGAGCTCAAGAAACAAATTCAAGAGCAATTAGAGAAATGTTTTATTCGCCCTAGTTCTTCACCTTGGGAGCGCCCGTGCTGTTTGTGGACAAGAAGGATGGAACCCAAAGGATGTGTGTGGATTACCGAGCTCTCAACAAGGTAACAATCAAGAACAAGTACACCTTGCCATGCATAGAAGACTTGTTTGATAGAATGAAGGGTGCTTGTGTCCTCTCTAAGATTGATTTGAGGTCGGGATATTTTCAAATGAAGATTAGACCATCGGACATACCCAAGACAGCTTTTAGGACACGGTATGGATCTTATGAGTACCCGTGATGTCCTTTGGATTTACCAATGCACCTGTCTACTTTATGTATCTCATGAATAAAGTCTTCATGGAGTACTTGGACAAGTTCGTTGTGGTGTTTATTGATGACATTATGATCTACTCGAAGGATGAGAAAGAACATGAGGAACACTTGAGGCTTACGCTACAAAAATTGAGGGAGCATCAATTGTATGCCAAGTTCAACAAGTGTCATTTTTGGTTGAGAGAGGTGTCGTTTTTGGGTCATATCATCTCAGGAGGAGGAGTATCGGTTGACCCCGGAAAAGTGAGAGACGTGTTGAAGTGGGAACCGCCGCAAAATGTCAAGGAAATAAGGAGTTTTCTTGGAATGGCTGGATATTACCGTCGATCCATCAAGGACTTTTCCAAGATAGCCAAGCCTATGACGGAGTTGCTAATGAAGGGGAAGGAGTTCCAATGGACCGAAGCTTGTCAAAACAGTTTTGAGGAGTTGAAGAAGAGGTTGACAACAGCCCCAGTTTTGGTATTGCTGGATGTAAGCAAGAGTTTTGATATTTATTGTGATGCATCAAGACAAGGACTCGGATGTGTATTGATGCAAGAAGGTCAAGTGGTCGCCTATGGATCAAGACAACTGAAGAAACATGAGCAGAATTACCCAACACATGATTTAGAACTTGCAGCCGTGGTACATGCATTGAAAATTTGGAGACACTACATCCTTGGACATAGGTGTGAAATTTATACGGATCACAAGAGTCTTAAGTATATTTTCACACAAACAGATCTGAATTTGAGGCAACAGAGATGGTTGGATCTCATCAAATATTATGATTTTTGGATCAACTATCATCCGGGAAAAGCCAATGTAGTGGCCGACACATTGAGTAGGAAGGGAGTAAGTCATCAACTCACAGTTCGAGAGTTACCATCCGAGTTATGTAAGGAGTTTGAACAGTTGAACCTTGGGTTTGTAAATGAGATGGAGATGATGGAGTTAAATCCGACCTTGGAACAAGAAATTTGAGAAGCACAAACCACGGGTGAGGGGATCAAGGAAATCAAGGAAAGGACCGAAGAAGGGAGAGAATTCAGATTTGATGAAGACGAACATGGTACCTTATGGCTTGGAAAGAGAATTGTCGTGCCTAATGTGAAGCATATTCGGAAGACAATATCAAAGGAGGCACATGACACTGTACTCATTTCATCCCGGTTGTACAAAGATGTACAAGGATTTGAAGACATGCTATTGGTGGGCCAGCATGAAAAAGGACATAGCCGAATATGTTGCGTTGTGTGATGTGTGCCAACGAGTTAAAGTTGGACATCAAAGGCCAGCTGGATTATTGCAACCATTGAAGATCCCAGAATGGAAGTGGGATGAAATCGGAATGGACTTCATAGCTGGGTTACCACGTACTCAGTCCGGTTACGACTAAATTTGGGTAATTGTGGATCGCTTAACCAAGTCAGCTCATTTTGTTCCTAAGAAGACCAAATATACAGCTGCACAATTGGCTGAAATATACATGGAGCGTATTGTGTGTCGACACGGAGTACCAAAGAAGATAGTCTCAGATAGAGGTTCTCAGTTTACCTCCAGATTTTGGCAGAAATTGCATGAAGCTTTGGGAACAAGGTTGAACTTCAGTTCAACATATCACCCTCAAACGGATGGACAAACCGAGAGGACCAACCAAATTTTGGAAGACATGTTAAGAGCTTGTGCTTTCAAGCATGGGAAAAGTTGGGACAAGAGCTTGCCATATGCAGAATTTTCATACAACAATAGTTACCAAGCAAGTTTGAAAATGTCACCCTATGAAGCACTACGGAAGGAAGTGTAGGACACCTTTGTTTTTGAATGAAACGGGAGAAAACCAAGTATTTGGTCCTGATGTGTTACAAGACGCTGAAAGATAAGTTCGAATAATTCGTGAAAACCTAAGGGTTGCTCAGTCGCGGCAAAAAGGTTATGCGGATAATCGACGAAGGAATCTGGTAGTTGATGTTGGAGATTACGTATACCTTAAAGTGTCACCTATCCGAGGGCAACGCCGGTTTAACGTCAAAGGAAAACTCGCACCTCGCTATATTGGGCCATTTAAGATTCTGGACAAGCGAGGAGAGGTAGCTTATCGACTTGAGTTGTCGGCGTATCTCTCCAGTGTACACGACGTGTTTCACGTATCTCAACTCAAGAAGTGTCTGAGGATGCCGGAAGAACAAGTGTCGATGGACGAGTTAGAACGTCAGGAGGATTTGTCCTATGTCGAGCAACCTATCAAGATCTTGGACGTGAAGGAAAGGGTCACGAGAAATAAGAGGGTCCGTTGGTGCAAAGTGCAATGGAACCACCATACGGAAGTCGAAGCTACGTGGGAACGTGAAGAAGACCTGAAGGCAGAATTCCCTTATCTTTTCTCCACGCTATCGAATCTCGAGGGCGAGATTCACTTTAAGGGGGGTAGGTTTGTAACACCCTAATTTTTGCATCATGCATTGCATACATAATCATGCATTAAACATTAATAGAATAAAAGAAAAATAATAAAACATAAAATATACATATACAAATATGTGTAGCAAAAGAAGAAAAAGAAAATAATAGCATAAAACTTGTAATAGGGAATAAGTATAAAAACAATAATAATAATATAATATATATATATATATGTGAAACCTGAAAAAACAAATAAATATATATACATATATATAATATATATAATAATATGTAAAAAATATTAATAATAAAATATATAACAATAATAAATAAATAATTAATTAAAAAAGGAAAAAAGGAAAAAACAAAAAGGGAAGCAGCACTGGCCGGCCAGGCTGCCCGAGGTGGCCCGCTCCCGATCGCGCCTGCCCCGCGCGCACCAGCCCCGCTCCCAGCGTGCGCGCCTGCCGCGCCTGGCCCCACCCTGCCACCCCGCGCTCGCCGCGCGCCGACCCGCGCGACCCTTCAACACGCGCGCCACGCGTCCCCCCCCCCCCGCGCCCCTGCAGCACACGCGCCGCGCGCCCCAGGCCGAGTCAGCCACGGTGCCGCCCGCGCCACGCCCGCGCCCAGCTATAAAAGCCCCGGGGGCTTCGTATTTTCCTATAGCCAAGAACCCTAGCCGCCGGTAGGGAAAAAGAAACATGGGACAGAGGTGCCGCCAGGAAGAAAAAAAAAAGAGAGGAAAAAAGGGGAGGAAGAGGAAGAAAAAAGAGGAGGGCGCTGTCGTCCGCCGGAGATCGTCGTCGTGCCGCCGGAGGACCGCTGCGCCATCCACTTCGTCTACGCGCCACCTCCGTTCCGCGATCTTCGAACCCGTCGCATCTACGGTAGGGTTCGTTTTTCCGATGCGAATTTTAGCGACGTATTAGATCTAATAGACGTAAATTGATTTTAGTTGCATTGTCTTTTTATTTTCAGCAGTATTAATCCTCGCTAAAACCCCCATAAACTCATATGAACACGTATGAACTAGTTGCATCTAACTAATAAACAACCATAGTTAATTAATTATTGAACCTTGCATGCATGCATGTCATTCCATGTTGATTAATTTGTGTGCGTCATGATGAATTGTATGTACTTTCTTGTATGTGTGATCACGAGTAGAGAGAAGTGCTCAAGAGGTCGTGTACGAGGATTTCCAGAACCAAGACTTCGAAGTGCTTGAGCAACCCTAACCGTCGGAGCATGGCAAGTGTCCTTGAACCATATTGATCCTGTTTTAAAATAAATGTTTTGTTTGTAAAATTGCATGTTGTGTCAATTCGATGGGAAATCCTATGGTAGGAAGTTTACTAGATTTGTTTAACCACCCTTGTCGCTTGGAATTTATGGTAGAAAGTCGGGAAGGGCTTTTTTACCTTTTTGCTTCGCCTAATTAATTGGGATGGAAAACAACACCACACATTTAATTATGCATTAATGATATTCTGATTAATGTGAACTGGTCAATACGGTATGGTAATGGGTGATCTAAGCAAGCCTGGTATGTGGATGGGTTGGATGTCATGGTGATTTGTTTGCTTTATATCTAAGGACCGGTTCATGCGAGAATAAGCCAGGATTACAGTGCCACCACGAGGCCAAGTATAGGTGTGGCATAGCTGATTAATTAGGGCTTTGCGAGTGCTATTTGGACCATTAAGGATGCTCAGGGAAGCGGTAGACGGATTGGGTTTGTTGATGATTGGTGGGACTACCCTGGGATCCGAATGGCTCAAGAGGGGGTCCTTGGTTGAAGATGTGCTCAGTTGGAGACATCGCCACCGGTGAAACCTCAGTGGGGTCTAAATAGGCTAGTAATCCCTTTGTAAAGGCTATTTTGTGATCTCTTGGCCACACACCAACGTAAGTGTGTAATGTGACCGACGGGTCATGGGCATAAGGGAGGTTCTTAGTCACCGAAAGGTGATGAAATCACGAACATGTGGGTAAAACGGTACAAACTCTGCAGAGTCTAATAAACTATCATGATAGTCGTGCTCCCGGTTATGAGCACCTGGACAACTTCCATGATTAGAAGGGTTTTGGCTTTGGGATGGTTTGGTATTGGCTTTGGGATGGTATTATGGTTCATGGTGATAAATATGGATATTGGCAATGGTGAATTATGGACTGATATTATGATGGTTACATGATTATGATGGGAATATTTCACATACGTATAATATATTGCTTTTCAAATGTTTTAATGTACTTTTCAGCACTTAACTATTATTATATTCGTCATTTGAATCAGCCACATGTCATACTTTCCACACTTGCTAAGTACGACATGTACTCACTCTTGCAACCCCCCCCCCCCCAACAGTTGCAGGTCAGGATTGTGAGTTTAATGGCGATAATGCGAAGTTCTAGGTTGTGTCTACCGTCAGCTTTGCATGTGGTGTTATTGGAGCTACGACATCCCTTATGCTTAGTTTGCTTAGTTGCTTAGTTAGTTTATTTCCGCTGCATTAGTTAAACTTGTCATTAATCTTCATAGGTGTTTGTATTCGAGGATAATATGGTTTGTGTAATAAAATTTGGTTAATTAATCTTGTTCTGTGGTAATTTTCTGTATATCCTTTTGTGATTGCACTCGTGTATGTGTGTTGAACATCCTGGGCACACATATGCGTTCACTTGGTTCATTTTTGGAACCGGGTGTCACAGTAGCCCTGCAGCTAGGTATGGCCAGGCGGCACATTGGAGCCATTGTGAGGGGATAGCATTTACTCCCAAATCTTAATAGGGATTTGGTACACCCGGGGCCACTTGTTGGGCCCCAGGTCCTACTGTAAGCTGATCGGCCTTGGACTATAAAAGGACCGAGCGGCAACCGATTAAGACAAGTTCTCTCAGACCCAGGATACACTCGAGCAATACAACACAATCCATCGTGGAGTAGGGTATTACGCCCAGGCGGCCCGAACCACGTAAATCCCTCGTGTTCATCATTCTCTGAGCTCGATCTTGCTAGGACTAGCCCCCGAATATTCAACGAACCCCCGCAGGATGCCTCTGAGCTAGTCCGGGGGAGGTGTCGGTTTAGACACCTCGACGGCCTTGGATATTCTCGAGGTTAAAAGTGTAATGCTAGAAACCCAAAGAATAACAAGGAATTGATTGCTTTTGTATAGAAAAGCTCAAATCAAGTTAATAACATCAAACATGTTCCCTCCTTTTATGAAAAAGCTAAAGATGGACCAAACATTATGTTTCATAACTTATGATGCCTCATATGTTCTTATGAAAGATGAATTTAACCTTTTTTATGACAAGTACGTTGGGCCACTCCAAAAGAGTCCAAAATCTTGTGTGTGGGTGCCCAAATATCTTATTACTAACCTCCGAGGACCCAAGCAAGCTTGGGTACCTAGAACCAAGGCCAAATTCTATTTTGTAGGTGTACCAACCCCCCCCCCCCCCCCCCCCGTTGGATCAAAAGAAGTACTTAATTGGCATCAACCACATGACCGAGCGAAAGAAAAACATTCATGGGGTACAGTGAAAATCATAGTTCATCTCCACCCATACTATCAACACAAGTGCTCAAGATGTACAATAACTGGAGAGCAATGATTAAGGGGGAGCCTCGACATGAGAAAGAGCTCCATATGTACAAAATCAACTTCAAGAAGATCAAAATAATTAGTACAACAATGGAGGCAATGATCAAGGGGGAGATGAAAAAAAAAAGGAGAAAGAGGTTACAAGACCATAAATGCTTCTAGACAGCATTAAGCTGGTATATTAATCTATGTTCGTAATTTATTATACTCCTGTGCATATAGGCTCAATGCCATACCGAGTATATGTTTTGTGTGCAATGTTCCAATGTGGCTTGAAACACTGCATACCTGGTTGTGATGTCAAAATTTACTCATTTTTACGAAAATTTGCCCCTTATCTCGGTTTTCTCTTGAAAACTATTTAAATTAGTGAATCTTGGTGAATTATGGCCATTGTATGACTGTTGATTGCTTACTGGTCATATTCATTAAGATTATTTATGAAATTTTGTCCTTCGGATCACTATTATATCAAACTCCCAAATTATCTTGGTATCTAGTTCTGATCTGTCCTGCTGATCCGGACTAGTTCGGAGTCAGAACCGGGCTAGTCCGTTGCTACAGACCAGTCCGGCCCCATACCGGACTTGTCTGGTCATGCACCAGACTAGTCCGTATTTATCGGGCTTAACCCTAGCCTTCTGCCAGGACTTCTTCTTCCACCTCTCAAAATCGCATTTGCTCTCTCTCTCTCCTCAACCTTGAGCCGCCAAGGCGATTTTTTTGCATTTAGCCACAAAAATCAAAGATTTCTCCATAGGAAATCTTCTCCTCGGTGAAGCTTCCACACTCTGGACTAATCCGGACCTCACTTTGTGCCTCCTCTCCGCATTGTTGATTTTCGGTAAAACTCTTTCTTAACACTAGTTCTCACTTTTCCTCCAGTCTTGCTTATTTTTTTTCTTGATTCCTAGGGCATACATTACCTTTCTAGATGTATTTCTGCTGTATTCCTACTCGTTGTGCATCAATTCGAGCTAGATTTGTTGAAAATAGGAAGCTAGGGTTCATACGTCAGTTTGTACTAGTCTGGTGTTCCTGCACGGACAAGTTCGGTCCTCTGGACAAGTTCGCACTCTGAAAACAGACAAGTTCGGTACTCTGAATATTTGAACCTCTAAATTCTTATTTTTACAAACTCTATAATCAATTATTATCAATCCTTGGAAATCCCCTGTCAGACACGATGTCGTCAGCTTCTGAAGATAGCTCATTTGATTATGAAGACGAGCGTGATCGTGCAAGGGTACAAAAAGCCAAAGAGAGAGTCATGAAGAAGAGGCATGACCACAATGTTCACTCCTCTCCTCCCGACGATGCTCTTCCTAAGAAGAGGAGAGTGGTACTGAAGAAAGCTGTAAGCAAGGATGGTGTTGGAAGGTCAACAACACCTAGGAGAAGCATCAACAAGGGAAAAGGATTGGCTAGTGGTCCTATTGGTTCGTTGAAGATGAAGGCCCCTATTCACCGCAACAGACATCCTTTAGATGATGATTTTTCTGGAAAGGAAAGTGAATTGGCTGATAGATATAGGAAAATTGAAGTATATGAGCAGCCTAAGCAATCAGCTTATCCCAGATTCTGGAGCAATTTTCATGCTGATTATTATGAGCATGTTTCTATGAAGATGAAGAACCCCGTGATTCAAAGTTAGTGGGTCAATTTCACCTACCTCCAATCCAAGAAGTGCCAAGCCTATCAAGAGGTCTTGGAGGCATTGGAGAGACATGGATTGAAGGATGTTCTATCCTTATGGTATAATTAGAACAATGAAATCATTACCCAATTCTACTCTACTCTATACTTCGCCTGTGATGATGGGGATAAGATGATTTGGACGATACATGGATCCATGTATAGTGTCACCTATGAAGAGTTTGCAAGGATACTCCATCTTGAGAATTCCTTGGACAATGACCTCACAATTCACAGCCTAAAGCCTTTGGAGAAGGATGAGCTGGAATTCCTCTATGACACAAGAATGCCTTACAAGCCTCCAACTACCAAATATTTGAAGCCATTCTATGCAGTCCTGAATAAAATTTTGAGGAAGACCATAGCTCCCAAGAAAGGAGATGCAGGATCCATCCAAGGGACTCTAAGGACATTGATGAAAGTGATAAGACACAGAGGAACTTTCAATGTCTTTGAGTACATCTACAACGATATTGTGAACATCTCAATTATTCCAAACAGGTCATGTGGCAATGCACCATATATCATGTACATGATTAAAAAGTTGACAGGACTTGAGTTTGTCAAAGATGTTACTCACACTGCCTCAAGCCTAAGAAGCCAACTGTTTACACCATCCCCTCTGCTTCTGCTTCACCTGCAGTGGAGCAGAGATCCAAGCAAGCTAATGAAGGCTCAAAGACTCCAGCTGCTACTTCTGCTCCTCCACTTTCTAGAGAGTCCTCCGGTGGTGTGCTAAAAATGCTTTCCTCCATCTTTGCATCCTGCCGCAAAGTGGAAATTAAGCAGCACAAGGAGAGTTTAGTCAGGAAGAAACATCAAAGATACATGAAGGCCATTGTTGAAGGTCATAAACAACACTTCCCCCGGACCTGCTTAGAGAGCAGCCCGCGGAGGTTCTTTAGATTCACGAGGGCTAGTCCCAGGAGATTGAGCGCAGCGAGATGATGAACACAGAGGGTTTACGTGGTTCGGGCTGTCGGAGCGTAACACCCTACGTCCACGGGAGTTTTTGTGTATTGCCTTGCTTGAGCGTGTATGAGTTTCGATCCTTTGTGAAGGTCGTCTGCCGAGTCCTTTTATAGTCCAAGGACTCCGCGGTCACAAGGTGGGCCCTGGGGCCCGACAGGTGGTCCCGGGGATAGCCAAATCATATACGAGATCTAGGATTAAATGCTATCTACTTTCCTTTGTCAGGGGCTTCAATGTGCCCTCCGGCCACGCCGTGCGCCAGGGCTACACATAGTTGTTCATGATGGCAGAGCATGTCCAGTCCGTCTAGTCCCCGCAGCTTACTTGTCCGTCTTGCGTCGTGGGTCTGTACCGGCTACTTGGACAAGACAGGACACTGGAGCCTTGACTTGTGCATGCGCGACTCCGCTTCACCTGGGGAAGGCGCGCATACTTAATGCCCGTCTGAGCAGCGCACTCTTGCCTTTAATGCGGCCTCCTGCCGCACTGAGTTGGTCGTCCGCCACGTGGTCGCACCGGAGCCTGCCTCTGCGGGGAGTCGGGCGCCTGGCTGTACAGGCCACGTGGCGCCTCCGGATCCCACCTCCGCGGAAGGGCGGAGGCTCAGCCCTGCGAGCCATGTGGTAGTTCTAGAGCCCTTCCCTGCGGGGAGATGGGCCTGGTCCCTAGGGTTCCAATGGCTATGTGGCAGCCCCGAAGCCCGCCTCGGTGGGGAGGCGAGGGTCCAGTTCTGCCGGCCACGTGGCAGCCTCGGAGCCCGCCTCGGCGAGGAGGCGAGGGTCCGGTTCGGCCGGCCACGTGGCAGCCCTGGAGCCCGCCTCGGCGGGGAGGCGAGGGTTCGGTTCTATCGGACACGTGGCTGCCCCGGAGCCCGCCTCGACAGGGAGGCGAGGGTCTGGTCCTACCGGCCATGTGGCAGCTCGGGAGCCCGCCCCGGCGGGGAGGTAGGATCTGGTCCTTCTCTCCACGACGTGGCAGCCTCGGACTCTGCCTCCAAGTAGAGGCCGAGTCCTTAGCCGTTTTCTCCTTGTGCGCAGGGGTACGCGTTCTGCGGGGTACCGATAGTGGCCCCCGAGCCCACCTCGAGAGAGTCGTCGATACTGCAGGTGGGGTCTTCTTCCTTATCTTCCCGTGCAACTCTTTCGATTCCAATTCGGGGCAGTTCCCCGGGCGGCACGTCCCTGCCATCATGGCGACGCATCTCCCTCTGGTAAGCGGAGGCGCGGGACGTGCGCCGCGCGACATGACTTCTGCTTTCAATTGTGCTTTAACTGCGGCGGTTCCCAAGGTGGCTCCTGCACTTCCGCTGCTTTTGCCTTTTCAGAAACCGCCGAGTTACCTCCCGCATAGTTGGCCACCCGGCTCGTCTTCTTTGCCGAGCAACCCGGGCCCTCATGTCATTGCCTATGCGGGTCTGTTTCTATTCTACCGAGGCTGTGGCGATTCACATGCCACGTCTGTTGGATTGCAGAGGTGAATAAAAAGAGACCTTTCCCCCTAAGGGTCCTTTCTTCCGCTTATGCATCCTTGCACTTGTGCCTCTTGCCCCAAGCCCAGTTCTTGCGCTCTAGCTCCAGATCTCCCCTTCTGGAGCCTCCTCCTTCAACCTCATGGCGAGCATCCTCCCCAGGTCCCGGCTGTCCAGGTCTGCCGATCTCGCGCCCGTGCGTCGGCTTCTCGACTGGCAAGCCCCTGAGCAGGAGAAGTGGCTCGAGCTCCCACTGAACCTCACTGATAGGGAAATGGTGATGTTCTCGTCATACGTGCTGGCCGGCTTCGTTCCGCCAGCATCCGCCTTCCTGGTAATACTTCTGGAGACCTTCGGCCTCCAACTCCACCACCTTCCGCCGAACTCGATCGCCTTGCTGGCGGTCTTTGCTCACCTCTGTGAGATGTTCGTGGGGGTGATGTCGTCGGTGAAGCTCTTCAGGTACTTCTTTTTACTGAGGGCCACCGGCAAAAGCTCGAAGGATCAGCTCGGCGCCTACTACTTCCAGCGCCGAAGCAAGGTCCCCTATAGGTACATTGCTTCCTTTAGCTCTGCACGATGGGAGCAATGGCGCGAAGATTGGATGATCGTTAAGGTCGAGGCTCACGACCGGATGTGCCTCCCCACCGGGAGCCTGTACTCCGAGCAGTCATTCTGGGAGGAGCGCCCAATGCTATAGAAGGCGTTCGACCCGATGTTGGAGAGGATCCAAATGTTGGCAGACTACGGGCTGACGTCTGCGATGGTGTTGAGGGACTTCATGTCCTGACGTATGGCTCCGCTCCAGCGCCGCTCCCGCCCGGCGTGGATGTTCACTGGCCCAATGGACTGCACTCGGCTCACGACCGGATGTGGCTCCCCAGCACACGCAGCAGCCCCCGCCGCGGGTTTGGGGGGTCTGGACCCCCCAACCCTTTCGGGAAGCGGTGGAACTTCAACGTCCCCCGGTAAGTCTGCATAAATTTCATCTTGGATGTTCTTTGCTATGTGCTTACCCTGTAATATCCTTATGATTCAGGTTTGTCTGATTTCAGCGCAACCGCGGCTACTCCTTCTCCACCCGCGCGCCCTTTTGCTGGTGGGCATGCTGCTCCAGCTGGCTCACGAGGCTCGTCTGCAGCCTCGGACCCTGCTCGGGCGCACTGGGTTGCTGCCGCCGAGGTGCCCCGGGCCTTCGTGCCCGAGGCCCCTACAGCAGCTGCTGAGGGTCTGCAGCGCGCGCCGGCGACTGGTGCCGCACCCGCTAATGACTCCGCATCCACCGGCTACTCTGCACCGGCCGATGCTACCGTGCCAACTGACTCTGCTATGTTGGTTGGCACCACCGCCCCGGGTGGAGCTCCCGAGCCGGCTTAGGAGCCGTCGGCAGCAGTGCTGGGGCCTCCGCTGGGGAGGGGGCCTCTGGAGATGACGCGCCTGCTTCCACCGGCGGTCCCCCCCCCCCCCCCCCGCCTTCTCTGATTGGGGGAGCTCTGGTCCCCGTCTCCTCGGTGGTCCTCCAAATGGAGGACGATATTGAAGAGGTGGGGAGGCAGGGACCGGCGACTACGATGGAGCCCCTCCCCCTGTCTGAAGCCATGGCCATAGCCTACTCCGGTTTTTGGCAGGCTCGGGCGGCCCTCGACCGGGAGAGGGGGAAGCTTGAGGACGAGGAGGACCGGCTCTGGGGATGGGCGAGGACCCTGGAAGCCCGGACCCGGTTGGAGAAGAGCCGGGTGGCGCAGCGGGAGGCAGTCGTCCGAGAGGAGATGAAAATCCTCGACCAGGAGCGTGAGCTTATCGCCTGTCTGGATGCCGTCACCCAAAAGCTGAAGGCGAACGTCGCGACGATCCATGCTGAGGCCAGCTCCCGCCTCCAGTCCTGCGAGGAGCTCCAGCAGCTGTTATCTCACCGGGGGGCTACTCTTGCCGAACGGGAGCAGGAGTTGGCAGTGAAGCAGGCTGAGGTGGAGGCGACCTCCCGCCGGCTCATCCTCCAGCAGGAAGGGGCAAGAATCTGTGCCGCCGAGCTAGACCGCCGGGATGCTGCCCTGGCTGAGGTGGAGCAGGCCCAGTTCGCTGAGCGCCAGGCTCTCCTGGACCGTGAGTTCAACATCACCCTCAAGGAGGGTGACTTGAGCCGCCGCGAGAGGGAGGTCAGCAAGCACGAGAGGGCCCTAGCAGCCAAGGAGGAGCGGTTCCTGGACGGTGGCCCCCCGGGCGCTGGCGGCAGCCCAGCAGGAGGTGCAGGAGCTCCGGGCGTCGCGTTCTGGTGAGGCCCGGAAGGTCTGGGAGTTCCTGGGCGGCGCCAACTCAGCTCTGGTGCCGCTCGGCTTCAGCCCGGTGCACGTGGGGGAACCAGCGCAGGAGGTGAGTCAGGTGTTCCCAGCTCTTGACTCCACCAGCTCGAAGATGCGTTCGCTGGGGGCTGTTATCGACAACCAGCTGGAGGCAGAAGGGAAGATGCTGGGGAAGGAGGTGGCGACGCACATTCTGTCCTGCTACCGGAGCTGGTACCCTGATGTCCCTCTTGAGCCGGTCCTCGAGGGGCCCATTGCCGAGAGGGAGGAGGCCGCCAAATCTGAAGTCTCAGATGCCGTGGCGCTCATCACCTCGAGATTCCAGCGGAGCGGCTGAGGGCTCCCCAAGTGCTGCTTGTATCTTGTGTTTCTTTCAGTTTTTCTTTGTAGTTGTTTGTGATGACAGACCTTCATTTTGGAACGAAAAATCGTCTTGGAGTGCACCTCATACTTAGCATGTTTTACTTTTCAGCAATATCTTCTAGTTGCATGTTGTTCCTTAGCTTCCTAGACTTGTCGTCCCCCGGAGTGTGGCCCCCTGGCAGGTGTGGCCAGTTGTTATGGGCGCACCTGTCAAATACCCAGAACTTAGGGCGGATGGTTGCAGGGGAGCTTAGGATGCGTAGGTAGCATTGCTGTAACTGAGTATGTAGGGACGTCGACGGCGGGCCTCCTAGGGGTGCCGCTGGAGCTTCAGTCCGGCGGTGCCCACCATCTTTGGTGAAACGTCGATGGTAGGCCCCTTGGGGGTGCCGCCGGAGCTTCAGTCCGGCGGTGCCCACCATCTTCGGTGAAAGGTCGGCGGCGGGCCCCCTGGGGGTGCCGCCGGAGCTTCAGTCCAGCGGTGCCCGCCATCTTCGTGGGTACTCTGACGGTTATTGCTGAAATAACTCCTCGAAGACCTGCGTATAGATCAAAAATAGGAGAAGTATATTTGTCCGCTGGTCATTTCTCCCCTGCTCTTTTTTAGTGTTGCTTGACTTACGATCTTGGGCTGACTCATGGGGCTTGGGTAATTCAGTACATCTGCACCTAGGGCTCGCTATCCATACTACTTAAGGGTGGTCCATCTGGCACCCAGTACTCAGCTGCAGCGTTGGGGAGGCAGGGCGAACAGGCTTAGGGTACAGGACCAGGCTAAGCAGCCTGTGCCACTGGACCTCCCTCTCGGCGTAAGCCTTTCCCGGGGGAGACCGTCTGGAGACAGAGGCCCCCGAGTATGGGAACATCCGAGGCCCCAGGCACATTGCAGGTACCTCAAGCAACCCCACCTGCAACCAGACAACAAGGCTCCCACTATTGCTAAAGTAGGGAAAAAAATGACAGCGCCCATGATAGATCATGAGCTATGGAGAACTTACAGCAATATCATAAAAAATTAAAGATAATTTTTGAATGACAAACCCCATACAGGGCAGGACAATTTTCTTTCATTGCGGTTTCCCATAAGATGGAACAAACTTTACAAGGGGAATGACCTGACCCAGGTGACAAAGGAAGTCGAGTGCAGCTACTTAGGGTTCTGGACCAGGCTAAGTGAAATGTGCACTCAGAGCCCCATCTCCGTAGCCTTAGTTACCATAAGTATTGTCCCTAGGCACTATGTACCTTTTACAATGAAAGAAAATTGTCCTAACACTGGTCTAGAGGTAGAACTTACGGAGGTGCTCGATGTTCCACAGATTGGGTAGTCGCTCTCCATCCTCCATAGCTAGGCAGACGCACCCTGGGCGGAAAACCTCTGTAACCCGGAAGGGGCCCTCCCAACTGGGGGAGAGTTTGTTAGCCCCTTCCCGGGAGAGTATGCGACGCAACACCAGGTCGTCTACCTTTAGCTCCCAACTCCGCATGGTCCTCTGGTGGTAGCGCCGGAGCGCCTGCCTGTACCGTGCATTTCGGAGAGCCGCTCTCACTCGTCCCTCGTCGACGAGGTCCACGTCTTCACGCCGGAGCTGGTCCTGCGCGGCTTCTTCGTACACCCGGACACGGGGGTAGCCCATGGTAATTTCTGGGGGGAGGACGGCCTTTGCCCCGTACACCAGGAAGAAAGGTGTTTCACCCGTAGCCCGGCTGGTTGATGTCCGGCTAGCCCACAGCGCACACAGAAGCTCATCTACCCAATTTGCACCATGCTTCTCAAGGTGTGAGAATGTGCGATTATTGAGACCCTTGAGGATCTCTACATTGGACCTCTCGACCTATCCATTGCTCTCTGGATGAGCAACAGATGCATAGCATACTTGCATCCCAAGGTCCTCGCAATATTCCTGGAACTCTGCACTTGTGAACTGGGTCCCGTTATTAGTGATGATTCTGTTCGGGACCCCAAACCGGTAGACGATTGACTTGATGAATTTGACTGCTGACTGCTTGTTGATGGGGAAAACTGGGGCGGCTTCCGGCCACTTGGTGAACTTGTCTACGGTGAGTAGAGGTGCCGGAATCCTCCGATGGCTCTGGGAAAGGGTCCCAGGATATCCAACCCCCACACAGCGAATGTCCATGAGGGAGGGATCATCTGCAGCGTTTGAGCTGGTGTGTGGATCTGCCTGGCATGGAACTGGCACGCCTTGCATCTCCTGACCATCTCGGCGGCATCCTGGAGTGATGTCGGTCAGTAAAAGCCATGCCGAAAGGCTTTACCAACCAGCGTGCGGGATGACGCGTGGTTCCCACACTCGCCTCCATGTGTCTCTGTGAGCAAGTCGCAGCCCTCCTCCCGGGTAAAGCATCGCAGCAGGATGTCATTGGCGCCACGCTGGTAGAGATCCCCTTCCACCATCGTGTACCTCTTGGCCATGCGGACTATCCTTTCTGCCAGGGCATGATCTTCAGGAAGGATGTTGTCTTTCAAGTAGTCCCGGACCTCCGAGATCCATGCATCGGGACTTGCTTGAGCCTCTGGATCTTGGGCGCCCGGTAGCTCAGAGCCCCCGGTGGCGCATACGATCCTTGGCAGACTCCATGATAGCAGGGCCATCGGGACTGCCAGCTTCGAGGTGCTGGCCTCGCCCCCTTCGCCCGGTTTGGCTGCCCGGGCGGTTGGTCGCGGTAACGTCCTTGCAAAGACTCCTTCAGGCACGGGGGCCCCTGTGGAGGCCTTCATTGACAGGTCGTCTGCAATTGAGTTGTCGACTCGAGGTACATGGCACAGGTCCAAGACTTCAAAGTCCTTCTCCAGCTTTTGGACATGCAGCAAGTATGCTGCCAGCTGAGGGTCATTGCTTGATGATCAGCTGGGAATTACCTTTAGCCAGAAGCTGACGGACATTGAGAGTCAGGGCGGTTTTTAGCCCAAAGATTAGGGCCTCATATTCTGCCATGTTGTTAGTCGCCTTGAAGTCGAGGCGCACCATGTACTTGAACTGCTCCCCAGTTGGGGTGAGGAGCAGGACACCGGCCCCGGCCCCTTGCATCCGCGAGGAGCCATCGAAGTAGAGTGTCCAGGGGGTTTCGGTGAAAACTGGAGCCTTGGGCACCGTTTCTCTGTTGTCCGGGCCCCCTGGGTTGCTTGGCGATGGAGTCCATTCTGCCAAGAAGTCCGCCAGTGCTTGGCTCTTGACTGCATGTCGAGGTAAGAACTTCAGCTCGAACTCCACCAGCTCCGCTGCCTAATTGGCGATGTTGCCAGTCGATTTGGGGCTGTGGAGTACGGTCTTTAGTGGGAAGGAGGTGACCACTAAAACCCGGTGAGCCTGGAAGTAATGTCAGAGCTTCCTCGACGCTATGAGCACTACATACAACAGTTTGTGTACCTCCAGATATCTTGTTTTTGCTTCATGGAGGACCTCACAGATGTAGTAGACCGGTCGTTGGGAGGTCTGAACCCTCCCTGGGGGGTCCAGAGCTCCTTGCAATGCGTCTATATCCTGGGGAATGTGGCCCCCAGGATCTATTCGGACCTCTGGGGGCTGGGACCCGGGCGGCACTTGGTCACTGGAGCACACAGTGAGGGGGTCCTCTATTGGGTCCGGGCCCTGAGGCCCAGCTTCCTCCTTAGGGGCTCCCTCGGGTGCTTGCTGCGGCAGTAGCTCCGGCCGCTCTGCAACCAAGACCATGCTGACCACCTCCATTGTTGCGGTGATGTACAGCAGGAGTGGTTCGCCGGGTTCTGGTGCCACCATGATGGGTAGCGTCATCAGGTGCTTCTTGAGCTCCTGGAACGCCGCTTCCGCTTCCTCGGTCCACACAAAGGGACCCGACTTCTGTAGAATCTTGAAGAAGGGCAGCACTCGCTCAGCTAGTCTTGAGATGAACCAGTTGAGGGCTGCCAAACACCCTGCAAGCTTCTGCACGTCCTTGATGCGGGCCAGCGGCCGCATCAGTTCTATTGCCTTAATCTTCTGTGGGTTAGCTTTGATTCCTCGGTGCGAGACCAAAAACCAAGGAGCTTCCCTGTAGAAACCCCAAAGACGCACTTGTTGGGGTTCAGCATCGTGTGTGTCGTGCGCAGCTTGCTGAAGACTTGGGCTAGATTGTCTAATAAGGATGTGCGGGCTCTAATCATTACCACGATGGCATCGACATACACCTCTACCATATTTCTAATGAGGTCCCCAAATGTCTTATGCATTACACGTACAAAGGTGTGGAGAGCATTCTTAAGTCCATAAGGCATGGAGACATAACAATACAGACCATCTACTGTTACGAAAGTAGTGTGTTCTTCATCTTCCCTAGACATTGGTATTTGGTGGAAACCAGAATATGCATCTAGGAAACACAGAAGATCACATCATGATGTTTAGTCTACTATTTGATCTATCCTAGGAAGAGGGGATGGATCCTTTGGGCATGCCTTATTGAGGTTGGTATAGTCGATGCACATCCGGAGTTTCCCGCCAGCCTTGGGGACAACAATAGGGTTGGCCAACCACCGTGGGTGGTGGACCTCCCGGATGAAACCAGCATTGAGCAGCTTCTTGATTTCTTCACGGATGAAGTTCTGCCACTCGATGGACTGTTTCCTGGGCTTCTGTTGCACCGGTCGGGCGTCGGGGTAGATCTTCAGATTGTGCTCAATCACCTCCCTGGGGATCCCAGGCATTTGTGATGGTTGCCATGCAAACACATCAACGTTGTCCCGGAGGAAGGTGACGAGCGTGAGTTCCTATCTGCTGTCCAGGTTCCCCGCGATGCGGGTTGTCTGGGCAGCCTCGGAGCCAATCCTGACGACCTTTACCGGGACATCATCGTTGATTGGTCACACGTGGGGTGCAGAAGTGGAGCCCCGCCGTGTCGGGCCCTGTTCTGGTCGACTCTCCTTTGCGCCCCTTAGAGCCGGAGCCCTCCCCGCTGTGAGCGCCTGGAGCTGCTCCAAGGCGGATACTACTGCTGAGCGATCCCCTCTGACCATGAGGATGTCGGAAGGCATCAGCATCTTCAGGACGAGGTAGCCGTAGTGGGCTACAGTCATGAATGTGTAGAGTGTTGGTCTTCCGACGATTGCGTTGAAGGGGAGGTCGACGTCTGCCACGTCGAACAAAACGCTCTCCGTACGGTAATTCTCCGGGGTCCCAAAGGTCACCAAGAGGTGAATGTTACCGTATGGGAGGATTTGCCCCGGTCCGACACCTGAGAACGTGCTCGAAGGTGTGAGCCGGGACATCGGCAGCTGCAGCTTCCGGAAGGCCGCCGTGGAGATAAGGTTAAGGCCTGCCCCACCATCAATCAGCACATGAAAGACCTTCACGTTGGCGATGGTCGGGGACACCAGCAACGGGAGTACGCCTGCTCTCGCCATGTTCTTCGGGCAGTCAGAGGTGTCGAAGCTGATTGCCGTGCTCATCCACTTGTGGTGGGGAGCCACTGCGGCCACTGCCCGTCGCAGAGTCTTCACTGCGTTCCGGAACGTGGGATCTGTGGCACCCCCATAGATGACGTGGAGGGTCTTGCGGCGCTCCTTATCGCTGCTGGAGTCGGAGTCGCCACCCTCGGAGACGGCCTTCACCACCCTCTGGGGTTCCTGGAACCCCATCTCGCTGTCATCCTCCTTTTCAGGATCGACCTTCTGTTTGCCCTCCCTCTGGCGGGGAGGCGCGCCCTCCTGGTGCTGCTGCTTCTGTTTCTACTCGCGGTAGCGCTCCACGAACTTCGTCACTTCTCGGCACTCGCTAGCGCTGTGGCTATTTATGCGGTGCACTGGGCACTTGAAGTCGGGCTCCTCGGGCTCTGGTGACTGCGGAGGATGCTTGTCTCGGCGCGACGTCCGGGCTCCGCCGGGTGCCGCGGCTGCTACCGCATGGGCTCCGGGCTTTGGCTTGTTCTTGCCATTGCCCTTCTTCTTCTTCTTGCCGCTTCTCTTTGCAGAGGCTCCTTCCTTAGTCGGTGTGGCCTCCCCTACCTCTGAGGAAGGTTGGGAGTGCCAGTTGAGTCCCTCAGCCTCCCTAGCACATCTGTCTGCCAGAGCGAACAGCTCGGAGACATCACACACTTTGTGTGTGGCTAGCTTATCGAGCATCTTTTTGTCCCTCACACCCTGTCTAAACGCAACAATAATTGATGCGCTAGCGACATGAGGGATGGTGTTCCATACCTGAGAGAACTGCTGGATGAACGATCACAACGACTCTCCAGCATGCTATCTGACGGCGTGGAGGTCAAGCTCTGTGCCGGGGCGTTTGTAGGAACTGCCGAAGTTTGCCATGAACTGTCGGCACAGCTCATCCCAGGAGGTTATGGACCCTTGGGGCAGGTTCATGATCCATGACCGCGCTGGGTCGATCAGGACGATGGGGAAGTAGTTAGTCATGATGGTCCCATCGCCTCCTACATCTAGTATCGCGGTGGAGTAGATCTGCAGGAACTCGCTCGGGTTGACGCTCCTGTCGTACTTCTCCGGCATGTGTGGCCGGAACTTTCGTGGCCACACCACGAAACAGAGGTGAGGCGCCAGAGCTGCACACCCTTGGCTAGGGATGGCTGGCGCCGGTCGTGGCACTGCATATCCCTGGTGTGCAGGTGGGCCTGCGTACACCTGACGCTGGGGCGGTGCAACGTACGCCTGTGGAGGTGGAGGCGTGACGTACGCCTAGTATGGAGGTAGCGTAACATACGTCGGATACAGTGGAGGCACGGCGTGAGCCTGGGGCTTAGGGCCCGGCGCACTGTAATCTGCCGGAGATAGCATGCCCGGTTCTCAGGTCTGTTGTCGAGATCCTGGTCGAGCGCGAGTCTACCGTCCATCGGTCGACTGTTGGAGTCCGTGACAATGACACATGCAACGGTTGGGCATGTGTCTCCCTTGGTGGAGGTGCGTTGAGCGCAGCAGTGATGAGGTGGTCGACGTTGTTGATCCACTGCTGAGCTGCTCCCCGAGGAGCATCCCCAGTAGGTGGGTTGTGGAGTAGCGCGCACGCAGCTGCGAGCGCACTCTTCGGGCTCACAGCCGGCAGCGTCGTAGCTTCCGTCACGGCTGGAGTACACTGTGGTGTGGCGTGTCGGCCTGCAGCCAGCGAGGTGATAGCAGGGCAACGTGAAGGTCCCGACCTTGCTGCTCTACAGCGAGATATTGCCCCAGACCGAGATGATGCTTGGTCCTCAGCTACTGCCTGTCACCGTGACTGCGGCCTAGATGAACTGGCGTTAGAATGGCCGTTCACCATTGCTGCTGGTGGAAATCTTCACGGGGAAAAAGCCCCCTACCTGGCGTGCCAAATGTCGAAGGTCGTAAATGACACTTCCTCCGGACCTGCTTAGAGAGCAGCCCGCGGAGGTTCTTTAGATTCACGAGGGCTAGTCCCAGGAGATTGAGCGCAGCAAGATGATGAACACAGGGGGTTTACGTGGTTCGGGTCACCGAAGCGTAACACCCTACGTCCACGGGAGTGTTTGTGTATTGCCTTGCTTGAGCGTGTATGAGTTTCGATAATTTGTGAAGGTCGTCTACCGAGTCCTTTTATAGTCCAAGGACTTCGCAGTCACAAGGTGGGCCCCGGGGCCCGACAGGTGGTCCCGGGGAGAGCCAAATCCTATACAAGATCTAGGATTAAATGCTATCTACTTCCCTTTGTCAGGGGCTTCAATGTGCCGTCCGGTCACGTCGCGCGCCAGGGCTACACATAGTTGTTCATGATGGTAGAGCATGTCCAGCCCGTCTTGTCCCCGCGGCTTACTCATCCGTCTTGCGTCGTGGGTCTGTACCGGCTACTTGGACAAGATAGGACACTGGAGCCTTGACTTGTGCATGTGCGACTCCGCTTTGCCTGGGGAAGGCGCACGTACTTAACGCCGGTCTGAGCAGCGCACTCTTTCCTTTAATGGGGCCTCCTGTCGCACTGTGTTGGCCGTCCGCCACGTGGTCGCACCGGAGCCTGCGTGTGCGGGGAGTCGAGAGCCTGGCTGTACAGGCCACGTGGCGCCTCCGGAGCCCACCTCCGCGGAAGGGCGGAGGCTCAACCCTGCGGGCCACGTGGTAGTTCTGGAGCCCTTCCCTGTGGGGAGACGGGCCTGGTCCCTGGGGTTCCAATGGCTATGTGGCAGCCCCGGAGCCCGCCTCGGCGGGGAGGCGAGGGTCCGGTTCTATCGGCCATGTGGCAGCCCCGGAGCCCGCCTCGGCGGGGAGGCAAGGGTCCAGTTCTGCTGGCCATGTGGCAGCCCCGGAGCCCACCTCGGCGGGAGGCGAGGGTCCGGTTCAGCCGGCCACGTGGCTTCCCAGGAGCCCGCCTCAGCGGGGATGCGAGGGTCCGGTCCTACCGGCCACGTGGCAGCCCGGGAGCCCACCCCGGCGGGGAGGTAGGATCTGGTCCTTCCCTCCACGACGTGGCAGCCTCGGACTCTGCCTCCAAGTAGAGGCCGAGTCCTTAGCCGTTTTCTCCTTGTGCGCGGGGGTACCCGGTGTGCGGGGTACCGACAGCCATCATCAAAGCTATTTGTGAGAAGCTAGATATTGACCATTGGGATCACCTCATATTTCATAGGATTCTGAAGAGGATATCACTGAGATGGCACCCCTCTCGGAGCAAGAACTGATATCATTTGGACTAGCAGTTGTCTCCGCTCCTCCTCCTCAACAAGCACATGGAAATGAATATGAAGATGAAGAGAGGACCGAGAGTGAGGAAGGCAGTGGTGATGAGTGATTCCACTCATTTTTTCCCTTTTTGGTGCCTTGATGCCAAAGGGGGAGAGATTGAGACTAGTAGATTATTTTGTAGCCTTAAGGACTTGTGATTGAGAACATGTAATCTTAATTTCAAATTATTGTAACCTCTTTTGGATGTGCCTACTTTACTTAATGTGTGATGCTTAGTTTAATATTAATGTGATGGTTGCTGCTATAATTGTTATGTTCTTATCTTTTGCTCATCACATAAATTGATCACACTCACGTTATAGGCACCCCACCATAAAGAGTGCATTTATGTGAGAAGTTTTTATTGATCATTTGTCATTCTCATATATGCACACTTTATGAAAATTATTTTTTACTCTTAACTGTGAAATCTCAATTGGTTGTCATCAATCACAAAAAAAGGGGAGATTGAAAGTGCATCTAGGCATTTCCTTGTGGGTTTGGACGATTGATAACAAACGAATGAGATCCTAATGAACTTGTTGAGATGAATGCAGGTCAACTCAGATGAGATAGTTTGGTGCACTCAAAAAGTGAAAAATGAAGTGATGTAGAAAAAGAAAAGCCCAATTGATGAGTGAAGCGCAAAGTAGACTTAATTGTATAGGATGTGTGTGAGAGACACATCTCAAGAGCTCAAGTCTTTGCGTAGGGGTAAGGGATTAAAATCAACCTTAATAATTCACCGAGCACCGGACTAGTCCGTTCAACTCTCTTATGTCTCACTTCACAGTGCACCGGACTAGTCTGCTCAACTTTTTGTAATCTCCCTTCACAGTGCACAGGACTAGTCCAATCATAGACCGAACTAGTCCGTTAAACTTTCTGATGTTCTATAACACTGTGCACCGGACAAGTCCATTCATAGATCGGACTAGTCCAAAAAACTCTCTAGTGTTTTACAACACTATCCACCGGACAAGTCCGTTCGTGGACCGGACCAGTTTGAGAAGCTTTCTAATATTCCAATACACAGGGCACCGAACAAGTCCGAACTTCTACCAGACTAGTCCCGTATACCTCACACAAATTAGGGTTTTAGTGTGTTGCACATTCCACGCGCAGTTCACACAGCACACCGGACATGTCCGGTCCCCTGAGCGGACTAGTCCGACCGTCGGGATCCCTAACGCTAATATTTTTAGAAACACTATAAATAGAAGATTTACGACCTAAAAAATACATCTCTCACATTCTACTGTTCATAACTCAAATCCTAGCGCCGCCACTTATCCCAAGAGCACAAAAACACATTTCCCCACACATCTAAGGTCCTCAAAACTAAAAATCTTTGAGTATTCAGATTTGGGATTGGGAGATCGTTGTCTATGCGTTATTGAGCTCTTGGGGTTTGATCTCTATACACTCTTGCATTACTTGTAATCTTTTTGAGTGTATTCGATCATTTTTCTGCAGTAATTCTTGTGAGAGCCCTCAACGGGTGAGGTCGCCCCATCAATTCGGTGATTACTCATGATAGTGGAATCAAATCGGCCTTGTGTGGTGACTTGACGAGGGAAAAAGGGTTTGAAGAGATCCGACTCTGTGTGGGCTTCCTCAACGAGGAGTAGATCTGTTTGGTAAGATCGAACCTCGACAAAAATCCGTGTCTCACGTGCTTTACTCTTTTACTTTTGCAAGTTTCATCATCTAGGTTGATATATCAAGTAATTTGTGTTCCACGTGCAAGTTTGCAATACTAATTGTTCAATCAAAGTTGTTTTAATAGTTGTTTAAATTTCGCTGCTACAACACATACAAATTATGCTATAACACTTGATCAATTCACATAATACAAGCACACCGGACTAGTCCGCAGTTGCACCGAACAAGTCCGGTCCACCAGGAATTTAGCGATTTGATTAAGTGTGTAGAAAAACTTTCAAAGTCTATTCACCCCCTCTAGGTCACATTCCCTATCTTTCCTTTCAAGAAAGTTACGATCAATTTATTACAAGCAAATATAAATGCAGACACTCACAACATTATCTAGAACAAGATGACAATAATTGAATGGCTAAACACACGACTGTGGATCGAACTTCATAGATCAACAATTACAGCATATTTATTCTCTCATATTTTTCATAGGTGCACCACAGATACATCACTCATAACTTCCTCCGTAAAGTACATGTATTAGGTATTGTGAAATTTAATTTAAAATTTGCCCCCACCGAAAATCGAACCTAAATGCTAGTCGGAGTATTTAATCACCAAGCTAAGCCTCCTTTCACACAGACATGAGCACATGATTCGTGGGATACATTGCATAGGAATGGGCCACCTGTCAAAATAAGTGCACGAACATGAGCAACGTTTTATTGGACTTGGTACAAAGTACTGAACCTGCCTGCTAATTAAGGTGCCATCACAACGAGCATCTCGTATTGAACGATCCTGTAGACGCAGTGCCAGCATTGATGCTGTGACCGGGGAGCTGTACGGTCAAGCTCACATGGGTATGCGTATGCCGTATGCGCCGCACGTCCGTGGAGGAGTGGATCGATCGATCCATCGATCGACGAAGACGTGGCCACTCTGGTAAACAGTGCGTAATGCACTTCGGCTGCTGCTGCACTGCATGGCATTGATGCTTGTACAGCTTAAATTTATGGGGGTTTCTCTCAGCGCCTACCGACACCTGCTCGAGATCTGTGTGTCCATGGATTATTGATTGTTCCCTCCTGGAAATAAGGATCGGGTTAGCTCACCCGTCACCCGGCCCATATGGCGGTCTTTCGTAGTATACCAACATCTTGCGAAATCAAGCTTATAGAAAAGCTGACGAGTTTTTCGGCCAAGCAAGTCCCTAAATGCATGTGTTTCGGTTACCCAGTCGCAACTCGCAAGTAGAGATGTCGACGACAGCCTATAATACATGCTCTTGAATGAGTCCATGAGCCATATTTATGCGACGATATGGCCACGAGCTGTTGCTGTCGAGCACAACACCACCATTGATGCCGGCTGATGCACGAAGACACAAATGAGTGAGCTCGATCGCCGGCAACATACCATGGAGCCGCCTTCATCAGGGCAGCTCCACCTCCCGTCTTCCCTTTCCAAGGACGAGTATTTTGCTCGCAGCGGCATGGCACCTGAGATGCTAGCTACACCGGTCTGCGTTGAGCCGGTAGCGCATTTATCACCGTCGGCGGCATGTAGTTTATACATCCCTCGCCGTCGTCTCGCTCCATGCTCACCGCTGTAGCCAGCGGCCATGCTGCGCCATGCCTGCCTGTCCACGGTGGCCGTTGCAACTTCCAACCCAGGGGCTGAGATCGAGGCGTCATGGCGCAGAATCGATCGGTGTGGCAGGAACCTGCGGAGCCTATTCTTTTAGATGCATGACCGTGCATGATCTCAAGATTCTACAATCTACGATCTTAGATTCCACAATTCACGATCCGAAAACTAAGATTATTGTGTTTTCGAAAAAAAACTACAGTAGATTATAGAATGCAAACCTGAAACCCCGATCTCAGTAGAAACCGAAAAATGTTGGCAGTGACCGCGCCGCCGGCCCGGCGAAAGATTTCTTCTTCCCCAAATTTAGCATTTCTAATTCATGCGTGGACCCACACGCAGAGAGCTTATCTAGCTTAAGGAAGGTGGTGAACTATGGCCAACCAGCCCGCTGGCCGCTGCTAATAGGATCGGTTAATTAGTTGCTCATGAGTCATGGGTAGGGAGCATCTAGTGTGTGTCATTACTAAAACAATCGACATATATTCCTTCGGTTCTAAAAAGCTTGTCGATTGTAGTTCACTTTTGAAGTACAAAACGATAAGCTTTTCGGGACGGAGAAAGTATTTAAAACAGTCGTTCTTCGTACAGAAATACTATCTGTCAGGCGCATGAAATCTTCGGTTCAAATTTCGAGCGCTGATAGGAGTAGTGGGTGCGGATCTGTTTAGTCTTTTTCTTTTTAAGAATTTGTTTTAATCTTGAATAATTTGTAAGGATTATGTTAGTTGTAAATAGTCAAATAAAATATTTTTGTAATTTATAGACCATAAAATAGTCAAATAAAATAGAATTAATAGATTAATTACAATGATCAGTTGTAATGATAGTCACTAGTTGTTAATTACACGTTGCCTGATTTTTTTTCAATTTTAGACACCTGAAATTTAGACACTGCCGTACGTGATTAACTGTCGTTGATGTACTCAGACCCCTATCAAGTGTCGCGTAGGTAAACACCGAGCCAACCAAATCGTGTAATATCCGCGAGTAGACCGGGGTACCTCTGTACTGTGCTATTCGCATCTAGATGACAGATGGTCGGTACTGTAGCAGTAAACCCGACTGAGAAGGAACGACTCAATGGACGAAGAGCATCAAGAGCTGCAACGACGACGGCCGGCGGCCTATAGCTTCGCCCCGCGCTAGGGTTCTTGCTTCACGAAACCGCCATGGCACCGGGGCCCAGCGGCTGGCCACGAACAGAACAGTGAACAGCTGGCCAGCAGCCATGGCCGGCGCCAGTGTGCAGAAGCCCTGCGCCGCACAGAGGGCCGAGCGCGCTACAGACGCATGTGAGGCGCGATCAATGCGCGCATGCTTCACTGCCTGCTTTCCTGCTTTGCCTGGCCCTGGGGACAGGGCGCCTCCTCTCTGATGAAGCTGTGAGACCTCCACTACCCATAGGTCCATCCAAACGCAGATAGTAGAGTTTTCAAAGTTACAGGTATCATCCATCCTTCACATTAATTTAGTGTAATCTTATGTTAGCGTTGTTCATCTCCCCGTTAGTCCTTTATATCGTTCAGCACAAATTATTGATCCGAGTTTGGCAACAAGTGTACACATATATATAGCGGCAACAAGATGATGAACATACGATGCCAACAAGATTACACATAGCTGACACCGATCGACCTGCAGAGAACGCCTGATGTCTGAAGCATTACCCAATGAACCAACGTTCTCAGTGGTTCGGACTTGTTTAAGTACGCACATACATAATTATGCCACCGTTTCTCGGCAGCACGATTCCAGCCTGACATGCATGCATGCATCTCAAATAAGCTCGATCCATTTGATGGTCGGGCCAGATTAACCGATGTGAGGCGATCAATAAAATTGATAGATGCCCGCTCGTCCCGACATGTCCATCTTGTTCCGGAGTCTCTTCGTACGCTGCACTGCACGATCGCTGCTTTGACGGAAGGGATCGCGGGCACAGCGATGCTTGCATTGGCTCCACAGGAGGAAAGATACATTGCCTTCTGAACACGGGTGTCCATGCACTCTTGTCCGATACAGTAACCAAAGTCCAAGAACAATGACAATGGCCTAAAAGTTGTTCTCAAGAGAAACATAAAGGCTCGCTCAGACTATTCACACTCGTGAACTTCTATATCCCATCTCTATATTTCATCTCTAAAAGATTTTTTCTTTTGCAGTTTTATTCTTCACGCTCGTTCATCTCTATATCACACCTCTATATTTACTATTACATATTTTATAATATATATTCCTCTTTCTCCTTTTTTCTCTCCTATTTTCTTCCTTTTCTCTCTCTTCTTTTCTTCAATCCGCACATAATGTCGTTGTCAAATCTGGAGTTCCACTGTTACGGCCGCTGGGATAGCGCGCCTTTTGGCGCTGCCGCTGCGGCCTACGGCGCCTGCTAAACGCCATTAGTGACGCGTTGGGCCTGGTTGAATGATAGCTAACTTGCTTAAGCCTAAGCTTAACTATTTGCCACACTTGTGGCACGCCTAATAAGCTAACTAATGTTAGCATGTGTTTGGTTTGCTATCATAACCTAAGCTTAGGCGCGCCTAAAAAAGTGTGGTATGTGTTTGGATTGTTACTATGACTAAGCCTAGGCAAGTGACTAAGTTTAGGTGGTTGATTTGAGCGTCACAGTTGAGGCAGTTTTTTGTTAGGCAATAGATGCAAAAGTTTCCTAACTTTTGTAGCACATCTAACCTTAGTAAACAACCAAACATCCGCCTAAAACATTATGACATGTCTAACATTAAGCTTAGACAAGTTAGTCATTGATCCAAACAGACCCTTAGCACGCCCGCTGCGCCCAGCCTCACAGCCGCTCTCTACCATGTGCTGTGTCTACGCGCGTACGTAATACGAGCAACTACTTGGCCGTACTCTTATTTGGCGTATTCTTATAATTCATGGACATCTCTCACCGAGTTTCGTGTCCATTTCTGGTGCAGAATCACTCGCGTCTGTCGTTGTAGATTTAAATCCATTACAGGTTGGAGAAAGGAAAATGCACGACCGAGACAGCTCGGACAGCAACCTGTCTCCAGCATACACTGGCAGAGGTCCATCGCTGCACAGATGCAATGCTTGACTGCTTTGCCATCTGAAGCATCGGGTTACAGTCACATGCACCCAAGCACCTGAAGCATCAGGTAGTTAAGACATCAATGATGCACACGGACAAAATATTACTCCCTCCGTTCTAAAATAATTGTCGTTTCAGACAACCAAATGAACTAGAAATGAACTAATGAATATTATCTTAACGACAATTAAAACGAAACGGAGAGAGTATAAAACAATAATCTACAAAACACTTCTGAACTTGCAACCGCCGGTCGCCTGACAGAACTTCTTGGATCGACTGTAAGTACTCCATCAAACTCTGTCCTGAAAACAAACTTCAGCCTTAGTCGGCCCACAGCTACGTACCCCTTCCATCTCAAATTACTTATCATTTAGGATAAGAATCTTAATTCTAAATAAACTAAAATTTTTGTTCTAAACGACAAGTAGTTTAGAATGGAAGGAGTAATAATCAAGTGATTTTTTGTTAGCTTAGTGATTTAACACTTAATTCACACATTCTCAGTAGTGTTCATGTTTTTTTTTGAATTACATTAAGAAAAGGTCAAAGAGTCCCGTATGGGTCGGCAGTCGACTCGCTAGCCCATTGACATCAAGGAGTCCGCCCAAAACACGGGTGAATTGAGAGCCCGTTTTGTATGAGGTTTGGGCTATCTCATCTGGGCTCCTGACTCCAAATTGGTTGTCTTCTGTGGGCCTGTGGCCCTTCAGATCCTTGATGTTTTGCAGTGCTGTTGTGCTCGACTCTGCTATCTATGTCTTCAACATTTTGAAACAAGGAATAGCGCATTCTTTAAACAGGAATGTCAATTGCCGATTGGATGGAATTTGAGGCTCTTTTACTTAACACCTCCAATCCATTTCAAAATTCATGTGTTTATTACGTATTAGTTATCTTTTCAGTTTTATAGGATTATGTATTGGCTATAAAAAAATTATAGGATATAGCTGTTAGATCTAAATCTAGGAGTTGTTAACGCTGAGTGATTTATTTTTGCTGATTGAAAATTAGACTCTTCCTCCTCTACATGTTTCCTGACAAGAACTGATGAGGCTACAAAATTTTATCACTTAGAAGACAATTTATATATGCCAAAAAAACTCCTCTGTACTCATTGAGAAAATGTGTCAGTCTCTAGCCAATGTTATGTGACCGCTCGTACCAAGTGCTCTTCCCGTCTCTAAATACTTATCATTTTGTAAATACAAAAACAAATAAGAAGACAATAAGTATTTAGAGACGGAGGGAGTATAAATAACTTTCACGGTGCAAACATAGTACTATGCCGAGCGTCAAATAAAATGGAATAGAAGAGTAAAGTGAATATGTGATCATCAGATCTATCACAAGAGACTACGATTAGCATCCTGAAAGACTCACACATTATTTAAATTGAATATGGTGAATTCATTTAAATAATTCGTGGAGTCCTACTCGTAACATTTTGTGATGGTGATCATATTTATAGCGTGTTAATATAATAAAGATCATTTATACTTAGATATATCTTCAATAATAATATCCTCTATCTATTTTTCTATTACAGAGTCAGCGATTGAACGCGTCACAGCTTTTGAACTTTCCTTGGATTTTGACGAATCGTTTCACCGCCATGACGGGAGCCAATGGACAATCGCTATCTCTGGGGGTATATAAAGCGGGTAATCTTGAAACGCCTTCCCTTTTACGCCCACTCCCAATTCTTCACGCCTCCCCCTGCTTCCATCTCCCCAGCCTCGCCGCCGCCCCGGACCAAGCCATGGATTCCCCGAGGGGCCCCGCGAGCTTCACGACGCAGGCCAACGCCCTCCTCCGCAAGAACCTCTGCCTCCAGGTCCAGGCACCGCCCCCTCTGTAACTCCCCCTCTTACTTTCCCCGCTCTTCTTTTCTTTAGTTATCCGAGTGAATCTGTTGCTACTCTGCTTCTCGCGCCCGCGAGGTGCTTGCGGATTTTCCTTAGCGGTTCAAGTAGTTGTAGTTGTCTTGTCCTAGAGGTGCTGTTGGTCCTGCATTCTCTAGGATCTTGCGCGCTGAATTGTGAAATTTAAGTTCTCGTTTGGTTCTACTAATCCGTGTGTATGATGCTTCTGGTGACCCAAGGAGACAAGGAGGGTAGGTAGCCTTGTCGTGTGAGACTTTCTTGTTCTTTCACATAAAGAGCGTGCAGCATTACATCCGCTGAGCACGAAAAACTTTGGTTTCCATGTTTGCAAAACGTTGCCCCAAAGTTGGCGCAAAATTCAGAACAAGTTCACCAAACTGTGCTGGCATGACTCAGTGTCAAAGCTCGCTCCTTTCCTCATTTTATTTTAAAGGCGTATGACAGATCCATGAGCAGCACCTAATCTGAGCTTTGACACATTGCAGAAACGGAACCTCAAGACAAACATCGGAATCACCTTCTTCCCGATCCTCATTTGCGTCCTGCTCATCGTGCTCCAGAACATCATCAACAGAGAGCTCGACAAGCCCAAGTACAAATGTGGTTGTGTTTGCGTAGAGGCCGGTGTGGATGGACGCTGCGCGAGAAAGGATTGTGGCATACAATACTCGACGCTGGAGCAGGTCGGGAGCTGCCCCATTCCCAGCCCGCCACGGTGGCCGGCCCTTATTCAGGTCCCCCGTGCAGATTTTCGAGCTGTAAGGTCATCCTCCCAACCATTCGCTGATCTGCCAGATCCATCATGCCGTGACTCCTGGTCGTGCCCTGCCACTGTCCTCGTAACGGGGAAGGACCCAAAAATTGCTGAAAGTATGCGTGCCCTGGTCATCGTACAACTAAGACACACTTTGAGTTATTCATAGCTTTGGTCAATGTGTTCACGTTTCTTGACTACGTTCCAATTTCCAGTTATTTCAAGAGGGTTGTTCCATGCCCTTTCTCCCTCGTTGAATGCGACAGATTTTCTTGATCTCCTCTCCAAGATAGTTACGGTGAGTTACCAATGGACTGTCTGTCTAGTAGATTATGCTGCTCCATACTCTTATTTGTGTAGTTTCATTGGTTTCATTTTATATTAGGGCTCAGACACACAGCCTTGGTACAGTCAATTGCTGGAGCCTGCATTTTCCTCTGGCCGTACTTTGTACCTGATCCAGCCTGTGTGCCTACCCTTCATGTCACAAACAGTTTCTTATGATACAGGGGGCATACCCTTTCTACTAAGTAAGTAAAATAATCATTTCTTGAAATGTTGAAATTGGTATTTGGTTCTGGAAACTTGACCTGGTTTGGAGTCAAGTATCTTCAATTTAGGTTTGTGCTCTTGTGCCGTTTCCATTTCTTTATTTTTTGGGGATGCTGGGTGGCTGTGGATGCTGCTGATACTCCACTACTCTTGTATAATACGATGGATCTTACTTTCATATAACCAAGCTTTGTTAAGCGTATGATCCTTTTATTTGGATGCTGACAGCAGCACATTAGCTTTTATACGTTAGATACTTGCAAAAAATGTTCATCTTCATAAATATATGTATTGACACTCATGCAGCCATGTTAATTTTCTTTTATTTTTATTGAAACACGATCAAACAGAAACAAATCAATTAGTTGCCAGTTCAAGAATCACACTCATGTTACATATGTGCTGTATGATTAGAATTCACGCTATAACAACATTTTTCTGAATGACATTGTTGTCTTTTATTTTGACGGGATCTTTGATATGCTAGACTCTAGCTCTGACACCCTTTTCAAATAAACTAGATGTACAGTGTGTTGAAGGTGCCCCTTTATGGCGTGAAAGTGCATCGGTTATCAATAATGAATTGTTATGGGGCTACAGACAAAGAGGAGGAAAAGTAAACGAATATATGGCAGGTTAGGAATGATATCTTGGTGTTATCTTTATTTAAATTTATTTGAACTAGGTAGGAGTTCTCATATCTACGATATTCATACTTCCCGATTCCCATTTTATAAGGCACGTATGTTTCAAAAAGTCAAACTTTAAAACTTTTTATTAAACAACTAGGCTAACAATATATAATTTTAATGATACAAGAGTGGTACCATAAGATCCTTATTTCATTGCACATTCATATAAGTATGATTTTGTTTATAGAAGAGGAATTTCTAGTCAAAACAGAACTTAAGAGATCATACCAAGTCAAACCGAGCCTTGTAAAAATGTGACCGGGTAAAAGAAATTGTGACACCCCACTGACAAGTGTGCTCATAGTCAGTAATTAAATCTGTCCACCTTAGTATTATAAATGTCACAATAAAACCAACCATACACATACTGGTGCTCTTTTTCATTGGAATACTTCATAAATCATAATTGCATTTGTTTTGGCAGGTTATGACTTCTTGAATACTACAGCATATGGCCTTGGTGTCAATGTGTTGTACAACTCTACCTATAATGATAACACTGCATTATCATTTATCGCAAATTTACGGGTTCCACGCTTGGTGAATGCAGTATGTGCTTTTTCCTATTATTTGTTCTTTGAATAATTCAGTATCTTAGGAAACAAACAGCTTGTCGTTGTTTTTTAACGAGTAAGAATAAGGGGTAGGGCATGAGACCGGGAGAACGATAGTAACACATAAGACTGATTTATAAAGGATTGTATTGCTCATCGGTAGTTGTGGATATGTGTTTGAGGAGGTGTCCCTGCCCGTCTTATATATCAGGGGATTCAGTGTTACATGGCAAGTATCCTAGTTGGTTACAACAATATCTTATGATATAATTGGATGAGATGTATTGCACACATAGGAGTTACAATATATAGAGGTGCCGGCATAGGAGTCGCACCCTACTAGGACTCTCTAACATCTTCGAGTAGGATTCTACTAAGCTTCCTTGTGTGACACGCCTATATCTCCTAATACTGGGTCAATTGATCTTCTATGGCTGGCCCGACCCATCCCTATTTGGTTAGTCGGCCCAGTCCTTGGTGTAGGTACCTATGGTGCATATATTCCACATAGTTGTTCATGTAGCTTATCTTTTGTTTTCCAAATAGGTATCCAATTCCTATTTACAATTCATCAAAGGGACTTGGGTTGAGATGCTACTTGAATATGTGAAAGATATGCCCAAAGTTGGGACAAGTTTACGGCTTGATCTATCTTCTCTTCTCAGTGCTCTGTTCTTCACATGGATCATTCAACTGCTTTTCCCAGTGAGTATGATGAACTGTATAGAAGTTTTACGTAAGTATGTCTGCAAAAGATATGTTGAACATGCTGGCAGTCAGTATCAATAGAGCTTACGAAGTGGCTATTTTTTCCAGGTTATGTTGACATATCTGGTGTATGAGAAGCAGCAAAAGCTTAAAATTATGATGAAAATGCATGGCCTGAAGGACGGGCCTTACTGGCTGATATCTTATTCTTATTTCTTAGCTCTATCAGCTGTCTATATGTTATTTTTTGTGATTTTTGGCTCCTTGATAGGTAATTGTACTTTATGATTTGCTAAATAATATGCTAGTGTGGCAAAGAGATCTAGTGTTTCAATTTTTCTTCTTCTGTGCAGGTCTCAATTTTTTCAGAGTGAATGAATACAGAATACAATTTGTTTTTTTCTTAGTCTGTATAAATTTACAGATTGCAACAGCATTTTTTGTGGCATCTTTCTTCTCATCATTCAAGATAGCCACAGGTTAGTTACTGAGACCTGTGGCTTCCATGTCAAAGCTTTTGAAAGTAAAAACTGACGAATTACATTTGTCTCCTGTGATAGTGATTGGTTACATATATGTGTTTGGCTCTGGCTTGCTAGGGGCATTTCTTTTTCGCTTCTTCGTTGAAGACACAACTTTTCCCTGTAAGTTGCTAGCTTAGTTATGATATATAACTCAGCTTACACAATACTAGCTACAAGTTTGTTTTTGTCTACTCAGATGGTTGGATAGTAGTCATGGAGATCGTCCCAGGATTTTCCCTCTACCGAGGACTATATGAACTCGGTCAATATGCATTTTCCGGAAGCACAATGGGAACTACCGGCATGACATGGGAGAACCTAAAAGATCCCATCAATGGAATGCGTGATGTCTTGATCCTCATGAGTGTAGAATGGGCAGTGCTACTTATATTAGCGTTCTATTTGGATCAAGCTTCTATGTTGGGTGGTGGGATCAGAAGAAAACATTTATCCTGCTTCATACGTTTAGAAAAGAAGCTTAAACAACCATTACGTGAGCCGATCGTTGTCCAACAGGATCCCAAAATCGTTCTTGATATGGAGAAACCAGATGTTGCTAAAGAAGTAGGTTACCTCTCATACTCTGGCCTTTGTTGGACTTTTGTGTACTACTTATTGAAATTTGGTGCATTGATAAATTATATACAGAGAGAGGCAGTTGAACAACTTTTGATAGATTCCAATGCAAACCAAACTATCATCTGTGATAACCTCAGGAAGGTCTATCCTGGAAGCGATGGAAACCCTGACAAGCTGGCTGTTCGAGGATTATCTCTTGTCCTTCAAAAGGGCCAGTGCTTTGGAATGCTCGGCCCGAATGGAGCTGGGAAAACATCTTTCATTAACATGGTAGGATACAAGAATGACAAATGGATGACGCTTCATCCTTTTGATGGAAGTTACACAAGTATTTTATTTGACACAACCTGATATATTTATTATTTTTGTTATTTTGTTAGATGATTGGACTTGTTAAACCTACATCTGGCACTGCCTATGTCCATGGAATGGATATAAATAGGGAGATGGGTAACATATATACAAATATGGGCGTGTGCCCGCAACATGAGTAATTACTCTTAACTAGTACTTGTCAGGCTCAAAATTTTCTTCCTTTGATCAAATTATGAAATTATGGTAATTGGTATTGTTCTGATGCAGCTTGCTTTGGGAGACATTGACAGGAAAAGAACATCTGCTCTTTTATGGCAGGTTGAAAAATCTTAAAGGTTCTGCATTAGTGAAGGTACCTCCAATTTGGTACCCCTGCAATATTTTGGTGTTGCATAATCCAAATTACGACGCCTTTTCTCTTTCCAGCTCCTCTTTGTTGGGTATTATCTTTGTCTGTCTTTGTAAAATCATATTTGTTCTCATTTCTCCACTGCCAGGCTGTTGACGACTCCCTGAAAAGTGTGAATCTATTTCATGGTAACGTCGGCGATAAGCAAGTGCGAAAATACAGTGGAGGAATGAAAAGAAGGCTCAGTGTGGCAATTTCATTGATCGGGGACCCTAAAGTAGTGCTCTTGTTATTTCTCTTTTGTCATTCATAGTGTCAAACAATAGAAGGGTAATGGAGCTTAACATACAGGTCGTGTTCATGGATGAACCAAGCACGGGACTAGATCCAGCATCAAGAAATAACCTGTGGAATGTTGTGAGGGAGGCCAAGAGAAACCGTGCAATTATTCTTACTAGTAATGCTCTTTTCTTGTCCACTCGTGCATCTAAATTCTATACTCCTACTTCATCACCTGTTGTATCAGAAAGTAGCAAGATTGATCAGTGAACGAGTGAGTAATCAAACTTGTTTCTTCCAGCACACTCGATGGAGGAGGCAGAAGTTTTGTGTGATCGTCTTGGCATCTTTGTTGATGGAAGTTTCCAATGCCTTGGAAACCCTAAAGAGGTATATTACCTTCTTGGATTGCAGAAGTTACTTTAAAATCATTCCTAAATCATTGCCACTGCAATGTTATACACTGCAGCTAAAGGGTAGATTTGGGGGCACATACATTTTCACAATGACAACAGCTCCGGACCAAGAACAGGAGGTTGAACAGCTAGTCCGTCAATTCTCGCCTAGTGCAAACAAGATCTACCACCTATCTGGGACTCAGAAGTTTGAACTTCCGAAGGAGGAAGTGAAAATAGCACAAGTTTTCCAGGCAGTCGAGAAAGCAAGAAGTCGGCTCAACATACATGCCTGGGGCCTAGTCGACACTACGTTGGAGGATGTCTTCATCAAGGTCGCTAAAGGAGCACATGTTTTCAATGAATTTGCGTAGATAATACCTTGAATACTGTCTTCAGACCGGCAAGGGACTCCAAATACCATTTTTTAGAAAGGCCAGGCCAGGGGACTCCAAATACTGGAGGTGGCTTCACAGATAATCTTGCAATTTTGTATAGTTATTCTTTTCATTTGTGTAGACCATTCTCCTTTAGAAAATTTATTCTGGTTGTACAGAAACGTGTTCTTCATAGTGTTACTCCTATAAAGAATATTTGTCCATCTGACAGGCTTATGCTTACATAAATCAAACTGACGAAGAATTTTGTCTACATTATAAATAAATAGCAAAGTTGCAGTCTGTACATCTTCCATAAGTTGCGCTGCATCTTCATTTGGTTTTCATTTTCTTGGTAAAGTTGCCGTCTATACTCATTGCTGTTTATGTTAGAAAAATATGAGGAACAATCTCGCAATGAGTGTCTCTGTTATTGCGTTGTATCCATCATGTGTTGGTAGGGCCAGTTGTACATCAGAAAAATATACTATTTATTCATGTGCATAACAAATCAACAATCCATATTTCTACGATTCTTGAAAATATTACACCTTAAGCATTTCAGCTTACAGTAACAGGGAACATTATAGTTCCCTACAGAAACAGTAGTAATGTTACAGTAAATTTTATGCCCACGTGACCTCCATCGCCGGCGGTTGCCGGCGGCGCCTCCTCGCCGTCGGTCGCACCCTTTGAATAGTGCCTCCTTGCAATGTATAAATAGAAGAATGAATGAATGAATGAATGAATGAATGAATAAGTTGAATCACAATCTCTTTTCTCTCTTGCAAAATCGATCTCAACACGTTATAAGCACTGCTCTACGAGCGATTGAACGAGAGAGAAGAACCACGCCGGTAAGATGTTGAACAATCAACTTACCGATCGAGTCATCTTCTTGTTCTTCATTGGAGATGATGAATTTGGCCGCCTGCGCCACCGTCGTGGACACCGTGGTCACTGTGGTGGTCGACGCCGGCGCATTGATCCTCTACACAACCCTGCAAGAACAAGACAAAGGAGATGTTTTTGCCGCCGTACACGCCGGGGTGGACGGCGCTGCCGTCGTTGCCGCGAGTGTCGCCGTGAAGGTCGGCGCCACTGCCGAGCTGTGGTCGCCCCTTTGCTGCCACCACCAAGAAGCATACTGCGACGCCGCGTCGAGGACCGTCCTCCAACTCCTTTCCCCCGCCGTCCCTCGGATCTGGACGCCCAACAACTGGGTCGTCAAGAGGAACCGAATGCCGTTCTCGGTGGGGAGAACCCCAACCGGGTTGCACCGGTTCAAGGACTTTCGTCATCGAACGGATAGGGGAGGGGGGAGGAGAAGAAAGTGATGCAGTTCGAACATCACGACGGCCATCGGAACCATGATGCCGGTGGTTACCGATGTCGCAATGCCGCCACCAATACGGCGGACGGCGAGGATCCGGGTTGACCCTAGAGGGCTCACTCGAAGACCCCTAGCCTCGAGGACCCCGCAACACTTGTCGGCTCCGCCTTCAACTGCAACCGTCCCCGTGAACCCGTCGGCGACCAACTAAATGGATGTCGATCCCTCGGGCTACGGATCACCGGCGACGCTCATGAGCCCGAGCGGCAACCGGATCCTTCGCCGGTTCGCACATCTCGCCGTCCCAACCCGAGCAGCCCGAAGGCTCGGATCTCGGGCCTCGGCCGCCGGCTCCAACTGAGCGGTGGGTGTGGTGGGGGATCAGGGGGAGCGGCACCGGAGAACGAAGGTAAAGCATGAGGAAGGCGCCGGAGGAGGAAGGCGGAGAGAACGAGGCAGCGACGGCGGCTCCGGGAGAAGAAAACGGAGGCAGAGAGAACGAGGCAGCGAGTGAGGCTAGGGTTCGACCTAGCCGGCTCCAGATGCTTCTCGCCCCTCCTTTTTCTTCGTCGCCGGTCGTACCATGGGCCAGGCCGTGGGCCACGTCCGTGCATGGGCCGCGCGCTACACGTTGGGCCACGTCGCCGGACCGTGCGCTCGGTCGCGCGTTCGGCTGGGCCGCACGCCCACAGTTTGGGCCGCCACTGAAGCCCAATTGTATATAGTTTATTCAATTTCCAGTTTATTTTATTTAGTATGAATTTAAATTAGAATTTAGTTTAAATTCATGTAAGTGTGTATGTATATATTTGTAAATATAATTATGATCAATGTAAATATTGGTTATGACAATGTGAATAATGCATTTAAATATTAGTTGCAATAATTTCAAATTTTGGCTGATTTTCAAATTTTGGCCAAATACATAAATTAAAAATCACATTGTCCAAAATTCATTATTTAGGCTATTTTGAGAATTTGGCCACAATTTTGAATTTTTTTATTATATTAACAAATTTTACAAAATTACATCATTTAAAGCTAATTTTAAAATTTTGCCTTATGATGGAAATTAAAAAATACACATAAAATATAAAATAAAATGACCAATTTGATTAAGCCATTTTCTAAGATTTGGCTTAATACAATATGGAACATACCTTAATACAACAAAGTGTATAATTCATTTTAATTTGGCTATTTCTTTAATTGGGCATCTTTAACATGAGATATACATACATTTGTTCTTCTTGTCAAGCCATTTTCCTAAATTTGGCTAGATAAGAGAGAATAAATTTAATGTGTTTTTCATTGTGATTAACACACATTACAACACCACCATGATGATTTTATTAATAAAATCTCTGGTTTCCTATATGTAGGAATCAATGGTTCACGAGTTTGAAGAATTTGCTCTTAATAGTCATAATTACCCGACATGGGCTCTTGACATCAATATTAGTTTGGCTTTCAGATGACTCATGGCTGCTCTTACTTCTCCTGAAGAAAGACCTGCAGCATTTCTGGATACATTCAACTACCAGGCACTATACATCATTCGTAATCACCTTCATCCCGATTTAAAAATCAGAATATGTGATGGAAGAAGAACATCATAGTCTTTGGGTGGCATTAAAAAACCGTTATGAACAACAAAAGACAATATTATTGCGAGAGGTCAATCATGAATGGACTCAACTTCGTCTTCAAGATTTTAAGTCTATAGAAGACTATAATCATGTTGTTCATAAGGTATATGTCAAATTAAGATTTTGTGAGAAAGAACCATTAGAAGAGGACAAAATAGAGAAGACACTTCAAACTATGCTCTCTTCTGATAGAGTCTTACAACATCAATATCGGGCTCGCAACTACCAACATTATGTTGATCTCATTCGTGATTTACTTCAAGCAGAGAAGCATGATGAACTTACTATTAAGAATTATCACCAATGTTGTGTTAGAGTTGCTCCTCTACCTAAAATTCATCATAATGAGAAGAAAGTTAATGCTTCTAAGAATGTAAATTCTAAGAAAAATGGTAGATCTGCTAGACGCCACCGTAATAGGCAAAAGAATAAGAAATTCTCAAAGACAATGAGAAAGGATGGTGTTCCCTTCAAAGGGAAAAATGTGCAGTGTAAGGCATGTGGCACTTATAAGCATACCGCTGATAAGTGTCGCACACCTAAACACCTTGTGGCTTTGTACCATAAATCATTGGGAAAAGATAAGAAAGCTCAAGGATCTAAAAATGAGTATGAAACTCATTTAAGTATCCAAACAAAGCTAACATTTGAAGTCGGTTGTTCAAGCAAGGATATTAAAAATCCAAGGAACAACGAGCCAACACTAAGTGTTGATGACTACATGGACATGGACAATGCTATAATAGAATATAAATCGAACGATATGTTCGACGATCTAATCTAAGATCGCTTACCATAGATATTTGTAAATATAGTCTATGTATATAAAGTGTGTTGTAATGTATATAATTAGTTATATTGTATTAGGGTTATACATCACTCTAAAGTTTTATGTATTTATTATTTCAATGCAATTAATTAAATGATTGAAATTCTTATATTTTAGATCTCACGGGAAATTTCTGATGGAGAAAGAAATGTGCCTTGTTGATAGTTGTACCACATACTCTATACTTAGGGATACAAAATATTTTCAGACCCTAACAAGGAGGTCAGGTAATGTTTTGACCATCGCAGGACGCGATGCGACAATAGTTGGCTCTGGACAAGCCACTATTACACTTCATAATGGGACACAAGTGATGATTGAGGATGCTTTATTGTATCCCGATCCTACACGTACTCTCATAAGTTTTAGAGATATTCGAAAAAATGGGTTACATATACATACTGTCGGTACCCTGCGTATCGGGTACTCCTTAGTACCGCAAAGAGTACAAAGGAGTTCTACCTGTCAGAGTTGAAGGTCTCCTCGGGCCCCACATATCACGTTGCATCGAACCTGCTCCCCTCATATGGGTAGCTCCTGGGTCAACACGTGTGAAGGAAAACCATAACTAAGCTCCCAACGAAGGAAAGCTTCAGTGACAACACGTGTACAACGACCCCGGACCTAACCCCCAGCAGAGAGGAGCTCCAGTGTCGACACGTGTACAACAGCCCCGGACCTAACCTCCCGTAAAGGAAAGCTCCGGAGCTTCCACGTGTGAAGCCTTCGGACCTTCATCAACATATACACCGGCATATCTCCTTTAGTACGAACCATCAAGGGTAATTAAAGCGGCAGTTAAAAGATTTAATTACGTGTCATTAATGCTGAATTAACGACACGCGATCAGATCACTGTTAATAGGGGTAACGCAACTGTCGACTGTTGGAGTCGGCAGATCTCCTGACACTACTAAAGTGTTGAAGGAGTTTGTAGTTCGGTGTGGGCGCGCAGAGACTCAAGAAGGTGAATCACGATTGGACACGAGAGACTCAGTGGTTTACGTGGTTCGGGCCGCCTGAGCGTAATACCCTACTCCACGGGTGTGTGTGTGTTGTATTAGCTTGTGTGCCTGAGAACGTTCGAGAGCTCCCTTCGTGTATCGTCGGTTTGTCCTTTTATAGTACAAGGACAAACCGTTACAAGTTAGCCTGGCCCGACATGTGGCCCCGGCGGTTACTACTATTGATACACGATTAATTGCTGTTAATAACCCTGTAACGGGCCCCGACAGTGCCGTTACAGGTGTTAAGATTATCCAATTAAGTGTCATTAACATGGAATTAATGACAATTAATCGGGTCTTGAAGTCCGCGGCTATCCTTTGACGATCCGGAGTCGTTACAACGTCTTCCGGAGGTTTGAGGCGGCCAGCTCCGACGTTTGGACACGTGGCAGCTCCGGAGCTTGCTTGTGGGAAGCGGGAAGCTCCGGGGTGGCCTGGCACGTGTCATGTCCGGAGCTTCTCTCGGTCTGGGGTTAAGTCCGGAGGCGCCGTTTCGGTACTTAGCCCGGAGCTTCACCCTTGTGGGTAGTAGCTCCGGTCTGGCAGTACACGTGGCAACCTAGGGATTAACCATGTTGGAGAAGCAGGTCCGGTTATGTCTGACAAGTGGGCCTCCGAGGGTCTTCAATTTGAGTAGACGTCCTTCCCTTGAGATCTTCGTAACCTCAGGGGGTGTATGGTTTTTAGGGTACCGACAGTGGCCCCCTGGACCTACCTCTGGGGAAAGCCACCGGGGTGAAGTCATTCCGTCGGAGGTGGGTCCATACTCACGACTCTTGAACTGGGTCTTCAAGGGTCTTCGGAGGTGCCGTTGGCGGGGCTTTACGGTTAAATCCCGACGCGTGGCGCACCTCAGGCGTCAGATAAGATCTTTGACGTGCGGATCTCTCGCAATTGAAGGTCGCCGGTTCCCGATACGAAAACCGTATCGGTTCCGCGCGCCTTGTCAGTTCGCCGCCTTTGGGTTTCCCGCCTCGTGATGACAACTGTTCGCCTGAGTAAGAACCTCGACTTGATCGTCAGGGTGGTCCCGGGCCCTCTTATCATCGGCAGGGTTGAATTCTTGAGTAGTATCCTTGACTCTCCTGCAGTTTCCATCCAAGCGTTGCGAGGGCTTACTTAAGAAGGAAAGCGCACCGTCGGGAGTTCTTTACGCTTCCCATCTGTTCTTGCGCTCAAACTCCCGACTTGTACTTTGCTCCTCTTCTCTTGCCTAGCTGTGCTGCGATGGAGTTGGGTCTGCGGGAGAGTCGCTTGAAGACGGACAGCGATCTGAAGAAGGTCCGGGCCCTCATGGGGTGGTCTTCGGACTTCTTCAACCGCTCGGTCCGCGCCGGCGGAGAGCTCCCCTTTAAAAAGGAGCACTCTGGCGAGATGGTGTACTTTTCCTCGTACGCCATGGTGGGGCTGATCCCACCGTTTTCTTCTTTCTTCTTGATGCTGCTGGACTTCTATGGTCTGCAGCTGTACCACCTTGGCCCTCACTTCATTCTTCTTGTGTCCATCTTTGTCCACTTCTGCGAGATGTGGGTGGGCATCCCTCCTTGCATCGAGCTCTTCCGAACCTTCTTCACCGTCCAAACCACCGGCCGAAGCGATGAGTATCTTGGCTTCTACTACTTCGTGAAGCGCAAGAAGTGCCCATTCAAGTACCTCCGGTCATTCCCTTCCGGGAAGTGGGATGACTGGAAGAAAGATTGGGTAGTCGTCCGGGTGGAGGAGCATGAGCGGTTGGAGTTGCCAGACAGTCTGCCTGGCATTGACACGTCGGTATGGAGCGAAGTTCCGGTGCTGGCGGAAGCTTTCGACCCTGTCCTGACCAGGATCCGCCAATGTGTGGAGGGAGGATTGACTCCCCAGGCGGTGTTCTGCAACTTCCTGTCCAACAGGTGGGCGCCGCTGAAGAGGAGGGAGAAGCTCGCATGGGCCCTCAACAGCGTGATGGACGAGGACCGGGTTGAGACCGGGTTGAAGTCCAGCATGGTGGGGAAGACCTTGGAGTTTCACCTCAAGAAATTCCAGCACGGCATCAACGTTGACGGAGATTACTTGACTCCGCCACCGGCTTTCCTCCCTCTGAACGTGGAAGTTGAGTTCAGCAGGGAGCTCCGGCGGAAGATGCCCCCGCTTGACGACCTTGGTGTCGTCGAGAGAAGATCAACCACCAGGTTGACGATCCCCGGGTTGTCCGGAGACGGCTCCGCTCCTGTCCCACAGCCAAGAGCTGAGGTCATCGGCAAGGGCAAGGAGCTGGCGGAGGAGCCGGAGAGCCGGAAGAGAAAGCTGCGACATGCTGACGGAAGGTCCGTCGGGCCTGCCACTTCCACCCCAGTTTCCCCTCCTCAGGAAGGAAGATCCTCCGCCGCCGTGGCGAATGTCCCCATGGTGGGGTCCTCCCGGAACGTTACTGTTCTGGTGGTGGGGTCCTCCCGGAGTGCGACTGTCCCCGTGGTGGATCCCTCCCGTGGTGCTAGCTCCGGGCGTGCGACTCCGACATCTGGAGCGGTGAGGGCCTCCAGGTCCAGGAGTTCCTCCCGATCAGGGAGAGCTCCGACCCAGGAAACGCCCGCGGCTGTGGCAAGTCCTGGGAGTCCTCCCAGAGCTCCTACGCCGACCGTGGCCAGCCCGGATCGTCCGGGAAAGAGGTTCCGCGCAAGCTGGTGCGTGAGCCTCCCAAGGTAATTTTTCTTTTTTACCTCGATTAACTTTTTAATTGTAGCATCTGTTTGCTCAATTTCTTCGTTCTTCATCTGCAGCGTTCCCAAGAAGGGGAGTGAAGCTCCACCCCCAGCCACAGGGTCCGAGGCTGCAAGGGCTTCTGCTCCAGCCCCGGTGCTGCCCCAAGCGGAGGCTGCGACAGCTCCGGCGCCGGCTGTCGTGGTCATGGACCTCGACTCGTCTCCAGAAGTTCCCGTGGTAGCGCCGGACCACGGGAATGAAGATGCGCCAGCGGCACCCGTCTCGGAAGTGGAAGCTCCGGGTCCTGGTGCTGCAGTAGTAGAAACTCCGGCTGTTGAGTCGGAGGAAGTAGCAGTCCTGGCTTCAGAGCCGGAAAATGCTGAAGCCCCGGCGATTGAGCCGGAGGTGGCTGAAGCCCCGGCATGCGGGCCGGAAGTTGAAGTAGTTCCGGCAGTTGAGCCGGTTACTTCTGAAGCTCCGGTCGCAGAGCCGGTGATTGTTGGAGCGCCAGCCGCAGAGCCGGCGGCTGAAGAGGCGAGGGAGCTTGAGCCTCCCTCAGAAGAAGTGTCCCGGCCGGAGCCAGTGGAGGCGACGACGTCGATGGTACCTGTGGCAGAGCCAGAGTGCCTGAACGAAGTCGCCGGCCCCCAGCCTGAGGGGGCAAATGAAGACTTGGTGGCGGGACCTCCTTCGATGGCGACTGAGGCCATCCCGGAGGAGGGCCCTAGCGCTTTGGAAGCTCGGGGTTCCACTCTCGTAGAGTGGGACCCAATTTTTGTAAGTGAAGACCCGCTGGAACCAGCGGAAGAGATCCCAGCAGGTCCGGAGCCCATCCCGCTGTCGATGTCCATCGACAACGCCTGCTCCAGTCTACGTCAGGTCCAACTGGCCTTCTTCCACGACAGCAAGGCTCTTGAAGAGGAGCGCCAAACCCTTAGGCGGTGGCGTAATCGGCTCCACTTCGATACTAAGCTGGCACAGTCGAGGCTTGCGGATGACAAGGAATGGATCAGGCGGGAGAAGATCCGCCTGGAGCTCTGGGGTGAACTGCTGGACGAGAGGGAGAGCATGACTCACGCCCTCGACGCTCAATCCCGGGAGTTCCATGACCAAGCCAAGGCTGCTAACGACGCGGCCAATGCTCGGTTTGATCAGCTCGAGGCCATCAGCACCGCACTCATCAAGCGCCGAGAGGCACTTGAAGGGAGGGAAAGACGGCTCGAGGATGAGGAGCAAAAACTCCTAGAGCTACGGGATGACGTCTTGCGACGGGAAGAAGAGCTCGTGGAGAAAACAGCTCTGGCGGACAAGGGCCTCGAGGAGCGCGCTAAGAAATTGGAAGAGCGCTGCCTCGAGGAGGAGGAGAAGACCTGGGTGCGGGGGCAGGAACTCTACGAATACGAGTGTGCCCTTGTCGCCCGGGAGAAGAAAGTGGAGGCTAGGGAGAAGGACCTGGTCGACCGCCGGAACAAGATCCACCTCCGGGAGGAGGAGCTCGGAAGACTTGAGAAGCGGGTTGTTGCGAAGATCCAGCAAAACGCCAAAGAAGTTGAGCGCCTCGCCCGCGAGAATTCGGAGCTGACGGCGGCCCGAAGATCCCTGGAAGAGATGAAGAACTTGAGGAAGGCGGACTCCCTGCAGATTTGGGAGTTCCTGGGCAAGGCCGACGACGCGCTGACGCCGATGGGTTTCAGCCCCGTGCACCCGGATGATCCGGAGCCGGAGCCGGACCTCGCGTTGCAAGCGTTGAGCGCCGCAGGCAGCAAGCTCTCCAAGGTGGGCGACGTTATCGCGGACCAACTGGAGGTCGAGGGGCAATCCCTGGCTAGGAACGTCACAGAATATGTGTTGACGTGCTACACCAGCCGGAACCCTCGATTTCCTCTGGACCCGGTGCTTGAAGGCCCCGTCGAAGGAGAAGGCGAAGCCACCCGAGCCCGCGTGTCGGAGGTCGCCCAGAAAGTCGCCGAGTTCTTCCATAGGGTCTAGGACCGTCTCTTTTAGCCTTTACTTGTATCTTCTCTTCTTCCTCAATTTTGTAATCCCTTGTCTCCAGATGTAATCTCCGGTCTTCAGATGAAATGAAATCCCCAATTTTTTGCGAATTTCATTCTTTTGTCTTCAACATATTTATCTTCACTTGGCCCCCTGGTAGATGTGCACAATTTGATTGTGGACATGTACCAAAAGGATGTTGAGTTTTGTTGAAGACGAATTTGCTTCGAACTTGTGGAATTTAGGTCCGAAGTTTTTGATAGTGAAGGTCCCCTGAAGTTGTCGGGGCTTAGAAGCTCCGGCACTGTCCATCGCTGGAGCTTAGTAGCTCCGGCAATAGCCTTTATCAACACGTTGAGCGTCGATAGTTAATACTCCAAGGTGTCGGAGCTTAGCAGCTCCGGCAATGACCTTTGCCACACTTGGTTTGTTGGCAACAGACTCCAGTGACGGGGTCTTCTCACCATCTTTTAGTCAACGCCGAATGTTGACGCCCTGGTGGGAGTCGGAGCTTGGTTAGCTCCGGTTTTTCTCCATCAATGTAGGGTTCATTTTTCCTGCACACTTAAGTCAAGAAAAATAGTAAAATTCGTTCCTTGTCTATAACTTCGTCGCGGCTTACGGTTCTTAAGAAAATTTTATGTTTAACACGATTTTTAATACGACTGGATGAATTGTCTTTTCTTTTAGATCCAATTGTCCATGGACCCACCTTACTTCGGCCTGCCGGGATGTAGGTAGAGTGGCGTACTTAGGGTGCTTGACCGGGCTAAGTCGATAGCGCACTCCGGCCCTAGAATGGCTTGGCGGCTTTCAGGCGAGTTGGCCACAGACGATATTTAAATCCAAAAAATCTGACAATTCAACTCGAATCGTATGTAAACCGGTCAAACTAGAACTTCTTAAGAATTGCACGTTTCTGTTATAGACAAGAAAGAGAAAAATAAAAATGTCGAGCCTATGCAAAGTTGAATGCACGTGGAGTCTATTTCACATGAAGATGTCTTTCATTATAGGTCCGGGGTACAGGGGAAACAAGTACACTCTTAGGGTACGGAACCAGGCTAAGTGTGTTTGGTTTCTCGTTTGACCCAGGGTAGTTAGCCACACTTTTAGTCCGGAGACTGTGTCAAGTGTTGCATGAGCTTTTCAAACCTTTCGGGAAAGGTCCGGCTGCTCTCCCGGAGGAACTACCCGACTCTGTACAATGACTCTATAACATACATTTCAAGTTACTTAAGACTCACCTCCGTGAAATTAAGTGTAGAACTTACGGAGGTGCTCGATGTTCCAAGGATTTGGGAGAGGTGTCCCATCCTCGGTAGCCAAGCGAACGCTTCCGGGACGGGATACTTTGATCACTCTAAAGGGCCCTTCCCAGCCGGGGGAGAGTTTGTTTTGCCCTTCTCTGGATAGTATTCTCCGTAGCACCAGATCGCCTTCCTCGAGCTGTCGGTTGTGTACATGCCGCTGGTGATAGCGCCGTAGAGCTTGGCGGTATCGGGCATTCCGAACAGCTGCTTGGCACCTTCCCTCCTCGAGGAGGTCTAGGTCTTCGCGCCGGAGCTGGTCCTGCGCGGCTTCGTCGAAGGTCCGGACTCGGAGGGAACCCAAGGTGATTTCCGGAGGAAGGATCGCTTCAGCTCCGTACACCAGGAAGAAGGGTGTTTCTCCGGTTGCCCGACTTGGAGAAGTCCTGTTGGCCCATAGAGTGGGCGGAAGCTCTTCGATCCAATTGGCTCCGTGCTTTTTCAAGCGCTCATAAGTGCGTGTTTTGAGTCCTTTAAGGATCTCTGCGTTTGCTCTCTCGGCTTGTCCATTGCTGGCAGGATGAGCTACGGAAGCGTAGCAAACTTGTATGCTGAGGTCTTCGCAATATCCTTGAAATGCGAAGCTTGTGAATTGAGTCCCATTATCAGTGATGATTTTATTTGGGACTCCGAATCTGCTCACGATGGATTGTACAAAATTGATTGCAGATTGTTTGTTGATCGTCACAACGGGAGTAGCTTCCGGCCACTTGGTGAACTTGTCGATGGCGACGTACAGGAACTTGTAACCTCCGACGGCTCTTGGGAAGGGTCCCAAGATGTCCATCCCCCACACAGCGAAAGGCCATGTAGGAGGTATCATTTGTAAGGACTGAGCAGGTGTATGAATTTTCTTTGCATGAAATTGGCATGCTTTGCATTTCTTCACCAACTCAGTGGCATCCTGGAGCGCTGTAGGCCAGTAGAAGCCGTGCCGAAAGGCTTTTCCGACCAGTGTGCGGGAAGATGCGTGGTTCCCACACTCGCCTCCATGGATTTCTGCGAGAAGCTCGCAGCCTTCTTCCCTTGTGATGCACCGCATTAGGATGCCGTTGGCACCGCGCCGGTAGAGATCCCCTTCTACCAACGTGTATCTTTTAGCCAATCAGACTACCCGGTCAGCGGATACATCATCGTCAGGAAGGATGTTGTCTTTCAAGTAGTTCCGGATCTCCGAGATCCATGCATCGGAACTGACTTGAGCATTTGAGTCTTGCGTGCTGGGTTGCTCGGAGCTTCCGGTAGCACCTACGACCCTTGATGGCTGCCATGGTAACAGGGCCATCGGGACCGTCAGCTTCGGGATGCTGATCTCGCCCCCTTCGTTCAGTTCGGCAGGCTGAACTGTGGGTTTTGACAACCTCCGGACAAAGGTTCCGTCAGGAGCCGGAGCTCCAGTTGACGCCTTGGTCGAGAGTTCGTCAGCTTCAGCGTTGTGAGCACGCTGAACATGATGAAGGTCTAGGACTTCGAAGTCCTTCTGAAGCCTCTGGACTTCAAGGAGGTAAGCAGCTAGCTGGAGATTATTGCAGGAGCATTCACCCTTCACCTGCTTGATGACAAGTTGTGAATCTCCTTTGACCAGCAACTGTTTGACACCATATGATAGTGCCACCTTTAATCCATAGATGAGTGCTTCGTACTCCGCCATGTTGTTGGTTGCCTTGAAGTCAAGGTGTACCATGTATTTCACCTTCTCCCCAGTTGGTGCGAGGAGAAGGATTCCAGCTCCGGCTCCCTGCTTCTGCATGGAGCCGTCGAAATAAAGGGTCCAGTGAGGCTTAGTGAAGGTTGGAACTTGAGGTTCCGTCTTCTGCTCGCTGGGGCCCCCAGGGTTTAATGGAGAGGGAGTCCATTCTGCCACGAAATCTGCCAACGCTTGACTCTTGATTGCTTGTCTCGGAATGAATTCAAGATCGAATTCAGCCAATTCCGCTGCCCACTTTGCAATATTCCCAGTTGAATTGGGATTATGCAAGATCGCTCGAAGTGGATATGAGGTCACCACCGAGACTTTGTGAGCTTGGAAATAGTGTCGAAGCTTCCTTGAGGCAATAAGAACTGCATAAAGCAGTTTATGCACCTCTAGGTATCGAGTCTTGGCATCATGTAACACTTCACTGATGAAGTATACTGGGCGTTGAATGGTCCGGACCCTCCCGGAGGGGTCCGGAGCTTCCTCTTCATTGATCCGGACCCTCTCGGAGGGGTCCAGACTCTCTTCGGGGACCTCCGGGTTCTGGGTGGAGGAACCCGGAGCTTCTTCAGAAATGACCTGGACCCTCTTAGAGGGGTCCGGGTCCTCTGAAGTGGCTTCTTGTGGGTTTGAGTCTGGGAGCTGGGACCCAAACTCGCTTTCAGGAACCTCCGGACCCTCCCGAAGGGGTCTGGATTCCAGGGTTCGGAGCTACCAGGACTGGTAGGGTGGTGAGGAACTCTTTCAGCTCCTGGAATGCCTTCTCTGCTTCTTCAGACCATTGGAATGGTCCGGACTTCCTCAGTAACTTGAAGAAGGGAAGTGCCCTTTCCGCCAGTCTTGAAATGAACCAGCTGAGGGCTGCTAGACATCCAGTTAATTTTTGGACGTCTTTGATACGGGTTGGTGGCCGCATGTCTTCAATGGCTTTTATCTTCGCCGGATTAGCCTCTATGCCCCGGTGACTTACCAGGAAACCAAGAAGCTTTCCAGAACTAACCCCGAAGACGCACTTGTCTGGGTTTAGCTTCGTGCGGGTGGCCCGCAGCTTATCAAAGACAGCCTGCAAGGTGTCCAAGAGGGACTCCTTGTTTTTGACTTTGACCACGATGTCATCGACGTACACTTCCACTATGTCTCTGATGAGTTCTTCAAAAGTTTTGTACATAGCTCGTACAAAAGTTGAAGCTGCATTCTTGAGACCAAACGGCATGGCTGTGTAACAATACAATCCATCCACTGTGATGAATGAAGTATGCTCTTCATCCTCCCTAGACATCCTGATTTGATGATATCCAGAATATGCGTCTAGAAAACACAGTAACTCGCACCCGGAGGTGGAATCCACTATCTGATCTATTCTAGGTAGTGGGAATGGATCTTTTGGGCATGCCTTATTCAGTGTGGTGTAGTCGATGCACATCCGAAGTTTCCCGCCGGCCTTGGGCACAACGACTGGGTTTGCCAGCCATTTTGGATGGTAGACTTCTCGGATAAATCCAGCTTCGAGCAACTTCTTCACTTCTTGTCGGATGAAGTTTTGTCGCTCTACAGATTGCTTCCGAGGTTTCTGATGCACAGGCCGAGCGTCGGGGTAAATCTTCAGATTGTGCTCAATCACTTCCCTGGGGATCCCAGGCATTTGTGACGGTTGCCAAGCAAATACGTCAACGTTAGCCTGGAGGAAAGTGATGAGCGCGAGTTCCTATTTGTCATTCAACCCACCCGATATGCGGGTGGTTTGAGTGACATTGGAACCAATTTGGACGACTTTGACGGGGATGTCGGTGTCGCCGCTTGGCTGCACACGGGGAGCAGAGGTTGAGCCTCGTTGCCGAATGCTCGGGGGTTTTGGAGCTTGTCCCTGTCTGGAGTCCTCCTCTTGCGCAGTGGTGAGTGCATGGAGCTCCTCTAGAGCAGTTACTCCGGCGGTGCGATCTCCAGGAATCCGGAGAACGCCCGCTGGTGTTGGCATCTTCAACACCAAGTATCCATAATGAGCAGCTGCCATAAATTTGTATAGGGCAGGTCTACCCAAGATGGCGTTGAATGGTAAGTTGATCTGAGCGACGTCGAAGACCAACTTCTCGGTGCGGTACTTCTCCCGTGTCCCGAAGGTAACGGGGAGAATTATAGCTCCGAGTGGGGTAATGGCCACCGGACCTACTCCGGAGAATGGTCGTGAGGGCTGAAGATCCGAAGGTCGAAGCTGAAGTTTGGTAAAAGCTTCAAAGCTTATAAGGTTCAGCCCCGAACCTCCATCCACCATAACATGATGGAGCTGGATGTTGTTGATGGTGGGAGATACCATCAAGGGTAATTGGCCAGCTCCGACCATGCTTTGAGGACAGTCCGAAGCATCAAAAGTGATGGGTGTGTCCATCCACTTTCGATGTGGCTCCGGTCTAGCTGTAGGAGCTACAGCAGCCATATCCCGTCGCATAGTCTTGATGACACGACGAGAAGTGATGTCCCATGATCCACCAAAGATGGTGTTCATGGTTTTCCGACGCTCGTTGTCGGAGACGTCGGAGTCATCGTCGACGGAGGTGTAGACATCTTTCAGGACCTTTTTGGGGTCCTGAAACCCTAACTCCTCTTCAGTCGGAGCTTCGTCAACCTTCTGTTTTCCCTCCCTCTGTCGAAAAGGAGACCCTTCCCGGCGCTTGTTGTAGCGCTCGGCAAGGTTTTGGACCTCCCGGCAGTCTTCCAGCCTGTGGCTGCCCGTTTTGTGAATGGGGCACCACATTTTGGATTTGCCGCCGTCTTCGGAAGACGGTCGAGGTCGCTTCTCGGGGCGTGGCCCCCGGCCACCCGGAGTTGCAGTGGCTGCAACGTTGGATGTGCCGGCCGACGGCTTCTTCTTGCCGTTGGTCTTCTTTTTCTTCTTGCCACTCCTGGAGGTAGCGGCTTAGTCTTTGGAGGATTTTTTATGATCCTCCAAGGCTGGTTTGGAGTGCATTTCACGGCCCTCCGCAGCTCTGGCACATTTGTCAGCCAAGCTGAAGAGCTCCGTGACGCTGGTGATCTCTTTGATCGCCAACTTCTCCAACATCTTCTTGTCTCGTACACCCTGTCTGAATGCCACAATGACAGAAGCGCTTGAGATAGAAGGGATTGTGTTACGTACCTGAGAGAACCTCTGGATGAATGACCGCAAAGATTCTCCCCCTTTTTGCATGACCGCAAAAAGGTCCAGTTCAGTGCCCGGTCGGGTGTATGAACTCCCGAAGTTGGCAGTGAACTGACGGTACAGCTCCTCCCAACTGTCAATAGAGTTGGGTGGAAGGCTCATAAACCAGGACCTGGCGGTCCCAGTTAAGGCCACTGGAAAGTAGTTGGCCATTACGGCCTCGTTTCCTCCAGCTGCTAAGATTGTAGTGGAGTATATCTGCAAAAATTCTACGGGGTTGACAGTCCCGTCGAATTTTTCCGGCAAGTGTGGCCGGAACTTCTGTGGCCATCTAACCATGCGCAGGTGCATGGCTAAGGCGGAACAACCTCCTCCTACTCCTTCCAGAGTAGAAAGGTCTTGAGCATCCCGTCTTTCTCGAGCTCGCTCGATATGGACACGGCCATCCTGTTGGCGGTATCGGCGATCAAGCTCCGCCCGGAGGTCGTGTGTCGAAAGCTGAGATGCCGTATGGGTGCGTCGTGCCCCAGAGGGCAACGACGTCACTTGTTGTGACGCAGCTCGTCTTCGGTTGTTGGAGACATGTGGACCAAGTCTTCCTGACAACGTCCGTCGCTGCGACGGGGCTCGCCCTGAAGGAGGAGGACCCTGGTTGTTAAGTCGTTCGGCCGCTGCTGCGACCAAATGCTCAACATCAGCCCTCCATTGCTCCATAGCATCTTGAGATGCATCCGGAGGTGGTGGTCGCTGGAAAAGAGCACGCGCTGCATGGAGCGCGTGTTCTGGGTTGTCACGACTTGCCGGCGCAGTATGTGACGCCGGCGCACCATCATGTTGCCCGGCACGTCTTGCCGGAGAAGATGGTGGTGGTGGGAGTGTGACTCCTGCTGGTGCTGAGGCTCCTGCTGGTGGCTGCATATTGGAGGGATTGCCTCCGACAGCCTGAGCAGCAGGTTGCCCGTTGGATGATCCAGCCGCAGAATTCACCATTCTTGAAAATCTCAGGCACCCCTACCTGGCGCGCCAACTGTCGACTGTTGGAGTCGGCAGATCTCCTGACACTACTAAAGTGTTGAAGGAGTTTGTAGTTCGGTGTGGGCGCGCGGAGACTCAAGAAGGTGAATCACGATTGGACACGAGAGACTCAGTGGTTTACGTGGTTCGGGCCGCCTGAGCGTAATACCCTACTCCACGGGTGTGTGTGTTGTATTATCTTGTGTGCCTGAGAACGTTCGAGAGCTCCCTTCGTGTATCGTCAGTTTGTGCTTTTATAGTACAAGGACAAACCGTTACAAGTTAGCCTGGCCCGACATGTGGCCCCGGCGGTTACTAGTATTGATACACGATTAATTGCTGTTAATAACCCTGTAACGGGCCCCGACAGTGCCGTTACAGGTGTTAAGATTATCCAATTAAGTGTCATTAACATGGAATTAATGACAATTAATCGGGTCTTGAAGTCCGCGGCTATCCTTTGACGATCCGGAGTCGTTACAACGTCTTCCGGAGGTTTGAGGCGGCCAGCTCCGACGTTTGGACACGTGGCAGCTCCGGAGCTTGCTTGTGGGAAGCGGGAAGCTCCGGGGTGGCCTGGCACGTGTCAAGTCCGGAGCTTCTCTCGGTCTGGGGTTAAGTCCGGAGGCGCCGTTTCGGTACTTAGCCCGGAGCTTCACCCTTGTGGGTAGTAGCTCCGGTCTGGCAGTACACGTGGCAACCTAGGGGTTAACCATGTTGGAGAAGCAGGTCCGGTTATGTCTGACAAGTGGGCCTCCGAGGGTCTTCAATTTGAGTAGACGTCCTTCCCTTGAGATCTTCGTAACCTCAGGGGGTGTATGGTTTTTAGGGTACCGACAGTGGCCCCCTGGACCTACCTCCGGGGAAAGCCACCGGGGTGAAGTCATTCCGTCGGAGGTGGGTCCATACTCACGACTCTTGAACTGGGTCTTCAAGGGTCTTTGGAGGTGCTGTTGGCGGGCTTTACGGTTAAATCCCGACGCGTGGCGCACCTCAAGCGTCAGATAAGATCTTTGACGTGCGGATCTCTCGCAATTGAAGGTCGCCGGTTCCCGATACGAAAACCGTATCGGTTCCGCGCGCCTTGTCAGTTCGCCGCCTTTGGGTTTCCCGCCTCGTGATGACAACTGTTCGCCTGGGTAAGAACCTCGACTTGATCGTCAGGGTGGTCCCGGGCCCTCTTGTCATCGGCAGGGTTGAATTCTTGAGTAGTATCCTTGACTCTCCTGCAGTTTCCATCCAAGCGTTGCGAGGGCTTACTTAAGAAGGAAAGCGCACCGTCGGGAGTTCTTTACGCTTCCCATCTGTTCTTGCGCTCAAACTCCCGACTTGTACTTTGCTCCTCTTCTCTTGCCTAGCTGTGCTGCGATGGAGTTGGGTCTGCGGGAGAGTCGCTTGAAGACGGACAGCGATCTGAAGAAGGTCCGGGCCCTCATGGGGTGGTCTTCGGACTTCTTCAACCGCTCGGTCCGCGCCGGCGGAGAGCTCCCCTTTAAAAAGGAGCACTCTGGCGAGATGGTGTACTTTTCCTCGTACGCCATGGTGGGGCTGATCCCATCGTTTTCTTCTTTCTTCTTGATGCTGCTGGACTTCTATGGTCTGCAGCTGTACCACCTTGGCCCTCACTCCATTCTTCTTGTGTCCATCTTTGTCCACTTCTGCGAGATGTGGGTGGGCATCCCTCCTTGCATCGAGCTCTTCCGAACCTTCTTCACCGTCCAAACGACCGGCGGAAGCGATGAGTATCTTGGCTTCTACTACTTCGTGAAGCGCAAGAAGTGCCCATTCAAGTACCTCCGGTCATTCCCTTCCGGGAAGTGGGATGACTGGAAGAAAGATTGGGTAGTCGTCCGGGTGGAGGAGCATGAGCGGTTGGAGTTGCCAGACAGTCTGCCTGGCATTGACACATCGGTATGGAGCGAAGTTCCGGTGCTGGCGGAAGCTTTCGACCCTGTCCTGACCAGGATCCGCCAATGTGTGGAGGGAGGATTGACTCCCCAGGCGGTGTTCTGCAACTTCCTGTCCAACAGGTGGGCGCCGCTGAAGAGGAGGGAGAAGCTCGCCTGGGCCCTCAACAGCGTGATGGACGAGGACCGGGTTGAGACCGGGTTGAAGTCCAGCATGGTGGGGAAGACCTTGGAGTTTCACCTCAAGAAATTCCAGCACGGCATCGACGTTGACGGAGATTACTTGACTCCGCCACCGGCTTTCCTCCCTCTGAACGTGGAAGTTGAGTTCAGCAGGGAGCTCCGGCGGAAGATGCCCCCGCTTGACGACCTTGGTGTCGTCGAGAGAAGATCAACCACCAGGTTGACGATCCCCGGGTTGTCCGGAGACGGCTCCGCTCCTGTCCCACAGCCAAGAGCTGAGGTCATCGGCAAGGGCAAGGAGCTGGCGGAGGAGCCGGAGAGCCGGAAGAGAAAGCTGCGACATGCTGACGGAAGGTCCGTCAGGCCTGCCACTTCCACCCCAGTTTCCCCTCCTCAGGAAGGAAGATCCTCCGCCGCCGTGGCGAATGTCCCCATGGTGGGGTCCTCCCGGAACGTTACTGTTCTGGTGGTGGGGTCCTCCCGGAGTGCGACTGTCCCCGTGGTGGATCCCTCCCGTGGTGCTAGCTCCGGGCGTGCGACTCCGACATCTGGAGCGGTGAGGGCCTCCAGGTGCAGGAGTTCCTCCCGATCAGGGAGAGCTCCGACCCAGGAAACGCCCGCGGCTGTGGCAAGTCCTGGGAGTCCTCCCAGAGATCCTACGCCGACCGTGGCCAGCCCGGATCGTCCGGGAAAGAGGTTCCGCGCAAGCTGGTGCGTGAGCCTCCCAAGGTAATTTTTCTTTTTTACCTCGATTAACTTTTTAATTGTAGCATCTATTTGCTCAATTTCTTCGTTCTTCATCTGCAGCGTTCCCAAGAAGGGGAGTGAAGCTCCACCCCCAGCCACAGGGTCCGAGGCTGCGAGGGCTTCTGCTCCAGCCCCGGTGCTGCCCCAAGCGGAGGCTGCGACAGCTCCGGCGCCGGCTGTCGTGGTCATGGACCTCGACTCGTCTCCGGAAGTTCCCGTGGTAGCGCCGGACCACGAGAATGAAGATGCGCCAGCGGCACCCGTCTCGGAAGTGGAAGCTCCGGGTCCTGGTGCTGCAGTAGTAGAAACTCCGGCTGTTGAGTCGGAGGAAGTAGCAGTCCCGGCTTCAGAGCCGGAAAATGCTGAAGCCCCGGCGATTGAGCCGGAGGTGGCTGAAGCCCCGGCATGCGGGCCGGAAGTTGAAGTAGTTCCGGCAGTTGAGCCGGTTACTTCTGAAGCTCCGGTCGCAGAGCCGGTGATTGTTGGAGCGCCAGCCGCAGAGCCGGCGGCTGAAGAGGCGAGGGAGCTTGAGCCTCCCTCAGAAGAAGTGTCCCGGCCGGAGCCAGTGGAGGCGACGACGTCGATGGTACCTGTGGCAGAGCCAGAGTGCCTGAACGAAGTCGCCGGCCCCCAGCCTGAGGGGGCAAATGAAGACTTGGTGGCGGGACCTCCTTCGATGGCGACTGAGGCCATCCCGGAGGGGGGCCCTAGCGCTTTGGAAGCTCGGGGTTCCACTCTCGTAGAGTGGGACCCAATTTTTGTAAGTGAAGACCCGCTGGAACCAGCGGAAGAGATCCCAGCAGGTCCGGAGCCCATCCCGCTGTCGATGTCCATCGACAACGCCTGCTCCAGTCTACGTCAGGTCCAACTGGCCTTCTTCCACGACAGCAAGGCTCTTGAAGAGGAGCGCCAAACCCTTAGGCGGTGGCGTAATCGGCTCCACTTCAAGACTAAGCTGGCACAGTCGAGGCTTGCGGATGACAAGGAATGGATCAGGCGGGAGAAGATCCGCCTGGAGCTCTGGGGTGAACTGCTGGACGAGAGGGAGAGCATGACTCACGCCCTCGACGCTCAATCCCAGGAGTTCCATGACCAAGCCAAGGCTGCTAACGACGCGGCCAATGCTCGGTTTGATCAGCTCGAGGCCATCAGCACCGCATTCATCAAGCGCCGAGAGGCACTTGAAGGGAGGGAAAGACGGCTCGAGGATGAGGAGCAAAAACTCCTAGAGCTACGGGATGACGTCTTGCGACGGGAAGAAGAGCTCGTGGAGAAAACAGCTCTGGCGGACAAGGGCCTCGAGGAGCGCGCTAAGAAATTGGAAGAGCGCTGCCTCGAGGAGGAGGAGAAGACCAGGGTGCGGGGGCAGGAACTCTACGAATACGAGTGTGCCCTTGTCGCCCGGGAGAAGAAAGTGGAGGCTAGGGAGAAGGACCTGGTCGACCGCCGGAACAAGATCCACCTCCGGGAGGAGGAGCTCGGAAGACTTGAGAAGCGGGTTGCTGCGAAGATCCAGCAAAACGCCAAAGAAGTTGAGCGCCTCGCCCGCGAGAATTCGGAGCTGACGGCCGCCCGAAGATCCCTGAAAGAGATGAAGAACTTGAGGAAGGCGGACTCCCTGCAGATTTGGGAGTTCCTGGGCAAGGCCGACGACGCGCTGACGTCGATGGGTTTCAGCCCCGTGCACCCGGATGATCCGGAGCCGGAGCCGGACCTCGCGTTGCAAGCGTTGAGCGCCGCAGGCAGCAAGCTCTCCAAGGTGGGCGACGTTATCGCGGACCAGCTGGAGGTCGAGGGGCAATCCCTGGCTAGGAACGTCACAGAATATGTGTTGACGTGCTACACCAGCCGGAACCCTCGATTTCCTCTGGACCCGGTGCTTGAAGGTCCCAACAGGTGACTTTGTTGCCCCTTGGGGCGTGACGCACTCATACTGTCGGTACCCTAAAATCCATACACCCCCTGAGGTTACAAAGATCTCAAGGGAAGGACGTCTACTCAAATTGAAGATCCTCGGAGGCCCACTTGTCAGACATAACCGGACCTGCTTCTCCAACATGGTTAACCCCCAGGTTGCCACGTGTACTGCCAGACCGGAGCTACTACCCACAAGGGTGAAGCTCCAGGCTAGGTACCGAAACGGCACCTCCGGACTTAACCCCAGACCGAGAGAAGCTCCGGACTTGACACGTGCCAGGCCACCCCGGAGCTTCCCGCTTCCCACAAGCAAGCTCCGGAGCTGCCACGTGTCCAAACGTCGGAGCTGGCCGCCTCAAACCTCCGGAAGACATTGTAACGACTCTGGATCGTCAAAGGATAGCCGCGGACTTCAAGACCCGATTAATTGTCATTAATTCCATGTTAATGACACTTAATTGGATAATCTTAACACCTGTAACGGCACTGTCGGGGCCCGTTACAGGGTTATTAACAGCAATTAATCGTGTATCAATACTAGTAACCGCCGGGGCCACATGTCGGGCCAGGCTAACTTGTAACGGTTTGTCCTTGTACTATAAAAGGACAAACCGACGATACACGAAGGGGGCTCTCGAACGTTCTCAGGCACACAAGCTAATACAACACACACACACACACCCGTGGAGTAGGGTATTACGCTCAGGCGGCCCGAACCACGTAAACCACTGAGTCTCTCGTGTCCAATCGTGATTCACCTTCTTGAGTCTCCGCGCGCCCACACCGAACTACAAACTCCTTCAACACTTTAGTAGTGTCAGGAGATCTGCCGACTCCAACAGTCGACAGTTGGCGCGCCAGGTAGGGGCGCCTGAGATTTTCAAGAATGGTGAATTCTGCGGCTGGATCATCCAACGGGCAACCTGCTGCTCAGGCTGTCGGAGGCAATCCCTCCAACATGCAACCACCGGCAAGAGCCTCAGCACCAGCAGGAGTCACACTCCCACCACCACCATCTTCTCCGGCAAGACGTGCCGGGCAACATGATGGTGCGCCGGCGTCACATACTGCACCGGCAAGTCGTGACAACCCAGAACACGCGCTCCATGCAGCGCGTGCTCTTCTCCAGCGACCACCACCACCGGATGCATCTCAAGATGCTATGGAGCAATGGAGGGCTGATGTTGAGCATTTGGTCGCAGCAGCGGCCGAACGACTTAACAACCAGGGTCCTCCTCCTTCAGGGCGAGCCCCGTCGCAGCGATGGACGTTGTCAGGAAGACTTGGTCCACATGTCTCCAACAACCGAAGACGAGCTGCGTCACAACAAGTGACGTCGTTGCCCTCTGGGGCACGACGCACCCATACAACATCTCGGCTTTCGACACACGACCTCCGGGCGGAGCTTGATCGCCGATACCGCCAACAGGATGGCCGTGTCCATATCGAGCAAGCTCGAGAAAGACGGGATGCTCAAGACCTTTCTACTCTGGAAGGAGTAGGAGGAGGCTGTTCCGCCCTAGCCATGCACCTGCGCATGGTTAGATGGCCACAGAAGTTCCGGCCACACTTGCCGGAAAAATTCGACGGGACTGTCAACCCCGTAGAATTTCTGCAGATATACTCCACTGCAATCTTAGCAGCTGGAGGAAACGAGGCCGTAATGGCCAACTACTTTCCAGTGGCCTTAACTGGGACCGCCAGGTCCTGGTTTATGAGCCTTCCACCCAACTCTATTGATAGTTGGGAGGAGCTGTGCCGTCAGTTCACTGCCAACTTCGGGAGTTCATACACCCGACCGGGCACTGAACTGGACCTTTTTGCGGTCGTGCAAAAAGGGGGAGAATCTTTGCGGTCATTCATCCAGAGGTTCTCTCAGGTACGTAACACAATCCCTTCTATCTCAAGCGCTTCTGTCATTGTGGCATTCAGACAGGATGTACGAGACAAGAAGATGTTGGAGAAGTTGGCGATCAAAGAGATCACCAGCGTCACGGAGCTCTTCAGCTTGGCTGACAAATGTGCCAGAGCTGCGGAGGGCCGTGAAATGCACTCCAAACCAGCCTTGGAGGATCATAAAAAATCCTCCAAAGAAGAAGCCGCTACCTCTGGGAGTGGCAAGAAGAAAAAGAAGACCAACGGCAAGAAGAAGCCGTCGGCCGGCACATCCAACGTTGCACCCACTGCAACTCCTGGTGGCCGGGGGCCACGCCCTGAGAAGCGACCTCGACCGTCTTCCGAAGACGGTGGCAAATCCAAAATGTGGTGCCCCATTCACAAAACGGGTAGCCACAGGCTGGAAGACTGCCGGGAGGTCCAAAACCTTGCCGAGCGCTACAACAAGCGCCGGGAAGGGTCTCCTTTCCGACAGAGGGAGGGAAAACAGAAGGTTGACGAAGCTCCGGCTGAAGAGGAGTTAGGGTTTCAGGACCCCAAAAAGGTCCTGAAAGCTGTCTACACCTCCGTCGATGATGACTCCGACGTCTCCGACAACGAGCATCAGAAAACCATGAACACCATCTTTGGTGGATCATGGGACATCACTTCTCGTCGTGTCATCAAGACTATGCGACGGGATATGGCTGCTGTAGCTCCTACAGCTAGACCGGAGCCACATCGAAAGTGGATGGACACACCCATCACTTTTGATGCTTCGGACTGTCCTCAAAGCATGGTCGGAGCTGGCCAATTACCCTTGATGGTATCTCCCACCATCAATAACATCCAGCTCCATCATGTTATGGTGGATGGAGGTTCGGGGCTGAACCTTATAAGCTTTGAAGCTTTTACCAAACTTCAGCTTCGACCTTCGGATCTTCAGCCCTCACGACCATTCTCCGGAGTAGGTCCGGGGGCCATTACTCCACTCGGAGCTATAATTCTCCCCGTTACCTTCGGGACACGGGAGAAGTACCGCACCGAGAAGTTGGTCTTCGACGTTGCTCAGATCAACTTACCATTCAACGCCATCTTGGGTAGACCTGCCCTATACAAATTTATGGCAGCTGCTCATTATGGATACTTGGTGTTGAAGATGCCAACACCAGCAGGCGTTCTCCGGATTCGTGGAGATCGCACCGCCGGAGTAACTGCTCTGGAGGAGCTCCATGCACTCACCACTGCGCAAGAGGAGGACTCCAGACAGGGGCAAGCTCCAAAACCCCTGAGCATTCGGCAACGAGGCTCAACCTCTGCTCCCCGTGTGCAGCCAAGCGGCGACACCGACATCCCCGTCAAAGTCGTCCAAATTGGTTCCGATGTCACTCAAACCACCCGCATATCGGGTGGGTTGAATGACAAATAGGAACTCGTGCTCATCACTTTCCTCCGGGCTAACGTTGATGTATTTGCTTGGCAACCGTCACAAATGCCTGGGATCCCCAGGGAAGTGATTGAGCACAATCTGAAGATTTACCCCGACGCTCGGCCTGTGCATCAGAAACCTCGGAAGCAATCTGTAGAGCGACAAAACTTCATCCGACAAGAAGTGAAGAAGTTGCTCGAAGCTGGATTTATCCGAGAAGTCTACCATCCAAAATGGCTGGCAAACCCAGTCGTTGTGCCCAAGGCCGGCGGGAAACTTCGGATGTGCATCGACTACACCACACTGAATAAGGCATGCCCAAAAGATCCATTCCCACTACCTAGAATAGATCAGATAGTGGATTCCACCTCCGGGTGCGAGTTACTGTGTTTTCTAGACGCATATTCTGGATATCATCAAATCAGGATGTCTAGGGAGGATGAAGAGCATACTTCATTCATCACAGTGGATGGATTGTATTGTTACACAGCCATGCCATTTGGTCTCAAGAATGCAGCTTCAACTTTTGTACGAGCTATGTACAAAACTTTCGAAGAACTCATCAGAGACATAGTGGAAGTGTACGTCGATGACATCGTGGTCAAAGTCAAAAACAAGGAGTCCCTCTTGGACACCTTGCAGGCTGTCTTCGATAAGCTGCGGGCCACCCGAACGAAGCTAAACCCAGACAAGTGCGTCTTCGGGGTTAGTTCCGGAAAGCTTCTTGGTTTCCTGGTAAGTCACCGGGGCATAGAGGCTAATCCGGCGAAGATAAAAGCCATTGAAGACATGCGGCCACCAACCCGCATCAAAGACGTCCAAAAATTAACTGGATGTCTAGCAGCCCTCAGCCGGTTCATTTCAAGACTGGCGGAAAGGGCACTTCCCTTCTTCAAGTTACTGAGGAAGTCCGGACCATTCCAATGGTCTGAAGAAGCAGAGAAGGCATTCCAGGAGCTGAAAGAGTTCCTCACCACCCTACCAGTCCTGGTAGCTCCGAACCCTGGTGAGCCTTTGTTGCTTTACATTTCAGCTACTGAGGAAGTCGTTAGTATGGTTCTGGTTGCGGAGAGACCGGAACTACTTAATACTCAGGAATCCAGACCCCTTCGGGAGGGTCCGGAGGTTCCTGAAAGCGAGTTTGGGTCCCAGCTCCTAGACTCAAACCCACAAGAAGCCACTTCAGAGGACCCGGACCCCTCTAAGAGGGTCCATGTCATTTCTGAAGAAGCTCCGGGTTCCTCCACCCAGAACCCGGAGGTCCCCGAAGAGAGTCTGGACCCCTCCGAGAGGGTCCGGATCAATGAAGAGGAAGCTCCGGACCCCTCCGGGAGGGTCCGGACCATTCAACGCCCAGTATACTTCATCAGTGAAGTGTTACATGATGCCAAGACTCGATACCTAGAGGTGCATAAACTGCTTTATGCATTTCTTATTGCCTCAAGGAAGCTTCGACACTATTTCCAAGCTCACAAAGTCTCGGTGGTGACCTCATATCCACTTCGAGCGATCTTGCATAATCCCAATTCAACTGGGAATATTGCAAAGTGGGCAGCGGAATTGGCTGAATTCGATCTTGAATTCATTCCGAGACAAGCAATCAAGAGTCAAGCGTTGGCAGATTTCGTGGCAGAATGGACTCCCTCTCCATTAAACCCTAGGGGCCCCAGCGAGCAGAAGACGGAACCTCCAGTTCCAACCTTCACTAAGCCTCACTGGACCCTTTATTTCGACGGCTCCATGCAGAAGCAGGGAGCCGGAGCTGGAATCCTTCTCCTTGCACCAACTGGGGAGAAGGTGAAATACATGGTACACCTTGACTTCAAGGCAACCAACAACATGGCGGAGTACGAAGCACTCATCTATGGATTAAAGGTGGCACTATCATACGGTGTCAAGCAATTGCTGGTCAAAGGAGATTCACAACTTGTCATCAAGCAGGTGAAGGGTGAATGCTCCTGCAATAATCTCCAGCTAGCTGCTTACCTCCTTGAAGCCCAGAGGCTTCAGAAGGACTTCGAAGTCCTTGATCTTCACCATGTTCAGCGTGCTCACAACGCTGAAGCTGATGAACTCTCGACCAAGGCGTCAACTGGAGCTCCGGCTCCTGACGGAACCTTTGTCCAGAGGTTGTCAAAACCCACAGTTCAGCCTGCCGAACTGAACGAAGGGGGCGAGATCAGCATCCCGAAGCTGACGGTCCCGATGGCCCTGTTACCATGGCAGCCATCAAGGGTCGTAGGTGCTGCCGGAAGCTCCGAGCAACCCAGCACGCAAGACTCAAATGCTCAAGTCAGTTCCGATGCATGGATCTCGGAGATCCGGAACTACTTGAAAGACAACATCCTTCCTGACGATGATGTATCCGCTGACCGGGTAGTCAGATTGGCTAAAAGATACACGTTGGTAGAAGGGGATCTCTACCGGCGCGGTGCCAACGGCATCCTAATGCGGTGCATCACAAGGGAAGAAGGCTGCGAGCTTCTCGCAGAAATCCATGGAGGCGAGTGTGGGAACCACGCATCTTCCCGCACGCTGGTCGGAAAAGCCTTTCGGCACGGCTTCTACTGGCCTACAGCGCTCCAGGATGCCACTGAGCTGGTGAAGAAATGCAAAGCATGCCAATTTCATGCAAAGCAAATTCATACACCCGCTCAGTCCTTACAAATGATACCTCCTACATGGCCTTTCGCTGTGTGGGGGATGGACATCTTGGGACCCTTCCCAAGAGCCGTCGGAGGTTACAAGTTCCTGTACGTCGCCATCGACAAGTTCACCAAGTGGCCGGAAGCTACTCCCGTTGTGACGATCAACAAACAATCTGCAATCAATTTTCTACAATCCATCGTGAGCAGATTCGGAGTCCCAAATAAAATCATCACTGATAATGGGACTCAATTCACAAGCTCCGCATTTCAAGGATATTGCGAAGACCTCGGCATACAAGTTTGCTACGCTTCCGTAGCTCATCCTGCCAGCAATGGACAAGCCGAGAGAGCAAACGCAGAGATCCTTAAAGGACTCAAAACACGCACTTATGAGCGCTTGAAAAAGCACGGAGCCAATTGGATCGAAGAGCTTCCGCCCACTCTATGGGCCAACAGGACTTCTCCAAGTCGGGCAACCGGAGAAACACCCTTCTTCCTGGTGTACGGAGCTGAAGCGATCCTTCCTCCGGAAATCACCTTGGGTTCCCTCCGAGTCCGGACCTTCGACGAAGCCGCGCAGGACCAGCTCCGGCGCGAAGACCTAGACCTCCTCGAGGAGGGAAGGTGCCAAGCAGCTGTTCGGAATGCCCGATACCGCCAAGCTCTACGGCGCTATCACCAGCGGCATGTACACAACCGACAGCTCGAGGAAGGCGATCTGGTGCTACGGAGAATACTATCCAGAGAAGGGCAAAACAAACTCTCCCCCGGCTGGGAAGGGCCCTTTAGAGTGATCAAAGTATCCCGTCCCGGAAGCGTTCGCTTGGCTACCGAGGATGGGACACCTCTCCCAAATCCTTGGAACATCGAGCACCTCCGTAAGTTCTACACTTAATTTCACGGAGGTGAGTCTTAAGTAACTTGAAATGTATGTTATAGAGTCATTGTACAGAGTCGGGTAGTTCCTCCGGGAGAGCAGCCGGACCTTTCCCGAAAGGTTTGAAAAGCTCATGCAACACTTGACACAGTCTCCGGACTAAAAGTGTGGCTAACTACCCTGGGTCAAACGAGAAACCAAACACACTTAGCCTGGTTCCGTACCCTAAGAGTGTACTTGTTTCCCCTGTACCCCGGACCTATAATGAAAGACATCTTCATGTGAAATAGACTCCACGTGCATTCATCTTTGCATAGGCTCGACATTTTTATTTTTCTCTTTCTTGTCTATAACAGAAACGTGCAATTCTTAAGAAGTTCTAGTTTGACCGGTTTACATACGATTCGAGTTGAATTGTCAGATTTTTTGGATTTAAATATCGTCTGTGGCCAACTCGCCTGAAAGCCGCCAAGCCATTCTAGGGCCGGAGTGCGCTATCGACTTAGCCTGGTCAAGCACCCTAAGTACGCCACTCTACCTACACCCCGGCAGGCCGAAGTAAGGTGGGTCCATGGACAATTGGATCTAAAAGAAAAGACAATTCATCCAGTCGTATTAAAAATCGTGTTCAACTTAAAATTTTCTTAAGAACCGTAAGCCGCGACGAAGTTATAGACAAGGAACGAATTTTACTATTTTTCTTGGCTTAAGTGTGCAGGAAAAATGAACCTTGCGTTGATGGAGAAAAAACGGAGCTAACCAAGTTCCGACTCCCACCAGGGCGTCAACATTCGGCGTTGACTAAAAGATGGTGAGAAGACCCCGTCACTGGAGTCTGTTGCCAACAAACCAAGTGTGGCAAAGGTCATTGCCGGAGCTGCTAAGCTCCGACACCTTGGAGTATTAACTATCGACGCTCAACGTGTTGATAAAGGCTATTGTCGGAGCTACTAAGCTCCAGCGATGGACAGTGCCGGAGCTTCTAAGCTCCGACAACTTCAGGGGACCTTCACTATCAAAAACTTCGGACCTAAATTCCACAAGTTCGAAGCAAATTCGTCTTCAACAAAACTCAACATCCTTTTGGTACATGTCCACAATCAAATTGTGCACATCTACCAGGGGGCCAAGTGAAGATAAAGATGTTGAAGACAAAAGACAAAAAATGAAATTCGCAAAAAATTGGGGATTTCATTTCATCTGAAGACCGGAGATTACATCTGGAGACAAGGGATTACAAAATTGAGGAAGAAGAGAAGATACAAGTAAAGGCTAAAAGAGATGGTCCTAGACCCTATGGAAGAACTCGGCGACTTTCTGGGCGACCTCCGACACGCGGGCTCGGGTAGCTTCGCCTTCTCCTTCGACGGGGCCTTCAAGCACCGGGTCCAGAGGAAATCGAGAGTTCCGGCTGGTGTAGCACGTCAACACATATTCTGTGACGTTCCTAGCCAGGGATTGCCCCTCGACCTCCAGCTGGTCCGCGATGACATCGCCCACCTTGGAGAGCTTGCTGCCTGCGGCGCTCAACGCTTGCAACGCGAGGTCAGGCTCCGGCTCCGGATCATCCGGATGCACGGGGCTGAAACCCATCGGCGTCAGCGCGTCGTCGGCCTTGCCCAGGAACTCCCAAATCTGCAGGGAGTCCGCCTTCCTCAAGTTCTTCATCTCCTCCAGGGATCTCCAGGCCGCCGTCAGCTCCGAATTCTCGCGGGCGAGGCGCTCAACTTCTTTGGCGTTTTGCTGGATCTTCGCAGCAACCCGCTTCTCAAGTCTTCCGAGCTCCTCCTCCCGGAGGTGGATCTTGTTCCGGCGGTCGACCAGGTCCTTCTCCCTAGCCTCCACTTTCTTCTCCCGGGCGACAAGGGCACACTCGTATTCGTAGAGTTCCTGCCCCCGCACCCAGGTCGTCTCCTCCTCCTCGAGGCAGCGCTCTTCCAATTTCTTAGCGCGCTCCTCGAGGCCCTTGTCCGCCAGAGCCGTTTTCTCAGCGAGCTCTTCTTCCCGTCGCAAGACGTCATCCCGTAGCTCTAGGAGTTTTTGCTCCTCATCCTCGAGCCGTCTTTCCCTCCCTTCAAGTGCCTCTCAGCGCTTGATGAGTGCGGTGCTGATGGCCTCGAGCTGATCAAACCGAGCATTGGCCGCGTCGTTAGCAGCCTTAGCTTGGTCATGGAACTCCCGGGATTGAGCGTCGAGGGCGTGAGTCATGCTCTCCCTCTCGTCCAGCAGCTCACCCCAGAGCTCCAGGCGGATCTTCTCCCGCCTGATCCATTCCTTGTCATCCGCAAGCCTCGACTGCGCCAGCTTAATCTCGAAGTGGAGCCGATTACGCCACCGCCTAAGGGTTTGGCGCTCCTCTTCAAGAGCCTTGCTGTCGTGGAAGAAGGCCAGTTGGACCTGACGTAGACTGGAGCAGGCGTTGTCGATGGACATCGACAGCGGGATGGGCTCCGGACCTGCTGGGATCTCTTCCGCTGGTTCCAGCGGGTCTTCACTTACAAAAATTGGGTCCCACTCTACGAGAGTGGAACCTCGAGCTTCCAAAGCGCTAGGGCCCTCCTCCGGGATGGCCTCAGTCGCCATCGAAGGAGGTCCCGCCACCAAGTCTTCATTTGCCCCCTCAGACTGGGGGCCGGCGACTTCGTTCAGGCACTCTGGCTCTGCCACAGGTACCATCGACGTCGTCGCCTCCACTGGCTCCTGCCGGGACACTTCTTCTGAGGGAGGCTCAAGCTCCCTCGCCTCTTCAGCCGCCGGCTCTGCGGCTGGCGCTCCAACAATCACCGGCTCTGCGACCGGAGCTTCAGAAGTAACCGGCTCAACTGCCGGAACTACTTCAACTTCCGGCCCGCATGCCGGGGCTTCAGCCACCTCCGGCTCAATCGCCGGGGCTTCAGCATTTTCCGGCTCTGAAGCCGGGACTGCTACTTCCTCCGACTCAACAGCCGGAGTTTCTACTACTGCAGCACCAGGACCCGGAGCTTCCACTTCCGAGACGGGTGCCGCTGGCGCATCTTCATTCCCGTGGTCCGGCGCTACCACGTGAACTTCCGGAGACGAGTCGAGGTCCATGACCACGACAGCCGGCGCCGGAGCTGTCGCAGCCTCCGCTTGGGGCGGCACCGGGGCTGGAGCAGAAGCCCTCGCAGCCTCGGACCCTGTGGCTGGGGGTGGAGCTTCACTCCCCTTCTTGGGAACGCTGCAGATGAAGAACGAAGAAATTGAGCAAACAGATGCTACAATTAAAAAGTTACTCGAGGTAAAAAAGAAAAATTACCTTGGGAGGCTCACGCAACAGCTTGCGCGGAACCTCTTTCCCGGACGATCCGGGCTGGCCACGGTCGGCGTAGGAGCTCTGGGAGGACTCCCAGGACTTGCCACAGCCGCGGGCGTTTCCCGGGTCGGAGCTCTCCCTGATCGGGAGGAACTCCTGGACCTGGAGGCCCTCACCGCTCCAGATGCCGGAGTCGCACGCCCGGAGCTAGCACCACGGGAGGGATCCACCACGGGGACAGTCGCACTCCGGGAGGACCCCACCGCCGGAACAGTAACGTTCCGGGAGGACCCCACCACGGGGACATTCGCCACGGCGGCGGAGGATCTTCCTTCCTGAGGAGGGGAAACTGGGGTGGAAGTGGTAGGCCCGACGGACCTTCCGTCAGCATGTCGCAGCTTTCTCTTCCGGCTCTCCGGCTCCTCCGCCAGCTCCTTGCCCTTGCCGATGACCTCAGCTCTTGGCTGTGGGACAGGAGCGGAGCCGTCTCCGAACAACCCGGGGATCGTCAACCTGGTGGTTGATCTTCTCTCGACGACACCAAGGTCGTCAAGCGCGGGCATCTTCCGCCGAAGCTCCCTGCTGAACTCAACTTCCACGTTCAAAGGGAGGAAAGCCGGCGGCGGAGTCAAGTAATCTCCGTCAACGTCGATGCCGTGCTGGAATTTCTTGAGGTGAAACTCCAAGGTCTTCCCCACCATGCTGGACTTCAACCCGGTCTCAACTCGGTCCTCGTCCATCACGCTGTTGAGGGCCCAGGCGAGCTTCTCCCTCCTCTTCAGCGGCGCCCACCTGTTGGACAGGAAGTTGCAGAACACCGCCTGGGGAGTCAATCCTCCCTCCACACATTGGCGGATCCTAGTCAGGACAGGGTCGAAAGCTTCCGCCAGCACCGGAACTTCGCTCCATACCGACGTGTCAATGCCGGGCAGACCGTCTGGCAACTCCAACCGCTCATGCTCCTCCACCCGGACGACTACCCAATCTTTCTTCCAGTCATCCCACTTCCCGGAAGGGAATGACCGGAGGTACTTGAATGGGCACTTCTTGCGCTTCACGAAGTAGTAGAAGCCAAGATACTCATCGCTTCGGCCGGTGGTTTGGACGGTGAAGAAGGTTCGGAAGAGCTCGATGCAGGGAGGGATGCCCACCCACATCTCGCAGAAGTGGACAAAGATGGACACAAGAAGAATGGAGTGAGGGCCAAGGTGGTACAGCTGCAGACCATAGAAGTCCAGCAGCATCAAGAAGAAAGAAGAAAACGGTGGGATCAGCCCCACCATGGCGTACGAGGAAAAGTACACCATCTCGCCAGAGTGCTCCTTTTTAAAGGGGAGCTCTCCGCCGGCGCGGACCGAGCGGTTGAAGAAGTCCGAAGACCACCCCATGAGGGCCCGGACCTTCTTCAGATCGCTGTCCGTCTTCAAGCGACTCTCACGCAGACCCAACTCCATCGCAGCACAGCTAGGCAAGAGAAGAGGAGCAAAGTACAAGTCGGGAGTTTGAGCGCAAGAACAGATGGGAAGCGTAAAGAACTCCCGACGGTGCGCTTTTCTTCTTAAGTAAGCCCTCGCAACGCTTGGATGGAAACTGCAAGAGAGTCAAGGATACTACTCAAGAATTCAACCCTGCCGATGACAAGAGGGCCCGGGACCACCCTGACGATCAAGTCGAGGTTCTTACCCAGGCGAACAGTTGTCATCACGAGGCGGGAAACCCAAAGGCGGCAAACTGACAAGGCGCGCGGAACCGATACGGTTTTCATATCGGGAACCGGCGACCTTCAATTGCGAGAGATCCGCACGTCAAAGATCTTATCTGCCGCCTGAGGTGCGCCACGCGTCGGGATTTAACTGTAAAGCCCCGCCAACGGCACCTCCGAAGACCCTTGAAGACCCAGTTCAAGAGTCGCGAGTATGGACCCACCTCCGACGGAATGACTTCACCCCGGTGGCTTTCCCCGGAGGTAGGTCCAGGGGGCCACTGTCGGTACCCTAAAAACCATACACCCCCTGAGGTTACAAAGATCTCAAGGGAAGGACGTCTACTCAAATTGAAGATCCTCGAAGGCCCACTTGTCAGACATAACCGGACCTGCTTCTCCAACATGGTTAACCCCCAGGTTGCCACGTGTACTGCCAGACCGGAGCTACTACCCACAAGGGTGAAGCTCCAGGCTAGGTACCGAAACGGCACCTCCGGACTTAACCCTAGACCGAGAGAAGCTCCGGACTTGACACGTGCCAGGCCACCCCAGAGCTTCCCGCTTCCCACAAGCAAGCTCCGGAGCTGCCACGTGTCCAAACGTCGGAGCTGGCCGCCTCAAACCTCCGGAAGACGTTGTAACGACTCCGGATCATCAAAGGATAGCCGCGGACTTCAAGACCCGATTAATTGTCATTAATTCCATGTTAATGACACTTAATTGGATAATCTTAACACCTGTAACGGCACTGTCGGGGCCCGTTACAGGGTTATTAACAGCAATTAATCGTGTATCAATACTAGTAACCGCCGGGGCCACATGTCGGGCCAGGCTAACTTGTAACGGTTTGTCCTTGTACTATAAAAGGACAAACCGACGATACACGAAGGGGGCTCTCGAACGTTCTCAGGCACACAAGCTAATACAACACACACACACACCCGTGGAGTAGGGTATTACGCTCAGGCGGCCCGAACCACGTAAACCACTGAGTCTCTCGTGTCCAATCGTGATTCACCTTCTTGAGTCTCCGCGCGCCCACACCGAACTACAAACTCCTTCAACACTTTAGTAGTGTCAGGAGATCTGCCGACTCCAACAGTCGACACATACCATCACCAGGATTCCGACTCATGATCTGCGGTCGGAATTAGATCGCCGTTACTGGCAGCAGGACGGTCGTGTCCATATCGAGCATGCTCGTGAGAGGCGAGAGGCCCAGAACAACCCTGCTCCTCAAGGAGTAGGAGGAAGCTGTTCTACCCTGGCCATGCATTTGTGCATGGTCAGATGGCCACAAAAGTTCCAGCCTCACTTGCTAGAAAAATTCGACGGGACTGTCAACCCCGCCGAATTTCTTCAAATCTACTCCACTGCCATACTGACAGCGGGGGTGATGAGGGTGTGATGGCCAATTACTTCCCGGTGGCTTTAACTAGGACTGCAAGGTCCTGGTTCATGAGACTTCCACCCGACTCCATTAATAGTTGGACGGAGCTATGCCAGCAGTTCACTGCCAACTTCGGGAGTTCTTACACCCGGCCTAGCACTGAATTGGATTTGTTTGCTGTAAAGCAAACATTAGGGGAATCGTTGCGATCCTTCATCTAGCGGTTTTCTCAGGTAAGGAATACTATTCCTTCAATCTCGAGCTCTTCTGTTATAGTTGCATTTAGACAGGTTGTTCGAGATAAGAAAATGTTGGAGAAGTTTGGCCATTAAAGAAGTTACCAGCATCACGAAACTCTTCAGCCTAGCCGAAAAATGTGTTAGGGTTGCGGAGGGCCGTGAAATGGATTCTAAGCCAGCTCCGGAGGTCAACCAGAAGTCCTCCAAAATTGAAGCCACTACCTCCGGTAGTGGCAAGAAGAAAAATAAGTCCAACGACAAAAAGAATCTGTCGGCTGGCGCACCAGCCGCTGTTGCTGTCGCAGCCCCCAGAAGCTGGGGGCCACGCCCCAAGAAGCGACCTCGTCCTTCATCAAAAGACGACAATAGTTCCAAAGCATGGTGTCTGATTCACAAGACAAACCGACACAACTTGGAAGAGTGTCGGGAGGTCCAGAACCTTGTCGAGCATTATAACAAGCGCCGGGAAGAAGCTCCTTTCCGTCAAAGGGAAGGAAAACAAAAAATCGATGAAGCTCCAGCCGAAGAGGAGTTAGGTTTCAAGGACCCCAAAAAGGTCTGATAGCCATCTACAACACTGTCGACGATGACTCCGACATCTCTGACAACGAGCGCCGAATGACACTGAACACCATCTATGGCGGTTCTTGGGACATCACCTCTCGCCGCATCCTCAAGACAATGCAGCGGGATATGGCCGTAGCAGCTCCCACTACTAAGGTGGAGCCACATCGAAAGTGGATGGATACTCCCATCATTTTTTATGCTTCGGACTGCCCCCGAAACATGATTGGGGATTGCCAACTCCCATTGATGGTGTCACCCACCATTAACAATATTCAAATCCACCATGTAATGGTGGACAGAGGTTCCAGGCTAAACCTCATAGGCTTCGAAGCTTTCGTTAAGCTTCAGCTCCGACCTTCGGACCTTCGTCCATCTCGACCTTTCTCTGGAGTAGGTCCGGGAACCATTACTCCTCTCGGTTCCATCACACTCCCAGTGACCTTCGGGACCCAGGAGAACTACAGAACTAAGAAATTGTTCTTCGACGTTGCGCAGATTAGTCTGCTGTTTAATGCAATTTTGGGCAGGTCAGCTTTATACAAGTTCATGGTCACAGCTCATTATGGCTATTTGGTGTTGAAGATGCCAACACCCACGGGCGCTCTCCGGATCCGCGGAGATCGCATCACAGGAGTTACTGCTCCAAAAGAACTCTATGCGCTTACCACAGCGCAAGAGGAAGCATCTGGTAAAAGAGCCAACTCCGAACTCTCAGAGCATTCGTCATAAAGGCTCTACCTCCGCACCCCATGTGCAACCAAGCGGCGACACTGACGTTCACGTCAAGGTCATCCAAATTGGTTCCGATGCTGCTCAAACTACTCGTATATCGGGGGGTGTGAACAACAAATAGGAACTCGCACTCATCACTTTCCTCCGGGCTAATGTCGACGTGTTTGCTTGGCAACCGTCACAAATGTCTGGGATCCCTAGGGCGGTGATTGAGCACAATCTAAAGATATATCCAGACGTGTAGCCTATACACCAGAAGCCCCAGAAGTAATCAATTGAGCGACAAAACTTCATCCGATAGGAAATCAAGAAGTTGCTCGAAGTTGGATTCATCCGAGAAGTCTTCCATCCAAAATGGCTGGCAAACCCAATTGTTGTACCCAAGGCCGGTGAGAAGCTTCGGATGTGTATCGACTACACCACCTTAAATAAGGCATGTCCAAAGGATCCATTTCCACTACCTAGAATAGATCAAATAGTAGACTCTACCTCCGGGTGTGAGATATTGTGTTTCTTAGATCCATATTCTGGATATCATCAAATCCAAATGTCTAAGGAAGATGAAGAGCACATTGCCTTCATAAAAGTAGATGGATTGTACTGTTATATTGCCATGCCATTCGGTCTTAAAAATGCTGCTTCAACATTTGTACGAGCTATGTACAAAACATTTGGAGAGCTAATTAGAGACTTGGTGGAGGTGTATGTCGATGACATCGTTGTGAAGATCAAAAACAAGTAGGCACTCCTTGACAACTTACAAGTTGTCTTTAACAAATTGCGCACCACGCGGACCAAGCTGAACCCATACAAGTGTGTCTTCAGGGTTAGCTCTGGGGAGCTTCTGGGGTTCTTGGTGACTCACTGAGGAATTGAAGCAAATCCGATGAAGATCAAGGCCATAGAAGATATGCGACCCCCAGCCCGCATTAAAGATGTCCAGAAGCTAACTGGATGCCTAGCTGCGCTCAGTCGGTTTATCTCAAGACTGGCAGAATGGGCGCTACTCTTCTTCAAACTCTTGCGGAAGTCCGGACCGTTTCATTGGTCTGAAGAAGCAGAAAAGGCGTTTCAAGAGCTGAAACAGCTCCTCACCACACTACCAATATTGGTAGCCCCTAATCTTGGTGAGCCTTTACTACTTTACATTTCGGCAACCACCGAAGTTGCCAGTATGGTTCTGGTTGCAGAAAGATCGGAACCACATCCAATCCAGGAGTCCAGACCCCTCCGGGAGGGTCCGGAATCACCTGAAGACATGACTGGGTCTCAGCTCCCACACATGGAACCTCAAAACGAAATGCTAGGAGATCAACCACATTCGTATGAGGAGGTCCACCTGGCTGACCAAGATGATCTGGATCTTCCTAGTGAGGTCCGGGTCGAACAAGAAGGAGTTTTGGACCACTCCGGGAGAGTCCAAGAAGCACAACGTGAAGGTTCGGAACCCTCCAGCAGGGTCCAGGTCGATGGAGAGGAAGCTCTGGGTCCTTCTGAAAGGGCCCGGACCATCCAATGCCCCGTGTACTTCATCAGTGAAGTACTCCACGATGCCATGACAGGATACATTGAGGTGCATAAACTGCTTTACGCAGTTCTTATTACCTCAATGAAGCTTCATCACTACTTCCAAGCCCACAAAATATCAGTGGTAACTTCTTTTCCACTGCGTGCTATTTTGCATAACCCTAATTCTATTGGGATCATTGCAAAGTGGGTAGAGGAACTGGCCGAATTCGATCTAGAATTTGTGTCAAGACAAGCAATCAAAAGTCAAGCCTTGGCTGACTTCGTGGCGGAATGAACTCCCTCTCCACCAAACCCTGGGGGCCACAGTGAGCAGAAACCAGAACTCAAAGTTCCGGTATTCACCAAGCCTCACTGGACCCTATACTTTGACGGCTCTGTGCAAAAGCAAGGGGCCGCAGCTGGAATCCTTCTCCTGGCTTCGATTGGGGAGAAGGTCAAGTACATGGTACACCTTGATTTCAAGGCAACCAACAATATGGCGGAGTATGAAGCCCTCATCTATGGACTCAAGATGGCACTATCTTATGGTGTCAAACAGCTATTGGTAAAGGGAGATTCACAACTCATCATCAAACAAGTCAAAGGTGAATGTTCCTGCAACAATCCTCAATTAGCTGCTTATCTCCTTGAAGTCCAGAGGCTTCAGAAGGACTTCGAAGTCCTAGATCTCCATCATGTTCAGCGTCTTCATAACGCTGAAACCGACTAACTCTCGACGAAAGCCTCAACCGGAGCTCCGGCTCCTGGCAGAATCTTCGTTCGGAGGTTGTCAAAACCAACAGCTCAGCCTGCCGAACTGAGCAAAGGGGACGAGACCAGCACCTCAAAGCTTTCAATCCTGGTGGCCCTGCTACCATGGTGTCCACCAAGGGTCGTAGGTGTTGTCGGAAGCTCTGAGCAAGCCAACACACAAGACTCAAAAGCTCAAGTAAGCTCCGATGCATGGATCTCGAAGATCCGAAGTTACTTGAAATACAATATCCTTCCTAAAGATAGTGTATCTACTGATCGGATTGTCAGATTGGCTAAAAGATATACGTTGGTAGAAGGGAATCTCTACCGACGCGGTGCTAATGGCATCCTAATGCGGTGCATTGCAAGGGAAGAAGGATGCAAGCTCCTCCATGCTTCTTCCATCACGCTGGTCGGTAAAGCCTTCCGGCATGGCTTTTACTGGCCTACAACACTTTAGGATGCGGTTGAGCTAGTGAAAAAATGTGAAGTGTTTCGGTTCCACGCAAAACATATTAACACACCGGCTCAATCGCTACAAATGATACCTCCTACATGGCCATTCGCTGTGTGGGGCATGGACATCTTGGGACCTTTCCCAAAAGCTGTCGGAGGTTATAGGTTCCTGTATGTCGCCATCGACAAGTTCACTAAGTGGCCGGAAGCAACTCTAGTTGTGACAATCAACAAGCAATCCGCAATCAAGTTTTTGAAGTCCATTATATGCAGATCTGGAGTTCCGAACAAATTCATAACAGATAATGGAACTCAATTTACAAGTACTGCATTTTAAGAATATTGTGAAGACCTCGGCATTCAACTAAGCTACGCATCAGTAGCTCACCCAGCAAGTAATGGACAAGCCGAGAGAGCAAATGCATAAATATTAAAGGGACTCAAGATGCGTACATATGAGCGCCTAAAAAAGCATGATACCAACTGGATGAAGAGCTTTCGTCCACATTATGGCTGAACAGGACAACACTTAACTAGTCAACTAGGGAGACTCCATTCTTCCTGGTGTACGGATCTAAAGTAATCCTTCCTCCAGAGATCACCTTAGGGTCCCTCCGGGTCCAGACCTTTGACGAAGCCACACAGGACCAGCTCCGGCGTGAAGACCTTGACCTCGTCGACGAGGGAAGGTGCCAAGCAGCTGTTCGGAATGCACATTATCGCCAAGCGCTCCGGCGCTATCATCAAAGGCATGTGCGCAACCGACATCTCCAGGAAGGTGATTTGGTGCTTCGGAAGATACTAACTCGTGAAGGAATGAACAAACTTTCTCCCAACTGGGAAGGTCCACTCCTAGTGATCAAAGTATCACGTCTCGGATGCGTTCGCTTGGCAACTGAGGATGGGATTCCGCTTCCTAATCCTTGGAACATCGAGCACCTCCATAAGTTTTATGCTTAGAATCACGGAGGTAAGCCTGTAACTACACATGATGTATGTTATAGAGTTGATAAATAGATAGGGATAGGTCCTCCGGGAGAACATCTGGACCCCTCCAGGAGGGTCCGGAAAGTTCAAGTACACTTCATACAGCCACTGCACTAAAAGTGTAACTACATACCCTGGGTTTGTACAAGATGTATAGCGCACTTAGCTTGGTCATGCACCCTAAGTGTGTCCTTGTCTCCCCTGTAAACCAGACCTATAATGAAAGACATTGTTGTGTAGAAACAGACTCCACGTGCATTTATTTTTGTACAAGGATCGACCTATCAAATTATTATTTTTAACCTTATTGTTTATAATGAAGTCGTGGAATTCTTCTTGAGTTTTTACCAAGTTATTCATATGCATGGCAAGTTATATTGTTGGTCTCTTTGGATCTTAACATGATGTATAGTCTACTTACCTGACCACCAAGCCAACATAGGTCCGGAGTAAGCTATCGACTTAGCTTGGTCCTGCACCCTAAGTACGCCACTCTACCTACACTCCGGCAGGCCTCAGTAGGGTGAGTATTAGAAAAGCATATGGGTCCAAAAAGATTACATCAATATACTTGTTACCATATCAAGTTTCTTCGGATTTAAAACTCAAATAAGAACGATAAGTCACAAACGATTTATAGACAAGAGGACGAATTTTACTCCTTTCTTGTATTTAATATGCAAGAAAAACAGTGGTGGACGACGTCGGAGCTACTAAGCTATGACATCCTCCAAGGGGGCCGCCGTCAATGTTTAATATGTTGACAGTGGGTGACGTCAGAGCTACAAAGCTCCAACAACCCCTGGAGGTGTAAATTCAACTATTCATGCAACGACATGAGGATCTACCAACCTCCGACCGTCAATATTTATATGTTGATACTGGGAATTGTCGGAGCTACCAAGCTTCGTCAATCCCAGGGGGCCTACCTTCGACGCCTCATAATTGAAGACTTCGAACCTAAAATCTACAAGTGTGAAGCATTCAAGTCGTCGATATACTGCCACAACCTTTGGTACATGTACACACTTCAATTGTACACATGTACTAGAGGGCCAACAAGATACAGCACAGTATATTGAAGACAAAGTAAAATTCATGACAGAAAGGAGGATTTCATTAATCAGAAGTATTGGATTACAAAATTGGGGTTACAAGGGGCAAAAGGAGAAAAGTCCTAGCCACTGAAGGATCTAAGTCCTGTGGAAAAACGAAGTAACCTTCTTAACAGCTTCTTGGACACTAGCCCTAGCGGCATCCTCTTCCTCGGCGATGATTCCTTCAAAGACCGGATCAAGGGAGAACTGAGGGTCTCGGCTTTTGTAAAACACCAAGACATACTCAGCAACGTTCTTGGCCAAGGATTTACCCTCCGTCTCCAGCTGATCGGCGATGACATTACCCATCGCGTCGAGTTTGCTGTCAGCAGAGCCAAGTGCCACTAGCGTCTCGTCCAGCTCCTGCGCTGGGTCCTCCGGGCGTACTGGACTGAAACCAAGGGGCACAAGGGCCCTATCCGCACGTTCCAAGAAGTCTCATACCATCAAGGAATATGTTTCCTTCGAGCTCTGCAGCTCTTCCAGTGACCTTCGGGCGGCCGCTAGCTCCGAACTCTCGCGAGCAAGGCGTTCCACCACTTTGGCATGTTGCTGCATACTTTTAGCAACCTGCTTCTCGCGGTCAGTCAACTCTGACTCCCAGAGGTGGATGCGGTTTTGCCTCTCTGCCAGGTCTTTCTCCTTGCCTCTCACCTTCTCTTCCCTGGTGGCAACGTCAGCTTCTCTTTTTGAGAGCTCCCGCCCCATCTTCCAGTACTTCTTCCTTTCATCTTCACTCCACTGCTCAAACTTCTTTGAGCGATCCGCCAAATTCTGTTCACCCAAAGTTAACTTTTGGGTGACTTCGGCCTCCCTCTTCATGACTGCTTCTCAAGGAGCTTCTCCTCCCTCGCCTCCAAGTTCGCCCAACGCTTGAGGAGAACCTCATTCAATTCATTGAGGCTTTCGTGACGCTCATCAGCAACATCACGCCTCTCCTTGGCTTGCTCAAGGATTTCCCTAGAGTTAGCGTCGAGCGCCCGGATGGCAGCCTCCTTCTCCTCAAGCAGCTTATCCTAGTACTCTAATCGGGCCTTCTCCCTCTTTATCCATTCCTTCTAGTCAGTTAGCCTTGTATGGGCAAGCCTGGTCTCAAAATGGAGTCTATTGCGCCAATGCCTCAAGGTGTTGCGCTCCTCCTCCAGAGCTTTGCTCTCATGATCGAAGGCCAGTTGAACCTGTCAGAGGCTGGAGCAGGCGTTGTGTATAGATAACGCCAGAGGGATAGGCTCTGGACCTGCTGGGACCATCTCTGCAGGCTCCAAGGGGTTCTCCATTACAGAAATAGGGTCCCACTCTATGATAGAGGACCCTTGGGCTTCTGCGGCACTGGGACCGCTCTCTGGGAGCCCTTTAGCAACACAGAAGAGGAACCCACTAGGGGAACTCCCACCGCGGAGCAGAAGCTGAAGGTGCTGCCTCCAGGCTTTTAGTTGCTGGCTCCAAAGGCGGAGGACCTGCCGCCACCTCTTTGTAGGATCGAAGAGAACGTGAAAAATATACCATATGGGGGGTGAATGGTAGATTTAAAAATCTTACACAGCGGAAACAATTAAACCTCAACCCCTTCGGCGGGAAAACGATCTATTAAAGAAATCGTGTGTGAGACTAACCTAAACATGTTTCACCGTGACAAAAGTGATAGATATCAGAGAGAATCATGTCACGAAGACAACACAAGAAGAATCACTCAAATCCGTCGAGAAAAACCCAAGTTATGATCGAAAGATCAAACAAAGGTCAATCTGCCCTACTCGAGAAAAAAACAGTTCTGGAATGCTGCAAACAAACTCGTGTAGATCATAGACCACAAATCCAATGACCGTGAAATTTTGACAGATGATAGATAATCAAGTTGTGAAGACAACCCAAAAATAATCACGTCAATTTGATCTGTAAAACTCAAGTTATGATAAAACCACCAACGAAAGTTAGTGCTGTCCAGAAACACGACGAGTAAAACTTGTCTGGAACAAGTCGGACGAACAAGGCACAAAAATTCCTTCAAACTACGAATTTTATTCAATAGAACACAATAGTAACAGCCCCAAAGTCGTGCACCATGAGCTCTGGGCTCCCTTGCTTATATAACCAGCTCGAAAGCCAACTCAACTCAAATCAGGAACCTAATCCTACTCTGTTCACAAATTGTAACTTTCCATAACTGCTTAGAATTCTTCTATACGCAGATAGAAGCAATCTTAAGACTTACAAACACATTAGGAACGTATCCCACATTCCTAAAAAACTCAAATTCGTGACCCACACGAAATCCTATCATAACCAACTCAAATCTTCCATATTTGAGTCAAACCCGACTCAGCCGCAGCTTGAGTCCATAACCTAGTCGGTTGGACCTTTCCGACCAACTCTTTACGTCCACATTTCTTCATCACATCTCGGAATCATATAGCCATGTCCATGCACTCCTTGCACACGTGCAAACATCTTCCAATGATGTCCACGATACCTTCACATGCATTGTTCTTGATTCAATCATGCTGTGCAACCTCCTGATCAGCTCAACCACAATTCCACCTGAATTTGGTTGTTGGAACCTCATCTCCTCCCTGAGACTAGTCCAATGGATCCCATCACCAGCCATGTCTTGAACTCAAGCAACACCTGCACATGAATAAACAACCAATCCATACGAACCCAAGTCCTCGACTTGACTCAAGTTAGCTCCGAACACAACACCTTACGTGAGAACCTCACATAAGCATGTTGCAAAACCACAATAACACGATATTATACATGTCAATCAAAAACGCACCAAATACTTATAAAATGAATACTAAACAATCTTTCCAGAGATGTAAAGCAAGTACGAAACATTGCAAATGAAAAACAGAAGCATTGCAGTCAAGTTTCGGACCTTGCTAGAGCAACCCGGACCTTGAGCTGGAGCTAACAAAAGCTAGTAGAACCTAGCACCGGAATTTAACAGAACTAGTATAACCAAGTAAACCCAAAAGCCGGAGCTAGAAAAATCAACTTGGAGTTAAAGACAAAACTCACCGGAGCTAACCAAAACTAGTCAGACCTTACTAAAAAGGTGTTTTGGTGATATTCAAAACTTTTATCGTCAAAGCAAGTGTATTCACTACGAGCCAATATATTCAGCACACATAGGTCTTACAATCTCCCCCTTGATGAATGCATTGGCAACACCATTTAAAATCCGAACATTGGCTTATTCACATAAAAGTTTAGAAGGCAATTTCTCCCCCTTTGTAAATCAAAAGTAAAATGAGAAGAAAATCCAAAAATTATCCCATATTATCTCTCCCCCTTTATTATCTCTCCTTATGCACATATTCTCTTTCTCTTCATGCTTATCTCTCCCCCTTTGACAATGTATTCAGCAAGTCATGAGCATATAAACAAATTATCTCTCCAACTTTAGTTGTTATGAGCATATTTTAACATATACATATAAACAAAGCTCATCCAAGTCATACTATCAGGTACCTTACATTATCACATCAATGAGATACATAAAGTAGTGTAAGCCATGCTAGAGATCAAATGTAATTTTCAATTTAAGCAAGTCATGATCGCACAAACTTAACTATTTCAAAACCTGAAAGCATGACACTAGTTGCTGCATTTTATTATTTTTCAAAGCATAAATTTAGATCATATGATATTTGCAAGAGATTATATGCGCATCTGCCTTATTCTAACCAACCAAGCTAAGCCTATATCATTTGACAATCAGAAGCTTAAGGACATGGTTTTAGTCATACACAACTTCTTCCAAGTTCATATCTAAGTGCAATGATAAGCCATCTCAAAAAAAGAAGTGTGATGCATGCATATTCTCTTGATCTTTTCTCAATTTATATTTGTTCATAAAAACTCAACATGTGAGTTGATGTAGGGATCGAATGCCCAAGAGGGGGGGTGAATTGGGCTACTTCAAATTTTAAGTCAATTTAAAACTTAAGTGAAATCTAATTCTCTAAGCAAGCCAACAGTGCAATTAAGAGAATTAAGTGCGGAATTGAGAATTGCGTAATCGTAAAGGGAGTAGGGAGGAGGAATGCAAACGCTCGAAGACACGGGGACACGTCGATTTTTCCCGTGGTTCGGTGAGATCACTAGGATCCACCTACGTCCACGTTGTGGCACCCACCTAAGGGTATCGCCACTCCCAGGTCACCGAGACGAGGGAATCCACTAACTTCCTCCGTTCGCCATCCTTGGCAAGGTGGAGCTCAAGCCTTGTACAACTTCGATCCTCCGGGCTTCCACAATGGTCTCGGCAAGCTCCGGAGCGATCTCTTCACTCTCCTCTTGATACAAGGTGAGTGCAATCACCAAGAATGCACTTCCTCACGGCTCTCCCTACTCTAGAGTCTCCACTCACCCAGAGAGGACGCACACAAGCTTAACTCTAAGAGGAACTAGCCTATATCTTGAGGTGTGAAAGGGTTACAAGAGTGTGAAAATGAGTATTCTAAGTCTTGGACACTTGGGGAATGTGTAGTGGTGCTCTTGTTGTTCAGCCTCACCGAAATGACTGGTGGGAGGGGGTTAAATACTCAGCCCAACCGAATTAGCCGTTGGAAAAGTGGGCTGATTACTTTTTCTGTGTACATCGGATGATCCGATGACCCCCTTTTATGAGCATCGGTCTAATTAGATTAGCTGACGTCATTCTGTCAGAAATGACCGTTATTAGACCGATGCTTCACCTCCTTCATCATCGGAGGATCCGATGAATAGATCTTCAGTCTGGTTGAGTTGATAATTTGCTTCTGTTGTAATCGACCGATGTGCATCTGCCTTCAACATCGGATGATCCGGTGTTCAGTCCTTCAGAACACTTCAGAAAATTTGCTTACTGTTGTATTCATCCGATGTTCACTTGATACACATCGGATGATCCGGTGTGTACTTCATTCTGAGGTCTTCTTCTTCTGTTGAGTCCAAATCGACCGATGCAGTCATTCTTCAGATCACCGGATGATCCGGTGTGTACAATTTGTTTCCTTCGAGTTGAGTTGGACTGATCTTTTGGATTTTGGACTTGTGACCTCTTGAACACTTGTTTGTATGGCTCTTCTGATGGATATGAAGCTTCTTGTGTTGCCAATTTTGATAAGGTTGCGTCGTTGTACGAGTTCTTCATTTGCTTCCGATTAACCCCTTAGGTTAGTTCGTTGAGGGGTCTCCTTTTGCATCCAATGAGCAGTAGATGACATTTATGAGTGATTGATTGACGTTTGATTCATTGTACATGAAACCTCGCATCCACAAACTCATTAGTAGTAATTAACGGTTGTCATTAATCACCGAAACCGTACCTCGTGGGGGCCTAGATGCTTTCAATCTCCCCCTTTTTGGTGATTGATGACAACACAACGAGTAGAGCATAAAAGTAATGGAAATTGAAACGCAAACGCAATGCTCATAAAGAAATGTAATCGGAACAACATGCAACACAAGGAGCTCGAAGGCTCAAACAGTGATCAAATATAAATCATAAGAGTGAAGTAGCATACTGAATTACAAATAGTAGCAAATGATAACAATCAAGTCTCAAATAGAAGCAAATAACAAGACTGAAAGCAAAAAGATAACTAGCACTCCCCCTAAGCCCAAGACACTCCCCCTAACTCTAACTCTTCTCCCCCTTTGGCATCAAGACACCAAAAAGGGAAGAGGAGTACCTAGGACTCCGGAGCTCTCGGGGCGACGGAGAAGCGGTCGACGTCGGCGGTGTCGGAGCTGCTCGAGGTAGACGTCGCCGGAGCTGGTGCTGGAGCGGGAGGAGCCGAAGGTGCTGACGTGGCTGGAGCTGGAGCTGCTGGAGGGTCCGCTGGAGCTGGAGCTGCTGGAGGAGAAGGCACGGCCGGGAGAGGCGAGAACTGGAACGGCACCGTCGAAGCCAGCAGTGGAGACATGCTGTAGCTCGGGATCGGCGACGCCGGTGCTGGAACTGAAGCTGGAGCCAGAGGAGGTGCTGCTGGAGGCTGACTGAGACCGGTGTGCTGTGGCGGAAGGGCTATCCCGGTCTGCTGGTAGAGGTTGGTGATCAACCCCAGGATACCCATCATCGCCTGCTGGGTCTGCTGCTGCTGGTCCAGTGTCCTCCGGTGCATCTGGTCCACCAGACTCGTGAACCGGTCCGTGTCCTCGCGCCTCTGGCGGGCCATCTCTAGCTGCATCTCTGTCTGCTGCCTCTGAAGCTCTGCGAGCCGCGCAGCCTGCTCTGCCCTGGCCTGCTCAGCAGCGAGCCTGTCTTGGCGCTGCTGCTCGATCATCTGCTGAAGAAGCGACGTCAGCTCAGACGGCTGCGTCACCTACGCCTCGGACACAGGAGGTGGTGTCGGTGGCGGAGCAGCTGATCCTCCGGCCTCGGCGTCGTGCTGCCTCGGTGAAGGTGGAGGAGGAGGGAAGTACTCCTCGACACTGTCGTCTGTGTCGCTCTCGGACCAGACGTGCTGTAAGTCTCCACCTTGAGCTTCTGCCTGAGCCAAACGCTCATCTTCCTTCTCGAGGTCAGACCAATCCTCCTCAGTCAAGCGCGCCCTGACCTGGCGCTCAACTGGACGGCCAAGGCGGCGGTCTCCAGGAGCGGACGCACGGTAGTGACCGAAGCGGGTCACGCTCTCGTCAGCAAGCCGGGTCTGTGCTGTATGTCCCTCTGGCACCACCATAGAGCAGATAAAGCTGATCCAGTGCCCATAGACCATCTGCCTCATCATGCCCACTCCATCTGTAATAACGTCCTCCATCTCGCAGATAATTATATCCACTATATCAAAGTCCATCCCGTTCATGATGTAGAACAGGAGGGTCTGCTGGAGACTCGTGAACCCCTCTAAGTAACCTGACCTCGGCAGGAGCGTGCGGCGCAAGGCGAGGTGCACAATGCGCGCAGCTGGGGTCAGGAGTGCTGGGACTCTCGGCTGATCTGGAGAGAATGTGGGGCCAAACAAGGAGCGGATCTCGTCCAGCTGAGGTGCTACCCCTCCAGTAAGTGGCCTCCTCGGTGGATCTGCCTGCCCATAGACCTTCTCGTGTATGCTAGTGTCGTGCAGGACCAAGCCAAGGATGTGCCCCAAAGTCTGCCTCGTGAGATGGTAGTGCTGACCATTGAACATGAAGGCAATTGATCTTCTGCCCTCTGAGATGTACAGGGTCGCGTAGAAGACACGGACCCACTCTTCCACATAGGCACACCTCTCATAACCCAGTAGCTCCACCAAGCCCCTGTATCTCTCAAAGAAGGGGCGGACATCAGTTTCCGCTGCCACTGCAAGCTGCCTCCAGTCTAAGTGGTTGTGCTGGAAGAGCTTGTGCCCCCGGCGCTTGTAGGTCTCATAGAGAGACGCCTGGGTGACAGTCCAGAAGCGACTGTCAACAAGCAGCTCTCGGGGCTGTGGGAACCACTCCTCAAGAAGGACACTCCATCTGAGCTTCCGGAGTTGCTTCGCCTTCATCTTCCGGTAGTCCACAAGGCGGACTCCTTCACTGACCCGGACGGCCGTGTCCACCTCATGGATGTCTCTCTCAGCCTCCCTGTCCTCACGACGGTCGGCGGCCGTCGGTCTCGGACGAGGAGCAGCCTCGACGTGACCTCCTCGAGTCCGGGCTGAGCGCCGGCGGACGAGAGGCGCAACTGGCTCCTCTTCGGCGTCGGAGTCGTCGACCACGGGAGGCGGCCTTGGACGGGCCTCGCGAATCCTCAACGAACCCCCATGGCCGCGCTCACGCTCCTCGGCGGCGCGAGCGGCCATCAAGGCCTTCTTCTCATCCTTCGAAAGTTTCCGCTTTTTCGCGGCGGGCTCCGCGATCGCTTTTCCCTTTCCTTTGCGATCACGACCCATCTAGGCAACGGAGAGGAAGGGTTAGCAACGATGAAAACGAACGATGACGAGATAATCAACGAGAGACGTCGCACGGCACGGAGCTCACCTTAGCGACGATAGAGCTCGGGAAAACCTAGCGACGGGGGCCGGAGAAGACGTGGAGATGCTTCGACGGAGGGAGAGGTGCGGTGGCGATGGTGCGTGGGCGCGGGTGGAGCACGGCGGCGGTGCCTACTTGCTGCGGCGGCGCGTGGGGAGGCAGCGGCGGCGGTGCTGCGGGTGGAGCACGGCGGTGGCGGCGCGAGGGAAGGGCGGCGGCGCGCGGGAGAGGTGGCCGGCGGCGGTGGCGCGAGCAGGGGACGGCGGCGGCGGCCGGCGGCGGCGCTGCAGGCGAGGGAGAGGCGGCGGCGCGTGGAGAGGCGGTGGTCGGCGGCGGCGAGAGCACGGGGTGTCGGGGAGAGAAAGGGTCGGGCCGGCGCGCGGGTTTAAATAGTGGGGCCCAAACCCTAGCCGTTTTTCAAACACCGGATGGACCGATGATTAGGGTATTGAACATCGGTCAATTGCAACAGTAAGGATATTCAAGAATTGCTGTTGACATCGGATGAACCGATGATTAGGGTATTGAACATCGGTCGAATAGCACAGTAAGGGTGTTCAACCGAGTGAAATTGACACCGGATGATCCGACGTTAGAGGGAGGTAGACATCGGTTGAATAGATCACAGCTCCAGAAGGGTGAACATCGGATGGACCGATGTTTTCCAGGATGAACGCGTCGGATCATTTGAGGTTCTGACAGAGTTGGGCTTTGAGGATTGAACACCTATTTGACCGATGAGGGATTGACAGGGGCATCGGATAATCCGATGACAACAGAACGAAAACATCCCATATATGTCCTTCGACCGAACAAACAATTGAGGAGAAACACATGTCTTAGGACTTTTTGGGCAACTCCTTACCCCTCAAGAAGCTAATATGCCAATAGCTTGGCTAGACCTTAACACAAACGGAACACCAAGAAAAATGGGGGAAAAATATCCAAAAAGAAAAATGTAAGGCCCATGCTTTGTGAGGTAGAGTATGGAAACTTCTATCTCATTAAAGCATGTTCCTTTAGAATTTTGCTCTTTCCACATCATATGAGTTGAGATATTGCATTTCAAACAAGTCTCCTTCTCATGATGTGGGTTCCCCTTTGTGACAATCTACCGTATGCAATGTCAAACAAGATAATGCAAAATATTAGATGAATGCAAGTCTATATGACAGGAATCATGCAAGGCATAAAATAAATCTATCTTGCCAAGTTTAAACCTGCCAAAGGCTTACTCAGGGAAAACTATTTCTAGCTCGCCCCTATCCTTTGGGAGTTAGGCAAGACCTATATGACATGCAACCTTACATGAACATGGCAATTTACATGACGTTAGATGCATCTAGCACATTTAACTCACTTCTAAGCCTAGAAAAAGTTTTCTCATCAAGTGGTTTGGTGAAGATATCCGCCAATTGTTCTTCGGACCTAACACCTTGCAAAGAGATTTCTCCCTTAGCCTCATGGTCCCGCAAGAAGTGATGGCGAATATCAATGTGCTTAGTGCGGGAGTGTTGAACGGGGTTTCTAGCTATCTTAACCGCACTTTCATTGTCACAAAGGAGAGGCACACAACCAAACTTAATTCCAAAGTCCAAGAGGGTTTGCTTCATATATAGGATTTGGGCACAACATGCACCGGCCGCTATATACTCCGCCTCCGCGGTAGACAAAGCCACGGAATTTTGCTTCTTGCTCGACCAAGAAACTAGGGAACGCCCAAGTAAGTGGCAACCCCCGGATGTACTCTTGCGGTCTACACGGCATCCGGCAAAGTCCGAATCCGAGTAACCTAAGAGATGAAAACTAGCGTTCTTGGGGTACCACAAACCTACACTTGGGGTATGCTTGAGATACCGAAGTATCCTAAAGACCGCCTTCTTGTGCGATTCTTTAGGTGCCGCTTGAAAGCGAGCACACAAGCACACACTAAACATAATATCGGGCCTAGATGCGGTAAGATATAGCAATGAACCAATCATGGAACGGTAATGAGATTGATCAATAGATTTACCGTCCATGTCCGCGTCGAGATGACAATTTGTCGCCATTGGAGTGCTTCTTGAGCTACAATCTCCCATCTCAAATTTCTTCAAGAGGTCCTTAGTGTACTTCTCTTGATGGATGAAGGTCCCCTCTTGAAGTTGCTTGATTTGAAATCCTAGGAAGAAGTTGAGCTCTCCAATCATTGACATCTCGAATTCCCTAGACATCATTTTGCCAAACTCATGGCTAAGAGCTTTGTTAGTTGAGCCAAAAATAATATCATCGACATAAATTTGACAAAGAAATAAGTCTCCGTCGATGTCCTTGGTGAAGAGTGTAGTGTCCACCCTCCCAATCTTGAAACCTTGCATGACGAGGAAGTCCCTTAAGCGCTCGTACCATGCCCTTGGAGCTTGCTTGAGTCCATAGAGTGCTTTGTTTAGCCTATAGACATGGTTAGGGTTTCTTGGGTCCTCAAACCCGGGAGGTTGCTCAACAAACACAAGTTCATTAATATAGCCATTGAGAAATGCACTCTTAACATCCATTTGATAAAGCATGATATTATGATGAGAAGCAAAAGCAAGGAGTATGCGGATAGCTTCTAACCGTGCTACCGGGGCGAATGTCTCCCCAAAATCCAAACCTTCAACTTGAGCAAATCCCTTCGCCACAAGCCTAGCTTTGTTGCGGACCACCACGCCATTCTCATCTTGCTTGTTGCGGTAGACCCACTTCGTTCCAATCACATTCTTGTCCTTGGGTCGCTCCTCCAACACCCAAACTTCATTGCGGGTGAAGTTGTTGAGTTCCTCTTGCATAGCCATCACCCAATTGGAGTCTTGGAGAGCTTCCTCAATGCTTTTGGGTTCTACACACGACACAAAGGAGTAGTGCTCACAAAAAGATGCAACATGACGTGAACGAGTACTTACTCCCCGTGAAGGACTTCCAATGATTTGATCCATTGGATGTGCCTTGGAGATGCGCCCATGTCTCATCAACGGTTGTGAGTCACTTGGTGGTGGTGAAGCATCTTGCTCGTCTTGTGGTTGGACTTCATCTTGGACTTCATCTTCTTCTTGGTGTTGTGTGGCTTGTTGGTCTTGCATAGGCAATGGATCATCTTTGTCTTCTTCTTCATCCACTTGAGGCGCCATGGAGGTGTTGATGTTCGGACTTGAAGCTCCCCCTTGATCATGGCTCTCCTCAACTTCGGGCTTGATGTCTCCTATGGTCATGTTCTTCATAGCTTCTCGTAGAGGCTCATCATCTATATCATCATGACCAAAACTCTCCTCTTGGGAGCCATTAGTCTCATCAAACTCAACGTCACAACTTTCTTCAACTAACCCGGAGGTTTGGTTGAATACTCGATATGCCTTTGAGTTTGACGCATAACCAAGGAAAATACCAACATCGCACCTTCTTTCAAACTTACCAAGTCTTTTCTTGCGGTAGATGTAGCACTTGCATCCGAAGACCCGGAAGTAGGAGATGTTGGGCTTTCTCCCAATGAGGAGCTCGTAGGAAGTCTTTTGGAGAAGTCGATGAAGGTAGACTCTATTTGCGGCATGGCATGCCGTGTTGATTGCTTCCGCCCAAAACTTCTCCGACGTCCCATAATCATCAAGCATGGCTCTCGCGAGGGTGATTAGTGTCTTGTTCTTTCTCTCAACAACACCGTTTTGTTGAGGGGTGTATGTAGCCGAAAATTCGTGCTTGACTCCTTCACGGTCACACCACTCCCCAATATTGTAGTTCTTGAACTCGGTGCCGTTGTCACTCCGGACCTTGATGATGGGAAGTTGGAATTCCCGTTGAGCTCGTTTTGCAAAGGTCTTGAAGACTTCCGGGGTTTCACCCTTGTCACCTAAAAACAAAGTCCAAGCATAGCGAGAGTAATCATCAACAATAACGAGACAATAGAGATTACCGCCAAGGCTTTGGTAGGTGGACGGTCCGAAGAGGTCCATGTGAAGTAGTTCGAGCGGCTTGGAGGTAGACACCATTGTCTTCATCGGATGGTGCGAAGCCACTTGCTTCCCGGCTTGACATGCGCTACATAGCTTGTTCTTTTCAAACGTCACGTCCTTTACGCCGGTCACCATCCCTAGCTTGAAGGACTTCTTGAGCTTGCTCATTCCTATGTGAGCAATCCTCCGATGCCATAGCCACCCCAAACTTGTCTTGGTGAAAAGACAAGTGGTTAGGCTTGCGCTCTTGTTGGAGAAGTCCACCAAATATAGATGACCATGCCTAAAGCCCTTGAATATTAGCTCTTTGCTAGCTACACTAGACACCACAACACCATCTTTGTCAAATGTGCACGTTAGTCCAAGATCACAAAGTTGAGCAATAGAGAGCAAATTAAAGCTAAGAGACTTAACGTAAAGCACATTTGAAATGGACAAGTCATTAGAAATTGCAATTTTACCTAAACCAATTACCTTCCCCTTTGAGTTATCACCAAAGGTGACTTGTTCATGATTGCCGGGGTCTTCTATGGAGGTGAACATACCATCATTGCCGGTCATGTGTTGAGTGCACCCACTATCGAGTACCCAATGTTTTCCTCCGGCTTTGTAGTTCACCTACACACATGAAGTTAGTTTTTGAGTTTAGGAACCCAAGCCAACTTAGGTCCTTGTATGTGTGATACAAGTGATTTTGGGACCCATAGTTGCTTGGGGAGCTTCCCCTTCATGCCCTTGATGTTTTTGCCAATGAACTTCGCCTTCACCTTTCCACCTACTTTGCTCAATAGATAGTGACAATCATTGAAAGTAGATGAATAGTTAGGAGGTAATTTTGGAGAAGGACGAGTGGGAAGAGGGCACTCCCTAGTGTGATGTCCGGTGACCTCACAATGTTGGCAATAGGATCCCACTTCCTTGATGAAGCTTGTCCTAAGCTCCGGTGAGGGCACCTTCCATTTGTTGGGCGTAGGGAAGGTCCCAAGTCCCCTCTTGTTGAAGCCTTTAGCTTGTTGGAAGAGGATCTCCTTGTGCTTGTCCTCTCCCTTGGAAAGTCTAGCCACACTAGTGCGGAGACTTTCGATCTCGTCCATTAGCTCCTTCTCCCTATTAGCTTTCAATGGCAAAGACTCATGCAAATTGTTAGTGGCATGTGAACTAGCGGGTGTTTTGCCATCAAGAGTTTCTTTCTTCAAGTTATTCAATTTTAGTTCCATTGCTTCATAGGAAAGACTAAGTGTCTCATGCTCTTGAACTAACTCGTTATGCTTAGCCAATAGTGCCGAGTTAGCTAAGTCAAGCTCATGGAACTCAAGCTTGATTTGAGCCTTCTCCTCCTCGATTTGCTTGACATGTGACTTGAGCGTTTCATGCTCATTAAGTATGGTGACATACTTGTCTTGCAAATCGAGGTTGGCACCCTCTAGCTTAGCGCGAGTTAGCTCAAGTGCCTTAACCTTAGCCTTTTCCCTTTTGATAATGGCATGATATTCATTAATCATAGATGCTAGTTCATCGGGAGAAAGTTCATCATCACTTGAGTCATCACATACCTTTGTGTTACCTTTCGCCATGAGGCACATAGGCGGTGGAGGAAGGGGTGAGTCATCCTTGTTGACGATAGCGAGGCTTGCCAAGTTTTCTTCCTCATCTTCACTATCATCACTTGTTTCTTCATCGGTGACCCACTCATTTTCTTCGCACATGAAGACCTTTTGAGGTCCTCTTCTCTTCTTTGGAAAGAGCTTGGTCTTCTTGCCTTTGTCAAGTTTCTTCTTTCCAAAGGTGCGCTTGGGCTTTGCATCTTCATCATCATCACTCTCTTCTAGCTTGCGATGCTTGCCCTTGTCCTTCCTCTTGTCCGGTCTTGGACAATCATATGATATGTGGCCTTGATTGCCACAATTGTAGCACGTCTTGTTTTCATCTCTCCTTGGCAAGAAGGCTTTCTTCTTGGGATCAAACGAGTATCCCTTCTTGGCAATCTTTGAGTTGAGACGTGAAAACTTCCTCATCATCAATGCAAGCTCATCATCATCATCATCTTCACTTGTAGCTTGTTCTTCCTCACTTGAGCTAGGCTCAACCACTTTCTTCTTCTTGGTATGTGTCTTCTTGGTTGAGGCCTTGAGAGCAATGGTCTTTGATGATGATGACTCCTCCATCATTCCAAGCACACTCATCTCATGAGCATGTATCTCTCCAATGAGCTCCGAAACCTCAATGTTGTCAAGTGACTCCTTTTGGAGCATTGAGTTGATGATGTTGTACTTGGGCTTGGGAAGTAGCATGAGGATCTTGCGGTTGATGAGTCCCTTGCCAAGAGAAGCAATGTCAAGAGCATTAATTTCCTCAATGAGTACATTTAAGCGAGAAAACATTTGATTAACATTCTCATGAGGAAGCATTTTAAAATCATCATACTTGGATTTAAGCAAGTGATATTTGAGCTCTTTGACACGAGAGGAACCCTCATGGATCTCAATCAAGCAAGCCCAAATTTCACAAGCTTTCTCCTTACTAGCAATTCTAGCAAATACATCTTGACTAATGCACTCATAAATAGCATTCCTAGCCTTAGCATCCCATTTTAGTTGATCACCAATATATTCATGGTTGCCAAACCCCGCATGGGTCGCTTCCCACACTTCGGGAGAAATTGCCTCAAGGTAAGCGCGCATGCGTGCTTTCCAATAAGCAAAATTCTTGCCCTCGAAGGTAGGAACCGAACCCCCATTCTTGGCCATTTTTGCTCTCTAGCGGTGAAGCTAGAATGATCCAATGAGCAACCTTGCTCTGATACCAATTGTAGGGATCGAATGCCCAAGAGGGGGGGTGAATTGGGCTACTTCAAATTTTAAGTCAATTTAAAACTTAAGTGAAATCTAATTCTCTAAGCAAGCCAACAGTGCAATTAAGAGAATTAAGTGCGGAATTGAGAATTGCGTAATCGTAAAGGGAGTAGGGAGGAGGAATGCAAACGCTCGAAGACACGGGGACACGTCGATTTTTCCCGTGGTTCGGTGAGATCACTAGGATCCACCTACGTCCACGTTGTGGCACCCACCTAAGGGTATCGCCACTCCCAGGTCACCGAGACGAGGGAATCCACTAACTTCCTCCGTTCGCCATCCTTGGCAAGGTGGAGCTCAAGCCTTGTACAACTTCGATCCTCCGGGCTTCCACAATGGTCTCGGTAAGCTCCGGAGCGATCTCTTCACTCTCCTCTTGATACAAGGTGAGTGCAATCACCAAGAATGCACTTCCTCACGGCTCTCCCTACTCTAGAGTCTCCACTCACCCAGAGAGGACGCACACAAGCTTAACTCTAAGAGGAACTAGCCTATATCTTGAGGTGTGAAAGGGTTACAAGAGTGTGAAAATGAGTATTCTAAGTCTTGGACACTTGGGGAATGTGTAGTGGTGCTCTTGTTGTTCAGCCTCACCGAAATGACTGGTGGGAGGGGGTTAAATACTCAGCCCAACCGAATTAGCCGTTGGAAAAGTGGGCTGATTACTTTTTCTGTGTACATCGGATGATCCGATGACCCCCTTTTATGAGCATCGGTCTAATTAGATTAGCTGACGTCATTCTGTCAGAAATGACCGTTATTAGACCGATGCTTCACCTCCTTCATCATCGGAGGATCCGATGAATAGATCTTCAGTCTGGTTGAGTTGATAATTTGCTTCTGTTGTAATCGACCGATGTGCATCTGCCTTCAACATCGGATGATCCGGTGTTCAGTCCTTCAGAACACTTCAGAAAATTTGCTTACTGTTGTATTCATCCGATGTTCACTTGATACACATCGGATGATCCGGTGTGTACTTCATTCTGAGGTCTTCTTCTTCTGTTGAGTCCAAATCGACCGATGCAGTCATTCTTCAGATCACCGGATGATCCGGTGTGTACAATTTGTTTCCTTCGAGTTGAGTTGGACTGATCTTTTGGATTTTGGACTTGTGACCTCTTGAACACTTGTTTGTATGGCTCTTCTGATGGATATGAAGCTTCTTGTGTTGCCAATTTTGATAAGGTTGCGTCGTTGTACGAGTTCTTCATTTGCTTCCGATTAACCCCTTAGGTTAGTTCGTTGAGGGGTCTCCTTTTGCATCCAATGAGCAGTAGATGACATTTATGAGTGATTGATTGACGTTTGATTCATTGTACATGAAACCTCGCATCCACAAACTCATTAGTAGTAATTAACGGTTGTCATTAATCACCGAAACCGTACCTCGTGGGGGCCTAGATGCTTTCAGTTGATTACTTGATTAATTCTTAATGATTAAAAGCACTTGTGAACATGTAACAAGTTCAAAACAGCAAGAAAGTTCGATCATGACCAGTTTTAGTGTAAGTAATTATTCCAATTACTAGACATGGCAAAAACTACAAAATGTACAACACGAGTAATGTAGTAAGAACTTTCAGCATGTAAAAGGAATCACAAAGTCATATATGTATGAAATATTATGCTCATATTATTTTAATTTCAGATTCACACATAGACTTCCCAAGTTTCAAAACTCCCCCTCAATTAAAGCCATGAGGATGCATAACCCCTATTTCACTACGAATGTAACAAAAACTAGTGAAATCCAAAGGTTTTATAAAAATGTCAGCTAATTGTTGTTCGGTATCTACATGGTGAAGCACAATGTTTCCTTTTTAAACATTATCTCGGAGAAAGTGATACCTAATGTCAATGTGCTTAGTTCTAGAATGTTGCACGGGGTTTTTAGCAATGCAAATGGCACTAGTGTTATCACAGAACAGTGGAACACTATCTAGATCAACCCCATAGTCCTTAAGTGTTTGAACAATCCAAAGAATTTGTGAGCAAGCACTAGCAGGAGCTACATATTCATATTCGGCTGTGGATGGTGCAACTGAATTTTGTTTTCTAGAGGACCAAGCAACAAGAGAATTACTAAGAAAATGACAAGCACCGGAAGTACTTTTCCTAACAATCCTACAACCCCCAAAATCAGCATCTGAAAAAGCTTTCAAAGTAACGGTTGAGGAAGAAGGAAGAAAAATTCCAAATTCTTGAGTTCCATGTAAGTACCTGAGAATCCTTTTGCTGGCTTGACGATGTGAAGCACGTGGGGAAGCTTGAAACCGTGCACAAAGACATATGATGAATTGTATGTCTGGTCTTAATGCCGTGAGGTACAAAAGTGATCCAATCATGCTTCTATATTCTTTTTGATCCACGGGTTCACCATCTTCATCAAGTCCAAGTGTTGTTGCTGTTCCCATTGATGTCCGAAGAGGCTTGATTTTGTCCATGTTGAAGCACCTTAGGAGATATTTTGTATACTTCATTTGATGCACAAAGGTACCCTCCTTAGTTTGCTTGATTTGCAGCCCCAAAAAGTAAGTGAGTTTACCCATCATACTCATTTCAAATCGGAACTCATTATTGCTGAAAACTTGGACACGACATCATGAGAAGCACAACCAAAGATAATATCATCCACATACACTTGAACGAATATGAGTCATTGCCATGCTTAAGCACAAAAAGAGTTTTATCAACCTTGCCCATGGTAAACCCTTTTTCAAGTAAGAATGTATTTAACCTATCATACCATGCTCTAGGGGTTTGTTTGAGACCGTACAAGGCTTTGGACAGTTTGTAAACATGATTAGGAAAATCTGGATTTTCAAAACATGGTGGTTACTTGACATAAACCTCCTCATCTATGTAGCCATTTAGAAAAGCACTTTTAACATCCATTTGATATAGCTTGGAACCTTTAGATGCAGCAAAGGCTAACAAAATTCTTATGACTTCTAATCTAGCAACGGGAGCAAAAGTTTCATCAAAATCTAGACCTTCAACTTGAGTGAAACCTTGAGCAACCAACCTAGCCTTATTCCTAACCACAACCCCATCCTCACTTTGTTTATTTTTAAATACCCATTTAGTTCCAATTAAAGTGTGACCTTGAGGTGGAGGTACAAGTTTCCAAACATTATTTCTTTCAAAATTTTCTAACTCTTCTTGCGTGGCAATAATCCAAGATTCATTAGTGAGTGTGTGTGATATATCTTTGGGTTCAAAAGAAGCAACAAAAGCAGAATGAGCATAAGAGTTTGGATCGCAAAACCTGGACCGTGAGTCGTTCGTGCAAGCTTCCAATCATCTGTTGTGGGGGATGATCTTTGTAAAACTGTAGGGGAACATATGTCTCACAAGCTTCTTCTTCATGTTCATCACAAATCGATGAGCTTGTGACTTGAGGATGATTTGAATCAGCATTGATGGTTGTCGGTGCTGGTTGAGAATTAACATCCGGAGCTGAACCAAAGTCTTTAGCTGCTGAATCTTCGGGCAGCAGCTCCAATTCTTCCTCATCTTCAACGAAAATGCTCCCCCCCCCCCCCCCCCGCGGATATGGATCTCGACCTGCAATGTTTGAGCTAGTACCTAAGCTAGCTTCATCAAAAGACACTTCACAAGTCTCCACAATTTTGTTAGTGTCAAGTAAAAGCACACGGTAACCTCTAGTATGAGATGGATAACCAAGAAACATGCCATCAATGGATCTAGGTTCAAATTTATCAAGATTACCATGTTTCTTAACAAAGCATTTGCAACCAAAGACCCGAAAGTGTGTAACACTAGGCCTATGTCCAAACCGGAGCTCATATGGTGTTTTACCTAGCTTAGCACGCAAGAAAACACGATTTGAGACATAACAAGCAGTTGCTAACGCATCAACCCAAAATTTCCTAGGAGTTTGATATTCATCAAGCATAGTCATAGCCATCTCAACTAAGGTTCTGTTCTTTCTTTCTACAACACCGTTTTGTTGAGGTACATATGGTGAAGAAAATTGATGATCGATTCTATTTTCAGCACAAAAGTGATCAAAAGATTGATTTTTAAATTCAGTTTCATTATCACTTCTAATTGCTTTTAAAGATCCTGGGTAATCAATTGATAATCTAAGAAATAAAGTTCTAAAGTGACTAAAAGCTTCGTTCTTAGACGCCATAAAGTAAACCCAAGAGTATCTAGAATAATCATCAATAATCACAAGAACATACCATTTACCTCCGAAGGATTGAATACATGAAGGTCCTACGGTGTCAAGATGCAAAAGTTGACATGGTTCAGTTGTCATGATCATTGTGAGAGGAGTATGTGAACCTGCAACCATCTTAGCATGTCTACAAGAAGAGCACACAATTTCTTTGTCCCCTTTAAGCTTAGGCATCCCACGTATGCGATCAAGAGCACTAACACGCGTTAGGTGATCAAAACCTACGTGACCAAGTCTACGATGCCAAAAAAATAAGTCCATTCAATCATTAGCAACTAGACACCTATGCTTAGAGGAAGACATATCAAAATCAACTTTAAAAACTCTTTCAAACTGAGACATGTTAAAAATAAGCTCACTATTTGAACTTACAACTTTGCAACAGTTTTTATTAAAAAAAATTTCCAGATTTTCATCTAGCAATTGTGAAACAGAAAGCAAATTGTATTTCAATTTTTTGACAAATGCCACATCCTTCAAAGTTTAGTGATCATTTACTCTAACCAAACCCTTAGCAATTATAGGAGTTAAAAAATTATCAGCAAAAGTAACATTCTCTACACATGACACAAAAGAGAGGGAGGAGAACCAATCTTTGTTACCGGTCATGTGGCGTGAGCAACCTGAATCCACAATCTAAATGTTCTCCTTCCTCAAACTTGTAACCTACATAGAAGCACATTACGTCGATGACTCAATATTGGGGTTAGTCAAAAGGCATTTAGGAATCCAGTACTGAGTCATGCGACGTGCAGCAGGAAAAACACACGAAAGCTGAGACAAAACAGCAGGTTTGTGAGTCAAAGTTTGAGATTTTTTATTCTTGACTACTGACCTATAAGGTGTTACTTGTGTAGCACAAAAATCAGTAGCTCCGGAGGCAAAAACAGAAGGTCCGGAGGTAAACTTTGAATGTTTCTGACTCAAAACAACATGTTGTACATTCAGTTCAATATGTGCAGCAAATTTTGCATGAACGTTATGAGATCTAGCAACCATTCTTTCTCTTTTCTATTGTTCAGCTAGTCTATAACAAAAATATATGACATGACCATCTCTACCACAGTAGGTATAATGAAATTTAACTTTGTGTTCATGTCTAGATGAGCAAACAACTTTTTTATTTGAAACCGAATGAGACAATACTCCTGCAGATTTGAAAACCACTTCTTTTTATTCAGGAACTATTTGAATCAAACCACTTCCTAATGACTTTACACTTTTAGGTGGATGTTCCTTAGCATGAGCATGAGAATCAAAACCTAAACCAGTTTTATCATTGCAAGACTTGGATGAATTCAGCAGCAAGTTTAGACTCTTATTCCCATTACAAAACCGATCAAATGTCTTATGCATATTATCAAGTTTATTGGACAGATCAAGGCAATTTTCACACGAATTTTTTCCTTTTAATTTGCAATTAGAACAATATTTAACTTCATGACAACGTAAAGCATTGTTCAATATAGAGATTTCATTCATAGAATCTTGCAGTTTCTTATCAAGATCATCACAACTAGAACAATGCAAATCAATTGTAGAACAAGAAGCATCTTTTAAGTTTCTAATATTAAGTGCGGCAAGTTTTTTGTTCTTTTCAATTTCAAGTTCAAATTTATCAAGTGTGGAGGTATGTGCACTTCTTAGGGAGGACAATTGTTCATATATTAAGTCACATGAGGAACAAGAATCATCACTAGGAATCAAGGATTTCAAATGATTAATTTCAGATTCTAGTGACTCAATTTTAACAGCATTGTCCCTAAGCTTTTTGTCCTTTTTCTTAACAATAACAATGGCACGAGAAATAGCATCACAAATTTCTTCGCAAGTAGGACATACCTCTTCATTGTCGCTGTTGTGTTCTGCCTCCTCCATACTTGATCTTGACTTGCCCGCCATGAAGCACAAGTTTGCCAAATCATCTTCTTCTTCATCACTTCCAATGTCCACATCGCTTGTGCCAAGTTCTTTAAGTGCGGAGATAAAACTGCTCACCAATTGACGTCCTGTAAAACCCTTCTTTTTCTTCGTATCTTTTGCAGAGGAGTGCTTCATCCTTGTTTTGTTTTCATCCAGGAAAGTAGGACCTGAAAGGTTAGGGCAATCTGATCGAAAATGTCCTGTCTTACCACATTCAAAGCATCATTGAGGTCCGGAGCTTCCTCTCCTTCTAGTTCTCACATTTTGCAATGCTTTTGAGAACCGGGTAGAGATGAGCACTAGCTCCTCCTCTGGAAACTCCTCAATCTGTTCAAGGGTTAGAGAGGACAGCAAAGCAAGTGTACCACAAGATGATGTTTGACCGGAACTAGGCATGTCACGTTGAGAAACAAAAGCAATAGACTTGTTGGGGTTCTTACGTAAGATTATGTCAATTTCATGAGTTTTTAACTTGGAATATAGCACATCTAAAGTAAGTGTACTCATGACAGTAGATTCACGAATATATGTGACTTCCATCTCCCAAATTGACATATCTAATTCACTTAGCAATTGCCTAGCATTTTCAGTATCTGAAAAATTAACATTGACACTACGCAAGTTGCTGAGAATCTTATTAAAGCGAGCAAAAAGGTCATCAATAGACTCAACGGGTTGCATCTCGAAGCGCATGTATTCTTTCTTAAACATGTCTTGCCTTACCTCTTTGATTGTGTTGGATCCTTCGTGGTAGTCACAAAGTGCTTTCCGCGCATCGTATGCAGATCGGAGGTGTGCAACACGGTCGAAGTCGCTTTGTGTTAATCCTTGTATGATCAAGTTCTGAGCCTTGTTTTTGTCGACATCTCTCAGATTTGTAGCTGTAACTTAATCGTTTGATGGCACTTCGTAAGGCTTGTATATCTTCTCCCATATTGCAAAGTCTTGTGCCTGGATGAAAGCCTCCATGCGTGCCTTCCAAACCTGAAAATCAATACCAGCGAACACACAAGGTTTGGCAGAGTACTTCTCCATGATGATTAGTCAAAAACACGCACAAATCATAAAGATTAGAGCATCGTGGCTCTGATACCAATTGTAGGATCGAAGAGCACGTGAAAAGCTACCAGAAGGGGGTGAATGGTAGATTTAAAAATCTTACACAGCAGAAACAATTAAACCTCAACCCCTTCGGCAGAAAAAACGATATGTTAAAGAAATCATGTGTGAGACTAATCTAAACGTGTTTCACCATGAAAAAAGTGATAGATATCATAGATAATCAAGTCAAGAAGACAACACAAGAAGAATCACTCAAATCCGTCGATAAAAACTCAAGTTATGATCGAAAGATCAAACAAAGGTCAATCTGCCCTACTCGAGAAAAAATAGTTCTGGAACGCTGCAAAGAAACTCGTGTAGATCATAGACCACAAATCCAATGACCGTGAAATTTTGACAGATGATAGATAATCAAGTTCTGAAGACAACCCAAAAAGAATCACGTCAATTGGATCTGTAAAACTCGAGTTATGATAAAACCACCGACAAAAGTTAGTGCTGTCCAGAAACTCGACGAGTAAAACTTGTCTGGAACAAGTCAGACGAACAAGGCATAAAAGTTCCTTCAAACTACGAATTTTATTCAATAGAACACAAGAGGAACAGCCCCAAAGTTGTGCACCACGAGCTCTGGGCTCCCTTGCTTATATAATCAGCTCGAAAGCCAACTCAACTCAAATCAGGAATCTAATCCTACTCTATTCACGAATCGTAACTTTCCATAACTGCTTAGGATTCTTCTATACGCAGATTGAAGCAATCTTAAGACTTCCAAACACCTTATGGACGTATCCCACATTCCTAAACAACTCAAATTTGTGACCCACACGAAATCCTATCATAACCAACTCAAATCTTTCCATATTTGAGTCAAACCCGACTCAGCCGCAGCTTGAGTCCATAACCTAGTCGGTTGGACCTTTCCGACCAACTCTTTACGTCCACATCTCTTCATCACGTCTCGGAACCATGTAGCCACGTCCATGCACTCCTTGCACATGTGCAAAAATCTTCCAATGACGTCCACGATACCTTCACATGCATTGTTCTTGATTCAATCATGCTGCGCAACCTCCTGATCAGCTCAACCACAATTCCACCTAAATTTGGTTGTTGGAACCTCATCTCCTCCCTAAGACTAGTCCAATGGATCCCATCATCAGCCATGTCTTTAACTCAAGCAACACTTGCACATGAATAAACAACCAATCCATATGAGCTCAAGTCCTCGACTTGACTCAAGTTAGCTCCAAACACAACACCTTACGTGAGAACCTCACATAAGCATGTTGCAAAACCACAGTAACATGATATTATCCATGTCAACCAAAAACGCACCAAATACTTAGTAAATGAATACTAAGCAATCTTTCCAGAGATGTAAAGCAAGTACGAAACATTGCAAATGAAAAACAGAAGCATTGCAGTCAAGTTTCGGACCTTGCTAGAGCAACCCGCACCTTGAGCCGGAGCTAACAAAAGCTAGTAGAACCTAGCGTCGGAATTTACAAGAACTAGTATAACCAAGTAAACCCAAAAGCCTGAGCTAGAAAACTCAACTCGGAGTTAAAGGCAAAACTCACCGGAGCTAACCAAAACTAGTCGGACCTTAATAAAAAGGTGTTTTGGTGATATTCAAAACTTTTATCGTCAAAGCAAGTGTATTCACTATGAGCCAATGTATTCAGCACACATAGGTCTTACACTCTTCAGGCGGCTTCGGCTCTGGTTCAACTACCTCCGGAGCAACGATAGGGGCTTCATTTGGGGCCTCTACCGCCGATGGCTCAGGCTTTGGTACGGCAGCTTCCTCCGGTTCAGTGACCAGAGTTTCAAGCGTCTCCGGCTCAACCGTCGGACATTCAACTGCTTTTGGCACAAGGGTCGGAGCCTCAGTGAGTCCGGCTCAATGGTCAGGGCTTCAATTAACTCTGGCTCAGCGGCCAGAGCTTCGACGACTTATGGCTCAAAAGCCAGAACTTCTGGCATCGACGGTGTTGGAGCATTAGCCTCTACCACCGTTGCCAGGGGTACATCTTCGACTTCTCCCCTGTGGTCCGGCGCTACCATAGGAGCTTCGGGTGAGGACTCCAAATCTAAGTCCATGACAGCTGGCGCCGGAGCTGTCTCAACTTATGCCTCCACTTGAGGAGGAGGCTCAGTGCTTGAAGCTGGAGCTTCGGCAGGTGCAGCCTCGGTTGCTGCGACAGGCGCTGAAGTTCCTGGCCCCTTCTTCGACACCCTAGAAATAAAGGGAAGAGAAGATTAAAGACACGTAAAAAAAAAGACTAGCATTTTAGGGTGAGCAATCAATGCTTACCTAGGGATGCTACCATCCCAGTCGCCTCATAACCTCTTCTTTTGAGGCCCGAAGTCAAAGCCCACCAAGTCTGGTGAGACAACGGCTTCGGACCTCAGTTGAGGACCACTCGCAACAGTCGGAGTCCTTCGGACGGAGCTTCTCTTGGCCAGGAATAACTCCCGGGCCTAGAGCTTTTAGTAAGCACTGAAGGCGGGGTCGACTGCCCGGAGCTGACGCCTCTTGAAGACGCTTGCACCGGGGTAGGGGTAGCTGCAAAAGACCTCCCCCATCGGGGAGAAGGAGCCGTGGTAGAAGGAGCAGGTCTGATGGACCTCTCGTCAGCGTGCTTCAACTTTCTCTTCCGGCTGGAGGGCTCAACTGGCTCTTTACCCTTGCCCTTGCCGGTGTCTTCAATCCTCCAACTCGGGGCGGAGACAATACCACCCTCGGAAGCTCCGGGGATCACCAACCTGGTGGTCGGACGCCTTTCTACCTCACCAAGGTTGTCAAGCACCGGCATCCTCCTTCGGAGCTCCTCACTGAACTACGCCTCCATGTTCAGTGGGAGGAAGGCTGTCGGCGGAACTAAATCGTCGTTGTTGACGTTTATCTCATGCTGGAATTTCTTAAGATGAAGCTCCAAAGATTTGTCATTCAAGTTGGATTCAAGACCGGTTTCAATCCGGTCGTCATCCATCACGCTGTTGAGGGCCCACGCGAGCTTCTCCCTCTTCTTCAGCAGAGCCCATCTATTGACCAGGAAGTGCAGAAGACCATCTGAGGAGTCACTCCACCCTTCACGCATTTGCAGATCCTGGTCAAGACGGGGTTGAAGGCGTCTGACAGCACTGGAACTACACTCCAGGCGTTGGTGTCAACATTGGGAAGATCTTCGGGCAACTCCAGCTTCTCGTGCTCCTTTGCTGCAATGATGATACAATCTTTCTTCCAGTCGTCCAATTTGTCGGAAGGAAACAATTTCAAGTATTTGAAGGGGCAGTTCTTGCGCTTCACAAAATAGTAGAAGCCAAGAAGCTCAGTCTCCTTGCCGGTGGTGTGGATGGTGAAGAAGGTGCAGAATAGCTCGATGCAGGGGGGAATACCCACCCACATCTCGCAAAAGTAGACGAATGTCGCCACGAGAAAAAGAGAATGGGGACAAGGTGATACAACTGCAGACCATAAAAGTCCAGCAGCATCAAAAGAAAAGTAGAGAAAGGTGGAATGAATCCCACCATGGCGTACGCCGAGAAGTACACCATGTCTCCACTGCGCTCCTTCTTGAACGGGAGCTTGCCGACGTGAACCAAGTGATTGAAGGAGTCGCTGGACCACCCCATATAGGTCCGGACCTTCTTCAAATCATCATCACTCTTGAGGCGGCTCTCGGGGAGACCCAACTCCATCACGGCAAAGCGGAGCAAAGGAAGGAAAGTTAGGCGGAATTTGGGAGGCTCTGAGTGCAAATATGATCGAAGGTGTAAAGAGTCCTCAACCCGTGCACACTTTCCCTCTTAAGTAAGCCTCTACAACGCTTAGATGGAAACCGCAGTGAGAACGAATGCACTTTTCAAAAATCTACCCCGTCAATGAAGAGTGAACCTGGGGCCACCCCGACGAAGAGATTGAGGTTCTTACCCAAGGCGAACCGTTGTCATGATGAGTGGCGGGAAACTCGATGGTGGCACACTGACAGGGCGCGCGGAACCGATACGGTTTTCGTATTCAAAACTGACGACCTTCAATTGTGTGAGATCCTCACTCAAAGATCTTATATACGCCATTCATAACAAGCCACGCGTCAATGATTCACTCCCGAACCATCGCTCCAACAACATATTAGAAGACTCTTGAAATCGAAGCGCGAGAACCGATAATGGCCCCACCTCGAGTAGAATAACTTAACCCAAAAGGTTTCTCCCAGAGGTGGGCTCGGGGGCCACTATCGGTACCCTGCGTATCGGGTACCCCTTAGTACCGCGAAGAGTACAAGGAGTTCTACCCGTCAGAGTTGAAGGTCTCCTTGCGCCCCACATGTCATGTTGCATCGAACCCGCTCCCCTCATATGGGTAGCTCCTGGGTCAACACGTGTAAACGAAAACCGGAACTAAGCTCCCAACGAAGGAAAGCTTCGGTGACAACACGTGTACAACGACCTCAGACCTAACCTCCAGCAGAGAGGAGCTCCGGTGCCGACACGTGTACAACAGCCCTGGACCTAACCTCCCGTAAGGGAAAGCTTCGGAGCTTCCACGTGTGAAGCCTCCGAAACTTCATCGACATATACACCGGCAGATCTCCTTCAACACGAACCATCAAAGGTAATTAAAGCGGCAGTTACAAGATTTAATTATATGTCGTTAATGCTGAATTAACGACACGCGATCAGATCACTGTTAATAGGGGTAATGTAGCCGTTAAGGCACATTATCACACTATTAATCACACTTAATACCCTTTAGACAGTGTATTAGGCCATTAAATACGCCAGAGCCACATGTCGGGCCAGACAAGCATTGTAACAACCAGTCCTTAGAACTATAAAAGGATGGGCCGCACGTACCCAAGGACATCTGATTTGATCTGATCTCATCTCAGCTGAGCTGATCCAAGCTAATAGGCATACTAGCGAACAAACTCACACAATACAACACAAACCCCATGGAGTAGGGTGTTACGCTCAGGCGGCCCGAACCACGTAAATATCTAGTGTCATCATCTTGATCTTGATCTCTGCGTACCCCAACCATAACAAGAACCTCCGCGGGCTGCTCCTTAGCAGGTCCATGGGAAGTGTCGTTTCAAACACTTCGACACATACTCATGAAGAAAATAAAGAAGAATTTCTTATTATTTTAAAATCTTCCGAATATGGCCAAGAAGTTCTAGAAAAATTCCTTCTACTTCATCTGGATTGTAATATACGTACATAAAACCCGTACCATATGTTGCATACAAGGTAATTTTCCAGAATATCGATACATTTAAGACCTAGCATTCACGTCTAGGCCACCCCGAAATAGGGATGATGCGGAAAATTATTAGAAATTGCACCGACCATGATTTAAAGAACAGTAAAATTCCAAAATCAAATGATTTTGTGTGTACTTCATGTGATGTGGGCAAGTTGATATTACATCCTTCACCGCTTAAGATCCATGTTGAACCATTAAAATTACTTGAAAGAATTCAAGGTGATATTTGCGGACCCATACAACCAATGTGTGGTCTGTTTAGATACTTCATAGTTTTAATCGATGCATCTACAAGATGGTCACACGTGTGTTTACTATCTACACGTAACCATGCTTTCGCCAAATTTATGATACAAGTTATAAGGTTAAAAGAAAATTATCCTGAATATAGGATAAAAAAAGTTTTCGTATGGAAATGCTGCTGAATTTTTATCTCGAGTCTTCAATGAGTATTGTATGGCTCAAAGAATTGAAGTACAACATTCTGTTCCATATGTTCATACACAAAATGGTTTAGCAAACTCTCTCATAAAGAGAGTAAAACTCATAGCTAGGCCTTTATTACAAGATTGAAATTTATCTTCATCTTGTTGGAGTCATGCAGTTTTACATGTTGCGGACCTTCTTCTACTTAGACCAACTGCATATCATACCACCTCCCCTCTACAACTTGTATGTGGTGATCAACCCAATATCTCTTATTTGCGGAAATTTTGATGTGCAGTATACACACAAATTTCACCATCTAAGCAAACCTCTACGGGCCCTCACATGAAATTAGGAATATACGTGGGATAGCAATCCCCGTCTATTATAAAATACCTGGAGCATTTAACAGGAGATTTATTCACGGCTCGGTTCGCTGATTGTATGTTTAATGATGATCATTTTTCGGGCTTAGGAGGAGATAATAAATTTACCAATGATCGCCGAGAAATAAATTGGGATGACAAGTCCATCCTAAATGTTGATCCGCGTAGAAAGGATTCTAAACTTCAAGTTCTGAAAATTATAGAGTTACATCAAATTGCTAGTAACCCGTCAGATGCATTTACTGACTATAATAATATCACAAAGTCTTTAAATCCTGCTATCAATGCACATTGCCGAGTGCAGGTACCATTAAAAATCACTCAACCTCCGAAAAGGGGAAGAGCAAGTAAGGACATTGATGCTTCAAGCAAGCGTATAAAGACTACGATGTTAAGATCTTCCTTGAAGAAAGTAAATGCAAGTCAACAAAATGTTGGCATACATCAAGGTCATATTTTAAATTCACAATTCAGCCCTCAAGTGCGCACTATAGCGCAGGTTGGACAATCAGAAAACTCTGATTCTTCTATGTTGGGAAGTCCTGAAGAATTTCAAGAGATAAAAGAAATTTCTATCAATTATACTAGTTATGTAGAATTAATTGACCGTAACACAACAATTGTCAACTCATGCTTTTTAACCATGATTGTTGATCTTCTCCAAGATCCTAATCCTAAGACCATGACATAGTGTAAATAACGTTCGGACTGGATCAAATGAAAAGAAGCAATCAAGGCAAAACTTGACTCACTTAAAAGAGAGAGGTATTTAGTAACACAATACCTACTCCTTCTCGAACCTATCCTGTTGGGTTCAAATGAGTTTTCGTTCGTAAACGAAATGAGGACAATGAGGTTGTGAGATACAAGACAAGGCTAGTTGCACAAGGGTTTACGTAGAGACCCGACATTGATTTCAATGAAACATATTCTCCTGTTATAGATAGAATAACTTTCCGATACTTGATATCTCTGGCAACACAAAAACATCTATCTTTACAGTTAATGGATGTCGTGACTGCATATTTATAAGGGTCACTACATATATTTATATGAAGGTTCCTGATGGGATACCCATACCGAATGAAAAAATAGATCGCAACATGTTTTATGTTAATCTTAACAAGTTTTTATATGACTTAAACAGTCTGAAAGGATGTGGTATAACTGACTGAAGGAGTTTCTTTTAAACAAAGACTACTCTACTAACGATGATTGCCCTTGTGTCTTTATTCGTAGATCCTCAACTGATTTTTATATTATCTCAATTTATATTGATGATTTAAATATCATTAGCACTGAGAATGACATTAAAGATGAATAAAATCATCTTAAAAAAGAGTTCGGGGTAAAGGATTTAAGTAAAACTAAATTTTGCTTGGGTTTACAACTAGAGCACCTTCATACGTGCATTCTCGTATACCAATCAACTTATGTTCAAAAAGTATTGGAGAAATTCAATATGAACAAAGCATATCCATCTAAAACTTCGATGGTGGTAAGAGGCTTAGAAAGAGACACAAATCCATTTTGACCATGCCAAGAAGGAGAAGAAGTATTGAGTTATGAATATCCATACCTCAGTGTCATTGGCGCACTTATGTATCTTGCAAATAACACAAGACCCGATATTGCTTTTGCAGTAAATTTATTAGTAAGATATAGTATCGCTCCTACCATACGTCATTGAAATAGAGTCAAAAATATTTTAAGATACCTTCAAGGTACACAAGATCTTGGACTATTCTTTCCAAAGAAACAAGATCTAAATCTCATTGGCTATGCCGATGCAGGTTATTTAAGTGATCCCCACAACGGTAGATCACAAACAGGTTTCGTGTTTTTACACAGACAGACAACAATTTTTTGGAAGTCGTCTAAACAGACTCTAGTTGCTACGTCTTCTAATCACTCTAAAATCATAGCACTATATGAGGCCGCACGTGAATATGCTTGGCTACGTAGAGTGGTTAATCATATTCAAATCTCAAGTGACATTGAGCCTATTGAGTCACCAACCATTATCTATGAAAATAATGCAGCTTGCATTACTCAGATGCAGTCAGTTTATGTAAAAACTAATGTTACTAAACACATAGCTCCTAAACTATTTTACCCACATGAACTTCAGGTGAATGGAGAAATAGATCTTCAACAAACTAAGTCATGTGATAATTTAGCAGATTTATTTACTAAGTCCCTACCATACTCCACATTTTCTAAATGTGTTGCGGGTATTGGTATGCATAGACTTAGAGATTTGCAATGTTTAAGGGAAGCTTCATCAAAAGCCACCTGATATTTAAGAATCAAATTATACTCTTTTTCTTATGTGACTTTTACTTTTCAGGTTTCTCATAATAAGTTTTAATGAGGCAATAAGAATGCAATAAAATGTCTGTTTTCTTATTTTCCGCATTGGGGTTTTTATTTGAAAACGATTATGATATTTTATGTTGTGTTTTCTCCTATTCTATAAAAGTCTAAGGAGTTTTTACACAACATTTACTATGTAAAAATATATATATATATATATATATATATTCAGATTTTTCCTATTGGGTTTTTCGAAGATATCACTCAACATGGAGCTCAAGTATTCAAGGGGAAGTGTTACAGTATATTTTATGCTCACAAGACCTCCATCGTCGGCGGTTGCCGGCAGCGCCTCCTCGCCGCCGGTCACACCCCTTGAATAGTATCTCCTCGCAATGTATAAATAGAAGAATGAGTGAATGAAAGAATAAGTTGAATCACAATCTCTTTTGTCTCATGCAAATCGATCTCAACAAGTAATACAGAATCACAACTGATCGTTTTGAACGGGAAACCTCAAACGGGAGAGGTCACCCGACACGCCATTGACGTTTGAATTGCGAAAGCCACGGCACATGCGAGTTCTGGTACTTATACACACGTGCAAGATGGCTATAAAATATTTCAAATTTGAGGGCGATCGGCGACCATTTGCGCATGTGAGCCTTTGAAATGTTCTCCCGAACAGGAACTTAGAATATGTTCCACGACATGGTCAGTGACAACTAGACATGCGAGTCAGATGAACCCATCTCTTGCCGTTGCCGGTGGAGTCCGTTTTGGCTGTTATCTATGCCAACTCAATAATAGTGCTTCTAAAAGGCTCAGAGGCTCAGAGGTTATTCACTATTCAGGATTACAAAATGGCCATGTCCCAATCATTTCGTTGGTTAAGGATGAGCTGGAGGCGTAGGGGTAACATGCCTACTGCTCCTAAATTGCAATCTTGCATGAACAATTAAAAGTCACGATGCGGTTGGGTACATCTGGATTTGTATGGTACGATTAGGAGGACGCAGAAGGGATAACTTCTCAAATAAGCTAGAAACAAGGGCAATGCAGTGGTCATTGACGACCTTGAGCATTTTCGATAACCCATTTTTTTTTAAAAAAAAAAGATAATCCAATTTTTTGCGATTGTGCTAATACTCCCTTTGGATCTTTTTGTTTGTCACCGACTAATTTATTTTTAAAGTATCTTAAACAAATTCCCTCAAAAAATATCTTAAACAAATAATATAAGTAGTTCCTCCATCTCAAAAAAATGTGTCACTTTATAGTTCATTTTTGAACAGTTTTTTAAGACGGTGATAGATAAAACAGCGCAGCCAGTATTGGACAACGAAGAATATACAAACACTGTAGATCATACTCTCTTGGCACATTCCTCCATCTCCGTCAGTTCCCTTCTGAAACAGTCAGATCCACGTGGCCGCCACATCAGCGATGGTCCCGCACCAGGCACCACATGGCAGTGCCGGCGCACGCGGAAAAAGGCAGCCACGTCGGCCACGTGCTTCCGAAAGAAGAAAAGGGTGGCGACGCACAATTTTTTTTGAGGAAAGGGTGGCGAGGAACATTTGTGCTTTCCCTTCGCAGCCCTGTCCCTCTCTCTCTAGACCCTCTCAGTCTCAGTACATTCTCTCTCCTCCTCCCGTGCCTTGTTGACACAATCTATTATTCCTTCGCTTCGCTTATTCCCCACTCCCACCACCTCCTCCACCACCCGCCGCCTTCCCCACTCCGCCGCCGCTGCAGGAGAAGAGAGTCCACCCCGGCATGCGTCTCTGGAAGTAGAGCGGCTCCTGCTCGTGGATGCTGTGCCAGTGCCCGGCCGGTGCGGGGTCCTCTTGTCGCTGGGATCCGTGACGTGTTCCTCCTACGAGAAACGCTCGCGATGAGGCGGGATCGCGCGGCCGGCCCCCGGAGACCGGCGTGATTCGGCCCGATTCGTGGGGAAGGTTGGATCTTGGCGCTTGCTCGGCGGAGAAAGGTGGGATTTTTGGAGGCGGTTCGGCCGTTCCTTGGACAGCCGGGCGGGTGTCGCGGTGTTCGTAGGCGCCGCAGGCGTGGGTCGTCGGAGGCCGATCTGGTCCTCCCGCGGTTGGGGAGGTTTGGAGTTGAGGTGGACGTAGACCATGGGCCTGGCGCCGCCGGAGCTGGGGCAGTTTGACGGGTGGGAGAGCTCCGGGGAGGAGCGTAAGCGGTGGAGCTGGTGCCGCCGCAGTCGCCGCGGCAGCAGCAGGCGGCGTGCGGCCCCCAAGGGTGGGGACGACACCACGGTTGCCACCGGGTGCTGCATCCGGCTGTGGCCGCAACCTAGGTCCAAGGTCGACACCTCCACCAGCAGTGCAAGCACGCACGGTGGTATGCTTCTCTATTCCCTCTTTCACCTATATAGTGGCATGTGTTGCGTTACGATTGCTTGCATGCTGGCATTGATGTTAGCGTAGGAGATGATATTTGCGCGCGGGAGTAACTGAATAGCCGTTATCGTGATGTGTAATGCAAAATGGTTTTGTGCGTAATGTCGTTCTGGATATTTAGGTATGATGTAAAGCATGTACTCGTTGTCAAGTGCTGCTGAGGTTGTAGTTTTCAAATTGTGAATGTTGAGGACGTGTGCAATATGGTAATTAGTATGCTGGCGCTGAGGGAGAAGCGTGACTGCATCTAGGAGCGACAGCTCTTTGGGCATTGAATTTTTTGAATGTATTGCTTTTTAGGGCACCCAGCATGCAGAAAATGTAACGGTTGTCAAAACCGTCTACAAATCCCGATGCGTGCATTTTCTAGCTGAACCTCTGTAACATGGTAGTTCCCGTTTTGCCGGAGCTAGTGTGATGGACCAGTAGCATGAGTAGTTTCACTGTTTATTTTTAGAATAGCACATTGTATTTTTTTAAATACCACGTGGCAATTTTTTCTTTTGTTTCACACAGTTGGCACTCACTGTTGTTGATCCTGCGCTTTACGGCTTGGGCCAGGTGCGTGGGATGCAGGCCGGTTGGGCCTGGTTCAGCCCAGGCTTCGCGCAGCCTGGTAGCAGCAAGCAGTATTAGATTAGGACTCTATGCTCGATAAGAATAAGAGTCCTAGAGATAGAGTTATCTGCAGCAGTATTAGATAAGGATTATGGAATCATTTTAGAGATAAACTTGGTTGTAAAGTGGGCTATAAATAGCCAGCAGTTCCACAGAATAAATCACCCCCCTTCCAGTTTATTCTCTCCAACTTTCTCTCTTGCGCCAGTAACCCCTGTCTCCTGCTCACGCTAGCACCTGGGCAGAACCAATCCGCTATCGCAGATCACCCTGTTCTGCACAGTGTCCAGCCACCTCCCCTTACAGATCGATCTGCAGAACAGATAGTATCTACTCTTCTGTATGTGACCAGCACCAGCAGCCCCTGTGTCTATCTGTTCCTCACAGGTGTGCATGTACATGACTACTTGTAAGATCAGCAGCTGCTCCGACGAGGCGATCGCCGGAATTCTAACATTCACTAGGTCTTGTGCCAAATTTTGAGTTGCAATGTGCCGCCAGTTAATGCTATTGCCTTCTCCATTGGAAATGTTTGTTGATATGTTAGGGCTCATGGACCTGACTTTGACTTTAGTTTTCATTAAGAAATGTTGCAGCAGGTGTGATGTTTCAAATGGTAGCTATTCTGTTAAATCATTTTTACCAGAATTGATTTCTGGATCCAGATGCAATCAAACAAATTGAATTTTTCACAAGGTCACTGAAGACTAACTCCATTATCCAGCTATTTTGGTTTACAGTTTAATCGGTATTTACTTTCTTTTATCACACTCAGTGTACTGCTTAATATCAACTAGAGAGTCAAAGGTCATTTTTGGCAATTGATGTGCAGTGGAGTCTCTCTAGTAGTCTAGTCTAGTGATATATTCCTGGAATGGGTCTAGATGGTTCTTCGCCGTCTGCCATTGTTTGATAAATCTATGCATGAACAAATTAAAATAGTACAGAAACATATGGAGACAAATGGTTCAGGAGTCTAATTAGAAATTAATTTTTTGGCTAGTAGTGTAGCACCATTCGTGTAATTATGATTCAGAACTAAATAAGTAATAGTATAGTAAACATAAAGGCAAGGAAAAGTATGAAGTAAAAGGATGTCACTAGCACTCAAGCAGTTGAGTACCCATTTTTGTAATTATGCAAGGAGCCAAGGTATTATATGAAAGTATTAATACCACACCTCCTGTAAGTGGGACATTGACAGATACTGTATAATCTTTAGCATGATGGTCTACATCTTTTTCTGGGTGATACTAAAATTTGTTATTAACCCGAACTCTCTGATTTACTTTGCTTTATGTCATTTTTGTATTATTTTACTTCCATTTTCAGCAAGACAGACTTATATTCTTGTTGCGGTTGTAGCCTTCGAGGCTTCAGACTTGGAACGATCTTTTCCTTTTTCTTCACATACACCTTTTACTGCCTGTCTTTTGTCTTCACAAATGTTTGGCATGTATTCATTTGGATTTTTATTTGTATTTTATTTACGAATATGTTATGGTTTACAATATTTTGTCCCTATTCACATGCCCCCCTGGTTTATTTTTGATGTGCGCTTTAGTTATATCTCAATGTTTTGTGTGTGCTTACCTTGTTGTCCAGAAAACTCTTTCATCAATATTGTGTACTAATAACTATTATGTATTTTGTGGAACAGCAGAGAAGTCAACAGAAAATGGTAGCAGGAACCAACCAGTTGCATCAGTAGTCTCGGGCTCAACAACTACCAGTATCGCTGAGAGCAGTTCATCTGCATCTAAAGTCGGAGAAGAAATAAAAGTTGCCTCTCAGCTACGCAAGTTTGCATTCAATGATCTAAAAAGTGCCACTCGGAACTTCAGGCCTGAAAGTCTTCTTGGGGAAGGTGGGTTTGGATGTGTTTTTAAAGGGTGGATCGAAGAGAATGGGACTGCACCTGTGAAACCTGGTACAGGCCTTACAGTTGCTGTAAAAACACTCAATCATGATGGGCTTCAAGGGCACAAAGAATGGGTGGTATGTGCTCATTATACTGTTTCAAGTTGAATTTGTTTATATTATCTGGCTACTTATATTCCATTTGATTGTGATGGTTGTGTCTCGAACTCTTTTATTTTATTCTTTACAGGCTGAAGTTGATTTTCTTGGAAACCTTCACCATCCCAATTTGGTCAGATTAATTGGCTACTGTGTTGAAGATGACCAAAGAATGCTGGTTTATGAATTTATGCCACGTGGCAGTTTGGATAACCATCTATTCAGAAGTACGTGGCTGGCTTGTTCCCGAGCCATTGAATTTCCACGTTATAATCCCTCTTTTACTCCAGCACCTGATCCTTAATGTTGCTTTGCTATTGAAACTAATTAGATGGAATTACTAAAGTTTAAAACAAACCAATGTCCTTTGATTTCTAGGGTCTGTTCCTCTTCCATGGGCCATCAGAATGAAGGTTGCTTTTGGCGCTGCAAAAGGTCTTGCTTTCCTTCACGAAGAAGCCGAAAGACCGGTTATTTATCGTGATTTTAAAACATCTAATATTCTGCTTGACGCTGTAAGTGCAAGCCCATTGATTGCTCAGTGCAAATGTATATTGCATCACAAGCCATTGCCTCATGTGTTTATATTTCTTATGCATGCAGGAGTATAATGCAAAGCTCTCAGATTTCGGGCTTGCAAAAGATGGTCCTGTAGGTGATAAAACTCATGTCTCTACTCGAGTAATGGGCACCTATGGCTATGCAGCACCAGAATATGTCATGACAGGTAGGTGCACTAGCAGGCACAGCAAAACCTGTGTGGATCTCTTTGCTATATATGGAAAATAAATATAGCTACAGTGATCTGCAAATTGCATCCCTTGCATCAGTTATTCACGATTTGATACTTTTACACAGAAGGTTAATTATGGGAACTTATAGTTATTGGAAGACATTATGATGCTTGGTGCTACATGTCTTTGTTTTTTAAATAGGACAAAATGTCACTAACATACAAAGTTTTAACTCACTAACCTGTTTAAAGTGGGTATATCAGAGCATGTCTATTTCTTTCTTTTCGTAAGTGCATACTGCATAATTCTGCAGGAAAATAAATAAGGGGAGATTAGCTAAAATGCTATTTGATTTCCTTGTTCCAATAAACCTTAACATCCCTTTTTATCCAGTCAAAATATTTAATATTCCTTTTTCTGTAATGCGTATATATCTGTTGTTTGTTGTAATTTGAACATCATTAATTTCTTGTATTTCCCTTAATTTCAGGTCATTTGACATCAAAAAGTGATGTCTATAGCTTTGGTGTTGTGCTTCTTGAGATGATGTCGGGGCGCAGGTCAATGGACAAGAACCGGCCTAACGGTGAGCACAACCTTGTCGAATGGGCACGTCCTCTCCTTGGAGAGAGGCAGCGCTTCTACAAGCTAATTGACCCTCGCCTGGAGGGTAACTTCTCTGTCAAAGGTGCCCAGAAGGCAGCACAGCTTGCTCGTGCCTGCCTAAGCAGGGACCCCAAAGCTCGGCCACTGATGAGCCAGGTGGTCGAAGTTCTCAAGCCACTTATCAACCTCAAGGACATGGCAAGCTCGTCCTACTTCTACCAGACAATGCAAGCCGAGAGGATGGCGCACTCAAGCAGCATGAACAGCAGGAACAGCCAGGGCATCAAGATGCAGGGCTCATTTCCTCGCAACGGGCAGCAGCCTATGAGAAGCCTGTCAGACGGCCCCCGCGCTTCACCTTTTCGCTCAGACGTCCCACGCGCCTCCCCGTTTCGCTCAGACGTCCCCCGCGCTTCCCCGTTTCGTCCCTCACCGAAGCCGAATGTGAAGTAGTAGGAGAGGCACATGGTTCCTGTCTGATTGAAAACCCAGTAGTTGTTCTGGCCATGAGACTTGTCCGGAGGTGGCTGATTCAGGCTGAACATTGGCGATAGAACCTGAATTGATGTGTCTTGTAGATTGACATGTTCCAAAAGGTTATAGGTGAAAAGGAGATGTAGGTACCGGGATTTCCCTTGTGGATCGATGTCTGTTCTGCGGGTTTAACTGTGAATGCCGATGCACCGTTTGTTGGGAATTTGGTCCAAAGTAAGGTACTAGCTTTGGTTGAGTTTCTGTGCGTAGTAGTACGCCGTTTGATGTCTGCTTTTGCTAGGCCTTTTACTCGTTCGCCAGAAACCGTTTTTTGTTTCTGGGCTCTGGGACACGGGCATGAGCTCTCTACCGTCTGTTTTGAGAAAGGGACGCAGCATCAATCGGCTCTCGCTTCCGTACAGCCGCCGCGGGATCAATCTCCACTGGATTAGGCGGTGTTCTTGTACAACTCTTGGACAAGGAATTTCATGTACACGAACATGATGAGCTTGTTACTAGCATTTAACAAGAATCATGATACTATTCCCTGCGGATCTTTTTATTTGTAATAAAAAGATCCCTTTTATTTGTAATAAAAAGATCCGAAAAGGAGTAGTATTTAGTGCCAACACAGATCTTGTAACAACCCTCATCAACAATCGCATCCAGCGCTTCCGTTCTGCCTTGTTAGACTGATCGTACGTAGTCATCCACCTCTAAAATCTACCTCTAAAAGGAATATTCTCCTTTTTTGCAGCAACCTCTAAAAGATTCTTAACTTTACAGTTTTATTCTTCGCACCCGTTCACCTCTATGTCACATCTCTATACCAACTAATATCTATTTTATATTATATCATACAACTATTTTTTCTCTTTTTCTCTCTTTCATCTTTCTCCCTATTTTTCCCTATTGGTCTCTTTATTTTTATTTTTTCCTTTCTATTCATTTACCTTTTTTCTTTATTTTCTCCTCTCTTTTTCTCTTTTTATTTGTCTGATATTTTCTCCTCCTCTCCAGTTCCAGAAGCTTCCCGGCATTGAAAAGAACATTCCCGTCATCAAAGAAATCTTCCCGACCTGAAAAGAATATTTCTCTCGCGATCGATAGTTTGCTCGTCCAGCTCGCTGCAGCTCTCATCCCAACGCCGGCGAGTGAGGTCCTCCTCGATGCATCCCCGCTCTCCCCCGACTCCGCCCAGCGCCGGATGTCGCCCTCGCGCCGAGCGGCGCCGCGCTAGCCCCGCGCATAGATCTGCGTTGCGTCGATGGCATCCTCCTCCGCCGAGCTTCGCTGCATCCTCCGTCGTCGCAGCCGTCGTGGCCGAGCGCCGCCTCGAGGTCCTCTAGAAGTGCCGCCGTGCCGAGCGCGGCTGCCGTCCTCCACCCTGCCGACGACCGACGAAATCTCCGTCGCGCCAAGCGTCGCCGCCGTCCTCCACCTTGCCGATGACCAACGCAGATCCCAGCGCCTTGCCGCCCCTCCTACCGCGCCGTCCTCGCCGAGATCCACGTGTTGTCCTCCCCGCCGAGCGCGCGAAGCCAACTGTCGTAGCATCCCATCATCTCTTTCTTCACATAGCGGCATGTGCCAGAACTCCACATTTGGAGATGGATTGTAGAAGTCTCAATTTTAGACGGCCTCGAAACTTCCCCGTGCGGGCACGCTACGTCTCGACCTCTAAATTTACAGTCGAGGGCGGTATACAGTCTTCCAGTGCGAACGGTCTTAAACTGGCAACTGAACAAACCAAGAGAGATTGCAGCAAGAGCAAGGGCAAGGCCTCAAGGGACACAAACTGATGATTCACACGGTCAGAGAGTGTACTGTCCCCAGTAGATTTCAGAACGAACAGAATGGATGTTTTCTTGACCACAGATCGATACGGCTAGCAACGATCCATAATCCGTTGCAGGATGGGAGTAGGGGACGACTCACTTTCTTTTGGGAAGATGTCAGTCCAACGACCATTTTTTGCAATTTTTTATTAATATACCTTTTAAAAATAATTTAATATAAATAAGCCATGATTTTGAAAATTTTTAAAAGTAACCCAGGTTCGTAAGTGTCTCATACGAAATGACACATATACCATGTATTTCGTATGCGGTACATACAAATCTGACGTGGCATGCCACGCTGTTAATTGAATTCCGAGGCGGTGGAGCGATTCTCGAGGCTGTACAAATTTACTATGTGCCTCATACGAAATTCTCTAAGCGATGGGGCCCACTGAGAATTTCCTATGTGCCTCATACGAAATTCTCCGAGCGACGGAGCCCACTGAGAATTTTCTATGTGTCTCATACGAAATTCTCCGAGCGATGGGGCACAACGGTATTGTCGAACGTGTCACAGACGAGGTAATGTACACGTCGTACGTGGCACATATGAAATTCGTATGTGTCTATTGGTTCCACCGTGTCCAACATTTGTTCCACCGTGGCATGCAACATCTAATGTGGCACACACGAAATGGGCATTTCGTATGTAACACACGAAATTCGAATTTCGTATTTTACTTGTACGAAGCTGGGTCATTTTTGTCAATTCGTCATTCCGTAAGTTATTTATATTAAATTAATTTTAAAAGGTATATTAATAAAAAATTTCCATTTCTTGAAGGGCCGGTTAGCGTTGGACCCGGGCCTGGGCTAGACCAGGCCGGGCTGAACTAGGGCCGGCAATTTTTATGAGACTGTGGACACGGTATTTCACTGGACAAACAAATTGGGCCGAAACTCGGAATCATAAGATTGGATTTCAAAGTTCTGTCAAACTCCAAAGAATTTCGATTTCCAAACCACAATATCACAGAAAGGAAAAGAAAACATCCTCCCTCCATCAAAATGCGGCAACTATAGTTAACAAAAGAAGTTGACAATGCCACTTGATCACTGAACACAAATGTACGAAAACCATTTTTCTTCTTCTCAAAACTGACTTGTGTTTCTCCATGTACTAAAAATTGCATTAATATAATACAATTAATTTCCACACTATTAGACTATATGCTATATTTCCTGTTTGATCATTTTGTAGTACATTTTACATGGTAGATGGCTCTCCAGTATAAAAAAAAACTAGAATCGAACATGTCCAGCTAAGATTACATTAGGAAGAATGAAATCCCAATCATGTACTCCTCCAAATCTTTTATCTGTCACCTGCATTTTTGAATTAATCGGTGACAAATAAAAAGATCTTAGAGAGTATGTAGAATATATTACCCTCCATGTTTTTGCAACAATTGAGCTCAATCATGCTGATAAGAGAAGTCCATTAATCATGTTCAATGTAACAATCAAGACGTCTCCATCGGGCATTTGCAGCACATGGCTAGAAAAAAAAAAAGAATAAACCTTTTTCAGATTCGGTTGTGCGGGTAACAACTCCCCAAACTTTAAAATCGAGGGGAAATACTGGAGACACGTGGAAAGATACACATGATTTGATCAGTTAAGCGCTGTGTTTTATTTTGCGACAGAAGATTGTGGCTGGTTAAAGTAGGGACGTGGAATTGGAGTACTGTTAACACAAGGTTTACTTTCTGTTTACGATGAATGCAGATAAAACAGTGGTGTTACAAGATAATCTATCCGTTCCAAAATACTTGTCACTCTTAGTTTATTTTTTAATTAAAGAGTGACAAATATTCTGGAATAGATAGAATATATGCTTAGTATATACTCATTTCATTTATTTTTATTTGTCACCGGCTAATTCATTTTTGAACTAATCGACGATAAATAAAAATAAACAGAGAGAGTAATGTTGATTCTGTAGTTTTCATAATCTCACAGAGGTTGCCCGACACCTCCAAACTAAATCTGTGTATATTTTGTATTTTATGCTTTCACTAAAATAATACATCCTCTTTTCTTAGAAGATTATCACATTTAGTTTAAAAAATGAAATAAAAGTGACGATTTTTTGAGAAAGTAGGGAATAATAGTCATCTATTTTTATTCTTATAAGTATTAATCAGCATCAAATAAAAATGAATCGAGCAAGCAGTATCAGGCCAGCTACTACTTTTATATTTTACGCCAGCTAGTACTCATCAGGGCCCACAAGCAGCGACTCTCGCCCTCGCATCTTCCTCTTCTCCGCCTTTATTCGCCGTCGCCGCCGCCATCTCCAGTACCTCCACCCGTCCGCCACCTCTCAATCACCCCCCGCCCCCTTCCGCTCAACGCCCACCACAGAGCGTAGGGCCATCACCGAGGAGGCGACGAGATGGCCGGACCAGGCCTCTACACCGGGATCGGCAAGAAGGCGAAGGGTACGCGCGCCCATCCCGTCCCTCTCCTCCGCGACGGCTTCTCCTCTCACTCTCAATCATTTCGTGTTTTCTTGGGCTCGTTCCTTTCGTCCTGGCGATTGGCTTTTCTCTTCCTTTCTTCACCTGCCGGTGTGTTTACTGTTGGTGCAGATCTGCTGTACAGGGACTACCAGACCGACCACAAGTTTACCCTCACCACCTACACCTCCAACAATGTCGTAAGTGCCGCCTCATCCCCTACCTGGTTGTTTCGTTTTGACCAGATTGAGTCAAGAACGGAACTGTATACTTCCGTTATTGGTTTATGCTATTCATCCGTTGTGCGCAATTAGAGTCGTATTCCGGGACCTTACCGGTGGACTCACTGCATGGTATTGCGGGCTGTAGGCAGGAGTGACAGGTATCTGTCACGACCTCGGCGTCGACGCTCACAGGCAAGGGCGGAGTGGACGAGAAGGAAGAAGCGCTCGAGGTGGAAGAAGGAACTGAGAAGCTGTGAGGGGTGTCGGTAGGAAATATCTGGAAGGGGGCGGTCGGTCGTGTGGACCCCGCTTGTAAGGGTGGCGTGTGTGGTGTGCGTCGGGGCTGGTGGGCCGTGCTGGACTGGCGGACTCACCGGTACCCTGGGTTGTAAAAGGAACCTGGGAGACTTGATGAGAAGGTAAGAAAGAAATTAGGAAGCCACCAATTCGGTTACCCCGCATCGTCGCCACGGCGCTCGCGCCACCCCGGTCCGCTGCGTCCACCTCACGCCGGCGATTCCGACGAGTCACGGCCACGGGGGCGTCACAGTGGTATCAGAGCCTATCCTTCTCTGGGATTATCGGGTCGCTTTTTCGGGGACGGGTGGTGTGGTGTGGGTGATCGGAGTTTGAGGAAGGATCGTCACCACGGCGCCTGTGCCTAAGCCATCTGTGCAGACCCGCTTTGTGCTTCAAGCCATGGAGGAGTCACATCGCGCTGATGAAGATCGTTGGGAGCGCGTGTTTGGGTTGTTGGAGGATCTCTCCAGGGGGCAGAGGGATCTGCAGGGACAGCAGGCGCTGGCTGTTTCCGTGGCCGAGCAGGCGGCGAAGGAGAGAGAGTTGCTGTCCCAGCGTCTCGATCAGGTGGGGAAGAGGTTGGATGCTCTTAGTCTGGAGAAGGCCGGGGTTAGGGTAGAACTAGTAGAAGGTAGCCACATGGGAGAATTGAGGGGCGGAGATAGGTTCGTCGGAGGGGGAGTACAGGGAGCCAGGAGGTTTAGGGGTTTTGAGGAGCAGGATAGAAGAAGCTGGAATGGAGATAACCCAGGGGGGCGTGGTGGAGGTGCCAGGAACCTTTCAGGAGGAGTGCTTCAGGGGGGTTCCCGGCTGATCCGGGTAATGGCGACATGCATCAGGCTCGAACAGATGATCAAAGGAAGGATAGGGGTGGTGCTGAGAAGGGTCTGATGAAGTTGTCCTTTCCAAAGTTTTCGGGTCAGCAACCCGACATTTGGTTGGACAAATGTGAAGATTATTTCTCCCTATACAATGTCGCTGAGTCGTTCTGGGTACGCGCCGCTTCTATTCACATGGAAGACAACGCAGCAAAGTGGTTGCAGGTGTTCAAGGCCACTGAAGGTCTCAGCTCTTGGCCCAGGTTCTGTCAGGCAGTAAGAGAGAAGTTTGGGGCATACGATTACCCTCAAGCGATGCACGACCTGTTGCACCTGCGACAAACTGGCACACTGGAAGACTATATCTCTGAGTTTGACAGTGCGCGCTATACTACTGCAATGTACAATCCTGAGATGGATGAGGTGTTCTATGTGCAGCAATTTGTAAAAGGGCTGAAGTCAGAACTGCAGGGCCCAGTTCAGTCTCAGTTGCCTTGGTCAGTCACCAGAGCTGCAACATTGGCTCGAGTGCAAAGAGACATTGTGGACAAGGGCAAGTATAAGCTGGCCAGAGGTGTAGGAGGTGTGAAGGCAGGCTGGGGGGTCAGGGAAGATAGAAGAGGAGGTCAGGGATTGGGGGAGTTGTCCAAGGAGCGTCAGCTCCGGGATTACAGGCGTTTACATGGTTTGTGCTATACGTGTGGGGAGAAGTATGAGCCAGGCCATATGCTGAAGTGTACCAAACGAGGACCCTTGCAGCTCAATGCCATGGAGATGAAGGAGGAGGAAGTATTATCTGATGAGGTCTTATTGCAGTTGGAGAAGGAAGACCTGCAGGAGGAAGACTGTTATATCATCTCCACTCATGCATTGGCTGGGACTCAAGGGCTGGATTGTATGCGGCTGAGAGGTTTGGTCCGCAATCAGGTGTTTCTGATGTTGGTGGATTCAGGGAGTTCTCAGTCGTTTGTAAACAAATCCTTTGTGGACAGGGCTGGATTGACTACATCCATGGTGGACAAGGTGGTGGTAAGAGCAGCAAATGGTGATGAAATGGTTTCTGACAGTATGGTTCAGAACTTGGAATGGTGGTGCCAGGGATATACTTTCACAATGGATTTCAGAGTCCTTCCTCTGGGGGCTTATGATGGAATACTTGGTTATGACTGGTTAGTGTTGCACAGTCCTATGAAATGTGATTGGCTGGCTAAGACATTGGAGTTTTCTCTGAAGGGCACCGCAGTTAAGCTGCAGGGGGACAAGGAGTTAGAAGGTACAATGCTACATCAAATGTCTGCAATGCAGTTTGGGAAATGTTGGGCTGGGAATGACATCTGGGCCCTGGCAGTGGTAGAAGGAGTAGAGGAAGATAGGATAGTTAAGAATACCTGGGTTCCAGAGCCTATTTCTCAGCTATTACAGAATTACAAGGATATTTTTGGTGACCCTAAGTGTCTCCCTCCTGTCAGACCATTTGATCATGTCATATCCTTGGTTCCAGGAGCTGTTCCTGTCAACTCTAAGCCATACAGGTATTCTCCTATGCACAAAACAGAAATTGAAAATCAAGTTGCTGCTTTATTTGAGGCAGGTCTCATAGAGCATAGTGTCAGCCCTTTTGCCTCCCCAGTGTTATTAGTACAGAAGAAGGATGGTTCTTGGCGTTTTTGCATTGATTATAGAAAATTGAATGATCTAACTATCAAGAATAGATTCCCTATGCCCTTGGTGGATGAGATTCTTGATGAGCTGTCTGGAGCTCACTTCTTCTCTAGCCTGGATATGAGGTCTGGCTATCACCAGATAAGAATGAGATCAGGAGAGGAGTATAAAACAGCCTTTAAGACCCATCAGGGCCATTATCAGTTTAAGGTGATGCCTTTTGGCTTAACTAATGCACCAGCTACTTTTCAATGTGCTATGAATTCTATACTTGCTCCCTATCTCAGGAAATTTGTCCTTGTGTTTATTGATGATATATTGGTGTATAGTCCTTCAATGGAATTGCATTGTGAACATCTCAGGGTGGTTTTGGAAACTATGAGGACTCACCAGTTTTATATCAAACTGTCTAAGTGTCACTTTGCACAGAAACAGTTGGTTTATCTGGGTCATGTTATATCTGCTGAAGGGGTTCAAACAGATCCGGCTAAAACTGCAGTCATGGTGTCTTGGCCTGAACCCACTTCTTTTACTGAGTTGAGGGCTTTCCTTGGGCTTACTGGGTACTACAGGAAGTTTGTACAGGGCTATGGTCAGATTGCAAAACCTTTAACTGCCATCTTAAAAAAGAAGCAGTTTGAATGGAATGAGGAGACTCGAGCAGCTTTCCAACAATTAAAAACAGCAATGTCTTCTACACCTGTCCTGGCTCTACCCAACTTTGATGAACCATTTGTGATTGAGACTGATGCTTGTGATTCTGGATTGGGGGCTGTTCTAATGCAACATGGACGGCCTATAGCCTATCTCAGCAAGTCTTTGGCCATACAACACAAGGATTGGTCTATTTATGAGAAGGAATTTCTGGCACTGATTCTGGCTGTGGATAAGTGGAGACCCTACCTACAGAGATCTCAGTTTGTCATTAAGACTGATCACAGGAGTCTCTGCTTCTTAGAGGATCAGCAGCTTCACTCACCACTTCAAAGGAAGGCAATGACCAAATTGATGGGTCTCAATTACAAAATTGTATATAAGCAAGGGAAAGAGAATGTGGCAGCAGATGCCTTATCTAGGAAAGGCCCTGGGGTGCAGTTGCAGATGCTTACAACTGTGCAACCATTATGGCTGCAAGAGGTGGTCAATTCCTATGCTACAGATGAGGAGGCCCAAGGATTATTGGCTAGATTGGCAGTACACAGCCCTGATGAAGATGGCTTTTCTTTGCACAAAGGACTCATCAGAAAGAGAGGAGCAATCTGGGTGGGTCACAATTCAGCAGTGCGCACAAGAATTATTGCTGCTCTGCATGACAGTGCTATGGGAGGGCACTCTGGAGCTCAGGCGACTTATCACAGAGTCAAACGAAGTTTTGTATGGACTGGTCTCAAAGCAGAGGTGGAGGAATTTGTTAAACAGTGTTTGACCTGTCAGCAGGCAAAGGGGGAACACTGCTTACCTGGGGGCCTGCTACAGCCCTTACCTATACCAGAGGGCCTGTGGCAAGACCTCACTATGGATTTCATAGAAAAGTTACCCAAATCAGAGGGCTATGACACTATTATGGTCATTGTGGATAGGCTGTCAAAGTATGGCCACTTCATTCCACTAAAACACCCATTCTCTGCAGCGCAGGTAGCTACTACCCTCATTGACCAGGTGTTCAAGTTACATGGACTACCTAGATCTATGCTGTCTGATAGGGATAAAATTTTCACGAGTGCTCTCTGGAGAAACCTATTCAGGAGCATGGATATTAAACTACTCTTATCTACTGCCTATCACCCTGAAACTGATGGTCAAACGGAACGTGTAAATCAATGTCTGGAAACTTACTTGCGCTGTGCGGTGCAGTCCAATCCTCGCAAATGGAAGTCTTCGCTGGCCCTGGCCGAGCATTGGTACAACACCTCCTTTCACTCTTCTCTTGGATGTACTCCCTTTCGGGCGCTCTATGGGTATGATCCAGTGGTCTTTGCAGCACCGTTTGTACCTCAGACACAAAACAACGAAGCAAATCAGATATTGATGGAAAGAGCTCAGCAGATCCAGGTGATGAAGCACAACTTGGAAAGGGCTCAAAACCGAATGAAGCAACAGGCCGATAAAAATCGCAAAGATCGAAACTTTATGGTGGGTGAGCAAGTTCTGCTGCGGCTTCAACCATATGCTCAGACTACAGTAGTCAATCGACCATTCCCAAAACTGGCATACAAGTTTTTTGGGCCATACAAAATCACGGAGAGGATTGGTCAGGCTGCTTACCGTCTGGAGTTGCCGGCCGATGCCCAGATTCATCCGGTATTCCACACGTCTCAGCTGAAACCCTATATTCCCAAGTATTCTCCTGTCTTTGCAGATCTACCTCCGACGGTCGACTTGACCGAGCAGCCGCTTCAGCCGGAAGCCATCCTGGAGCGTCGCCTGGTAAAGAAAGGAGGTCGGGCGATAGTTCAAGTGCTGGTGAAATGGAGGAATCTGTCGGTGGATTCGGCGACATGGGAAGACTGGGACGGGCTGGTCAAGCTCTTTCCAGAGGTGTCGGCTTGGGGTCAAGCCGCTTCTGGCGGGGGGGAAGATGTCACGACCTCGGCGTCGACGCTCACAGGCAAGGGCGGAGTGGACGAGAAGGAAGAAGCGCTCGAGGTGGAAGAAGGAACTGAGAAGCTGTGAGGGGTGTCGGTAGGAAATATCTGGAAGGGGGCGGTCGGTCGTGTGGACCCCGCTTGTAAGGGTGGCGTGTGTGGTGTGCGTCGGGGCTGGTGGGCCGTGCTGGACTGGCGGACTCACCGGTACCCTGGGTTGTAAAAGGAACCTGGGAGACTTGATGAGAAGGTAAGAAAGAAATTAGGAAGCCACCAATTCGGTTACCCCGCATCGTCGCCACGGCGCTCGCGCCACCCCGGTCCGCTGCGTCCACCTCACGCCGGCGATTCCGACGAGTCACGGCCACGGGGGCGTCACAGTATCACAAGAAATTAATTAGATTAGCGTCATGCTTATCATATGACTCAACTGCTTTCTGCTTTTATGTTAGGATTTAGGGCTGTATGTTTTGTTTGCCATTCTCTGTTACTTGTCTTATTATTATTAGTTGGGGTAGCAAGGTCTGGGAGTTTGAGGAGGTTGACTATGCTGGTGAGTGGTGACGTGAAACATGAGCGTGCTTAATAAGTTGTTACCGCACATAATGGGAGACATCACAGCTGATGAGGGCTGTGGTGTATGGTGTCTTCTAGGGCTGTTCAATGGGTTCCCTACCATGGTGAATTTTTTTTGTCGAATCCAGGAAAGTGCTTCTGTTCGTAACAATAAAAAAGGCTTAACCAAGTGCTATTTGATACCTGACTAAAGCCTTTTGGTGCTCTCCAAAATACTACCTCCGGTCTCTAATATATGTCGTTTCAGACAGTGGAAATGAACTAAAGTGAACTAGGAAAACATGTCTGAACGACAATTAAATTAGAACAGAGGGAGTAGATGGTATTATTGAACTGTCCTGATACTTTGACATTGTCTCGTGATGCATTTTATAACTTTTGCATTCTGGTGTATCTATTGTCTCAGAATCTGGAAATGTGTATACTGTTGGTAGAACCTAAAATCTATGTTTCATCTCGCATGTTGTATGTGTGCTCTGTAATTATATATCTGTAATATCCTGGTTTATTTTTTTTTTGTCTTACGTTCTGATGCAGGCAATTACAGCTACCAGCACAAAGAAGGCTGACCTGATAATCGGTGAGATCCAGTCACAGATAAAGAACAAGAACATCACTGTGGATGTGAAGGCAAACTCAAACTCAAATGTAAGATCTATTTGAGTAGTGTAACAGACCTGTAATTCTGGAGTGACTGTTGGGTTTAGCGATAGCCCTAGTCAGAGAGGCTTGCATCACACATGCTAATTGTTTTAATCAACAATATGTTTACTAATTACTCAGGTCAGTTGAGCTTGACATTAGGACAACAGCAATGAATTGAGTAAACAAACAACATCAACAAAGCCTTTGTCCCAAGCAAGTTGGGGTAGGCTAGATATGATATGAAACCAACAAATTTACTTCAAAAATTGAAGTAAAAGAGATATAAGAGTAACACAATACAAGAAAACTAATATTCTGGCACGTGATCAGCAATGAATTGCAATCAGTTATTTTTTATGAGAGGAGTTAGTTACCCATATTCCCACTTCTAGTGTTGCCCTATTAATTGGTTTGATCTTTTTGGTCAGGTCATTACTACAGTTACCGTTGATGAGATTGCAACACCAGGACTGAAGACCATCTTGAGCTTTGCTGTTCCTGATCAGAGATCTGGAAAGGTAATCTTCCTACCCTCCAGGTTATGGTTTCTTAAATGAGGAGTCTATTCTTTACACATTCTTTTTGAATTCTGGTTGCAGTTTGAGCTTCAATACTTGCACGATTATGCTGGTGTTAATGCAAGCATTGGCTTGACAGCCAATCCTGTGGTCAGCCTATCCAGCGTGTTTGGAACCAAGGCTTTTGCACTTGGTGCAGATGTCTCACTTGACACTGCCACTGGAAACTTCACCAAGTACAATGCTGGGCTAAGCTTTACTAATGAAGACCTTATTGCATCCCTCAACCTGTAAGTTTTCAAATTAAATTTGGAAATCACTATATTCACTGATGTTTAGTTTGAAGTCATTATTTCAGTCACACAACAAAAAAGTATAAAAAGTAGTACATAAGTTATTAATCACCATGTTTCATCAGATAATAGTCCTTCCTCAGCCATTTAGCGATGTTTTTTAATCAGCAGCGTTCCAAACAGAGGGAGTACCTCGGGGGGGGGGGGGGGGGGGGGGGGGGGGTTTAACTGCAAGCGCAAAGGGAAGTAGCCATACCAATGAAGTGTGCTGAGTGCCTTTTATAATTACACAGTAGGATACCAATGTAGCATTGCCTCTCAAAGAGCTGATTCCGAGCAGCTTGATTGTAATTGAATAAGCAATCGTCCTACAATAATCTAGTTTTAGTTTTCAGATGGGCAATCTGAATCTCATCCTATTTTTTTCTGGTTGAAGGCCAAGGTCTCTAAGCTTTTGCAAGCTCTTACAATCTCCAGAGCTGTGTATAACTGTCTACCTAACTAGATATAATCAATTCAACTTTTTTTTTTGCAGGAACAACAAGGGAGACAGCCTTACTGCTTCTTATTACCACACTGTGAACACATTGTCCAACACCGCGGTCGGGGCAGAGCTGACTCACAGCTTTTCAAGCAATGAGAACTCCCTCACCTTCGGTACTCAGCACGCACTGGACCCACTGACTCTTGTGAAGGCCCGCATCAACAACTCTGGCAAGGCCAGCGCACTACTCCAGCACGAATGGAGGCCAAAATCGTTGGTCACCATCTCTGCTGAAGTAGACACCAAGACCATCGAGAAGAGCTCAAAGGTCGGGATCGCCGTGGCCCTCAAGCCTTGATTGATCTCCAAGTCTTTTTTTTTTGGGGGGGGGTTCAGCTCGCAGCATGTACTTCCTCAGCTGAAGAAAAACTGTCTGCCTTCAGCATGTTTTGGTTGTTGCAGTCTGATAGAATCCATGAACTGCCGTGCTACCTTGAGGAGTTTTTTTCTTCCGGCTGTTGGTGTCGCACTCTGTGATTGAGCAACTCTCACAATAATTCGAGCTCGGTAGAACTCTGAACTTGTTTCATTGTTGCATTTTACTGCAGGTTCCTCCGAAATTGATTACCCCCACGATTTGTGTTTTATATTGTGTCATTAGTGCTGGAGTACGTGTTTTATGACATGTTTCTGAGAATGTTAACTAGGGATCGGTTGCCTCTTTTCTGCAAGGGTCATTAGTGATTCGGAAATTGCATTGGTTGCCTCTTTTCTGCTGTGTTAACTAATGCTGGACGTCCGGAATACGTGTTTTGTGCATGAGTGGCGAGTATCATCTGTTGCAGGTCATGGCAGTAGTCATTTTAATTGCACGTACTACGTGATTGTTGTTCCATCGGCTTGGCTGAGTATCTGTTCATCAAGAACTGGTTTTATCGTACCGGAGAGAAGTCACAATCACAGTGATCTTATGGAGAGACTTCCGCTCTGTGCTGCTTCTCCGTGCTAATGCCACAATCACGTCAAATTACGGTTTTGCCACTTATCACCTTATCTCTCGTTGCCTCCCTGGCGGGTCAACGAGCGACGAGCCCGCGCGCGCTGCCCTGCAGTCCACCCTGTCACCTCACGCTCGTCCGCGGCCACGAGCGCAGCGACGTCGATGTCGCCGCCGTCGCTCTACTCCTCCGGCCGGCTCCTCACCGCTCGCACGGCGTCAACAGCGACGCCAAGTGCTGCCGTGGGGAGATGGGCCCGGCCGTCGTGCTCGCTGTCCATGAACGGTTGCGCGCCGGGCGCCGGGGACCGCGGTGCGGTGTGCGTGCGCGAGGCGCGGGCGCTGCCGGCCGTGTCGGCGCCGTGGGACGCCGTGGGCCAGCTCAGGGCCGCGGTGGAGGCGCTCGGTGCCGGCGCGCCGCCGGACTCGCCGTCCGGTATCATCCGCATCGAGGTGCCGATCAGGCAGCGCGTGGACTCCATCGAGTGGCTGCACGCGCAGAGCGCGCTGCCCCGCTGCTTCTTCTCCGCGCGGGAGCCTTTGCCCGAGACTCCGGCCCTCGCCGTCGGCAGAAGCAATGGCAACGGCGGCCTGAGCGAGCATTGTCAGCAGCCGGTGAGCATTGCGGGCGTAGGATCGGCAGTGTTCTTCCGCGGAACCGAGCCATTCTCTCTAGCAGATTGGCGTGCAATCAAAAGGTAATTTCAGTGCTCAGTGAGGACGAGCGAGGTCCACTAGCAAGCGTACAGTGACAGTATGTAGTTTCCAGTATGTCTAAATCATACGTGTTTGGCCAGCACTGATGGTAGACTGTTGTGATTCTTTGTCCATGAAGATTTCTTTCAAAGGACTGTCCACTGATTCGCGCATATGGCGCCATCCGTTTCGACGCAACGAGTGACACTTCGGTTGAGTGGGAGGACTATGGTTCGTTTTACTTCAGTATCCCTCAAGTAAGTTGTTGATCTGTAATTTCCCAAACGAAGCAATGGAATGGAAAGTTATACCGAACGCTGTGAAGTGTGTGAACTGCGCTGTAGGTCGAGTTCAATGAGCTAGAGGAGAGCTCGGTTCTTGCAACTACGATCGCCTGGGATGATTCGCTTTCCTGGACATGGCATAACGCTGTTGACAGGGTCCAATTAACTCTGCAGAAGGTTTGTTTGCATTCCTCGTTGTCCAGTCTTATTTGGCTTGTGGAAGATAGTAACAATGTGTACTTTGTGCAGATATCACCTTCTTCTATGAAAGTGAACAAGTCCAGCCTACAAACAAACATCATGAGTCTTAATCATGTCCCAACCAAGGCATCTTGGGATCTCGCGGTTACTAAAGCTCTTCAAATGATCAAAGGGAGGCAGAGTGAACTAGTGAAGGTAAACATTTGTTGACCTTTCTTACCATGCCAAAAAAAGAAAAGAGAACAAGGAAAACTCTGGTCAGCCGTTCAAATCTGAAACTTTGGTCAAGCTTACAAAACTATATTTACCCTGAACGAAGTTATAACCATGGTTGTATTATGCCATTCTGTTCACTATTTTATTTTGAGCTTGCAGTAGAAAATTTGAGTTACCGATGTTTATAACAGGTTGTACTAGCAAGGTGTAGCAGGTACATCACTGATACTTGCATTGATCCTGTGGAACTATTAGCTTCACTGAAGGTTTGTTTTTCCCTATCTCGCAAAATAATTTTGAGGTCACTTCATTCCATGATATGCTCATTCTATGACTTTACTATACAGATTGAGGGCCAAAATGCTTACCAGTTCTGCATGCAGCCACCAAATGCTCCTGCATTTGTAGGAAATAGCGTATGTCAACTCTGTTCTGGAAAATAATGTTTCCCATTACGTGATACTTGATTTTCTTCCTTTATACTTGGCATATTTCCTAGTTATGCTGCACGAATTTTTAATAATATTTCTCACTAATGTTTATCTTATGTGAAAATTCTGAATAGCCAGAGCAACTATTTCACCGGAAATACTTGAATATTTCCAGTGAGGCTTTAGCTGGTACACGGGCAAGGGGGAAAACATGGGAGGATGACTATCAAATTGGCCAGGATTTGCTTCTAAGGTTCCCTTTTCCTTAGAGCTCGTAACAGTTTAACTTTTCTGATTTATTAAGATGATATCTGACACCTTGAGTAGAAATAGCCAGTACTGATATAAGTTTCTTGCAGTAGCAAAGAAGATATTGAGTTTACCATAGTGCGCGATAGCATCAAGAAGAAGCTGGAGGCAAGTTGAGTTCCCCTAAATTTAGATACCGTCCTGAAATAGCTTACGTTGTTACTGGTTCCCAGCATAATGCTTTTCAGGGGTAGGGGAACAGTTCCTTGTAGTTTCCTAAACCAGTATATGTGATTGTGCAGATGATCTGTGATGAGGTGGTTGTCCATCCCAGCAAGGCTCTCCGGAAACTTCCAAGAGTGCAACACTTGTCTGCGCAATTAGCTGCAAGAATAAGGAACGAAGACGATGAGGTAATCTACAACGGGCCCCTTTTGATGCGTTAATATCTACAAATTGTAGTTATCTGTGATAATGAAATGATCCGTGATTATTGTAACTATCGTGTGTTTACATTCCAGTTTGACATTCTAAACACTCTTCATCCAAGTCCAGCTGTTTGTGGATTGCCGACTGCAGAGGCACGGCGCTTTATATGTGATTATGGTATCTCAGTTTATTCTATGATTTGTATCCAGGCACATTCTTAAATCCAAAATGACTTACGGTATTATATTTCTATTAAAAATGAAGCTTTTGGGGATAGTAGTAATGCAGTATTTACTCGCAGTGCTTTTCAAATGCTAACTATGATGTCCTCACAGAAATTTTCGACCGTGGAATGTATGCTGGACCTGTTGGTTGGTTTGGAGGAGCTGAAAGTGAGTTTGCTGTTGGGATTAGGTCGGCACTACTTGGAAAAGTAAGAACAAGTTTGAACGTGATACTGTTGGTGTGCAAAAGTTTTAACGTTATACAGTTTATAAGTAAAAGTTTAAACGTGAATATGCGACCTTGTCTCACTCACAGATCTCTTGTTCCAGGGTCATAGCACTTTAGTCTATGCCGGGGCAGGGATCGTAGAAGGTACGAATCCATCTTTCGAATGGGATGAACTTGATCTCAAAGCATCTCAGGTAACCTTTCGTCAACTCGTGACAAACAGTGTGATTAATAATGTTACTGCCCCTGTCCACAAATTTAAGCATTTCTGGTCCAGCCGCATAGCCAAAAATACTTATATTTATGGATGGAGTTAATATTTTGAAATGCTAACGTGCTAAATTATTGGGTCCCTTTTTCAGTTTGCCAAGTTGTTGCGGTATCAAGAAAAACACATTTGCTTTCAGGAGGCTGAAAATATGGGAACAATGATTTGAATAGGAAAGTAGTAAGTCACTAAACTTCATAAGTCATTTCAATTAGAATATTTAGAATAAAAATTTTCTAATGAATCATAAAACCAACAACATTCAAGTTATATTTATGACATTGATTATGATGGTGTTTATTAGCACAAGCATATCCTTTCCCCTATTGGTACAGGGATTTTTGGATTTGATTTGAGGATTCCAAGATGGAAGATTCTTTGTTGTCTAAAACATTGAAAGGATTGTTTAATTGCCAAGCAAACACGGTATTTATATAATTGTGTCCTCAAAAATTAACCGACAACGTATACAGAGAGTGACAAACAAAAGTTGTGAAACCTAGAGATATTGAAGGGGGGAACTTCAGTTCCGTATATGTATTACTGCAATAACATGTAAAAGTTCAGGTAGTTTAATTGTATATTGATATTATCTTGAACCTATGGTCTGTGTTGGAATGTTGAGTTGGTCACGGAACTGTATCATAAAGCATGTAAACATACAAAATCACAAGTTTTTTTATGTAGTACAAAATCACGACCATATTCATGAAATGTGATATGTGATTAGCACTACGCTGTCACTTTTTAGCACCATGTCCTGATAGAGGATCAGAATCAATCTGGGCATAAAACTTAGAAGTTTCTGCGTCCAGTAGGATTTGCCTCAGATTCTTGTCTTCCAGATGTTCCTGGAAACAATAAGGTGGAACAATAAGCCATTAGTCCAGCAAAATAATAGAACCTTAATTCCGATACACACTAAATGTAAAATAATTCGATTAGAGGAAATGTCCATATGATTGAAGAAGGCCTAGTGAATCTTTAAGTCAGGAAAATCATTTTTCAAACACTATCCAATTAACAGTGTTTCACTTGGATTGGAAGCTTTGTCAAACACAACTCCTTAACATGACCATTTTGGTAACTACATCAAATTTCTAAGACATAAGTAGTTCATTAGGGGCAATCACATAAATAAAATGGGAAGCATAAATACAAGCCAACTTTCATCACAGTAACAACAATCAAGCATTTGTTCCAAACAAGTTGGGATCGGCTAGAAACGAAACCCAACAATTTTTGAAGAGAAGTAATAGAAAATAAGATGAGAGTAAAAAATACAAATAAAATAAGACTCTAAATGTATTTATTTTAGAAATAGATTAATAAGAAAGAAGATAAGAGTATTAAAATACAAATAAATTAAGATTATGGCACATGAATTGCTAATTTCCATGCCGTCATATCATGAGCCAAATTTCTAGGTATGTCCCACTCCTTTAATTGTTGTTTCACCGCCTCCTGCCATGTCAACCTTGGTCGACCTCTACCTCTCCTAAAATTTTCTCTACTCTTTATCATTCCACTGTTAACCGGTGCGTCTAGAGGTCTCCGCTGGATATGCCCAAACCACCGTAAGCAATGTTAAACTAGCTTCTCCTCAATCGGTGTCATCCCTAACCTATCACATATCACCGCGTTCCTAATTTTGTCTCTTCTGATGTGACCGCACATCCACCACAGCATGCACATCTCAGCAACACTCATTTGTGTTACGGTGCAATCATGCAATCAATCATTTCTATCCATTGTATCTGTATCCTACGGTTGTTGCATTCTTTTACTTAACACCCTCCACCCAATGCACTCATATGGAGAAGGTTAAGTAAAAGATACAACAGCCATCCAATGGATAGGAACAGCTGATTGCACAGATTGCATTCTAGATGTTGCCAGAAATCTTGTCCATGATTTCATAATATATTTGGGTGCTGTGAAACGTTCAGTCCTTGGAAAATTGGCAGGTAACCGTACTGTAAACCCAGCTCGCTGTAATAATCTGGTTTGGGCAATAAACGGAATTTTATTTACATTAGGAAATTAGGTTTGAACATTCCCTCATACTTGAGAAACAGAATACATCAAGAAATGTGAGCTTAGGCGGACAATGGACGGGTTTGGTTCCGTTTGTGGCCACTAAGGTGCCTAGCAGTCAGCAGTGATTCAGCTATCACCAGTAGTTTATTAGAAGCATTCTGGCACCCAACAACTAGGCATGAATATACCACTCTTAGACTCGGAGTCAGCATTAAGCCTGTTGTAAATTGGTAGTCCTCGATCCTCATTTGTTTGATGTTGGGAGAATTAATTTTAGTTCTTACAACTTCAAATAAATAGGGACCGAGGGAGAAGAAGCCAGATTAACAACGGCCCAACTGAACTCCAAGAATACCGATGAACCGCTTTGCCACACCAATGTAATGAAACTATTCATACGCTCTACTCCAGCTATCTAAAGTTCTAAACCAAATGCAAAGATACGAACCTCACTGGTCTCTGTATACATCATAATTAACAACAGTAGACACACTCAACCATTCAACACGAGCCAATTGCAGCGCAGCCTTCAGATGAATGAGCATCAAACTCTCCAGCTCCAATTTCAGGAACTACTCGACTGACGAGATCTAGCAAACACCTGTCTTGCCACCAAATCCAAACCCAACCAAGAAGAATCAGTGCAAACTCCAATATGCACCAGCGCGGTCACGCATTCCCTTCTCTGCAAGCATAACCTACCGATTCCTAATTCGAGAACGACCCTATCCAAGAACCGTGTCCTTGCAACGAAACAAGGGGTTAAATGTGGGATCTTTAACGAGAGCAAGATCCTGCAGTCTAATCGGAGGGAAGCAAGCCATGTCTCAGGTGGAGGAGGGAAAGGCGCGGGCGCGGCGATGATGGGCGGGTTACCTCGAGGCATGCGCGGTACTTGTGCCAGTGGTCGGCGCAGTCGTCCTTCTGCCACTGCCCCTTGGCGAACTTCTCCGCGTACCACCGGTTGAAGCACTCGTGGTACGCCGAGCGGAGCTCCGAGCACGCCGCTGCAGCCGCGGAGGCGGCGGGTGTAGAGGACGTGGTAGTCGTCGTCGACGACTTGTTCCGGCCAAACATCATGCTTCCTGCTCTCTCGCCGCCGCCGCCGCCGCCGCCGCCGCTTTGTGCGAGCCTGACTTCCTCGCTTCCTGTTTTTTTCAGTCGGTATAAGATTTCTGTAACCTTCAGGGAAGACGTATTTCCGCTGCAGGAGCCAGCGATATCTTTTGGATATATATTGAATCCGAAACATGTCGGATTTTGAAGAACAGTGTCCCTGAAATTAAAATTGGAAATAAATATTTGGATTTTGATTTTTCAAGGAGATCTTTTGGTTTGGAATTTTTACATATGGAGTTGTTGCAACCGATTTATTTTTCTTTTTGTAGTTTGCATTTGTACCGATGGTCACTCGACGTTATTTGCTTGGTACATATGCTCTGAGGGTCCGATCAGTTTTACTTTGCAGTTTTAAAAAGTTTGTTGTTTTGTAGTTAAAAAATGAAGTATAAAACGATAAATTTTTCGAGACAGAAATAATACTTATTTGATATATGTTTCAATGCTAATTTTTGTACTAGTAGTGTGATCCAAGAAGTTCAACTTCAGCCTGTGGAGTTTTTTACCTCAACCGGCAGAAATCGCAAAACACACATGTTTAGATATAAATTTTTAATTAAATTCTCTAAATACACAGGCTACGCCTTTTTTCCCAGTTGAATCCATGGCCATCCAAAAGGGTGGAGAATGGACTAAAAATTGTGGTCATCCTCGTTCCTCTATTCCCCAAACATGACATGGTCGTTCAGCTCCACCGTGTGTACCCTTCATTCACGTGACAAGACTGCTACCTTTGTGTTCATGAGCTAACACATGTAGACATTTTTAATCATCTAATGGACTCTTTTCCCCAAGAAAAAACATTATCCGAAGTCCTTTAATAAACAAGTGAATAATTAAATATATTGAATCCAGGAGTGAGGTTACAGACATAATCCTTCTGTCCTCAAATATTTGTTATTGATCTGGTGACAAATATCTAGAGACGAAGAAAGTATGAGCTAAAAATTGTGCGTGTCGACAACAAACCGTACCTGTTTTTCTTTCCCCGACTTGTCTTTTGTTTCAGCTTCCCTGTTGTCAGTGTAGCAATAGCATCTGGCCATCTTCCATATGAGGAAAAAATTTGATAATCGGTTCTGCTACCGAATTTGCTCTGTTGAGATCCATCACGTGCAAACATTCTCGTCAGACTGGGAAAGTTTCATGTATCTGACGACACTCGTTCTTTTCCCTAAATTAATTTTATCCAGTCGATCATCAAATCCCAATTAAGTTGGGAAACCATCAGACTCGAGTAGCTGTTTGGGGAACTTTGACGCTGTTGCTTGTGATACCGATGTGGTGGGTAATAAGATGCGACCCTGTAAGGTTGCATGTGTTTTTCGCGATGTAGTTTTCGAGAAGTATTATTGCTTTGCGTCATCCTAGTCGACGCTATTTTAGCTCAAAAATCGTCACAGTGAAGACCTGGTGATTGAAACAAAACGCTTTGGCGGCCATATTGCACTTTAATTACTACAGAGCGAGCCTGTGTTGTATAGTTGATCAAGCATGGAGTCAGTAGCAGAAACTCTTGCATCACAGTGGCGGCCTTCTTGGTGAAACGTCAAAGCGGAACCAGAGGTAGTACGAGTTTGGATTTGCTGGGCAACAATTGGCCGGGCTGCGACGAGCTAGGAAGCAGGCGTGGACAGTGCAGTTTGCAGAGCAGCGACACATGTCACGGCATGGCTTGGAACCGACAGGAACGGCCTCTCCCCGTCACTCATTCATGTCCGCTTCCGGCCACTCTAGGCGGAGTAGTACTCTGGTAATGCGGTGGTTCACCGCCACATGATGATGACTTGACATGGTGGATGCTTGCTGCCACTGAAGCGGTCGCAGTCCCCGCACGCGGAGGAGTGGTCTTTTCTCCAAACGTGGCGGGCGCCGGTCCGCGTGCGCGACGACCTGTTTTCCTCGCCTACTTCTTACATGGAGATGGAGTACATAAAACGCCGGCGATGGGTGGGGTGCTCGGAGGAAAGCCTCGATCGATCCTAGCGATAGGAACCTATGCGAGATTGAGGAGGCGGTCGTCGTCCATGGTTCCACGCGTCGCGGCGGTGCTGCTCATCCTCGTCCTCGCGGCGTTAGCCGCTGGCGATGGCCGCGGAGGACGGGAGCTGCTGCCGCGGCGAGGCGACGATTCCACTTCCACGGAGGTACGCAACAACCTTAGCTGGCCAACGTCGATAATAGATAGCCTGATAGCGTCAGGCCTGGTTCATTGAATTGTAGTAGTGCACCAGCCACCGTGAATAGTAAAGCAGTGAGTGTGTGTAATTAAGCTGAACTTGGTCCGGGTCCTTGCGGCCCATTCATTCCCTCGGGCATTGTGTTTTGGCGCCCCTGGTGCTTGGCTGGGAACATGAGGTTGGCAGGCCGTGGCCTGCCACCGCTCGGTACGTGACGAGGGACCGGACAAGAGACAACCAAACAAAGCGGCGCGTGGACCGTGCGGTGGCCCCTGTGCGCTCTGAGACAGTAGGAATGCCAAATTTTGATAGTCTAGAATTTAGCATTCTTTCACTGTGTCGTTTGCGCTCTGAGTTATTAGTTGTTTTATCTATTGTATAAGAGAAACAACTAAAATGCAATATGTGTCGCGGTGCAATTATGAAATTAGTTATTTCTATCTATTGAATTTGTATCATACGGTTTGTATTTTTTACTTAACACTCTTCATCTAATGCATTCAGATGGTGGGGGTTAACTAAAAAAAATACAACGTAGATAAAATGGGTGAGAATAGCTGATTGCACAATTGCACCATAACACAGATTGCATTGTAGACGTTGTCTTGTATAAGATTATATATTAATTATATACAATTATTAACTATAAAAATTATAAGCTGTAGTTGTTAGATTTATATTTAAAGATTATAAATACTGAGTGAAAATACCATTATTTTTTGTGGATTGAGAATTAAACTCTTAACTGGCATAGTAATAGTAGCATGTCGTTAGTCAATGTCAGCCGGTTACTCAATGATACTACTGTACCAGGCTGGTCGTCTCGATCGACACGCCCGCCCGCCATCACCCGACGCCGGCGTGCGGTAACGTATCCTCGAGCCGTTTCTTCCCACGTGCTCTTACCATCTTCTGCCCGCTCCCGCGCCTGTCCAGACTCCGGCAGGTCAAGATCCATGGCTCCACCATCCTCACGCGCGGTGGCGGCGGCGGCGTCGCTGTTGGTGCTGCTGCAGCTCGTCGCGGTGGCGGCGGGGGCGACGGCGGTCGCGGGCCACGGCGACGTCGGCGGACGGAAGCTGGAGGCTAGTAGCACTGCCGGTTGGGACGAGCAAGCTCGGCGAGGCGCCGGCGTACGGTACGCCACGGAGGTAACCTCATCAGTTCGCCTCCCTGTCACGTGATGGAACGGAGTCGTCGTCGTGCATACTAGAACGGGACCGGGCCGTCGGGACGGCAGTCAGAAATGGACCAGCCATTGGCCTGGACAGTTCCGGCCGGGGGGCGGGGTAATACCGATGTCCGATTTTGGTCCATCTTCACTGCGGATTTGCTTTGCTCTGCCCAAAGCATGCCCGGGGGCTGTCGTTTTCAACCTCTATTTAGGGTCTGCCGGGAACGTGAAAGTTTTCTCATATATATTACTTGTTGATGCGAGAGCTGATGGCGTAGTTCTTCCAGACTTGTGTTTCGTGAGCCACACCAACTTTATGATCCATTCCATACGCGATTCTCGGGCTGCTTTCATCTGCTTCTTTCTGTGATCCACGACTCTTTCTCGAAGGTGACGTGGTCTTACTGCCCTCGCATTGCATGCATCTGGCGGCTCCTCCTCATCAGTGGCCCGGTCAACGCAGTGGCGCTAGTCCGCCGCTGCATATACGCCACCACGATTGAGTGGCGCGCAAACCCCATGCATCACTGCCTCAAGACCGCGCGCGGCGGTTGAGGTTGAGTTTGAGTTCCTCCGGCCTGCCACGGAGGAGCCAGCAACGCGCGCGACGGACGATCCGTCGGAAGAAGAGGCGGCTGGTGGTGGAGCGGTCACCGCGCTGCGTGCGACTTGAGTGACGCCCATGGCCCGAGCATCAGCATCAGCCACGGCGGCGGTCGTGTCGTTGGTGGTGGTGCTCCTCGCCGTGTCGTCTCCGGCAGCCGCCGGAGATGATGGCGCTCACGCGGTGCTGCACGGCGGCAGGAAGATGACGATGGGGGCCGGCCAGGAGGCCATAGGCGGCGTCGGCGTCGGCGTCTGGGACTTCGACAAGGTTACCTAGCTACTGTCGTGGCATTGTGCGGCGTGTTACATCGGTTATGGTATTGTTATCCCGGATTTGATTCTGTTCGGTGTTCGCCTTGCCTCGTAGAAGCGCCAGGAAATTCCGATCAAAAGAAAATATAAATCGAGTTCGATCACAGAGAAATGCTAGTTAGAGGTGTCTAAGTACATACTTGCTTCAAATCTTTTTATTTGTTACCGGTTAGTTCAAAAATGAACTACTCAGTGACGAATAAAAGAATCCGGAAGGAGTATGAGAAAAAGATATTGAATTGTTCAATTAACGATGATAGACTGCATCATAAGTACTCTCTCTATCTCAAATTACTTATCACTCCGTAGTTAAAAAATGAACTAGAAAGTGATAAATAATTTGCGCCGGAGAGTAGGATTTTTTTTTTTCTTTCAAATTCTTATCGTCAAGACGATAATTCTAGTTTATTTTCAACTTATTTTTTCTGTCGATAAAAAATTTAGAAAACAGAGGGGGTATTGTGTGTAGGAGGAATTAACCATTTTTTCCTCCTTATTGAGATTCAGAGAAAATGATCCACTCCGTATCGTGTGAGTTGCATTGTGATCCTAATCACGCACGCAGGGCGCGCATGCTGAAGCGGCAGCGGCACCACGGCGCGCGGCGCCGGCGGGCACGCCGGACCAGTTCCGCGGGCAGACGCGACTCCCGCGCTTCGCCGCGCCGCGCCGCTACGACCTCCGGCTCCGCCCCGACCTCGTCGCGTGCACCTTCACGGGTTCCGCCGCCGTCACCGTCGCCGTCTCCGCGCCCACCCGCTTCCTCGTCTTCAACGCCGCCGACCTCGCCGTCGACCGCGGCTCCATCCGTTTCCGGGTAAGTACTACGCGCCGGCTGCAAATTGTGCCGGGAACACAGGGTTATCCCTCGTGATGTTGCCGGTGCCCAAGTATCACCGTTCGCTCTTGCAGAACTTGGCGCCCAAAGATGTGGCGTTTTTCGCGGATGACGAGATCCTGGTGCTCAGGTTCGTCAATGAGCTGCCGCTCGGCGAGGGCGTGCTCAGTATGAATTTCAACGGCACGCTCAACGACAAGCTGAGGGGGTTCTACAGGAGGTATGCCCCGATCCGTTTCCTATGATCCAGAATCTCACTTATTTCAAATTTTTACTAGGATATGTTAAAATTAGAATCGGTTTCCTGTGCAGTTTACCGAATGCCATAACCTTTTGTAACTATTAAAGTGCAATAACGGTCTTGAACTTGACTGGATGTGTCATGTACGTTCACAAACTCTTGAAATGCACATTCGGATCATAAACTTGTTAAAGTATGTCATTTTGATCCAAAGTACCAAAAATGCCCCATGGCTATTGAGATAATTGTTACTTGAGCTTTATTTTTAGTAAAATACACCGGTTATCCCTAAACTTGTCTTAGAGTATCATCTAAGTCACTAAACTTTCAAAATGCATATTCTGGTTCATGAACGAATATAAAAATAATACTCAAGTATAGTTATGTTAATAGTCACAAGGGCATTTCTGGTACTTTGAACCCATATGACACACTTTAATAAGTTTATAGACTCAAATATGCATTTTAAAAATTCGTGGACCTAAATGACATACCTGGACAAGTTCACAGACTGCTGATGCACTTTATTCTTTTGTAATTTTGCATAGTGCAAGCTCCGAAAACCGTTACCATCTATTGATGCTGTAGGCAAACAGGTCACCCCCTACCCCAAAAAAACCGTAGGCAAAAATGAATAAATTTGGCATGCTGCTTTGTCCGTATCAGATCTATCTGGCTATGACCACCGTCGACACACCAGCAAGTGTTTGATTTGGTGCCACACATTTGGGGTGCAAATCTTTCTCTTCCCTAGGGCACATTTTCTTGCTACCTTTTGCCACATTGTGGCACATGTTCTGTTTGCCGTGATTACTGTAGTGTGCCATCCTACCAAGAACTTGTGGTATTCTAATGAAAATGAACCAAATATGACCTGTTAATTATGCTACCAAGTATGTTTGCCAGTTATGCATTTGCTATGTTATTCGGAAAGCTTGTTGCTGTGGAAGCTGTCCTGAGTCCAAGATATTCATTAGGATTTATTTTGAAAATATACTGTTCCATTAATACAGTACTTTTCTTGGCATTCATTATTTCTATTGACATTTGACGGCAGTAAGTATCAGTATAAGGGGAAGACAAATAACATGGCTGTGACACAGTTTGAGTCTGTGGATGCTCGGCGGTGCTTCCCATGCTGGGATGAGCCTGCATTCAAGGTGATTTTGATGAAAGAATGAAATATTCAGTAATAAGGTTTTGCTCATCAAGTGTTTTATCTAATACAGTTCATTCTCTGAGCAACATTTTTAGTGCACTCATGAGAGAGCAACATCTACTTCGAGCCATTGCTTTGTGCTCCTCTCACGTGCATGCACCTTAAATATAAAAGAGGTCAGATCTGTTTGTTAATATTCCATTTTTCTTCCCCTTTTATAGGCTAAGTTCAAGCTAACCCTTGAAGTACCATCAGAGCTGGTAGCTCTGTCCAACATGCCAATAGCTATGAAAACAGTCGGTGGACCTACAAAGACTGTCCAATTTGAGGAATCACCTCTTATGTCAACATATTTAGTGGCCATAGTTGTTGGATTGTTTGATTATATAGAGAGCATAACAGCAGAAGGTATTAGCACTATATGCCATTACCTTGACATCTTTGATTCATAGTATCGGCATCATTTCCATTCTCTTAATTATTGTATTCAGGCACCAGAGTTCGTGTGTACACACAAGTTGGTAAGAGTAACCAAGGGAAGTTTGCACTAGATGTTGGAGTGAAGTCATTGCATCTCTATAAAGAGTAAGGTCACCATCCTACTCTTGGTTGTAAACAAATTTGTAGACATCAGAGAAGTGTAACTAGAGTGGATGAATACTGGCCTAATTGTGTATTTTGTAAGATAGAACCACTGACAAAGAATAATCTAATATTTTAGTTACTTTGGAACTCCTTATCCGCTCCCCAAATTGGATATGGTTGCTATCCCTGATTTTGCTGCCGGAGCCATGGAGAACTATGGACTGGTCACTTTCAGGGAAACAGCTTTGCTATTCGATGAGCGCTCTTCATCAGCATCCAGCAAACAAAGTGTACGTTCCATAACTAACAAAATTCTTTGGTTGAATTATCTTCCAGCATCTAGTTGTGACTAGAGCCGACCCTAACTTGTTTGGGACAAAGGCTTGGTTATTGTATTGTATCTAGTTGTGACTAGATCCAAGGTATCCTCCCGTTATCGATCTCAGCATTTAATTGTTTTAGGTTGCAATTACGGTGGCACATGAGTTGGCCCATCAATGGTTTGGCAATCTTGTAACCATGGAATGGTGGACTCACTTGTGGCTAAACGAAGGTTTTGCTACATGGGTAATCAATGAAGAATCTTAAATTTCAGAATTTCAGTTAGCCGGCTAGCTCTATGTATTGAGTAAATAGACCTTCTGTTTTAACAGATGAGTAATTTAGCAGTAGACTCCTTTTTCCCACAATGGAATATCTGGACGCAGTTCCTTGGTGACACAACCGCTGGTCTCAAATTGGATTCGCTCAAAGAGTCTCATCCTATTGAGGTAAACTGCTTTCTTAGTGTTCAGAAAAATGATTGCATTTCATAATGGTTATGTATTATTTTGTTTGAATATTTTAAATTTCATATTGGTTATTGCATGTTCATCAGATTGCAGTAGAAATGTATGAAATACGTTGTGGACTTTGATTTTAGATGATGGAAAACAATGAAGATGTAAAATTTCCAGTATTGAGCAACAAATCCACTAGCTGCCACCTTCCAATCTTGGAAGGACTGCTTCCTAGTGTCTGTGAGAATGCAACAGCTTAGAATAAGTTCACTCTCCTTGGGGCAGAGTTTTCTAGATTGGCTAGGAGATTTTAAATTTGCCCTGACATTATTTTCTGCAGCGTCAGGGACAGCTTTCTCGCTCATCAAGATCATTCATTTTTTAACTTATATTAGTACTACACAATATAAAAGTAGGGATTTCCCACACTGTATCCCCTAAAACACAAATCCACTAGCTGATTCATGATAGTGTACTAGCAATTTTGGGCACTTTTTTTTTCCATATTTCCGATTGATTAATTGAGCTCCTGCAGTAGTACACGTTTGTTATAGTTTTTTATTTGTTAGAACGAAACAGGTCCCTGTGTTTATTTATTTTTTGGGGTCGGGGACAACACCCATTTTTGCTGGGATTGGAACTCCAAGCTGAGGGTTGCTTACCAGGCTCATCCTATATCGTTTTTCGGATGCCTATAGAGTGGAAATTAAACTGCAGACTTTACTGCAGTTTCTGTAGTTTGAAAAGTTCCTCGGGAGTTGGGATCAGTTGCTGAAATAATTTTCCTCAGCCATTGCTAACCTCTTCACTTCTCTAGACGTTGGCTTTTGGTTCATTGTGCTAACTATTTCTCTCTTTCCTCAGGTTGAAATACATCATGCAAGTGAAGTTGATGAAATTTTTGATGCCATTAGCTATGATAAAGGTGCTTCTGTTATTAACATGCTACAAAATTATCTTGGTGCTGAACGTTTTCAGGTTTGGACTGGCTTTTCTTGAAACTCTACATGTATCGTGTCATTATTCAGTACCTTGAGTTAGCATCTTCTGCTTTATTCGATACCTCACCTTTTTGTCATGGTATCAACTATCAACCAACAATTGTCTCATGGCATTTTTTTTGTGTTCTTCCACACATCTGTGATTATTTCAATGCAGTGTCTAGATTATCTTGTACTCCCTCCGTCCTCGAAAGTTTGTCGCTTTGTAGTTCAAAAAATGAACTACAAAGCGAAAAACTTTCGAGGACGGAGGGAGTACTATGAAAGCTGTTACTCTAATTGTTTCAAAAACTGATGTTGAATAAGTGAGGATGTTGTGAATTTGGCTGTGGTGAGGATTCCTGCGCCTGGGAGTGCGCAAGGGGGAATGGAGTAGCAGTTTTTTTGAACAATAATGGAGTAGCTGTTGGGATTGGGGAAGTGAGCGGAGAGTGCAGCGAACAGAGTTGGGGGTCTGCTGATTGGACTACCCTGAGCTGGAAGATTTTCCAGCCAGGGCGAAAGCAGTCACTCCAACTCTGAGGAGACTTCTTTCTTGATGAAAATGATTACAGACTATGGCTCCCCTTTTATAGACCAAGTGGGAGCCCAGGCTGTTGCTAACAGCCTCATCTAGACTCACAGACTAACAGACCCTTTTTTTTTTTGAATCTGCTAACAACTTATCTCCCATTTGAAAATTAGAAAACAGACTTATCTGGTCTAACAGACCCTTGCTGGCCTGCGCCTGATCTGCTATCCAGTGCCCCTAACAGAGGATATATGCTGGTCCGAAGTGGAGGTGTCAACTTGCTTTGAAAAAATATTTGAGCAGCAAGCACAAATGCAACATGCAAAAACTTTGCTATGTCATTTTCTGTATTTTTTAGGATACTTCATATCAATTTTCTTTTTAACTTGCCATATGCCTGTTTAATGGACATTGACAATCTGTTGTGCATATACAATCAGCTGGTTTTAGTACCTGTCGGTACCCTGGGTACCATATACCTCTTGGGATTGCAAAAATATCAAGTAAAAGTCACCCACTTGATTTGAAGACCTTCGGAGGCCCACATGTCAGACATGTCCGGACCCGCTTCCCCAACATGGTTAGCCCCAGGGTCGCCACGTGTACTATCAAAACCGGAGCTACCGCCCGCAAGGGAGGAAACTCCGAACTATGTACCGAAGTGGCATCCCCGGACCTAACCCCAGACCGAGGGAAGCTCCGGTGCTGACACATGTCAGCTAACCCCGGAACTATCTGCTCTCCACAGCGTGCTCCTGTGCTGCCACGTGTCCAACCGTCGGATCTTCACCCTCTAACCTCCAGAAGACCCCGCAACGGCTTCGGATCTTCAAAGGGGAATCGAGGACTTCAAGACCCGATTAAGTGTCATTAATACCATATTAATGACACTTAATCGGACGACCTTAATACCAGTAACGGTGCTGTCAAAGCCCATTACACGGTCATTAAGGGCAATTAAACGTGTTGAAGAGGTATCAACACTAGTAAACGTCGGGGCCACATGTCGGACCAGGCTAATTTGTAACGGCCTGCCCTTGTACTATAAAAGGACAGGCCAACGACGTTTACACGAACGCGAGATAGACGTTGAGACACGCTCGAGAGACGTTCAGACACACTGACACACTTGCTACATCCAATACAACATCAACACATCTCGTGGAGTAGGGTATTACGCTTAGGCGGCCCGAACCACGTAAACTCTTGTGTCTCCTATGTCATTTACAATTCACCTTCTTGAATCTCCGCGCGCCCACACCGAACATCAAACTCCTCTAACACTTTAGTAGTGTCGGGAGATCTGCCGGTTCCAAACCACCGACAGTTGGCGCGCCAGGAAGGGGGGCGCCTGAGATTTTGAGAATGGTGAACTCAGCTGTTGGATCATCCAACGGTCAACCTGCTGCTCAGGCTGTTGGGGGCAATCCCTCCAATATGCACCCACCAGCAGGAGCCTCAGCACCAGCAGGAGTCACACTCCCACCACCACCGCCTCCACCAGCAAATCAAGCTGGGCAACGCGATGGTGCGCCGGCGTCAATTACTGCGTCGGCAAATCATGACAACCCGGAACACGCGCTCCATGCAGCGCGTGCTCTTCTCCAACGCCCACCACCTCCGGATGCATCCCGGGATGCACTGGAACAGTGGAGGGCCGATGTGGAACATTTGGTTGCAGCAGCAGCCGAACGCCTCAGCAACCAGGGTCCTCCTCCTTCAGGACGAGCCCCGTCGCAGCGGCGGACTTTGTCTGGTAGACTTGGTCTGCACGTTTCCAATAGTAGGAGACGTGCTGCATCACAACAAGTGACGTCATTACCCTACGGGGCACGACGCACTCACACGGTATCCAGGCTCTCAACTCATGACCTCCAGGCGGAGCTTGATCGCCGATACCGCCAACAAGACGGCCGAGTCCATATTGAGCGTGCTCGTGAAAGACGGGAAGCTCAGGACCTTTCTGCTTCTGAAGGAGTAGGAGGAGGCTGTTCAGCTCTGGCCATACATCTGCGTATGGTCAGGTGGCCACAGAAGTTCCGGCCTCACATGCCGGAAAAATTTGACGGGACTGTCAATCCCGCCGAATTTCTTCAGATCTACTCCACTGCAATCTTGGCAGCTGGAGGAAACGAGGCCGTGATGGCCAATTATTTTCCAGTGGTCTTAACTGGGACCGCCAGGTCCTGGTTTATGAGCTTTCCACCCAACTCTATCAACAGTTGGGAGGAGCTGTGCCGACAGTTCACCGCCAACTTCGGGAGTTCATACACCGGACCAGGCACTGAACTGGACCTTTTTGCAGTCGTGCAAAAAGGGGGAGAATCCCTGCGATCATTCATCCAGAGGTTCTCTCAGGTACGAAACACTATCCCTTCTATCTCTAGCGTCTCTGTCATTGTGGCATTCAGACAGGGTGTACGGGACAAGAAGATGCTGGAGAAACTGGCGATCAAGGAGATCACCAGCGTCACGAAACTCTTCAGCTTGGCTGACAAATGTGCCAGAGCCGCGGAGGGCCGTGAGATGCACTCCAAACCAACCCCGGAGGGTCACAAGAAATCCTCCAAAGAAGAAGCCGCTACCTCCGGGAACGACAAGAAGAAGAAAAAGACCAACGGCAAGAAGAAGCCGTCGGCCGGTACATCCAATGTTGCAGCTGTTGCAGCTCCGGGTGGCCGGGGGCCACGCCCCGAAAAGCGACCTCGACCGTCTTCTGAAGATGGTAGCAAGCTCAAGGTGTGGTGCCCAATTCACAAAACGGGCAGCCACAGTTTGGAAGACTGCCGGGAGGTCCAAAACCTTGCCGAGCGCTATAACAAGCGCCGAGAAGAATCTCCTTTCAGACAGAGGGAAGGAAAGCAAAAAGTCGACGAAGCTACGGCTGAAGAGGAGTTAGGTTTTCAGGATCCCAAAAAAGTCCTGAAGGCCGTTTACACCTCCGTCGACGATGATTCTGACGTCTCTGACAACGAGCGTCGGAAGACCATGAACACCATTTTTGGTGGATCATGGGACATCACCTCCCGCCGCGTCATCAAGACTATGCGTCGGGATATGGCTGCTGTAGCTCCTACAGTCAGGCCGAAACCTCATCAGAAGTGGATGGACACAACCATCACTTTTGATGCTTCGGGCTGGCCTCGGAGCATGGTTGGAGCAGGTCAGTTACCTTTGATGGTATCTCCTACCATCAACAACATCCAGCTCCACCACGTCATGGTAGACGGAGGTTCGGGGCTTAACCTCATAAGCTTCGAAGCTTTTACTAAGATTCAACTCCGACCTTTGGATCTCCACCCCTCTCGACCTTTCCCCGGAGTAGGTCCGGGGGCCATTACCCCACTCGGAGCTATTACTCTCCCCGTTACCTTCGGGACACGGGAGAAGTACCGCACCGAGAAGTTGGTCTTCGACGTCGCTCAGATCAACTTACCCTTCAATGCCATCTTGGGTAGGCCTGCCCTGTACAAATTCATGGCAGCTGCTCATTATGGTTATCTGGTGTTGAAGATGCCAACGCCAGTAGGCGTTCTCCGGATCCGCGGAGATCGTACTGCCGTAGTAACTGCTCTGGAAGAACTCCATGCACTCACCACGGCGCGAGAGGAGGACTCCAGGCAAGAGCAAGCTCCAAACCCCCCCGAGCATTCGTCAACGAGGCTCGACTTCTGCACCTCGTGTGCAGCCAAGCGGCGACACCAACATTCCCGTCAAAGTTGTCCAAATTGGTTCCGATGCCGCTCAGACCACCCGTATATCGGGGGGATTGAACGACAAATAGGAACTTGCGCTCATCACTTTCCTCCGGGCTAACATCGACGTGTTTGCCTGGCAACCGTCACAAATGACTGGGATCCCCAGGGAAGTGATTGAGCACAATCTGAAGATCTACCCTGACGCCCGGCCTGTGCATCAGAAGCCTTGGAAGCAATCCGTAGAGCGACAGAACTTCATCCGACAAGAAGTGAAGAAGTTACTCGAAGCTGGATTCATCCGAGAAGTCTTCCATCCAAAATGGCTGGCAAACCCAGTCGTTGTGCCCAAGGCCGGCGGGAAGCTTCAGATGTGCATCGACTACACCACACTAAATAAGGCATGTCCAAAAGATCTATTCCCACTACCTAGAATAGACCAGATAGTGGATTCCACCTCCGGGTGTGAATTACTGTGTTTCCTAGACGCATATTCCGGGTATCATCAAATCAGGATGTCTAGGGAAGATGAAGAGCATACCTCATTCATCACAGTAGATGGATTGTACTGTTATACAACCATGCCCTTTGGTCTCAAGAATGCAGCTTCAACTTTTGTACGAGCTATGTACAAAACTTTTGAAGAACTCATTAGAGACATAGTGGAAGTGTACGTCGATGACATCATGGTCAAGGTCAGGGACAAGGAGTCACTCCTTGACACCTTGCAGGCTGTCTTCGACAAGCTGCGGGCCACCCGCACAAAGCTAAACCCAGACAAGTGTGTCTTCGGGGTTAGCTCCGAAAAACTTCTCGGTTTCCTGGTAAGTCACCGGGGCATAAAAGCTAATCCGACGAAGATTAAGGCCATTGAAGACATGCGGCCACCAACCCACATCAAAGACGTCCAAAAGTTAACTGGATGTCTAGCAGCCCTCAGCCGGTTCATTTCAAGACTGGCGGAACGGGCACTCTCCTTCTTCAAGTTATTGAGGAAGTCCGGACCATTCCAATGGTCCGAAGAAGCAGAGAAGGCATTCCAGGAGCTGAAACAGTTCCTCACCACCCTACCAATTCTGGTAGCTCCGAACCCTGGTGAGCCTTTGTTCCTTTACATTTCAGCAACTGATGAAGTCGTCAGTATGGTTCTGGTTGCGGAGAGACCAGAGCTACCTCATACTCTGGAATCCAGACCCCTTCGGGAGGGTCCAGAGGTACCTGAAAACGAGTATGGGTCCCAGCTCCCAGACTCGAATCCACAAGAAGCCACTTCAGGAGACCCAGACCCCTCCGGGAGGGTCCAGGTCGCTTCTGAAGAAGCACCGGGTTCCTCCAGCCAGGACCCGGAGGTCCCCGAAGAAAATCCGGATTCCTCCGAGAGGATCCGGGTCAGTGAAGAGGAAGCTCCGGACCCCCCCGGGAGGGTCCGGACCATTCAGCGCCCGGTGTACTTCATTAGTGAAGTACTACATGATGCCAAGACTCGATACCTAGAGGTGCATAAGCTGCTCTATGCAGTTCTTATTGCCTCCAGGAAGCTTCGCCATTACTTCCAAGCTCACAAAGTCTCAGTAGTGACCTCTTACCCACTTCGAGCAATCTTGCATAATCCCAATTCAACTGGGAATATTGCAAAGTGGGCAGCGGAATTGGCTGAATTTGATCTTGAATTTATTTCAAGGCAAGCAGTCAAGAGTCAAGCATTGGCAGATTTTGTAGCAGAATGGACTCCCTCTCCATCAAACCCTGGGGGCCCCAGTGAGCAGAAGACGGAGCGTCAAGCTCCAACCTTCACCGAGCCTCACTGGACCCTCTACTTCGACGGCTCCATGTAGAAGCAGGGGGCCGAAGCTGGAATCCTTCTCCTTGCACCGACCGAGGAGAAGGTGAAATACATGGTACACCTTGACTTTAAGGCAACCAACAACATGGCAGAGTACGAAGCACTTATCTACGGACTAAAGGTGGCACTGTCATATGGTGTCAAGCAACTGCTGGTCAAGGGAGATTCGCAGCTCATCATTAAGCAAGTGAAGGGTGAATGTTCCTGCAATAATCTCCAGCTAGCTGCTTACCTCCTTGAAGTCCAGAGGCTTCAGAAGGACTTCGAAGTCCTAGATCTCCACCATGTTCAGCGTGCCCATAACGCTAAAGCTGACGAACTCTCGACGAAAGCGTCAACCGGAGCTCCGGCTCCGGACGAAATTTTGTCCGGAGGTTGTCAAAGCCAACAGCTCAGCCTGCCGAACTGAGCGAAGGGGGTGAGATCAGCATCCCGAAGCTGACGGTCCCGATGGCTCTGTTACCATGGCAGCCATCAAGGGTCGTAGGTGCTGCCGGGAGCTCCGGGCAACCCAACACGCAAGACTCAAAAGCTCAAGCTAGTTCCGATGCATGGATCTCGGAGACCCGGAGCTACTTGAAAGACAACATCCTTCCTGACGATGATGTATCCGCTGACCGGGTAGTCAGATTGGCTAAAAGATACACGCTGGTAGAAGGGGATCTCTACCGGCGTGGTGCCAATGACATCCTAATGCGGTGCATCACAAGGGAAGAAGGCTGCGAACTCCTCGCAGAAATCCATGGAGGCGAGTGTGGGAACCACGCGTCTTCCCGCACACTGGTTAGTAAAGCCTTTCGGCATGGTTTCTACTGGCCTACAACACTCCAGGATGCAACTGAGCTGGTGAAGAAATGTGAAACATGTCAATTCCATGCAAAGCAAATTCACACACCAGCTCAGCCCCTACAAATGATACCTCCTACATGGCCCTTCGCTGTGTGAGGGATGGACATCTTGGGACCTTTCCCAAGAGCCGTCGGAGGTTACAAGTTCCTGTACGTCGCCATTGATAAGTTCACCAAGTGGCCGGAAGCAACTCCAGTTGTGACAATCAACAAGCAATCTGCTATCAACTTTTTGCAATCCATTGTATGCAGATATGGAGTCCCAAACAAAATCATCACTGATAATAGGACCCAATTCACAAGCTCTGCATTCCAAGGATATTGCGAAGACCTCGGCATACAAGTTTGCTACGCCTCCGTAGCTCACCCAGCAAGCAATGGTCAAGCCGAGAGAGCAAATGCTGAAATCCTTAAAGGACTCAAGACGTGCACATATGAGCGCTTAAAAAAACATGGAGCTAACTGGATTGAAGAGCTTCCGTCTACTTTATGGGCCAACAGGACATCTCCAAACCGGTCAACTGGAGAGACACCCTTCTTTCTGGTGTACGGAGCTGAAGCAATCATTCCTCCGGAAATCACCTTGGGTTCACTCTGGGTCCGGACCTTCGACGAAGCCGCGCAGGATCAGCTCCGGCGTGAAGACCTAGACCTCCTTGAGGAGGGAAGGTGCCAAGCAGCTGTTCGGAATGCCCGATATCGCCAAGCCCTACGGCGTTATCATCAGCGGCATGTACACAACCGACAGCTCGAGGAAGGCGATCTGGTGCTACGGAGAATACAATCCAGAGAAGGGTTAAACAAACTCTCCCCCGGCTGGGAGGGACCCTTCCGAGTGATTAAAGTATCCCGTCCCGGAAGCGTTCGCTTGGCTATCGAGGATGGGACACCTCTCCCAAATCCTTGGAACATAGAGCACCTCCGTAAGTTCTACACTTAATACCACGGAGGTGAGTCTTGAGTAACTTGAGGTGTATGTTATAGAGTCATTGTACAAAGTCAGGTAGTTCCTCCGGGAGAACAGCCGGACCTTCCCCGGAAGGTCCACAAAGTTCATGCAACACTTGTCACAGTCTCAGAACTAAAAGTGTGGCTAGCTACCCTGGGACAAACAAGAAATTAAACACGTTTAGCTTGGTTCCGTACCCTAAGAGTGTACTTGTTTCTCTTGTACCCCGGATCTATAATGAAAGACATCTTCAGGTGAAACAAACTCCACGTGCATTCATTTTGTACAGGCTCAACATTATTTATTTTTTTCTCTTTCTTGTCTATAACAAAGACGCGCAATTCTTAAAAAAAAATTAGTTCGACCGGTTCATATACGATTCGAGTTGTATTGTCTATTATTTTGAATTCAAATATTGTTCATGGCTCACTCGCCTGAATGCCGCCAAGCCAATCTAGGGCCAGAGTGTGCTATCGACTTAGCCTGGTCAAGCACCCTAAGTACGCCACTCTACCTACACCCCGGCAGGCCAAAGTAAGGCGAGTCCAAGTACAATTGAATCCGGAAGAAAAGGCAACACATTCGATTGTGTTTAGAATCGCGTTTGACTTAAAACTTTCTCGAGAATCGTAAGCCGCGACGAAGTTATAGGCAAGAAACGAATTTTACTATTTTTCTTGACTTCAGTGTGCAGGAAAAATAAAATACACGTTGATGGAGAAAAGCCGGAGTTAACAAAGCTCCGACTCTTCTAGATGGCTTGTAATCGATGTTAACAAGCATCACCGGAGCAACCAAGCCCCGATAAAGCTAGGGGGGCCAGCCATCGACGTAAAAGATGGTGAGAAGACCCCACAAGTGGAGTCTGCCGCCGACAAGTTACGTGTTGGCAAAGGTCAGTGCTGGAGCTACTAAGCTCCGACACCCCGGAGGACTAACTGTCGATGCCCTATGCGTTGATAGGGACTATTACCGGAGCTACTAAGCTCCGACGGTAGTCAGTTTGACCTCAGGAGGCCTTCACCATCAAAGACTTCGGACCTACGCTCTACAAGTTCGAAGAAAATGAGTCTTCAACAAGACATAATATCCTCTTGGTACATGTTCACAATCAAATTGTGTACATCTACCAGGGGCCAAGTGAAGACAAAAGTGTTGAAGACAAAAAGTGAAATTCACAAAAATTTGGGGATTTCATTCATCTGGAGACAAGGGATTACAAAATTGAGGAAGAAGAAGAGAGGATACAAGTGGGAACTACGGAGATGGTCCTAGACCCTATGGAAGAATTGAGCGACTTTCTGGGCAACCTCCGACACGTTGGCTCGGGCAGCTTCCCCTTCTCCTTCGACGGGACCTTCAAGCACCGGGTCCAGAGGAAATTGGGAGTTCCGGCTGGTGTAGCACGTCAGCACGTACTCTGCGACGTTCTTCGCCAGGGATTGCCCCTCAACCTCCAATTGGTCCGCGATGACATCGCCCACCTTGGAGAGCTTGCTACCTGCCGAGCTCAATGCCTGCAGCGCTAGGTCCGGCTCCGGCTCCGGATCATCCGGGCGCACGGGACTGAAGCCCATTGGTGTCAGCGCGTCGTTGGCCTTACCCAGGAACTCTCAAATTTGTAGGGAGTCCGCAGTCCTCAAGCCTTTCAATTCTTCCAAAGATCTTCTGGCCGCCACCAGTTCGGAATTCTCACGGGCGAGGTGCTCAACTTCTTTGGCGTTTTGCTGAATCTTCTCAGCAACCCGCTTCTCGAGTTTTCCGAGCTCCTCCTCCCGGAGGTGGATCTTGTTCCGGCGGTCGACCAGGTCCTTCTCCCTACCCCTCACTTTCTTTTCCCGTGCAACGAGGGCACACTCCCGTTCATGGAGCTCCTGCCCTCGCACCCAGGCCTTCTTCTCCTCCTCTACGCAGCGCTCTTCCAATTTCTTGGTGCGCTCCTCAAGGCCCTTGTCAGCCAGAGCCACCTTCTCGGAGAGCTCCTCCTCCCTCCTCAGGACGTCACCCCACAGCTCTAGGAGTTTCTGCTCTTCATCTTCGAGCCGTTTCTCCCTCTCTTCAAGTGCCTCTCGGCGCTTGATGAGTGTAGTGTTAATGGCCTCAAGCCTTTCGTGGCGTTCATCGACCGCACTATTGGCTGCTTTGGCCTGATCGTAGATCTCCCGGGATTGAACGTCGAGGGCGCGAGTCATACTCTCCCCGTCATCCAATAATTTACCCCAATACTCCAGGCGGACTTTCTCCCGTTTGATCCACTCTTTGTCATCCGCTAGCCTTGACTGTGCCCGCTTGGTCTCGAAGTAGAGCCGGTTACGCCACCTCCTAAGGGTTTGGCGCTCCTCTTCAAGAGCCTTGCTGTCGTGGAAGAAGGCCAGTTGAACTTGACGCAGACTGGAACATGCGTTGTCAATGGACAGTGACAACGGGATAGGTTCCGGACCTGCTGGGGTCTCCTCCGCTGGTTCCAACGGGTTTTCAGATACAAAAATTGGGTCCCACTCCACAAGAGTGGTCCCCTGTGTCTCCATGGCACTAGGGCCGTCCTCCGGGATGGCCTCAGTCGCCATCGAGGAGGGCCCCGCCGCCAGGTCTTCATTCACCCCCTCAGACAGGGGGCCAGCGACTTCACCAGGGCACTCCGGCTCAGCCGTGGGTACCTCCGACGTCATCATTTCCGGAGCAGGGGCCGCTTCTGGCTCCGGCCTTGGCACCTCCTCCGATGGGGGCTCGAGCTCCGACACTTCTGTATCAACCGGCTCGGGAGCCGGAAGATCTTCATCTTCAATCGGCCCTGCAGCCGAAGCTCCAACAACTACCGGCTCTGCGGCTGGTGCTTCTGAGGTAGCCGACCCAACCGCCGGGACTTCCTCAACATCCGGCGCGCACGTCGGGACTTCAATCACCTCGGGCTTGACCGCTGGAGCTTCGACACTTTCCGGCTCTAGGGTCGGAATCACAGCTTCTTCCGGCTCAACGGCCGGAGCTTCCATCATCTTAGCACCAGGACCCGGAGCTTCAACCTCCGGGACAGGTGCCGCTGGCGCATCTTCACTCCCGCGGTCCGGCACTACCATGGGAGCCTCTGGGGATGAGTCGAGGTCCATGACCACGACAGCCGGTGCCGGAGCTGTCGCAGCTTTAGCCACCACTTGGGGCGGCACCGGGACAGGAGCAGAAGCTTCCACCCTCACGGCTTCAGCCGCTGTGGCTGAGGGTGGAGCCTCACTCCCCTTCTTGGGGACGCTGCAGATGATGAATGAAGAAACTTAAAAAATAGTTACTACAATTAAAACAACTATCCAAGGTAAAGATTAAAAATTACCTTGGGAGGCTTCCGCACCAGCTTGCGCGGAATCTTTTTCCCGGGCGTTCTGGGCTGGTCATAGCCGGCGTGGAAGCTCCGGAAGGCCCCCTAGAACTCGTCGCGGCCACGGGTGTTTCCCGAGTCGAGGCCCCCCTCGATCGGGAAGAACCCCCAGACCTAGAGGCCTCCACCGACCCAGGTGCTGGAGTCGCATGCCCGGAGCTAACACCCCGGGAGGACCCCACTGCGGGAACAGTCGCGCCCCGGGAGGACCCCACTACGGGAACAGTCGACGCAGTTGTAGAAGACCTTCCCCTCCGGGGAGAAGGAGCCGACGCAGAAGTAGCGGGCCTGACGGACCTTCCGTCGGCGTACTGCACCTTACTCTTCCGGCTCACGGGTTCATCCGCCAGCTCCTTGCCCTTGCCGACGACCTCTTCCCTTGGCTTCGGAGCAGGGTCGGAGCCATCCTCGGGCATTCCGGGGATCGCTACCCTGGTGGTTGATCTTCTCTCGACGACACCAAGGTCGTCAAGCACGGGCATCTTCCGCCGGAGCTCACTGCTGAACTCCACTTCCACGTTCAGAGGAAGAAAAGCTGATGGCGGAGTCAAGTCGTCACCATCGACGTCGATACCGTGCTGGAACTTCTTGAGGTGGAACTCCAAGGTTTTCCCCACCATGTTGGACTTCAGCCCGGTCTCGACCCGGTCGTCGTCCATCACGCTGTTGAGGGCCCATGCGAGTTTCTCTCTCCTCTTCAGCGGCGCCCACCTGTTGACCAAGAAGTTGCAAAACACCGCCTGAGGAGTCAATCCTCCCTCCACGCATTGGCGGATCCTGGTCAAAGCAGGGTTGAAGGCTTCCACCAGCACCGGAGCTTCACTCCAGATTGTCGTGTCGATGCTGGGAAGGCCTTCGGGCAGCTCCAGCCTCTCGTGCTCCTCCACCCGGACGACTATCCAGTCCTTCTTCCAGTCATCCCACTTCCCAGAGGGAAATGACCGGAGGTACTTGAATGGGCACTTCTTGCGCTTCACGAAGTAGTAGAAGCCAAGGTACTCATTGCTCCTGCCGGTGGTATGGACGGTGAAGAAGGTCCGGAAGAGTTCAATGCAGGGGGATGCCCACCCACATCTCACAGAAGTGGACGAAAATGGACACAAGAAGAATGGAGTGGGGGCCGAGATGATACAACTGCAGACCATAGAAGTCTAGCAGCATCAAGAAAAAGGAAGAAAAAGGTGGGATCAACCCCACCATGGCGTACGAGGAGAAGTACACCATTTCGCCGGCGTGCTCCTTCTCAAACGGGAGCTCTCCACCGGCGCGGACCGAGCGGTTGAAGAAGTCCGAGGATCATCCCATGAGAGCCTGGACCTTCTTCAGGTCGCCGTCGGTCTTCAAGCGACTCTCGCGGAGACCCAACTCCATCGCGGCACGACTAGGTAAGAGAAGAAAAGCGAAGCACAAGTTGGGGGTTTGAGCGCAAGATCAGATGGGAGGCGTAAAGAGCCCCAAACGGTGCGCGCTTTCCTTCTTAAGTAAACCCTCGCGACGCTTGGATGGAAACCGCAGAGAAGTCGAAGATACCACTCAAAAATTCCACCCAGCTGATGACAAGAGGGCCCGGGACTACCCCGACGATCAAGTCGAGGTTCTTACCCAGGCGAACGGTTGCCATCATGAGGCGCGAAGCCCGAAGGCGGCGGCCTGACAAGGCGCGCGGAACCAATACGATTTTCGTATCGGGAACCGGCAACCTTCAATTGTGTGAGATCCGCACGCCAAAGATCTCACCTGCCGCACACGGGATATGCCACGCGGCGAAGATTTAACTCCGGACCATCGCCAACGGCACATCCGAAGACCTTTGAAGACTCAGCTCAAAAGTCGAAGGATGGACCCACCTCCGGCGGAACAACTTCATCCAAGGGGTCTTCCCCGGAGGTGGGCCCAGGGGGCCACTGTCGGTACCCTGTGTACCATATACCCCTTGGGATTGCAAAGATATCAAGGAAAAGTCACCCACTTGATTTGAAGACCTTTGGAGGCCCACATGTCAGACATGTCCGGACCTGCTTCTCCAACATGGTTAGCCCCAGGGTCGCCACGTGTACTATCAAACCGGAGCTACCGCCCGCAAGGGAGGAAGCTCCGAACTATGTACCGAAGTGGCATCCCCGGACCTAACCCCAGACCGAGGGAAGCTCCGGTGCTGACACGTGTCAGCTAACCCCGGAACTATCTGCTCTCCACAGCGTGCTCCTGTGCTGCCACGTGTCCAACCGTCAGATCTTCACCCTCTAACCTCCAGAAGACCCCGCAACGGCTCCGGATCTTCAAAGGGGAATCGAGGACTTCAAGACCCGATTAAATGTCATTAATACCATATTAATGACACTTAATCGGACGACCTTAATACCAGTAACGGTGCTGTCAAAACCCATTACACAGTCATTAAGGGCAATTAAACGTGTTGAAGAGGTATCAACACTAGTAAACACCGGAGCCACATGTCGCGCCAGGCTAATTTGTAACGGTCTGCCCTTGTACTATAAAAGGACAGGCCAACGACGTTTACACGGACGCGAGATAGACGTTGAGACACGCTCGAGAGACGTTCAAACACACTGACACACTTGCTGCATCCAATACAACATCAACACATCTCGTGGAGTAGGGTATTACGCTCAGGCGGCCCGAACCACGTAAACTCTTGTGTCTCGTATGTCATTTACAATTCACCTTCTTGAATCTCCGCGCGCCCACACCGAACATCAAACTCCTCTAACACTTTAGTAGTGTCGGGAGATCTGCCGGTTCCAAACCACCGACAGTACCCAATAGGCTTGGTTCATTGGTTGCACAGACTGAAAATTGATGTTTTTTAGATAAAAATATTTAATGATGTAAAAAGACATGTTTAATTTATCAGTATAATCTTGTTATGCTATTGTAGAATGCGTGAGCCAAACTGTCAATTGTATCAAATGAAATTCTAACATCCACACTGAAGCATATATTGAAATTTATATTAGAATTAATAGAATTTTATTTGAAATTGATGTTGCCATCATTTTGTGATGGCTGATTTTTGCCCGCTTTTTCTTGTCTAGTCTCTTTACTAGTACTATCTGGTTCCTTAAATCAAATACATCTAAAAAACGCAACCAACCTAGAAGGAATTTGGTGGCTTTCAGTTTATGAAACAGGTAGCCTAATTCACGTCGAAGAGGACTCAGACCAGAATGGTCAGGTTGTGCGTCCACACCCTTAAGCAACTGAGCTGGGTTCTTATTGTGCTAAGTTTGCATCCCCCCTACTCTTTCAGAAAGCGTTGGCTTCATATATAAGAAAATATGCCTACTCAAATGCTAGAACTGAGGACTTGTGGGCCGTTCTTGAAGAGAAATCTGGTGAACCTGTCAAGAATTTGATGACAACATGGACAAAGCAACAGGGATTTCCTGTAATTAATGCAAAACTTAAAGGGACTTACCTGGAAATTGAGCAGGTATTTGTAAAATTCTGTCCTTTCTGTGCATTGATCGACATATGATATTGCAACCAGTTCATTTCATAGATTGGTATGCCCCTGTTTCATGTTCTTTGGCTTTTATTTTGTTATATTTTCTTTTCTACAGGCACAGTTTTTATTGGATGGATCCTCTGGCCCTGGCATGTGGATTGTCCCTATAACTTCAGTCTGCGGTTCATATGCTGTGCAGAAAAAAACACTACTGAAAGGAAAAAGTGATAAACTGGATATAAAAGACATCGCTTCACAGTGTGGTGACCGAAAGAATGGTGGAAACTTTTGGATTAAATTGAATGTGAATCAAACAGGGTTTTATAGAGTCAAATATGATGATGAGCTAGTGGTGACACTTCAAACTGCAATTCGGGCGAATAAGCTTTCTTTAATGGATAAAATTGGTAAGCATAACATATGATACCGCTGGTCCCTGTTTGGTGAACGGATATCATATCATTAGCATTGCAGGAATTGTGGAAGACTCACTTGCCTTATCTATGGCCTGCAAACAAACATTGACATCGTTGCTACGTCTATTGTATGCTTATCGTGGGGAGGCTGATTACAGTGTTCTTTCACACGTAAACACTGTATGTAAACTCTGCACGTCCAACTGATTTTATGATATTATGTTTCGACTTGATGATGGATTGTCTATGCCTTCTCCGTTTGTTGGACAGGTAAGCTTAAGTGTTGCTAAAATATCGTTTGATGCTATTCCTAGCCTGGTTGGTGACATCAAACAAGTTCTGATCAAGCTTCTTCTGTCATCTGCCGAGTATGTCCAATCATTGTCTTACATTGATTGCTTTTCAGTCATTTAAACTGTTTATTTTGTGGCATGTCATCCTGTTTCTGTTGTGCATCTTTGCTTAGAGTCTTAGACATGCCTTATTGTGTAAATATACACCCAGTCTTCCAGTATTACTGCCTGTTCGCTGTGACTTCCTCTGCTTCTCTCACTCTGACCACCTGACAAGTGTGTGTTCTCTAATTTCTCAGAAAAATAGGTTGGAACCCCAAGGCTGGTGAGAGCCACCTGGATGCTATGCTTAGACCAGTGCTCTTGGAGGCTCTTGTCAAACTTGGACATGATAAAACTATAAATGAGGGAGTTAGGCGCTTTTATATCTTTGTACATGATCGCAACACTTCCGTTCTTCCTCCAAATATCAGAAAGGTCCTACCTTTTTCGTTACTATACATGGTGTTTTGTGTTCTATGTACCTTTCCTGTATCTAACTTGCATTGTTTCTGCAGGCGGCATATCTTTCTGTGATGCAGAATGTTACTAGTTCAAACAGATCTGGTTATAATGACCTTCTAAGAGTCTACCGGGAGTCAGCTGAAGCAGAGGAAAAGGCACGTGTATTAGGTATGCAGATTCTCAACCACCTGGAATTTACAAGCTCTCATGAGTTGGCTTTTCTGAATTCTTTACCCGCCTTTTCTAGGCACATTGTGTTCTTGCAAGGATAATAATATTGTTCTAGAGTCGCTGAATTTCCTCTTTACTAATGAGGTAGACACATCCCTCTCACTTCCCCACCATTTCCATGTTAATAATGGAAGTTTAATTGCACGGGCTTGTACCTCTATGCTGACTACTGGTAGTTCCAAGGACTCATTTGTTTCTATTGCTTATCAGGTTCGCAATCAAGATGCATATTATGTGCTTCAAGGTATGGGTGTTGAGACACGTGAAACCGCTTGGATCTGGTTGAAGGTAAACTCTCTTTTAGTGGATGCTGAAAGGTGGGAATCCTCTTATTTGTGTACATTGCAACATATAAGGGGAAACTTTTGAACCTGTTCCAGATAAGAAAAGAGATACCTGTCCGTTTGATGTTCTCCTTTTTGTAACAATTTTTTGAATATTGTCCGAAGTAGGATGTTATGATATTTGCCATCAAGGGCTCACTTTGAGTGGAACAGTACTGCAAATAAATAGCTCAATTGGAGTCTTCTAAAAACATCAAGGGTGGATATTTATCAAGGAAAACATTTAATTGGAGGGAGAAAATCCATCCATTAACATGACAAGAGGTTACATATAGGGTTACACTACTTGGGGGTCAAGAAGCCTCACCCGAAATGACTAAAGTACCCCTACCCCTAATGCAAGAAGAGAGAAATACTGACACTGTCTAACCCCCCCCCCAGTCCCAACATCTAGCCTGGACAGATATTGAGATCGAATCTCGGTGAACAACGACGAAGGGAGGCCCTTTGTGAAAATGTCGGCTAACTGCGATGTCGACGGGACATGGAGGACCCGGACCTCGTCACGAGCAACCCGCTCATGAAGAAAGTGAAGATCAATCTCCACATGCTTCGTGCGCTGATGTTGTACGGGGTTGGTGGAAAGGTAGACGGCGCTGACGTTGCCGCAGTAGACCAACGTGCTCTGAGTGACGGGGGAGTGGAGCTCCTACAACAGCTGGTGGAGCCAGGCGGCCTCAGTCACGCCGTTGGTCACAACGCGGTACTCCGCCTCAACACTCGATCGTGACACCACAGGTTGCCACTTCGAGGACCAGGAGACGAGGTTGCCGCCCAAGAAGACGGCGTAGCCAGAGGTAGACCGACGGGTGTCCGGACAACCCACCCAGTCAGCGTCAGTGTAGACGACCAACTCAGAGGTCGAGTCACCCCAGAGGAGGAGACCGTGGTCGAAGGTGCCGCGCAGGTATCGAAGTATCTGCTTCACAACGGTGAGATGCGGCTCCCGCGGATCATGCATGTGAAGCCACACCTGCTGAACCGCGTAGGAGATGTCTGGTCTGGTGAAGGTGAGGTACTAAAGGGCACCTGCAAGACTCCTGTAAGAGGTGGGGTCAATGACAGGGGAGCCGTCGGCGGAGGAGGCCTTCGCCTGGGTGTCCACCGGAGTGGAGCATGACTTGCAATCATCCATGCCCGCTCGGTGGAGGATGTCCAGGCAGTACCGTTGCTGGTGTAGGAACAGGCCGCTTGGGTGATGCTCGACCGTAACACCAGGAAATGGTGAAGGTTGGCCCAGATCCTTCATTGCGAACTCCCGCTGCAGGGCGGAGATCGTGTGCTGAAGGAGAACTGGACTGGACGTCGTGAGGACGATGTCGTCGACGTACTGGAGAAGGTAGATAGTGTCAACCTCACGCCTGTAGATAAATAGTGATGTGTCCGACTTGGCCTCGACGAAAGTCAAGCGAGACCAAGAAGGAGGCGAACCGGTTGTACCAAGCGTGGAGTGCCTGCTTCAGGCCCTACAAGGACTTGTTCAGCCGGCAGACCATGTCTGGGCGAGCTGAATCAACGAACCCTATTGGCTGACGGCACTACACCATCACTGTCAGCGTGCCGTGGAGGAAGGTGTTCTTGACGTCCAACTGATGGACAGGCCAAGAACGGGAGAGAGCCTGCGACAGAACGGTACGAACCGTCGCTGGCTTCACCACCGGGCTGAAGGTCTCGTCGTAGTCGACACCGAGGCGCTGAGTGAAGCCTCGAAGAACCCACCGAGCCTTGTACCTCTCCAGAGACCCATCTGCCCTCCTCTTATGCGTGAACATCCACTTGCAGGTGACAACATTGCCACGCCCGGGACGGGGAACCAGGTCCCAGGTCCGGTTGGCAAGCAGAGCCGCATACTCCTCCATGTCCCGACGCCAGTGGGGATCGGCGAGGGCGCTACGAACAGAGGAGGGGATAAGCGAGATTGGTGAGGAGTCAGACAGTGGAGAGGTCGTCGAGGAGAGGACGACCCCGAAGAATCGCTTCACCGGACGGAGGACCCCAACAGCACGCCTGGTCACCATCGGGTGAACGTGGCTAGGGGTACGATGGAGCAGTGGGGGGTGGTACACCAGGGGCTCGGTCAGTGGCGGAGCCACGTTGTGCTACCCTGGTGCACAGGCACCAGGGTACAAAAAGCAATTAGCACTAAGCAGCTCTATTTGACAAGCTAAAAATTGATAGTCATGCAAAGAAATTAGACATGTTTTTATGTTGTGCACCACCATCAATTCCAGCCTAGCTTCGCCACTGGGCTCGGTGCAGGAGGAGGGCGGAACACCAACCCGCGCTCGTCGCTGATAGACAAGAGTGGGGTCAACGTACAACAGCACTGGTGCCGCGCGAGGCGCAACAGTCGACGTTGGGGATGTCGCGCCCGCAGCAAGCGACGTCGAGGACGTTAGGGCCGCACATGGCGCAGCGGTCTACGTCGAGGACGCCGGGGCCGCACGTGGCGCACCGGGCAACGTTGGGGACGTCGCGACAGCGAGGGGCGCAGCAGGCGACGTCGGGGATGTCGGGGCCATGCGGGGCGCAGCATGCGACGTCGAGGACGCCGATGTTGCGCAGGGCGCAGCAGACGATGACGGGGTCGCGCATGGTGCAGGAGGCGACGTCGGGGACGCCGAAACCGCGGATGGCGCGGCAGGCAGTGTCTGGGAGCCCGAAGCACCCACCCGAGCTCGTCGCTGATAAACAAGAGCAAGGTTGGCGAAACAGGACGCCGAGGCCGCATGTGGCGCAGCAAGCGGCATCGGGGACGCCGGGGACGCTCGTGGCCAAGTGGGAGGCGTACCTGCAAGAGGAAAAGGCCAAGGTAGCTGGATAGGAGCAACCTCAGAGTTAGTAGAATCCATACCAGGGTCAGAGCCAGAGGAGGAAGTGAAGAAGGGAAAGGAGGACTCATCGAAGACGACGTGTCGGGAGATCAAGACACGGTGGGTAGTAAGGTCAAGACACCGGTACCCCTTATGATCAGGGGAGTACCCAAGGATGACACACCGAGTCGAGCGGGGCGCAAGCTTATGTGGGGTCGTAGCAGAGAGGTTAGGGTAGCATGCGCACCCGAAGACACGAAGGTGGTCGTAAAGAGGAATGGTGTCAAACAAGGCAAATTGGGAGTGGGGAAACTAATCATCTTCGTGGGAAGACGTTTAATAAGAAAGGTAACGGTGTGAAGAGCGTCAACCCAGTAATGAGCAGGGGTAGAGGACTGGAACATCATAGAGCGCATGACATCATTGGTGGTGCGAATCATATGCTCGGCCTTACCGTTTTGAGGGGATGTGTACGAGCAAGACATGCGCAACTGGACGCCGTGAGAGAGAAGGAAGTCACGAAACACGGAGTTATCAAACTCGCGCCCGTTGTCGCACTGGACGGCCCTGATAGTGCACCCGAACTGAGTAGACACCCAAGCGAAGAAGTGAGAGAGAGTGACGAATGTATCAGACTTCTTACGCAAGGGAAAAGTCCAAGAATAGTGTGAAAAATCATCAAGCACCACCAAATAATATTTATATCCCGAAACACTGAGAATAGGAGAAGTCCACAGGTCATAGTGAATGAGATAAAAAATGTGCTCAACATGAGTAACAAAGTTCGAGAATGGAAGTCGAACATGGCGACCGAGTTGACAGACATGACACATAGACTCACGAGTGCTCCTAGTACACGAAATCACTGAACTACTAGACAACTTGGACATGACATCTACACCAGGGTGGCCAAGCCGGCGATGCCAAGTAGTGGAAGAAGTTGTCGTAGTCAGAGCAAAATGCGTAGACGAAGCGGAAGCAGGAAGACGAAGAGTGTACACAGGCCCTGAGCTCTCACACCGAAGAAGAAGACGTCGAGTAGTAAGATCCTTCACAGATAAACCAAAAGGATCAAACTCAATAGAAATATGGTTATCAGTGGTGAAACGACGAACATAAAGGAGGTTCTGAATAATGTCAGGAGCAACGAGAACATCCTTAAGCTGGAAAGAACCCGGAAACCCTGAGTCACCTACTGAGGTGACAGGAAGAACAGACCCATTCCCGACAACGATAGATGAAGGACAAGAAGGGTGAGGAGGGTGGGTGGAAGAAAGTATACCAGCGTCAGTAGTGGTGTGGTAGGAAGCGCCAGAGTTTGCAACCTAGTCAGGACCTGGTGGAGTGAGGGTCATCGTGCTAAAAGACACAACAAGCGACTCCCGATCCCACCCCGGTGGCTCGTGGTACTGCATCGGAGAGCCAGAGGGTCCTGCTGGGGTCGGTGGCCCGCTAGCAAGATAGCCAGGCTCGCCGTAGACCGGAGTGGCTACGTACGCCGGCTGAGGGCGCGGTGAGCGAAGTGGTGGCAGACCCGGAGACGGCCCAGGCCACATGGAGATTTGACCAGTCCAAGGGTTGTAGGGTGTAGGCCACAGAGCGGCGCCCCGACCAGTGCCACCGCCTCCACCACTAGCACCCCCTCCACCACTGGTACTACCTCCACCCTGACCACCACGACCGTTGTGCTTCGGGCGATGACAGTTACCACCACCAGGACCGACAGGGCCCCAAGGGTGGCAAAAGGGGGGCGGGTAGGCGTGGTGGTGGTCCTCCTGAACGCAGCGGCAAGAGCAGTGGCGACGTCGGAGGACGGTCCTGTGGTGGCGTCGACGTCCACCGCGCCGTTAGCTGCAACATCATGTCCAGCAAAGACTGTCGGATTGTTGAGGACAGCGAAGGTAGCAGCCGTGGCGTAACCCGACAGTGGTGCTCGAGGCTCCCTCATGGCGGTGGCAGAGGTGAGGACGGCGTGTGGGGGGTCATGCAACACAGGGAGGACACGTCCAAGACGAGGCAACAGTGGGAGAAGGCGCAGCAGGGCCGCCGGCGGCCGTCCAGGACGAGGCGGCGGCGGGAAGAGGTGTTGCAGAGCCGCTGGCGGCCATCCAGGATGAGGCGGCAGCAGGAGCGGGGGGGGGGGGGGGGGGCAGGCCAGCCAAGGACGGCGGCGGCGACTGGACGCCCAGATCCAGCCACGCCGGGCCACCCCACGACGGCAACAGGGGCGGCGATTCATGCAACGGCGGGATCGGGCGCGCCAGGCCAGTCAGGGGTGGCGGCTGGACGCCCAGATCCAGCCGCGCCAAACCAGCCCACGGATGCACCAGGGCGGCAGCACTAGGTGCCGCGGCGCCTGCGCCAGGCCACCCCACGGCTGCACCAGGGGCAGGGGCAGCGGCGGCCGGCGGCGCCGTTGATCCGGTGCCGGAGGGCATCCACGGCAGCCATGGGGAGGGGGCGCCGGCGGCCAGCGGCACCATGGTCAGGGAGAGAGAGAGGAGGGAGGAGAGAGGATAGAGGGGCTAGGGTTAGGCTTTCATTTCCTGGACTAGTCTGATACCAAATTGGAGGGAGAAAATCCATCTATTAACATGACAAGAGGTCACATATAGGGTTACACTACTTGGGGGCCAAGATGTCTCACCCTAAATGACTAAAATACCCCTACCCCTAATACAAGAAGAGAGAAATACTGGCACTGTCTAACACATTTGTATTAATATTTTTATAGTTTTTTAAGTAATATTTGAGAATTTTTATTTCCCTTCGCCACCACTTCAGAAAAATGGAAAAAAATTGTCACATCAGGAAATGTCCATATTTTCATGTAAGTAGAAGTAGAACATGAAATGTTTGAGTGCATGCTGCTCACATGTGCCTCCTTTTTGGATTCAGGGAAATTGGGATCGAATCCCAAAGAAATTTGGGGATTCACAAGTAACAGGTTTTATCAGATATGTCGTCACATTGGTATGTTTGGTGTTATTCGCTTCTATGTTTTATGTGCTTGCCGTTTCCATTAAATATCAATGAATTGAGCTCCCTTATTCTCGGTCATCAGTTCTCCTCAAACGAGAAGGCAGTTGAATTCTCCCGTTTCTTTTCGACCCGGAAGAAGCCTACATTTGAGAGGACACTTAATCAGAGCCTCGAGAACGTGCGGATCAATGCAAGATGGATCCAATGCATCAGGAGTGAGCCCGGACTTGCACAGATGGTGCATAACCTGCTGCAGAGTCCTTAAAGCGCTGCTGTTAGGTTGGGTCGTGTTCCTGATCTCATCGCTGTGGCCTGTGGCTGGTAATAAGTTGCCATCACATGGCATGCGTTTGTACATTTTCATGCGTGAAAAGGAGTTTGTTCTTGAAACACGACATGCTGAATTGGCTAGTACTCAACAGTAAATAGGAACACCTCATACCTAGGAGCAAAATTTGGACTCAACAGTATTATTTGTTCACATTAGAATGTTCGAGGCACATCATTCAAGACAAAAAAATGATCTTACTACCGGTACCAACACAGCTTATCGTATCAACGCTATTGTATTTACTTTCCAACTACATATTATCTATTTTAATAAAAGTAAATGTACCTTGGTGATATGAACTTATTCAGATGTGTCATATAGGCCTACATACTTTTATTTTGTATTTTTAGATCACGGACTTGTTCATCTATATTGTTTAGGTTCATAAACTTTTTTGTGGTATAGGTGTATGAAATTTTGAATGGTGCACTGTAGACCCATACATCTTCATTGATGTGACATGAACTGTTGTGGTTATGATATATACATCTCACATATCACTCTTCTATCTTTTTTGACCGGCCAGAGAAAATAATTAAGGTTGTTGCAACCTTTCGAGGATGACACTGTACGCAAAATCTTAGGCTCCTCACGACATATTATCCTTCATGAGATAGGATTGCAAAACACACAATAAACTAGGAATCTTCAGGATGTGTGTGCTCACATCCATATGTTAATGATGTGAATAAGGACCGCAACAACTTCTGTATGAACCCTTACATACTGCAAAAGCGTTTGCAATCCACTTCTCAACACTAAGAAGAGATGACCTTTGACCTCACATTTAAATGCTCGATGAAAATGTATAAATATGTAGTGCATATATAACTGAAAAGATAAAGATCATGTACCTAAATAATATAAATAGACAAGTTTTCATAAATCTATAAATGCAAAATTAAAGTTAGTGGATCTGAATGACATAACTGGGAAGTTCATAGATCTAAAAATGACATAATTAAGTAAGATTTCCATCTGGCAGCTGGGACCATGGGATTGCATGCTTGCACCGCAAGGGTGATTGCACCCTAGTCGGTGCCAAATTTGGTTCTAAAAACTACGTACTTTTATATATGGAGGGAGTTCCGCCGCAGCAAGCGGCAAGGATCGGTCATCGGGGAAAGAAGACCGAACCGCGAAACCGAAGCGTCCGATGAGCGCGTGCGGACCCCGTGCCGCTTCCCTTTCATTTACCGGCTCCTGCATTCCGTTCCCCCCCTCCGCCTCTGCCTAGCCGCCGCACGCGCGCTTCTTCGTCGGTGTCGGGCAAGAGGTGAGTCCTTAGTTCCTTCTCCTCCTCTTGTCGTCGTAGGCGGTTCCGTCAGGCCGCCCCGTCGCGGTCGTTCGCGCGGCGGATGCGTCGTCGTGGGTGGGCGCGGGATTCAGGGTTTCGTGATTGGGAAATCGCGTACTTGAGGGGGACTTCTTGTTTCGGAGGTTCTGACGTCTCGCCTTGTTTTGATATGGATTATGTAGGATTTGTTTGTGTCCCCGGCCCCGATGGTGGGGGTCAGCGTGGCGCCGCCCTCTGCGGCGGGTGTGGTGGCGAGGCTCGCGGCTCGTTGGGTGAGGATCAGGAGGGTCTCCGCCAAGCGGTCCTGGCCGCCCGGCTGCGGCAGGTTACCCGTGCCACCACCGCCAGCGCCGGAAGTGGCTGGCGATGGAGTGAAGGGTGCGGATGGCAGGGCAGATGAGGCGGTCGCCTCTGCTGCCGTTCCTCCCGCCGCTCAGAACGTCGTTCTGCATGAGCAGGGTCAGGATAAGGTGGAGATGCCGGCCTCTCCCGCTGTTGGTTCACCTACAGCGCAGAACGACTCCCTCCCTGTCCAGCAAGGGCAGGATAAGGCAGAGGAGGCAGTTACTCTGGCCGCTGTTTCTTCTGTTGAGTGCAACGGCATCCTCCAACACCCTGCGCCTCAGCAAGGGCCAGAGCAGGTGGAGGAAGAGGGAGACATAGCGGAGAACGGCGAGGTAAGATTATTGTTCAATGGCACAGATACAATATCGGTGGATGGCCACGAGGGGAACAGGAGGGCACAGGTAGCAGTGCACGCGGTGGGTGTACTAGAGAGCAACATTGTTGGCGCTAGTAGTTCTGCGCACAATGGTAGTGAGGGTGCTGGTTTGTTGGTGGTGGCGGAGGAACGTGGCGTTAGTGGACATGTGCTGAGGGATGAGGCTGCTGGTGATGCAGATGGCAGGGAGATTGGAAACAGACCAGGTGGAGGCGAGTTAGAGAGGAAGGTAGATGAAGTGGAGGGAAGCAAAAAGAGATGGTTGACATCCGCTTTGAATCCTCTACCCAAGAGGAGGGCGGTCTCAGGTGGGGCTGCTAATGAGAAAGTGGAAGGAAAGAGAGTGGTGGAAAAAGGATCTACCAAGAAACACAATGAGATCCAAGAGTCTCGGGTCGCTAGTGATACTTGTCAAGCTGATGCTGTTATAAAAGCTTCACCTAAACATGGTTTCACCAAGAAGATGGAAGGGGATATCTCACAACGTGAAGGGAAGCAAGTGGCACAAGTAGCAGTGGACGAGAAGGTGAGAAGCAAACTTGATGCAAGCTTGCAGAAAGAGGTTTTTAAGACTCCTATGACTCATGCCATTGATGCAGATACAAAAGGTAAGAGATTCAATAGCGATAAGATGAACGCGATGCTAAAGAAGACTATGAGCACTGAAAACATTTCACAATTTTCCACCGAGTCTAAGTATGGAAAACATATTACATCCAATCGAATTGAAGAGAATGATGATATGGATCCTGTCCCTAACCGAATAATTGTACAAGCATTGATGGCTCCTGACAAATGCCTTTGGAAAAAAGGAAGGAAAAGCATTGCTAGTGCTTCTAAGTCTGTTGCTCCTAGGAAGAAGTTGAAGGGAAAAGATTCCCCTTCAAGAAAACAACATCCATGGAAAGTGGCCTCTTCTAAATTGGGCAATGATGAGACTATAAATGACAATGAAGATTCTTACCACGAAGATGATAACAACACTAGGACAATTGTTGTGTATGGTGAAAACAAAGCGAAGATGGAATTTAATGTCAACCTCCCTCCCTCCGTTCCTTCTAGTTCACACCACGGACAACCTGGGGATAGTGAAGTAGATGATCGAAGGAAAGTTAGGAAGTTGCTTCAAAAGTTCCAGGTGGTATGTCGAAAACTTATGCAAGTTGAGGAGCAACGCTTACGCAACATCGGGAGGATTGACCTTGAAGCTATTAGTGTCATAAAGAAAGACCCTATGTATACGAAGTTGGAACCTATAGTGGGAAATGTTCCCGGTGTTGAAGTTGGCGATGAATTTCACTTTCGAGTGGAGCTGTCACTTGTTGGTCTTCATCGTCCTCCTCAAGCAGGTATCGACACTACTAATGTGAACGGAACTCTCGTCGCCATAAGCGTTGTTGCATCCGGAGGATATCCCGATGAACTATCGAGCTCGGAGGAACTAATTTACACTGGCTCCGGAGGAAAGGCTAGTGGCAAGAAGGATGCAGAAGATCAAAAACTAAAGCGTGGTAATCTTGCCTTGAAGAATTGCATAGAAACAAAGACTCCGGTTCGAGTAATCCATGGGTTCAAAGGTCGAAGTAGAGGTGAAGTTGCTCATTCTAAAGGCAAGCAAGTCTCAACATTCACTTATGATGGCTTGTACAACGTGGTGGCTTGGTGGCAAGAAGGTGCGAAAGGCTCGATGGTCTTCAAGTATAAATTACAAAGGATCCCAGGACAACCACAATTAGCCCTTCATGTAGTCAAGATGGCGAAGAAGTTAAAAGTACGTGAAGGTCTTCTTTTGCCTGATATATCTCATGGAAGCGAGAGAATGCGTATATGTGTCATCAACACAGTTGATGGATCGTGGCCAACACCATTTAAGTATGTCACCAAAATCACATATCCACCTTGGTACAAGAAAGAACCTCCAGCACGTTGTGATTGCACAAATGGGTGCTCGGACTCTGTTAAATGTGCTTGTGTGGTGAAGAATGGGGGAGAAATCCCATACAATTTCAATGGAGCTATCGTTGAGGCCAAACCTCTCATATATGAGTGCGGCCCATCGTGCAGGTATTTCTCTGAAAACCCTTAGCTAGTCCGGTTAATTGTGAGCTTGACAGAATATTTGCTTTTTGTTATTTCACTTAACATGTTTTATATTTCCATATTTAGATTTTAAATAGGTAATTACTTGTATCTACATTAAGCCTGGCGTTTAACTTCAGATTCAGACAACTATGAGGCAACTCCTCAAAAATAAGGAATAGCAAAAGGTGTTGGTGGCACATGGAAAATTGGATCACAAAATTTAGTTCTCAATTTAGTAGATTTTGATAGCAAACCTAGTGATACAGATATAGTTAGCTTAAACTGAATTAATAATCTGGATCTATATCTAAATTAGCTAACCATATGATAACCACCATGTGCAGGTGCCCGCCAACATGTCACAATAGGGTGAGTCAGCATGGTGTTAAAATCCCACTAGAAATATTCAAGACTGGTAATACAGGTTGGGGAGTAAGATCTCTCTGTTCTATCTCTTCAGGCAGTTTCATATGCGAGTATGTTGGTGAACTATTGGAAGATGAAGAAGCTGAAAAGAGAGAGAATGATGAATATCTATTTGACATTGGTCACAACTATCAGGATAAAGAACTTTGGGAGGGGCTAAAGTCAATTCCAGGTTTAGAATCTTCTACTCCATCCTCCAAAACAATGGAAGGCTTTACAATAGATGCAGCTGAGTGTGGAAATGTGGGAAGATTCATCAACCATAGTTGTTCGCCAAATCTCTATGCTCAGAATGTTCTCTGGGACCATGATGATGTGCAGAAGCCACATGTTATGTTCTTTGCTGTTGAGAATATTCCACCACTACAAGAGTTGACCTACCACTATAATTATACGATAGGTCAAGTCCGAGATAAGAATGGTGAGGAGAAGGTTAAACATTGCTACTGTGGTTCCTCCGAGTGCTGCGGCAGGCTCTACTAGTGTTGCTGACTGTTAAATATGTTGGAAACAGTTCTGTCATACCCTGTTAGCATTTGCTCTCTTTCATCTTGTAGAAAACTTTCTGGTACATTGTACTGGGTTTTAAACTTTTAATGAAGTTTGCATGTATCTTCTTTGTTCATGAATTTTTCTTTTGAAGAATGAAGCACACTTAATTTGCAACATATATCATGTGAAACATTCAACATGAATCTGGCCACAACAGCAGCTCCATACGTCCTCGCACCGCCGAACTTTTTGTGACTTGAAATCGACTGCCTAAGTATGCCAAACTGTTTTAGGCGGGTGTTTAGTTGTTGACTAGAGTTAGGCGCGCTACAAAAGTTAGACAACTTTTGCATCCATTGCCTAACAAAAAATTGTCTCAACTGAGACGCTCAAATCGACTGCCTAAGCATGCCACATTTTCTTAGGTGCGTCTAAGCTTAGCCTACGGTAACAAACCAAACAACAACTAACATTAGATAGCTTAGGCGTACTACAAGTGTGGCAAGTGACTAAGGTTAGGCTTAGTCAACTTAGGCATACAACCAAACAGACGCTTAGAGTACCACGTCTGGTGGCAGCACACCTATCCTGGGCACTTCCTGCCTGGTGACGGTTTGCAGCCTCCAGCCACTGGCCATAGGTGGCGAGCGGGGCGCGGGGGCTGAAGTTGACGGGCTCCTCGCCGTCCCGAAGTGCAGCGCCGCCGGTGTCCCAGGCTCCAGTTTGCGGTTGATGGCATGTAGCAGTTTATTACTCTGCCGATTGGTCTCTGAATATTTTGGGGATCAACCGCTGAATTCCTCCATTTACTCACGTTTTAAATCTCTAAGTAAGATTTTAGATTTCTTAGTTGAGCAGTGTTCTGCAGTTATCCAGTCCTGAGGTTAAGTATGTGCACTTTAGGAGGTACCATATGAAACTAAGATGGAAGAGTAACATAACTGTAACATTATGCTAGCCATTTTTTGTACCCCTGAATTGCTGCGTTTTTTTTTCTTCGAATAAATTTTCTGGCTCATTACCTTCCCTAAAGTAGTTTATTCTGATCACATCAACTTTGTGCAGGATCGTCTTTGCACTGATGATGGAGCTACTTGGAATGATGCCTCGAAATGTATATAATGTTTTGATTTCCATAGCTTTTAAGCAAATGCTGCTAGTGTTCTTAATTTTGATACATCACAGTTAATACTTTGATTTCTAGATTGCCTTGGGTGGTCGGAACTCACGCGATTTCATCAATTGACACGGGGATTTGAGGCACATCCGACTATTGCGGTGCTGGCCTCTAACAAGGTGCTTATAGAGAAGTACGAGTTCACTGAGAAAAATGCAAATGCCAATCTGACACTCTCCAGTTGCTCAACGGCTGCATAATTGCTTCAACATCCATGGCTTAATGTTGCCCCCTTAGACTATCTCCAACACTCTACTCAAATGAAACCTTAAACCTATTCTAGGCATTAAAAAGTAAAAAATTAAGCTTCAACAGATATCCCGTACACCTAGCTCATCCTGGGCTGGCTCCCCTCCATAGCCCAAAGATAGGTGGTGGACACCAGGCTCCCCATCAGTTCCAATCATTTTTTCTTCTCGAATCGTTTTCCTCTTTGTTGATCCGCTCGGGCCCGTTTTCCGCTGCAGACGCCCTCCTTGCTGCTGCAGACGACCCACCTGGCCACACCGCCTCCGTCCGTTCTCCTCCCCGTCGCGCTTGCGTGCACCTGCAATCAAGTGAATGCTACCTCGCTTGGACCCTACCACATCGGCCCCTTCCCCCGACCGAAGCCTCCAGGCGTCGACAAACCGCAACGCCTCTATCGAAGCGTACGAACGACACTTCCTCCGGTACTGCTAAATTGTACCCCACGGAGGTTCTTGTATCGGTTTGAGGCGCGGAGATCTTAGACAAGATGATGACATAGATGATTTACGTGGTTCGGGCCGCCTGAGCGTAATACCCTACTCCACGGGTTGTGTGTTGTTGTATTGAGGATTCACTGGTGCTTGTGTGTGCCAGCTTAGTTTTCACGTACCGCGCGACGCATCCCTTTTATAGTCTAAGGACTAGCCGTTACATCCCTGGCCTGGCCCGACATGTGGCCCTGGCGTAGTTAACTGCCTAATACACGATCAACAAGTACTAAATGTGGTTAACAGAGTGGTAATGTGCCTTAATGATGACGTTACCCCTATTAATAGTCTACTAATCGCGTGTTATTAATACAACATTAATAACATGTAATCAGGTCTTGTAGCTGTCGCTTTAATTGTCCCATGAAGGTCTGAGCCGTTGGAGATATCCTTGTCTTCCGTTGAAGTATTAGCTCTAAAGGTTCGATATGTGGCGGCTCCGGAGCTCTCTATCATAGGGAGGTAGGTCTGGAGCCACTATACACGTGGCAGGGCCGGAGTCTCCCTATGATGGGTGTTAGGTCTGGCCTTGTGATACATGTGTCAGTGTCGAAGCTACCCAAATGAGAGAGGCGGGTCCAGTACTATGTAACACGTGTGGCCTTCAAAAATCTTTAACTTGAACGGGGGGAACTCCTTGGATTTTCTTGTGGTATATGGAGTATCCGGTATGTAGGGTATCGATAGTAGCCCCTGGGCCCACCTCCGAGAGAAATCCTTTGAGTTAAGTTATTCTACTGGAGGTGGGGCCCTATTCGATTCCCGCGGCACAGCTTCAAAAATGCAGTTGGGGTGGTAGTTCGCGGTTGAACCATCGCTGTGTGGTTTTCCTTGAATGTGACAGGTGATATCCGAGCGGCAGATCTCACGAAATTGAAGGTCGCTGGTTTCCAATACGAAAACTGTATCGGTTCCGAGCGCCTTGTCAGGCTGCTGCCCTCGGGCCTGCCGCCGCCCATAATGACAACGGTTCGCCTGGGGTAATAACCTCGACTTTCTCGTCGGGGTGGCCCCGGGCCCCTTCTTCATTGACGGGGTAGATTTTTGAAATGTGGCCTTGCTCTTATTGCGGTTTCCATCCAAGCTTTGTGAAGGCTTACTTAAGAAAGAAGGCCTACGCGGTTTGAGGACTCTTTACACTTTTGATCGAACTCACGCTTAGAGCCTCCCAACCTTTGCCTAACTTTCCCTTCTTTCTCTCCACTTTGCCGCGATGGAGTTGGGTCTTCCCAAAAGCCGCATCCAGAGCAAGGATAATCTGATGAAGGTACAAACCTTCATGGGGTGGTCCAGCGACTCCTTCAACCAAATGATTCGGGTCTGCAAGCTTCCCTTCAAGAAGGAGCGCCGTGGCGAGATGGTGTACTTCTCAGCGTACACCATGGTTGGACTGATCCCACCTTTTTCAATTTTCATCTTGATATTACTGGACTTCTATGGCCTCCATCTGTATCACCTTGGCCCCCACTCCCTCCTGCTGGTGGCGACTTTCGTCCACTTCTACGAGATGTGGGTGGGCGTGCCTCCCTGCATCGAGCTGTTCCGAACCTTCTTCACAAACCATACCACCGGCAAGGGGACAAAGATGCTTGGCTTATACTTCTTCATGAAGCGCAAGAATTACCCCTTCAAGTACTTGAAGTCATTCCCCTCCGACAAATGGGATGACTAGAAGAAAGATTGGATCATCATTGCAGTGGAGGAACACGATAGGCTGGAGCTGCCCCAAGGACTCCCCAACATTGACGCCGATGCCTGGAACGTAGTTCCGAAGCTATGGGGTGCATTCAAGCCTGTCCTGGCCAGAATCCAAGAATGTGTGGAGGGTGGAGTGACCCCCCAAATGGTCTTTGGAAATTTCTCCGTGAACAGGTGGGCTCCACTGAAGAGAAGGGAGAAGCTCACCTGGGCCTTCAATAGTGTGATGGACGACGACCGGATTGAAATCAGTTTGAAATCCAACTTGGATGAAGAAGCTTTGAGGCTCTATCTCAAGAAATTTCAGCACGGGTCCATCGCTGATGACGCCTTGACTCCGCCGGCTGCTTCCTGCCTTTGAACATGACTCTAGAGTTCAGCAGGGAACTTCGGAGGAAGATGCCAGTGCTGGATGACCTCGGTGAAGTGGAGAAGCGCGAGACCTCCAGGGTTGTAATTTACGGAGCTTCTGAGGGGGTGGTCTTCCCTACTCCGAGCCAGAGGGTTGATGACGTCGGCAAGGGCAAGGGAAAGGGGCCAGCCGAATCTTCCAGACGGAAGAGAAAGCTGAGGCACGCCGATGGGAGCTCCGTCAGGTCTGCTCTGTCTACAACTGCCCCTTCTCCCCGACGAGGATGATCTTCGGCAGCGACACCTCGTCTGATGCAGACATCCTCAAAGAACACTAGCTCCAGACAGTCGACTCCAGTCCCAATGCCAGCTATGGGCTCCAGGTCCGGTAGTCCTTCTCAACCAACGAAGGCCTCGGCTGGAGCAACGCCGACGACAGCAACAGGCTCTGGGCGACATTCCGGAGCTTCCGCTATGCCAACCATGGCAGGCTCTGGCTCCGAGCGCCCGGTGAAGAAGTTTCACACCAATTGGAGCGGTAGCTTTCCAAGGTAAGCTTTGCTTTTTCACCTTGATTTGCCATTCTTATTTTTGTCCTATTTTGATTCTTCCGATCTTTCGACTGAAGAGCATCAAAGACGGGGGCTGGTGCCCCGGTCTCTATTGCAGCGGCCGAAACGGTGCGGGCGGAAGTTCGAGCTCTGACCCCCGCGCCTCCTCAAGTGGTGGCTGAGGTCATGGCAGCTCTGGCGCCAACTGTTGTAGACCTAGATCCTGATTCGACGCCAGAGACTCCCGTGGTAGCGCTGGACCACGGGGGAGACATACATGAAGACACTCTAGTAATGGGAGCACCAATGATTGAAGCTTCCGCTCAGGACATGGAGATGGTGGAAGCTCCGGCATCGGAGCCGGAGGTAACCGAGACTTCGGTCGTTGTGCCAGAGGTTGTTGGTGAGCTGGCAGGTGAATCACTGGTGCCAGAAGCTCCAAACCTTGAGCCGGAAGTCATTGATGCCTCGACAACCGAGTCGGTGATGCTTGAAGTTCCGGCCCTTGAGCGGGAAGTTGTTGAAGCTTTGGCAGTTGAGCTGGAGATGGTTGAAGCTCCAACAGCTGGGTCGGAGGTGGCTGACGTACCGGCGCCTGAGCCGGTGGTGGAAGTGGCTTCGGGTGAAGCTCCAACGACCGCCCTGGAGGTAATTACTCCGGAGGTGTCCATGCCCGAGCCGGAACACCATGAAGAAGTGGCGGCTGGCTCTCCACCCGCAGAGCTAGCAGTTGAAGACCCTGCGGCGGGACCTTTGGCATCAGCCCCAGTGGTAGAAGTTCCCCCAGTGGGATCTTCATCTACAGTTGCCGAGGAGCTCCGAGAGGGCGACCCTAGTGCTGTAGAAGCTCAGGGAACCACACTTGTAGCGTGGGACCCTATTTTTATTCTTGGAGACCGTCTGGTGCCAGCGGAGATGACCCGACAGGTCCGGATCCTATTCCTTTGGCATTGTCTATTGACAATGCTTGCTCAATCCCCCGACAGGTCCAACTTGCGTTCGACCACAATAGTAAGGTCCTCGAAGAAGCGTGCCACACCTTGAGGCGTTGGCACAACAAGCTTCACTTCGAGACCAAGCTGGTGCAGGCGAGGCTTCCAGACCAAAAGGAGTGGATCGAGAAGGAAAAGGCCCGGTTGGAATATTGGGGCAAGTTGCTGGAGGAGAAGGAGGCCGACATCAGGGCCCTCGACGCTAATTCTCGGGAGATTCTCAAACAAGTCAAAGAAATGAATGATGCTGCCGACGAACATCAAGACAACTTTAATGAATTAAACGAGATTCTCCTAAAGCGCCGAGCGGACCTCGATGCGAGGGAAGATAAACTCCTAGAATAGCAGGAGGATGTTTTGAAAGGGGAGGATGAGCTCGCCTAGAAGCTGACTCTGGAAGAGCAAAATTTGGTAGATCGTAGTAAGAAGCTTGATCTACGGAGTAAGGAAGATGAGGAAAAGTACTGGAAACTGGGGCAGGAGCTCTCAAAAAGAGAAGCTGATGTTGCCGCTAGAGAAAGGAAAGTAAGAGGCAGGGAGAAGGACCTGGCCGAACAACAGAACCGCATCCACCTCCGGGAAACGAAGCTAGCCGACCGTGAAAAGCAAGTTGCTGAGAGTATGCAGCAACATGCCAAAGTGGTCGAGCGCCTCGCTCGGGAAGGTTCGGAGCTAGTGGCCGCCAGGAGGTCACTTGAGGAGCTGCAGAGCTCGAGGGCAACTGAATCCCTGTAGGTATGGGATTTTCTGGGGCATGCAGACAGAGTTGTGGTGCCTCTTGGCTTCAGTCCAGTACGTCCGGAGAACCCAGCACCGGAGCTGGACCAGACGCTAGTGGCACCTGGCTCTGCTGGCGGCAAACTTGACACGATGGGTGATGTCATCACCGACCAGCTGGAGACGGAGGGAAAATCTCTGGCCAAGAACGTCGCCGAGTATGTCTTGGCATGTTACAAGAGCCGATACCCCCATCTTTCTCTAGATCTGGTCTTCGAAGGACTCATTATCAAAGAGGAGGATGCCGTTAGGGCTAGCATCCAAGAAGTTGCTGAGAAGGTTGCATCATTTTTCCGCAGGACTTAGATCCTCCAGTAGCTAGGAACTTTTCCTTTTGCCTTTTGCTGTAATCCTTATTTTGTAATCCAGTACTTTGAATGAATGAAATCCACTGTTTCTACAATGAATTCCATTTTGTTGTCCCTGTCTTCAATACACTAACCTTTATCTTGTTTGCCTCCTGATATATATACACAATTTGATTACGAACATGTACCAAAAGGATTTGACGATGTGTTGATGACTTGGACGCTTCGAACTTGTACCTTTTAGGTCCGAAATTTGTTTTTGACTTCTGTAGAAAACTTTTGATGCATTGACAGTGGGCCCCCTGGGGTTGTCGGAGATTGATAGGTCCGATGACACCCACTGTTAATGCATAGAACATCGATTGTGGGCCCCCTGGGGTTGTCGAAGCTTGGTAGGTCCGACAACACCCACTGTCAACACGTAGAATGTCGACAGCGCCCCCCTGGGATTGTCAGAGCTTGGTAGGTCCGACAGCACCCACTGTCAACGCGTAGAACGTTGACGCGGTCCCCCTCGGGTGGTTACGCCATCTTCACTTGAATTATACTTCACGTCAATGGCGGGCCCCCATGGGAGTTGCCGGAGCTTGTTAGCTCCGGCGGCGCCCACTTTCAACGTCTGAAACGTTGATGGCGGGCCCCCTTGGAGGTTGACGAAGCTTAGTAGCTCCGACATCGTCCACCATCGCTATGAGTTTTCATTTTGCTGTGTATCAAGGACAAGAAAAAAAACTGTAAAATTCATCCTCTCATCTATAACTATTTTGTGACTTACTGTTCTCATTTGAATTTTAGATCCAAAGAAAGTCGATATGATGACAAGGAAATTGATATAATCTTTTGTAGATCCGAATGCTTTTAGGACTCGCCCTATTGAGGTCTGCCAGAATGTAGGTAGAGTGGCGTACTTAAGGTGCAGGACTAGGCTAAGTCGATAACACACTTCAGACCTGTGTTGGCTTGGCGTTCAGGCGAGTAGACCATGCATCAATGCTAGGATCCGAAAAGACCAATTGTATAACTTGTACAACATATGAATAACTTGGACTAAAAATCAAAAAGAATTGCACAACTTGTTATAGACAAGAAGGAGAAGGATAAATAAAAGAGAATGAGCCTGCACAAAATTAATGCATGTGAAGTCTGCTTTTATATAACAATGCCTTTCATTATAGGTCCGGATTACAGGGGAGACAAGGACACACTTAGGGTACAGAACCAAGCTAAGCGTGCTATACATCTTGTACTAACCCAGGGCAGGTAGCTACACTTTTAGTGTTGCGTCTGTGTCAAGTGTTGCTTGAACTTCTCGGACCCTCCCGGAGGGGTCCGAATGTTCTTCCGGAGATCCTACTCGACTCTGTTTATAGACTCTATAATTTACATTGCATATAATTACAGACTCACCTCTGTGACACTAAGTATAGAACTTACAGAGGTGATCGATGTTCCAAGGATTAGGAAGTGGGGTCCCATCCTCAATTGACAAGCGAACGCATCCGGAACGGAATACTTTGATCACTCGGAAAGGACCTTTCCAGCTGGGGGAAAGTTTGTTCATCCCTTCACGAGTTAGTATACTCCGCAGTACCAATTCACCTTCCTCGAGCTCTCGGTTACTCACATGCCTTTGATGATAGCGCTGGAGCGCCTGACGGTAACGTGCATTTCGAACTGATGCTTGGCACCTTCCCTCATCGACGAGGTCAAGGTCTTCACGCCGGAGCTGGTCCCGCGCGACTTTGTCGAAAGTCCGGACCCGGAGTGGCCCCATGGTGATCTCCGGAGGAAGGTCTACTTTAGCTCCATACACCAGGAAGAAGGGTGTCTCTCCAGTTGACCGGTTAGGTGTAGTCCTGCTTGCCCACAGTGCGGACGGAAGCTCTTCGATCCAGTTTGCTCCATGTTTCTTCAAACGCTCATAAGTGTGCGTCTTGAGTCCTTTCAATATCTCTGCGTTTGCTCTTTCAGCTTGGCCATTACTTGCTGGGTGAGCTACTGATGCATAGCTGACTTGAATGCTGATATCTTCGCAATATTCTTGAAATGATGCACTTGTAAATTGGGTTCCGTTGTCAGTAATGACTCTGTTCAGAACTCCAAATCTGTAGACTAAGGTCTTCAAGAACTTGATTGCTGATTGCTTATTTATAGTCACAACTGGAGTAGCTTACGACCACTTGGTGAATTTGTCGATAGCGACATACAGGAACCTGTAACCTCCGACGGCTTTTGGGAAGGGTCCCAAGATGTCCATGCCCCACACAGCGAATGGCCATGTAGAAGGAATCATTTGCAGTGACTGAGTCGGTGTGAATTTGTATTGCAAGAACTGGCACGCTTCACGCTTTTTCATTAACTCTACTGCATCCTGGATTGTTGTAGGCCAGTAGAAGCCATGCCGAAAGGCTCTGCCGACCAACGTGCGGGAAGACGCATGGTTCCCACATTCGCCTCCATGGATCTCCGCGAGGAGCTTGCGACCTTATTCCCTTACAATGAACCACATTAGGATGCCGTTCGAACCGTGCCGGTAGAGATCCCTTTCTACCAATGTGTATCTTTTAGCCAATCTGACCATTTAGTCAGTGGATACACCGTCTTCAGGAAGGATGTTGTCTTTCAAGTAGCTCCAGATCTCTAAGATCCATGCATCAGAGCCAGCTTGAGCTTCTGAGTCTTGCGTGCTAGGTTGCTCGAAGCTTCCTGCAACACCTACGACCCTTGGTGGATGCCATGGTAACAGGGCTACCGGGACCGCCAGCTTTGAGGTGCTGGTCTCGCTCTGTTTGCTCAGTTCGGCACACTGAGCTGTTGGTCTTGACAACCTCCGGACGAAGATTCCGTCAGGAGACGGAGCTCCGGTTGAGGCCTTCGTCGAGAGTTCGTCAGCTTTAGCGTTATGGAGACGCTAAATATGGTGGAGATCCAGGACTTCAAAGTCCTTCTGGAACCTCTGGACTTCAAGGAGATATGCAATTAGTTGGGGGTTGTTGCACCAGCATTCACCTCTGACTTGCTTTATGATTAGCTGCGAATCACCCTTCACCAACAGTTGCTTGACACCATAGGATAGTGCCACCTTGAGCCCGTAGATGAGAGCTTCATACCCTGCCATGTTGTTGATCGCTTTGAAGTCCATATGAACCATGTATTTGACCTTCTCCCCGGTCGGAGCGAGGAAGAGGATTCCAACTCCGGCCCCCTGCTTCTGCACGGAGCCATCGAAGTAGAGGGTCCAATGAGGCTTAGTGAAGAACAGAACCTTGAGTTCCAACTTCTGCTCACTGGGGTCCCCAGGATTTGATGGAGAAGGAGTCCACTGCGCCTAAAAATCAGCCAAGGCCTGACTCTTGATAGCTTGTCACAGCAGGAATTCAAGATTGAATTCTGCCAGCTCTGCTGCCCACTTGGTGATGTTTCCAGTAGAATTAGGATTATGCAGAATTGCACGGAGTGGATAAGAAGTTACCACTAATATCTTGTGGGCTTGGAAATAATGACGAAGCTTCTTTGAGGCAATAAGAACTGCATAAAGCAACTTATGAACCTCAATGTATCGAGTCTTGGCATCGTGTAATACTTCGCTGATGAAGTACATTGGGTGCTGGACAGTCCGGAACCTCTCAGAGGGGTCTCAAGCTTCTTCTCCATTGACCCGGACTGTCCCGGAGGGGTCCAGACCTTCTTGTTCATCTAACTGGACCCTCTCAGAGGGGTCCAAATCTTCTTGTTAATCTTCCCGGACTCTCCCGGAGGGGTCCAGAACTTCATCTTGATCAGTCGTTTGGACTCCCTCAGATGAGAGAGGTTGATCTTCTAACATTTCGCCTTGAAGATCTGTGCTGGGGACTGGGACCTAGACTCGCCTTCAGGTAGCTTCGGACCCTCCCGGAGGGGTCTGGGCTCCTGGATTGGATATGGCTCTGGTCTTTCCGCGACCAGGACCATGCTGACAACTTCTGTAGTTGCAGAAATGTAAAGCAGTAGAGGCTCACCAGGGTTTGGAGCTACCAAGATTGGTAGTGTGGTGAGGAGCTGCTTGAGCTCTTGGAACACCTTTTATGCTTCTTCGGACCAATGGAATGGCCCGGACTTCCTCATGAGCTTGAAGAAGGGAAGTGCCCGCTCTGCCAGCCTTGAGATGAACTGGCTGAGCGCAGCTAGACATCCAGTTAACATCTGGACGTCCTTGATGCGGGCTGGGGGCCACATATCTTCTATAACCTTGATCTTCGCCGGGTTTGCCTCAATTCCTCGGTGAGTCACCAAGAAACCAAGGAGCTTCTCGGAGCTAATCGCAAAGATGCACTTGTCTGGGTTCAGCTTGGTGCGCGTGATGTGCAGCTTGTCGAAGACGACTTGCAAATTGTCAAGGAGTGACTCCTTGTTCTTGACCTTTACAACGATGTCATAGACATACACCTCCACCAAGTCCCTAATGAGTTCTCCAAAGGTTTTGTGCATAGCTCGCACAAAGGTTGAAGCAGCATTTTTAAGACTGAAGGGCATGACAGTATAACAGTACAACCTATCTACTGTAATGAAGGCAGTATGCTCTTCATCCTCTCTAGACATTTGGATTTGATGATATCTAAAGTATGCATCTAGGAAACACAATAGCTCACACCCCGAGGTGGAGTCCACTATCTGATCTATTCTAGGTAGTGAAAATGGATCTTTTGGACATTCCTTATTTAAGGTGGTGTAGTCGATACACATCCGAAGCTTCCCGCCGGCCTTGGGTACAGCAACTGGGTTTGCCAGCCATTTTGGGTGATGAACCTTCCGGATGAAACCAGCTTCGAGTAGCTTCTTGATCTCCTGTCGGATGAAGTTCTGCCGCTCGACTGATTGCTTCCGGGGCTTTTGGTGTACAGGCCGTGTGTTGGGATAAATCTTCAGATTGTCCTCAATCACCTCCCTAGGTATCCCAAGCATTTGCGATGGTTGCCAGACAAACACGTCAACATTCTCCCGGAGGAAAGTGATAAGCGCGAGTTCCTATTTGTTGTCCAGACCCCCCGATATACGGGTGGTCTGAGCAGCATCAGAACCAATTTGGACGACTTTGACGGATATGTTGTTGTCGTTGCTTGGCTACACACATGGTGCAGAGGTTGAGCCTCGGTGACGAGTGCTCGGAGGTTGAGCAACTTGCTCTTTGCCGGATGCCTCCTCTTGTGCTGTTGCAAGCGCGTGGAGTTCTTCCAGTGCGGTGATTCCCGTAGTACGGTCTCCACGGATGCGGAGAACACCGAAAGGTGTTAGCATCTTTAGCACCAAATAGTCATAGTGGGCTGCGGCCATAAACCTATGCAGAGCAAGCCTGCCTAGGATGGTGTTAACGGGTAAGCTGATCTGCGCGACGTTAAAGACCAGCTTCTCAGTCCTATATTTCTCCCAAGTTCTGAAGGTAACCGGGAGTGTGATGGATCCGAGAGGGCTAATGGCCCCCAAACCTACCTCAGAGAAAGGTCGTGAGGGATGTAGGTCCGAGGGTCAGAGCTGGAGCTTGACGAAGGCTTGATAGCTCAGGAGGTTTAGCCCCGCACCTCCGTCCACCAAAACATGTTAGAGTTGGACGTTGTTGATGGTAGGAGACACCATCAGTGGCAATTGGCCAGCTTCGATCATGTTCCTCAGGCAGTCCGTAACATCGAAGGTGATGGGACTGTCCATCCATTTTCTATGAGGTTCCGCCCTTGTGATAGGAGCTGCAGTGGCCATGTCCCGCCGCATCATCTTGAGGACACGGCGAGAAGTGATGTTCCAGGAACCACCATAGATGGTGTTCAGGTTCCTTCGATGCTCGTTGTCAGAGACTTCGGAATCGTCGTCAACCGTGTTGTACATAGCCTTCAAGACCTTCTTGGGATCCTGAAAGCCTAGCTCCATGTCAGTCGAGCTTCGTCGACTTTTTATTTTTCTTCCCGATTGCGGAAAGGAGCTTCCTCTCGGCGCTTGTTGTAGCGCTCAACAAGGTTCTGGACCTCTCGGCAGTCCTATAGACTGTGCTTGTCTGTCTTGTGGATTGGACACCACATTTTGGAGCTGCCATCGTCTTCTGACGAAGGTCGAGGTCATTTTTCGGGGAATGGCCCCCGGCCACCCGGAGCTTCAGTAGCCGCAGCAGCAGGTGCGCCGACCGACGGTTTTTTCTTGAGATAGTGGCTTCAGCCTCGGAGGACTTCTTATTAACCTCCGAAGCTGGCTTTGAGTGCATCTCACGGCCCTCTGCAGCTCTAGCACAGACTGAAGAGCTCTATGACGCTAGTGACTTCTTTTGTCGCCAACCTCTCCAACATCTTCTTGTCCCGGATGCCCTGTCCGAATGTGACAATAACATAAGCGTTCGAGATAGAAGGGATGGTATTGCGTATCTGAGAGAACCATTGAATAAAGGATCACAACGACTCTCCCGATTTTTGCTGAACAGCAAAAAGATCCAGTTCAGTGCCGGTTTGGGTGTAGGAGCTCCCGAAATTGGCGGTGAACTATTGGCATAATTCTGCCCAACTGTTGATGGAGGCAGGCGGGAGGCTCATGAATCAGGACCTGGCTATCCCGTTCAGAGCCACAGGGAAATAATTGTCCATCACGACCTCATTGCCCCCTGCCGCAAGGATAGCGGTAGAGTAGATTTGAAGGAATTTGGCAGGGTTGACAGTCCTGTCGAATTTCTCTGGCAAATGAGGCTGAAACTTTTGTGGCCATCTAACAATGTGTAGATGCATAGCCAGGGCAAAACAACCTCCTCCTACTACCAAAGGAGCAGGGTTGTCCCGAGCTTCTCGCCTCTCACGAGCACGCTCGATATGGGCGCGGCTGTCCTGCTGTCGATAACGGCGGTCGAGCTCCGACCGCAGGTCATGCGTTGAAAGCCTCGATGCAGTGTGGGCGCGACGTGCCCCGGAGGGCAGCGAAGTCACCTGTTGGGATACAACACGTCTCCTGTGCTGTGAAGCTTGCATACCATGTCTTCCTAACAAGATCCGACGCTGTGAAGGTGCCTGCCCCGAAGGAGCAGGACCTTGATTGCTGATGCCATCAGCCGCATCTGCAACCATATGTTCAACATCAGCCCTCCACTGCTCCATCGATCCCTGGGGTGCTCCTGGAGGTGGCGGACGTTGGAGTAGAGTACGCACAACAACAAGCGCGTGCTCAGGGTTGTTATTCATTGATGCCATGATCGACGCGAGTACTCAATCCTGCTGTCCAGCATTATTTGCTAGAATAGATGGTGGTGGTGGTGGTGCGACGCCTGCCGGGACAACGGTGCCCGCTGGTTGCTGCATGTTGGAAGGATTCCCTCCAACAGGTTGCACAACGTTGTTGCCGTTGGATTATCCTGCGGTAGAGTTCACCATCTTGTGATCTCAGGCGCCCCTACCTGGCGCGCCAAATGTCGAAGCGTACGAGCAATATTTCCCCCAGTACTACTAAATTGTAGCTCGCGGAGGTTCTTGTATCGGTGTGGGCGCGCGGAGATCTTAGACAAGATGATGACACAGATGATTTACGTGGTTTAGGCCGCCTGAGCGTAATATCCTACTCCACGGGGTGTGTGATGTTGTATTGAGGATTCACTGGTGCTTGTGTGTGTCATCTCAGTTTTCATGTACCGCTCGGCGCAACCCTTTTATAGTCTAAGGACTGACCGTTACATCCCTGGCCTGACCCGACATATGGCTCTGGCGTAGTTAACTGCCTAATACACGATCAACAAGTATTAAATATGGTTAATAGAGTGGTAACACACCTTAATGATGGCGTTACCCTATTAGTCCACTGATCGCATGTTATTAATAAGGCATTAATAACACGTAATCAATTCTTGTAACTGTCGCTTTAATTGTCCAATGGAGGTCAGAGTTGTTGGAGATCTCTCCGTCTTCCGTTTAAGTCTTAACTTCGAAAGTTCGACATGTGGCGGCTCCAGAGCTCCCCATCGTAGGAAGGTAGGTCCGGAGCCACTATACACGTGGTAGGGCCGGAGCCTCCCTATGACGGGTGTTGGGTCTAGCCTTGTGATACACGTGTCAGTATCGGAGCTACCCAAATGAGGGAGGCGGGTCTAGTACTGTGTAACACGTGTGGTCTTCAGAGATCTTCAACTTGAACAGAGGGAACTCCTTGACTTTTCTTGTGATATTATGGAGTACCCGGTACGCAGGGTACCGACAGCCTCTTGAGACAACGTAATGGAGCCGGGTAGAGGCAGAGGGTGACAAAGGTAGTGGTTGTCATTGATGCCACCGATCATGTCCCTGTTCTGCCGGCGAGCAGCCAGCGCTAAACGAGGCCTCAATCAGGTGAATGGTCTGCGGCACCTCCGTCCCCCGTTCTTCCTCTGGTGTTTCAGATCATTTGTCTCCCGTTATCCTCCCATGGAGCGAAATCAAGTGGCCGAGGGACGAACAGACGGATGGGTGAGTGTAAATTGGTGCTCTGTTGGAGATCACAGAAAAATAGGCTATGATTTTCTGGTTTCAGCAATCCCAAATGTTAAATTAGAGCTCCCATTTTAGGCTTCCTTGTTGGAGATAGCCTTAGACAATAACCTAAAACACTGCTAGACTCTTCAGTTGGTGTTTCAGAGAAGTAAAGGAAAGAGAATGAAGAAAGATAAGCTAATAAAGCAAACGCTACCCCTTCTATGTAGTAAGATGCTTAGATTTCACGAGCTCAATTTGAAGACTTTCTGGTTGAGTTTTTTTTTCCTGAATAGAAAATGGTTGTTTTAGGGATTGCAACAGGTCGAGTTTGGATCGGATAGAACAAAAACCCGACCTGACTTGAACTAGTGCGCGGGTAAAATTTCCAACCCGAACCCGCACTCACGGGTAGAAAAGACTACTCGAATCCGAACCCGGCAGGTTTTATGCGGGGTTTGGGTAACTGACAGATACCCGTTAGACCACAGCAGGCATGAGTTGGAGCAGGACACTCGGTCTCCGTTTCTCCTGACATAAAATTACCTGTTGCGTTTTCCTTGGCGAGGTGGGACTAAACTTCCACTGGTCCTGTGCTAGGTGCTCTAACTCCCGCACGGGCCCATGCCGAGCGCCCAAGGCGGCTGCCCGTTCCTTTCCAGATGCGGCCCATTCCCAACACCCAAGGCGGCCACCCACACCCCTTCTGATGCGGCCCACTCCCAGCGCCAATGGCGGCCGCTCGCGCCCCTTCCGATGTGGCCGACTCCCAGCGCCCATGGCGGCCGCTCGTGCCCTCCCGTCTTCGGTCTTCCCGATGTGCCTAAGCGCCGCGCCGCTCGCCCCCTTCTCGATGCGGCCACGCCCCGCGCCCAGAGTGCCCTGCCGCCAGCGCTACTTCCCATCTTCCCGATGTGCGCAAGGCGCCGCACCGCTGGCGCCCTTCCTGATGTGCTCAAGGCGCCCTACGCCCCAAATCACACCGCCATCCGTTGTCTCGAGCCGCTCCAGTGCTCTGCTGCCGTCCTACGCGCTTCCAACTCTGCCGCGCGTCCTACCGCCACAACCGAGGGACGAACACGGTACCCATCACGAGCTGTGCTGCCGCGCGGTTGCGTCTGGCTATACCGTGGTGGTTGAAGACCGTCAAACCGGGGACGGGTCGAGCTGTCAGGATGTAAACTGGCCTGTGGGTGAGGTGGGCTGAGCTGCTTTCATGTGGGCCGAATTGAAACATCGGGTAACTCGTCGGGTACTCGCGGGTAAAAAATAAAATCCGCACCCGTAAAATATCTAGTCAGGTAGATTGTAGCCGCGGGTAAAAATTTCCACTCATACCCGCACCAGTCGGGTACCCGAACCCGTGAATACAATTATCATCCCTAGATTGTTTTGTTAGATTTGAAATATGTTAGGAGTAGCTACCCAGGAAATGAGTAAGCCTCTACGTTTGTTGTATGGGGTTGGATGGTCACGGTTAGATTTGTTGTGGCTGCAGAGATCCAAATCCTTCTCCTGAGAACATATTCTATTGTACATTAGAATTTATAATTTTTAAAGTCATTTAGGAGTAACAATTTCACCCTGCAAAAGGAACCCATACCACTTTGCACTGATAATGGTTTTGTGAACCTCAGCTGAAAGCTTTTTGCCTAGTATGTGAATGTGATCTTTATGCAATTGCCACCTGGAATCATTTGCGCGCATGAGTGAATGCAGCTGGGGCGTGCCAGCGGCAGCACCTCTACCTTGTCTCCTATGACTGGATTCAGTATCCGCAAGATAGACCCTGCCATGGTCGTCCGACGACTCCGACTCCGAAGTGGCCGAGCAGCGGGATGAGGCTTCCATACTCCCATTTGTACTCTCATGCGTACTTTTGCTGATGTGTCATATTCTCATTTGTTGTGGAAGTATGATAGTTAATATAAGCATTAATGAAAAGACCAATGAAATTGTAACACATCTGCGGAAGTATGTATAGAAACACCGAACGAGAGTATGAAAGCCGTGTCTCGAGCAGCGGCTGCATAGTATTATCTTCTGCTTCGAGGCTGCATCGTGCTGGGCGTGTTGTCCTACGGCCGCACGCGTTTGGACTCCAACCTGGAGGCCTAGCTGGGTTAGGCTTTGCCCACTACTTCTTCCGGAAAGAATGTCGTTGTAACTTCTATTCAAAGTTTTCTAAAAAATATTGTTTTTTATTTTTTCAATACATTTTGATCGAATATATCCCTATATAGTTTGTTTCATTCTACGTAATATTTACATCTTGCACCTAGGATATTGTATCTTGATCAATCAGCTAACGATACTTACTATATTTACTATGGACAAAAATGGTAAACCGAAGTAAAATTAATCACTAAATCTTGCACAAGACTGTTAGTTGTGATCTCGGGGTGACGTGGGCAACAACCACACCCCCGAGTCAAACTCCCCTATACGCGTTGAAAGCATCTAGGCCCCATGAGGTACGGTTTCGGTGATTAATGACAACCATTCGATATTACTAATGAATTTGTGAATGCAATGTCTCAATAACACTCAATCAAATGAAATCAAAATTATATTGGAGACCCATATAAAATCAACGAATGAGATCAAATCAAATCATATGAAGACAAGAAGTGAAAGCTCTAACTTGATATCACTCAATGCTTGAAGACAATCAAAACAACATTTCAAACAAGTGTCAAAGAGGTCACAAGTTCAAATTCCAAAAGAACAACTCAAAACAACTCGAAGTCAACAAGTTGAACACACCGGATCATCCGATGGTTTTTGAGTTGACTGCATCGGTCGAGTTGTGTGAACAGAAGAAGAAGACCTCAGAGCAAAGAACTCACCGGATCATCCGATGTGGGTGGCTCAGTGACATCGGTCCATCATCACAGATTGCAACACTGTTGGACCAAGTGAAGCACCGGATCATCCGATGTGCAGACTTACACACATCAGTCGATCACTCCAGTAAGCTTCAAGATCAAGCAAAATTCTGGAGGAAGAGCCACCGGATCATCCGATGAGAAGACAGATCAACATCGGTCTAACAACGGTCATATCTGACACAGTGACATCAGCTAATTTGGCTTTGACCGATGTTGACTGAAGGGGAGACATCGGATCATCCGGTGTTCGCAGAGAAGTGATGTCAGCCTACTTTTCCAACGGCTATCTCGTGGAGGCTGGCTATTTATACCCCTTCAACCTGTCAAATCGACAAGACTTGAAGCCCAGACATACTCTACACATCCTAGAGCATTCAAGCAATAGAGCTACCACTTTCACATCATTTGCTCATCATTTGTACACCAAGAGATAGGCTAGAACTAGCTAGAGATAGTGCTTGGGTGCCTCCATTCTTGGTGATTGGAGTCTCTAGTGTAGTGAGAGCCATAAGGGAGTGTCCCTTGGTGTGTGCGACTTCCGGAGCTTGCCAAGAAGATTGTGGAAGCCCGAAGGATTCCAAAGTGTACAAGGCTTGAGCTCCACCTTGCCGAGGTTGGCGAACGGAGAAGAATAGTGAAGAACCCCCTTGTCCCGGTGACTTGGGAGTGGCAAAACCCTTCGGTGGGTGCCACAACGTGGATGTAGGTAGATCCTTGTGATCTTACCGAACCACGGGATAAACTCCGTGTCCCTTGAGCGTTTGCATCCCTCTCCCTTTTTACACTTATGCAATCTTCATTCCGCAACTTTAATTTACATTGATTGCATAGTTTAATCGCATAGGGAATTGGGCTTGAGGTCGTTAATCTTAATTGTTTTAAAAATTGAAAGAAAGCCCAATTCAGCCCCCCCTCTTGGGCGTTTCGATCCTTACAATTGGTATCAGAGCAAGGTTGCTCATAGGATCATTCTAGCTTTACCGCTAGAGAGCTTAAATGGCCAAGAATGGGGGTTCGGTTCCCACCTTCGAGGGCAAGAACTTTGCCTATCGGAAAGCACGCATGCGTGCCTACCTAGAGGCTATTGCTCCCGAAGTCTGGGAAGCGACCCATGCGGGATTTGGAGATCTCAACTATGTTGGTGATCAACTAAAATGGGATGCTAAGGCTAGAAATGCCATCTATGAATGCATAAGTCAAGACGTTTTTGCTAGAATTGCTAGTAAAGAGAAAGCTTGTGAAATTTGGGCATGTTTAATTGAAATTCATGAGGGCTCATCTCGTGTTAAAGAACTCAAATATCACTTGCTAAAATCCAAGTATGATGAATTCAAAATGCTTCCTCATGAGAATGTTAACCAAATGTTTTCTCGCTTAAATGTGCTCATTGAGGAGATTAACGCACTTGACATTGCTTCTCTTGGTAAGGGACTTATCAACCGCAAGATCCTCATGCTTCTACCTAAGCCCAAGTACAACATTATCAACTCAATGCTCCAAAAGGAATCACTTGACAACATTGAAGTCTCGGAGCTCATTGGAGAAATTCATGCTCATGAGATGAGCGTACTTGGAATGATGGAGGAGTCATCGTCAAAAACTATTGCTCTCAAGGCTTCAACCAAGAAGACAACTCCCAACAAAAAGAAAGTGGTTGAGCCTAGCTCAAGCGAAGAAGAGCAAGCAACAAGCGAAGATGACGATGATGAGCTTGCGTTGATGGGCCACATATCATATGATTGTCCAAGACCCGACAAGAGGAAGGACAACCACAAAGGAAAGTATAGAAAGCTAGAAGAAAGTGATGAAGATGAAGAAGAGGTCAAGCCCAAGCGCTCCTTTGGAAAGAAGAAATTTGACAAGGGCAAGAAGACCAAGCTCTTTCCAAAGAAGAGAAGAGGGCCTCAAAAAGTCTTCATGTGCGAGGCAAATGAGTGGATCACGGATGAAGAGTCAAGCGATGAGTGAAGATGAAGAAAACTTGGCGGGCCTTGCCATCGTCGACAAAGACAACTCACCTCTTCGTCCACCTCCTATGTGCCTCATGGCTAAAGGTAACTCTAAGGTATGTGACGATTCTAGCGATGATGATGATGAGCTCTCCCCCGATGAACTAGCATCTATGATTAATGAATACCATGTCATCATAAAAAGGGAGAAGAGCAAGGTTAAGGCACTTGAACAAGCTTGTGCCACGCTTGAGAGTGCAAAGCTCGATTTGCATGACAAGTATGTAACCATACTTAAAGAGAATGACACGCTCAAATCACATGTCAAGCAAATCGAGAAGGAGAATGCTCAAATCAAGCATGATCATCATGAGCTTGACTTAGCAAACCAAGCACTCTTGGGAAAACACAATGACTTGGTTCAAGAACATAAAGTGCTTAACCTTGCTTATGAAGCAATTGAACTAAAAATGAAAAACATGAAAAAGGAAACTCTTGATGGCAAAGTATCAACTATTTCACATGCCAATAATACTTTGGATAAGTATTTGCCTTTGAAAGCAAGCCTTAGGGAGAAGGAATTGATGGACGAAATTGAAAGTCTCCGCACTAGTGTGGTGAGACTTTCCAAGGGGGAGGACAAGCACAAGGAAATCCTCTACCAACAAGCCAAAGGCTTCAACAAGAGAGGACTTGTATCCTTCCCGGTGCTCAACAAAGGGAAGGTGCCCTCACCGGAGCTTAGGACGAGCTTCATCAAAGAAGTTGGATCCTATTGCCAACATTGTAAGGTCACCGGACACCACACGAGGGAGTGTCCTCTTCCCAACCGTCCTTCTCCCAAATTGCCTCCTAACTACAAATCTACTTTCCATGATTACCACTATCTCTTAAGCAAAGTAGGTGGCAAGGTGAAGGCAAGGTTCATCGGCGAAGACATGAAGGGCATGAAGGGGAAGCTCCCCAAGCAACTTTGGGTCCCAAAATCACTTGTATCACACATACAAGGACCTAAGTTAGCTTGGGTGCCTAAACTCAAAAACTAACTTCATGTGTGTAGGTGAACTACAAAGCCGGAGGAAAGCATTGGGTACTCGATAGCGGGTGCACTCAACATATGACCGGCAATGATGGTATGTTCACCACCATAGAGAACCCCAATAATCATGAACAAGTCACCTTTGGTGACAACTCAAAGGGGAAGGTAATTGGTTTAGGTAAAATTGCTATTTCACATGATTTGTCCATTTCTAATGTACTATATGTTAAGTCACTTAGTTTCAATCTACTTTCCATTGCACAACTATGTGATCTTGGACTAACGTGCACCTTTGACAAGAATGGTGTTGTAGTAACTAGTGAATCAAGCAAAGAACTAATCTTCAAAGGATTTCGGCATGGACATCTTTACTTGGTGGACTTCTCCAACAAGGATGCTAGATTGACCACTTGTCTTTTCACTAAGACAAGCTTGGGTTGGCTATGGCATCGACGCATTGCTCACATTGGGATGAGCAAGCTTAAGAAGTCGTTCAAGCTTGGGATGGTGACCGGCGTGAAGGATGTCACGTTTGAGAAGAACAAGCTTTGTAGTGCTTGTCAAGCCGGGAAGCAAGTTGCTTCACACCACCCAATGAAGACAATGGTGTCAACCTCCAAGCCGCTTGAACTACTCCACATGGACCTCTTCGGACCATCCACATATCAAAGTCTTGGTGGTAATTTCTATTGTCTTGTTATTGTTGATGACTATTCTAGATATGCTTGGACCTTGTTTCTAGGTGACAAGGGTGAAACTCCGGAAATCTTCAAGACCTTCGCTAAACGTGCTCAAAGGGAATTTCAACTTCCCATCATCAAGGTCCGGAGTGACAACGGCACCGAGTTCAAAAACTACAACATTGGGGAGTGGTGTGATCGTGAAGGCGTGAAGCATGAGTTTTCGGCCACATACACCCCTCAACAAAACGGTGTCGTTGAAAGGAAGAACAAGACTCTCATCACCCTTGCTAGAGCAATGCTTGATGACTATGGCACGTCGGAGAAGTTTTGGGCCTAAGCAATCAACACGGCGTGCCACGCCGCAAATAGGGTCTATCTTCACCGACTACTCCAAAAGACCCCATATGAGCTCCTCATTGGGAGAAAGCCCAACATCTCCTACTTCCGAGTCTTCGGGTGCAAATGCTATATCTACCGCAAGAAAAGGCTCGGTAAGTTTGAAAGAAGGTGTGATGTTGGTATCTTTCTTGGTTATGCGTCAAACTCAAAAGCATATCGAGTATTCAACCAAACCTCCGGGTTAGTTGAAGAAAGTTGTGATGTTGAGTTTGATGAGACTAATGGCTCCCAAGAGGAGAGTTTTGGTCATGATGATATAGATGATGAGCCTCTACGAGAAGCCATGAAAAACATGACCATTGGAGACATCAAGCCCGAAGTTGAGGAGAGCAGTGATCAAGGGGGAGCATCAAGTTCCAACATCAACACCTCCATGGCGCCTCAAGTTGATGAAGAAGAAGAAGAGAAAGATGATCCATTGCCAATGCAAGATTCACAAGCCACACAACACCAACAACAAGAAGAAGTCCAAGATCAAGTCCAACCACAAGACGCGCAAGATGCTTCACCACCGCCAAGTGTACCACAATCACTTATGAGGCATGGACGCATCTCCAAGGCGCATCCGATTGATCAAATCATCGGAAGTCCGTCACGGGGAGTAAGTACTCGTTCTCGCCATGTCGCTTCATTTTGTGAGCACTACTCTTTTGTTTCGTGTGTAGAACCCACTCATATAGAGGAAGCACTCCAAGATCCAAATTGGGTGATGGCCATGCAAGAAGAACTCAACAACTTCACCCGCAATGAAGTTTGGGTATTGGAGGAGCGACCCAAGGACAAGAACGTCATCGGTACGAAGTGGGTATACCGGAACAAGCAAGACGAGAATGGCGTCGTGGTCCGCAACAAGGCAAGACTTGTGGCCAAGGGTTTTTCACAAATTGAAGGACTAGACTTTGGAGAAACATTCGCTCCGGTCGCTCGGTTAGAAGCTATTCGCATACTCCTTGCCTTTGCTTCACATCACAATATAATGCTTTATCAAATGGATGTTAAAAGTGCCTTTCTCAATGGCTTTATTGACGAACTTGTTTATGTTGAGCAACCTCCCGGGTTTGAAGATCCGAGGAATCCTAACCATGTGTATAGGTTACACAAGGCGCTCTACGGGCTCAAGCAAGCACCTAGGGCGTGGTATGAACGTCTAAGGGATTTCTTGGTCATGCAAGGATTCAAGATCGGGAGGGTGGACACTACACTCTTCACTAAGGACATCGACGGGGATTTATTCATTTGTCAAATTTATGTCGATGATATCATTTTTGGCTCAACTAACAAATCTCTTAGCCATGAGTTTGGCACCATGATGTCTAGGGAATTCGAGATGTCAATGATTGGAGAGCTCAATTTCTTCCTGGGATTTCAAATCAAGCAACTTCAAGAGGGGACCTTCATCTATCAAGAGAAGTACACAAAGGACCTCTTGAAGAAATTTGAGATGGGAGATTGTAGCTCAAGAAGCACTCCAATGGCGACAAATTGCCATCTCGACGCGGACATGGACGGTAAACCTATTGATCAATCTCATTATCATTCTATGATTGGCTCATTGTTATATCTTACCGCATCTAGGCCCGATATTATGTTTAGTGTGTGCTTGTGTGCTCGCTTTCAAGCGGCACCTAAAGAATCGCATAAGAAGGCGGTCTTTAGGATACTTTGGTATCTCAAGCATACCTCAAGTGTAGGTTTGTGGTACCCCAAGAACGCTAGTTTCCATCTCTTGGGATACTCGGATTCGGACTTTGCCGGATGCCGTGTGGATCGCAAGAGTACCTCCGGTGGGTGCCACTTACTTGGGCGTTCCCTAGTATCTTGGTCGAGCAAAAAGCAAAATTCCGTGGCTTTGTCCATCGCGGAGGCGGAGAATATAGCGGCCGGTGCATGTTGTGCCCAAATTCTATATATGAAGCAAACCCTATTGGACTTTGGAATTAAAATTGGTTGTGTGCCTCTCCTTTGTGACAATGAAAGTGCGGTTAAGATAGCTAGAAACCCCGTTCAACACTCCCGCACTAAGCACATTGATATTCGTCATCACTTCTTGCGGGATCATGAGGCTAAAGGAGACATCTCTTTGCAAGGTGTTAGATCCGAAGAACAATTGGCGGATATCTTCACAAAACCACTTGACGAGAAAACCTTTTCTAGACTTAGAAGTGAATTAAATGTGCTAGATGCATCTAACGTCATGTAAGTTGCCATGTTCATGTAAGGATGCATATCATATAGGTCTTGTCTAACTCCCAAAGGATAGGGGCAAGCTAGAAGTAGTTTTCCCTGAGGAAGCCTTTGGAAGGTTCAAACTTGGCAAGATAGATTTATTTTATGCCTTGTATGATCCCTGTCATATAAACTTGCACTCATTTAATCTCTTGCACTATAATTTGTTTGGCATTGCATACGGTAGATTGTCACAAAGGGGAACCCACCTCATGAGAAGGAGACTTGTTTGAAATGCAATATCTCAACTCATATAAGGTGGAAAGAACAAAATGTTAGGTACGTTAATGCCTAGAGGATCATGCTTCAAAGAGATAGAAGTCTTCATACTCTACCTCACAAAGCATGGGCCTTACATTTTATTTGGATATTTTCCTCCATTTTTCTCGGTGTTCCATTTGCGTTAAGGTCTAGCCAAGCTATTGGCATATTAGCTTCTTGAGGGGTAAGGGGTTGCCCAAAAAGTCCTAAGACATGTGTTTCTCTTCGACTGTTTGTTTGGTCAAAGGACATATATGGGATGTTTTCGTTCTGTTGTCATCGGATTATCCGATGCCTATGTCAATTCCTCATCGGATCAATAGGTGTTCAATCTTCAATTGCCAATTCAGTCAGAATCTAAGAATGATCCGATGAGTTCAAACAGAAAAACATCAGTCCATCCGATGTTCTCAAATCTGCAACATTGATAAATTCCTCCGATGCCTTTTTATCTGACGTCGGTCCATCCGATGTCCTCAGTGACTCCTTGAATATCCTTACTGTACTATTCATCCGATGATCAAAACCCTAGACGTCGGTCCATCCGGTGTCAATTACACTTTTCTGGAAAACCTTACTGTGGCATTCGACCGATGTGCGCTTCACCTAGCATCGGTCCATCCGGTGTTAAGTTTCCGGCTAGGGTTTGGGACCCACTATTTAAACCTGGCCGTACCACTTCGGTTCCCTCCTCTCCCGATCCCGACCTCGCGCCGCCGCCGCCTTCATACGCTCCGCCGCCCACTGTAGCACCGCCGCCGGACGCCGCCGCTGCCGCCGTCCACCGGCCGCCGCTGCCGTCCCTCTGCTCGCAGCGCCGCCGCCGCCGGCGACCTCCGCGCCACCGCTGCCTGGGCCCGCGCACCGCACCTCCTCCCTCGGCGCCGCCGCCGCCCGTGCCCGCGCACCGCCGCCTCTCCTCGCCGCTCGCCGCTCCACGCGCCGTCTCCACCACCATCAACCTCGCCGCCGTCTCCACTTCGCACCCGGTCTCCATTTGATCTCCGTCGCCTAGGTTTGTCCCGTGCCGTGCGATGTCCATCGGTGTTTCCACTATTCTTTCTTTGTTCGTCGCTAACCCTAGCTCTCCTTTGCATCTAGATGGGTCGTGACCGCAAAGGAAAGGGAAAAGCGATCGCGGAGCCCGCCGCGAAGAAGCGTAAACTTTCGAAGGATGAGAAGCAAGCTCTAATGGCCGCTCGCGCCGCCGAGGAGTGTGAGCGCGGCCGTGGGGGATCCCTGAGGATCCGCGAGGCTCGACAGCCTCCTGTGATCGACAACTCCGACATCGAGGAGGAGCCGGTCGAGCCGCTTGTCCGCCGGCGCTCAGCCCGGACACGGGGAGGTCAGTCCCCGGCCGTTCCTCGTCCAAGACCGACGGCCGCCGACCGTCGTGAGGACAGGGAGGCCGAGAGGGCCATCTACGAGATGGACACGGTCGTCCGTGTCGGTGAGGGAGTCCGTCTCACGGACTACCGGAAGATGAAGGCCAAGCAGCTACGCAAGCTTCGTTGGAGCGTGCTGCTTGAGGAGTGGTTCCCACAGTCCCGAGAGACTCTTGTGGACAGTCGCTTCTGGACTGTCACCCAGGCGTCTCTCTATGAGACCTACAGGCGTCGGGGGCACAAGCTTTTTCAGCACAACTACCTGGACTGGGGGCAGCTTGCAGTGGCAGCGGAGACTGAGGTCCGTCCTTTCTTTGAGAGATACAGAGGTTTGGTGCAGCTGCTGGCTTATGAGAGAAGTGCTTATGTGGAAGAGTGGGTCCGTGTCTTCTACGCGACCCTGTACATCTCAGAGGGCAGGAGGTCGATTGACTTCATGTTCAATGGTCAGCGCTACCATCTCTCGAGGCAGAATTTGGGGCAGCTTCTTGGTTTGGACCTGCACGACACCTGCGTGCACGAGAAGGTCTATGGGCAGGCAGATCCACCGAGGAGGCCACTTACTGGAGGGGTAGCACCACAGCTTGACGAGATCCGCTCTCTGTTTGGCCCCTCGTTCTCTCCGGACCAGCCGAGAGTTCCAGCTCTCCTGACCCCAGCTGCGCGCATTGTGCACCTCGCCTTGCGCCGCACGCTCCTGCCGAGGTCAGGTTACTTGGAGGGGTTCACGAGTCTGCAGCAGACCCTCCTGTTCTACATAATGAACGGGATGGATTTCGATGTCATGGACATACTCCTATGAGAGATGGAAGACGTAATCACGGATGGGATTGGCATGATGAGGCAGATGGTCTACGGGCACTGGATCAGTTACATTTGCTCTATGATGGTGCCTGAGGGACATACAGCACAGGCCCGGCTTGCTGACGAGAGTGTGACTCGCTTTGGTCACTATCGTGCCTCTGCTCCTGGAGACCGTCGCCTTGGTCGTCCAGTTGAGCGCCAGGTCCGGGCCCGTCTGTCAGAGGAAGACTGGTCCGACCTAGAGCGGGAGGACGAGAGGCTTGCTGAGGCTGAGGCTCAGGGGGAGGACCTGCAGCATATCTGGTCTGAGAGCGACACCGACGACAGTGTCGAGGAGTACTTCCCTCCTCCCCCCTCTCCCCGGCAGCACGACGCGGAGGCTGGAGGTTCTACAGTGCCACCTCCCACTCCACCTCCCGTCACTGAGGCACAGGTGACGCAGCCGTCTGAGCTGACCTCGCTCCTCCAGCAGATGGTCGAGCAGCAGCGGCTGGACAGGCTGGCCGCTGAGCAGGCCCGCGCGGAGCAGGCTGCGCGTCTTCTTGAGCTCCAGCAGCAGCAGCAGGAGATGCAGCGTCAGATCGCCCGTGAGAGGCGTGAAGACACTGATCGGCTGACGGGGCTCATCGACCAGATGCACCAGCGCACTCTGGACCAGCAGCAGCAGACGCAGCAGGCGATGATGGGGATCCTGGGGTTGATCACCAACCTCTACACCCAGACCGGGATCGCCCTTCCATCGCAGTTGCCTGGAATAGCTCCTCCGCCTCCTGCTTTGACTCCAGCTGCTGCACCAGTGGCTCCAGTTCCCTCCACTCCGATCCCTTCGTTCAGCATGTCCCCGCTGTTGGCTCCAGGTGCTCCTCTTCACTCCCCACTGCCGGCCACTTCACTGTTCCTTCAGACGCCGGCCTCCGTCACCAGTGTCCCTGCTCCAGCACCTCCAGCACCTCCTCCTCAGCAGGCACCGACGGTGGCACCTTCGGCTCTGGCAGCACCCTCCTCCGCTACTCCGGCCAGCAGCTCCGACGACAATGGCGGTGACCAGTTCGTCATCGCGCCCAGCTCTCAGGGTCTGTAGATGCTCGAATCCCTTTTTGGTGTCTTGATGCCAAAGGGGGAGCAGAGTTAGAGAGTCAGGGGGAGTCCTAGTGTTAGGGGGAGTGAGTCGAGTGTCTATCTTAATTGTATTTGCTATTTTGCTCATTTGGTGTGTAATGAACCTATTTCCTTCTTTTTTCCATTACTTGTTAATCATTTGAACTCATTTGGTATTTATCTATGATTTTGATCTCTTTGAATTTACACTTGTGCTACTAATTGATGTTTAAAGCTTCAAGTGTAACATCCGTATTCATTGCATATATACTTGAGTATTATCATCAAATTCATTATTATTGTGCTTTAAATTATTGTGTTGTCATCAATCACCAAAAAGGGGGAGATTGAAAGCATCTAGGCCCCATGAGGTACGGTTTCGGTGATTAATGACAACCATTCGATATTACTAATGAATTTGTGAATGCAAGGTCTCAATAACACTCAATCAAATGAAATCAAAATTACATTGGAGACCCATATAAAATCAACGAATGAGATCAAATCAAATCATATGAAGACAAGAAGTGAAAGCTCTAACTTGATATCACTCAATGCTTGAAGACAATCAAAACAACATTTCAAACAAGTGTCAAAGAGGTCACAAGTTCAAATTCCAAAAGAACAACTCAAAACAACTCGAAGTCAACAAGTTGAACACACCGGATCATCCGATGGTTTTTGAGTTGACTGCATCGGTCGAGTTGTGTGAACAGAAGAAGAAGACCTCAGAGCAAAGAACTCACCGGATCATCCGATGTGGGTGGCTCAGTGACATCGGTCCATCATCACAGATTGCAACACTGTTGGACCAAGTGAAGCACTGGATCATCCGATGTGCAGACTTACACACATCGGTCGATCACTCCAGTAAGCTTCAAGATCAAGCAAAATTCTGGAGGAAGGGCCACCGGATCATCCGATGAGAAGACAGATCAACATCGGTCTAACAACGGTCATATCTGACACAGTGACATCAGCTAATTTGGCTTTGACCGATGTTGACTGAAGGGGAGACATCGGATCATCCGGTGTTCGCAGAGAAGTGATGTCAGCCTACTTTTCCAACGGCTATCTCGTGGAGGCTGGCTATTTATACCCCTTCAACCTGTCAAATCGACAAGACTTGAAGCCCAGACATACTCTACACATCCTAGAGCATTCAAGCAATAGAGCTACCACTTTCACATCATTTGCTCATCATTTGTACACCAAGAGATAGGCTAGAACTAGCTAGAGATAGTGCTTGGGTGCCTCCATTCTTGGTGATTGGAGTCTCTAGTGTAGTGAGATCCATAAGGGAGTGTCCCTTGGTGTGTGCGACTTCCGGAGCTTGCCAAGAAGATTGTGGAAGCCCGGAGGATTCCAAAGTGTACAAGGCTTGAGCTCCACCTTGCCGAGGTTGGCGAACGGAGAAGAATAGTGAAGAACCCCCTTGTCTCGGTGACTTGGGAGTGGCAAAACCCTTCGGTGGGTGCCACAACGTGGATGTAGGTAGATCCTTGTGATCTTACCGAACCACGGGATAAACTCCGTGTCCCTTGAGCGTTTGCGTCCCTCTCCCTTTTTACACTTATGCAATCTTCATTCCGCAACTTTAATTTACATTGATTGCATAGTTTAATCGCATAGGGAATTGGGCTTAAGGTCGTTAATCTTAATTGTTTTAAAAATTGAAAGAAAGCCCAATTCACCCCCCCTCTTGGGCGTTTCGATCCTTACACGCGTCCTAATCGGGGGCGCAACCGACCCTGATTCGGTGCGGCCCCCTCTCACCCGCGCCATATAAATAAGAGGAGAGAGGCCGAGGTGCTAATCACGAGTTGATTAGTCACCACATCCCTCCCAACGAAACCCTAACCGATCTATTAGGGTACGGAGTGAGGGAAAGGTCCGTACCTGGAGACCCGACGCCGAGGTGATCTACTTCAGGCCGCCACTGCACCACGCCGCCCTGCATCAACGAACTACCTGCGTCAAGCTAACTCTTTTGTGATCATCCATTAGAGCCCAATGGCATCTAATGGGTCCACTGACGGTAACACACGCATCTCTCCTCTAAACCTCTATTTGTCTTCATCTTAATATTTGCAATCTAGCTGCATGTCCTTAATTGATTGTTTGCCTAAGTACTTAGCACATAGATGTTCAATTACTCTTAAGACTACTTGATCTGAATTGATTATGTCTGAGCATTGTCTGATTACATGTTCACAGTAATGATCCTCAACACCCTAAGATCTAACAATGGCATCAGAGCCGTGCTGTTGAAATCTAATCCGGTAATTAAGTATCAATCAGATAAATTAAGTTTCTAATCATGTTTTAGTTTAGGCCTAGTCTCAGTTAGTTAAGTATAATTAAGATTAAGATTAATTAAACACAACAATTAGAAGGAGGGGAAGTCAGTTCTGATTTTGGCTAAAACTTAGAACTCAGAACACAAGCCGAGTCGAATCAAAATAAGAAAACTAGATTAAAGCGAAGAGGAACTTATCTGGATTGAGATGGCCTTGGGCCATCGAATCCTCCTCAGTGCAGGGTTAGGGTAAACCCTAACCCTAGCATCTTCTTCCTTTCGTCAGCAGCCAACCGGCTAATCTCCCCCAACGGAGAGAACATCGGCGGCGTCGTCCTCAAGCGCAATGTTAGGGTCCCGGCCGAAGCCCTGACCCTAACCGCGCAACCCCGCCGCCACATCAGAGCATGGGGTTAGGAAACCCTAACCCTAGGGGGTTCTCCACTGGCGGCACGAAGTGCGCGCCATGGTGGAGGCCCTCAGCAGCGTCGGTGTACCTGCACACAAACACTCAGGCACTCAGTGTGCGTCGCGCTAGGGTTAAGGGTCGAAACCCTAACCATAGCGGCGGGTTTCCTTCGACGGCAGGCCGACCGCACAACACCACGGTGGTGCGACGGCGTCGGAAGTCCCCGCCGGCGACGCACAGAACCTCCCCTCCACTCAGATGTGGCACGAGCGCCGGTACGCCGGTTTTCCTAGACGACTGACCGACCAAGCTCCGTCGGCGACGGGGGAGCTCCACCCCGACGGGGGATCTCCCGCCGGCGCCGATGGCATAGCGGCGCCGGAGGTCCCGGCGCGGCGCTCGCCTCGCCGCCGCTCGCTCACCACTCGCTCGCCGCTCTCACTCGGGTGAGGAAGAGAGGGAATGGGGAGGTGCAAATGAATTAGGGTTGCGAACCCCGCGGCGGTGAAAGCTTTTATTCCATCCAAAATCGACGCACAGCCGTCGGATCAGCCTTGGACGGCCGAGATTGGACCAAGTAGTAAGATGGCGTGAAAATGTGGCCGTCGGATTGAAATCCGACGGCCCTTAGCGCGCGCCGGCCGCTGCTCAGCCCGTAGCGGGCCCCGAGCCCATGCGGAGCAGCGCAACGGGCCGGTGGGCCGCCCTTTCATTTTTTCGATTTTTTTCAGTTTTTCCTCGCGGACTGGTTTCAGTTTTGGGCTGAATGCCAAGTGGGCCGCACATTGGAAATTTTCCGTTTAATTAAGGATTTTTTGTCTGTGGGTTGGGCCAGAATAATGATCAGTGGGCCAAATTCAGGGTTTTGGCCATTTTAGCCTTTTTCCACAGTTTTAATTTTCTGAATTGATTTAAGATGGAAAATAAATTCCAGAAAATAGAGAAATTAGAAAAATCAGTAAATGCCTGAGAAAATTTAAGGAATTTTTGTGTGATGATTGAAATGTTTTGATTGCATTATTTATGTAATTTTAGGTAATTTTAAGTTATTAAGTGAATTTTCTCAATTATTTTAAATTCAATTAATTGCTATTAGACTTTGCAATTAATTTCAATGATTTAAGAAATTAAGTTTATTTTGCTTTCGCTGTTATTTAGCAGTAAATTTAAATAAGTAACCAACGTAAAAGTTTAAATTTGCTGGAATTTTAAGTGTATATGTTTTGCATGGAAATTAAATAAGTAACCAAAGTGAAAATTTAATTTTGCCCTATTTTAAGCTTATTTCCAGTATATTTGCATAATATTGGGAATTTCTTCATGAATTTTAAGTATGTCTACATGGAAATTAGAGTAACCAACGTGAAATATTTCTATGTTAATTAAGTTATTAAGTAAAGTGGAAATTAGAGTAACCAACGTGAAATATTTCCATGATTATTTAAGTGAAATGGTTTTGTTGAGTAACCAACGTGAAAGACATTTTATGCCATTTCTTGTTGTTTAAGTGCAATTTTAAGTATATGCTTCATCATATGTTGTTTAAGTCATTTTTTCTAACCCCTATATTTTGTTTTATTAAGGTGCCTCAAATGTGGTAAGTGTCATTGTCTCCATAGAGACCCTTGCTGGTCATAACTATGGGACATGGAATGAGAGACTCAGGATGAACTTAGCAATTGCAAATCTTGACCTTTGCCTAAGAAAGGATCGACCTGTTGATCCTACAGCTCCCATTGCTCAGCCTGAGGAAACTGATGAGGAGTTTGGAGTAAGAAAGGAGGAGTACTGTAAGCTTAAGGAAAAATACCCTAAGGATCTTGAGGCATGGGAGTAATCCAACAGAAAGTGCCTCATGGTCATTAAGGCCACCATTTCTGAGTCCATAAGAGGAGTTATTCCTGACTGTGAGCTGGCAACTGAGTATCTTGCCAAAGTCAAAAGTAAGTACACAGGCTCCACTAAGACATTAGCAAGCACACTCCTCAAAAGGCTTGTTAATGAAAGGTACACTGGTGGGGGTGTGAGAGATCACATCCTTAAGATGAGTAATTTAAATTCAAACCTCAAGACTCTTAACTTAGCCATGCCAGATGAGATCCTTGTGCATTTTCTTCATGTCTTTGCCCAAAGAGTTTGAGGCATTTGTGATAAATTACAACTCTGAGGAAGATAACTGGACTTTAGAGAAAGTCATGGCTATGTGCGTTCAGGAGGAGGAGCGCATAAAAGGTAAGGGTGGAGACTCCATTAACTTCACCAAAGGTAAGGGTAAGGGAAAGGCGAAGACCTACTTCACCTCTCCCAAGTCACCATCTTTTAAGGTACATGACTCCTCTTTAAAGGGCAAAGAGACAGCTCCTCATGCTTCTGGTTCTAAGTTGAAATCAGATCAGTGTAAATTTTGCAAAGATTTCGGACATCACCAGAAGGAATGCATTGGTTTTATTAAGTGGTGTGCTAAGAATGGTAAGGATATTATCACTTTCGTAAATGAATCCCTGTATTTAGCTTATTCTCGATCTACTTGGTGGATTGATTCAGGTGCAACTGTGCACGTTTGTAATTCTATACAGGGGTTAAATATGATGAGGACTATAAGAAGGGGGGAAAGGACCATCAAAGTCGTTGATGGCCATGAAGCTGAAGTTGAAGCCATTGGAACTTATCCTCTTAGACTTAGTAGTGGTTTCACACTTAGACTTCATGATGTTCTTTATGTCCCTAGTTTAGAGAGGAATTTGATACCAGTGTCATGTTTGGATAATTGTGGATTTGTTTGCCATTTTGGCGAAGACAAATGCTCTATTAGTTTGAATAATAAGATTATGGGTCTTGCCTTCAGACAAGACATGCTTTATCTATTGTCCACTCATGATAATGTTAATGCATTAAGTAATGATCAAATTCCCGCTAAGAATGACAAAAATAAACAAGCGCAAATGAATTGATTTCGAAACATTGTCGAAATTATGACATTATCGATTATGCCATATTTCGAGGGAGAGGATCGAATGCTTAGTATCTGAATCGATCTTACCTCACTTAGAATTTTCAGATTCAAAAGAATGCATTAATTACATTAAAGGTAAGTTTGTTAAGACTATTAAGAAGAACGCCATACGTGGAGTTTTAGAAATTATTCACACGAACATTTGTGGCCCATTTCCCATAGTCTCCGTAGACGGGTATGACTCGTTCATAATATTCACGGACGACTACACTCATTATGGTTACATTTATCCAATCAAGGAGCGATCCGAAGCGTTGGATAAGTTTAAGATATTTAAGGCTGAAGTAGAAAATCAGCACAACATTAAAATTAAGGTAGTAAGATCCGATCGTGGAGGTGAGTACTATGGTCAGCACACCCCATATGGTCAGGTTCCTGGACCCTTTGCAAGGCTTATACAAGAACATGGCATAGTCGCCCAGTATTCTACACCGGGCGAATCTCAGCAGAATGGTGTAGCGAAACGTAGAAACCGTACTCTCATGGACATGGTAAGGAGTATGCTAAGTTATTCCACGTTACCGGTTAACCTATGGATGGAGGCGTTAAAAACCGCCATTCATGTGCTTAATCGGGTTCCCACTAAGTCAGCACCCCAGACACCGTATGAGATGTGGATAGTACATAAGCCCTCATTAAACTATTTTCATATTTGGGGATGTCCAGCTGAGGCTAAGATGTTCAACCCAAACATTAGTAAGCTGAAATCTAGAACAGTTAGTTGCCATTTTACTGGCTATCCTGACAAAAGTAAGGGTTTTAGGTTCTATTGTCCAAATCGGCATACTAAGTTCATAGAAACACGACATGCCGTATTCTTAGAAAACGTTATGATCAGGGGGAGCACGGTACGGTAGGAAATAGACCTTGAGGAGGAATGGATTAGTTTACCCGTTCTGATGACTCAAGAGCCTTATTTCACCCTACCTGCTGTCGTCGTGCCACCGGCACCTGGTGTGGTGACACAACGCCTATTGCTGCACCTCCATCGGCCACAACAGAAATAAGTGAGGTACAACCTCCTCAGCATGTTGAGGATATGGTCGAACAAAATGAGGTTCAGCAACAGCCTCAACCATTAGATGATGCTCAAGTAAGAAGATCGCAAAGAGTAAGACGGTCGGCCATCCCGGACGACTATCAGATATACTTGAGTGAAGAAGTTAAGATAGAGGATGATCCCGCCTCTTACGAAGATGCCATGAGGCGACCTCAGTCATCTGAATGGCACAAGGCCATGGAAGATGAAATGAGTTCCATGAGTGCCAACAAGGTCTGAGACTTAGTAGAGATTCCTAAAGGAGCCAAAACTGTAGGCTGTAAGTGGGTCTATAAAATTAAGCGTGACTCCAAAGGGAAGATCTAAAAGTATAAGGCTAGATTTGTGGCTAAGGGATTCACTCAGCGGGAGGGTATTGATTAAATGAGACCTTCTCTCTCGTGTCGTCTAAAGATTCTTTTAGAATCATCATGACATTAGTAGTGCATTATGACTTAGAATTACATCACATAGATGTAAAGACGTCGTTCCTCAATGGGGATCTATATGAGGACGTCTATATGACACACCGAAAGGTTTTGTCGTTAAGGGTAAGGAACATATGGGATGTTACTTGAAGAAATCCATTTATGGACTTAAGCAAGCTTTAAGACAATGGTATCTCAAGTTCGATGAGATTATTAGAAAGTTTGGGTTTAAGGAAAATGAGGAGGATAATTGCATTTATACTAAGTTTAAGAATGGAAAGTTCATTTTCTTAGTCCTTTATGTGGATGACATCCTATTAGCAAGCAGTGATATCAACCTACTCTTAGAAACTAAGAAGTTTTTATCCTCAAACTTTTATATGAAGGATCTAGGTGAAGCGACCTATGTTTTAGGGGTTGAGATACACCGAGATCGTGTTAAGGGGGTTTTAGGACTATCTCCGAAGGCATACTTAGAAAGCATACTTAGAAAGTGCAGTATGCACAATAGCAAAGCCTCGCCTGCTCTAATAAATAAGGGCGATAGATTTTTAAACTCTCAATCGCCTAAGAATCAGTATGAGGTTGATCAGATGAAAGGAATTCCTTATGCTTCTGCTGTCGGAAGCTTGATGTATGCTCAAGTTTGTACACGCCCTGACTTAGCTTTTGTGACTGGGATGCTTGGCAGATATCAAAGTAATCCAGGATTAGATCACTGGAAAGCTGTTAAGAAAGCATTAAGATACATACAGGGTACTAAGCACCTCATGCTGACATATAGTAAGACTGAGTCACTAGAAATAGTGGGCTATTCAGATTCAGATTACGCGGGATGTGTGGATACTAAGAAATCCACATCAGGTTACATATTCACCTTCGCGAATGGAGCTATATCGTGGAAAAGTTCCAAACAAGCAATCACTACATCGTCCACAATGTATGTTGAGTTTGTTGCTTGTTATGAGGCCACCGGACAGACATCTTGGCTTAAGAAATTTGTTCCCGGTCTTAAAGTGATCGACAACATCCATAAACCACTTAAGTTATACTGCGATAATCAACCAGCAGTAAAGTACTCTCACAACAACAAGTCGAGTGGTGTTGCCAAACACATCGATATTAAGTACTATGTTGTGAAAGAGAAAATCCAGGATCACATAATTAGTCTCGAGCATATCAGCACTAAGCAAATGCTTGCGGATCCGCTAACTAAGGGCCTTCCACCCAACGTGTTCAGTGAACACGTAGCCAACATGGGTTTAAAGGAGACCCTGTGATAATATCCTGGATTCTAAGAGGCCACCTAAGTGTAAGACTATTTCTATTTGTGAGATGTATCGTGGTTTTCGAGTCAAACAGCACGTAAATGGCTGTTTTAATGCGTCGTGTCCTTTATGTTAGAGCAAAAGAGATATGTGTAAGATTAGTTCAGAAAATTAGATGATAAGTTAAGGTCACGAGATCAAGGGGGAGAATGTTAGTTGTGATCTCGGGGTGACGTGAGCAACAACCACGCCCCCGAGTCAAACTCCCCTATACGCGCCCTGATCGGGGGTGCAACCAACCCTGGTTCGGTGCGGCCCCCTCTCACCTGTTCCATATAAATAAGAGGGGAGGGATCGGGGTGCTAATCACGAGTTGATTAGTCACCACATCCCTCCCCACAAAACCCTAACCGATCTATTAGGGTACAGAGTGAGGGGAAGGTCCGTACCTGGAGACCCGACGCCGAGGTGATCTGCTTCAGGCCGCCACTGCACCACGCCGCCCTGCATCAACGAACTACCTGCGTCAAGCTAACTCTTCTGCGATCATCCATTAGAGCTCAATGGCATCTAATAGATCCACTGACGGTAACACGCGCATCTCTCCTCTAAACCTCTATCTATCTTCATCTTAATATTTGCAATCTAGCTGCATGTCCTTAATTGATTGTTTGCCTAAGTACTTAGCACATAGATGTTCAATTACTCTTAAGACTACTTGATCTGAATTGATTATGTCTGAGCATTGTGTGATTAGATGTTCATAGTAATGATCCTCAACACCCTAAGATCTAACAAAGATGACATTATTTTTAAACCGTAGTGAGTACGGCCGTTCAATGTTAAGACTTAAGATTAATATGGAGCCCAATAATAGTAGAATTGTAAATTTTTCGTCTCCTCTCCCACTCCCCACTCCACGTCTTCTCCCTACGTCGTCGCTGGCGGTGGCGGGCGGCGCCGGTGGAACGAAGGATAAGAAGAAGAGGAGACCGCTCAAGCCGAGATTCCAGGAGCAGACGCTCCGCCGCTGGTCCTCGCCAGGGCGCCCTCCCAGCGCGGCCTCCTTCCATTGGGAGCAGCAGCAGCAGTCGCCTTCGCCGCACAGAGTGGGCCGAGAAAGTGACGGTTGCGCGCGGTCTAGAACCCGGTGATGTTGGTTCCAGCGCAACATTGCGGTCCATCGTGGACTACTGTGGTAGCAGCTCCTCCGACGATGACATCGACGACAGTGTTCCAGAGGAGGAGGAAGGAGCTGGCAAAAACGGCGTGGTTTGAGGCAATACAGCGCAAGACCGAGATGAAAGGGAAGTGTTGTCTGCGCCAAGCACTTTCGGCCGAGCTTTCTTCTTGAGAAACGAGTGGTGTCTGCGCCGTGGATGCACGGTGCTGAATCGGCAAATAACCAGTGGGTTTTTGGATCGGTGGCTGAAGGGAAGGACATCGATGGTGTTTCTCACGATGAGATGGGCTTGGTGGATATAGATAGTGAAGAGGTGGATAATGGTGACGAGACCCGCAGTAAGGGTTCAGGAGAGGAAATGTATGGGAATGCGGCGTCAACTGCGAATTATTCCTAGAGATGGATTTGGTAGTGAAGCATGGATCGAATGTTAGGGGTACAATGGAAGTAGTATGAGGGGAATTAGCATAATCACTATTGTTAAAACATTGAGGAATTCGAAAAGTTGTTCGAAATTACAAATGATGAGAACAAGTCTTCGTACTTGGTCTTTTGAACAGCTTTTCTCTCAGCATCTTAGACTGCTTTTAAAACAGCTAGGACAACAATTAGCATATCATCTTAGCATAGCATCTTGCATGACATCCTGGACTGCTTTTAGAGCAGCTAGGACAACAATTAGCATAGTATTTTGGACTGCTTTTAGAGCAGTAAGACAGTAGTTAGCATAGCATCTTGCATGACATCTTGGACTGCTTTTAGAGCAGCTAGGACAACAGTTTGCATCACATCTTGCATGACATCTTGGGCTGCTTTTAGAGCAGCTAAGACAATATTTAACATAGCATCTTAGCTGGCGGCTAGCAACCTACAAATAATGTATCCCCAACCCCTTGAAGGGTATGCCATTTGTGTGAGAAATAGACAAGAAAAAAGTTCTCCAATCTCTCTAGTACCATACTCTCTTCAATGAGAGTAAAAATTCAGCTACTAACATTTGGTATCAGAGACGTTCTATCTTGCAGCCTAAACATCTCCTGCTCATCTCTTTGCCGCGCCTCTCTCAGTCTGCAACCGGCAGCAGGAACACCAGTTGTTCCAACTCATCTCTCTCCTGCATAAACGAGCAACAGTTTGTCTTCCCCACAAAACAACCCCCCACTAGTGCGCTATGTCCGACGAACACTCTCAATGCTCGGTCGCCTCGAGCGCGCGACAAACGGAGGTCACCACTGCAGAGGAGCGTGAGCGAGCGGCGACAGAGACTGCGGCGACGACGGCAATAGAGACAAGGTTGGCAGCGGCGAAGCTGGCAGCAGCAAGGGCGAAAGTGGAAGCAGCGACAGCGGAGCTGGAGGCTCTGCACAGCAGTAGCTCTAACAGCTCTGTCGACGACGGCGTCAACGATGAGTTCAGGCTGGCGGGGAAGCGGCGCGAGCACAAGAGGTGCATCGAGCAGCTGCGCGTCCCCATGGGCACGACAGCCGCAACCCAGGCTGGTGCTGACGTGTCGGTGGCACTCCCGATGGCGGCGGCGGGGTCGACACAGAATGCGGCCATTATAAGTAACGCGGTTCTCCCTCCCTAGACAGGTACCATGGACACCATGGGTCCAGACTATTGTCAGGGACGTTAGTCCCTGCGGTGGGTTGCCTACCCTCACCAAGACGAACTACGTCGAGTGGGCCGCGATGATGAGGGTATGACTGCATGTGCAACAGATGTGGGAAGCAATTTGGTACGGCAACGTCGACTACCACTAGGATCGACGGACGCTGGATGCCCTCATTGCTGCAGTTCCGCTCGAGATGCAGTTCTCGCTTTCTAAGAAGCGGACTGCCAAGAAGGCCTGGAACGCCATCACTGCGGCACGCATCGGCAACGACCGCGCCCGAAAGACCATACTGCAGGTGCTTCACAAGGAGTGGGAGAATCTGGCCTTTATGCTAGGTCAGGACATTGATGACTTTGATCTTCGTCTCAACACTTTGTTGCAGAAGTTGGTGCAGTTCAGCGACGACACCTACGACAAAAAGAGAGCCGTCGAGAAGCTTTTTCGTTGCATCCCCGAGAAGTACAAGCAGATCGCTCGCTCGATCGAGTCTCTGCTGGACCTCTCCACGATGTTGATCGAAGAGGCGATAGGTCGCCTCAAGGTCGTCGACAGCAACGAACCACAACCTCTCTCGGGGCCTATTACCATTGGCGGAAAGCTTCATCTCACTCGCAAGCAGTGGGAGGCTAGCTATGGTGAGTGAAAGAAGTGGAAGTCCTCTTCCTCGACAGGCGGCTGCAAGCGCGACAAGTCGCCTAAGGGGCGCGGAGGTACCCAGGCCGGGGCATGCAGACGTGGCGAGGGTGACGCTCGCGGAGGCGCTCAGAGCGACACCATCGTCAACCACAAGCCGACATAAGACGACACCTGCCATAACTGTGGCAAGCTTGGTCATTGGGCCAGGGAGTGTCGGTAGCCACGACGTGGCCAGGCCCATGTCCCACAAGTGGAGGAAGAGGTCCACGTTGCACAGGTGGAGGAGGAGACATCTTTGCTTCTGGCGCACAGAAGCATCAAGCCACCTCTAGTGGCATCGACCATGGCGGCTCTCTTTCATCTTGATCAGCTAAGAGCACACGCTTTCCTCGGCGATGGCTCCAACAACGACAAGACTGACGGGTGGTGCCTCGACACCGGCACCACCCATCACATCACTGGTCGATGGGAGTTCTTCGCCGAGCATGATCCCAATGTTCGAGGCTCCATCAAGTTTGGTGACGCTTTCAACATGGAATCAAGGGTGTCGGCTCCGTCATCCTCACCGCTGAGTCCGATGAGCACACACTGCTCGTCGGAGTGTACTATATCTCCGGTTGAGAAACTCCATCATCAGCTTGGGACAACTGGATGCGAACGGTTCGCGTGTGGAGATTAAGGACAAAGTCATGAGGATTTGGGATCGCCATTGTCGCCTTCTTTCCAAGGTAACTAGAGGCACCAATCGACTCTATCCTTCACGTGCAGGTAGCACAACCTGTCTGCCTAGCCACTAGTCGGGAGGACGAGGCATGGTAGTGGCACGAACGCTTTGGGCATCTTCACTTCGAGGCACTAAAGCAGCTCAGTGCCAAGGAGATGGTGCGAGACATGCCATGCCTTGACCCCGTGGACTAGCTCTGCCACGTCTGCGTGTTGACAAAGTAGAGGCAGCTTCCCTTTCCCTAGCGATCAAGCTTTTGAGCCAAGGAGCAACTTGAGCTCGTTCACGGGGACTTATGTGGACACCAGCTACATGTTGACGACCCTTAAGTACCACATTTTGACTGTCAATTCACCTCATAATGTACATAAAAGAAACACAAAACATAGTGGTAGGGTTATACACTAACCCAATTCCACAAGTGTTGGTGTTTATTTGTATGAAGGTAAATTATTACCCAAAATACCAAAACATGCAGGGATGAATCTATGAAAATAGATTTCAACGAATCAGGCGATGACACGTGGCAACGCTCGGATCAAGTGGCTCACAAACAGAAGAATACGAGGAGATCCAACGGGGTTGCACCCATATATATCAAGGGGGCCCACCTGGAAGCCACCTGGAGGAAGCACTATCCGAGGGGAGCCTTGACCTGGTAGGCCGAACCAGGGGTTCGGCCGACCTCTTCCTGGCGCCAAACTCGATCAAATGACACGTGTTGGCTCCTCCCGACTACCTGGAGTCAATGGTGACTGATTCACGCGTTAATTGTGGCAGGAACCGACCTTTCTCCACCTATAATTAGACCCCCTCACCTCACTTCTCACACACACCGAAATTTGAAAATAGTGCTACACTCCAAAGGTTTAGAGTAGTCCTAGAGGCTACCAAAGTAGAAGGAGAGTGTGGTGAAGAGTCTAGGAGAAGGAGGCTTGGGCTTGTCAAGTCCCTCTTCTACACTTGTACCCCTACAAAATTTTTACTCAATCAAGTAAGCCTTTGTGAATTCAATACAAGTTTGATCTTTTATTCTTAGTAGTTTGCACAAGTAGTTACTTGTGGGTTCACTGCTTTAATTCATTAGAGGCTCTAGTTGTAGCTTTGTGTTCGAAACAACTAGAGTAGTCATTTAGAACGTAAGCGTGGTGCTTAGGTTGTAAATCATCAGTGAATATCTCCTAGACTCACGGATTGAAGGGGTAGGCAGTAGGTGGTGACAGTCCTATCTGTCCTTCATAATCCTCCATGTTTGGCTATGCCATAGGCTCTTGGCGGAAGTTGTCCTAGTAATGCTAGGAGTAAGCTCGTGCCCGAAGCAAGCATTTACTGCAAACTACCATGAATTAGGATCAATACTTTGAATTCCTCTCTATTCCTTGCCTACCAAACAACTTTGTGTCCTTGGGTGAGCTAGTTCAAAAGATTAGCACACACGTTCTTTGGATTCGATACCCTTGGGAATACTCCTTAAGGGGAAGTGCTACAACGGTATTTCCGTGCGCTTGCGGATAACTCTGTGGTGTTAAGAAATACCAACAAGCATTTCTGGCGCTATTGTCGGGGAACGGTTGATGTTATTCTTTGAACCAATATCACCCTCGTATCATATCCCCCTTATCTATCATCTTACCTTTCTTATTCTTACCTTACCACCACCATATAAATGGAGCAACCCACCATTCTTTCTTATTCTGCTCCGAAGGGCAAGTTCTGTGAGCCACCGCCTTCAGCAGAACCTATTTGTTCAACCAGCTATGAACTTCGCCCTGGCTTTATAGCCATGGTTCGGGAACAATCCTTCTCAGGAACGGATTGTGAAAACCCTTACCACCATCTACGAGAGTTTGAACAACTGTGTTCATGCCTTCTAATCAAGGTATGACATAGGAAACTCTCAAATGGAAGTTGTTTCCTTTTTCCCTCAAGGAAAAAGCCAAACAATGGTACAACCACTATGTTGGGAAGACAAACGGTGATTGGAGTGAATTACGAGAAATTTTTTGTCTTGCTTTCTTTCCCATTGCCCGAATTGTTTCCTTACGAAAGGAAGTATTATTCTTCCAGCAGATGGAGAAGGAATCCATAGGTGCAGCTTGGGACATATTTTCTCTTTTGAAAAATTCTGGCCCAGATTTGTTAATCCCTGATCCAATGCTTTTGCAACATTTCTTCATGGGATTAAACAAAGAGTCTGCCCTATATCTTGACATTAAGACTGGAGGATCTTTCCTCCATAAGACTCCAGAAGAAGGCAAGGATCTTCTGGACAGAATTCTAGAAAATTCTTCCTTCATTATGGGTCTTAATGAGCCTCCCCAAGAGGAAGTCGTGTCAAGAACGGAGGATGCACTCTTGGACAAGGATGAACCCAATTCTTGTTTACCCCAAGCCTTGCCAGAGGAATCTTCTCCTGAACCTGAGACTACGAAGGTAGAAGAAATTCAACCCTCGCAGTTTCCATTTTACTTCGAGGAAGAGCTTTTTGAAGATTATGGAAATACCTCAAAATATTGTTGTTATAGGAAACCTTCATTGCCACCAACTTCACCTGAACCACCTGACGGGGTGTTCGTCTGTCAGACGGTCAAGGAGTTGACCTCTATCCTGAGGAGAGAGTGGACAACTAAAGTTGAGAATTCACCGGAAATTCTTCGGATGACCTCACCTTTGGCTACCATTTTATGTTCTGTTAGAGGGACACTAATGAGAATCCTATACAACCCAACTATTGGAGCAAATCTCATTTCCGATTCTTGTGCTCTCGCCATTCTTGGCGATGTGCCATTGGCACCAACACGCAAATCCTTCCGAGATTCATTTGGAACCATTCTTGAAGAATGTGGGGTTCTGCAACAAGTGTCTGTTAGACACAAAGATGTTGAGGCTCTCCTAGATTTTCACGTGTTCGAAATCCAAGATTTCGACATCATGATAGGGATTCCCATAGAGAAATTTCTCATGGAAGTTCCTTTGGAAGGAAGCCTCAATATCAATCTTAGAGGGAAAAATGTCTCCATGCCTTTTCTGCGTTCAAAGAACACATCTGCAGAACCTCCCATCCAAGATGAACCAATGGAGGAGGTTAGGACACTTGAATTTTTAGAACCCCCTGAAATTGAAGGAGAATAAGACTTAGTCCAAGAGGAGGATGAATTTCAGGAGGAAATTGAATTGCCAAAAGAAGAGCCCTCCCCAAAATCTCCCGTTGAGCTCAAGATTCTACCTCCAGGCCTACGTTATGCCTTTCTAAATGGCGATTTGGAAGCCCCTGTCATCATAAGTGACAAGCTTTCAGATGACGAAACACTCAAACTCATAGCCATGTTAGAAAGGCATAGAGCTGTTTTTGGATATTCACTTCAGGATCTCAAGGGAATTAGTCCAGCGTTATGCAGCCATCGCATTCCTATTGACCCTGAGAGTGTCCCCTCAAGGGAACCTCAAAGGCGATTGAATAATGCGATGCGGGAAGTTGTCAAGAAAGAAGTCTTGAAACTTCTGCATACCGGGATTATTTACCCTGTTCCTCATAGTGAATGGGTAAGTCCAGTTCAAGTAGTGCCTAAGAAGGGAGGTATGATCGTCGTTCAAAACGAGAGGAATGAATTAATTCCTCAATGGACCGTCACGGGATGGAGGATGTGCATTGACTACCAAAAACTTAACAAGGCAATAAGGAAAGACCATTCTCCATTGCCCTTCATCGATGAGATGTTAGAGCGATTGGCAAAACACTCCTACTTCTGTTTCCTTGATGGGTATTCGGGATATCAACAAATTCCTATCCATCCCGATGATCAAAGTAAGACCACGTTCACATGTCCTTATGGGACCTATGCCTACCAGCGTATGTCCTTTGGACTGTGTAACACTCCCGCCTCTTTCTAGAGATACATGATGTCTATATTTTCAGACATGATCGAGGATATCATGGAAGTTTCGTGGACGAATTATCCGTCTATGGAAAAACTTTTGATCATTGTCTAGGAAATTTAGACAGGGTCTTACAAAGATGCCCGGAGAAGGACCTTGTGCTTAATTGGGAAAAGTGTCATTTCATGGTCCGGGAAGGCATCGTTCTTGGAAACTTGGTGTCCGAGAGAGGGATAGAGGTGGACAATGCTAAAATTGAAGTTATTGAAAAACTTCCACCTCCTATCAATGTTAAGGGAATCCGCAACTTTTTAGGTCATGCGGGGTTCTACCGACGATTTATCAAGGATTTCTCCAAAATCGCTAGACCCCTCACCAACCTATTAGCTAAAGAAGCTCCCTTTGATTTCGGTGATGAATGCCTTAAATAATTTGATATACTCAAAAAGGCACTCATCTCAGCTCCAATTATCCAACCTCCTGATTGGACGCTGCCATTCGAAATCATGTGTGATGCCAGTGACTTTGCTGTTGGTGCGGTCTTAGGCCAAACCAAAGATAAAAAGCATCACACAATAGCCTACGCTAGCAAAACTCTGACAGGAGCCCAACTCAATTATGCCACAACTGAGAAAGAACTCCTAGCAGTAGTTTTTGCTATCGACAAGTTTAGATCCTATTTGGTTGGAGCAAAGGTCATAGTCTACACAGACCATGCTGCTTTGAAATATCTGCTTATCAAAAAGGATGCTAAACCCATGCTAATTCGATGGATTCTTCTACTCCAAGAATTTGATCAGGAAAAAAGAGATAAGAAAGGAGTAGAGAATTCAGTAGTAGATCATCTTTCACGTATCGAAGTCATACAAACCATTGACATACCTATCAATGACTTCCTCCGAGATGATATGCTCCCCAAGGTGACAAACTCTCACCCTTGGTATGCGGATATCATGAACTTTATGGTCACAGGATACGTACCACCAGGGGAGAACAAAAAAAACTCATTTATGAGAGTCATAGACACCTTTGAGATGGCCCTTACCTCTATATAGTATGTGCCGATGGCCTTCTTAGAAGGTGCATCCCATCAATCGAAGGAACCAAAATCATAGAGAAATGCCATGCTGGCCCCTATGGTGGTCATTACGGTGTTTACCGTACTCAGGCAAAGATCTGGCAGAGTGGATTCTATTGGCCTTCAATGTATGAAGATACCAAGGAATTCATTCACAGATGTTGTAAATGCCAGAAGCATGGAGGAATCTCTGCTCGCGATGCGATGCCCCTAACATACAATCTCCAAGTGGAATTATTTGATGTATGGGGTATTGATTTCATGGGACCTTTTCCTAGGTCTTACGATTGCGAGTATATTCTGGTTGCCGTCGATTATGTGTCAAAATGGGTTGAAGCATTGCCATGCAAAAATGCCGATTCCAAGCAAGCAAGAAAAATGTTCCATGAGATCATTTTCCCACGCTTTGGAACTCCCCGTATGGTCATAAGTGATGGGGGGGTCTCATTTCATAGATAAGACCTTTCGGAACTTTTTAAGGGAACTTGGAGTCCAACATAACATTGTTACCCCATACCACCCACAGATAAGTGGTCAAGCAGAAACATCTAATAAACAAATTAAGAATATTCTGCAAAATACTGTATTGGAAATGGGAACGGGATAGAAGCAAAAGCTACCCGATGCATTGTGGGCATATCGTACTGCCTACAAGACACCTATCGGCATGTCTCCTTTCCAACTTGTCTATGGGAAGACTTGCCATCTTCCCATAGAATTGGAACATAGAGCGTATTGGGCCATCAAGCGGTGGAACATGAATCTTAACGAAGCTAGAAATCACTGATTGAAGCAAATCTCTAAGTTGCAGGAATGGAGAGATAAGGTGTACCACAGTGCCATAATTTATAAAGAGAGAACCAAAAGATGGCACGATAAGAGGATTACGCCGAAAGAGTTCAAACCTGGAGATAAAGTTTTACTCTTTAACTCTAGGGTTAAACTCTTTAGACAAGGGAATCTTAGAAGTAAATGGGAAGGACCCTTCACTGTAGTAGATACTTCATCCCATGGAGCAATGCCACTCAAAGGTGATGACGGTCAATTATTTAAAGTGAATGAGCACCAACTCAAATTATTTCTCGATTCCCAAAAGGATAAAGAAAAATAATTTGACGTGGTAAATCTAATTGATTTCCATGCCATTTCTTTCAATTCTGTTTAAATTCTCCACGTCCAACTAATGGGCCCATCCAATTCTTCTTCTAGAAGTCCCATTCAATCGACTCGAGAAAATGTGGCCCGAACGAAGCCAGAAGGGGTTCGGCCGAACCCTAGGGTCGGCCGACTTCCCCTTCGCGCCGATCACGTTCTGTTTTCTCGTGTTAATCCTCCTCAATATCCTCCACATAATCCTCGGCGAAACGCGTCATTCCCCGCCTATTTAAAGGATAGAAACAGAGAGGAAAGGCATACACATCAGTGAATCATTATCTTCCCCCCGTCCCGACAGCATAGGATGCTTACTACTTAGGATTTTTATTCTTTTCCAATCATTTGATTTCCAAAGCTAGGTTGAATAATGTAAGCATCCCCATATTTTGATTTCAATAAAGTGAACTTACCGGTTCATCTAACACCGGTAAAGTTCCCCCTTTAGTTTATTTTGTTGAATAAACAATTCAGGAAACAAGTGTGGGGGAAACATGCCCCCAAGTCATGAAATCCCGACGTGAAAAATTAACGTTGCATATCAAAACACGTCACGACCGAATAAACAAAACGACCCGACGAAACAGAGCCTCATAAGAGCCACCAGAAGGTCGACCGAACCCCCTGGCCGGCCGACCTATTTTCTGCTCCATACGACTCCGTTTCGCTCTAAAAAATCGGTTTGGATTTCCTATCCCCACTTTTATGCGCTACCCTGCTGTTTGAGTTGATTTTATATTTTTCATTGCATATCTAAAATGAATCAACTCAACAAATTGAAATGAAATTTGGTAGTCAAGAATTTGCTTAAGCTGAAAATTTGAATACTTTATATTTCAATTCATTACCTTGTTTATGATTCCCATAATTCAATAGGAAAAACACATCATCTAGGTATTTGACTAGTGTGATATGGTAAATGAGTTCTTTAGAAATCATCCTTTTGCTTGAGATTGATTTTTGACATTTGTAACTATTTCGAGTCTTGAACTTTGCCTAAACCTCTCATTGGAAATTTATATACCTACCAAGGTCATATGATACATTCATTGAAAACCACAAGCATATGCCACTTTTCTTTTCATTGAACTTTGTCAAACTCGTGACCCAATTGAGTGACATGCATGAACTTTTTGAATTGAAAACTCTTGTGCACTCCATTCATGCAAAATTTCTCACATTGAGAGTTTGCATCCATCGATTGCCCATCCGCCAAAAAGAAACTCCATACAATACAAATGAAAGCCTCTCTAAAAAAAATAAAAAGGATTAGAAGACATGGCTACAAAAAAAGCATCTACTCTTGAAAAAGAGTAAGAATGCTAAAAAAAAGTAGCCATGTTTCATCCTTAAGAGAGAGCAAATTCAAGGGAGTTATCAACTCACCCCTCCATCTCATTCATGTGCACAAGAATTTTCCCTTCACTTTGTTCTTTGCATAAGTCTCTCATATGATCAAGTTTTTGACTTAGTAACATATGAATTGCAAATGTGTGCCACATTCATCCCTACCAAGCTCCAGATATAGCCACTTTTAGTATAGGGACAAGATTGGCAAAACATGCCATGGTGAGGACTCAAACACTTTGAGAGATTCCGATCGAGAAGGCAAGGGCAAATGTTCCTATGACTTTCAAATATAGCAATTGCCTAATCATTTCAGCAGAGAATGATCCAAGGGAACTTCATTCTAACCGTTCCACTTTTCAAACACCCAAGATTGATGTGGTAGCCACTTACACAAAGGGAATCCATGAATTTAGGTATAAGTTGAAATATCTAGTATCCTTATTTTCTACCTTATATCAAATTCATGACAACACTCTAGTTCTTCTTGCCTTCACTCGAGGATGAGCAAATGACTAAGTATGGGCGAGTTTGTTGACGGCCCTTAAGTACCACATTTTGACCGTCAATTCACCTCATAATGTGCATAAAAGAAACACAAAACATAGTGGTAGGGTTATACACTAACCCAATTCCACAATTGTTGGTGTTTATTTGTATGCAGGTGAATTATTACCCAAAATACCAAAACATGCAGGGATGAATCTATGAAAATGGATTTCAACGAATCAGGCGATGACACATGGCAACACATGGATCAAATGGCCCACAAACAGAAGAATACGAGGAGATCCAACGGTGTTGCACCCATATATATCATGGGGGCCCACCTGGAAGCCACCTGGAGAAAACACTCCCTGAGGGGAGCCTTGACCAGGTCGGCCGAACCAGGGGTTCAGCCGACCTCTTCCTGGCGCCAAACTCGGTCAAATGACACCTGTTGGATCCTCCCGACTCCGTGGAGTCAATGGTGACTGATTCACGCGTTAATTGTGGCGGGAACCAACCCCTCTCCACCTATAAATAGACCCCCTCACCTCACTTCTCACACACACCAAAAGTTGAGAATAGTGCTACACTCCAAAGGTTTAGAGTAGTCCTAGAGGCTACCAAAGTAGAAGAAGAGTGTGGTGAAGAGTCTAGGAGAAGGAGGCTTGGGCTTGTCAATTCTCTATTCTACACTTGTACCCCTACAAAAGTTTTACTCAATCAAGTAAGCCTTTGTGAATTGAATACAAGTTTGATCTTTTATTCTTAGTAGTTTGCACAAGTAGTTACTTGTGGGTTCACTGCTTTAATTCATTAGAGGCTCTAGTTGTAGCTTTGTGTTCGAAACAACTAGAGTAGTGATTTAGAACGTAAGCGTGGTGCTTAGGTTGTAAATCATCAGTGGATATCTCGTAGACCCACAGACTTAAGGGGTAGGCAGTAGGTGGTGACAGCCCTATCTATCCTTCGTAATCCTCCGCGTTCGCCTATGCCATAGGCTCTTGGCGGGAGTCGTCCTAGTATTGCTAGGAGTAAGACCGTGCCCGAAGCAAGCATCTACTACAAACTACCTTGAATTAGGATCAATACTTTGAATTCCTCTCTATTCCTTGCCTACCAAACAACTTTGTGTCCTTGGGTGAGCTAGATCGAAAGATTAGCACACACGTTCTTTGGATTCGATACCCTTGGGAATACTCCTTAAGGGGAAGTGCTACAACGGTATTTTCGTGCGCTTGCGGATAACTCTGTGGTGTTAAGAAATACCAACACTACACTTGGAAGACGACGCTGCTTCCTGCTGCTCAACGACGACCTCTCCCGCTACATATGAGTGGTGGTCCTTGGCAGCAAGGGAGAGGCTGCGAACGGCATTAGGCACGCGCAGGCCACTGTGCAGATGGAGTGCAGTGGCAAGATGCGCGTGCTACGCACCGACAATGGCAGCAAATTCAAGGAGGCTTTATTCGTGTTGTATTGCGCAGATGAGGGTATTTAGCGCCACTACTCGGTGCCCTACAACCCGCAGTAGAACGGCGTTGTCAAGTGGTGCAACTAGACAGTTGTGGGGATGACCCAAGCCCTCCTCAAGTAGAGGTGAATGACGACTGTCTTCTGGGGAGAGGCGGTGGTGACGGCTATGTACATCCTCAACCGTTCGCCCACCAAGGCTCTCCATGGCATGACGCCATACGAGGCTTTGTATGGGCGCAAGCCGACGGTCTCTCACCTACGGGTCTTCGACTGTCTCGCGTTCGCTTAGGTGCTTGGCCACATTGGCAAGCTCGACGATAGGAGCACTCTGGAGGTGTTCATCGTCTACGCGGAGGGCTCTAAGGCCTACCGCATTCTCGACCCGGAGACACAACGTGTGTGCACGATGCACGATGTTGTGTTCAACGAAGGGCGAGGATGGGCGTGTGACAAGGCAGAGGATGACAGCTCGACTCCGACGAACGACGACTGCATCATCGAGTACGTCCACTTCAAGGGAGCTGGGGAAGTAGGCAACTCTTCACCGAGCATGTCTACCCCAGCCCCCGAGCATCCACTCCACCTCAGTCGGCAACGCCACACACTCTAACACTGATGGCCACCCCTCTTGGCATGCCCACTCCATCGCTAGCTCGTGTTGAGCACGAACTAGTGGAGCTTGTTACTCTGCTTGCCCACGACGAGGAGCACCTTGACCCTTGCTACAACAGCGAGTAGTTGTGGTATCGCAAGATGAAGAACATTCTCGGCGACCAGCCGGTGCCAGGACTGGCCCCTCACGATCTGGATTATCAAGATCTGGAGGCGCAATGCGTGCGATGTTGGCGAGCCTCAGTCTTTCGTGGAGGACGAGAAATACGCGGCATGGCGTGCCGTGATGCAGTCGGAGATGGACGCGGTTGAGATGAACCACACTTGAGAGCTTGCTGACCTCCCTTGCGGTCACCGGGCGATCACCCTTAAGTGGGTGTTCAAGCTGATGAGGGATGAAGTCGATGCCATCATCAAGCACAAAACTCATTTGGTGGCATGCAACTTTGTGCAAAAGAAGGGGATCGACTTCGATGATGCCTTTGCCCACATGGCACGGATGGAATCCGTGTGACTCCTTCTAGCACCTGCTGCCTAAAGAGGCTGGCGTGTCCAGCACATGGACGTCAAGTCGGCGTTCCTCAACCAGCCGCTGGGATTCGCACTCCCTGGCAAGGAGGGCAAGGTGTTGCACCTGTGCAAGGCCCTCTATGGCATGCAACAGGTACCAAGGACGTGGAATGCCAAGTTAGATTCCATGCTCAAGAGGATAGGCGTCGGGCAATGCCCGCATGAAGCGACCATCTACCAGCGGGGCAATGGAGGAAACAACCTACTGGTGGGTGTCTATGTCGACGACTTGGTGATCACCTGCACCAAGGATGCAGAGGTGGCAGTGTTCAAGGAAAAGATGAAAGCCACTTTCCAGATGAGTGACTTGGAATATCTTTCCTTCTACCTTGGAATTGAGATGCACCAGGACGACTCTGGGATCATGCTTCGACAGACCGCCTATGGCAAGTGCATTGTTGAGCTAGCTGGGATCACAAACTGCAACCCAACTCTCACTCTGATGGAGGAGAGGCTGAAGCTGAGCCACGACTGCACGACGGAGGAGGTGGATGCTACACAGTACCGACGTCTTGTGGGGAGCCTTCGCTACCTCGCCCACACACGACCGGACTTGACATTCTCCGTCGGCTACATTAGTCGGTTCCTGCAGCGACCGACAACGGAGCACCAGCAGGCTATGAGGAGGACCATCCGCTATGTTGCGTGGACTCTCGATCACGGCCTCTACTACCCGAGGTGTCCAGGGGAGGCACACCTTGTCGGGTACAACGACAGCGACTACGTCCGCTATGTTGACACCAACAAGAGAACGAGCGGGATCCTCTTCTTCTTCGGCAAGTGCCTCGTTAGCTGGCAGTCAGTCTAGCAGCAGGTGGTGGCCATGTACAACTGCAAGGCCGAGTACATAGCGGCCTCCACCGCTTCAACTCAGGTGTTCTGGCTTGTTCGACTGCTTGGTGATCTCCTCAGCAAAGACACTGAGCGGTGGACCTCAGGGTGGACAACCGCTCTAGCCCTGACAAAGAACCTTGTTTTGCATGAACGGAGCAAGCACATACGAGTGAGGTACCACTTCATCTAAGGTTGCTTGGAGGAAGGGAGCATCAAGGCCAGCTACATCAACACCAAGAATCAACTTGCGGACCTGCTCACCAAGCCTCTTGAGAGAATCAGGTTCCTGGAGCTCTGCTCTAAGGTCGGGCCCATCTAGATTTCCCACAAGACGACACACAAGACTTAGGGGGGGGAGTGATGGGAATAAGTCTTTGTACTTGGTCTTTGTGGCCAGCTTTTCGCTCAACATCTTGGACTACTTTTAGAGCAGCTAGGACATCAGTTAGCATAGCATCTTGCATGGCATCTTGGACTACTTTTAGAGCAGCTATGACAACAGGTAGCATAGCATCTTGCATGGTATATTTGACTGCTTTTAGAGCAGCTAGGACATAAGTTAGCATAGCATCTTGGACTGCTTTTAGAGCAGCTAGGACAACAGTTAGCATAGCCTCTTGGCTGGCGGCTAGCAGCCTATAAATAATGTATCTCCAACCCCTTGGAGGGTAATGGCATTTGTGTGAGAAATAGACAAGAAAAACTTCACCATCTCTCTATTGTCATCCTCTCTTCAATGATAGTAAAAATTCAGCTACTAACAACAAATGAGCAGTGTAATGTGGAAGATTTTGTCCAGAAGATGGGTCTTGTTCTCCTTCCATGGGAAAGGGAGGACGATGATGAAGAGGCTTTTGGAGCTGATTGGCGAGGTAAGTAGAGCAATACAGAGATGGCAGAGAGGACTACCCCAGAGCATGACCTATGGAGGCTAAGAGACGCAGCCTTGAGGATGAAGGAGAGGATGAAGATTGGGCCAGGAGGAGTTACTCGGGACGTTGTGGAGACTATACACAGGAAATGGAAGGTGGATGAGGTGGTCAAGTTTGAAAAGGAATTTGGAATTATGCTACTCCCAACACTGCGCTTCGACAAAATACTATCCCAATATGCGACACGCCCAAATACCATTATAATAGTGTGAGACTTGCTCTTTTACTATTGTAGGTGGATTACATTACTAATTAATCTTTTTTGCAGCTAAACATTTCAGAAATGACCAAAATACCATTAGTTTGTCTAAAAAAATAAAAAAATGACAGAAAATTTAAAATCAGAAAAATAACTGGAAAAATATATATCTCAAAAAATTAAATTTTTTGCCAGAAAATTAAAGTAAATTACATAGAAAATATAATTAAATTAAAAAATTCAGAAATTAGAAAAATTGTGCAGATTTATTTCAGAAAATAAAAAACGATTTTTTATTAGAAAATTATATAAAAAGGAAAATAACATAGAAAATAGAAATAAATTGTCAAAAATATGAAAAAATACAAAGAAAATTTTGGAGACATTGAAAAAATATAGAGATCTATTGTACATATAGACAATAATTTTTACATATTCAAATTGGAATTATACTACTACTAACACCGGGCACAATAATTTTTACATATATTCAATAATTTTTACATATATCCCTACATCTCTAACAAGAATACCTCCAACATTTGGCACACCAGCATGGTTCTCCCTTTTATTTGAATTCAAAAGATCTAAGAATAGGATGCTTCTCTAATGCTCAAAATGCACATGTACTTCAATCTTGTGATATGCACACGACTTGCTTGCCAACATTTTTGCCACTGAACAGACCAACAAAGGCAGCAGGTTGACCAACACTCTGGCCAACTGCTCCAGATGCAGCAGAAACAAATACAACCCCCCCCCCCTTCTTAGGTGAACATATCTCATAGAACCCAACATAAGCTGTAAAACCAGGCATGCATGTGGAGGAGACCTGTTAGTGTGATCTCGGGGGGTGACATGGGCAACAACCACGCCCCCCGAGTCGGACTCCCCTACGCGCCCTGATCGGGGGCGCAACCGACTCAGTTCGGTGCGTCCCCCTCTCACACGCACCATATAAATAGAAGGGGGAGGGCTGGGGCGCTAATCACCGAGTTGATTAGCCGCCATAAACTCCCCCACAAGCCTCCACGGCAATCTTCTTGCATCACCTATCTTCCTGCGCCGAGCTACTCGCCTGCGACAATCCACTTGAGCCCAATGTATCTGGTGGACCCTCTAATGGTAACCTTAATCTCTCTCTTCCTAATCCCTTAACCCTATTCTAGATTATACATGTTCTCTTTCATGATTGAATTGCTTGGTTATTAGCCTAATTCATTAGATCAATATTTAATTGTGCCTAAGTATGTCTATTAGATTAGATCGGACCTAAGTACTCCTAATCAGGCATTGCTAGTATTGATCCTAAGAACCCTAAGACCTAATAATGGCATCAGAATCGTGCTAGTCAATCCTAATTAGGTGATTAAGTTCTAAGTCAGATTAATTTGTTTCTAATCATTTTAATTAAGGCCTAGTCCCTCATTAACTAAGATCAGTTTTAGTTAAGTTGATTAACACAACAATCAGAAGGAGGGGATTCAATTTTAGTTTCTGTTTTGCTAAGTTTTAAGATTCAGGCAAGGAAAACCAAAATCCGAATTAAGAAAGCTAAGGAGGGAATGAGAACTTATCTGGGTGAGGCGGCTTTGGCCGCTGAGTCCTCCTCAGTGCGGGGTTAGGGGAAACCCTAACCCCAACAACCTTCTTCCCTCGTTGGCGGCCGACCGTTTGATCTCTCCCAACGGAGAGACAACGATGGTGCCGTCATCCTTAGGCGCAGCGCTAGGGCTTCGGGCCCAAGTCGTGCAATTCATCCGCCATCGCCACCTCAGACCCCAGGGTTAGGAAACCCTAATCCTAGACGCTTCACTCCACTGGCGGCACAAGGTGCGCGCCATGGTGGAGGCCTCTGCGGCACCAGCGTCCCTGCAAACAGAAACACTCAGAGTCGTAAGTGGTTGCACTAGGGTTTCGGGTTAAAACCCTAACCCTAGCGGTCGGGTTTCCTTCGATGGCGACTGGCCGACATCACTTCAGCCGACGGCGAAGGCGCGACCGTGCCGAAAGTCCCTGACGCGAGGAACTTTTTCCTCTCTCTCAGATCTGGCGATGCAACCATCAGTTTCCCTCAACGGCAGACCGACCTGTGCCATCGGCACCGACGGAGAACCACCTCGGTGGGAGGTCTCTCGCCGGCGACGATGGCGCGGTGGTGCCGGAGGTCCCGCGTCGCTTAGCCTCTCACTTCTCGTTGCCGCTCGCTCGCTCAGGTAAGAGAGAGAATGTGAGGGGGGAAATGACTTAGGGTTTCCAAAACCGCATTGTGGAAGCTTAAGTATCCTCCAATTCGGCCGCTCATCCATCAGATTAGAAACGAGCGGCTCATATTGGTCCAAGTTGTAAGATGTCGGGGAAACGTGGACGTCGGATCGAAATCCGACGGCCCTCAGAGCGCGCCGACCGCCGCTTCGCCTTAGCGGGCTCGGAGCCCATGTGGGGTGGCAACGAGGGCCGCGTGGGCTGCCATTTCTATTTTCCCGGTTTTTTCAATTTTTCAGTTGGGCTGTATTCAGTTATGGGCCGAATGCCCTATTGGGCCATGCACCGGATTTTTCCATTTTTCTGAGGATTTTCCAGTATTGGGCTGGGCCAAAATTTTAGACAGCGGGCTGAATTTGAGGTTTTGAGCCCAATTAGCCTTTTAAGTGTTTTATGTTTTTTAGAATAAGTTTAAATTAGAAAATTAATTCCAGAATTTAAGAAAATGATTAGAAAATTAGTTAAATAGCTGGGAAATTTTGTGTGATGATTATGTAATTTTTATTGCATTATTTCTATAATTTTAGGTAATTTTAAGTTATTAAGTGAATTTTCTTAGTTATTTAAATCCAATTAATTGCATTAAGTTTTGCAATTAATTTTAGAAATTTAAGAAATTAAGTTTATTTAGCTTCCGCTGTTTTTAGTAGTAAATTTAAATAAGTAACCAACGTGAAAATTTAAATTTACTGGAATTTTAAGTGTGTATGTTTTGCATGGATATTAAATAAGTCACCAACGCAAAAATTTAATTTTGCCATGCTTAAGTTTATTTCTAGTATATTTGCACTATATTGGGAGTCTCTTCATGAATTTTAAGTATGTTTACATGGAAATAAGAGTAAACAACGTGAAATATTTCCATATTATTTAAGTTGTATAAGTGAAATGGAAATTAGAGTAACCAACGTGAAATATTCCCATATTATTTAAGTGAAATGGCTTTGTTGAGTAAGCAACGGGAAAGACATTTTATGCTATTTCTGATTGTTTAAGTGCAATTTTAAGTATGTTATGCATCATATGTTGTTTAAGTCATTTTCTAACCCCTATACTTTGTTTTATTAATGTGCCTCAAATGTGGTAAGTCTCATTGCCTCCATAGAGACCCTTGTGGGTTATAACTATGGAACATGGAATGAGAGACTCGGAATGAACTTAGCAATTGCAAACCTTGACCTTTGCCTAAGAAAGGATCGACTTGTTGATCCTGAAGCTCCCATTGCTCAGCCTGAAGAGACTAATGAGGAGTTTGGGGTAAGAAAAGAGAAGTATCTTAAGCTTAAGGAAAAGTACCCTAAGGATCTTGAGGCATGGGAGAAATCCAACAGAAAATGCCTCATGGTCATTAAGGCCACCATTTCTGAGACCATAAGAGGAGCCATTCCTTACTATGAGTTGGCAACTGAGTATCTTGCCAAGGTCAAAAGTCAGTACACAGGCTCCACTAAGACATTAGCAAGCACTCTACTCAAAAAGCTTGTCAATGAGAGGTACACAGGTGGGGGTGTGAGAGATCACATCTTTAAGATGAGTAATTTAAATGCAAACCTCAAGACTCTTAACTTAGCCATGCCAGATGAGATGCTTGTGCATTTCAAGGCTTTTCTGATAAATTACAACTCTAAGGAAGATAGTTGGACATTAGAGAAAGTCATGGCTATGTGCCTTTAGGAGGAGGAGCGCATAAAAGGTAAGGCTGGAGACTCCATTAACTTCACCAAAGGTAAGAGTAAGGGAAAGACAAAGACCTACTTCACCTCTCCCAAGCCACCATCTTTTAAGGTACATGGCTCCTCTTCTAAGGGCAAAGGGACAGCTCCTCCGTCTTCTGGTTCTAAGTTAAAATCAGATCAGTGCAAATTTTGCAAAGATTTTGGACATCGCCAGAAGGACTGCATTGGTTTTATTAAGTGGTGTGCTAAGAATGGTAAGGATGTCATCACTTTTGTAAATGAATCTCTGTTTTTAGCTTATTCACGATCTACTTGGTGGATTGACTCAGGTGCAACTGTGCATGTTTGTAATTCTATACAGGGGTTAAGTACGATGAGGACTATAAGAAAGGGGGAAAGGACCATCAAAGTTGCTGATGGCCATGAAACTGAAGTTGAAGCCATTGAAATCTATCCTCATAGACTTAGTAGTGGTTCCATACTTAGACTTCATGATGTTCTTTATGGCCCTAGTTTAGAGAGGAATTTGATATCAGTTTCATGTCTGGATAATTGTGGATTTGTTTGCCATTTTGGCGAAGACAAATGCTCTATTAGTTTGAATAATAAGATTGTGGGTCTTGCCTTCAAACAAGACATGCTTTACCTATTTTCCACTCATGATAATGTGAATGCCTTAAGTAATGATTAAATTCCCGCTAAGAATGACATAAAAGGAAACAGGTGCAAAAGAATCAATTTTGAAACATTGTCAAAATTATGACATTGTCGTTTATGCCATATTTCGAGGGGGGATCGAACACTTAGTATCTCAATCGATCTTACCCCACTTAGACTTCTCAGATTCAGAAGAATGCATTGCCTACATTAAAGGTAAATTTGTTAAGACTATTAAGAAGAACGCCATAGGCAACACGGGAATTTTAGAAATTATTCACATGGACATTTGTGGTTTGTTTCCAGTAGTCTCCACAGACGGGTATGACTCGTTCATAACGTTCACGGACGACTACACTCATTATGGTTACATTTATCCAATCAAAGAGCGATCCGAAGCATTGGATAAGTTTTAGATATTTAAGGCTGAAGTAGAAAATCAGCAGAATATTAAGATTAAGGTAGTAATATCCGATCGTGGAGGTGAGTATTACGGTCGGCATACCCCATATGGTCAGATTCTTGGACCCTTTGCAAGGTTTTTACAGGAACATGACATAGTCACCCAGTATTCTACACCGGGCGAACCTCGGCAGAACGGTGTTGCAGAACATAGAAACTGTACTCTTATGGACATGGTAAGGAGTATGCTAAGTTATTCTACGTTACCGGTTAGCCTATGGATGGAGGCGTTAAAAACCGCCATTCATGTGCTTAATCGGGTTCTCACTAAGTCAGCACCTCAGACATCGTATGAGATGTGGACAGGACGTAAGCCCTCATTAAGGTATTTTCATATTTGGGGCTGTCCAGCTGAGTCTAAGATGTTCAACCCAAACATTAGTAAGTTGGAACCTAGAACAATTAGTTGCCATATTATTGGCTATCCTGAGAAAAGTAAGGGTTTTAGGTTTTATTGTCCAGATCGGCTTACAAAGTTCATAGAAACACGACATGCCATATTCTTAGAAGACGCTATGATCAGAGGGGTCACAGTACGATGGGAAAAAGACCTTGAGGAGGAACAGATTAGTTTACCCGTTCCGATGACTCAGAAGCCTTATTTCATCCTACATGCTGTTGTTGTGCCACCGACACCTGGTGCTAGTGACACAGCGCCTATTGCTGCACCTCCATCGGCCACAACAGAAATAAGTGAGGTTCCACCTTCTCAGCCTGTTGAGGATATGGTCGAACAAAATGAGGTTCAGCAACAGCTTAAACCATTAGATGATGCTCAAGTAAGAATATTGCAAAGAGTAAGACGGTCGGCCATCCCGAACGACTATCAGATCTACTTGAGCAAAGAAGTTAAGATGGAGGATGATCCCACCTCCTACGAAGATGCCATGAGGCGACCTCAGTCATCTGAATTGTACAAGGCCATGGAAGATGAAATGAGTTCTATGAGTGCCAACAAGGTCTGAGACTTAGTAGAGATTCCTAAAGGAGCCAAAACTATAGGCTGTAAGTGGGTCTACAAGATTAAGCGTGACTCCAAAGGGAAGATTGAAAAGTATAAGGCTAGACTTGTGGCTAAGGGATTCACTCAGCGGGAGGGTATTGATTACAATGAGACCCTCTCTCTCGTGTTGTCTAAGGATTCTTTTAGAATCATCATGGCATTAGTAGTGCATTATGTCTTAGAATTATATCAAATGGATGTAAAGACGGCGTTCCTCAATGGGGATCTATATGAGGACGTCTATATGACACAATCGAAAGGTTTTGTCGTTAAGGGTAAGGAACATAAGGGATGTCACTTGAAGAAATCCATTTATGGACTTAAGCAAGCTTCAAGAAAATCATATCTCAAGTTCCATGAGATTATTAGAAAGTTTGGGTTTAAGGAAAATGAGGAGGATAATTGCATTTATGCTAAGTTTAAGAATGGAAAGTTCATTTTCCTAGTCCTTTATGTGGATGACATCTTATTAGCAAGTAGTGATGTCAACCTACTCTTAGAAACTAAGAAGTTTTTATCCTCAAACTTTGATATGAAGGATCTAGGTGAAGCGACCTATGTTTTAGGGGTTGAGATACACCAAGATCATGTTAAGGGGGTTTTAGGACTATCTCAGAAGGCATATTTAGAAAGCATACTTAGAAAGTACGGTATGCATAATAAAGCCTCGCCCTCTCCAATAGTTAAGGGCGATAGATTTTCAAACTCTCAATCGCCTAAGAATCAGTATGAGGTTGATCAGATAAAAGGAATTCCTTATGCTTCTGCTGTCGGAAGCTTGATGTATGCTCAAGTTTGTACACGCCCTGACTTAGCTTTTGTGACTGGGATGCTTGGTAGATACCAAAGTAATCTAGGATTAGATCAATGGAAAGCCGTTAAGAAGGAATTAAGATACATACAGGGTACTAAGCATCTCATGCTAACATTTAGTAAGACTGAGTCACTAGAAATAGTGGGATATTCTGATTCAGGTTACGCGGGTTGTGTGGATACTAAGAAATCCATGTCAGGTTACATATTCACCCTCGCGAATGGAGCTATATCGTGGAAAAGCTCCAAACAAGCAATCACTACATCGTCCATAATGTATGCTGAGTTTGTTGCTTGTTATGAGGCCACCGGGCAGGCATCTTGGCTTAATAAATTCATTTCCGGTCTTAAAGTGGTCGACAACATTCATAAACCACTTAAGTTATACTACGATAATCAGCCAACAATTATGTACTCTCACAATAACAAGTCGAGTGGTGCTGCCAAACACATCGACATTAAGTATTATGAAAGAGAAAATCCAGGATCACACAATTAGCAACCGACTCAGTTCGGTGCGGCCCCCTCTCACACGCGCCATATAAATAGAAGGGAAGGGTTGAGGCGCTAATCACCGAGTTGATTAGCCACCATAAACTCCCCCACAAACCCTAACCGATCTGTTAGGGCGCGGAGTGAGGGGAAGACCGCCGCCATCGTTTCTGCGCCAATCCTCCACTGTGTCGGCGATCTTCCTGCATCACCTATCTTCCTGCGCCGAGCTACTCACCTGCGACAATCCACCCGGGCCCAATGGAATCTGGTGGACCCTCTGATGGTAACCATAATCTCTCTCTTCCTAATCCCTTTACCCTACTCTAGATTATACATGTTCTGCTTTCATGATTGAATTGCTTGGTTATTAGCCTAATTCATTAGATCAATATTTAATTGTGCCTAAGTATGTCTGTTAGATTAGATTAGACCTAAGTACTCCTAATTAGGCATTGCTAGTATCGATCCTAAGAACCCTAAGACCTAACAAGACCATGTAGGAGACGCAAGCTTACTGGACCAAAGAATAATTCACAAAGAGAAATTCAGAAATATCAATTTGCAATGGATGTCGTAGGTTAACTCTAGCAGGACACTTTAATTCAATTACATATATTAATCAGCTAATAATATGTAGCTCCACGGTTCCCTCAACAGCTCCACGGCACAAGTTCTACCCGCTAGGTCAGCTTTATATTTTTCAGTAGCATTGTGCACACAAGGTACATCTATCTATCTCTTCTAAAAAGTTATCGCACACCTAGCGCTTCCCAAATGCAAAGCCTATTTCCTTGGGAGTAATTTCCAATACGCGAATTTCCAATATAACCGAGGAATAAAACATTTCTCCTTATGCCTGCAAGTTTGAAAATAATCATCAATCCTACTTGTTTTTATTTTAATTCAACTGACCACTGAGACCATCATACAAATTAAAATATGATGGGGCTATTGTGATTTTGTCCCTGGTTTGAAGTGTAATTGTGATTTTACCCTCCAAATTGAGAGTTTATGATTTTACCTTGCTTTTTTGAAATGAAGGCAAAGTATACCCCTACTCCGTTAGTTGATGTTAACGGTGTTAAGTATGACAAAAAAAGACGTAAACACCCTTGTGATTTTATTCCTATTTTTAATTTATGGTTGTAATTTTACCTATATATTAATATAGTCAAATTAACATATTGAGTATGTATTTAGTAACATTTTGCCATGATTTTTGTTGTAATTTCAACAATATTTCCGCACTATTTTGATAATGTTTTGATAACATTTTAAAATAATTTCAGTAGCATTTTGAAAAAAATTCTGTAGTATTTTAACAATATTTCAGCATTATAAACAATACATGTAGAAAAGGGTATTGCAGTCTTTTTCGATTTCCTATTCTTTTATTTTATTTTTTAAAAATCATTTAATTATGTGAGACTAACGGTGTTAAGAATGAGGGGTAAACGGAGACTTTATTTTTAAAAAGCAGGGGTAAAATCACAAACTCTTAATTTGGAGGGTAAAATCACAATTGCATTTCAAAGTAGGGCTAAAATCACAATCCCAAATATAATAGTTAGATATCAAAAATTGTTGGCATGAAATTAGGATGAAGACAATTAAAAGGAAGAAGACTGAAACTTAATCACCTATTTGCTTTATGGTATGCCTCTTCAGGAAACCAAACATGCAGAAATATGTGATGTTACTAAAATAGTATTCTCTTGTGCATATTTTAAGCATTCTGAGGTCATTAACCTCAACCCCTGAGGGCTGATGTGTCTTACCGAGGGTGCACCTGTGCCCTTCGAGCGACAATTGCAGAAAATAAATTGGTGTATAGAAAAAAATACCAGAAAAGGAGCCAGGGAATCGGCCTCCGCTGGCGGAGGCAGGGCGTCAGCCTCTGCTCCCAGAGTTGGGGCTTTGGCGGTGGAGGGAGGGCTAGGCGGCGCCTGGAGGTCAAGCGGCCGCGTGGAGCCGGGCGGCGTCGGGGGGCAGGCGGCATGGGGGCCGCGGACTCGGGCAGCGAAGGCGACATGACACTGCGATTGAGGGCGGCGGCGAGAACCTTGCGGCCGTGGGGGGCTGGGCGGCGCCGGGAGGGCCGGCGGCGGTAGGGGTGGACAAAAAAACCAGAACTCAAAAACCGAAACCGAATTAGCTGAGACCGGGACCGAAAAAACTGATATAGCGGGTATCGGGTACCATTCGAGTAACAACTCTACATAACCGGGAAAAAAATTCGAATTCGGGTACAACTCCCGCGTACCCGAATACCCCAACAAGAAATTGACCAAATATATTCAGTGTTCTGCAAGTCTGCAACCAAATCAAATCAACCAACCATGTCGCCATGCAGTAATGAGTAAAGTAATGGTGCCTCTTCGTAAATAGTGCCTCAACTTTCAACCTCCAGTAACATATCGATACTCATCAAGTCACCGGTCCAGTCCTCACTCCTCACGACTCTTCAGTCCTGCTCTTCTCCTCAGTCCTCACTTCCTCACAGCTCAGGCAAAGAAAAACAACTCTGCTCCTCAGTCCACACGTCAGGCACAGGCAAGCAACGATTCCAACATCTGCTATCATTGTAGCATCCAAACATGTCTACGAATTCAGCAATAATTTCAACATTAGCTTCTGGTCGTTAAGAAGTTATGTGCTTGAAGAGTACACAATATTGCAGCATTTAGATGTCTGTGCTTTGCCATGTCTTAATTTTCGGAGAGGTTTAAAATTGGAGTACAGTGATGGAATCATAAACTTGTAACTTTATCTTGTGAAATTACTTTCATGATCAACGATATTAGGTATTTTGGGTAAGACCGAAGACCGAACCGAAATTTCGGTACTTAATTTTTTCGGATAACGTATATTTTGACAACATTACGGGTAGAGAATTTTAGTAACCGAATTTCGAAAAAAACCGAAATAACCGAACCGAAGTTTCGGGTAGACCGAACGCCCACCCCTAGGCGGCGGTGTTGAGGATCCTTGGGAGTTGAACAGTAGCAGTATGAAACACAAAATATGACTCAAGGGTATTTTGGTCTATTTGAGAATGTTTTGGTGTTAAAAAGATTATTAGTGTTGAAATATCCAGTAGTAAAAGAGCAAGTCTCACACCATTATAATAGTATTTGAGTGTGTCACATGTTGGAGATAGTATTCTAGCGAAGCCTAATGTTGGGAGTAGTATAATTCCAATTTCCTCAAGTTTAAAGACCCTCCAAGCCTAAACATGAAGAGAACTCGTGATTTACTACAGGTACCTGATGCTATGGTTTTTTTTTTGTTTTACAAAATTTTCGTTCAATGAATATGATTAGCATTTGTGATCTTTTTTCAACCAGGACATGACTAGACGAATTGTTATATGGAGGTCAGGAAGACCCGTTGTTCTGTATAGGGGAATAAATTACAACATTCAATGTGTGCAGTTGTATGCTAAATTATAAAGGTTCATTATAGTAAAGAAGTTAGTGATGCTAATTGTCATGTGGGGCTGCCATTATCAGCGCTGGCCGAGGGACTAGGCGCATAATTCAAATACAGTTGCACTTTAGGAAGGAAATAATGCCAATCGGCATGCATGGCATGTCGGGATCAAGGGGGATTGATTTCTTTTTGCGTTTTAGGAAAGAAATAATTGAGAATAAGCATACAAGATGAGATAAGATCAGAGGAGGTTTATCTCCTTTGATAAAGATTACTTTCCTTTGTTAGACAGGCGTTTCCTTTGTTAGGCAGACATTTCCTTTGTTAGGCAGCGTTGAGGTGTCTAAACCGACACCTTCCCCGGACCTACACGGGTGTAGTCCGCGGATGTTCAATGAATATTCGAGAGACTAGTCCTAACAAGATCAAGCTCAGAGAATGATGAACACGAGGGATTTACATGATTCGGGACGCCTGAGCGTAATACCCTACTCCACAGTGGTTTTTCTGTGTAGTATTGCTTGGGTCTGAGAGAGCTTGTCCTCGCCTGTGGCTGCTCGATCCTTTTATAGTTCAAGGTCGAGCAACTTACAAGTGGGACCCAGAGCCCGACAGGTGGCCCTGGGAGTACCAAATCCACCCTAAGATCCGGGAGTAAATGCTATGCCTGACAACGGCTTCAATGTGCCGCCTGTCCATACCCTATCGCAGAGCTACCTATAGCCTCTCATCATGGTCGGTCGTGTCTTGTCTATCTTGCCGAGGCCTTCTATTGGCCCGCCGTACGTAGCAGTTCGGCTCTGACCAGTCATGACAAGACCGGCCACTGTCCACTTGACTTATGAGTGCGAGCTCTCGCCTACCTAGGGAACACGCACGTCCTTCCTAGCTTCGGCGTACCGAGCACGCCTCCCTTTATTGCTCCTTCCGCAGGGAGGATCTGGCTCAGCGCTGCCAGACACGTGGCAACTCCCGGACCTTCCCTCAGTGGGAGGTCCAGGTCCGGAAGGTTGGGTCTGGAGCTGCCGGGAACGAAGCAGCATCGGACCCTCACCTCATGAGAGGAGGTCCGGGGTCGCCGACCTAGCGAGCACGCCGGACCTTCCCTCGGCAAGGTGACGGACCCAGAGCTGCAGGCCACGTGGTGGTACTGGACCACCTCTCAATGGGAGATGCCACTGCTCCGCTTGCCACGTGGCACCCTGGGCCCATGGCAGGTCTCGCCCCCGTGGGCGGTGGGCCCAGTATGCATTTATCCCTGTACCCCAGGGATACCCGGTTCGCCAGGCATCGACAGTGGCCCCCGGGCCCATCTCGGGGGGAAACTTCCTTGTAAAGGCGGTTATACCCATGGTGGGGCCATTCTGAATCTTCGTGTCGCGGCTTTAAGGTCTTCCCTTCAATGCGGCAGACAAAATCTTTGTCTGCGGATACTGCACCATCAACTGGCGCCGGTTCCCAAAATTCGTTATGGCTCTGCGCGCCCATTAAGTTTCTACGCTTAAATTTTGAATTCTCACCTATGAAAGCAGCTACCTTGAGGCAGCCACTCGGTATTTCCGCCGATTCAGGCTCTTGACCCACCAGTCATACGCGGGTTACCCCAGTATCCTGGTGTCTGGGGTTTCCTTCCCAACGCCGTAGATCCATACTTAAGGGGGAGTGTAGCACAAGTCACATACTCTTCACACCTCCACTCGCACCCGCACTTGAGCCCTTGCAGCCTTCCCACATCCTTCGACTTTGAGCCCTATTCCTATGCTAATCCAACATTTCCCTCCCCCATCTTGTTGCCATCGAGTTGGTTCTACCTGCTAGCAAGATCAAGACTGAGAAAGGGTTGAAGAGGTTTTGGGCTTACATGGGTTGGTCCCATGAGTCCTTCAACGGCAAGATCCGCATCGGCGAACTTCCTTTATAGAAGAAGAACACCGGCGACATGGTCTTCTTTCAGGGGTACGCCATGGCCAGCCTGCTTCCCCGCTTCTCATCCTTCCTGATGACCCTGCTGGAGTTCTATGGAGTCCAGCTACACCTCCTCGGGCCCCACTCCATTCTGCTGGTTGCTATCTTTGCCCACTTCTGCGAGATGTTGGTGGGGGTACGACCCAGTCTGGAGCTTTTCTGGAATGTCTTCACCCTGCAGACGACCGGGAAGGTGAACGAGTTGATTGGGATGTACTACTTCGTGAAGCGGAAGTTGTCCCCTTTCAAGTACTTGGACACCTTTTCCTCCGGCAAATGGGACGAATGGAAGAAGGAGTGGGTGGTCATCACTGTGGACTGGCACGAGAGGCTGGAGCTGCCAGAGAGCCTCCCGAACGTGGACATGGACCTCTGGAACGAGATCCCGGAGCTGCCATGGCGTACGGACCCGTTGTGGCAAGGATCGAAGGATGCGTAGATGGTGGAGTGACTCCCCATATGGTCTTTGGGAACTTCCTGAGGAACAGGTGGGCGCCACTGAAGTTCAGGGAACGGATGGCGTGGACATTCACTCCGCGGGATGCTGACACCCAAGTGAAAGACAAAGCGTTGAAAGGCCTGCTGAAGAAGTTCCAGAGCAAGCCCATCATCTCGCTTGGGTCCCTGGCGCCCCCAACATCCTTCCCACCTTTGAACACAATTCCTGAGTTCTACCGGGAGCTCCAGAAGCTGATGCAAAGATTGGATGACATCGGGATCGCGACGAGGGTGGCTCCTCCGGCAACCAGTGCTCTGGGAACCTCCGAGGGGTCAGCCCCAGTCCTCCTTAGCCCGGGGGATGGAGCCGTCAGCTCCGGCAAGGGCGAGGCTTCGGCAGCACCCTCCAGTCGCAAGAGGACACTGGTGCGGGGTGACGGGAGTCACGTCGGTACCTCCGGGGAGCAACCCCATCTGGCTCTGAGACCTCCGGCGGGCGCCAGTTCTGAGGGGCCACCTCCTGCCACGACGCCAAGTACGAGACCGAGCTCCAGAGGTCCCCTTCAAACAAGGGATTCTCCGGCCAGGGAGGCTCCAGTTTCGGCTCCTATCCAAGCCTTTGATAGGCCTGAGGCTCCGGCCACATCGGGTCCTTCAAGCTCCGGCTCCGGTCCTGCCCAGAAGCGGCTCTGCCTCCGCAGAACTTGGGGCTTCCCAATGTAAGCAGTCGAGCTTCTTGCTTCGATTCCACTTCTGGCCAAGGTCACCCTTTAAACGTTTCCAACATGATTGTGCAGCACTTCCAAGCAAGGTGAGCCGACCACCACACCTCCAGCATCTCGGGAGGATGTGCAGGTAGGTGCTTCAGCTACTACTCCTGCACCAGCCCAAACGAATGCGGAGGCTCTAATCGACACGAGGGCGGCGCCCATCCCGAGTGCGACTGCATCTGAATCAAGGGTCCTGACCGTTGACGCGGAGGAGGTTAGGGCTCCTGCTCCGGAGGCTGGGGCTCTGGTGCCGGAGCTAGTGGCCCCCGAGGCCCCGGCGGAGGCGCCAAGTGTCGGCCCAGCTCAGGAGTCGGCAGGGGCTCCGTCCCTGGTGCCGGGAGCCACCGAGGCATTGGCCACCAAGGCACCGGCCCCGGCACCCCTGCCGGATCAGGTGCCGGTGGAGACTCCACCCCTGGTGCCGGAGGCCACCGACGGAGCGACTCCCGCGCCATCTTCCGAGGGGGTTCCGGTGCCCCAGCCGAAAGTAGCTGAGGAGCTGGCCCCCATGCCAAATGCGGAAGCGGCTCCGACCGGGGTGCCAAGAGTGGTCGAAGAGCCGGTCCCCAAGCCAATTAATGCAAAGGTTGGGCTGGCCATCCCGGCGGTCGTCGAAGTACCCGCTCCCACTCCAGTGCCTCAGTCAGCGGCGTCCAGTGTCCCGGCGATAGTGCTTCAAGCCGCGGGACTCCGGGCACACGTCCCGCTTCTAAAGCGTCAGGGACTGATCGAGGAGCACCGGGGGCCGGACCGGGAGCGTCTGCGGTTGCTTCGGGGGGTCTGGCAGGGACCCCAGGCGCCTCAATCCCACAAGTGCCACCGCCTTCAGGGGATAGCCCCTCTCGGGTGACGGTGAACATCTTAGTGGAGACAGGGGAAGGGACGCCCCTACACTGTCCAACACCCCTTCCCTTAGAGCTGGCCATCAACAACGCTCGCTCCAGTTTTCAGCAGGTCGCCGTGTCCTTCGAGCACAACCTTAAGGCTCCGGAGGAGGAGCGCAGGAGGCTCCGCCAACATGAAGAGTGGGTCAAGGGCGAGCAAACCCGACTGGCTAAGCAAGGTGAGATCCTCAATGAGAGAGGGGCTACCATCGAGGCTCTTAACCAGAAGGCTCAAAAGATCTATGAAGAAGCTGCAGAATGCCACCGAGCTGCGGACCAGTGCCAAGGTGGTTTAGCTACTTGGCATGAGACCCTCCAGAAGAGCCAGCAGGAGCTCGCCCTTGGTGAGTCCAGGCTCACCGAGAAGCTGGAGGACCTGACTTAGAGAGAGGAGGAGCTCTCCCATAAGCTGGTGGCGGGCGAGCAGAGCTTCGCTCACCGCCGCGAACAGTTTGAAGCGCGATGCAAGCTTGAGGCGGACGGGCTCTGGAAGCGGGGGCAAAGCCTCAACGAGCGGGAGACCAACGTCTCTGCCAGGGAAGCCACTGTCCGGGGCCAAGAGGAAGACTTGGCAGAGCGCCATAACCACATTCTTGCCAGTGAGTCAGAGCTCACTGATTGCAAGCGGCAACATGCCAAGAGCATCCAGCAGCACAACAAGGAGGTCGAACGCCTCGCAAAGGAGGGCGCAGAGCTGGCGGCCACCAGGAGGGCTCTGGAAGAGTTGCAGGGCTCAAGAGCATCCGAGTCCCGGCGAGTGTGGGACTTCCAAGGGCGGGCAGACGGAGCACTAGCACAGTTTGGTCTCAGCCCTGTACGTCCGGCCCACCCAGCGCCGGAGCTACATGATGCATTGGGGACTCTTGGCTCCGTTGGCTGCAAGCTCGATGCAGTGGTCGACATCGTTGCCGACCATCTGGAGACAGAGGGGAGGTCCCTGACCAAGACTGTCGCTGAGTACGTGCTAACGTGCTACAAGAGCCGGGACCCCCACTTCCCCCTCAGTCCAGCAGTCGAAGGGCCGATCGTGGTAGGGCTGGACACTGCCCGGGAGGGCGTTCAGGAGGCCACCGAAGCTATCGCCTTAGCTATCCATAGGACTTAGGCCTCTCTTCTCTCGCTCCCTCTTGTATGCTTCCAACTTTGTAAGAAAACTTTTTAATGAGTGGAGTCCTCTTGATCTTTGGTTCTGATATTTTTGTGTCTTGCTCCCTGGTATATGCACGCACCTCTGATTATGTACTTGTACCAAGGGGGACTAGCACTTGCTTCGGTAAAACCATCCCCCCTGGGGTTGTCGGAGCTTAGGAGCTTTGGCAACATTCGTGGTCTTGATAGGAGATGCCACCGCCGGCCTCCCTGGGGTTGTCGGAGCTTAGGAGCTCCAGCAACGCCCATGACCTTCGTAGGAGACGTGGCACACCGCCTGCCCCCCTGAGGTTGTTAGAGCTTTTAGGATCTCCAACAACACCCATGATATCGGTAGGACGTCGACGCCATGTCTCCAGCAATTGGTGGAGCTCAGGAGCTTAGGGGATGTACCGTAGGGACCTGCGCACATGACATACAAAAGGTAATTCTGCTCTCGAGTCAATCTTTTACCTACGCTCTATTAGTGTCACTTGTATCACGTTCAGCTGCCATTGTGGAGTCTTGAGCAGGTACCCAAAGCGGCCCGCCGGCAAACGGATTGCAAAGATCCCACTATTGCAGAGACGAAGGAAAGATTGACCACACCCATGCTAGGTGAAGAGCTAATGGCAACTGCATGACATCATTCATAAGAAATAAAGATAATTTCAAATGAACAAGCCATTCCAGGGTAGGGCAAATAACTTTTTCATTATAACTTCTCATAGGAGAGAACAAACTTTACATGAGGAATGACCCTTGGTTATGGATAGAACTTACGGAGGTGTTTGATGTTCCATGGGTTGGGTACCGGTTGTCCATCCTCCGTAGCTAGGTGGACACACCCTGGGCGACAAACCTCTGTGACCCGGAAGGGACCCTCCCACTTGGGGGAGAGTTTGTTTGTCCCTTCACGAGAAAGTAGGACTCGCAAAACCAGGTCATTCACCTTGAGCTCCCTACTGTGCACGGTCCGCTGGTGGTAGCATCAGAGCGCTTGCCTGTACCGTGCATTTCGGAGGGTAGCTCGTACGCATCCCTTGTCGATGAGGTCGATATCTTCACACCAGAACTGGTCCTGCGCGGCTTCGTCGTACATCCGGACACGAGGGGAGCCCATGGTGATCTATGGGGGAAGGACGGCCTCTGCCCCGTACACAAGGAAGTAGGGAGTTTCTCCTGTAGCCCGGCTTGTTGATATCCGGCTAGCCCATAGCGCGTATGGCAGCTCATCCACCCAGTTTGCACCATGCTTCTCGAGGCTTGAGTATGTACGAGTCCGGGGACCCTTGAGAATCTCGGTGTTCACTCTCTCTACCTGCCCATTGCTCTCGAGATGGGAGACAGAGGCATAACAAACTTGGATACCAAGGTCCTCGCAGTATTCTTGAAATGCCGCACTCGTGAATTGGGTCCCGTTATCAGTGATGATTCTGTTCGGGACTCCAAACCTGCAGACAATCAACTTGATGAACTTCACTGCAGACTGCTTGTTAATGGTGATGACTGGGGTGGCTTCTGGCCATTTGGTGAACTTATCTACGGCGACATAGAGGTGCCGGAATCCTTCGACGGCTCTCAAGAAAGGTCCCAGGATGTCCAGTCCCCACACGGCGAATGGCCACGAGGGAGGGATCATCTGCAGCGCTTGAGCTGGTGTGTGGACCTGCTTGGCATGGAACTGGCACGCCTTGCATCTCTTAACTATGTCAGCGACGTCCTGGAGTGATGTGGGCCAGTAGAAGCCGTGCCGAAAGGCTTTGCTGACCAGCGTATGGGCCAATGTGTGGTTCCCGCACTCACCTCCATGGATTTCTGTGAGCAAGTCACAACCTTCCTCCTGGGTAATGTAACGAAGTAGGATGCCGTTGGTGCCACACCGGTAGAGATCCCCCTCTACCAATGTGTATCTTTTAGCCATCTCCACGATCCGTTCTGCCAGGACATGTTCTTTGGGAAGGTAGTTGTCTTTCAAGTAGTCCCGGACCTCCGAGATCCATGCATCGGGACCTCCTTGAGCTCCTCGTTCGTGGGCACCCAGCTGCTCGGAGCTGCTGGAGGCGCATAGGAACCTTGGCGGGCACCATGGCTATAGCGCCATCGGGGTTGTTAGTTTCGAGGTGCTAACTTTACCCCTTCACCCGGTTCGGCAACTCGGGCGGTTGGTCGCGATAACGTCCTTGCAAAGACCCCTGCAGGCACTGGTGCCTCAGTAGAAGCCTTTGTTGACAGGTCGTCTGCGACTGAGTTGTCAGCTCGGGGTACATGCAGTAGGTATGCTGCCAGCTGGGGGTCATTGCAACTGCACTCCCTTTTGACCTGCTTGACAACTAGCTGGGAATCACCTTTGGCAAGGAGCTGGCACACGTTGAGGGTCAGTGCTGCCTTCAGCCTGTAGATGAGGGCCTCGTACTCTGCCATATTGTTGGTGGCTTTGAAGTCAAGACGCACCATATATATGAACTGCTCCTCCGTCGGGGCTATGAGCACCACGCCGGCCCCGGCCCCCTGCCTACGGGCAGAACAATCAAAGTAAAGTATCCACGGGGTTTCAGTGAAAGCCGGTGCCCTGGACAGTGTATCTCCACTGACTGGGCTTTCAGGGTTGCCAGGCGACGGAGTCCACTCAGCCAGGAAGTCTGCCAGGGCCTGGCTTTTGACCGCATGTCGAGGAAGGAACTCAATCTCGAACCCTACTAGCTCGGTTGCCCATTTGGTGACGTTTCCAGTTGCATTAGGGTTGTGGAGGACCGTTTTCAGTGGGAAGGAGGTGAACACTGAGACCTTATGTCCCTGAAAGTAGTGTCGGAGCTTCCTCGATGCTATCAACACAGCGTACAGCAGCTTATGTATCTCCTGATATCTTGTCTTTGCTTCATGGAGGACTTCGCCGATGTAGTAAACCTGCCTCTGAGTGGTCCAGACTTTGTCTGAGAGGTCCGATGGTTCCTGCATTAGATCCAGGTCCGGGGGTTCCTGGCTCCCAGGGCCCGCATCACATCCCGGGGGCTGGGGGCCAGCAACTTCCTGGCTCCCGGAGCCCTCCTGAGAGAGGTTCATGACTTGGTCAAGGACCGGAGGCTCGGTGTTTGCGCTACGGGCTCCTCCTTGTGTATGTTGTTGTTGCGGTTCGGATCATTCGGCGACCAAGACCATACTGACCACTTCAATTGTTGCAGCAACATACAGCAACAGGGGCTCTCCGGGCTCCGGCGCCACCATAACCGGGAGGGACGTCAGGTGCCTCTTGAGCTCTTGGAACGCTGCTTTTGCTTCTTCCGTCCAGGTAAAGGGACCTGCCTTGCGCAGAATCTTGAAGAAGGGAAGTGCTCGTTCTGCCAACCTCGAGATGAAGCGGCTAAGGGACGCGAGGCAACCGGCAAGCTTCGGTAAATCCTTGATACGCGCTGGGGGTCGCATCAGTTATGTTGCCTTGATCTTCTCTATATTGGCTTCGATCCCCCGGTGGGAAACCAGAAATCCTAGTAGCTTCCCAGAAGAGACCCCGAAGACACACTTTTCGGGGTTCAGCATCGTGCGCGTAAGGCGCAGCCTGCTGAAGACTTGTGCTAAGCTGTCTAGGAAGAATGTGTGGTCTTTGATTTTGACCACGATATCGTCAACATACACCTCGACCAGGTCTCTAATGAGGTCCCCAAATGTTTTATGCATCACACGTACAAAGGTAGGGAGAGCATTCTTAAGACCGTAAGGCATGGAGACATAACAATACAGGCCATCTACTGTTACAAAACCAGTGTGTTCCTCATCATCTCTAGACATAGGTATTTGATGGAAATCGGAATACGCATCGAGGAAACACAGAAGGTCACAGCCTGACGTAGAGTCTACAATTTGATCTATCCTGGGGAGCGGGAAAGGATCTTCTGGACATGCCTTGTTTAGGTTGGTGTAGTCGATGCACATTCGAAGTTTCCCGCCAGCCTTGGGGATGACAACAGGATTGGCCAACCACCGAGGGTGGTGAACTTCCCAGATGAAGCCGGCGTCGAGCAACTTCTTGATCTCCTCCCGGATGAAGTTCTGGCGCTCAACGGACTGCTTCTGGGTCTTCTGTTGTATCGAGCGGGCATCAGGGTAGATCTTCAGATGATGCTCAATCACCTCCTTGGGGATCCCGGGCATCTGCGATGGTTGCCAGGCAAACACATCGACATTGTCTCAGAGGAAGGTGACGAGTGTGAATTCCTATTTGCTGTCCAGGTTACCCGCTATGCGGGTTGTCTGGGCAGCCTGAGAGCCGATCCTGACGACTTTCACTGGGACGTCGTCTTCGGCAGGCAGCACGCGCGGGGCTGCGGTGGGGGTTCGTTGAGGTGCCCTCTGACTTGGCTGGCCCTCCCTTGCATCATCCAGGTTCGAGGTTCGCCCCGCAGCGAGTGCTTGGAGCTGCTCCAAGGCTGATACTGCTACGGTGCGATCCCCCCGGACCCTGAGGACTCTGGAAGGCGTTGGCATCTGCAGGACCAGATAGCTGTAGTGGGCTACGGCCATGAACTGGTAGAGCGCTGGCCTCCCGGTGATGGCATTGAAGGGGATCTCAACATCCGCCACATCGAATAGGATATTCTCCGTGCGGTAGTTCTTCGGGGTACCAAAGATAACCGGAAGGTGGATACTTCCACTGGTCACAATCCGCTCTGGGCCCACACCTGAGAACATGCTCGAAGGCACGAGTCGGGACTTGGGTATCTACAGCTTCTGGAAAGCTGCAGTGGAGATGAGGTTGAGGTCGGCCCCGCCATCGGTTAGCATGTAATGGAGCTTCACGTCGGCGATAGTTGGGGCCACGAGCAATGGAAGCACCCTAGCTCCTGCCATGTTCCTCGGGCAGTTCGAAGCGTCAAAACTGATAGCCGTGTTCATCCACTTGCTGTGGGGAGTCGGGATTGGCGCCGGGGCCACTACCGCCATGGCGCGTCGCAGGACTTTCATTGCATTTCGAGACACAGGGTCTGAGGCGCCCCCGTAGATGACGTAGAGGAGCTTTTGCTACTGCTGATCACTGCTAGTGTCCGAGTCAGCACCCGCGAACACTGCTTTCATTGCTCTATGGGGCTCCTGGTACCCCATATCGTCATCCTTCTCTTTCGCAGGGTCAACCTTCTGCTTACCCTCCCTCTTGCGGGGGGGGGGGGGGGGGGGGGGCTCGCTCTCCTGACTCCGCTGCTTCTGTCGTTGCTCACGGAAACGCTCCGCGAGTTTCTTTACTTGCCGACACTCGCTCGCACTGTGACCATATGCACCGAATTTGGTTCGGCGAAGGGTGGCCCGATCTTCACGACAGGAGGTTAAAGAACAAGATAACTTGTTGTAGAAACAGCGCGGATAACTAGCTTTATACCTGACCAAGGTTGGATGCGACCAAGCGACGGGGAGAGAGACACCGAAACCGCGAAGACTTCGACTCGATCTCCGAACGACCGCAGAACCACAACCGGAGCTAATCCACACAAGACGGGGCAGCCGTACTGGAACCCGCAGAGCACGAATTAGTGGATCTCAGAGAGAGATCTCCACAAGTTCAAGAAGAACAAGGAAGAACAAGGGTTGAGTAAGACACTCAAGCAGCTCGACTGCAAATTTCACTGAATAACCTTAATTCATCAAAAAGTTGCCCTTGGCTTACAAAAGAGGGATATTTATACCAATAACTAGTCTAAAAATAGATGTGAAGTGAAAAAGCCATGTGGGAAGGTGGAAGGCCAACTGGCTTGATCATTCATGCAGTGGTCATCAATTTCTCGCATGTCTTCTGGCCTTCTGAGTGGTCTTCAGTGTTTTAATCATAACTCCACCTAGGGACATCCAAAAGACATGGGACCAGATGCGTTGGAAAGATAATTTGATAACCTTTCACACAATGTGTATCATGCTTCACGAAATATTGTAGAGTGATACAGTTTCTCACGGAAACTTGGATATCAGGCTGACTATTGGTCTTCTGAACAATCTGCACCAAAAGCACTCGGCTGCCAAGCTGGGAGCTCTAAAGCACTCGGCACTCAGTGGCATTAAAAAGTTGACTTAAACACCTTTCCAACAAGTACTCGTGGACATTCACAGCTTCTATGAATCAAGAGATATGACTGTTTCTTCATGACAGTTCTGCCAGGCCGAACTGGTTTGACGTAGTTCTCCTCCCTAGTTCAGTCTTGGCGTGTCCTTGTCATCCTCCTTGGTGAACCTGAGTAATAGAAACATGTACGATTTAGGAAGTATATAATTCTCATTAATAAATGGAATTTCACAAAGTAGCGCGTGCACCTCTTGTTGTATCTGTTTAGCTCGGCTACGAGTAATTGGTCCATCGAAAACATGAGCTGGTGCAGCTTGACTTGATGATTGTTCCATCTTGCTTGATGTAGTCGGTATACTTGATGGTGTGGTCGGCGTGGGCATATCATCCCCCCCTTGAAAAAGAGTCGTCCTCGACTCTTCGAATCCAAAGAATGGAGAGAGGTCGGACACATTGAAACTGGTACTTACACCATAAGTACTTGGCAGATCAATTTCATAAGTGTTGTCGTCGATCTTGCGCAGAACTTTGAATGGTCCGTCAGCCCGGGGTTGCAACTTGTTCTTGCGTAGCTCTGCAAAACGATCCTATCGAAGGTGCACCCAAACCAAGTCCCCTAGTTCGAATAACACCTTCCTGCGACCCTTGTTAGCGTGCTTCTCATACTTCTTGGTCATATTTTCAATATTGGCCCGAGCCCTATCATGAATGTTCTTGACAAATTCAGCTTGCTTGCTTGCTTGCATCGAAGTTCACACGTTCCTGCATGGATAGAGACAAAAGATCTATGGGAGCAGTGGGTGTGAATCCATATACAATTTCAAATGGACAAAATCTAGTGGTTGAGTGTACTTCCCTATTGTATGAAAACTCAACGTGTGGCGAGCTTTCTTCCCATAGTTTCATGTTCTTCTTAAGGACAGCTCGGAGCAACATTGATAGTGTTCGATTCACAACTTCAGTTTGGCCGTCCGTTTGCGGATGACATGTTGTGGAGAACAACAGTCTTGTCCCAAGTTTGCCCCACAATGTCTTCCAAAAGTAGCTCAAGAACTTGGTGTCATGATCCGACACAATGGTACGTGGCATTCCATGTAGTCGCACGATTTTCCTGAAAAATAATTCAGCAATACGGGAAGCATCGTCGCTCTTGTGGCAAGGAATAAAATGTGCCATTTTGATGAAACGATCAACCATGACAAAAATTGAATCCCTTCCCCCTTTGGTTCGTGGTAACCCAAGAACAAAATCCATTGAAATATCCTCCCAAGGTGCATTAGGAATAGGAAGGGGAGTATACAAACCATGAGGGTTCAGACGAGACTTAGCTTTGTGGCAGTTTTTGCAGCGAAGAACATGTCTCTCTACATCTCGTCGCATTTTTGGCCAAAAGAAATGGTCGGCCAGCACTTGCTCCGTCTTCTTGGCTCCAAAATGGCCCATAAGTCCACCTGCATGACCTTCCTGCACGAGTAAAAGTCGAACAGAGCAATCTGGAATACAAAGTTTGTTAGGGCAAAATAAAAATCCATCATGCACATGATACTTTTCCCATCCTTTGCCAATACGGCACTTTGCATATGGTTCAACAAAGTACGAATCAGTGGCATATAATTCCTTTATACTTTCCAATCCGATAATTTTAGCATCAAGTTGTGTGAGCAAAGCATGACGTCGAGATAAAGCATCAGCTACAATATTTTCTTGACCTTTCTTATATTTGACAATATAAGGAAAGGACTCAATAAATTCACTCCACTTAGCATGTCGTTTATTCAATTTTAGTTGTCCCTTAATATGTTTCAATGATTCATGGTCTGAATGTATTACAAATTCTTTAGAATAAAGGTAGTGTTGCCAAGTTTCCAAACTCCGAACAAGAGCATATAATTCTTTATCATAAACTGAATAATTCAAAGTCGGACCACTTAGATTTTCACTAAAGAATGCAATTGGTCTCTTTTCTTGCATCAGCACGCCTCCAATCCCAACTCCACTTGCATCACATTCAATTTCAAATGTCTTGTTGAAATCAGGAAGTGCAAGGACTGGGGATGTTGTGAGCTTCCTCTTTAATTCTTCAAAAGACTTTTGTTGTGCTTCTCCCCATTTGTAAGGTACATCTTTCTTGGTCAGCTCATTGATTGGAGCAGCGGTCGTGCTGAAATCTTTCACAAAGCGCCGGTAGAAACCAACAAGTCCAAGGAAGCTTCTCACTTGGCTCACGTTCTGTGGGGGCCTCCATTCGTGTATAGCCTTGACTTTCTCAACATCCACCTCCACGCCTTGTCCTGAAACAACAAAACCAAGGAAAACTACCTTGTCGGTGCAGAAGGTGCACTTCTCAAGGTTAGCGTACAATTTTTGTTTACGCAGGACAACAAGTACGCTCTGGATATATGCAACATGTTCTTCAAGAGTCTTTCTGTAGATTAGTATGTCATCAAAATAAACCACAACAAATTTACCAATGAAAGTTCTAAGCACATGATTCATTAATCGCATAAATGTACTAGGTGCATTGGTTAAACCGAAGGGCATCACTAACCATTCATACAATCCAAATTTTGTTTTAAAGGCTGTTTTCCACTCATCTCCTTCTTTCATACGAATCTGATGATAGCCACTTCTTAAATCAATTTTAGTGAAAAAAATTAGCACCACTAAGTTCATCAAGCATATCATCTAAGCAAGGAATGGGATGCCTATATCTTACTGTGATGTTGTTAATTGCGCGGCAATCCACACATAGTCTCCAAGACCCATCTTTCTTAGGCACTAAAAGAACAGGGACAGCACAAGGGGAAAGAATTTCCTATACGTACCCTTTTTTCATCAATTCCTCCACTTGTCGCTGAATTTCTTTTGTCTCCTCTGGGTTGGTGCAGTATGCAGCCCTGTTCGAAAGTGACGCACCAGGAACCAAGTCAATTTGATGCTCGATCCCTCTCTTAGGTGGCAGTCCTGGTGGTACTTCGTCCGGAAAGACATCTTCATATTCCTGCAAGACATTCAAAAGAGTACTCGGCGGGGTAGAGGGTAAGGCATTAGTAGAAAGAAAAGTGTCCTTGTACATAAGTACAAAGAACATGGCATTAGGTTCACTCAATGCTTTGATATACCCCTTCCTAGCCATCATTACTAAACCCTCTTTTCCCGGTTTCTGGGTTCCTTGCAGCTGTGGGGTTTGATTTGGCTGTGGACACTCTTCCTTACTATTTTTGTGGCTCACTCGCAAGTGGTGCTCGCTCTCGCGTTGTTTCTTCCTGATATCATCCTTCAAAATTTCTTTCGGTGTCAAAGGAAGCAAGGAAATTCGCTCTCCTTTGTACACAAAAGACAGCTTGTTGGTCCTTCCAAAAATCTGGACATCACGATCATATAGCCATGGTCGACCGAGCAGAAGCTGGTAGACTTGCATAGGCACCACGTCGCACTCCACATGATTATTGTATTTACCAACAAAGAATGGTACAGTCACAGTATAACTGACATGTAGCGCACCACAATCATTAAGCCACTGCATCTTGTATGGACTAGGATGACGCCGTGGTTTCAGTCCCAATCTGTCCACCAATTCTTGGCTAGCAATATTGTTGCAGCTACCGTTATCAACGATGATGCAACACACCTTATCTTTGATTATTCCACGGGTATGGAACAAATTATGTCGCTGCCCGTTGTCTTCCTTTTCTGCTGTTACACTAAGCACTCGTAGAGAAATAAAGCAATTATGTTCTTCTTCTTCAGGCTGGATCTCATTCCCTTCCTCCTCAATTTCTTCATCACATATCTGTCCAGCATCCTCCAGATCACTCTAGGATTCCCATTCACCTTTCTCATTCAACAACATGGTCCTCTTGCTTGGGCATTGGGCAGCAATGTGCCCACGGCCGTGGCATTTATGGCATACAATTTCTTTGCTTCGAGAAGAAGATGTAGCTCCCGAGGCATTGTTGTGGGCTGCTGAACTTGCAGCGGGTCGCTGCTGAGTTGTTGGTGATGACGCGGTGGAGGCTACCATCTTCGATGGAACAAATGATTTAGAAGACTTGGCTGCAGCCCCTTGAGATCGTCCACCACCATAGGAAGTACTTGACTGCTGTTTGCGCCATGGGGCAGCAATAGAATAACTTCCATAAGATTTTCTACGTGACTCTTGCTGAATCTTTTTCTCTGTTTGCATAGTTTGATCAACAAGATCCTGCAATATACGATATGGAAACATCTCCACAAAACCATAAATTTCTTCATTAAGACCTCCTAGAAATCTTGCCATTGTTGACTCTGCATCTTCTCTTATTCCCGCCCGCACCAACAGCAGCTCCATCTCCTTGAAATACTCATCAACTAATCTCTTCCCTTGCTTTAACATTTGCAACCAGTTCCTGAGATCACGCTGATAGCTAGATGGCACGAATCGCCTTCTCATCACTTGCTTCATCTCCTCCCATGTATTGATATATCCACGTCCCAAATCACGTTGATTCTCCTGCACTTGGTTCCACCAAGTGAGAGCGTATCCAGAGAATTCCACCGAAGCAAGATTCACACGACGCTGAGCCGAAAGATTATGTACTCGGAATATTTGATCACACTGCTCAGCCCATTCAAGAAATTCATCAGGATTCTCCTTTCCAGTAAACTTTGGAATACTCAATTTGACACGAGCGATGTTATCTGGGTTGTCATGAGGACGTCGACCACGATGGTATTCACTTTCTTCAAAATCAGCAGGCCGGCGATGATGACGCCGAACAAACCTGCCAACTTGACCGAAAGGATTTTCATCATCATGAGGTCCTTCCTCATGATCTTGATCTTCAAACTCTTCGTCTTCAAAATGCACGCGGCGACCATCAGCATTGCGCCTATGTGCACGACGCCCACCATGGTAATTATTAAAATCAGCATGGCGACCACCACCAGATCCGTCAGGGCCATGTCCGAAGCGATTGAATCCATGGCTGAAACCAGAATTCTCATCGCCGGACTCCTCTCGACGACGGTCCTCTTGATCACGACATGCTCGACGTCCTCCAGCCGCAGAAAGACGCTGATCGAGGAGCCTGCCCATGGCCTCCATGAGTGAATCAGCCATGCGACGCATCTCATCCCGTGAGACAGGGGGTTCCCTATCACCATGGTGTCCACCATGAACACTTGAATCTGAGCCTGCCATGTTAGGAGCAGCAAGAAAAAAAAAAGAAAATATATATGTGGACACACTTGATCTCACCTCTTACTTACCCAAGTTCTTGCCTGATCTCAAGAACTGTGATGGTGCTGGTGTGACAGCTTCAACGGAGGTGGTAAATAGGCCGTAAGGAGTACAAATCGAAAGTCCCGGTTTATGTTTTTGGTGGAGCTATAGGTGGCTGAACAAGGCGGGCTACGGTACTGCCAATCAAGTGAAAAAAAGATGTGCTCAAAAGAAAAAAAAATTTGCTGCTATCAAGATTACCACCAACTTAGATATGAAAACTGAAAATTTCAACACCCAACCGTAACACAAAATTATTCAGAATCTTTTCACTTGTGCTCGCTTTTTTTTTACTGTATTTTTTCTTTTTTTTATAACACTAACAGGGGTGCTGATTACAAAAGATATAAGTAAACGGTGGTGACGAGCAACTGGAAGAACACAAACACAAGATAACAGTACCGTCAAAAGGGCTATAGGTATATTTTTTTAGGCTTTGAACTATAGGACAAACAAATATATGTAAAAGATAAACACAGGGATGAATATGTGGATGGTGAAAACTGTAACAGATTGAAAGGGTGGGAGGGTGGGTGCTAAAAAAATGAACCTACCGTGACAACGATAGCTCTGATTACCACATGATATGCACCGAATTTGGTTCGGCGAAGGGTGGCCCGATCTTCACGACAGGAGGTTCAAGAACAAGATAACTTGCTGTAGAAACAGCGCGGATAACTAGATTTATACCTGACCAAGGTTGGATGCGACCAAGCGACGGGGAGAGAGACACCGAAACCGCGAAGAGTTCGACTCGATCTCTGAACGACCGCAGAACCACAACCGGAGCTAATCCACACAAGACGGGGCAGCCGTACTAGAACCCGCAGAGCATGAATTAGTGGATCTCAGAGAGAGATCTCCACAAGTTCAAGAAGAACAAGGAAGAACAAGGGTTGAGTAAGACACTCAAGCAGCTCGACTGCAAATTTCGCTGGAATAACCTTAATTCATCAAAAAGTTGCCCTTGGCTTACAAAAGAGGGATATTTATACCAACAACTAGTCTAAAAATAGATGTGAACTGAAAAAGCCACGTGGGAAGGTGGAAGGGCAACTGGCTTGATCATTCATGCAGTGGTCATCAATCTCCCGCATGTCTTCTGGCCTTCTGAGTGGTCTTCAGTGTTTTAATCATAACTCCACCTAGGGATATCCAAAATACATGGGACCAGATGCGTTGGAAAGATAATTTGATAAAATTTCACACAATGTGTATCATGCTTCACGAAATATTGTAGAGTGATACAGTTTCTCACGGAAACTTGGATATCAGGCTGACTGTTGGTCTTCTGAACAGTCTGCACCAAAAGCACTCGGCTGCCAAGCTAGGAGCTCTAAAGCACTCGACACTTAGTGGCATTAAAAAGTTAACTTCAACACCTTTCCATCAAGTACTCATGGACCTTCACAGCTTCTATGAATCAAGAGATATGATTGTTTCTTCATGACAGTTCTGCCAGGCTGAACTGGTTCGACGTAGTTCTCCTCTCTGGTTCAGTCTTGGCGTGTCCTTGTCATCCTCCTTGGTGAACGTGAGTAATAGAAACATGTACGATTTAGGAAGTATATAATTCTCATTAATAAATGGAATTTCACAAAGTAGCACGTGCACCTCTTGTTGTAGCTGTTTAGCTCGGCTACGAGTAATTGGTCCATCGAAAACATGAGCTGGTGCAGCTTGACTTGATGATTGTTCCATATTGCTTGATGTAGTCGGTATACTTGATGGTGTGATCGGCGTGGGCATATCACTCGGCTTACTCCTGCCGCGACCCCCATTCTACCTCTTCCCCCTCCCAGATTGTACGGGCTCCCCGCTTTTCGAGGAGGTTCGGGCATGCCACTTACGCCCCTCTGCAGCCTTGGCACATTTGCCTGCCAGGACAAACAGCTCAGAGACATCACGCACGTCATGCGTGGCAATGTTCTCGATCATCTTCTTGTCCCTCACACCCTGTCTGGGAGAATCGTTGGATGAAGGCCCGCAGCGGTTCTCCCGATCGTTGTCTAACAGCGTGAAGGTCGAGCTCTGTGCCGAGACGCTTATACGAACTTCCAAAGTTCGCTACAAACTGCTGGCACAGCTCCTCCCAGGAGGTGATGGATCTCGGGGGTAGGTTCATGAGCCACAACCGGGTCGGGCCGGCCAGAACCACAAGGATGTAGTTGGCCATGATGACCTCGTCACCTCTAGCGGCCAAAATTGAGGTGGAGTAGATCTGTAGGAACTCACTCGGGTTGACGCTCCCATCATACTTCTCTGGCGTGTGTGGCCGGAACTTGTGGGGCCAAACCACCCTTTGCAGGTTGGGAGCTAAGGCTGCGCAACCACCACCTGTGCTCGTGGGTGGCAAGTTTGGCACTGCGTGGCCGTAATGAGCTGGTTGCGCCGCGTATGTCGGTTGCTGGGGTATTGCGTCCGACACTTGGTGCGGTGGGGGCACACCATACGCCTGCGGTGGAGGAGGTGCAACATACGCTTGGTGCGGGGGAGGCATCATGTAGGCCTGGTGCTGCTCGGGAGGCGCTGTGTATGCCTGACGCAGTGGACGAGCATCATGCACCTCGGCCCCAGCACTCGGCAGGTTGTAGTCAGCTTCGAGGTTGCGGCGTCGCTCCTGTTGTCGCTCGATGACGACCCGACAGTCCTCGCCGGCTCTGCGGCGACGCTGCAACCTTGTCTGCAGGTCCACTGATGAAAGCCTAGTTGAATGGCTATCAGCGGTCCGCTAGTCGACGGTAGGCGTACGTGACAACGAAACAAATGTTGTTGCCGCTCGCCTTCTGCCCTGTTGAGTCGCCTGGAGCGCGGCGATGACCAGATGGTCGACATCGTTTACCCACTGCTGGGTTGCCCCCTGAGGAGCTCCTGCAGTTGGTGCATTGCGGAGCAACTCCCGCACAGCTAGAAGCGCACTCTCTGGACTTGCTGCCGGTGGTGCCGTGACAGCTGTCGCCGCAAGAGTCCGCCATGCCCCATCGTGCTGACCTGCGATCGATGGGGTGGCCGTTTGGCGACACGACGGCCCAGATCTTCCCGCTCTGGAGCGGGACCCATCTCTGGGGTGAGATGAAGCTTGGTCCTCACGTGCCACCTGCTCATGGCGCTGTGGCCTGGAGGAACTGGCATTAGAACGAGTGTTCACCATACTGCTGGTGAATATTCTTGCACGAGAAAGCCCCCCTACCTGGCGTGCCAAATGTCGAGGTGTCTAAACCGACACCTCCCCCGGACCTACATGGGTGTAGTCCATGGAGGTTCAATGAATATTCAAGGGGCTAGTCCTAACAAGATCAAGCTCAGAGAATGATGAATACGAGGGATTTACGTGGTTTGGGCCGCCTGAGCGTAATATCCTACTCCATGGTGGTTTTTCTGTGTAGTATTGCTTGGGTCTGAGAGAGCTTGTCCTCGTCTGTGGCTGCTCGATCCTTTTATAGTTCAAGGTCGAGCAGCTTACAAGTGGGACCCAGAGCCCGACAGGTGACCCTGGGAGTACCAAATCCACCCTAAGATCCGAGAGTAAATGTTATTCCTGACAACGGCTTCAATGTGCCGCCTGTCCATACCCTGCCCTAGGGCTATCTATAGCCCCTCATCATGGTCGGTTGTGTCTTGTCTGTCTTGTCGAGGCCTTCTATTGGCCCGCCGTATGTAGCAGTTCGGCTCTGACCAGTCATGACAAGACCATCCACTGCCCACTTGACTTATGGGTGCGAGCTCCCGCCTACCTAGGGAACACGCGCGTCGTTCCTAGCTTCGGCGTAACGAGCACGCCTCCCTTTATTCCTCCTTCCGGCGGGAGGCTCTGGCTCAGCGCTGCCAGACACGTGGCAACTCCTGGACCTTCCCTCATAGGGAGGTCCAGTTCCGGGAGGTTGGGTACGGAGCTGCCGGGGACATAGCAGCATTGGACCCTCTCCTCATGAGAGGAGGTCCGGGGTCACCGACCTAGCGAGCACGCCGAACCTTCCCTCGGCAAGGTGACGGACCCAGAGCTGCAGGCCACGTGGTGGTACTGGACCACCTCTCAATGGGAGATGCCACTGCTCCGCTTGCCGCGTGGCACCCTGGGCCCATGGAAGGTCTCGCCCCCGTGGGCGGTGGGGCCCAGTATGCATTTATCCCTGTACCCAGGGATACCCGGTTCGCCAGGCACCTACAGGAAGGCTGCGGGCCTATAAATTGAAGGGAGTATGTACCCTTTAGGAATAAGAAATAATACTATTCTACTCTTCCTGTTCTCCTATAAATCTCACCCTCTTCAACAATCTGGTAGCCGCGCAAAAACCCCAACGCCCCTACCGGCCGCGGTTGTGAGCTACGTAGCCAGGAGCCTACTGTCTTGGGCGCTGTCGGTACCCTGCGTATCGGGTACCTCTTGACACCACAAGCAAAGTTGAGGAGTTCCTATGTCCAAGTGGCAGATGTATGAAGGGGATACGCATCCCGCGTAACCGGACCTACCTCCCTCCTTAAGGTAGCTCTGGTAGAGCCACGGGTCCTGCAGAGCCGGACCTACCTCCCTCGTTAGGGAAGCTCCGACACTGCCACGTGTACAATGCCACCAGACCTATCCCCCAGTAGAGGGAAGCTGCGGAGCTTCCACGTGTCAACACTTGGACCTACATCATCAACGGGAGGACAACAAAATCTTCAACAGCGTGGACATTCAAGGGCTATCAATTAGTTGTTCCAAGACCTGGTTAACATGTCATTAATGTCATATTAATGGCGCACGATCAGGGGAATATTAAGACTGGTAACACTACTATTAAGCCACATTATCACACAATTAACCCCTCATTCCATTGTAGATCGTGTACAAGCTAGTTAATACAACCGGGACCACTTGTCGTACCGGGCTTGAACTATAATGGCCAGTCCTTAGCATATAAAAGTGTTGCACTGCACGGTAGAAAAGATTCAATCCAATCTCAACTGATTACACACGCTCACAAGCTCATACAATCAACACACACCCGTGGAGTAGGGTATTATGCTCAGGAAGACCGAACCACGTAAATATCTCGTGTCATCACCTTGTCTTGAATTTGCTTTGCGCCCCAACCGAATAAGAACCTCCGCGGACTATGACTTAGTAGTATCAGGGGAAGTGTCGTTGCTACACTTTTACATTTGGCGCGCCAGGTAGGGGCGCATTAGCTTTTCAAGATCTCAAGATGGTGAATTCCATCGCTACTTCGTCCAACGCCTTATGTGAGCAGCCTGCCGGAGGAAATCCCACCAACATGCAGCAACAAACAACCGTTGTTGTCCCAGCGGGTGTCATTCCACCACCACCTCCACCATCTCAGCAAGATGCTGTGTTCGCGTTGATCTTTGCATAGACAAACAACCCTGAGAACACGCCGAATGCAGCGCGGACCCTGCTTGAGCGTCTACCAGCGCCGAAAGCTCCTCCCGCCGCACTGGAACAGTGGCGCGCTGATGTGGAGAATTTTGTTGTAGCTACAACAAATGCCATCAGCAACCAAGGTCCACCCCATGTTGGGCAGGCACCTTCACAGAACAGGACCTTGTCTTGTAGACTTGGTCCTCAGGCATCACAGCACAGGAGATGTGTGCCCTCCCAGCAAGTGACGTCACTTCCCTCCGAGGCTCACCGCACTCATATGACATCAAGACTTCTGATGCAGGACCTCCGGTCGGATCTCGACCGCCGCTACATGAGGAAGGACAATCGCGTCCACATCAAGCGCACTCTCGAGAGACGAGCTGCTCGCGAAAATCCTTCTCCCCTGGGAGTTGGGGAGGATGTTCAGCTCTGCCCTTGCATCTTTGCATGGTCGAGTGGCCGCCTAAGTTCCGGCCTTATCTGCTGGAGAAATACGATGAGACAGTTAATCTCGTCGAGTGTATTCAGATTTACTCCACTGTCATCCTCGCAGCTGGAGGCAATGAGGCCATGATGGCCAACTACTCAAGGAAGCTTCGTCACTACTTCCAAACCTACAAGATTTTGGTGGTAAATTCTTATCCACTGCGAGCTATTATACATAATCTCAATTCTACGGGAAATGTCGCCAAGTGGGCATCGGAGTTGGCAGAATTTGACCTCAAATTCCTGCCTCGACATGCGATCAAGAGTCCGGTGCTGGATGACTTCGTGGCAGAGTGGACACCTTCTTCATCAATTTCAGGGGGCTCTGATGAGCATAAACCGGAACCTAAGGTCCCGGTCTTCACCGAGTCTCACTGGACTCTCTACTTCGACGGCTCCGTGCAGAAGCAGGGGGCTGGAGCTGGAATACTTCTCCTCGCTCCAACTGGGGAGAAGGTCAAATACATGGTGTGCCTCGACTTCAAGGCAACCAACAACATGGTAGAATACAAAGCTCTTATCTTCGAACTCAAGGTGGCGCTATCATATGGCGTCCGACAGCTCCTGGTGAAGGCTGATTTGCAACTCATCATCAAGCAAGTCAAGGGTGAATGCAGTTGCAACAACCCCCAACTTGCTGCTTATTTACTTGAAGTCCAAAAGCTGCAAAAGGACTTCCATGTCCTCGACCTCCGCCATGGAAGTCCTTCTGCAACTTCTGGACTTCAAGTAAATAAGCAACAAGTTGGGGGTTGTTGCAACTGCATTCACCTTTGACTTGCTTGATGATGAGTTGAGAATCACCCTTCACCAGGAGCTGTCTGACGCCATATGATAGCGCCACCTTGAGTCTGAAGATAAGAGCTTTGTATTCCACCATGTATTTGACCTTCTCCCTAGTTGGAGCGAGGAGAAGTATTCCATTTCCAGCCCCCTACTTCTGCACTGAGCCGTCGAAGTAGAGAGTCTAGTGAGGCTCGTTGAAGACCAGGACCTTAGGTTCTGGCTTCTGCTCATCAGGCCCCCTTGGAATTTATGAAGAAGATGTCCACTCCACTACGAAGTCAGCCAGCGCCTGACTCTTGATCGCATGTCAAGGCAGAATTTCGAGGTTGAATTCTGCCAACTCTGCTACCCACTTGGCAATATTTCTCGTAGAATTGGGATTATGTAAAATAGCTTACAGTAGATAAGAAGTTACCACTAAAATCTTGTGGGCTTGGAAGTGGTGATGAATCTTCGTTGAGGCAATAAGAACTACGTACATGAGCTTATATACCTCAATATACCGAGTCTTAGTGTCGTGCAATACTTCGCGGATGAAATACACCAGCCGTTGGACAGTTTAACCCCTCTCAGAGGATTCTGAAGCTTCTTCTTCATCAACCCAGACCCTCCCGGAGGGGTCCATTCCTTCTCCTTCTTCTTGAGTAGAAACTCCCTTGGATGGGGGAGGTTTATCCACAGGCACCTCGCCTTTAGGATCCATGCCTGGGGGTTGGGACCCAGACTCACCTTCAGGTTGCTCCGGACCCTCCCGGAGGGGTCTAGGCTCCTGAGTTAAAGATGTTTCTGGTCTCTCCGCAACCAAAACCATGTTGATAACCTCCGTAGTTGCAGCGATGTAAAGCAGAAGAGGCTCACCAAGCTCCGGAGCTACCATGATTGGTAGTGTCGTGAGGAGTTGCTTGAGCTTCTGGAACGCCTTCTCTGCTTCTTCATACCAATGGAATGGTCCGAACTTCCTCAACAACTTGAAGAAGGGTAGCGCCCGCTCTACCAGCCTTGAAATGAATTGGCTGAGCGAAGCTAGATACCCAGTTAGCTTCTGTACATCTTGACACGGGATGGAGGTCGCATCTCCTTAATGACTTTGATTTTTTCCAGATTTGCCTCAATTCCTCGGTGAGTCACCAAGAAACTCAGGAGCTTTCTGGAGCTAACCCCGAAGACACACTTGTCCGGGTTGACATTCGTGCGTGTTAGGCGCAGCTTGTTGAAGACAGCTTGGAGATTGTCCAGGAGTGAATCCTGGTTCTTCACCTTGATAACAATGTCATCGACGTAGAATTTCATCAGGTCCCTAATTAGTTTCCCAAAGGTTTTGTGCATGGCTCGCACAAAGGTTGAGGCAGCATTTTTAAGACCGAAAGGCATAGCAGTGTAACAGTATAACCCATCTACGATGATGAAGGCAGTATGCTCTTCACCTTCCTTAGACATTGGGATTTGATGATATCCAGAATATGCATCTAAGAAACATAGTAATTCACACCTAGAGGTACAATCCACTATCTGATCTATTCTAGGTAGTGGAAATGGGTCTTTTGGGCATGCCTTATTTAAGGTGGTGTAGTCGATGCACATCCGAAGCTCCCCGCCGGCCTTTGGTAAGACAACTGGGTTTGCCAGCCACCGTGGATGATGAACCTCCCGGATGAATCCAACGTTGAGTAGCTTCTTGACTTCTTGTGTGATGAAATTTTGCCGCTCAAGTGATTTCTTTCGGGGCTTCTCTTGTATTGGCGTGTGTTGGGATAGATGTTCAGACGATGCTCGATCACCTCCACGGGGATCCTAGCCATCTGTGATGGTTACCATGCAAACATGTCGACATTTGCTAGGAGGAAAGTGATGATCGCGAGTTCCTATTTGTCACTCAAGCCTCCCTATATACGGGTGGTCTGGTTGGCATCAGAACCAATTTGGACGACTTTGATGGGAACATCGGTGTCGCCACTTGGTTGCACACGGGGTGCAGAAGATGAGCCACACTGATGTGAGCTCGTAGGTTGAGCAGCTTGTTCCTTGCCGAATCCTTCTTCTTGTGCTGTAGTGAGCGCATAAAGTTCTTCCAGTGCAGTTACTCCAGCAGTGTGATCCCCTCTGATCCGAAGGACGCCTGTCGGAGTTGGCATCTTCAACACCAGGTAGTCGTAATGAGCTACGGCCATGAACCTGTACATGGCTGACCAGCCCAGTATGGCATTGAATGGAAGGCTGATGTGTGCCACATCGAACACCAACTTATCAGACCTATAATTGTCCCGAGTCCCAAAGGTCACCAGAACAGTAACCGATCCGAGAGGAGTGATGGTTCCTGGACCTACTCCGGAGAAGGGACATGAAGGCCGGAGGTCCCAGATGTTGAGCTAGAGCTTCACAAAAGCTACGAAGCTGAGGAGGTTAAGCGTCGCACCTCCATCCACCAAGACATGATAGAGCTGGATGTTATTGATAGTCGGAGAGACCATCAAGGGTAACTAACCAGCTCCGATCATGTTCTTCGAGCAGTCCAAAGCATCGAAGGTGATGGCATTGTCCATCCACTTCTGATGAGGCTCTGCCTTGGCAGTAGGAGCTGCAGGAGCCATCTCCCGATGCATAGTTTTCAGGATGCGCGAGGAGGTGATGTCCCAGGACCCCCCCCCCCCAATATATCATATGGAGAGTCTTCTGACGTTCATTGTCAAAGGTTTCGGAGTCATCGTAAATAGTGTTATATGCCGCCTTTAACAACTTCTTGGCGTCTTGGAAGCCTAGCTCCTGATCAGACATAGCTTCTCTGACTTTTTGCTTTCCTTCCCGTTGGCAGAAAGGAGGTTCTTCTTAACGCTTGTTGCTGCGTTCAACAAGCCTTTTGACCCCGCGATAGTATTCAAGATTGTGGGTTGTTGATTTATGTATCGGACACCACATCTTTTCATCGCCGTCGTCTTTAGACGATAGTCGAGGTTGTTTGTCGGGGCGTGGCCCCCGTCCACCAGGTGCTGTAGCTACAGCAGCAGTAGGTGTACCGACCAATGACTTCTTCTTGCTGTTGGACTTCTTCTTCTTTCCACTGCCAGAGGAAGTAGCTTTATCTTTGGAGGAAGATTTTCCACTTCTTCTTGCTGGTTTGGAGTGCATTTCATGGCCCTCCGCAGCTCTGGCACATTTATCTGCCAGGCTGAAGAGCTCCGTTTCTGGTTGCCAGCTTCTCCAACATCTTCTTATCTCAAACCCCCTGTCATAATGCCACGACGACAGAAGCATTTGAGATTGAAGGAATGGTGTTCCGTACATGAGAAAACCGCTGGATGAATGATCGCAGCGACTCTCCCAATTTCTATTGTACGGCAAACAGGTCCAGCTCTGTGCCTGGTCGGGTGTAGGAGCTCCCGAGGTTGGCGGTGAAATGGCGACATAGCTCCCCCCAACTGTAGATGGAGTTAGGAGGTAGACTCATGAACCAGGACCTTGCAGTCCTGTTTAGAGCCACGGGGAAGTAGTTGGCCATCACAACCTTATTCCTCCAGCTACAAGGATGGCAGTGGAGTAAATCTGAGGAAACTCAACGAGATTAACTGTCCCGTCGTATTTCACTAGAAGATGAGGCTGGAACTTAGACGGTCACTCGACCATGCGAAGATGCATGACCAGAGGTGAACATCCTCCCCCTACTCCTAGGGGGGAAGGATTTTCGCGAGCAGCTCGTCTCTCGTGAGCGCGCTCGATGTGGACAAGACTGTCCAACCTCATGTAGCGGCAGTCGAGCTCCGACTGGAGGTCCTGCGTCAGAAGTCTCGATGTCGTATGAGTGCGGCGAGCCCTGAACGACAGTGATGTCACTTGCTGGTAGGGCTCAGGTCTCCTATGATGCGATGTCTGAGGACCAAGTCTACTAGACAAGGTCCTGTTCCTTGAAGGTGTCTCCCTAGCATGGGGTGGACCTTAGTTGTTGATGGCATTGGCTGCAGCTATAACCAAATGCTCCACATCAGCGCGCCACTATTCCAGCGTTGTGGGAGGATCTTTCGACGCTAGTGGACACTGAAGCAGAGTCTGCGCTTCATTCAGCACGTTCTCAGGATTGTTTGTCGATGCAGAGACTGACGCGAACACACCATCTTGCTGAGATGGTGGAGGTGGTGGTGGAATGTCACCCGCCGAGACAATAGCGTTGGTTGGCTATTTCATGTTGGTGGGATTTCTTCCAGCAGGCTGCTCAACCAAGCCGTTGGACGAAACGGCGGCGAAATTCACCATCTTGAAATCTTGAAAAGCTAATCTCCACCTTCCTGGCGCACCAAATGTCGAAGTGTAGCAATGACACTTCCCTCGGTACAACTAAGTCGTAGTCCGCGGAGGTTCATATTTGCTTGGGGTGCAAAGTGAATTCAAGCATAAGATCATGATACGAGAGATTTACGTGGTTCAGGCCGCCTGAGAATAATATCCTTTTCCACGGGGTGTGTGTTGATTGTATGATCTTTTGAGCGTGTGTGATCAGTTGAGATTGGATTGAATGTCTTCTACCATGTAGCACAACCCTTTTATATGCTAAAGACTGGTCGCTACAGTTCGAGTCCAGCCCGACAAGTGGCCCCAGCTGTATTAACTACTCTATACACGATCTACAGTGTAATGAGGGATTAATTGTGTGATAACGTGCCTTAATAGCAGTGTTACCAGTCTTAATATTCCCTTGATCGTGCATCATTAATATGGCATTAATGACACATTAACCAGGTCTTGTAACGGCTAATTGATAGCCCTTGAATGTCTGCGTCGTTGGAGATTCCGTTGTCCTCCCGTTGCTGACGTAGGTGTAGGGATCGAATGCCCAAGAGGGGGGGGTGAATTGGGCTACTTCAAATTTTAAGTCAATTTAAAGCTTAAGTGAAATCTAGTTCTCTAAGCAAGCCAACAGTGCAATTAAGAGAAATGAGTGCGGAATTGAGAATTGCGTAATCGTAAAGGAGTAGGGAGGAGGAATGCAAACGCTCGAAGACACGGGGACACGTCGATTTTTCCCGTGGTTCGGTGAGATCACTAGGATCCACCTACGTCCACGTTGTGGCACCCACCTAAGGGTATCGCCACTCCCAAGTCACCGAGACGAGGGAATCCACTATCTTCCTCCGTTCGCCATCCTTGGCAAGGTGGAGCTCAAGCCTTGTACAACTTCGATCCTCCGGGCTTCCACAATGGTCTCGGCAAGCTCCGGAGCGATCTCTTCACTCTCCTCTTGATACAAGGTGAGTGCAATCACCAAGAATGCACTTTCTCACGGCTCTCCCTACTCTAGAGTCTCCACTCACCCAGAGAGGACGCACACAAGCTTAACTCTAAGAGGAACTAGCCTATATCTTGAGGTGTGAAAGGATTACAAGAGTGTGAAAATGAGTATTCTAAGTCTTGGACACTTGGGGAATGTGTAGTGGTGCTCTTGTTGTTCAGCCTTCTCGAAATGACTGGTGGGAGGGGGTTAAATACTCAGCCCAACCGAATTAGCCGTTGGAAAAGTGGGCTGATTACTTTTTCTGCGTACATCGGATGATCCGATGACCCCCTTTTATGAGCATCGGTCTAATTTGATTAGCTGACGTCATTCTGTCAGAAATGACCGTTATTAGACCGATGCTTCACCTTCTTCATCATCGGAGGATCCGATGAATAGATCTTCAGTCTGGTTGAGTTGATAATTTGCTTCTGTTGTAATCGACCGATGTGTATCTGCCTTCACCATCGGATGATCCGGTGTTCAGTCCTTCAGAACACTTCAGAAAATTTGCTTACTGTTGTATTCATCCGATGTTCACTTGATACACATCGGATAGTCCGGTGTGTACTTCATTCTGAGGTCTTCTTCTTCTGTTGAGTCCAAATCGACCGATGCAGTCATTCTTCAGATCATCGGATGATCCGGTGTGTACAATTTGTTTCCTTCGAGTTGAGTTGGACTGATCTTTTGGATTTTGGACTTGTGACCTCTTGAACACTTGTTTGTATGGCTCTTCTGATGGATATGAAGCTTCTTGTGTTGCCAATTTTGATAAGGTTGCGTCGTTGTACGAGTTCCTCATTTGTTTCCGATTAACCCCTTAGGTTAGTTTGTTGAGGGGTCTCCTTTTGCATCCAATGAGCAGTAGATGACATTTATGAGTGATTGATCGACGTTTGATTCATTGTACATGAAACCTCGCATCCACAAACTCATTAGTAGTAAATAACGGTTGTCATTAATCACCGAAACCGTACCTCGTGGGGGCCTAGATGCTTTCAATCTCCCCCTTTTTGGTGATTGATGACAACACAACGAGTAGAGCATAAAAGTAATGGAATTTGAAACGCAAACGCAATGCTCATAAAGAAATGTAATCGGAACAACATGCAACACAAGGAGCTCGAAGGCTCAAACAGTGATCAAATATAAATCATAAGAGTGAAGTAGCATACTGAATTACAAATAGTAGCAAATGATAACAATCAAGTCTCAAAAAGAAGCAAATAACAAGACTGAAAGCAAATAGATAACTAGCACTCCCCCTAAGCCCAAGACACTCCCCCTAACTCTAACTCTTCTCCCCCTTTGGCATCAAGACACCAAAAAGGGAAGAGGAGTACCTAGGACTCCGGAGCTCTCGGGGCGACGGTGAAGCGGACGACGTCGGCGGTGTCGGAGCTGCTCGAGGTAGACGTCGCCGGAGCTGGTGCTGGAGCGGGAGGAGCCGGAGGTGCTGACGTGGCTGGAGCTGGAGCTGCTGGAGGGTCCGCTGGAGGATCTGCTGGGGCTGCTGGCGCCGGTGGAGAAGGTACTGCCGGTAGAGGTGAGAACTGGAACGGCACTGACGAGGCTAGAAGAGGTGACATGCTGAAACTCGGTACAGGCGACGCCGGTGCTGGAGCTGCAGTGGGTGCCAGTGGAGAAGCTGGAGCTAGAGGAGGTGCTGCTGGAGGCTGACTGAGACCGGTGTGCTGTGGCGGAAGGGCTATCCCGGTCTGCTGGTAGAGGTTGGTGATCAACCCCAGGATGCCCATCATAGCCTGCTGAGTCTGCTGCTGCTGGTCCAGGGTCCTCTGGTGCATCTGATCCACCAAGCTCGTGAACCGGTCCGTGTCCTCGCGCCTCTGGCGAGCCATCTCTAGCTGCATCTCTGTCTGCTGCCTCTGAAGCTCTGCGAGCCGCGCAGCCTGCTCTGCCCTGGCCTGCTCGGCTGCAAGCCGGTCCTGCCGCTGCTGCTCGACCATCTGCTGGAGCAGTGTGGTGAGCTCGGACGGCTGGGACACCTGAGCCTCTGACACTGGTGGAGGCGTCGGTGGTGCAGCAGTGGAAACTCCCGCCTCCGCGTCGTGCTGCCTCGGAGAAGGAGGCGGAGGAGGGAAGTACTCCTCAACACTGTCGCTGGTGTCACTGTCTGACCACACGTGCTCAAGTCCACCTCCCTGAGCCTCAGCCTGAGCGAGCGCCTCATCCTCCTGAGCTAACTCGGTCCAGTCCTCCTCAGAGAGACGAGCTCTGACCTGACGCTCGACTGGACGGCCAAGGCGGCGATCTCCAGGAGTAGGCACTCGGTAGTGGCCGAACCGAGTGGCGTGGAGCTCTGTCAGGGGAGCAGTGGCTGGCGAGTCCTCAGGTGCTAGCAGGAACAGCAGACGGCAAATCCAATGCCCGTAGACCAACTGCCTCAGCATCCCGACTCCGTCAGTGATCACGTCCTCCATCTCGCAGATCAAGATGTCCACGATATCAAATTCCATCCCGTTCATCACATAGAACAGGATGGTCTGCTGGAGGCTCGTAAAGCCCTCTAGGTAGCCGGACCTCGGTAGAAGGGTACGCCTGAGGATGTGGTGAACTGTCCGAGCGGCTGGAGTGAGGAGAGCTGGCACCCTCGGCTGGTCTGGCGTGAACGGAGCGGTGAACAGATCTCTGATCTCCTCAAACGGTGGTGACACTCCCCCTGTCAGCGGCCTCCTCGGCGGGTCGGCTCCACCGTAGACCACCTCGTGTAGGCAAGTGAGGTGCGTGTCCACTCCAAGTAGCTGTGCCAGTCGCTCTCGAGACACGGTGTGCTGCTGCCCCAGAAACATGAAGTGGATCGAGCGCCGACCCTCTGAGATATAGAGAGTGGCGTAGAAGACTCGAACCCACTCCTCCACGTAAGCGCTCCTCTGGCGTGAGAGCAGGTCCACAAGGCCTCTGTACCTCTCGAAGAACGGCCTGATCCCGTGGCCAACTGCTGTGGCAAGCTGATTCCAGTCGATGTAGGTGTGCTGGAACAGCTTATGGCCCCGACGCCTGTACGTCTCGTACAGGGACGCCTGTGTCAGGGTCCAAAAGCGAGGATCAACCCTAGTGTCCCTGGGCTGCGGGAACCACTCCTCTGGCAATACTGTCCATCTGAGCTTCTTCAGTTGTTTTGCCTTGAGCTTGCGATAATCTGTAAGCCTGACATCCTCAGCAACTCTGGCAGCGGTATCCATCTCGTAGATGGCCCTCTGGGCCTCTCTATCCTCTGCGCGGTCGGCAGCAGTGGGACGCTGACTCGCAGTGGGGGTCTGACCTCCCCCTCGGGTCCTGACGGTGCGCCGGCGAACCAGTGGCGTCACCTCAGTCTCCTCCTCGTCCTCAGAGTCGTCGGGCGGCACGAGCTGCACTGTGGGCCGCTGCTGCCTCTGCCGAGACTCGCGGATCCGCAAGGAACCGCGACGGCCGCGCTCACGCTCCTCTGCGGCGCGAGCGGCCAACTCTGCCCGGCGAGCTTCCTTCGAGAGCTTCTGTTTCTTCGCTGCGGGCTCCTCGATGGCCTTGCCTTTGTCCTTGCGATCACGGCCCATCTTGATGCAGAAGAGAGGGCTAGGGTTAGCGAAAAGATGATCGATGAGAAACAATGACGGATGTCGCACGGCACGGAACAAACCTTAGCGACGAAAAGGATGAACGACGAACGGTGACGCAGCGATTTTGACGATGTCGCGTGGTTCGTGGGAACCCTAGCGACGAGGCGGCTGCGGTGGCGACAGCCGGCAGGGGCGACGGCGGCGGCGCGGCCCGAGGTGGCGGCGCGGGAGGCGCGGCGGCGGTGGAGGCGCGGCGGCGGCTGGAGGCGCGGCGGCGGCTGGAGGCGCGGCGGCGGCTGGAGGCACGGCGGCGGCTGGAGGCGCGTCGGCGGTGCGGGAGACGAGGCGGCGGAGGAGGCGCGGCGATGAAGGGGTGGCGGCGCGGAGTGAGGAAGTCGAAGCGGCGGCCGTACGATTTTTAATAGGAACCCGATGACCTAGCCGTTACGCGAACACCGGATCGACCGATGCGCAAGGGAGGTGGTCATCGGTCGAGTTCAACAGAGAGTTAGTCCAAAAACTCTCTTTGCACACCGGATGATCCGACGTTGCTACGTCGATCATCGGTCGAATTCATCAGGGTAACAGAGGATTGAACATCGGATGCTCCGATGTTTCCTGAAAAGAACTCATCGGTCGATTTCTTGGTTCTGACTGATCTGCTCGTTGAACTGAAACACCAATTGATCCGATGTAGCTGCTGACCCTAGCATCGGATAATCCGATGACTACAGAAAAACTAAGAATGCCCATATATGTCCTTTGACCAAACACGCAATCAAAGAGAAACACATGTCTTAGGACTTTTTGGGCAACCCCTTACCCCTCAAGAAGCTAATATGCCAATAGCTTGGCTAGACCTTAACACAAACGGAACACCAAAAAAAAAATGGAGGAAAAATATCCAAATAAAATGTAAGGCCCATGCTTTGTGAGGTAGAGTATGGAAACTTCTATCTTATTAAAGCATGTTCCTTTAGAATTTTGCTCTTTCCACATCATATGAGTTGAGATATTGCATTTCAAACAAGTCTCCTTCTCATGATGTGGGTTCCCATTTGTGACAATTCTACCGTATGCAATGCCAAACAAATTATAGTGCAAGAGATTAAATGAGTGCAAGTTTATATGGCAGGGATCATGCAAGGCATAAAATAAATCTATCTTGCCAAGTTTAAACCTTCCAAAGGCTTCCTCAGGGAAAAACTATTTCTAACTCACCCCTATCCTTTGGGAGTTAGGCAAGACCTATATGACATGCAACCTTACATGAACATGGCAATTTACATGACGTTAGATGCATCTAGCACATTTAACTCACTTCTAAGCCTAGAAAAAGTTTTCTCATCAAGTGGTTTGGTGAAGATATCCGCCAATTGTTCTTCGGACCTAACACCTTGCAAAGAGATTTCTCCCTTAGCCTCATGGTCCCGCAAGAAGTGATGGCGAATATCAATGTGCTTAGTGCGGGAGTGTTGAACGGGGTTTCTAGCTATCTTAACCGCACTTTCATTGTCACAAAGGAGAGGCACACAACCAAACTTAATTCCAAAGTCCAAGAGGGTTTGCTTCATATATAGGATTTGGGCACAACATGCACCGGCCGCTATATACTCCGCCTCCGCGGTGGACAAAGCCACGGAATTTTGCTTCTTGCTCGACCAAGAAACTAGGGAACGCCCAAGTAAGTGGCAACCCCCGGAGGTACTCTTGCGGTCTACACGGCATCCGGCAAAGTCCGAATCCGAGTAACCTAAGAGATGAAAACTAGCGTTCTTGGGGTACCACAAACCTACACTTGGGGTATGCTTGAGATACCGAAGTATCCTAAAGACCGCCTTCTTGTGCGATTCTTTAGGTGCCGCTTGAAAGCGAGCACACAAGCACACACTAAACATAATATCGGGCCTAGATGCGGTAAGATATAGCAATGAACCAATCATGGAACGGTAATGAGATTGATCAATAGATTTACCGTCCATGTCCGCGTCGAGATGACAATTTGTCGCCATTGGAGTGCTTCTTGAGCTACAATCTCCCATCTCAAATTTCTTCAAGAGGTCCTTAGTGTACTTCTCTTGATGGATGAAGGTCCCCTCTTGAAGTTGCTTGATTTGGAATCCTAGGAAGAAGTTGAGCTCTCCAATCATTGACATCTCGAATTCCCTAGACATCATTTTGCCAAACTCATGGCTAAGAGCTTTGTTAGTTGAGCCAAAAATAATATCATCGACATAAATTTGACAAAGAAATAAGTCTCCGTCGATGTCCTTGGTGAAGAGTGTAGTGTCCACCCTCCCAATCTTGAAACCTTGCATGACGAGGAAGTCCCTTAAGCGCTCGTACCATGCCCTTGGAGCTTGCTTGAGTCCATAGAGTGCTTTGTTTAGCCTATAGACATGGTTAGGGTTTCTTGGGTCCTCAAACCCGGGAGGTTGCTCAACAAACACAAGTTCATTAATATAGCCATTGAGAAATGCACTCTTAACATCCATTTGATAAAGCATGATATTATGATGAGAAGCAAAAGCAAGGAGTATGCGGATAGCTTCTAACCGTGCTACCGGGGCGAATGTCTCCCCAAAATCCAAACCTTCAACTTGAGCGAATCCCTTCGCCACAAGCCTAGCTTTGTTGCGGACCACCACGCCATTCTCATCTTGCTTGTTGCGGTAGACCCACTTCGTTCCAATCACATTCTTGTCCTTGGGTCGCTCCTCCAACACCCAAACTTCATTGCGGGTGAAGTTGTTGAGTTCCTCTTGCATAGCCATCACCCAATTTGAGTCTTGGAGAGCTTCCTCAATGCTTTTGGGTTCTACACACGACACAAAAGAGTAGTGCTCACAAAAAGATGCAACATGATGTGAACGAGTACTTACTCCCCGTGAAGGACTTCCAATGATTTGATCCATTGGATGTGCCTTGGAGATGCGCCCATGTCTCATCAACGGTTGTGAGTCACTTGGTGGTGGTGAAGCATCTTGCTCGTCTTGTGGTTGGACTTCATCTTGGACTTCATCTTCTTCTTGGTGTTGTGTGGCTTGTTGGTCTTGCATAGGCAATGGATCATCTTTGTCTTCTTCTTCATCCACTTGAGGCGCCATGGAGGTGTTGATGTTCGGACTTGAAGCTCCCCCTTGATCATGGCTCTCCTCAACTTCGGGCTTGATGTCTCCTATGGTCATGTTCTTCATAGCTTCTCGTAGAGGCTCATCATCTATATCATCATGACCAAAACTCTCCTCTTGGGAGCCATTAGTCTCATCAAACTCAACGTCACAACTTTCTTCAACTAACCCGGAGGTTTGGTTGAATACTCGATATGCCTTTGAGTTCGACGCATAACCAAGGAAAATACCAACATCGCACCTTCTTTCAAACTTACCAAGTCTTTTCTTGCGGTAGATGTAGCACTTGCATCCGAAGACCCGGAAGTAGGAGATGTTGGGCTTTCTCCCAATGAGGAGCTCGTAGGGAGTCTTTTGGAGAAGTCGATGAAGGTAGACTCTATTTGCGGCATGGCATGCCGTGTTGATCGCTTCCGCCCAAAACTTCTCCGACGTCCCATAATCATCAAGCATGGCTCTCGCGAGGGTGATTAGTGTCTTGTTCTTTCTCTCAACAACACCGTTTTGTTGAGGGGTGTATGTAGCCGAAAATTCGTGCTTGACTCCTTCACGGTCACACCACTCCCCAATATTGTAGTTCTTGAACTCGGTGCCGTTGTCACTCCGGACCTTGATGATGGGAAGTTGGAATTCCCGTTGAGCTCGTTTTGCAAAGGTCTTGAAGACTTCCGGGGTTTCACCCTTGTCACCTAAAAACAAAGTCCAAGCATAGCGAGAGTAATCATCAACAATAACGAGACAATAGAGATTACCGCCAAGGCTTTGGTAGGTGGACGGTCCGAAGAGGTCCATGTGAAGTAGTTCGAGCGGCTTGGAGGTAGACACCATTGTCTTCATCGGATGGTGCGAAGCCACTTGCTTCCCGGCTTGACATGCGCTACATAGCTTGTTCTTTTCAAACGTCACGTCCTTTACGCCGGTCACCATCCCTAGCTTGAAGGACTTCTTGAGCTTGCTCATTCCTATGTGAGCAATCCTCCGATGCCATAGCCACCCCAAACTCGTCTTGGTGAAAAGACAAGTGGTTAGGCTTGCGCTCTTGTTGGAGAAGTCCACCAAATATAGATGACCATGCCTAAAGCCCTTGAATATTAGCTCTTTGCTAGCTACACTAGATACCACAACACCATCTTTGTCAAATGTGCACGTTAGTCCAAGATCACAAAGTTGAGCAATAGAGAGCAAATTAAAGCTAAGAGACTTAACGTAAAGCACATTCGAAATGGACAAGTCATTAGAAATTGCAATTTTACCTAAACCAATTACCTTCCCCTTTGAATTATCACCAAAGGTGACTTGTTCATGATTGCCGGGGTCTTCTATGGAGGTGAACATACCATCATTGCCGGTCATGTGTTGAGTGCACCCACTATCGAGTACCCAATGTTTTCCTCCGGCTTTGTAGTTCACCTTTGTGTTACCTTTCGCCATGAGGCACATAGGCGGTGGAGGAAGGGGTGAGTCATCCTTGTTGACGATAGCGAGGCTTGCCAAGTTTTCTTCCTCATCTTCACTATCATCACTTGTTTCTTCATCGGTGACCCACTCATTTGCTTCGCACATAAAGACCTTTTGAGGTCCTCTTCTCTTCTTTGGAAAGAGCTTGGTCTTCTTGCCTTTGTCAAGTTTCTTCTTTCCAAAGGTGCGCTTGGGCTTTGCATCTTCATCATCATCACTCTCTTCTAGCTTGCGATGCTTGCCCTTGTCCTTCCTCTTGTCCGGTCTTGGACAATCATATGATATGTGGCCTTGATTGCCACAATTGTAGCACGTCTTGTTTTCATCTTTCCTTGGCAAGAAGGCTTTCTTCTTGGGATCAAACGAGTATCCCTTCTTGGCAATCTTTGAGTTGAGACGTGAAAACTTCCTCATCATCAATGCAAGCTCATCATCATCATCATCTTCACTTGTAGCTTGTTCTTCCTCACTTGAGCTAGGCTCAACCACTTTCTTCTTCTTGGTATGTGTCTTCTTGGTTGAGGCCTTGAGAGCAATGGTCTTTAATGATGATGACTCCTCCATCATTCCAAGCACACTCATCTCATGAGCATGTATCTCTCCAATGAGCTCCGAAACCTCAATGTTGTCAAGTGACTCCTTTTGGAGCATTGAGTTGATGATGTTGTACTTGGGCTTGGGAAGTAGCATGAGGATCTTGCGGTTGATGAGTCCCTTGCCAAGAGAAGCAATGTCAAGAGCATTAATTTCCTCAATGAGTACATTTAAGCGAGAAAACATTTGATTAACATTCTCATGAGGAAGCATTTTAAAATCATCATACTTGGATTTAAGCAAGTGATATTTGAGCTCTTTGACACGAGAGGAACCCTCATGGATCTCAATCAAGCAAGCCCAAATTTCACAAGCTTTCTCCTTACTAGCAATTCTAGCAAATACATCTTGACTAATGCACTCATAAATAGCATTCCTAGCCTTAGCATCCCATTTTAGTTGATCACCAATATATTCATGGTTGCCAAACCCCGCATGGGTCGCTTCCCACACTTCGGGAGAAATTGCCTCAAGGTAAGCGCGCATGCGTGCTTTCCAATAAGCAAAATTCTTGCCCTCGAAGGTAGGAACCGAACCCCCATTCTTGGCCATTTTTGCTCTCTAGCGGTGAAGCTAGAATGATCCAATGAGCAACCTTGCTCTGATACCAATTGTAGGGATCGAATGCCCAAGAGGGGGGGTGAATTGGGCTACTTCAAATTTTAAGTCAATTTAAAGCTTAAGTGAAATCTAGTTCTCTAAGCAAGCCAACAGTGCAATTAAGAGAAATGAGTGCGGAATTGAGAATTGCGTAATCGTAAAGGAGTAGGGAGGAGGAATGCAAACGCTCGAAGACACGGGGACACGTCGATTTTTCCCGTGGTTCGGTGAGATCACTAGGATCCACCTACGTCCACGTTGTGGCACCCACCTAAGGGTATCGCCACTCCCAAGTCACCGAGACGAGGGAATCCACTATCTTCCTCCGTTCGCCATCCTTGGCAAGGTGGAGCTCAAGCCTTGTACAACTTCGATCCTCCGGGCTTCCACAATGGTCTCGGCAAGCTCCGGAGCGATCTCTTCACTCTCCTCTTGATACAAGGTGAGTGCAATCACCAAGAATGCACTTTCTCACGGCTCTCCCTACTCTAGAGTCTCCACTCACCCAGAGAGGACGCACACAAGCTTAACTCTAAGAGGAACTAGCCTATATCTTGAGGTGTGAAAGGATTACAAGAGTGTGAAAATGAGTATTCTAAGTCTTGGACACTTGGGGAATGTGTAGTGGTGCTCTTGTTGTTCAGCCTTCTCGAAATGACTGGTGGGAGGGGGTTAAATACTCAGCCCAACCGAATTAGCCGTTGGAAAAGTGGGCTGATTACTTTTTCTGCGTACATCGGATGATCCGATGACCCCCTTTTATGAGCATCGGTCTAATTTGATTAGCTGACGTCATTCTGTCAGAAATGACCGTTATTAGACCGATGCTTCACCTTCTTCATCATCGGAGGATCCGATGAATAGATCTTCAGTCTGGTTGAGTTGATAATTTGCTTCTGTTGTAATCGACCGATGTGTATCTGCCTTCACCATCGGATGATCCGGTGTTCAGTCCTTCAGAACACTTCAGAAAATTTGCTTACTGTTGTATTCATCCGATGTTCACTTGATACACATCGGATAGTCCGGTGTGTACTTCATTCTGAGGTCTTCTTCTTCTGTTGAGTCCAAATCGACCGATGCAGTCATTCTTCAGATCACCGGATGATCCGGTGTGTACAATTTGTTTCCTTCGAGTTGAGTTGGACTGATCTTTTGGATTTTGGACTTGTGACCTCTTGAACACTTGTTTGTATGGCTCTTCTGATGGATATGAAGCTTCTTGTGTTGCCAATTTTGATAAGGTTGCGTCGTTGTACGAGTTCCTCATTTGTTTCCGATTAACCCCTTAGGTTAGTTTGTTGAGGGGTCTCCTTTTGCATCCAATGAGCAGTAGATGACATTTATGAGTGATTGATCGACGTTTGATTCATTGTACATGAAACCTCGCATCCACAAACTCATTAGTAGTAAATAACGGTTGTCATTAATCACCGAAACCGTACCTCGTGGGGGCCTAGATGCTTTCAGTAGGTCCAAGTGTTGACACATGGAAGCTCCGGAGCTTCCCTCTACTGCGGTATAGGTCCAGTGCCATTGGACTCATGGAAGTGTCAGAGCTTCCCTAATGAGGGAGGTAGGTCTATCTCTGCAAGACACGTGGCTCTACCGGAGCTACCTTAAGGAGGGAAGTAGGTTCGGTTACGCGGGATGCGTATCCCCTTCGTACGTCTGCCACTTGGACATAGGAACTCCTCGACTTTGCTTGCGGTGTTAGGGGGTACCCGGTACGCAGGGTACCGACAGGCGCTGTACTTCTTCAAGAGAAAGACTCGGTGGCATTCTTAAGCCAACTGGTCGCAGTGTGTCATCGATCCTTGGCGGCTTGTGAGCGTGAACTCTTTGGCCTCATCCTCACCGTCTGACGTTGGAGGCCGTACCTCTGGGGTCACTTTTTTCTAGTACAAACTGATCATTTTAGCCTCAAGTTCTTACTTGGCCAACGCCTCGCCACCATTACGCGACATCATTGGGTGGGAAAATTCCCCAGCTTTGATTTCTCGGTGGAGTACAAGGCCAGTAGCACCAACCCAGTGGCCATTGCTCTCTCCTGATGTGACAAAAACGAGTCAGCGATCCTGGCCATGTCTGGCCCCGGCTTCAACTTTGTCGACCGTCTCTGCCAAGCATACACCACTGACACAGCTCTGGTGGCGCTCAAGGAAGAAATTGCAACGGGCCAGCGAGCTAGCTTCTGGGCGATCATTGATGGACTCGTGGCATTCAAGGGCCACCTCTACGTGTTGTCCACATCGTCGCTCCACCATGACCTCATCTCTGCAGTGCACGACGATGGCCACGAAAGCATGCACCATACACTGCATCGCCTACGTCGTGATTTCTTTTACCCCGACCTCCGGCAAGTGGTCCAGGACTATGTACGCACTTGCATCACATTCCAATGTTACAAGTCGGAACATGAAAGTGCATCTAGGCATCCCTTGTGGGTTTTGGTTGATTTATGACAAACAAATGAGATCCTAACCAAATTGTTGAGATGAGCGCAAGTTATAAATGAAAACATGGAGAAAGTGCAAAAAGAAAGGAGAGTGAGAAATCAAGATGGAAAGAGCTCAAGAGATGAATAGAATAATCTTTGTGTATGGAGTGTGTTGGAGAAACACACCCCAAGAGCTCAAGCTAATTTTAATCACTCTCACTGCACAAATTCATACAGGTCCGGACTAGTCCGATATCTCTCTATTCAAAATCGGACAAGTCCTCCCAGTGCGGACTTGTCTGCACAGTCCAGGTTCACACAGACCGGACTAGTCCGATATCACCACGGACTAGTCCGATATCTTTCTGACTAAGATCGGACTAGTCCTCCCCAGTGTGGACTAGTCCTCAACACTTCAAAGTTTTGCACGAAATCGGACAAGTCCGATATCACCATGAACTAGTCTGATATCCTTCTGACCTAAATCGGACAAGTCCGATATAAGCCCGGATTAGTCCGAAAAAACCTTCTGACTAAAATCGAACAAGTCCTCCAATGCGGACTTGTCCCCAATTCACTAAGGGTTTCACCACCTCCGGACTAGTCCGATATGTGTCGGACTAGTCCGAACATTTTCAGAGACAAAAATGGACTAGTCTGCCCTGGCCAGACAAGTCCGATAATTCGAGACACTTAGGGTTTCCCACACGCCGCACACCGGACTAGTCCGGAGTCCACCACGGACTAATCCGGACTTTGAAAACCCTAACGGTAACCCTTGGAAACCCTAGTATAAATAGAGGTGCACGGCCCAACTATGACCACTCTCGACTCCCAGTGCCGTCACACCCTCCAAGAGCCTAGAAAACACGTCTCTCCACACAATCCAACGCAAGAAAGATCAAATCCTTGAGGATTAACATTAGATCAAAGGAGAGACACGATTCTTCAAGTTTTGAGCTCTTGGGTTTGATTCTCTCGCACACTCTTGTTGTTTCATTGCAGATCTTACGAGTGTGTCTTGGTGGTGTTTTGATTTGTAATCTTGGGGAGCCCTCAACTTGTGAGAAGACCGCTTGAACACAATTATTATTACCCCTTTGTGATAGTGGAAGAGAATTGGCCTTTGTGGCTATTCGACGAGGGTAAGGTTGGTGAAGACTCGGTCCTTTCTTGGGCTCCTCAGCGTGGATGTAGGTTGCCTTCGTGGGAACCGAACCACGGGATAAAAATATTGTGTCTTCACTTTGTGTTTATTGTTCATTGCATCTAGGGTTTAATTGTTTATAGTCAAATTATGTCAAAACTTGAAACTAAGGTTAACTTGTGCTATCTTCATTTTAATTGAAGCAACATACTCTAGTTACATCTTAATTTCCATTACGTAGAGTACTTGGATCGAGACCATCGGTCAAACTTGATCGATCTAGTCCGCACGCACTGGACTAGTCCGCACACTACCGAACTAGTCCGATTTATTGGTAGTTGATCAAGTTGTTGAGTGTTGCAGGTTCCGACTAAAATTCAAAAAGGACTATTGACCCCCCCCCCCCTCTAGGCCACATTCAGAACATCTGCACCCGGTCAGCCTACTCCTGCCACTACCCGTGCCCACGGCAGTTTGGACGACATTGGGTTGGTCTTCATCGAGGCGGTGCCACGAGTCGGCGGGAAGTCCGTCATCCTCACGGTGGTGGACAGATTCAACAAGTATTGCCACTTCATTCCCCTCACACACCCATACACGATGGAGTCGATTGCGCAGGCATTCTTCGCCAAGATAGTATGCCTTCACGATGTACCATAGTCCATGGTTTTGGATCGAGACCCCGTCTTCACCTCCATCTTCTGGCGAGAGTTGATGCATCTCGTCGTCACCAAGCTGCACATGACGTCGGCTTTTCACCCTCGGTCTGACAGCCAGACGGAGGTCGCCAATAAGGTGATCTCCATGTACCTGTGCTGCTACACCGATGATCATCCTCGATAGTGGCTACGTTTACTGCCCTGGGCGAAGTACATCTACAACCCCCCCTACCAATCCTCGCTCCACAACACTCTGTTCCGGGTGGTCTACGGTCGTGACCCACCCTCCATCCGCTCTTATGAGCCCAACGAAACAAGGGTGCGGCAGTCACCAAAAACTTGGCAGGCCGGGACGAATTCCTAGCTGACGTCCCCCTCCGCCTCGAGCAAGCACAAGCCGTCTACAAGCGCATCACAAAGATGTCCACTATGAGGTGGCGAGTGGGTTTGGCTGCGACTTCGACAACAAGCCTCAAATCGCGCTTCTACGGATGTACCCACATCATGGAAGCTCAAGCCACGCTTCTACAGACCATACCGCATCACCACAGTCATCAACATCGTTGCCTACAAGCTGGAGCTGCCTCCCCGAGCCCACCTCCACGACATGTTCCATGTGGGCCTCCTGAAGAAGTTCTTGCGCACTTCACCGACCGCACCTCCAGCGCTTCCACAAATCCACAGGTTATCCGTTCTCGCTTGGCCAGGGGTGTTTGCCAGCTATTGGTACAGTGGAAGGGCGAGACAGCGGTGTAAGCCACGTGGGAAGACGCTGATAGCTTCATCGACCGCTATCCCGGTTTCCAACTCGAGGACGAGCTGCTCGTCGAGGGGAGAGAGATGTCATGTGGGGCCACCATTATCAGTGCCGACCCAAAACCAGACGCATAATTCAAACGCGGACGCACTTTAGAAAAGAAATAAGTGTCAATCGGCATGCATGGCATGTCGAGATCAAGGAGGATTGATTTCCTTTTGCATTTTAGGAAAGAAAAATTGAGAATAAGCATGCAAAACAAGCTAGGATCAGTGGAGGTTTGTTTTCTTTGATAAGGATTAGTTTCTTTTGTTAGGCAACTGCGAGCCTATAAATTAGAAGGATTATGTACCCCTGAGAAATAAGAAAGAACTACTATTCCACTTTCCCTGTTCTCCTCTAAATCTCACCCTCATCAACAATCGAGCAGCCGGGCAAAAACTCCAATGCTCCTACCAGTCGCGGCTACAAGCTACGTAGCCAGGGGCCTGCTGTCTTGGGCGCCGACGCCCTTGACACTAATAGTGGTGTACCAAGCCATGGAGGGCATAACTAATTGTAGAAGTCAAGTGCCGAAGATGATGCGAAGTTTTCAACATATATTGTTGATTCCTCTCCAGAAGACAAGAAACTTTTTGATATTGATAGCTTCTTGAATCAGTTGGGACCATAGTATAGGGATTGGTCTGGCTGCAACCCTATCCCTGTTGATGTGACTACTTCCATACAAAATAAGAGCACTCTAAGAAATAAGAAATGACATCTCTGCATAGACTTGCTAGGAAAATTGCCCCACACTTTGCTCTAGGTACTGGAGTTTGTTTCTTTAGTGGCTTCCTCGGTCAATTCTATTCAATCTTCAATGAACTTCAATTCTATACTTGTTTGTCTAGAAATAGGGAGATACAGAGAACATCAAGGCTTAGCTACTTCTATCATTAATCTACGGGAAAATAGTGCAATTGCAAAGATTGCCATCAAAAGGGAAGTCCCAAACACGTGCAATGATAGAATGGCCGAAGAAATCAAAGTAAAGTTGCATAAATAATATCAGTTAATCTCATATTTTTCGAGATTCTCAGCTTCACATTGTTAATTGTGTACTGAATCTGACATTTAATGCCCAACTTTTTATATATTAGATCAATCCTGCTTATAGTATGAGTTTATTTCATATTGTGATTATAATTTACTTCAAAGATACTGTACAGTTGTTGTGCATGACAATAACTCTTATCGTTCAGTTGTTGTGAACTGGTTAAAACTACTATCAGGCGAAAGAGGTTTGTACTGTTGGAATTCCGGTCTGAATTAGATTTCGAAAATCTCTTCTCAATTTGTTTCAATTATAGTAGAGGGGTTGGGGGCATTGTATAGTCCGCTTACAAGCACTCTTGCCTCCTTCTAAACTCTAACTCAGCTCCTATTAGGACTCTTACTCAACTTCTATTAGAACTAGAACTCCTAACTCTAATCTACCTAGTACTCTCCTAATCCAATATTGAGATCATCTAACATTATGTCCTTGATCTCAACATCTATTGTTTCTAGAAAACAAGATTAAAGTCAACAATCACCTCCTTAATCTTTTTTTTTCTCTGACAAACTGATTTAGGATGTAGACACACTACACCCTCAGGAGTCAGGATGAACACATCACCGTGCATGACCATGGGTCCCTGGAATGAACACATCATCTGGACACGAATTTGGAGTGAACACATCACCCTGGAATGAACACATCATCCCGAGCACGAATTTGAGTGGGATGAACATATCATCTCGAGCACTCTACTTGGCACATACACCTGTTACCACAAACCAATTTTGTCATGTTCATGGGCACACTTCACTTGTACATGACCAACACCAACATAGTCCGGACCCACAAGTCCAACTGTGTTCTTTTTTCGCAACATCTTGCCCAGCCGGATCTAGTTCAACCCAAGCAGTCCTTCTGACTCACTTGTCTTGTAAGCCCAACTCGTTCTGCCAAGCCCATGTGGCCTCTTGTATACTCCTTAGATCAATCAACAAGGCCACATGCAGCTCAACATGACCTCTATTTTGCTCGATCATCCCACACAGTACCAAGTCCTTCTCCCCTTTGATTTCTCTCTGTGCGAACCACGACTCTTGCCCGACTCGAGCTGTCCCAAGTCATGTGCACTGAGACCCACTCCCGATCCACGCTTGCTGAGCCTCAAAGCGATGTCTTCCTCCATCTGCACCGCTGATATCTGCCAATCTCCATGGGAGTTGTACCTCCTTCTGCCAGATCTGTGCTGCCATATCGTCACGTTTGCACAGCACCATGCTCTGCTTCCATGTGCCATGCTTGTCTCAAGCATGGCACCTCAAAGTTGGCGGAATCCGTATGCCGCCTCCTAGAGCAACTTTGCCCGTTCTGTTGCTAGTGCACCCGATCTGCGTAAGTCCAGTCTCGAGCTGCATGGACCTGTGACGGGGACTTGCCCTGCTCGATCTCTTCCGGCTTGCTCTCCCCATTGTTGAGCTCTGTTCTCCGCCTAGGAGTCCTCGAATTCCAGCCACGTCGCCTCATCCTTGTACACGTGTGTGCAGCTGCTAATCGTCGCTCATCCATTGACGCATGCCGCCAAGCGTTGGAATCGCTCATCTATGACGAGATCCGTTTCTAGTGTCCTTCAATCCAGGGAGATTTGCCTCTGAATCGATTGATTCCATCTTGTCCCGTTTTGGGCCGCATTCTTCCCTGACGACTTGTTGGTGATCACTCGAAGCTTCTTCCTTATGTCTCTGCCCCCCCCCCCCAAGAGATGTCCTCCTGGGGCAACACACAAATCTCTAACCTAGTTCTGACACTAATTGTTGGAATTTTGATCTCAATCAGACTCTAAAAATAGAGGGGTTGGTGACATTATATAGCCCGGTTACAAGCACTATTGATTCCTCCTAGGACTCTAACTCAACTCCTAACTAGTACTCTCCTAATCGAATGTTGAGATCATCTAACATGCGCAAGTGAAACATATTATAATCTCTCTAGAAGCTAAGAGTGGAGTTCTCATTTCACTTGACAAGACATGTAAACAATATGCACTCATTTTCTATCAAGGAGACAAACATTGGTACGCTCTATAGAGCTCCAACGAAGGAGGTAATTTACTGTGAACTATGTTGTTTTTACCCCCCCCCCCCCCCCACTTCCCATAACTTATATCAAGTCTGCAACACAAGTTCTAGAGGTTGAAGTATGTTGGGTGAAAGTCCCGACCTTCACTCCAAGAAGGTTATTACAATTGAATATGAACACAAACATCCACATTCATAGAATAAGGTGACAAAACCCGTATAATTACAATATTACACAATAATTTTTTTATTAAATTGATATCTTTGTAGTGTACTCTAAGACCAGCATTGTCGCTTGCATCATGTTCATCCTCGCCTCACATGCCATCTATAAAGTGCGAACATCCTTATTGTAGTGGACTCCATAGACCGACAACGTTGTCTGCATCATGCTCATCTTTACCTTATACTTTATAGTTACGTCAAAGTTTGACACTCATGAGTTTCTCTATGAGTATCTGCATTTAATATTGGGGGCACGCTTTGGTTGTATTTTGTAATTTTAACCTGAAATTCACCATCACATAGAATTGAACTCAGGACTTGTATGTGGAACTTGTTGTGATGAACTTTTCTATTATTTTCATCACCAGATAGAAATGAAGTTAGATAGGGAAAAACAGGATGTTAAGTTGCTTCAAATAGTTGGGGATGACCTATCACCATCATCATCAGATGATGATGTGGAGGAGAGAAATATTGATGATAGTCAATAGAGGTGATCATCTAAACACTTTGAGCTACGAAACATATCTTATCCATTAACCTAATGTTTAGCGAAAAAATTGCTTCCAAAGTTTTACTTGTCCATGAAAGTTGACAGGAAGCTTGCATGTGAAGTTACAATAGCAAAGAAAATGCTGAAGTAGTGTCCAGTGAATTTATCTGAATTGGTGCTCATCCATGAGATGGAGATCCAGGGTTCTTGTCCCAATTTATTTCGGAGAAGGCAATTCGATCATCAATACACTACACCTCCACACGTGTACAAGCTATGATGCATCAATACTCTAGTATTTACTTTACAACTACACATTATCCATTTTAATAAGAGTAAATTTTTACAAGAGGTACATGAACTTGTTCAGTTGTGTTATATAAGTCCAAAGAATTTTATTTTGCATTTCTAGGTTCATGAACTTGTTGCAGGCCTGAGCCCCACAGTAGGGGTCATCGTAAAAATCAGGATGAAAAAATTGAAACTAAAAAGTCAAGACTGAAACTGAAAAGACTAAAATTCCGGCTATCGGGTACCTATTCTGGTAACAAATCTAAATAATTGATATATAAGTTTTAGCTTCAAGTACCCGAATACTTGAACGACGGGCTCAAAAAATCTCGAGTTAATTTGTGGTCTACAAACTATGAACAATCTGAATTTTAACATTTTATTTATGAGTTATGTGAAGTATTTAGATTGAACTATTTATATATGATCCATCAGTAGTGCATTTATAATTTATTGGCATGTGAGATTAAATTTATGAATTATATTAGATTTATATTGATTGTTGGGATCACAACATAAGTATAATGTACAACTCGTGCATTACGGGTAAGACTGAAAATCAAGGAAAAATTAGATATCCAAAATATTCGTGTACCTAATGTCTTTACAACGTTTCAAGTAGTGATCTTTCAATCAAAATTTAAAAAATACAAAAATACTCAAACAGAATAATTGAGTAGATCGAACAATCACTCCAACTCAAGGGTGTGCCATCGGTTTGTCGTAATAGGGCACCCATTTTCGAGAGGCCACTGAATTTATATATTGTACTCCCTCCTGTATCAAACTATTTGTCGTTTCAGAGCTAAAAATGAACCATCTATAGCAGTTTTGAAATTTTAAGCATGTAGTGTTATTTTATCATTTGCCAATTGCGCCGTCTCTCTCATCCTACCTTCTATCCCCAATCTGTCTCAGTTCTGACCTATGAATTTTTGGTTTGAACTTGTTTATACAGGTCCACTTTCCATGACATTAGATTCTAAGTATCTACATCGCAGGGTGCAGTAGCAAATCTGCATGTGCAACCATGGTGCAACCGTTGTATATTATCCTTCATCGTAGGATTGCAAAAAAAAACAATAGACCGGAGATTTTTTGGATGAGCTCGTGTTCATATGTTGATGCTGAGAATAATGACCGTCACAACTTTTTTCACAAACCCTTACATACTATAGAAGCAGCTGTAACCTGATGCTCATCTCCATTATAAACAGATGATTTTTGACTTCAGATTTAAATATTCGGTGAAATATTATGAACATGTGACGGAGTTCTGTATACAGGGTACTGAACATACGGGATCCGACGGTACGTGACCACTAGTGGCTACGGACCGAAGGTACCCTCCGTTCAAAGTGGGGCCCGTCACCAACACCGCGATTGCTCGAGGTCAGGGTATTTGACCTGCCCAAGTTCCAACCGAGATGATTCCTCCTAGACTCGAGCCCGAGAGAGGCGGGTAGTTGGGGGTATTTATGGCAGACGGTAGGCGCGATAACTTTGGCATGGAAGATGAACTCGCGATGTGACCAGTTGCAGGATAAGCCATCCGTCCCATCCATCATCAGAAGGGTAGTAACTTCACAAACAAGACGCTGCCTTGCAGACCAAGAAAAAATTAAGATCGAAGCTTCCGCACTCCATACAAACTGTATACATAGATAGAACTCGGTAAAACCGGCCCCACTATGACAAATGTCAGATAGATAGGGACGCCTCTCCCCCCTATAAAAGGACGCCTCGCCCCCTATAAAAGGACCCCCAAAGCCTTCAGTGGGGGGGGGGGGCTTCACTTTGTATTTGAGGTTACTGTACGCATTTTACTTTAAGCATTTACTAACGCACTTTTCCTTTGATGCTCTTGCACCCTTTTCCTTTGACGCACTTGCGTTCGTGCTTTACATTTCATACACTCGTGTGCATTTATGTTTACGCATTACTTTCATAGAAATTCTTACTTTTTTAGAGTTCATATACTCGGGTCAGGTCAACTTGTAATCTGTTCTATCGCCTTTTGAGCTAACAAAGATCATGAAAGACTCCCTCTAGACGTAAGGTCCTTTTTGCCCGAACCAGGATAAATCTTTTGTTCTTTGCAGCTAGCCTTAAGAAGACGGACGTGATTCAATACAAATGTACTAGTCAGTTTCTAAAACGTCGACAACATGTAATGCACCATTTTAAATTTAATGCACCTATATCTATAAAGAAAAAAAAAAGTGTAGCCAATTAAGATAAACAGATGAATTTCCATGAACTTATAAATGTAAAATTAAAGTTGGTGTATCTGGATGACATAGATGGCAAGTTCATTAATCAAGGAATGCAATATAAATGTTAGTGAACTTAAATGGAATTGTTGCCGTTCATGAACCTATAAATGCAAAATACTAGTGAATCTAGATTATATCGTTAGACAAGTTCATGGACCTAGAAATGTAGAATAAAAGTTAGTGAACCTAAATGACATAGTCGGTCAAGTTCATAAAGCTATAAATGTTTTTTTATCGAATACGCAAAAGAGTTGCATATCATTGTATTAAAGAGAAGAAAAAATGGTCCCTTACAAACTGCACCACCTCACTTCGGAATGAGCTGTGAGGGGCTGAAATATATCATACTTATGATTCTAAGTCAAAGAAACAAGAGAGACCTGACTTAATACAACCGATCCACCCTATTCTTAATCATGAACTTCCGTATGGCTTAAAGCCCATAGAGCTCGTGCTCCAGCCATACCCCACAGATGATGTTCATTGCCAAAATCACTCAAAATTGTAGCCAGACAAGGCTGCGCACCATCGAAAACACAAGAATTACGATGTTTCCAAAGCATGCATGCCCCTAGAATAACCACCGTATTGAATCACTTTCACTTGTCTTTACGAATCTGCTTCGTACCTTTTCTTCACCATTTCGAGAACGGTTGCACCTGGTTATTCCGTACGCACGAGATGAATCCTAAGGGCGCCAAAATTCTAAACCAAAACTCCCGAGCAAAGACACAATTTGTGAGGATGTGTTGGATGTCTTCTTCTTTTTGATCACACAAAAACGCAATGCTCAGGGTGAGGAAGACCTCTCGCTGATAGCATGTCCGCTGTCCAACATTTATTCCGAATGGCTAACCAGAGAAATACTTTGCATTTTGCAGGTGCCCAAGATTTATATAACCTTTGTCATGGTTCCAAAGAGATTGAGCCACTATAGAAAGCATAGTATGAAGATTTAGAGGAGAACTCCCCAGAAGGCTCAAATCTCCAGACATGACGATCCTCTTCTTCAGATAGAAGAAAATCTTGTAAAACATCCACTAATTGAAAGAATTCATATAGTCCAATCATTGGTAACCCTTCTTGAATATCAGCAATCCAATGTTGATGATTCAGAGCATCTCTCACCGTACGTTGTTTCTGAAAATTTAGTGGAACCGCTGCTACAACCACTGGATCAACAATACGTTGTCCAAAAAGCCATTTATCAGTCCAGAAATATGTATGATTTCCTTGGCCCACCAATGACACCACACCTGTAATGAAAAGGGCTACAGAATTCGGATGTTTTGGAAACTCCAATCCCTTCCATGGTCTACTAGGATTTGTCCTTCAAGCCAAAGCCACCTTATTTGTAACGTCCAACTCATGTATTCTAAATTTAATATTCTCAGGCCACCAAAGTTGATAGGGCGTTGAACTTTCTCCCAAGAAACTAAGCAGGATCCACCAGTAACTTCCTTATGCCCCTTCCATAAGAAAGCGTGACGTATTTTATGAGTTGCTCTCATGAACCATTTGGGAACTTTAATCGCTATGAGCACATAGATAGGAATTGCAGACAACACAAAATCGCACCCAAGCAATCCCACCTGCCAAATTCATGAGTGAGTCTTTCCAACCAGGTATCTTATTGCCAATCTTCTCAATCCATGGTAAAAGATTTGATTTCCTCAACTTTTTGTCAGAAATAGGAAGCCCTAGATATGTGCACGGAAAGACTGCTGGAGTGCAAGGAATTGTTTGATATACCATCTCAACTTGGTGTTCCACGCATCTGATCAGAACACCACAACTTTTCTGCAAATTTGTTTGTAACCCTGAGGCTTCACCAAATTTGTGAAGAAGCTCCATGGTGAGAGTCATCTCTGATTCAACCGGCCGGATAAAGAGAGCCAGATCATTCGCATAGAGAGAGATTCGTTAATCTTGGCTTCGACAGGGAAGAGGGTGCAGGAGCCCCAATTCACTGACCTTTTTGACAAGACTGTTCAATACATCCATGATCAAAATAAACAATATAGGTGAAAGAGGGTCACCTTGCCGTAAACTGAGTTGATGTCTGATCTCATCTCCGGGCTGCCCATTAAGCAAAATTCTAGTAGACGCCGTACATAAGAGGTTGGCCACCAGATTACGCCATCTTAATCCAAACCCCAGATGAGAGAGAATCTCCAAAAGGAACGACCATGAAATAGAGTCGAAGGCCTTGGATATATCAAGCTTGAGGAAAAGACTTGACACCTTTCATTTATGTAACAGCTTGATAGTATGCTGAACCAACATGTAATTATCATGGATGCTTCTGCAACGAATGAAAGCACTTTGGTTATTGGCGACCAATGGATTCACATGAGGTGCAAGTCTATTAGCCATAATCTTCGTAATTAACTTGGCAAAACTGTGAATCGGGCAGATTGGTCAGAAGTCCTTGGCCGTGAGTGTTTTTTGTTTCTTTGGAATTAATGTGAGATAAATTGACTTTAGCAGCCAGAGATTCCTTGCATCTCCCTAATGGACTGAAGTAATAGACCTCATCATATCCGCTTTAATAATTGGCCAACAAGATTTATAGAACCTGCCCGTATAGCCGTCTGGTCCAGGGGCTAGATCAGCCGGTAACGATTTGATGGTGTCCCACACCTCCTCCTCCAAAATAGGAGCATCTAAGGCTGAAAGATCCAAACCGTCTTGGTGGAAAAATTGAAGATCAAGAGTAGATGCCCGTGGGAGTGTTGTTCCAATAAGGTCATTAAAATAATTAAACGGCACCTCTTGCTTTTCATTCTGACCAGAGATCACATTCTCCTCCTGAATGAGTTTAGGAATGAAATTCTTACGTATTCGGAAGGTCGCGGTCCTATGAAAAAGTTAAGTGTTAGCATCCCCGCCCTTAAGAAAATGAATACGTGATCGGAGTCTAGCGATTGTCCGCTCAGCGAAGTCAAGACCAAACAGTGCTACTGTCAAGAGGCGACTATCTTGTGCAATTTCTAGTCGATGCAGGATGTTCCGAGCAATACCAAGTTGAGATTTAATATGGCCCACATGCTTATGACTTCAAGATTGAAGCTTCCTTGGCAGACGCTTAAGTTTGACTGAGAGTAGATCAAGCGGACCAGAAGCATGTGCTGGTGCGTTCCAAGAGTCTACAACAACCTCCTGGAATCCATCAAGCTTAGACCAAAAACTCTCAAAGTGAAACCTCCGCTTGCTAGGAACATCTTCTCTGAGGCCCAGAAGGAGTGGGCAATGATAAGAAACTTCCGTGGCCTGGCTCTGCAGCGCACATTCTGGATATAAGGCCTCCCAACCCGCTGTACACATGACCCAATAAGAGGAATTTCTTTGAGCTCGAGGTCATTCACAAACCTCCTGAAACGATCCATCATAGCTCTATTAAAATTATCATTATTTTTGTCTTCGGCAGAATAAATCATGTTAAAATCCCCTACCAACATCCAAGGTCCTGCACAGTTGCTTCTATCTTCTCTGAGCTCATTCAAAAAATCTATTTTTTCACTATACTGTTGTGGACCATACATGCCAGTGAACAACCATGCAGGTTCTTCATTAGGTTTGATATGAATAGATATTGAATGTCTGTGAACTCTATAATGCTCCACAGAAAAATTCCCCTCACGCCAAGCAGTAAGGATACCATCCCTAGAGCCTTGGGCTGGGAGAAAAACAAAATTCCAGAAATCATGACCCAGTATCGACTTCACATCCCAGTAAGAGATAAAAACCAATTTTGTTTCCTGGATACATACAACAGTAGGATGAGTAGCCTATATGACCATCCATAGGTTATCCCAACGAGCTTTACTGTTCAATCCTCTCACATTCCATATTAAGAACTTGGAAGAATCCATTGGGTACTATATTAAGAACAACCCATCATATTGCCTACCTATACTTCTGTCTCATCCTCTTGTGACAGAATCGGGGAATCCAGTGGAAGTTCTTTGCCCAAAAGAGCCACCAAAGCAGCCACATGTGCTCTGCTAAGCGGTTTGTCAAAGAACTAAGCATATTTCTTTTTTGTCGCCTCCGACACACAATTTTTTTCATCCGTAAAACCAAGGTGTCAACACACCGTAGAAGCTGCCTGAATAGTAATCTTTGGAGGAAGCTTGGCAATCCGACAACTACGTCAAGGCGCAGATGTCGCAGCAAACCGCCTTTGCCTCTTTTGACTATGTGGGATGGGGAGAAGACTCTGGACTGGCTTGGACATATTACTGAGGAATTCTTCAGCTGAAGGATATTCATTTACAACTTGCACCAGCGGCGGTGAAGTAACCACCTGGGTTCTAGGGCATCTGGTATAGGTGATTGTATCCTGAGGATTGCAAGACGTCACACCTGGAAGATCTGTCACTGGAGGTTCAGCCGGGAGCACGCCCTATGCAGGAAGCCAATTGAAAAGTGGGAGCTATTGCCCTGGGCTGCATACGGTTGTCACCTCCATGTATGGCAATACCGAAGGCTCATTTCTGGTCAAAATAGAAGATTCCAGGTTCTTTAGAGGAAGGGCCCTATCATGAGCAGAATAAGTTTCCTCCGCACAAGGAAACGTAGATGAAACCATGCTACCGCTGTTTGATTGAGGATTGTCTGATTGCATCAAGACAGCATTGGGAGCCGAAGGCATCTCAAAACAAGCCAACTTCGAGGAGATGACCAATGGTATAGGATTCATAGTTGCGGAGACACCAATCAGCAAATGGGGAAACACCTCATTGATAACCAGCTCAGAGCAAAGATTGTACTGATTACCCTCTGAACCTGGTTGCAGGTGATGATATAAAGTCGAATGAACCAGAGGATTTTGCTCTGCCTTATCTATTGTCAAAACCCAGTTATTTCCCTAACAAGCCACTGTCAATACTTCATCCCACATTGGGTCCGCTTGAACCGGTAGCATAGGCTCCAGTCTGTCAAAACTCAAGAGTATCTCGAGCACTGGGTGAGGTAAAAGAAATCCATGATCAGCAACAGGATTTGCAACTCCTGATCCAGCTGCAAAATCCAAATATAGAGATGCCTTCTGAGTTTATCGTAATACACAAACCGGGGCAGTGGTATTGTCCTAAGAGGGACAGCAACGTGGATTCCGACGAGAGCTACATCCAATGTGATACCCTGGTGCTGGTAAGGCACGGTCAATAGACATATCAAGTGAAGACTCTAAGGGAGCAGCAATACGCCTCCAGACCCTTTTGCTCGGGGCAGGCACTGATATTACCCTGTCAGAAACACTGGTCTGAGGAGTGATACACCTCAACACGGGCAAGCGTGAATTAGTCAATGGCGCCTGCTTGCCAGAGGTACGAGCTCTTCCCTCTTGTCTGCCAATAACATCATACCCTACGGGCGCATAGATGTGATCCCAAACTGACCGGCGAGAAGGAGGAGCCCACACACGACCCTGGGGAGCAGTGGTGCCCCCTCGCTGTTGAGGGTTCCCAGAATCTCAGCATGCTCCTACAGCGGGGACATCCTCCTTATGCCCGCCGTGAAAATCCATCACTTGTCACCGTTGAGGGCAAACCTATGATTTATGCCCAATGTCCCGACATTTGTACCGAGGTCGCAGGCGGCACTGACCGGCCCGATGATCTTCTACAAAACAGTTGAAACAATGTCCCTGTAGATCCACAAGGACCGGTCACCGAGGACGCGGGGGATAGCAGCTCGATGATGCCGAGTCGAACGAGACTCGACCTTAATCCACCCATCCGTATTCGATCTCGGCTGCACAGGGAGGGAGACCGGAGCGACCGAGATCATAGGCCGCTTGTCGGATTCCAGCGTTGTCGGTATCCTGGATACCAGGTATCCTATGATACCGCACTTAAAACCAAGGAGTTCCTAAGTTCGAGTTGAAGACTTCCGAAGGCAACACACATCTGACATCACTGGGCCCACATCCCTCATTTGGGTAGCTCCGGTGCTACCATGTGTCCCGCTAGACTGGACCTACTTCCCTTCACAGGGAAGCTCTGGTCCCACCACGTGCCAGCAACCCCGGACCTAACTCCCAGTAGAGGGAAGCTCTGGTGCTGCCATGTGTCAAAATGCTCTGGACCTTCCTCTCCACAGAGGGAAGCTCCGGAACTGCCACAGGTTGGACTTTCGGATCTAAGACTGCAAAGACTACAAGATCTCCAACGGCACGAGCATTCAAGAGGCTATTAAACAGTTGTTACAATAACTGATTAACACGTCATTAATTTAGCATTAATGACACACGATTAGAGGACCATCAAGACGGGTAACGCCGCCATTAAGGCGCGTTATCACACTATTAATCATATATTATACATGTAGATCGTGTATAGGTGGTTAATTACAGCTGGGACCACCTGTCGAGCCAGACACAGCCAAACCTTAGCATATAAAAGGGTTGCGTCAGACGGTAGAAGACAACTAAGCTCACACGCATACAAGCAACCACTGACACTTGCCACAAACACATACTCAATCAACAACCAACCCGTGGAGTAGAGTATTACGCTCAGGCGGCCCGAACCACGTAAAAACTCTCGTGACATTATCTTGTTCTTGATCTTATGCGCCTCATCCGAGAACCTCCGCGGACTACACTTTAGTAGTACCAGGGGAAGTGTCGTTTACACACTTCAACATTTGGCGTGCCGGGAAGGGAGAGCTAAGATATCAAAATGTTGAACTCCGCCGCAGCCTCGTCCAACAGTTTGGCTGAGCAACCTGTTGGAGGAAATCACTCCAACGTGCAACAACCGACCAATGTTGTTGTCCCGGCGGGTGTCGTTCCACCACCACCTCCACCATCTCAATGTGATGGTGTATTCGCGTCGGTCACTTCATCGATGAACAACCCTGAGAATGCGTTGAATGCGGCACGGACTCTTCTTCAGTGTCCACCAGCACCCGGAGCACCTTAGGGTGTGATGGAATAGTGGCGTGCTGATGTGGAGCATTTGGTTGCAGTCGCAGCCGATGCTATCAGTAACCAAGGCCCGCCTCCCATTGGGCACGCACCTACAAGGAACATGACCTTGTGTGGTAGGCTTGGTCCTCAGGCATCACAGCACAGGAGACGTGCGCCCTCCCAGCAAGTGACGTCACTGCCCTCTGGGGCACGCCACACTCATATGGCATCGAGACTCCCAACGCAGGATCTCCGATCGGAGCTCGACCGTTGATACATGAGACAAGATGGTCGCATCCTTATGGAGCGCGCCCGCGAGAGACGGGAGGCTCGGGAAAACCCTTCTCCTTTGGCAGTGGGGGGTCGGTTGTTCGGCTTTTGCCATGCATCTTCGCAAGGCTAATTGACCACCTAAGTTTTGACCTCATCTCCCAGAGAAGTACGACAGGACAGTCAATCCCATCAAATTTCTTCAAATCTACTCCACCGCCATCCTTGCGGCTGGAGGCAATGAGGCTGTGATGGCCAACTACTTCCCTGTGGCTCTAACCAGGAGAACAAGGTCCTGGTTCATGAGTCTCCCTCCTGAATCTATCTATAGTTGGGGAGAACTTTGTCGCTAGTTCACTGCCAACTTCAAGATCTCCTACACCTGACCTGGCACAGAGCTGGACCTATTCGCCGTATAGCAGAAGGAAGGAGAATCGATGCGATCATTCATCCAGCGGTTTTCTCAAGAACGGAACATTATTCCTTCTATCTCCAACATATCTATCGTTGTAGCATTCTGACAGGGAGTTAGAGACAAGAAGATGCTGGATAAGCTGACAACCAAAGATGTCAGTAGCGTCACGGAGCTCTTCAGCCTAGCTGACAAATGCGCTAGGGCTGCTGAGGGCTGGGAGATGCACTCCAAACCAGCTGCAGAGGCTGGTAAATCATCCTCCAAGGCTGAAGCTACTGCCTCTGGCACTGGAAAGAAGAAAAAGAAGTCCAACGACAAGAAAAAGCCGTTGGCCGGCACACCTACTGCTGCTGCTGCAGCTGTAACTCCTAGAGGTCAGGGGCCACACCTCGAAAAATGACCTCGACCATCAACTGAGGATGGTTATGGTGAGAAGATGTGGTGCTCGATCCACAAAACAAACACTCACAACCTTGAAGACTGTCGTGAGGTTCAGGGGTTTATTGAACGCAACAATAAGTGCTAAGAAGAAGTTCCATACCGCCAACGGGAGGGGAAATAGAAAGTCAGAGAAGATCCGTCAGAGCAGGAGCTTGGCTTCCAGGATGCCAAGAAGTCCCTGAAGGCCATCTACAACACGGTGGACGATGACTCCGACACCTCCGGCAATGAACATCGGAAGACTTTCCATATGATATATAGAGGTTCATGGGATATTACTTCTTGATGTATTCTCAAGACTATGCGTCGGGAGATGGCTGCCGCAGCTCCCACCGCAAAGGAAGCACCTCATCGGAAGTGGATGGGCACTGGCATCACCTTCAATGCTTCGGATTGTCCGAAGAACATGACTGGAGCTAGTTAGTTGCCTTTGATGGTATCCGCTACCATCAATAACATTTAGCTCTATCATGTCCTAGTGGATGGAGGCGCGACGCTCAACCTCCTCAGCTTTGCGGCTTTCACGAAGCTTCAACTCAGCCTATCGGACCTTTGGCCCTCAGGTCCCTTCTCCAGAGTAGGTCCGAGAGCTATGACTTCTCTCGGATCAATTACACTCCTGGTGACCCTTGGGACAAGGGACAATTATATGTCCAAGAAGTTGGTATTTGATGTGGCACACATCAACCTTGCCTTCAACGCCATCCTAGACAGGACATCCCTGTATAGGTTCATGGTCGTAGCTCATTACGGCTATCTGGTGTTGAAGATGCCGACTCCTTCAGGCGTCCTCCGGATCTGTGGGGATCACACTACTGGAGTCATTGCGCTAGAGGAACTTCATGCGCTTGCAATGGCGCAAGAAGAAGAATCTGACAAGGGGCGACCAACTCAGCAACCATCGAGCTCACGCCAGCGTGGCTCAACTTTTGCACCTCGCGTGCAACCAAGCAACGACACTGACATCCCTGTCAAATTCATCCAAATTGGTTCTGATGCTGCCTAGACCACTCGTATATCGGGAGGTCTGGTTGACAAATAGGAACTCGTGCTCATCACTTTCATTCGGGTGAATGTCGACGTGTTTGCATGGAAACCATCACAGATGCCTGGGATCCCTAGGGAGGTGATCGAGCATAGCCTGGAGATATACCCTGATGCACAGCCAGTACATCATAAGCCCCTAAAGCAATCCGTCGAGCGACAGAACTTCATCAGACAAGAAATTAAGAAGTTACTTGACGTTGGTTTCATCCGGGAGGTTCACCATCCTCAGTGGCTGGCAAACCCAGTTGTCAGACCAAAGGCCGGCGAGAAGCTTCGGATGTGCATCGACTACACCACCTTGAATAAGGCATACCCAAAGGACCCATTTCCACTTCCTAGAATAGATCAGATAGTGGATTCTACCTCCGGATGTGAGTTATTGTATTTCCTAGATGCGTATTCTGTATATCATCAGATACAAATGTCTAGGGAAGATGAAGAGCATACTGCCTTCATTAAAGTAGATGGGTTATATTATTACACTGCCATGCCTTTTGGTCTCAAAAACGCTGCTTCAACTTTTGTGCGAGCCATGCACAAAACATTTGGAGAGCTTAATACTTAGTGGAGGTATACGTTGATGGCATCGTCATCAAGGTGAAAAACAAGCAATTAGTCCTTGACAATCTAGAAGCCATCTTCGAAAAGCTGCGCTTGACGTGTACGAAACTCAACCCAAACAAGTGTGTCTTCGGGGTCAATTCCTGAAAGCTCCTAGGTTTCTTGGTGACTCACTGAGGAATTGAGGTAAATCCGGCTAAAATCAAGACAATTGAAGAGATGCGGCCCCCAGCCCGCGTCAAGGACGTCCAGAAGCTAACTGGATGTCTAGCTGCACTCATCTCATTTATCTCAAGACTGGCGGAGCGGGCACTTCCCTTCTTCAAGCTATTGAAGAAGTCTGAGGCATTTCATTGGTATGGAGAAGGAGATAAGGGAAGGTATTTAGGTACTTGAGCGGCGAGTTCTTGCGCTTCATGAAGTAGTAGAAGCCAAGGTACTCGTTGCTCTTCCTAGTTGTGTGGACCGTGAAGAAGGTTTGGAAGAGCTCGATGCAGGGCAACACACCTACCCACATCTCGCAAAAGTGGACGAAGGTCGCCACTAGCAAAACGGAGTGGGGGCCGAGGTGATGAAGCTGCAGGCCGTAGAAGTCCAGCAGCATCAGCAGGAAGCTTGAGAATGGTGGGATGAGCCCCACCATGGCATACAATAGGAAGTAGACGATCTCGTCAGGGTTATCCTTCTTGTAGGGGAACTTGCAAATGCAGATTTTGTTGTTGAAGGAGTCGCTCGACCACCTCATGTAGGTGCGAACCTTCGACAAGTATTCATCCTTCTTGATCCGGCTCCGAGGAAGTCCCAACTCCATCGCCAAAAGTGGAGCAGAGGAGGAAGAAAGGATGCAAGGGCGGAGAGCTCTAAGTGCAATGTCAGATGAAGGCGTAAAGAGTTCTCTCCCTCTGCGGACTTCCCCCTTTAGTAAGCCTCTGCAATGCTTGGATGGAAACTACCTCTGGACACGAATCGCAGATGACCCCATCAATGACAAGGGGGCTAGGGTCCACTTTGCTTAAAAAATTACACCAGGCGAACCATTGTCATGATGAGAAGTTGGAAGTCCGATGGCAGCCGCCTGACAGGGCTACAAAGATTACACTGGGAACCGATACAAATTTTGTATTGGGAACCAATGACCTTTAATTGCGTGAGATCCGCACATCAGGATCCCACGCACCAAGCCAAAAAGGGCCATGTGGCGATGGCATAACTATTTGCCGTCATCTCAACCGCTAAGAAAAAGACTTTGAATCCGAAGCGCGGGAATTGAAATGGCCCCACCTTTGGTAATATAACTTCACTCAGAAGGCTTCTCCCAGATGTGGGCCTGAGGGCCACTGTCGGTACCCTAGATACCAGATACCCCCTGATACCGCACTTAAAACCAAGGAGTTTCTAAGTCCGAGTTGAAGACTTCTGAAGGCAACACACGTCTGACAGCATTGGGCCCGCATCCCTCGTTTGGGTAGCACCGGTGCTACCACGTGTCCTGCTAGACCGGACCTACTTCCCTTCACAGGGAAGCTCTGGTCCCGCCACGTGTCCAACAACCCCGGACCTAACCCCCAGTAGAGGGAAGCTCCGATGCTGCCACATGTCAAAGGCTCCGCACCTGCCTCTCCAAGACGAAAGCTCCGGAACTGCCACGTGTTGGACCTCCGGACCTAAGCCTGCAACGACTACAAGATCTCCAATGGCATGCGCATTCAAGAGGCTATTAAACAACCGTTACAAGACCTGATTAACGCGTCATTAATTAAGCATTAATGACACACAATCAAAGGACCATCAAGATGGGTAATGATGCCATTAAGGCGCATTATCATACTGTTAATCACTTATTATACATGTAGATCGTGTATAGGTGTTTAATTACAGCTGGGGCCACCTGTGGGGCTAGGCATATCTGTAATGGCCAAACGTTAGCATATAAAAGGGTTGCGTCGCACTGTAGAAGACAGCTAAGCTCACACGCATACAAGCAACCACTGACACTTGCCACAGACACATACTAAATCAACAACCAACCCGTGAAGTAGGGTATTATGCTCAGGCGGCTCGAACCACGTAAAAACTCTCATGTCATCATCTTCTTTTTGAACTTACGCGCCCCATCCGAATACGAACCTCCGCGGACTATGCTTTAGTAGTACCGGGGGAAGTGTCGTTTACACACTTCGACAAGCGCTGAGAGACGCCAAGGAACAGCTGAAGAGGTCGTAACCACCACGACGTCCCAGAAGGAGCGGAAACTAGAAGAACCCAGTTGAGAGCCATGACATGAACTAGAGGATGGACTCTTTGAATGTGGCCTAGAGGGGGGTGAATAGGCCTTTTTGAAATTTGTCGGAACCTACAACACTTAACAACCAGTTCAAAACCAGAGATATCGAACTAGTCCGATAAACTGCGGACTATTCCAGTTTGTACCCACTAGGTTGATTAAGTTTGATCAATTAATTTGATTCTTCGATGTATGTAGCGGAAAAATATAGTCAAATGAAGTGTTGCAAGATTATGGACTAGGGTATATCACAATTCAATCTTATATTTAATGATTCTACATAAAGTATGCAATAATGATTGAAACCCTAGATTATTGTGATGAATAAGAACGATGAACACAAAGCAAGACACGAGGATTTATCCTGTGGTTCGGCTCCCACAAAGGCAACCTACTTCCACGTTGAGGAGTCCACAAAAGGATCGGATCTTCTCCAACCCTACCCTCGTCGGATTGCCACGAAGGCCAATCCTCTTCCACTAATCACAAAGGGGTGAATAACTGAATTCAAAGGGGCCTTCTCACACGTTGAGGGCTTCCCTAGATTACAACACAAAATACCACCAAGAACACACTCAAAAGATTACAATGAAATCACAGGAGTGTGTTAGAGAATCAAACCAAGAGATCAATGAGTGTTGAACGTGTCTCTCCAATGATCTAGAGTGAATCCTCAAAGGATTGATCTTTGTTGCACTTAATTTCGTGGAGAGATGTGGTTTTTAAGGCTCTTGGGAGGTGTGACGGCGCTAGGGTTCGAGAGAGTTTAAAGTTGGGTCGTGCACCTCTATTTATATGGGGTTTCTAAAAGTGACCGTTAGGGTTCAGAAAGATCGGACTAGTCCATGGTGGACACCGGACTAGTCCGGTGTGCTGTGTGTAGCAAAACCTAGGTGTCCCGAAATATCGGACTAGTCCGGCTAGGAGCGGACTTGTTCGATTTTGCTTCTGGAAATCTTCAGACTAGTCCGATAGTCATCGGACTTGTCCGGACATGTGAAACCCTAAGTGGTTATGGGGACAAGTCCGCACTTGGAGGGCTTGTCCGATTTAGGTTAGAGGGTTTTTCGGACTAGTCTGTGCTAATATCGGACTTGTTCGGTTTAGATCAGAATGAATATCGGACTAGTACGGTAGTGATCGGACTTGTCCGATTTAGTGTGACTTGTGAAGTGTTTTGAGGACTAGTCCGCACTGGGGAGGACTAGTTCGATTCTAGTCAGAGAGATATCGGACTAGTCCGATGGATATCGGACTTGTCCGATTTTGTGCAGAGAGGATATCGGACTAGTCTGGTGACATTCGAACTAGCCCGGTCCTGTGTAACTTTGTGCAATGTGTGTGTTTAATTGTGATTGAGCTCTTGGGGTGTGTTTCCTTAACACACTTCATACACAATGATCTACTATTCTTCTTCCTTGAGCTCATTTCCACTTTGCTTCTCATTCTCTCTTCTTTTTGGCACTTTGCTTATTTTGCTATTAAAACCTATGCTCATCTCAACAAATAGGTTAGGATCTCATTTGCTTGTCATAAATCATCCAAAACCCACAAGGGGTTCCTAGATACACTTTCAATCTCCCCCTTTTTGGTGATTGATGACAACCAATTGAGATTTCGCAAAATATGATAAAAATTGAGATTTTCATAAAGTATGCACACATGAGTCTAAAATACATCAAGCAGTGAAAACATAATCTATATGTGCATTCTTTATGGTGGGATGCATGACTAAGTATATTGAAACAATGAGAATAACATAATTGACATTAAAAACTACAACCAAGCATATATGTCATTCTAGGAGCAAAATCACAGATTTTAACAAATACTTCTCAAATTGATCAAGCATTGCATCACAGAACCATAATTAACTTAAGAACATAGTTAAAGCATTACAACCCACAAAATAGTCAAAAATCATACAAGAGAGCTCAGACTCCCCCTCAATCTCTCCCCCTTTGGCATCAAGACACCAAAAAGAAGGAGAGGAGGGTCCTAAGGTCTTCACTCTTCGCTGTCAGTCCTATCATCGTCGTCTTCGTCATCTTCATCTTCAGCCTGATGAGGAGGAGGAGGAGGTGCGGAGCCACTCGAGTCCCCAATGCCAAAGTAGACAAGCTTGGAGGGGGTCAAGGGCCCGAGCTCGATGAAGTCTGAGTCTAAATCTTTAGAGATTACTGGAGACCCAATGGTTTCGATCTCCAATTTCGGGCAAATTTGCTTCACATTTGCCTTCACATACTTCATATCTTCCTTTCTTCTCTTGTTGAGCTTATGGGCCTTCACTTCGGCCTTTTTGCAGGAAGCGAAGATGGCGGCCAGGTATTTGAAGATCCCACTGGCTGATCCCCTTTGAGGGGCTACCCTACTGGCAGGGGCAGCTCTTGCATCATCAGTCCTTCTTGTCGGTGCCTCAGGACTGGAGGCCGGTGAGGGAGCAGTCTGGACACTTGGCTTCTGAGGCATCTGAGGCCTCAAGGGTAGATGCTCCACATCCTTGACAAATTCAATCCTCGTGACCTTCTCGATCACAAACATCAGATATGGGGCATACCCACAAGACATGTGGGTGTGCAGGATATGTTGACCATGTCATTCCAGATGTAGTCCGCCACATCAAACTGGCAGTCATTTCTTATCACCCTCATCAATGTCCGGAGATAACCCTGCACACCCCCGGCATCTCCATCCTTGGGAGCGATGGTCTTCCTCAAGACTCTATTAAGCACCACAAAGAACGGCTTCATGTTCTTTGTGGGATAGAGGGTTGAACTTGGAGTTTGGCTCATATAGGAACTTCATCTTATCCTTCCCAATGACACTTATGTTGTGGATGATCAAGCAGTCAGATCTTGAGGTGTCAAGGTGAAGCAGGCTTGCAAAATCTTCTTGAGTTATACTGTACTTGGATCCATGAGTCATCCAGGTAACACTTTCCTCATCTTCACTTGAGAAATGGCATGTTGCAAAAAATTGTGCAATGACCTCATCATTCCAGTTGTTCCTGAAGGCAAAGAGATCCTTCAGGCCATGCCTCTCAATGGCTTCTACCACTTCAATGAACGGGGAGCAGCCCTTCTTCTCAAAATGTGACCAATCAATCCATTGACTGCGCACAACCGGTGTCTTCATTGGGAGATACACAGATTTGTAGAAATCTACATGGAAGTTGCACCAAAATCTTCCATCGGCAGCTTGCTTCGGTCGGCCATATCAATCAATGCTTCTGAACTTTGCCGCCGAATCACTACTGTTCCCGTTGAACTTCTCTTCAGTGGGGTCCCGGACCCCTTCCCTCGGAGCATGGAGCTTCAACGGGCCAACTGGACCTATCGCTATCCCTTTTCCCTTGCCTTTGGCAGGCGGGCACTTGTCGAGCTAGGGCCACCACCGGTGGTAGCCCTAGAAGCTGGCACCTTGGAGGCCAGCTTCTTCACTAGCACTTTCCTCCGAGCCTGTGGAGGAGACGGAGCTGGCTCGGAAGGTCTCTCTTGGTGCTTCTTGCCAAGACCCGTCAAGGTCTGAGGTGCCACCTCGTGGTCCATCTCGGCCTCAAAGTCGGAGACTTCATTGTTCGAGCTCGACATGACCTGAGAATGAGTGGCATGATTGAGAATGAATGGTACAAGGCATAGGTGTGAAAGTATAGCAAGGAATTGCATTGAGGAATTGAAAAGTTAGGTTTTGAGTTCAGAAAAATCGGACTTGTCCGGTGCATAGGCACGGACTAGTTCGGGGGACCGGACTTGTCCGTGCATAGACTGACTAGTCCGGTATTGATCCTCAAAAACCTAAGCGAGTGGATAAATGTTGATTCCTAATGCACAACAAGCGTAGCATAAACGTAATACATCAAGGAGGCATGTATATAGTGAAATATGCTAGGCTATTCGATCAACAATGAAGAAATTTGAGATTTCTAGGGTTAGGGGAAAATTACTGAAGAAATCGATTGATTCTCGAAGAGGGAGGTGTTGAATTCCGAACTTGTCCGAGAACTTCAACCTTCAAGCAACGAAGGCCAATATCTCAAAGTGCTTACAACCGATGCTTGATCTCCACCCAAATGCAGAGCTTTTTGGTGGAGGGGGTGCAAAATCGCCTTGGGAGCTTGAGTGGAAGAGAGAGAACACGTGAGGCAAGAGTGGAGGTGAAGAAATTAGGGTTTGGCGGCAGCTAGGGTTATGGACACAAAAAATCGTACTAGTCCGGCCTAACCGGCACTCCGCGGACTAGTCTGCATGGGCAGACTAGTCCGGGTAACCACGAACTAGTCTGTGGTCACCAGGCAAGAATTGTTAGCCTATTCATATATATTTGAAGGTACATATTTAGAAAATATGAAGGCAAATCAAATCAAATAATCCTGATGAATATGATCAGTAAGCATACAACAATCAAGCAATGATCATAATTCACCGAGATCTAATAATTAACATAGTTTTCGGAAGAAAATAGAGAGAGATGATTTTCACAGTCCAATCAACATATTTTGAAGAATTCATACAGGTATGCAACATTTCAAGCCACACTCGAGCATCAAGGATATTTAGTTCATTTCGGAGTTCAGAAAAGAGTTTTTCATCAAGTGGCTTGGTGAATATGTCGGCCAATTGCTTTTGGGTATTGACATGTGAAATGGCTATATCTCCTTTCATGGAGTGGTCTCTCAAGAAGTGATGTCTTATGTCTATATGTTTGGTTCTACAGTGCTCAACGGGATTATGGGCAATTTTAATGGCACTCTCATTGTCACAAAGGAGTGGAATACGGTTTATATTGTAACTGTAATCCCTTAGAGTTTGTCGCATCCAAAGGAGTTGTGCACAACAACTCCCGGCTGCAACATACTCCGCTTCGGTTGTGGATAAGGAAATTGAATTTTGTTTCTTGGAGGACCAAGAAACTAAGGATCTCCCTAGGAATTGGCATGTACCGGAGGTGCTTTTTCTATCTACTTTGCATCCAACATAATCTGCATCGGAGTAACCAATGAGATTGAATTTTGAGCCTTTTGGGTACCAAAGACCAAGGTTGGGTGTATGAACTAAATATCTCAAGATCCTTTTTACGGTTGTCAAGTGACACTCCTTAGGATTGGCTTAAAATCTTGCACACAAACATACACTCAACGTAATATCTGGCCTAGATGCACATAAATAGAGTAGAGATCCAATCATGGAGTGATATACCTTTTGGTCGATGTTAGGTCCATCTTCATTGAGACCCAAGTGGACATTTGTTGCCATGGGAGTCTTTATAGGCTTCGCCTTGTCCATACCAAACTTCTTGAGTATGTCTTGTGTGTACTTGGTTTGGCTTATGAACGTCCCTTCCTTTTGTTGCCGCACTTGGAATCTCAAGAAGTACTTTAGTTCTCCCATCATTGACATTTCAAATCTATCTGTCATGATTTTACTAAATACCTCACAAAAAGATTGATTAGTTGATCCAAAGATTATATCATCAATGTAAATTTGAAAAATAAAAAGATCATTGTCAAAATCCTTTGTAAATAGTGTATAATCTACTTTGCCAATCTTAAATCCATTTTCAATTAGGAAATCTCTAAGACACTCATACCAAGCTCTAGGAGCTTGTTTGAGGCCATAGAGAGCCTTACGCAATTTAAATACGTGGTTGGAAAACTCTTCGTCTTCAAACCTGGGGGGGTTGCTCCACGTACACCTCCTCCTTGATTGGTCCGTTGAGGAAGGTGCTTTTCACATCCATTTGATATAGCTTGAAATCATGGTGAGTAGCATATGCAAGTAATATTCTAATGGATTCAAGTCTAGCTACGGGAGCAAAGGTCTCATCGAAATCCAAACCTTTGACTTGTGAATACCCTTTGGCCACAAGTCGTGCCTTGTTCCTTGTCACCACCCCGTGTTCGTCTTGTTTGTTGCGGAAGACCCACTTGGTGCTGACAATGTTCGCATTGGGTCTTGCCACGAGTTCCCACACCTCGTTCTGCTTGAAGTTGTTCAATTCTTCTTGCATTGCCACCACCCAGTCCGAATCATTCAATGCATCCTCAACCCTGCGTGGTTCCAAAAAGGATACAAACGAATAGTGCTCACAAAAGTTAGCTATGCGAGATCTAGTGGTTACTCCCTTTTGGATGTCACCGATGATATTGTCGATTGGGTGATCCCTTTGGACGCATTGGTGTACTCTTGGGTGTGGCACTTGAGGCGTTGTATCTTCATGATCATCTTCTTCTCCCCCTAAATGGTTGTCCTCATTGATTTGTTGATTATCTTCGTATTCTTGTGGTTGATCTTGTGTGAAAGCTCCCCCTTGATCGTTGACCTCCTCTTGTGGTTCATCTTCCTCATGCACGTGTAGAGGTGACTCTTGTGGTCGAAATTCACCTAAGGCCATTCTTTTCAATGCTTGACAAGGAGATTCTTCTTTATCTAGCACACATGGATCAACTTGCTCCTTTTGGGAGCCATTAGTTTCATCGAACACTACGTCACATGCTACTTCAACAAGTTCGGAGGTCTTGTTGAAAACACGATAGGCGTAAGTGTTCGAATCATAAGCAAGCAAGAAACCTTCATCAGACTTCGAAGCGAACTTTGAAGTCCTAGGCTTCTTGTTCAGGATATAACATGGAGAACCGAAAACTCAAAAATATTAAATATTAGGTTTGTTACCGGTGAGTAGCTCATAGGATGTCTTCTTGAGTAGCCGATGAAGATAAAGTTGATTTACGGCATGGCAAGCGGTGTTAATCGCTTCCGCCAAAAATCGATCCAAGGTCTTGTACTCATCGAGCATTGTTCTTGCCATCTCTATGAGAGTTCGGTTCTTTCTTTCGGCAACTCCATTTTGTTGTGGGGAGTACGAAGCTGAAAATTCGTCCTTTATGCCTTCTTCATCAAGGTACTCCTCCACTTGTGTGTTCTTGAACTTCGTGTTGTTGTCGCTTCGAATGTTCTTGATTGTCAATGAGAATTTGTTTTGAGCTCGCTTGAAGAACTTCTTGAGTATTCCTTGTGTTTCTGACTTATCATGCAAAAAGAAAACCCAAGTGAAGCGAGAAAATCATCAACAACTACTAAACCATATTTGTTGCCGCCGATGCTTATGTAAGCAATTGGACCAAATAAGTCCATGTGAAGTAGCTCGAGCGGTCTTGTTGTAGTCATGACGTTCTTGGTTGGGTGAGGTGCTCCAACTTGCTTCCCAGCTTAGCACGCGCTACAAGGCCTGTCTTTCTCAAACACAACATCCTTTAAACCTCGGATGTGATTGACCTTGAGGAGTTTTTGAAGGTTCCTCATACCAACATGCGCTAGCCGTCTATGCCGCAGCCAACCCATGTTGGTCTTTGCAATCAAGCATGTGTCAAGTTCGGTTTTGTCCTTGTTGAAGTCAACAAGATAAAGCTTTCCTTTTAACATACCCTTGAATGCAATGGAATCATCACTCCTTCTAGAGACAGTCACACCCTCGTTAGTGAACAAGCAATTATAACCTTTGTCACATAATTGAGATATGGACAGCAGGTTATAATCTAAGGATTCAACATGTAAAACATGAGAAAGTGTGTGTTTAGAAGATATTGCAATTTTACCGGTACCGAGCACCTTTCCTTGACTATTATCTCCAAAGTAGATGCCCTCGTTTGGATCCTCATTTTCCTCATATTCAACGAACATTCTTCTTTCTCCGGTCATATGGTTGGTGCAGCCACTGTCTAGCACCCATTTAGATCCACCAGAGGAATAGGCCTGCAAAAACAGATTATGCTTTGGTTTTAGGTAACCAAGCTTGCTTGGGTCCACCCACACATGAGACTTGGTGTTCCCATGGCGTGGCCCAACATAATGAGCATAAACCTTTCCATAATTATTTCTCATTAAGACATACGAGGCATCAAAGGTTCTAAACAATAACTGTTGTTGTTTATGTACAGGACTAGTGTGGGAGGTCGGACTTGTCCGGAGGACCGGACTTGTCCGGACACCGACCGGACTAGTCCGGTGTTCATGTGTGATTAATGTTTTAATATTTTACTTTCTAGTTTGAGAGGGTCTTCCCTTTACAAAGGTAATCCTCTCCTTGTTATTCTTATGGCTTCTAGCATGTTGCTTTTCACCATAAGAGTAACCAATGCCATATTTTACATTTGGAGGTCTTTTGACCAAGTATGCACTATGTGCATATTTGATCTTCTCCTTGTCAAATATGCCACTTTGGGCAGGATGTTTATCCTTTTGTAGAGGTTGGCTTGTCCTTCAAACTGGTGTCAACTTTCTTACATGTACAAGCATGAGCAAACTCAGTTTTAGTGGGTTGAGAAGGTGAACTTGAAGAGCAAGAAGGTTCACCTTGCTTGAGTGACTCAAATTGCACTTCAAGGATCTTGTTAACCTTGATCAGGTCAGCAAGTTGGTCCCTGATTATAGCATTTGAGTCGGTTAACTCCAAGCAAGTTTCCTTGCTTGAAGCTAACTCAAGCTCTAGTGAATTGCTTCGTTCCTTTTCAAGTTCTAGAAGCTTGTCAAGTTCGACATAATCCTCCTTTTGGGAGATGATTTTTTCCTCTTGACGATGTATCAACCTCTCCTTCTCAACAAGTTGATCAAGTAAAAATTTCATTTTTATGGCAGTTTTCCTATCTAGTCCAACAAGCATATCCTCATTATCACTATTGATTTCATCATCACTAGAATTGGAATGCACAGAAGGGGGTTTAATGGTTACTTTGCATTTACCTTCCTTTGCCATAAGGCAAGTGCCATCTCCCTTCCTTGTGCCGAGTTTAGGGAAGAGAGTACACTTCTTGGATGTCTTCTCGATGGCTAGGCTAGCCATCTCTTCTTCTTCGGATGATGAGGACTCATCATTTGAGTCCCACTCTTTCCCTATATGAGCTTGTTCGGCTTGTTTCTTCTTCTTGAAGAATTTCTTGGGCTGAGGCTTGGCTTCTTTAGTCTTTTTCTTGTTCTCTTCATATGGGCAATCAACTATATAGTGGCTATACTCACCACAATTATAGCATGCCCGCCTCAACTTTGGCTTTGTTCTTCCCTTGTACTTTCCTTCGCTTGATTTGGCACATTGTCTTTTATTCATTATTCTCTTGAATTTCTTCATGAACAATATCATGTCTTCTTCATCTAATTCACTGCTCTCGTCATCACTGTCTTCTTCTAGTTGTGTTTCTCTAGCTTCTTTAGATAGGGGCTTGAGGGTGGACTTCAAAGCAACCCCTTTCTTCTTTGTCGGGGTGAGGTCGGCAATCTCCTTGACATGCTTTGCTTGTTTTTCCATCATCTCGAAGTTGATGATCTTTCCAAGAAATTCATCCGGAGTCATCCTTTTGTATCTGGGGCTTTCTCGGATCATGGAGCATAGGGTGACATTGCGAGGCATGAAAGCTCTAAGGATGAGCTTTACCACCTCGTGGTCATTCCACTTCTTACTTCCGTATAATCTGACCTTGTTGATGATTGTCTTTAATCAGTTGTACATGTCTTGGGGTGACTCATCTTCTTCAATTGTGAATCTTCCTAATTCTCCTTCAATCATTTTGATCTTTGCTTCACGCACATGTCGGTCACCTTCATGTGCAGTTTGTAGTGTGTCCCATATCTCCTTAGCAATCTCGAGTCCATCCACCTTGGTGAACTCGTCCGACTAAGCGAAGAGGTAATTATGGCTGCGGCTTGAGCATTTCGGTGAATTGCCTGCTCTTGGCTTGGAGTGAGCTCTTCGTCGTCGTCCGGGATATCTATCTCTGTGCACACAATATGTCATAAACTTGGATTGAGGGAAATTAGATGCATTTTCATATTTTGCCTCCACATTGAGTAATCACTTCCATCGAAATGTGGGGCTTTTCCAAGTGTGATAGACAAATAATGATTATTATTGGAACTGAGACGATCATAGTTGAAAGGATATCGGGAGTAGTCGGTGTGACCACTCCCCTTCTTCTTTTCTTCAACCTTCACATTCCCTTTGGAAAGTTTCTTCTTTCTTAGGAGCGCCTTTAGTTATAGCGTCTCCTCATCGTCGTCCTCGAAGTCTTGAATGGCTTCGAGGAGCTTCTCTACCTTTAGGTTCTTGTCATCATCAACCTTTTCTTAGTTGTTGCTCTTGTGGATGTCCTTCATGTCCGACATGATCTTTTTCGAGCGATTAGTCTCTTTCTTGAAGAACCTGCTCTGATACCAATTGAATGTGGCCTAGAGGGGGGTGAATAGGCCTTTTTGAAATTTGTCAGAACCTGCAACACTTAATAACCAGTTCAAAACCAGAGATATCGGACTAGTCCGGTAAAGTGCGGACTAGTCCGATTTGTACCGACTAGGTTGATTAAGTTTGATCGATTAATTTGATTCTTCGATGTATGCAGCGGAAAAATATAGTCAAATGAAGTGTTGCAAGATTATGGACTATGGTATATCACAATTCAATCTTATATTTAATAATTCTACATAAAGTATGCAATAATGATTGAAATCCTAGATTGTTGCGATGAATAAGAACGATGAACACAAAGCAAGACACAGGGATTTATCCCGTGGTTCGTCTCTCACAAAGGCAACCTACGTCCATGTTGAGGAGTCCACAAAAGGATCGGGTCTTCTCCAACCCTACCCTCGTCGGATCTCCACGAAGGCCGATCCTCTTCCACTTATCACAAAGGGGTGAATAACCGAATTCAAAGGGACCTTCTCACACGTTGAGGGCTCCCCTAGATTACAACATGAAATATCACCAAGAACACACTCAAAAGATTACAGTGAAATCACAGGAGTGTGTTAGAGAATCAAACCAAGAGCTCAATGAATGTTGAACGTGTCTCTCCAATGATCTAGAGTGAATCCTCAAAGGATTGATCTTTGTTGCACTTAATTTCGTGGAGAGATGTGGTTTTTTAGGCTCTTGGGAGGTGTGATGGTGTTAGGGTTCGAGAGAGTTTAAAGTTGGGTCGTGCACCTTTATTTATATGGGGTTTCTAAAAGTGACCGTTAGGGTTCAGAAAGATCGGACTAGTCCGTGGTGGACACCGGACTAGTCCGGTGTGCTGTGTGTAGAAAACCCTAATTGTCCCGAAATATCGGACTAGTCCGGCTAGGAGCGGACTTGTCCGATTTTGCTTCTGGAAATCTTCGGACTAGTCTGATAGTCATCGGACTTGTCCGAACATGTGAAACCCTAAGTGATTATGGGGACAAGTCCGCACTTGGAGGACTTGTCCGATTTAGGTCAGAGGGTTTTTCGGACTAGTCCGTGCTAATATCGGACTTGTCCGATTTAGATCAGAATGAATATCGGACTAGTCCGGTTGTGATTGGACTTGTCCGATTTTGTGTGACTTGTGAAGTGTTTTGAGGACTAGTCCGCACTGGGGAGGACTAGTCCGATTCTAGTCAGAGAGATATCGAACTAGTCTGATGGATATCAGACTTGTCCGATTTTGTGCAGAGAGGATATCGGACTAGTCCGGTGACATTCGGACTAGTCCGGTCCTATGTAACTTTGTGCAATGTGTGTGTTTAATTGTGATTGAGCTCTTGGGGTGTGTTTCCTTAACACACTCCATACACAATGATCTACTATTCTTCTTCCTTGAGCTCATTTCCAATTTACTCCTCATTCTCCCTTCTTTTTGGCACTTTGCTTATTTTGCTATTAAAACCTGTGCTCATCTCAACAAATAGGTTAGGATCTCATTTGCTTGTCATAAATCATCCAAAACTCACAAGGGATTCCTAGATGCACTTTCACTCTTGTCACTCCACCAAAGCTCCTTGGAACGACCACCGGTTGGCTTCAAAGGTGAAGACGATCCAACTGTTGGAGGCTCTGAGACGGGATCTACCAGACCCAGAATGCCCAATGCGATGGCCAATCACAAAGCAGATCACAGGAACAGAAAAAAACCACTACAGAGTGAAACCCGCCGACGGTGAGAAAAGAAACGACGGAAGGACGGGTGGTGAGAAACATCACCAAAACAGCAGCAAGGGAGTGGGGGGCACCGGCAGGAGATGGAGGCCGTCGGCCCAGCTGACCGCCAGTGGCAGGCACGCATCGCCTGCTGGGCGCCAGATCGTCTTCCGGGAACCGAAGCGTTCGACTTTCTCACTTCTGTTGTGTTCCTTAAAAAACTATAAATGTAAAATAAAAGTTAGTGGACTTGGATGACATAGCCCGACAAGTTCATTGGCCTCAAAATGCAAAAAAAAATAGCGAACCTGGATGACACAATTGTATAAGATCATGAACCTACAAATGCAAAATAAAGGTTAGTGGACCTGGATGACATCGTTGGACATGTTCAAGAATCTAGAAATGTAAAATCAAAGTTACTAGATCTGAATGACACTACTAGAGAAGTTCATAGATCTAGAAATGTAAAATAAAAGTTAGTGGACTCGAGTGACGCAGTTGCATAAGTTGATATACCTCTGGTGTATTTACTATTTAATAAAGTCATGATACATGGTATTGCATCCAATCATTTAAAGGCACTGATATGAAACATATAAGATACATTGTATCCAAAATATCGGTAGAGGTTTTATGTAAAATCTTAGAGATACAATTTATCATGGTGAGTCTGCTCATGATACTTGCTTGACGAATAGGAATCGGACATATTACAATAAAATAAAAAGTTACAATCAAAGGGTTTGGGACTAGTAATTAACAACTTTTTTATTGTATGGTAAACCAAAGGATGAGTATTTATGTTAGATCTAATGGTGAGATTTATTTCGTGTTTACAAAACTATCACATAAGCAACAATACATTCATTTAATTGACAAAATTCCTTATATAAAGCTTTGATTTATGTTTATTGTTTCACATAATCCCACGCAAGAAACAACTTGTCCAGAAAACGGTGTACATATGATTTCACCACCTTTCAATAATCTTATTATTGATTCCTTACCACATCATAAAAAATGATGACATGGCATTCTATTTAATTAAAAAGGATTATATTTAATTCCTATATTTTATTACCGTGAACCTAGGGCAAGCAACAAAGGGAAGTGAATATAACATTTTCAAGCAAGATTACAGATTTCAATAAATACTTCTCAAATTAATTAAGCATTGCATCACAGAACCATAACTAACTTAGGAACAAAGTTAAAACACTGCAAAACTCAAAAATAGACAAGAAGCACAAAAAGAGCTCTCTCCTCGCATCCTACAGCTAAAGCTAAGACTCCCCCTCAATCTCTCCCCCTTTGGCATCAAGACACCAAAAAGAAGGAGAGGAGGGTCCTAGGGTCTTCACTCTTCACTGTCGGTCCTCTCATCGTCGTCTTCGTCATCTTCATCTTCAGCTTGATGAGGAGGAGAAGGAGGAGGGGCGGAGATGCTCGAGCCCCCAACGCCAAAGTAGGCAAGCTCGGATGGGGTCAAGGGCCCGAGCTCAGTGTAGTCCGGGTCGGAGTCCTCAGAGATCACTAGAGATCCAATGGGGTCGATCTCCAGCTTCTGGCAAATTTGCTTCACATTTGCCTTGATGTACTTCATGTCCTCCTTTCTTTTCATGTTGAGCTTGTGGGCCTTCACTTCGGCCTTCTTGCAGGAGGTGAAGATGGCAGCCAGGTATTTGAGGATTCCACTAGCTGATCCTCTCTGAGGGGCTGCCCTTGAAGTTGGAGCAGCTCTGACATCTTCTCTTCTTCTTGCTGGTGCCTCGGGACTAGAGGCCGGCGAGGGAGCAGCCTGGACATTTACTTGTTGAGGCTTTTGAGGCCCTCAGAGGTGTGTGCTCCACATCCTTGACAAACTCAATCCCTGTGACTTTCTCAATCATGAACATGAGATAAGGAGCGTAGCCACATGATCTGTGGGGGGTGCTGGAGATGTTAACCATATCGTTCCATATGTAGTCAAACACATCAAACTATATGTTCTTGCTTATGACCCTCATTAGGATCCAGAGGTACCCTTGTACACTCCCTGCATCCCCATCCTTAGTGGCAATGGTCTTCCTCAAGACTCTATTTAGCACCACAAAGAATGGCTTCATGTTCTTCGTGGAAGGAGGGATGAACTTTGAGTTGGGCTCATAGAGAAACTTCATCTTCTCCTTCTCGATGACACCAACATTGTGAATAATCACATTGTCATTGCTTGAGGTGTCAAGATGCAACATCCTTGCAAATTCTTCATATGTGATAGTGTACTTGGATCCATGAGTCATCCAAGTCACTCTTTCCTCTTCATCGCTTGCAAAGTGACAGGTGGCATAGAACTGAGCCACCACTTCATCATTCCAATTGTACTTGAAGGCAAAGAGGTCCTTCAAGCCATGTCTTTCAGCTGCTGCAATCACTTCATCAAAAGCAGAGCATCTTTTCTTCTCAAGATGTGCTTAGTCGATCCACTGACTGCGCACCACTGGTGTCTTCATCAGTAGATACACCGATCTGTAGAAATTAGCATGGAAGTTGCACTAGAATCTTCCATCAGCTGCTTGCTTCGGTCGGCCATACCAATCGATGCTTCTGAATTTGGCCGCCGAGTCACTGCCCTTCCCGTTGAACCTTTCTTCAGTGGGGTCTCGAACCCCTTCCCTGGGAGCATGCAGCTTCAATGGTCCAACTGGACCCATCGCTATCCCCTTGCCCTTGCCTTTGGCTAGGCGGGCGCTTGCCGAGCTAGGGCCACCACTGGCGGTAGACCTAGAAACTGGCACCCTGGAGGCCGGCTTCTTCGCTAGCACTTTCCTCCGAACTTGTGGAGGAGACGGAGCTGGCTCGGTAGGTCACTCTTGGCGCTTCTTGCCAAGACTCGTTGAGGTCCGAGGTGCCACCTTGTGGTCCATCTCGGCCTCAAAATCGAAAACCTCATCGTTTGAGCTTGACATGACCTGAGAATGAGTTTCAAGAATGATAATGAATGATACAAGGCATAGGTATGAAAGGATAGCAAGGAATTGCATTGAGGAATTGAAGAGTTAGGTTTTGAGTTCAGAAACATCGGACTTGTCCGGTACACAGGCACGGACTAGTCCGGGGGGACCGGACTTGTCCGTTCATGGACCGGACTAGTCTGGTGTTCATCCTAAAAAACCTAAGAGATTTGACAAAAGCTGATTCCTAATGCACAATAAGTCTAGCATACACGTGATACATAAAGGAGGCATGTATATAGTGAAGGATGCTAGGCTATTCGATCAATAATGAAGAAAAATGAGATTTCTAGGGTTTGGGTGAAAATTACCGAAGAAATCGATTGAAGCTTGGAGATGAGGGTGTTGAAGGCCGGACAAGTCCGCTAGCTTCAATCCTCAAGTGGTCAAGCTTGATTTCCGCCCAAATGCGGAGATTTTTGATGGAGTGAGCAAGAAATCGCCTTGGGAGCTCGAGCGGAGGAGAGCAAGATTACAGATTTCAATAAATACTTCTCAAATTAATTAAGCATTGCATCACAGAACCATAACTAACTTAGGAACAAAGTTAAAACACTGCAAAACTCAAAAATAGACAAGAAGCATAAAAAGAGCTCTCTCCTCGCATCCTACAGCTAAAGCTAAGACTCCCCCTCAATCTCTCCCCCTTTGGCATCAAGACACCAAAAAGAAGGAGAGGAGGGTCCTAGGGTCTTCACTCTTCACTGTTGGTCCTCTCATCGTCGTCTTCGTCATCTTCATCTTCAGCTTGATGAGGAGGAGAAGGAGGAGGGGCGGAGATGCTCGAGCCCCCAACGCCAAAGTAGGCAAGCTCGGATGGGGTCAAGGGCCCGAGCTCAGTGTAGTCCGGGTCGGAGTCCTCAGAGATCACTAGAGATCCAATGGGGTCGATCTCCAGCTTCTGGCAAATTTGCTTCACATTTGCCTTTATGTACTTCATGTCCTCCTTTCTTTTCATGTTGAGCTTGTGGGCCTTCAATTCGGCCTTCTTGCAGGAGGTGAAGATGGCAGCCAGGTATTTGAGGATTCCACTAGTTGATCCTCTCTGAGGGGCTGCCCTTGAAGTTGGAGCAGCTCTGACATCTTCTCTTCTTCTTGCTGGTGCCTCGGGACTAGAGGCCGGCGAGGGAGCAGCCTGGACATTTACTTGTTGAGGCTTTTGAGGCCCTCAGAGGTGTGTGCTCCACATCCTTGACAAACTCAATCCCTGTGACTTTCTCAATCATGAACATGAGATAAGGAGCGTAGCCACATGATCTGTGGGGGGTGCTGGAGATGTTAACCATATCGTTCCATATGTAGTCAAACACATCAAACTATATGTTCTTGCTTATGACCCTCATTAGGATCCAGAGGTACCCTTGTACACTCCCTGCATCCCCATCCTTAGTGGCAATGGTCTTCCTCAAGACTCTATTTAGCACCACAAAGAATGGCTTCATGTTCTTCGTGGAAGGAGGGATGAACTTTGAGTTGGGCTCATAGAGAAACTTCATCTTCTCCTTCTCGATGACACCAACATTGTGAATAATCACATTGTCATTGCTTGAGGTGTCAAGATGCAACATCCTTGCAAATTCTTCATATGTGATAGTGTACTTGGATCCATGAGTCATCCAAGTCACTCTTTCCTCTTCATCGCTTGCAAAGTGACAGGTGGCATAGAACTGAGCCACCACTTCATCATTCCAATTGTACTTGAAGGCAAAGAGGTCCTTCAAGCCATGTCTTTCAGCTGCTGCAATCACTTCATCAAAAGTAGAGCATCTTTTCTTCTCAAGATGTGCTTAGTCGATCCACTGACTGCGCACCACTGGTGTCTTCATCGGTAGATACACCGATCTGTAGAAATTAGCATGGAAGTTGCACTAGAATCTTCCATCAGCTGCTTGCTTCGGTCGCCCATACCAATCGATGCTTCTGAATTTGGCCGCTGAGTCACTGCCCTTCCCGTTGAACCTTTCTTCAGTGGGGTCTCGGACCCCTTCCCTGGGAGCATGCAGCTTCAATGGTCCAACTGGACCCATCGCTATCCCCTTGCCCTTGCCTTTGGCTAGGCGGGCGCTTGCCGAGCTAGGGCCACCACTGGCGGTAGACCTAGAAACTGGCACCCTGGAGGCCGGCTTCTTCGCTAGCACTTTCCTCCGAACTTGTGGAGGAGACAGAGCTGGCTCGGTAGGTCACTCTTGGCGCTTCTTGCCAAGACTCGTTGAGGTCTGAGGTGCCACCTCGTGGTCCATCTCGGCCTCAAAATCGAAAACCTCATCGTTTGAGCTTGACATGACCTGAGAATGAGTTTCAAGAATGATAATGAATGATACAAGGCATAGGTATGAAAGGATAGCAAGGAATTGCATTGAGGAATTGAAGAGTTAGGTTTTGAGTTCAGAAACATCGGACTTGTCCGGTACACAGGCACGGACTAGTCCGGGGGGACCGGACTTGTCCGTTCATGGACCGGACTAGTCTGGTGTTCATCCTCAAAAACCTAAGAGATTTGACAAAAGCTGATTCCTAATGCACAATAAGTCTAGCATACACGTGATACATAAAGGAGGCATGTATATAGTGAAGGATGCTAGGCTATTCGATCAATAATGAAGAAAAATGAGATTTCTAGGGTTTGGGTGAAAATTACCGAAGAAATCGATTGAAGCTTGGAGATGAGGGTGTTGAAGGCCGGACAAGTCCGCTAGCTTCAATCCTCAAGTGGTCAAGCTTGATTTCCGCCCAAATGCGGAGATTTTTGATGGAGTGAGCAAGAAATCGCCTTGGGAGCTCGAGCGGAGGAGAGCAAGATTACAGATTTCAATAAATACTTCTCAAATTAATTAAGCATTGCATCACAGAACCATAACTAACTTAGGAACAAAGTTAAAACACTGCAAAACTCAAAAATAGACAAGAAGCATAAAAAGAGCTCTCTCTTCTCGCATCCTACAGCTAAAGCTAAGACTCCCCCTCAATCTCTCCCCCTTTGGCATCAAGACACCAAAAAGAAGGAGAGGAGGGTCCTAGGGTCTTTACTCTTCACTGTCGGTCCTCTCATCGTCGTCTTCGTCATCTTCATCTTCAGCTTGATGAGGAGGAGAAGGAGGAGGGGCGGAGATGCTCGAGCCCCCAACGCCAAAGTAGGCAAGCTCGGATGGGGTCAAGGGCCCGAGATCAGTGTAGTCCGGGTCGGAGTCCTCAGAGATCACTAGAGATCCAATGGGGTCGATCTCCAGCTTCTGGCAAATTTGCTTCACATTTGCCTTGATGTACTTCATGTCCTCCTTTCTTTTCATGTTGAGCTTGTGGGCCTTCACTTCGGCCTTCTTGCAGGAGGTGAAGATGGCAGCCAGGTATTTGAGGATTCCACTAGCTGATCCTCTCTGAGGGGCTGCCCTTGAAGTTGGAGCAGCTCTGACATCTTCTCTTGTTCTTGCTGGTGCCTCGGGACTAGAGGCCGGCGAGGGAGCAGCCTGGACATGTACTTGTTGAGGCTTTTGAGGCCCTCAGAGGTGTGTGCTCCACATCCTTGACAAACTCAATCCATGTGACTTTCTCAATCATGAACATGAGATAAGGAGCGTAGCCACATGATCTGTGGGGGGTGCTAGAGATGTTAACCATATCGTTCCATATGTAGTCAAACACATCAAACTATATGTTCTTGCTTATGACCCTCATTAGGATCCAGATGTACCCTTGTACACTCCCTGCATCCCCATCCTTAGGGGCAATGGTCTTCCTCAAGACTCTATTTAGCACCACAAAGAATGGCTTCATGTTCTTCGTGGAAGGAGGGATGAACTTTGAGTTGGGCTCATAGAGAAACTTCATCTTCTCCTTCTCGATGACACCAACATTGTGAATAATCACATTGTCATTGCTTGAGGTGTCAAGATGCAACATCCTTGCAAATTCTTCATATGTGATAGTGTACTTGGATCCATGAGTCATCCAAGTCACTCTTTCCTCTTCATCGCTTGCAAAGTGACAGGTGGCATAGAACTGAGCCACCACTTCATCATTCCAATTGTACTTGAAGGCAAAGAGGTCCTTCAAGCCATGTCTTTCAGCTGCTGCAATCACTTCATCAAAAGCAGAGCATCTTTTCTTCTCAAGATGTGCTTAGTCGATCCACTGACTGCGCACCACTGGTGTCTTCATCGGTAGATACACCGATCTGTAGAAATTAGCATGGAAGTTGCACTAGAATCTTCCATCAGCTGCTTGCTTCGGTCGGCCATACCAATCGATGCTTCTGAATTTGGCCGCTGAGTCACTGCCCTTCCCGTTGAACCTTTCTTCAGTGGGGTCTCGGACCCCTTCCCTGGGAGCATGCAGCTTCAATGGTCCAACTGGACCCATCGCTATCCCCTTGCCCTTGCCTTTGGCTAGGCGGGCGCTTGCCGAGCTAGGGCCACCACTGGCGGTAGACCTAGAAACTGGCACCCTGGAGGCCGGCTTCTTCGCTAGCACTTTCCTCCGAACTTGTGGAGGAGACAGAGCTGGCTCGGTAGGTCACTCTTGGCGCTTCTTGCCAAGACTCGTTGAGGTCTGAGGTGCCACCTCGTGGTCCATCTCGGCCTCAAAATCGAAAACCTCATCGTTTGAGCTTGACATGACCTGAGAATGAGTTTCAAGAATGATAATGAATGATACAAGGCATAGGTATGAAAGGATAGCAAGGAATTGCATTGAGGAATTGAAGAGTTAGGTTTTGAGTTCAGAAACATCGGACTTGTCCGGTACACAGGCACGGACTAGTCCGGGGGGACCGGACTTGTCCGTTCATGGACCGGTTAGTCTGGTGTTCATCCTCAAAAACCTAAGAGATTTGACAAAAGCTGATTCCTAATGCACAATAAGTCTAGCATACACGTGATACATAAAGGAGGCATGTATATAGTGAAGGATGCTAGGCTATTCGATCAATAATGAAGAAAAATGAGATTTCTAGGGTTTGGGTGAAAATTACCGAAGAAATCGATTGAAGCTTGGAGATGAGGGTGTTGAAGGCCGGACAAGTCCGCTAGCTTCAATCCTCAAGTGGTCAAGCTTGATTTCCGCCCAAATGCGGAGATTTTTTATGGAGTGAGCAAGAAATCGCCTTGGGAGCTCGAGCGGAGGAGAGCAAGATTACAGATTTCAATAAATACTTCTCAAATTAATTAAGCATTGCATCACAGAACCATAACTAACTTAGGAACAAAGTTAAAACACTGCAAAACTCAAAAATAGACAAGAAGCATAAAAAGAGCTCTCTCTCCTCGCATCCTACAGCTAAAGCTAAGACTCCCCCTCAATCTCTCCCCCTTTGGCATCAAGACACCAAAAAGAAGGAGAGGAGGGTCCTAGGGTCTTCACTCTTCACTGTCGGTCCTCTCATCGCCGTCTTCGTCATCTTCATCTTCAGCTTGATGAGGAGGAGAAGGAGGAGGGGCGGAGATGCTCGAGCCCCCAACGCCAAAGTAGGCAAGCTCGGATGGGGTCAAGGGCCCGAGCTCAGTGTAGTCCGGGTCGGAGTCCTCAGAGATCACTAGAGATCCAATGGGGTCGATCTCCAGCTTCTGGCAAATTTGCTTCACATTTGCCTTGATGTACTTCATGTCCTCCTTTCTTTTCATGTTGAGCTTGTGGGCCTTCACTTCAGCCTTCTTGCAGGAGGTGAAGATGGCAGCCAGGTATTTGAGGATTCCACTAGCTGATCCTCTCTGAGGGGCTGCCCTTGAAGTTGGAGCAGCTCTGACATCTTCTCTTGTTCTTGCTGGTGCCTCAGGACTAGAGGTCGGCGAGGGAGCAGCCTGGACATTTACTTGTTGAGGCTTTTGAGGCCCTCAGAGGTGTGTGCTCCACATCCTTAACAAACTCAATCCCTGTGACTTTCTCAATCATGAACATGAGATAAGGAGCGTAGCCACATGATCTGTGGGGGGTGCTAGAGATGTTAACCATATCGTTCCATATGTAGTCAAACACATCAAACTATATGTTCTTGCTTATGACCCTCATTAGGATCCAGATGTACCCTTGTACACTCCCTGCATCCCCATCCTTAGGGGCAATGGTCTTCCTCAAGACTCTATTTAGCACCACAAAGAATGGCTTCATGTTCTTCGTGGAAGGAGGGATGAACTTTGAGTTGGGCTCATAGAGAAACTTCATCTTCTCCTTCTCGATGACACCAACATTGTGAATAATCACATTGTCATTGCTTGAGGTGTCAAGATGCAACATCCTTGCAAATTCTTCATATGTGATAGTGTACTTGGATCCATGAGTCATCCAAGTCACTCTTTCCTCTTCATCGCTTGCAAAGTGACAGGTGGCATAGAACTGAGCCACCACTTCATCATTCCAATTGTACTTGAAGGCAAAGAGGTCCTTCAAGCCATGTCTTTCAGCTGCTGCAATCACTTCATCAAAAGCAGAGCATCTTTTCTTCTCAAGATGTGCTTAGTCGATCCACTGACTGCGCACCACTGGTGTCTTCATCGGTAGATACACCGATCTGTAGAAATTAGCATGGAAGTTGCACTAGAATCTTCCATCAGCTGCTTGCTTCGGTCGGCCATACCAATCGATGCTTCTGAATTTGGCCGCTGAGTCACTGCCCTTCCCGTTGAACCTTTCTTCAGTGGGGTCTCGGACCCCTTCCCTGGGAGCATGCAGCTTCAATGGTCCAACTGGACCCATCGCTATCCCCTTGCCCTTGCCTTTGGCTAGGCGGGCGCTTGCCGAGCTAGGGCCACCACTGGCGATAGACCTAGAAACTGGCACCCTGGAGGCCGGCTTCTTCGCTAGCACTTTCCTCCGAACTTGTGGAGGAGACAGAGCTGGCTCGGTAGGTCACTCTTGGCGCTTCTTGCCAAGACTCGTTGAGGTCTGAGGTGCCACCTCGTGGTCCATCTCGGCCTCAAAATCGAAAACCTCATCGTTTGAGCTTGACATGACCTGAGAATGAGTTTCAAGAATGATAATGAATGATACAAGGCATAGGTATGAAAGGATAGCAAGGAATTGCATTGAGGAATTGAAGAGTTAGGTTTTGAGTTCAGAAACATCGGACTTGTCCGGTACACAGGCACGGACTAGTCCGGGGGGACCGGACTTGTCCGTTCATGGACCGGACTAGTCTGGTGTTCATCCTCAAAAACCTAAGAGATTTGACAAAAGTTGATTCCTAATGCACAATAAGTCTAGCATACACGTGATACATAAAGGAGGCATGTATATAGTGAAGGATGCTAGGCTATTCGATCAATAATGAAGAAAAATGAGATTTCTAGGGTTTGGGTGAAAATTACCGAAGAAATCGATTGAAGCTTGGAGATGAGGGTGTTGAAGGCCGGACAAGTCCGCTAGCTTCAATCCTCAAGTGGTCAAGCTTGATTTCCGCCCAAATGCGGAGATTTTTGATGGAGTGAGCAAGAAATCGCCTTGGGAGCTCGAGCGGAGGAGAGAGAACGTGTGAGCAAGAGTGGAGGATGAAGGGATTAGGGTTTGGTGGCGGCTAGGGTTATGGACACGAAAAATCGGACATGTCCGGAGGTGACCGGACTAGTCCGAACTCATCCAGAGAGCAACATCGGACTAGTCCGTGGTGTTATTAGACTAGTCCGGCCTAACCGGCACTCAGCGGACTAGTCTGCATGAGTGGACTAGTCTGGGTAATCACGGACTAGTCCGTGGTCACCAGGAGAAATTTGCATAGCCCATTCATATATATTTGAAGGTTCATAAATAGAGAATAGAGAGGCAAACTAAATCAAATGATCTTGATGAATATGACCAGTAAGCATACAACAATCAAGCAATGATCATAATTCGCCAAGCTCTAGTAATTGACATAGTTTTTCGGGAAAATTTGAGAGAGAGTTGATTTTCACAATTCAATCAATATATTTTGAAGAATTCATACAGGTATGCAACTTTTCAAGCCACACTCCGAGCATCAAGCATATTTAGTTCATTTCGGAGTTCGCAAAAGCGCTTTTCATCAAGTGGCTTGGTGAATATGTCAGCCAATTGTTTTTGGGTATTGACATGTGAGATGGCTATGTCTCCTTTCATGGCATGATCTCTCAAAAAGTGGTATCTTATGTCTATGTGTTTAGTTCTGGAGTGCTCAACTGGGTTGTGGGCAATTTTAATGGCACTCTCATTGTCACAAAGGAGTGGAATACGGTTCATATTGTAACCGTAATCCCTTAGAGTTTGTCGCATCCAAAGGAGTTGTGCACAACAGCTCCCGGCTGCAACATACTCCGCTTCGGCTGTGGATAAAGCAATGGAATTTTGTTTCTTGGAGGACCAAGAAACTAAGGATCTCTCTAGGAATTGGCATGTGTCGGAGGTGCTTTTTCTATCTACTTTGCACACGACATAATCTGCATCGGAGTAACCAATGAGATTGAATTTTGAGCCTTTTGGGTACCAAAGACCAAGGTTGGGTGTATGAACTAAATATCTCAAGATCCTTTTTACGATGCCAAGTGACATTCCTTAGGGTTGGCTTGAAATCTTGCAGACAAACATACACTCAACATAATGTCTGGCCTAGATGCACATAAATAGAGTAGAGATCCAATCATGGAGCGATATACCTTTTGGTCGACGCTAGGTCCATCTTCATTGAGATCCAAGTGGCCATTTGTTGCCATGGGGGTCTTTATGGGCTTTGCCTTATCCATGCCAAACTTCTTAAGTATGTCCTGTGTGTACTTGATTTGGCTTATGAATGTCCCTTCCTTTTGTTGCCGCACTTGGAATCCCAAGAAGTACTTTAATTCTCCCATCATTGATATTTCAAACCTGCCTGTCATGATTTTGCTAAATTCCTCACAAAACGATTGATTAGTTGACCCAAAGATTATATCATCAACATAAATTTGACAAATAAAAATATCATTGTCTAAATTCTTTGTAAATAGAGTATAATCTACTTTGCCAATTTGAAAAGCATTCTCAATTAAGAAATCTCTAAGACACTCATATCATGCTCTAGGAGCTTGTTTGAGGCCGTAGAGAGCCTTACGCAATTTGAATACGTGGTTGGGGAACTCTTCATCTTCAAACCCGGGTGGTTGCTCCACGTACACCTCTTCCTTGATTGGTCCGTTGAGGAAGGCGCTTTTCACATCCATTTTATACAGCTTGAAATCATGGTGAGTAGCATATGCAAGTAATATTCTAATGGATTCAAGCCTAGCTACTGGATCAAAGGTCTCATCGAAATCCAAACCTTCGACTTGTGAACACCCTTTGGCCACAAGTCGTGCTTTGTTCCTTGTCACCACCCCGTGTTCATCTTGTTTGTTGCGGAAGACCCATTTGGTTCCGATGATGTTTGCATTGAGTCTTGCCACAAGTTCCCATACTTTGTTCCGCCTGAAGTTGTTTAATTCTTTTTGCATTGCCACCACCCAGTCGGGATCTTTCAATGCGTCCTCAACCCTGCGTGGTTCCAAAAAGGATACAAATGAATAATGCTCACAAAAGTTAGCTATACGAGATCTAGTGGTTACTCCCTTTTGGATGTCACCGATGATATTGTCGATTGGGTGTACTCTTGGGTGTGGCACTTGAGGAGTTGTGTATTCATGATCATCTGCTTCTCCCCCTAAGTAGTTGCCTTCATTGACTTGTTGATCATCTTCGTATTGTTGTGGTTGATCTTGTGCTGAAGCTCCCCCTTGATCGTTGATCTCCTCCTGTGGTTCATCTTCCTCATGTACGTGTGGAGGTGGCTCTTGTGGTCAAACCTCACCTAGAGCCATTCTCTTCAATGCTTGACAGGGAGCTTCTTCTTTACCTAGTTCACATGGATCAACTTGCTCCTTTTGGAAGCCATTAGTCTCATCGAACACTACGTCACGTGCTATTTCAACGAGTCTGGAGGCCTTGTTGATAACACGATAGGCGTAAGTGTTCGAATTATAACCAAGCAAGAAACCTTCATCGGACTTCGAAGCAAACTTTGAAGTCCTCGGCTTCTTGTTCAGGATATAACATGGAGAACTGAAAACTCAAAAATATGAGATATTTGGTTTGTTACCGGTGAGTAGCTCATAGGATGTCTTCTTGAGTAGTCGATGAAGATAAAGTCGATTTATGGCGTGGCAAGTGGTGTTAATCGCTTCCGCCCAAAATCGATCCGAGGTCTTGTACTCATCGAGCATTGTTCTTGCCATCTCTGTGAGTGTTTGTGATAGGAAAATTGATGAAGAGGCCCGATCTTCCGAAAGGTAATGGATAAGTCGATTGATGGAGATCTCGACGTTGATGATCCGAGGCTCTCGAGTAGAACACAAAAAACCCCTGCAATCACTACACCACCGCTCCGTTGGTTATCAACCGTGCTTCACACGATTGACCTCGCCAAGAAGGCTAATCCCTGCAAGTGCAACCGAGAACACAAGCAAGAACAAGGTAGACACGATCTGAAATCGCGAAGTTGGGGTCTCACAAACCGAAAAACGGCGATATTATTGATCTAAGCAAAACCCAATTGTCTATGGCGGCTACCATGGAGTATATATAGGTGGGAGGACGTCCAAGGGGGTGTTAGAGTCGTGACCTAACCCTAAGACACGAAAATAATGGACTTAGACTTGATACAAGGCCCAATGGCCCAATACGGTGGCGCAGCACTCTGACAGATTTTGTACTTGATTTTGTTTCGACGATTCCCGTCGACTCCGAATGAATTTTGATATAGGACCGGTGCCATTGGAAAGTTTATCCTCTCCCCTTTCCGTGCATATGTAGAACGTCCAAAACGGAGTTCGTATGCGTCCTGGGCATCCGTTTTAGTGCGTAATGCTCCTGGACTCCGAGTTGGATACGATTTGGAGTTTGGTTCGGTTTCCATCTTCTTTAAACGAATTCTCTGGTCTTCCACGTCCCTAATACTCCCTCCAAGTACTCCTTGAACCTCTCCATGGATACTAATCACAAATAAATCATTAAGTAGCAATTTATGCTCAAAAACATATAAGGAAATATATAAGAACGAGTTCACCTCTGAAATTAATTGTTGTGTATGAACTCTATTGATTGCATCTTGTATGTTCAATGGAGTGTTGTTTGTATCTATAGAAGTGATGTCCTCATCAGTTTGGTTCTTTCTTTCGGCAACTCCGTTTTGTTGTGGCGAGTATGGCGCTGAAAATTCGTGCTTGATACTCTCTTCATCAAGGTACTCCTCCACTTGTGTGTTCTTGAACTCCGTGCTGTTGTCGCTTCGAATACTCTTGATTATCAATGAGAATTCATTTTGAGTTCGCTTGAGGAACTTATTGAGTGTTCCTTGTGTTTCTGACTTATTGTGCAAAAAGAAAACCCAAGTGAAGCGAGAAAAGTCATCAATAATTACTAAACCATATTTGTTACCGCCGATGCTTATGTAAGCAATTGGACCAAATAAGTCCATGTGAAGTAGTTCGAGTGGTCTTGTTGTAGTCATGACGTTCTTTGCGGGATGAGGTGCTCCAACTTGCTTCCCGGCTTGGCATGCGCTACAAAGCCTGTCTTTTTTTAAAAACAACATCTTTCAAACCGCGGATGTGATCGCCCTTGAGGAGTTTTTGAAGATTCCTCATACCAACATGCGCTAGCCGTCTATGCCACAGCCAACCCATGTTGGTCTTTGCAATCAAGCATGTGTCAAGTTCGGCTTTATCCTTGTTGAAGTCAACGAGGTAAAGCTTTCCCTTCAACATACCCTTGAATGCAATGGAACCATCACTCCTCCTAGAGACGGTCACACCCTCGTTAGTGAACAAGCAATTATAATATTTGTCACATAGCTGAGATATGGACAGCAGGTTATAATCTAAGGATTCAACATGTAAAACATGAGAATGTGTGTAGAAGATATTGCGATTTTACCAGTATCGAGCACCCTTCCTTGACTATTATCTCCAAAGTAGATGCCTTCGTTTGGGTCCTCATTCTCTTCATATTCCACGAACATCCTTCTTTCTCCGGTCATATGGTTGGTGCATCCACTGTCTAGCACCCATTTGGATCCACCGGAAGAATAGGCCTGCAAAAACAAATTATGCTTTGGTTTTAGGTACCCAAGCTTGCTTGGGTCCTTGTAGGTTAGTTACAATACATTTGGGCACCCACACATGAGATTTGCTGTTCCCATGGCGTGGCCCAACATAATTAGCATAAACCTTGCCAAGATTATTTCTCATTAACACATAGGAGGCATCAAAGGTTCTAAAGAGTAATTATAGTTGTTTGTATACAGGGCTAGTCTGGAAGGTCGAACTTGTCCGGACACTCACCGGACTAGTCCGGTGTTTGTGTGAGTTCAGGTTTTTACCCTTCGACTTATGAGTTTGAGAGGGTCTTTCCTTCACAAAGGAAATCCTCCCCTTGTTATTCTTATGACTTCCAGCATGTTGTTTTTCATCATAAGAGTAACCAATGCCATACTTGACATTTGGAGGTCTTTGGACCAAGTATGCACTACGTGCATAGTTGATCTTCTCCTTGTCAAATATGCCACATTGGGTAGGATTTTTATCCTTTGTGGAGGTTGACTTCTCCTTCAAACCGGTGTCTATTTTACTACATGTGCACATATTAGCAAAATCAGTTTTAGTGGATTGAGAAGGTGAACTTGAAGAGGAGGAAGGTTCACTCAGCTTGAGTGACTCAACTTGCACTTCAAGGATCTTGTTAACCTTGATCAGGTCAGCAAGTTGGTCCTTGATTGCAACATTTGAGTCAGTTAACTCCAAGCAAGCTTTCTTGCTTGAAGCTAACTCAAGCTCTAGTGAGTTGCTTTTCTCCTTTTCAAGTTCTAGAAGTTTGTCAAGTTCGACATACTCCCCCTTTTGGGAGATAATAATGTCCTCTTGACGATGAATTAACCTCTCCTTCTCAACAAGTTGATCAAGTAAAAATTTCATTTTTGTTGCAACTTTCCTATCTAGTCCACTAAGCATATCCTCATCATCACTAATTATTTCATCATCACTAGAGTAGGAATGCACGGAAGGGGTTTTGATGATTACCTTGCGTTTACCTTCCTTTGCCATAAGGCACGTGCCATTTCCCTTCCTTGCGCCGAGTGTGGGGAAGAGTGTAGATTTCTTGGATGTGCTCTCGATGGCTACGCTAGCCATCTCTTCTTCTTCGGATGATGAGGACTCATCGTTTGAGTCCCACTCCTTCCCAATGTGCGCTTGTTCGGCTTGCTTCTTCTTCTTGAAGAATTTCTTAGGTTGAGGCTTGGATTATTTGGTCTTCTTCTTGTTCTCCTCATATGGGCAATCAACTATAAAGTGGTTATACTCACCACAATTGTAGCATGCCCGTCTCAACTTCGGTTTTGTTCTTTCCTTGTACTTTCCCTCACTTGATTTTGTTCCTTGTCTTTTCTTCATTATTTTCTTGAACTTTTTCATGAACTATATCATGTCCTCTCCATCTAGCTCACTGCTTTCGTCGTCACTGTCTTCCTCTAGTTGTGCTTCCCTTGCTTCTTTGGATAGAGGCTTGAGGGTGGACTTTAGAGTAACCCCTTTCTTCTAAGCCGAGGTGAGATCGGCAATTTCCTTGACGTGCTTTGCTTGTATTTCCATCATCTCAAAGTTGATGATTTTTCCAAGCAATTCATCCGGAGTCATCCTTTTGTATTCGGGGCTTTCTCTAATCATGGAGCATAGCGTGACATTGCGAGGCATAAAAGCTCTAAGGATGAGCTTTACCACCTCGTAGTCATTCCACTTCTTGCTCCCGTATGATCGAACTTTGTTGACAAGTGTCTTCAATCGATTGTACATATCTTGGGGTGACTCGTCTTCCTCAATTGCGAATCTTCCTAGTTCGCCTTCGATCATCTCAATCTTTGCTTCACGCACATGTTGGTCACCTTCATGTGTAGTTTGTAGTGTATCCCATATCTCCTTAGCAATTTCGAGTCCATCCACCTTGGTGAACTCGTCCCGACTGAGTGAGGAGGTGATTACAGCTGCGGCTTGTGCATTTCTATGAATGGCCTGCTCTTGGCTTGGGGTGAGCTCTTCATCGTCATCCGGAATATCTATCCCTGTGCATACAACATGCCATAGACTTGGGTTGAGGGAAATCAAATGCATTTTCATAGTCTGCCTCCACATTGAGTAATCACTTCCATCGAAGTGTGGGGCTTTTCCAAGTGGGATAGATAAGTAATGATTGTTATTGGAATTTAAACGATCATAGTTAAAAGGATATCAGGAGTAGTCGGTGTGACTACTCCCCTTCTTCTTCTCTTCATCTTTCACTTTCCCTTTGGAAAGTGCCTTCTTTCCGAGGAGCGCCTTTAGCTCCAGCGTCTCCTCATCGTCGTCCTCAAAGTCTTGAATGGCTTTGAGGTACTTTTCCACTTTTTGAGTCCTGTCATTGTTAACCTCTTCTTGGTTGTTGATTTTGTGGATGTCCTTCATCTCCAACATGATCTCTTCGAGTGATTAGACTCTTTCTTGAAGAACTTTGCTCTGATACCAATTGAATGTGGGCCTAGAGGGGGGTGAATAGGCCTTTTTAAAAATTGTCGGATCCTGCAACACTCAACAACAAGCTCAATACCAGAGATATCGGACTAGTCCGGTAAAGTGCGGACTAGTCCGGTGTTCACGGACTAAGTTGATTAAGCTAGATCGATTAGGTTGATTCTTTTATGTGTGTAGCGGAAAAATTGAACCAAGTAAAGGTTTCACAGTTATATATTAGATTATATCACAGTTAATTCTTATCTTTGACAATTCAACGTAAGATGAGTAATGATTGTTGAAACCCTAGATTATATTGATGAATGAGAATGATGAACACCAAAAGCAAAACACAAGGATTTATCCCGTGGTTCGGCTACCACAAAAGGCAACCTACATCCACGTTGAGGAGTCCACAAAGGACCAGGTCTTCTCCAACCCTACCCTCGTCGGATCGCCACGAAGGCCAATCCTCTTCCACTAATCACAAAGGGGTGAATAACCGAATTCAAGGGGCCTTCTCACACGTTGAGAGCTCCCTTAGATTACAACACAGATTTCCACCGAAAACACACTCAAAAGATTACAATTAAAACGTAGGAGTGTGTTAGAGAATCAAACCAAGAGCTCAATGTGATGTTCCAAGTGTCTCCCCAATGATCTAGAGTGAATCCTCAAAGGATTGATCGTTGTTGCACTTAATTTCATGGAGAGATGTAGTTTTTGAGGCTCTTGGGAGGTGTGACGGCGCTAGGGTTCGAGAGTTATCATAATTGGGTCGTGCACCTCTATTTATATGGGGTTTCTAAAAGTGACCGTTAGGGTTCAGAAAGTTCGGACTAGTCCGTGGTGGTCACCGGACTAGTCCGGTGTGCTGTGTGTAGCAAATCCTAAGTACCCCGAAATATCGGACTAGTCCGGCTGAACATGGACTTGTTCGATTTCGCTACTGGAAATCTTCGGACTAGTCCGATATCCATCAGACCTGTCTGAACATGTGAAATCCTAAGTGAGTTATATGACAAGTCCGCACTTGGGGGACTTGTCCGATGTAGATCAGAGGGTTTTTTGGACTAGTCCGTGTAGACATCAGACTTGTCCGATTTGGATCAGAAAGAATATCGGACTAGTCCGGTTGTGATCGGACTTGTCCGATTTTGTGTGACTTGTGAAGTGTTTTGAGAACTAGTCTGTACTGGGGAGGACTAGTCCGATTCTAGTCAGAGGAATATCGGACTAGTCCGACAGATATCAGACTTGTCCGATCTGGTGCAGAAAGGTTATTGGACTAGTCTGGTTGTGATCGGACTAGTCTGGTCCTGTGTAACTTTGTGCAATGTGTGTGTTTAATTGTGATTGAGCTCTTGGGGTGAGTTTCCTTAATACACTCCATACACAATAATCTATTACTCTTCTTCCTTGAGCTCATCTCCACTTTGCTCCTCATCCTTCCTTCTTTTTGGTATTTTGCTCATTTTCCTATCATAGGCCTGCACTCATCTCAACAAATAGGTTAGGATCCCAATTGCTTATCATAAATCATCCAAAACCCACAAGAGAGTCCTAGATGCACTTTCAATGGTCGATGGAGTTGAGGGAAGCAGAAAGAGATGGTTGACATCCACTTTGAATTATGTGCCCAAGAGGAGGGTGGTCTTAGCAGTACGCAAATTTCCACCTGGTTGTGGGAGGGCAACTATTACTACTAAAACCAGTGAAGTTTCGGAGGTCTCTCCCACACACTCGTTCCCCCCTGGCGGTGAGAGGTCTGTTGTCAATAGTGATGATGGAGTTTTGGAGGTTTCTCCCGTGCACATATTTCCTGCTGGCTGTGGAAGGGCTGTTGTACCCACTGATGGCATTGCGGCTTCGGTGGACTTGCCTGTACAAGCATATCCTCATGGTTGTGGGAGAGTTGCTGTTACTACCATAGGGAGTAGAGATGAAGAGATGATGCAGTTAGGAGCCAAACTGATCAGTAATGGTGATGCCTTGGTGACAGAGGCCTTGGCTGCACTTCCAGATTCAGGTTGGGCTTCCAATGAGAAAGTGGAAGGAAAGAGAGTGGTGGAAAAAGTATCTACCAAGGAACACAATAAGATCAAAGAGTCTTGGGTTACTAGTGATACTTCTCGGATTGATGTTGTTACAAGACTAGCCTCTTCTAAATTTGGCAATGATGAGACTATAAATGACGATGAAGATTCTTACCAAGAAGATGATGACAACTCAAGGTCACTTGTTGTATATGGTGAAAACACAAAGAAGATGGAATTTAATGGCAACCTCTCTCTCCCCATTCCTTCTAGTTCGCACCACGAACAATCTGGAGATAGTGGCATACATGATCGATTGAAAGTTAAGAAGTTGCTTCAAAAGTTACAGAGGATGTGTCGAGAGCTTATGCAACTTGATGATCAACACTTACGCAACATCAGAAGGATCGATCTTGAAGCTATTAGTGTCATAAAGAAAGATCCTATGTATACTAAGGTGGATGCTATAGTCGGAAATGTCCTAGGTGTTGAAATTGGTGATGAATTTCACTTTCGAGTGGAGTTATCCCTTGTTGGTCTTCATCGTCCTTATCAAGGAGGTATCGACACTACTAAGGTGAACGAAACTCTCGTTGCCATAAGTGTTGTTGTGTCTGGAGGCTATCCAGATGAACTATCAAGCTCTGATGAATTAATTTACACCGGCTCTGGAGGGAAGGCTAGTGGCAAGAAGGGAACACAAGATCAAAAACTAAAGCGTGGTAATCTTGCCTTGAAGAATTGCATAGAAACAAAGACCCCCGTTTGAGTAATCCATGGATTCAAAGGTCAAAGTGGAGGTGATTTTGCTCATTCTAAAGGAAAGCAAGTTTCAACATTCATTTACGATGGCTTGTATAACGTGGTGGCTTACTGGCAATAAGGCCTGGATGGCTCGATGGTCTTCAAGTATAAATTACAAAGGATTCCCAGGACAACCACGATTATCCCTTCATGTAATCAAGATGATGAAGAAGTCGAAAGTACGTGAAGGTCTTCTTTTGCCTGACATATCTCTTGGAAGCGAGGGAATAGCCATATGTGTCATCAACAGGATTGATGAGTCGAGGCCAACACCGTTCAGTTACGTCACCAAAATCATATATCCATCTTGGTATAAGAAAGAACCTCCAACTGGTTGTGACTGCACAAATGGATGCTCAAACTCTATTAAATGTGCTTGTGTGGTGAAGAATGGAGGAGAAATTCCATACACTTTCAGTGGAGCTATTGTTGAGGAAAAACCTCTCATATACGAGTGTGGCCCATCATGCAGGTACTTCCCTGAAAAATTTTAGTTAAATAAGTTAATTTGGAGCTTGACAAAACATTTTCTTTCGTTATTTCTGTTAGCATATTTTATATTTCCATATGTAGATTTTAAATTTGTAATTACTTATATCCACATTAAGGCTCATGTTTAATTTCATATCCAGACAACTACGATGCAACTCATTAAAAATAAGGATTAGAAAAAGTTGGTGGTGGCACATGAAAAACTGAATAGCAAATTTTAGTTCCAAAGTTAGTAGATTTTGATAGCAAACATAATGATGCGGAGATAATTAGTTTTTACTGAATTAATAACATGTACCTATATCTAAGTGAGCTAACCAAATGATAACCTCCTTGTGCAGGTGCCCGCCAACATGCCACAATAGGGTGAGTCAGCATGGTGTTAAAATCCAACTAGAGATATTCAAGACTGGTAATACAGGTTGGGGTGTAAGATCTCTCAGTTCTATTTCTCCAGGCAGTTTCATATGCGAGTATGTTGGAGAGCTATTGGAAGATAGTGAGGCTGAAGAGAGAAAGAATGATGAATATCTATTTGACATTGGTCACAGCTACCAGGATAAAGATTTTTGCAAGGGGCTAGAGTCAATTCGAGGTTTAGAATCTTCCACTTCATCCTCGGAAACAATAGAATGTTTCACATTAGATGCAGTTGAGTGTGGAAATGTGGGAAGATTCATCAACCATAGTTGTTTGCCAAACTTCTATGCGCAGAATGTTCTGTGAGACCATGATGATGTGAAGAAGCCACATGTTATGTTCTTCGTTGGTGAGAATATTCCACCCCTACAGGAATTGACCTACGACTATGATTATAAGATAGGTCAAGTCCAAGATAAGAATGGTGAGGAGAAGGTTAAACATTGCTATTGTGGTTCCTTTGAGTGTCGCGGCAGGCTCTACTAGTGCTGCTGATTGTTAAATATGTTGAAACCAGTTCTATCATACCATTGTTCGTGGTGCATTTTGTCGCTGGTATTTTACTATTTACTTGTTATACATGTTAGTTGCTCTTGGAAAAAATTGTTACCAAAGTTTGAATGTATCGAGCAACATTTTCTTGATTTCATCTTGTATAAAACTTTCTGTTCTATTGTACTGAGTTTAAAACTTTTAATAAAGTTTGCATGTATCTTCATTTTTCATTTTTTTCCTTCTGGTGAGTGAGGTACCACTTATTTTGAAACATATATCATGTGAAACATTCAAGATGAACATGGGAGTAAAATTGTAAGCTTAGATGAGTGATATTTATTTTGGAGTAAAATGTGATTGTGTTCCGTGTCATTTAGGTATTTGAACTCTCAAAGTGCATGTTCGAGTTTCTAAACTTGCTAAAGTATGTCATTTATGTTTAAAGTTCTAAAAATACCTCTTGTGCTATGATGTGGCTCCTTTTAAGCATTGACTTCATATATCTTTATTTATGACTACCCTATTATGTAGTCAAATAACAAACACCAATATTAATTGTAATGACAACGTAGATTTTAGGAGATAACAAAGATGAAAAAAAACTCAAGCAACAACCATATCAATGAATTAGTCGTATTTTTTGTACTTTGGACTTAGGTATACAAGTAACAAATTTAATGATTTTAATATGTATTTTGAGAGATCGTAGACTTAAATGACACCTCACGCTAAGTTTAGAAACCATTGGTGCACTTTACTCTTTATTTTATTGTGCTGTCTTTATATGTAAGTATACAACTGATAAGTTATACTCCCACATCCTCATATATTTATCATCTTCTTCTTTCTTTTTTTACTAAAAACATCAAATATTTAGTGGTAGAGTGAGTAATAAATGCACAACCCTAGGTTAATATTAGTTTTGCAGTGGTGTATTCTATTTCTCTTTTGATGTCGTTTAGGATTGCAATTTTTTGTGTTAAAGATGTAAAAAATGAAATACGGTGGCAAAGCTCATGGGTGATGAATTCTTGTACTTCCTTCATTCTTGAAAGTTTGTCGCTTTGTAGTTCAAAAATAAACTATATAGTTACAAACTTTCAAAAACGAAGGAGTACATTTAAACAGATATCTCAGTCGTCTAGTTAATCGAGTCTTTTTGCATAGACTTTTCTGTTCATCTTTGTCAAAGCTTGACCATAATTCAACTCAGTTAAGAAAAAATAACTTTGGTAGAAACTGGACCATTGATTTCATCAGCTATTTTTGCGACAGAATTTAATTTATTTTTTCGGCAAGAAGAGAACAACAAATTGCTCTAGCGTCCAACTCAAACGATATAATTCTCCAATTCGCGCCAACCAACCCAATTGGTAGAGTAGAAGACTAGGCCAGTGGCCCAATAGCAGCCGAAGGCCCGCTAACCGGGGCTTCGTTATCTCCTTCGTCCCAACTCCCAAGCTCCTCTTCGCTCTTCCAATGGCGCTGCTGTTCCCAGCCCCGGCTGTCTCCCCCCAACCCCCATTCCCTTCCGCCCTCCGATTGGTGCGCGGCGCACCCAACGTCACCCGCGCCCCCACCATCGTAGCCGCAAGCGTCTCCTCTTCTCCCCCTCCTCCCCACTCCGCGTCTTCTCCCTCGACGTCCTCGCCGGCGGGCGTCGCCGGTGGAAAGAAAGGTAAGAAGAAGAAGAGACCGCTCAAGCAGAGATTCCAGGAGCAGACGCTCCGCCGCTGGTCCGCCAGGGCGCCCTCCCAGCGCGCCTCCCTCCCTTGGGAGGAGCAGCAGCAGCAGCAGTCGCCTTCGCCGCACCAAGAAAGTGACGGTGCGCGCGGTCTAGAACCCGGTGAAGTTGGTTCCAGCGCGACTTTGCGGTCCATCGTGGACTACTTTGGTGGCAGCTCCTCCGACGATGACATCAACGACAGTGTTCCAGAGGAGGAAGGAGCTGGCAAAAATGGTGTGGTTTGGGGCAATACAGCGCAAGACCGGGATGTAAGGGAGCATTTTCGGCCGAGCTTTCTTCTTGAGAAACGAGCTGTGTCTGCACCGTGGACGCACGGTGAAGAATCAGCTAATAACCAGTGGGTTTCTGGCTCGGTGACTGAAGGGGAGGAAGGGCTGGACATCGATGGTGTCTCTGATGATGAGCTGGGCTTGGTGGATAGAGATCATGAAGAGGTGGATACCGGTGACGGGACCCACAGTAAGGGTTCAGAAGAGGAAATTTATGAGAATCATGTGGCGTCGACTGTGAATTCTTCCTATGAGATGGATTTGGCAGTAAACCATGGTTCTAAAGTTAGACGGTACAATGGAAGTATGAGGCAAAGCAGCGTAATCACCATTGTTCAGACATTGAGGAATTCAACAGAGGAAAGTTGTTTGAATGTCACAAATGAGCAGTCTAATGTGGAAGATTTTGTCCAGAAGATGGGTCCTGTGCTCCTTCCATGGGAAAGGGAAAAGGATGATGAAGAGGCTTTTGGAGCTGATGGGCGAGGTAAGCACAGCAATACAGAGATGGCAGAGAGGACTATCCCAGAGCATGAACTGCGGAGGCTAAGAGATGCAGCCTTGAGGATGAAGGACAGGATGAAGATTGGGCCAGGAGGAGTTACTCAGGACATCGTGGAGAGTATCCACAGGAAATGGAAGGTGGATGAGGTGGTCAAGATGAGGTTTGAAGGCCCTCCAAGCCTGAACATGAAGAGAACTCATGATTTACTAGAGGTACCTACTACCTAATGCTATGGTTCTTTTTTTTTACAAAATTTTCAGTCCAATGAATATGATTAGCATGTGTGATCTTTTTTTTTTTCTTCAATCAGGACAGGACTGGAGGAATTGTTATATGGAGGTCGGGAAGATCTGTTGTTCTGTACAGGGGAATGAATTACAACCTTCGATGCGTGCAGTCGTATGCTAAAATTATAAAGTTTCATTATAATAAAGAAGTAAGTGATGCTAATAGTGCTGTACCAAGCCATGGAGAGCATAACTTGCAGAAGTCAAGTGCAGATGGTATGAAGCGTTCAGCATCTATTGCCGATTCCTCTCCAGAAGACGAAGAATCATTTCATATTGATAGCTTCTTGGATCAGTTGGGACCACGGTATAGGGATTGGTCTGGCCGAAACCCTATCCCTGTTGATGCTGACTTGCTTCCTGGTGTAGTTTCTGGATACAAGCCACCTTTTAGGCTACTTCCCTACAAGATTCAGAGTACTCTAAGAAATAAGGAAATGACATCTCTGCGTAGACTTGCAAGGCAAACTTCTCCACACTTTGCTCTAGGTATTGGAGTTTGTTTCTTTAGTGGCTTACACCATCAATATTATTCGATCTTCAATATTTCCAACTCTATACTTGCTTGTCTGAAAATAGGGAGAAACAGAGAACACCAAGGCTTAGCTACTGCTATCATTAAATTATGGGAAAAGAGTGCTATTGCAAAGATTGCCATCAAAAGGGGAGTCCCAAACACGTGCAATGATAGAATGGCCGAAGAAATCAAGGTAAAGCTGCATAAAACTATCAATTAATGTCTTATTTTTTAAATTCTCAGCTTCACAGTTGTTAATTAAGAGTGTACTGAATCTGATATTTAATGCCCAACTTAGTATATATTAGATCAATCCTGCTTATCATATGAGTTTACTTCATATTGCTATTGCGATACAACGTTTGGCCTTTTGTTATGCTGCTTCTCTGGTCAGTGGCGTATCTAGGGCGTATGCCGGGTGGGCCCCGACATACCCTGTCCACAGACACATCAAATTACAGGTTCCTAGTAAGGCCACAATCGATCGGGAGTCTGCCAACTAACGAGAGCTTCAATAAGCAAATCAGCAGCTGACTGTAACATACGACGATAGAATACAATGGGATACTTCAATTGACCATAAGATCGTGGAATAATAACATCTGTACACTCACGACGCCGAAACAACCACATGCACCACAACGCCAAAGTAGATGATCGGTCTACACGGCTTGTGCAACTAGCTTGCGTCTAGACGGTTACAGTGTGTCGACGTCACCCTTGATCGACTGATCTTGGTGTGACGTGTCTTAGCGACTTGATGTACTGATCGTAATTTTCAGACTCGTGGTGACACCTCACAATTGTTTATGGTCTTTTGGTTCTATGTATTTTTTATTTGTTGTGATTAGATTATTTGTTCGTGTTCTTCCGGTTGTACGTGTTTTTTATTTGTTTTATTTATATTATTATTTGATTTTATTTCCATGAGAATGACTAAGTATAGTTGTTGGCTCGCCAAGCCTATCACAAACCCTCCTCCTTTATCCGGGCTTGGGACCGGCTATGTCATTACAACATAGGCAGAGTTTGTGCACCTTACTCGACGGATGTGAAGGGTAAGGAAGCTAGTCGAGGAAACTAGGTTTCGGGTGGGTAGTTGGAATGTAGGATCCTTGACGGGAAAGCTACAAGAGGTAGTGGACGTTGCGATTGGGAGACGTGTAAATATCCTTTGTGTACAAGAGACTAGATGGGCAGGTCAAAATGCGAGAGAGGTTGAGAATACCGGTTTCAAGCTTTGGTATTCTGGCTCGACTGAGACTACGAATGGCGTAGGCATCCTAATAGATAAGAGCCTCAAAGATGGAGTAGTGGATGTCCGTAGACGAGGGGATAGGATCATCCTAGTCAAGGTAGTTGTGGGAGACCTTATCTTGAATGTCATTAGTGCTTATGCCCCACAAGTTAGGCTCGACATGAGCACTAAGAGACAATTTTGGGAGGACTTGGCGGATATGGTTAGTAATGTAACGATAGCCAAGAAGCTCTTCATACGAGGAGATCTCAATTACCATGTAGGTACAACTAACGTAGGTTTTGAGGGGGTACACGGAGGTTTTGGGTGTGGCGATAGAAACCAGGAGGGTAAGGATATTCTAGACTTTGCCGTAGCCTATGACCTATTGGTAGCTAACACCCTCTTTAAGAAGAGGCTATCTCACTTAGTGACCTTTACTAGTGCCCAATATTCTAGTCAAATCGACTATATCCTCACCAGGAGAAGGGAGAGGGGGCAGGGGAATGTGTTGTTCCACAACATAAACTTGTGATAGCCGACCTTCTTTTCCACATGCGTGTGTCACGAGACAAAGGTGTTAAAACCGCAAAAACAAAGTGGTGGAAGTTGAAGGATGAAGCGCAACAATCATTCAAAAGGAGGATGATCGCGGAAGGACCTTGGAGCGAAGAGGAAGATGCGGATAGTATGTGGGTGAAGATGACGACTTACATTAGGAAGGTAGCTAGGGAGGTGCTTGGGTGGACAAAAGGTAAGAAACTTGTTGATAAAGACACTTGGCGGTGTAATGAGGATGTACAAAAAGCCATTAAGGAGAAGGAGTCTTATAAGAGTTGGCATCATGAGAGAAGCACAAGTAACATGATGAAGTATAAAGGGTCTAAGACCGTCCCCAGTGGTATACTGTAAAGCATGCTGGATACACTATTTTGCAGTGTAATTTAGAGTATGTACTATAAAAGTAGATTGAGAATAATGTATAGAGTATGCTTTAGAGGACGTTGGTGCGGATAGCCTAAAAAAATGCAAGGCGTGTGTCGGTACCCTGTGTACCGGATACTCCTTGGAACTGCAAAGAGTGCAAAGGAACTCCATCTATCTGAGCTGAAGACCTCCGAAGGCCCACATGTTGCTCGTAGCCGGACCTGCCTCCCTCATATGGTTAGTCCCAGTGTCGCCACGTGTATCATAAAACCGGAGCTACAATCCCTACATGGGAATGCTCCAGACTGGATACCTGTGTGGCACCCCCGGACCTAACCCCCCGACAGAGGGAAGCTCCGGTACCGACACGTGTACCACATCACCGGATCTACTCGTCCAAGACTGTAAGCTCCGAAGCTGCCACCCGTCCAACCGCCGGACCTTCAACCTCAACAGGCAGATTGGTGGACCTCCAACGGCTCGGACCTTCAAGGGACATTTAAGGCTTCAAGACCTGATTATGTGTCAATAGTACTATCTTAATGACACACGATTAGAGGACTCTTAATACTAGTAACGCCACCATTAAGGCGCGTTACCACGCTATTAAGGGGAATTAAGTACATTAAACTGTGTATTAGACATCAGTAACCGCCAGGGCCACATGTCGGGTCAGGCTAACGATGTAACGTCCAGCCCTTGTACTATAAAAGGACTGGCCGAGCGATACACAGGGGGGCTCCAGACTGACTAGAGGCTCTAGACGCTGACTCAGGCTCTTGATCCCCCTCTGGCTCAGGCTCTCACACACTCATACACTCAATACAACAACAACAACACACCCGTGGAGTAAGGTGTTACGCTCAGGCAGCCCGAACCACGTAAATCCTTGTGTCAAGTCACTATCTTGTTTTGAATCTCCGCGCGCCCTAACCGAACTAAGAAACTCGCAGGCTACTAACAGTAATGCCGGGGGAATTGCCGGAACCAGACTCTGACATTGGCGCGCCAGGAAGGGGAGCGCCTGAGATTCCAACATGGTGAATTCTGCTGCTGGATCATCCAACGGTAACCACGCTGAGCAACCTGCTGGAGGTAATCCCTCCAACATGCAGCAACCAGCAAGTGTTGTAGCCCAGCAGGAGTCATGCCACCGCCGCCACCGTCCGCTCCGGTGAATCAACCCGGACATCGAGATGGTTCGTCTGTGTCGATCACTGCATCGGCGAACAACAACCCCGAACACGTGCTTATTGTTGCGCGTGCTCTTCTCCAACATCCACCGCCTCTAGGAGCACTCCATGGTGCGATGGAGCAGTGGAGAGCTGATGTGGATCACCTGGTTGCCGCAGCAGCCGATGGCATCAGCAATCAAGGTCCCCCCCCCTCGGGGCGGGCCCCATCGCAGTGTTGGACCTTGTTAGGTAGACTCGGTCCGCAAGCTTTGCAGCACAGGAGGCGTGCTGCATCTCAACAGGCGATGTCGTTGCCTTCCGGGGCGCGACGTACTCACACGGTAACAAGGCTTTCGACTCACGACCTCCGGGCGGAGCTCGATCGTCGTTACCGGCAACAGGACGGTCGCGTCCACATTGAGCGTGCTCGCGTGAGGCGAGAGGCTCGGGACAACCCTGTTCTTGAGGGAGTAGGAGGAGGTTGTTCTGCCTTGGCCATGCACCTACGCATGGTAAGATGGCCGCAGAAGTTTCGGCCTCACTTGTCGGAGAAATTTGACGGGATTGTTAACTCCGCCGAATTTCTTCAAATCTACTCCTCCGCTATCCTTGCGGCTGGGGGAAATGAGGCCGTGATGGCCAATTATTTTCCCGTGGCTTTGACTGGGACCGCCAGATCTTGGTTCATGAGCCTTCCGCCTGACTCTATCAATAGTTGGGCGGAGTTGTGCCAACAGTTCACCGCCAATTTCGGGAGCTCATACACCCGACTAGGCACGAAACTGAATATTTTTGTTGTCAAGCAAAAAGGGGGAGAGTCCTTGCGATCCTTCATCTAGAGGTTCTCCCAGGTACGAAATACCATTCCTTCTATCTCAAGCGCTTCTGTTATTGTAGCATTCAGGCAGGGCGTTCGAGATAAGAAAATGCTGGAGAAGCTGACGACCAAGGAAGTCACCAACGTCACGGAACTCTTAAGCTTGGCAGACAAGTGCGCCAAGGCTGCGGAGGGCCGTGAAATACACTCCCAACCACCTCCGGAGGCCAACAAAAAATCCTCCAAGCGTGAAGCCACTACCTCCGGGAGTGACAAGAAGAAAAAGTCCAACGGCAAGAAGAAGGCGTTGGCCGGCACACCCACTGCTGCAGCTGCCGCAGCTCCAGGTGGCCGGGGGCCACGCCCTGAGAAACGACCTCGGCTGTCGTCTGAAGACGGTGACAGCTCCAAGATGTGGTGTCCCATGCACAAGATGGACAGACACAACCTGGAAGACTGCCAAGAGCTCCAGAACCTCGCCAAGCGTTACAACAAGCACCGGGAAGAAGCTCCTTTCCGTCAAAGGGAAGGAAAACAAAAAGTCGACGAAGCTACGGCTGAAGAGGAGTTAGGCTTTCAAGACCCCAAAAAGGTCTTGAAGGCTGTTTACACCTCCGTTGACGACGATTCCGACGTCTCTCACAACGAGCGTCGGAAGACCATGAACACCATCTTTGGTGGTTCGTGGGATATCACTTCCCGCCATGTCCTCAAGACAATGCGGCGGGACATGGCCTCTGTAGCTCCCACTGCCAGGGCGGAGCCTCATCGGAAGTGGATGGATACTGCCATCACCTTCGATGCTTCGGACTGCCCTCAGAACATGATCGGAGCTGACCAACTTCCATTGATGGTATCTTCGACCATCAATAACATCCAGCTCCATCACGTAATGGTGGACGGAGGTTCGGGGTTGAACCTCATAAGCTTCGAAGCCTTCGTCAAGCTTCAGCTCCGACCTTCGGATCTTTGCCCCTTCCGACCTTTCTCAGGAGTAGGTCCGGGAGCCATAACCCCACTCGGTGTCATTACTCTCCCGGTGACCTTCGGAATTCGGGAGAACTACAGGGCTGAAAAGTTGGTCTTCGACGTGCCACATATCAACTTTACATTCAACGCTATCTTGGGCAGGCCAGCTTTATACAAATTCAGGACTGCTGCTCACTATGGCTACTTAGTGTTGAAGATGCCAACACCCTCAGGCGTTCTCTGGATCTACGGAGATCGCACCGCCAGAGTTACAGCTCTGGAAGAACTCCACACGCTTGCTATAGCGCACGAGGAAGAATCCGGAAAGGAGCAAGCTCCGAAGCCCCCGAGCATTCGTCATCGAGGCTCAACCTCCGCACCCCGTGTGCAACCAAGCGACGACACCGACATTCCCGTCAAAGTCGTCCAAATTGGTTCCAACGCTGCTTAGACCACCCGTATATCGGGAGGCCTGAACGACAAATAGGAACTCACGCTCATCACTTTCCTCCGGGCTAATGTCGACGTGTTTGCCTGACAACCGTTACAAATGTCTGGGATCCCTACGGAAGTGATTGAGCACAATCTGAAGATTTATCCTGACGCTCGGCCTGTACATCAGAAGCCTCAGAAGCAATCAGTAGAGCGACAAAACTTCATACGTCAAGAAGTGAAGAAGTTGCTCGAAGCTGGATTCATCCGGGACGTCTTCCACCCAAAATGGCTGGCAAACCCAGTCGTTGTACCCAAGGCCGACGGAAAGCTTCGGATGTGTATCGACTACACAACACTGAATAAGGCATGCCCAAAGGATCCATTTCCACTACCTAGAATAGATCAGATAGTGGATTCCACCTCCGGGTGTGAATTATTATATTTTCTAGATGCATATTTTGGATATCATCAAATCAGAATGTCTAGGGAAGATGAAGAACATACTGCCTTCATCACAGTAGATGGATTATATTGTTACACTGCCATGCCATTCGGTCTCAAAAACGCTGCTTCAACGTTTGTGCGAGCTATGTACAAAACTTTTGAAGAGCTCATTAGAGATGTAGTGGAAGTGTATGTCGATGACATCGTCGTCAAGATCAAGAACAAGGAGTCATTTTTTGACACCTTGCAAGCTGTCTTCGACAAGTTGCGAATAACACGCACAAAGCTGAACACAGACAAGTGTGTCTTTGGGGTTAGCTCCGGAAAGCTTTTTGGATTCTTGGTGAACCACCGAGGAATAGAGGCGAATCTGGCGAAGATTAAAGCTATTGAAGACATGTGACCACCAGCTCGCATCAAGGATGTCAAGAAGCTGACTGGGTGTCTAGCTGCCCTCAGCCGATTCATCTCAAGACTGGCGGAACGGGCGCTACCCTTCTTCAAACTATTGAGGAAGTCCGGACCATTCCAATGGTCTGAAGAAGCAGAAAAGGCATTCCAAGAGTTGAATCAGCTCCTCACCACTCTACCAACTGTGCTTGCTCCGAATCCTGGTGAGCCACTTCTACTTTGCATTTCAGCAACTGGCGAAATTGTCAGCATGGTCCTGGTTGCGGAAAGACCAGAACCATCCCCAGTTCAGGAATCCAGACCCCTCCGGGAAGGTTTGGAGCTACCTGAAGGCGAGTCTGGGTCCCAGCCCCCAGACCCGGATCCTCAAGGTGAGAAGTCAGAGGATCAACCTCCTTCAAATGAAGGAGTTATTGTTGCTGAACAAAAAGATCCGGATCCTTCCAGGAGGGTCCGGGTCACTTCAGAAGAAGCTTCGGGTTCCTCTAGCAAGAACCGGGAGGTCCCCGAAAAAGGTCCGGACCCTTCCGGGAGGGTCCGGGTTGATGAGGAGGAAGCTTCGGGCCCCTCTGAGAGGTTTCGGACAGTTCAGCGCCCAGTGTACTTCATAAGTGAAGTACTTCACGATGCAAAGACTCGGTACCTAGAGGTGCATAAGCTGCTCTACGCAGTTCTTATCGCCTCTAAGAAGCTCCGTCACTACTTCCAAGCTCACAAGATTTCAGTGGTAATCTCTTTTCCACTGCGTGCAATTTTGCATAACCCCAACTCTACTGGGAACATTGTAAAGTGGGTAGCGGAATTGGCCGAGTTCGGTTTTGAATTCGTCGCAAGACAAGCGATCAAGAGTCAAGCATTGGCAAACTTTGTGGCGGAATGGATCCCCTCTCCATCAAATCCTGGGGGCCCCAGTGAGCAGAAACTGAAACCTAAGGTTCCGGTCTTCACTGAGCCTCACTAGACTCTCTACTTCGACGGCTCCGTGCAGAAGCAGGGGGGCGGAGCTGGAATTCTTCTCCTTGCTCCGACCGGGGAGAAGGTCAAATACATGGTTCACCTTGACTTCAAGGCGACCAACAACAATGGCAGAGTATGAAGCATTAATCTATGGGCTCAAGGTGGCACTAGCATTTGGTGTCAAGCAGTTGTTGGTAAAGGGTGATTTGCAACTCATTATAAAACAAGTTAAAGGTGAATGCTGCTACAACAACCTTCAACTAGCTGCATATCTTCTTGAAGTCCAGAAGCTTCAGAAGGATTTCGAAGTTCTGGATCTTTGTCATGTCCAGCGTCTCAACAACGCTGAAGCTGACGAACTCTCGACGAAAGCTTCAACCGGAGCTCCAGTTCCCGACGAAACCTTCGTCCAGAGATTGTTAAGACCAACAGCTCAGCCTGCCGAACTGAGCGGAGGGGGCGAGACCAGCACCTCGAAGCTGGCGGTCCCGATGGCCCTGTTACCATGACGTCCATCAAGGGTCGTAGGTGTCGTAGGAAGCTCCGAGCAACCCAGCACGCAAGACTCAGAAGCTCAAGTTAGCTCCGATGCATGGATCTCGGAGATCCGGAGCTACTTGAAAGACAACATACTTCCTGAAGACAATGTATCTGCTGACCGGATAGTCAGATTGACTAAAAGATACACACTGGTGGAAGAGGATCTCTACCGGCGTGGTGCCAACGGCGTCCTAATGCGGTGCATTACAAGGGAAGAAGGCCGCGAGCTCCTCGCGGAAATCCATGGAGGCGAGTGTGGGAACCACGCATCTTCTCGCACGTTGGTCGGTAAAGCCTTCCGGCATGGTTTTTACTGGCCTACAGAGCACTCCAGGATGCAACCGAGCTAGTGAAGAAATGTGAAGCATGCCAGTTCTATGCAAAACAAATTCACACACCAGCTCAACCACTACAAATGATACATCCGACATGGTCATTTGTTGTGTGGGGTATGGATATCTTGGGACCTTTCCCAAAAGCCGTCGGAGGTTACAAGTACCTGTATGTCGCCATCGACAAATTCACCAAGTGACCGGAAGCAACTCCAGTTGTGACAATAAACAAGCAATCAGCTATCAAATTCTTGTAGTCCATAATATGCAGATTTGGAGTCCCAAACAAGATCATAACTGACAATGGGACCCAATTCACAAGTTCTGCATTCCAAGGATATTGCGAAGACCTCGACATTCAAGTCAGCTACGCTTCCGTGGCTCACCTGGCGAACAATGGCCAAGCTGAGAGAGCAAATGCAGAAATCCTAAAGGGACTCAAGACGTGCACATATGAGCGCTTCAAAAAACATGGAGCCAACTGGATCGAGGAGCTTCCGCCCACCTTGTGGGCAAACAGGACAACTCCAAACCGGTCAACTGGAGATACACCCTTCTTCCTGGTGTACGGAGCTGAAACAGTCCTTCCTCCGGAAATCACCTTGGGGTCGCTCCGGGTCCGGACTTTCGACGCAACCACGCAGGACCAGCTCCTGCGTGAAGACCTTGACCTCGTTGAAGATTGAAGGTGCCGAGCAGCTGTTCGAAATGCACGACACCGCCAAGCGCTCCGGCGTTATCACCATAGGCATGTGCATAGCCGACAGCTCGAGGAACGCGATCTGGTGCTAAAGAGAATACAAACTCGAGAAGGGTTAAACAAACTTTCTCCCAGCTGGGAAGGACCCTTTCGAGTGATCAAAGTATCCCGTCCCGGATACATTCGCTTGGCAACCGAGGATGGGACACCGCTCCCTAATCCTTGGAACATTGAGCACCTCCGTAAGTTTTACGCTTAATATCACGGAGGTGAGTCTGTAATTACATATGATGTATGTTATAGCGTCATTGTACAGAGACGGGTAGCTCCTCCGGGAGGACAGCCGAACCTTTTTAGGAAGGTTCGCAAAGTTCAAGCAACACTTGATACAGTCTCAGAACTAAAAGTGTAGCTAACTACCCTGGGTCGAACAAGAAATGAAACACACTTAGCTTGGTTCCGTACCAGAGTGTATTTGTCTCCCCTGTACCCCGGACCTATAATGAAAGACATCGATATGTGAAAACAGACTTCATGTGCATTTATTTTGTACAGGCTTATTCCTTTTTATTTTTCTCTTTGTTGTCTATAACAAAGTTGTGCAATTCTTAAGAAATTAAGCTCGAACAATTTATATATAATTTAAGTTGCATTGTTAATTCTTTCGGGTCTTAACATTGTTGAATGACCTACTCGCCTCAACGCCAAGTCAATCTAGGTCCGCAGTGTGCTATCGGCTTAGCCTGGTCCTGCACCCTAAGTACGCTACTCTACCTACACCCCGGCAGACCTAAGTAAGGTGAGTCCAGAAAACGATTGGACCTGGAGAAAATAAACAAATGCGCTTGATTCTATATAGAATTGTTGTCGACCTAAAATTTCATATGGGAATAGTAAGTCGCAAATGAGTTATAGACAAAAAATGAATTTTACTATTTTCTTGACTTCAGTGTGCAGGAAAAATTGGAATATCTTGATGATGGTGAACGATGCCGGAGCTATCAAAGCTTCGACATCCCCCAAGGGGGCCCGCTGTCGATGTTTTAAACATTGATAGTGGGCGTCGTCGGAGCTATCAAGTTCCGACAAATCCAGAGGGCCAACCGTCAACGTGAAGACATAAAAGGAGTTGAAGAAAAGATGGTAGAAGGACACCCCAATGGAGTCTGCTGTTGACGCTCTAAGTGTTGACAGTGGTCAATGCCGGAGCTACCAAGCTCCGACAACCCCAGAGGGTTGGCCGTCAACGCTCTACGTGTTGATGGTGGTTGCTGCCGGAGCTACTAAGCTCTGACAACCCTAGAGGGTCGGCTGTCAACGTTCTACGTGTTGATGGTGGCTGCTACAGGAGCTACTAAGTTTCGACAACCCCAGGGGGCCCATGCTGTCGATGCAACAAAACTTCGGACCTATACTCTACAAGTTCGAAGTACTCAAGTCTTCAACAAAATGCTACATCCTTTTGGTACATGTTCGCAATCAAATTGTGTACATCTACCAGGGGTCAAGTAAGACAAAGGTTGAAGATAAAAAATGAAATTCATAAATTTCTTGAATTTCATTCATGTGAAGACAAGAGATTACAAAATTGGAGAAAAGAAGAGAAGATACAAGTGGGAACTAAAAGGAGAAAGTCATAAATTCTACGGAAGAACGAGGCGACCTTCTGGGCAACCTCTGACACATTGGTCTTGGCGGCGTCCCCCTCTCCGTTGATGGGACCTTCAAGCACCGGGTTTAGTGGGAAATGAGGATCCCGACTTGTGTAACACGTCAGCATGTATTATGCGACGTTCTGCGCAAAGGATTTTCCTTCAGTTTCTAACTAATCTGCGATGACATCGCCCATCGCGCCGAGTTTGTTGCCAACCGAGCTCAGCGCCCCCAACGCATGGTCCAGCTCCGGCTCCGGATTGTCCGGACGCACGGGGCTAAAGCCCAGCAGCGCCAACACGACATCAGCTTTGCCCACGAAGTCCCATTCTTGTTGAGACTCCGCAGCCCTTGAGCCTCGAATCTCCTCCAAGGACCTCTTGGCTGCCGCAAGCTTCGAAACCTCCCGGGCAAGGCGCTCGACCTCCTTGGCGTGCTGCTGAATCATCTCAGCAACTTGATTTTCAAGGTTACCAAACTCCTTCTCCCGGACGTGGATCCGGTTCCGGCGGTCAACCAGGTCTTTCTCCTGGCCTCGCACCTTCTTCTCCCTGACAGTGACTTCGACCTCCCTTTTGGTAAGGTCCTGTCCTCGCTGCCATGCCTTCTCTTCTTCGCTCTTGCAGCGCTCCTCCAGCTTCTTGGTGCGCCCTGCAAGGCTCTTGTCACTCAGAGCTAACCTTTGGGCGAGCTCCTCCTCCCTCTTCACGAGGTCATCCCTCAGCTCCAGGAGTTTTTGCTCTTCCTCTTCGAGCTTTTTCTCTCGCTCGTCGAGACCCTCCCAGCGCTTGACGAGACCTTCGTGGATGGTATTGAGGTTCTCCTGGCGACCATTCGCCGCCTCATTAGCAGCCAGGGCTTGTTCGTATATAGCCCGGGACTGATTGTCAAGGGATCGCATCATGCTTTCCCTTTCATCCAGCAACTGGCCCCAGTACTCCATCCGGGCCTTCTCCCTCTTGACCCACTCCTTGTCGTCGGCCAGCCTTGTTTGCGCCAGCTTGGTCTCGAATTGGAGTCGGTTGCGCCACCTCCTAAGAGCTTGGCGCTCCTCCTCGAGGGTCTTGCTGTCGTGATAAAATGCAAGCTGGACCTGACGAAGGCTGGAGTAGGCATTGTCGATGGATAATGACAGGGGGATTGGCTCCGGACCTGTCAGGGTCCCCTCCGCTGACTCCAGCGGGTTCTCTAGAACAAAAATTGGGTCCCACTCTACAAGAGCGATCCCCTGAGCTTCCGCGGCACTAGGGCCGCCCTCCGGGAGTGCCTCGATCGTCGCCGAGGTAGGTCCTGCCACGGGAGTTTCTACCTGCTGAGTCAGCTCCGAAGGTCCCGCCGCCAGGTCATCATCAACTGGCCCCTCAGACAAGGGACTGGCCGCTTTGTTTTGGCACCCTGGCTCAGGAACGGGTACTTCCGGAACTACCACCTCCGGGGCAGGTAGTGAAGACCCAGCCGGAGCTGAGGCCATCTCCGGCCCCAACGCTGGTGCTTCCTCCACTGCCGGTTCAGGCACCAGCGCTTCGACCTCCATGGCGCCTGCCGGTTCAGACATCGGCACTTCGACCTCCATCGGTTCGGGTGCCAGCACCTCCATGTCAACCGGCTCAGGCACCGGAACTTCATGAACTGTCGGCTCCGCTGCCGGGGCTTCCGTAACATCCGGCTCTAAGGCCGGAACTGCAGCTACCTCCGGCTATGAGGCCAGAGCGTCCATCATCGCAGCATCCAAAACCGGAGCTTCAACCGCCGGAGCTGGTGCAGCTGGTACATCTTCATTCCCATGGTCCGACGCTACCATGGGAGCTTCGGGAGATGAGTCGAGGTTCAGAACCACGACCGCTGGCGTCGGAGATGCCGCGACCTCAGCCACCACCTGGGGCGACGCTGGAATTGGAGCCAGAGCCTCCGCCTGCACGGCATCAACTGCTGTCACAGGAACCGGAGCTTCAGCCCCTTTTTTGGATACCCTGTGGTTGAAGGATAAAGAAACTCAAAATATAGTTACAACAAAAATAACAAACTGAGGTAAAAAAGTAAATTTACCTTGGAAGGCTTCCACTCCAGCTAGCGCGGAACTTCTTCGCCGGATGCTCAGAGCCCGACCCAGTCTCAACTGGTGTAGTAACTCCGGAAGGCTCTTCGGAGCTTGCTGCCACCGTCAGCGACGTCTCGGTTGGGGCCTCCTTCGACTGGGAAGGTCCCTCGGACCTAGAGCCCTTAGCTGGCCCCGGCGTCGGGGTCACCTGGTCGGAGCTGACATTCCGGGGAGACGCCGATGCTGGAGTTGGTGTCGTTGTCGAAGACCTCCCCCGCCGGGGAGAAGGAGCTGTTGTGGAAGGAGCAGGTCTGACGGACCTCCTATCAGAGTGCTTCAACTTCCTCTTTCGGCTGGAGGGCTCAGCCAACTCTTTGCCCTTGCCTATGACTTCAGCTCTTTGGCTCGTGGCGGAAGCAGGGCCACCCTCGGAAGCTCCAGGGATCACCAATCTGGTGGTCGGACGCCTCTCTACCTCACCGAGGTCGTCAAGCACCGGCATACTCCTCCGGAGCTCCCTGCTGAACTTCGCCTCCATGTTCAGAGGGAGGAAAGCTGCCGGCGGAGTTAAGTCGTCGCCCTCGACGTCAATGCCATGCTGAAACTTCTTGAGATGAAGCTCCAAAGCTGTGCCGTCCAAATTGGATCTCAGACCGGTTTCAATCTGGTCATCATCCATCACGTTGTTGAGGGCCCAGGCGAGCTTCTTCCTCTTCTTCAGCGGAGCCCACCTGTTAACTAGGAAGTTGCAGAAGACCATCTGGGGGGTCACCCCTCCTTCCACACATTCGCGGATCCTGGTCAAGGCAGGGTTGAAGGCCTCTGATAGCACCGGAACCACACTCCATGCGTCAGTGTCAACATTGGGAAGACCCTCAGGCAGCTCCAACTTCTCGTGCTCCTCTGCCGTGACGATAATTCAATCCTTCTTCCAGTCGTCCCACTTGCCGGAAGGAAACGACCTCAAATATTTTTAGGGGCATTTCTTGCGCTTCACAAAATAGTAGAAGCCAAGATACTCGAAACTCTTGTCGGTGGTGTAGATGGTGAAGAAGGTACGGAAAAGCTCGACGCAGGGGTGAATACCCACCCACATCTCGCAGAAGTGGACAAATGTTGACACAAGAAGAATAGAATGGGGGCCAAGGTGGTACAATTGCAGACCATAGAAGTCTAACAACATCAAGAGGAAAGTTGAGAAAGGTGGGATCAGCCCCACCATGGCGTACGCAGAGAAGTACACCATGTCGCCGCAGTGCTTCTTTTTGAACGGGAGCTTGCCGGCGCGGACCAGATGGTTGAAGGAGTCGCTGGACCACCCCATGTAGGTCCAAACCTTCTTGAGATCGTCATCGCTCGTGAGACGGCTCTTGCGGAGACCCAACTCCATCGCGCCAAAGTGGAGCAAAGGATGGAAAGTTAGGCGAAGCTTGAGAGGCTCTAAGCGCAAAGATGATCAAAGGCGTAAAGAGTCTTCAACCCGTGCGCACTTTCCTTCTTAAGTAAGCCTCTGCGACGCTTGGATGGAAACCACAATGAGATCAAAAGCACTTTTCAAAAATCCACCCCGTCAATGACGTGTGGATCTGGGGCCACCCCGACGAAGAGATCGAGGTCCTTACCCAAGGCGAACAGTTGTCATGATGAGTGGCAGGAAACCCAAGGGCAGCGGCCTCACACACTCATACACTCAATACAACAACACACCCGTGGAGTAGGGTATTATGCTCAGGCGGCCCGAACCGCGTAAATTCTTGTGTCAAGTCACTATCTTGTTTTGAATCTCCGTGCGCCCTAGCCGAACTAAGAAACTCGTGGGCTACTAACAGTAGTGCCGGGGAATTGTCGGAACCAGACTCCGACAGCGTGTTGTGAGTAAAGCAAGGGGGCAGGCCTATGATGCGCTATATGAGAGACTAGGGACAAAGGAAGATGAAAAGGATATATACAAGATGGTGAAACTTCACGAGAGGAAGGCGAGAGATCTCAACCAAGTCAAATGCATTAAGGATGAGGCAGATCAAATTCTATTGAAGGATGAAGAGATTAGGAACAGATGACGGGACTACTTCAATGGACTATTCAATGACGAGAATGAGAGCATTAGGTTCGAGTTGGATGACTCATTTGATGACACCAACATGCGATTCGTACGGAGGATACAAGAGTCTGAGGTTAGAGAGACCTTAAAAAGGATGAAAGGAGGAAAGGCCCTCGGCCTGATGATGTTCCTATTTAGGTGTGGAGATGTATGGAGATGTAGCAATAGTATGACTCACTAAACTATTCAACCGCATTTTTCAGTCAAACAAAATGCCTAAAGAGTGGCAGAAAAGTATTTTAGTACCTATCTTCAAAAATAAAGGAGATGTTCAAAGTTGTACTAATTATCGAGGAATTAAGCTTATGAGTTATAATATGAAGCTCTAGGAGAGAGTGATTGAACATCGCTTGAGGAAAGTGACCAATGTCACTAAAAACTAGTTTGGTTTTATACCTGGGAGGTCCACTATGGAGGCGATTTATATAGGGAGCAAAAGAAGGATCTACATATGGTATTCATTGACTTGGAGAAGGCATACGATAAGGTACCAAGGCCGGTCATGTGGTGGGCGCTAGAGAAACACAAAGTCCCAACAAAGTACAATAACCTTATAAATGATATGTACAATAATGTGGTGACAAGTGTGCGCGTAAGGGATAGTGAGATCGATACTTTTCCTATCACGATAGGACTACACTAAGGATCAGCCTTAAGTCCATACATCTTTTCCTTAGTGATGGATGAGGTGTCGAAAGATATACAAGGGGAAATCCATTGGTGTATGCTCTTTGCTGATGATGTAGTGTTGGTAGATGAAATTAGGGATAGTCTTGATAGAAAATTGGAGCTATGGAGGCATACATTAGAGTCCAAGGGGTTTAAGCTTAGTAGAACCAAAACCAAATATATGAGATGCGACTTTAGTGATGTCGGGTGCGAGGAGAGAAATGTAAGTTTACAAGGACAAGTAGTACTTATAAGGGACACATTTCGATATTTAGGATCAATGTTACAAAGCAATGGTGATATTGACGAAGATGTTTGCCACATGATCAAGATCGGGTGGATGAAGTGGCGGCAAGCATCTGGAATCTTATGTGATAAGAAAGTTCCACAAAAATTGAAAGGGAAATTCTATAGAACAATGATCAGACTTGCGATGCTGTATGGAGCAGAATGTTGGCCAACTAAAAAGCAACATGTCTAACAAATGAGTATTGCTGAGATGCGCATGCTACGGTGGATGTGCGGTCATACAAGAAGAGACAAAATTAGGAACGAGGTGATACGTGATAGGGTAGGGGTGGCACCGATTGAGGAGAAGCTAGTCCAACATCGCCTACGGTGGTTTGGGCATATCCAGCGGAGACCTCCAGAAGCACTGGTTAACAGTGGGATTATAAAGAGTACAGAAAATTTTAGGAGAGGTAGAGGTCGACCAAGGTTGACATGGCAGGAAGCGGTGAGACGAGACTTAAAGGAGTGGGATATACCTAGAGATTTGGCTCATGATAAGACTGCATGAAAATCAGCAATTCATGTTCCAGAATCTTACTTTATTCTTATTTTGTTAGTCTTATCTTCTTTCTTATTAATACATTTTAAAAATAAATAAAATGTAGAATCTTATTTTATTTGTTTTTTTACTCTCATCTTATTTTTTATTACTTTTCTTCAAAAATTGTTGGGTTTCATTTCTCGCCGGCCCCAACTTGTTTGGGACAAAGGCTTGGTGGTTGTTGTTGTATTTATATAATTATTTGGTGGATTTAATATGTATCATATTTCAATTTGAATTGTGTTATATTTATAATTATTTATCGAATTGATAAATAAATTTAATGAATTATATATATATATATATATATATATATATATATATATATATATATATATATATATATATATATTGCGGCATACCCCTTGCTAAAATCCTAGATACGCCACTGTCTCTGGTTGCTTGTAACTTCTGTTTGCCTGGAACCTCTGTTCCCTTTATTAATATAATTAAGCACTGTAGGGTTTCCCTTGCAGTTTTCATTCAAAAAAGAAAAAAACATTCGGCAATCACTGCCTAGGAATTTGTCTGCTTATTCATTTTTTAGGAGTAAACTTCACAAAACTACAACTATTTGTGTCCTTGTATCAGAAAACTACAACTTTCAATGCCAATTTCAGAAATCTATAACAATTTTGAGTGTATGACATGTTGTATGAAAACTACAACTTTTTTGTCTAGTCCCGCTTATCAGCCTCACAATGATCACTTTTCACAATGTGAGGCTGACATGTGAGACCGGACAGAAACATTGTAGTTTTCTGAAACTGGCATAAAAAAATTAACACAAATAGTTGTAGTTTCTTGTGAAGTTTAATCATTTTTAGACTTCCTAGTCCTTTTGCTGGGAAAGCAGCAAGCCACAATTTAGCAAAGAGCACGGAAGTGGATCTTTTCTTGTATGTATTTACGTGTTGTACATGCTAAATTTTCTTCCTGCATTATTCTGGAGGATTTATTGCCTGTTTTGGTTGGTTGCCATGCATGACTGATGATCAGCTTCAAATTTTATGATTTTATTCTTGCTGCTTATTGCACTCTATTCGTGTTTTGAGTACGTGTAATGAAACACTTGCAGAAATTGACAGGGGGTGTGCTTTTGTCAAGGAACAAGGAGTATATTGTTTTCTACAGGGGTAATGATTTCATTGCACCTAAAGTAAGGAAGGTGTTGGTGGAGAAGCAAGAACAAGCTGTTACTCAACAGGATGAGGAAGAGCTAGCTCGGCTTAAAGCATCATCCTCTATTACAACCATCCCCAGAGAATCTAAAGGTCCCTTAGTTGCTGGCACTCTTGCAGAAACTACTGAAGCGAAATCTCGATGGGGGGATTCACTTAATGATGAGCAAAGGGAAGAGGAGATGAAACGATTGGCTTTCGCTAAACATACCTCTCTTCTGAAGATCTTGGAGAGAAAACTGATTTCAGTACGTTTCTAATATATATATTTGAACAGTTTCTAAAATATATCTCCGGAACAGATTTTAAGATTTCAATTCTCATCATTTCATTTCAGTGATATCATCACATTTCCCCCTCCCTTTTGATACGAAGATATTGTACAGTTGTGCATAATAATAACTCTTATCGTCCAGGCAAAAACAAATGTTGCAAAGGCGGAGAAGGCTTTGGCAAAAGTTCAGGAGTTTCTATCTCCGGCAGAGCTTCCAACTGATCAGGAAACTGTTACAGATGAGGAACGTTTCTTGCTTCGCAGAATTGGCCTCAAAATGAAGGCCTTTCTAATGCTTGGTACACCTCCTTTTCACTGTACATTTGCAATATAGAATGCACGAACATCTGGTAACTTCCCTTCACTTCTCAAATTTCACAGGCAGGCGAGAAGTGTTTGATGGAACTGTGCAAAACATGCACCTTCATTGGAAGCATCGTGAATTGGTTAAAATTATTGTCAAGGGAAAGAGCTTTGCACAAGTGAAACATATTGCAATCTCTCTAGAAGCTGAGAGTGAAGGAGTTCTCATTTCACTCGACAAGACAAGTAAAGGATATGCTATCATTTTCTATCGAGGTAAGAACTATAGGCGGCCTCAAATTTTGAAGCCTCGAAATCTACTAACAAGGAGACAAGCATTGGCACGCTCTGTAGAGCTCCAAAGGAGGGAGGTGATTTACTGTAAACTTTGTTCTTCTCACTTCTTTTTATTATTTCCCCCCTTTTTTCCATAACTTATCTTTTTATCGTTGGGATGGGTTACACCTTTCAGGCATTGAAGTGTCATATAGCAAGTCTACAACACAAGATCCGGAGGTTGAAGTCACAGCATGTATGCCATCTAGTTTTTTTGGATCTGAATTATGCTGGACTGTCTTTTCTGAACTTGCTGTGATGATCTTTTCTGTTGTTGTCATCATCAGGTACAAATGAAGTTTGCCAGGGAAAAGCAGGATGTTAAGTTACTTCAAACAGTTGAGGATGACCTATCATCATCATCATCTGATGATGATGTGGAGGTGAGAAATATTGATGATTGGCAATAGAGCTGATCGTATCTTATCTATTAGCCTGGTGTTTAGCGAAAAAAATGCTTCGAAAGTTTTACTTGTCCATGAAAGTTGACAGGTAGCTGCTTGTTTTACAGGATGAAGGAGAGGAAGCTTATCTGCGAACTTACAGCAGCGATGACGAAGAAGACGCCGAAGTAGTTTCCAATGAATTTATCTGAATTGGTGCTCTTTCCGGAGAAGGCAAGTTCCACCATCAAAACACTACACCCCCGCACGGGGACAAGCTATGATGCAGGAACAGTATGGAGCCCCTCAAGGTGTCGGAATTTTGAGACAGGTGTCTTATCACACGGGTTGAGACCTGACACCAAGATGACCTTACTTAAATCAGTCTTTGTAGCTGATACTCTATTTCTATGTTGGCGTTGCCAGCTACCGCATCCTACACATCAAGAGTCAAGACGGTCTCCTTGATCATGTCCAAGCTATCCGTCTTCATGGAAGGTGCTTGGCGAGTGCAGATTTGTAACACCTCAATTTTCAAATACAAGAGAATTTGAATTTAAAATAATTTAAACGTTAAAATTTAAAGATGGAAGAGATAAAATTAAGGGGTGAAATTGTGTGTGTTATACCTTGTGATTGAATGCATGTGTGTGCGCGCTACGAATTAAAAATATAATTTATAAAACTTGCTAGCATTTTGGGTTTGAATTTGAAATATGAAATATAATTAAAGTAAAGAACAAAGCAAAATAAAAATAAATAAATAAAAACACTACCAGACCCAAAATACAATCTGGCCCATTTCCCCTTCTCCCCTCTTTCCCTTTTTCACTTGCTGGGCCTAAAGCCCCTTTTCCCCAGCCCATCCTCCATCTGAGTCGAGCGCCCAGCCCACTTGCCTCGAGGCCGAACTCTTCTTCCCCTCAGACCCGGCCCATCCTTTCCCTCCTCCGATCGCGCGCGCCTTCGGCCCAACCCGCGGGCGCGCATTGGATCTGCCGGCACCCCTGTCGTTTTTCTCCCGGGCCCGCTAGTCAGTGCATGTTCTCTCCCTCCCGCGCTCCTTTCCTCTGCGCGGGGTCACACAGAAGTCGTGACCGGGTACGCTGCTGGCACGGACGCCAACCCCCCCCCCCCCCCCCCCCCCCCCGGTGACCGGGCGCGCCGCTGGCACAGACATCATCCGACGAGATCCGGTGAGTTCCTGACACCGTCATCGTCGTTCCCACCTTTCCCTTCGCTTTCTCCTCGTGCTGACCCCACTATTGCCTCTGCCATGCCCCAGAACACACTATGGACATGAAGACAACAAGGAATCGCCAACGTGTCACCCCCTCACTGAAGTCCGGTGAGTTTCCGTCGCCTCTCACCGGTGCCCTGCCGTTTTCGTTCATTCCCCCTCTTGCTAACCTCGGTGTGGTGTTCGCCGAGTCTCAGAGAAGCTCCCCGACATCAAGGATGAAGTGGAACGCCGTCGGGGCATCGACCTGTTTGCACCCGTCGCTCCTCCGCGTCGCAAGCACCTCCCGACGCCGTTCCAGGCCCTGTTGCCACCCTAGGTGAGCTTGCGGGAACCTCCTCTTCCGATCCGTGTGCTTAGGTTCAAGTTTTGCACCGCATATCCGTAGAAGTGTGTGCTCCAACGAGCTCTTGGGCGTTGCCCATGGCGCGTCGCCATGAGGAGCCACCGATGGCGGTCGGCTCGACCAAGATGGCCCACGGCCATTGGATCCGCATGCAACGTCCTAGATTAGAAGTATGAACACCCTTTCGTTTTTATTTGAATCTCCACCCTTCATCTTGAATCCTATGGCCATGATTAAATGAAGCATACCGGTTCAATGTCTTTAAATCCTGTGTGTCCATCCTCCATCCGACGGCTCACATTAAATCAAGCATACCCCTTCATCTCCATTAAATCCGATGCGCCCATTTAACATCCTATGGTCGCTATTAAATCTGAGCTCACCTTCCCATTGTTTTGCATATTAGCCCCTGCATTTCACTGTATGCGATATCTTAGTCCCTAGATTTTGTGGTTCGACCCCTGGAATTTGTATAAATGGCTAGATTTCATTAGGGAACCCCTGTAACTTGTTGTTTTTGCAATTATAGCCTTGCAGTGTGTTGTACACTATTAGCAAAGCCCCTGTAAATGTTAGAAATAATATTTTTAACCCCTGCAGTGATCTGAACATTGCAGAAAAGACCTTATGTGTTGTTGTTTTTGCATAATTGGCATTGTGGCATGCTGAATTCACATATAGGACCCTAGTAAATGTTATATTTGCATTAAATGTCCTCATAAATATTTATTCATGCATAATAATACTATAAATACCTAATAAAACATGTTATTGCACTTTTCAAATGATTCTTAGCATATAGGATAGATAACAAAATGTATCATTGCATGTGATAATGATTTGTGAACTAGGAAAATACTTAGGGACCCACTCTTTTACACTATAAATGATTTATAATCTAGACTTAATCTATTATTGCATGCATGATAACATATGGTGTAGATTCTTGTTAAAGCTAATGGATTGCTTTAGAATTAAATATGAAAAGTAGAATTCTAACTGTCTCATAAAGTTGTAAACTAATAATATGATTTTGTGTTGTCATTCTAATAAATATTTAAATTGCATTATCTCAATTGTAATCATTGTTATAACATGATAAAACACCCGTAACGTCGTGTTAAGCCGTTATCGTGCGTAGGTTCTCGTTACACCGTAGGATATTCGTGTAATACTCTTTATTACTTGTTTTGCTTGTATAGTGTATTGTCATTGATTGTGCTTCTCTACCTACCTTTCGGTAGTATGTACGTGTTCGTGTGATGATCGAGATGCGACATGAAGACTTGGAAGATCAAGAGTTCTACCCGGAAGACTGAACAGCTACATGAAATAAAGAAAAGGCAAGTGTCCTTGACCACTTTGCACCGGTTAGGAAAATATTAAGGACGTAAATAGAGTTAGTTGCATGCAAATCTTAAATTGAATCTTGTGTTAGGAAGTTTACTAGATTTCCATATTATTCCTTGTCGCTGGGTTTGGATGGTATTGTTGGGACTTGAGTATGTGTATATATTCTTATTAATTGGGTCATTAGTTGGGTGGTAATGGTAACTTGATATAATATTATTAATATCATTTATTGGATGGTTATATATATAGTAGATAGGAATCTGGACAGGTAGGATTGAGTGGTGGGTGCAGTACGCACGAGGCTCGGGTTCATTGTGTTGTCGCCTGTTCTAGATTCTAAGGATCAGTTCTTGGTGACTCACGACCAACCATTATCGTGCCACCACAAGATGGTATATAACAACTTAGCTGATTAATTAGGAGATCTTTCGATGGGTATGTGCAATGTTCGGTGCGAGGAACGAGTTCAGAGTTACCTGCTCTAGGATTCGCAAGGCTCAAGAGGGGGATGCCATGTCGGAGGGTGTACTCCAGTATGTCGTGGTATGCGAAACCTTAGAGTGCTCATATCTATTGGGAGACCCTTTGTAAAGGCTCTATTGTGACCTTCTGGCCGCACACCTACGGAAGTGTGTAATGTGACCGATGGGTCACGAGCGACAGGGAGATTTTTAGTCCACCTGGAGATAGGAGATGAAATCATAACTTGTGGGTAAAATGGTACAAACTCTGCAGAGAATAAACCTATCTAGATAGTCGTGCTCACGGTCATGAGCGCGCTTGGTAGCATTGCCTTAATTAGCTGTGACAGGATGGTTTGGTTGTGAGCCGGGTGGTGTAACCTGGTGAGTTGGTAGTCGGGTGGTTTAACTCGATGAGTTTGGTAGCCTGGTGGTATAACCCGGTGAGTTGGCCGCCAGATGGATAGAACCTGAACGGATGGTGCGTCGGGTGGTGTAACCCGATGGTTTATGCTATTATTGCATAGATGGATCATTCACTTAGTAAATAGGATGCTAAGATAAACTTCAGAAATAAGGTGTTGCATAGAGGCTTAACCTGTGTCAAGCTTTCCTTTTGCCAGCCATGCATGTCATAATTTTCCACACTTATGGAGTACATTAAGTACTCACACTTGCTTGTTTCCTCTTTTCTTTGTACATATCATGCTGCTCAGGTAAATGATGATCAAGTGAAGATAGAGTCTAGAAGGTCGCGTTGCTGCCAGTCGATTTGCCTATGGCGTGCCCTGCTTGTTTTTCTTCTTCCGTTGTTGTATTGGAATTTTTTTAAGGTATTAATTGTTGATTTATTCGATATAGAACTGTTTACCATATTTTTTCATGCATGTATGATTAAACTGATCTTGGCATACATGCAGGTTTTGTCCTGTTTTACTTTATGTAAAATGGGGCGTGACAAGATTGTTGTGCTTTTTTTGCGAGAAGAAGAACATAGCTGTTACTGTTACAGTGTTACTACTTTAGCTATCTTGCGGTAGCTGCTGTCGCGTCATTATCAGTAAATAGTAATGTTTGAATGTGTCCTCTGGGTTTTGCACTTAGATGCCTTGGGAAATGTTTTCACAAAATCGAGCATAATTTTGGAGGGAAGAAAAAATACAGTACATCTGCAGCTACTTCCTAGTGGGGTTATGTAAATCTCAAACTGTGAAGAGCAGTTTGATGGTTTTTTTATTTTAGCATTATTAAATTATTATTTAATATTAATAGTGTCTGCATTTTTTGCAAAACTAGCATCCCTATCGTCCACAGTGTGCACGGCAGGTCCACGTGGCCAAGGAGCCATCCACGACGTGGACGGCAGGTCCACATGGCACCACGTGTGCAGCATAGCCGTCCACACCGCAGACGAATGCGACACGTGGCCGCCACATCGGTCGAAACGACCGTTGGACGTAGGAGTGGACCGTTGCGGCACGGACCGTTGATGGCATGCACCTGCGGTCCACACGGTGGACGACTCGTCCACACAGTGAACGGAAAACACGCTATAAAAGCCGTCGCGCTGCCACCGCCAGGCAGAATGAGAGGAGAGGCGCTAGAGGAGAGGAGAGGAGAGGAGAATAGAGGAGAAGGAGAAGAAAAGAAGAAATGAAAAGAAGAGAAGAAAAGAATAGAAGAAAAAAAAAAGAAAAGAGAAGAGAAGGTATATTTTTTTGAAATTGTTAAAAATTTAAATTTAATTATTATGTTGTAATAATTTAATAGTATTCCTAATTATGGTTAGTCTAATTGCTAATTAGAATTGTAGTTATTATATTATTTTAAATAGGTAGTATTAGTATTATTTTAAGTAGATATTATTAGAAGTAGTATTTTAAGTAACTATTTGTCACACCTCGTAATAAGAAGACAACCAGATGCTTTCTACATGTATGCCAGAATCAGTTCAACTCATACATGTGTAGACGAAATTGAAATACCATAAATGTTGCCATGTTTGAGTACATCCCCTTATTACATAAATGACATTCCAGGTCTAAAAGAAAAGTACATAAGCAGGGGAAAACATATAAAGGGGCTCCAAGCACAGACATTGCACGGGGGATACGCCAGCCTAGAACATCTCATCAGGATCTCCATAGAAGTCCTGGTTCTCCACCTCTTCGCCTTCATAGACTGGGGGGTATGCAACTAACGAGTTTGAGTACCAACGGTACTTCCAAGTTAGGAAGTTATGACATGTGGCTCATAACAAGGAGGCAATTTACAGATAAAGCATTATAGCAATAATAACCTATTTTTAATGTTGTTAAGCACCTATATCTAGGTTAAATCCCAACCAACATCCCAAAATAACCAGGTAAGTCCAAGCCCAAAACATCCATTATTTACCCATGTGCTAATTATGAATTTGGTTCCAAGCCGCTCGTGTCCGTGAGCACGGCTGTCTAGACAGTTTGACAAGGCTCTGTAGAGTGTGTATCATTTACCCACAGTTCGTGATTTCATCCCCTGTTGCCAGGTGGACTAAGGTAAACCTCCCTGATGTCCGTGGTAGCTAACCACATTACACACTTTCGTAGGTGTGTGGCCAGGAGATCACTACGAGGTGTTTCTGATGGTTCTCCCGACATGCAATGGGTACTCTAAGGTTTCATCGCTCCAGCACGTGGAGTCTATTTTCCCTCCGCTAGGAGAAGCCCCCTCTTGAGCCATGCGGATCCCAAGGCAGAATTCTGAACCCATTCCCCACCCGTTCAATTACCTATGCTACATCGGAAGAGACTAAATTACTAAACCAAGTTGTCCCATATACAATTCTGTGGTGATACTAAAATACTTAGCAACTTTCTTCATAAATCGGTCCTTAGAATCCGATAGGTGTCAAGCCCATACCAAGGTCTTGTGCACACATGCACCAATCCATACAAAACCCCCTATCAGATTCCTATCCACTAGATTCATATTTGCCAACATTTCATGATTCATAGTAATACAATATATCATGTAGATAAGTTGACCATATTTAATTAAGCATGGCTAAGCGTGAACTGATTAATAGTAAAACACCCAAATCAAGCGACAAGGAATTATTGGGAAAAACTAGGGAAACATAGCATATGATTCATATTTTAATTTAGCATGCATCTAACTAAAACTTAACAAAAAGGGTGCAAGATGGTCAAGGAACTTGCCTCCAAATTGAGCCTGGTGGTCGACGGGAAATTGCTGCTCTTGAAGATTAAATGTCAGTTTTGACCCCGACTCTAGTTTTACGAGAATGCAAAGATAATAATATACAATAAGAACACATAGAATGCAAACATTTCAAATAAACATAAATTCCTACGCAAAAGATATTTTATGGTTAATTTAAATTATAGACATAGACAAATTATTAAGAATTTAGAGTTAAATGAAATATATTGAGTAAAACATATTTTTAACAATTTTTATATCATTTTTATATTTATTAGAAACCTATTATTATTTTCTAGAAATTTTTATCCTTCAAAATATGCTTAAAATAGATTTATAACATAAAATGTGCACTGTACAAATTTTACACTATTTTTAATAATTATTTCTTTGTGCAAATAAATTTTTATGAATTAAATACACTTAAAAAGTATTTTATGATTAATTCAGCAATTTAAATGAATTATAAAAATATTACAGAAATGAAAATAAATTAAAAAAATTTAAATCTATTTTTATAATTATTTTATAGAAATTATGGGCTTTTATTTAATTTCTAGAATTTCCAGGGGGGTTTCTATAAAATTAGAACTATTTCAGAGGCTACAAATAATTTTTATAAAGTTTAGGGGTTATTCTACAATTTTCCATTATTTATTTGCTATTTTTCTACTCTTCCAGGGGCTTTAAAACACTTTTTTCTTAATTATACAGTAGCTTCCTAATTTCCAGAAAGTCCAGGGTTGATTTTGTAAGGTTTTGGATCTATCTGTAAACAATTTAAAAAGCTTAGGGGGTTATCTGTTAAAGTCACCAACGGCTAAGGGGCTTTGAATATCGGTCGTTGGATTTAAAGTGCATGGCTTGGATTTAAAAGGCTGAAGGGGTATCCTAGGATCTAATCTTGACCGTTCAACCAAAATGGACGGCACACAAAGGGCCACGTCGCCCGGATCGACCAGGGCGGCGGCGCGCGGTGGCCGAAGCCGACGGGGATGGCGGCGCCATGGCCGAAGTTGGCCGACGCGCCCCAATTTACAGTACGGCCCACCAAACTTAGCGAAAAATGATGGAAATGAGAGAGTGGAGGAAGGGAAACTCACCTAGATGCGTCGCAAGACCCGAAATGGAGCAGAAAATGGTCGGTGACGGTGAATGTCGGCGGTTCTCGTCGGCGCCCGACGAAGTCAGCGACACACGACCTTTCTCCACCGACGAGGATGTCTGGCAAGCTCCTGGGGACATGACGAAGGTGTTAGACAAGCTCCCGAAGCGTGGAATTGGATGGAACGACGGGAACGCAGCCGACATTACCGAGCTCGACGACACTAGGGTTTGGGGCGTCGGGCGGTGAAATCCAGGGGGTATTGTCCGGTACTTATAGGGGGAATGGCGGAGTAACTGGCGGCAACATCATTGAGCACGACGGGGCGCTTGATTAAGGAGAAACGGTCGACATTGAAAGGGTGAATTGTGGCAGCATGAGTGGCGTGTGCGTTACGAGAACGCAGGGCGTGATGGTTCGACGAAAGGAGAGGGATTGATGGGCGGGACCCGCTAGCAGAGAGGGGGAGAGGGGGCACAGGCGCGGGGTGAAGTGGGCCGGCGCAAGGGAGAGGGGGAACTCGGCCAGGGTGGGAGAATCAGCCTAGGGTGGGTTTTTCCTTTTCTTTTTTTCTTTTTCTTTCCTGTTTTGTTTTTCCTTTCTTTTATGTTTTGAATTTGTAAAGTGAATTTCTACCGAATTTAGATTTCAAAAATTTCACACAATCATTCAAACGTGATGCAATTGCCTTTTATGGATTTTATTTCCAAAGAAAATTATTTTTGTGGTTTTACAAAAATTTATCTTACACATTTTTTTCTTTTCCAAAATTTTGGGTGTTACACTATTATTACTACTATTATTTAGTAGTATTATATTAAGTATGTATTAGAATTTTATTTATTATATTATGTTGTTTATAATTTAGTGGTAAGTGTTTTGCAAGTTTTTTAAAGAATAGTTTTAACTTATTGTAATAACAATTGTATTTTGTAGGTTTCGATGATCCGTCCTTCGGTTCCGGTGATGTTGGCCACCAGGACTTCGGAGACATCTTCGACTGGGCAGATTACTCTTCCTCTGCAGCACGAGAACCAGACACACTTGTTCAGACACAGGGAGCTCCAGAGGCCACACAACAGATGCAGCCCACACGAGGACGTCCAGAGCTCACGCTGCCGATGGAGGCGATGCAGCCCACGCAGGATGCGACGCCCGCACCTGTGCCTCTGGCTAGACACACTCCGGATCCATTGTCCTACGATGCTGACCACGTTCGAGCAGTACGGAGAGGACGTAGCAAGCGCAGTAGGCGCTGATGTTGCACTTTCTATAGTCTATCATATTTCCTTTGTACTTAGATGTGACTCTACATGCTATTTTATTCATGTCTGTTATGGTACATTTATTTCGATACTCAAGTTTCGTCTCTACTTGTACGCTTGGTCCATGGACCGCACCATGTTCATCTATAAAAGGGTAACCCCATACACAACATATCTCACTCAACTCAGTACTCACAAAATGGAGAGGAGAGGTCATGGAAGAAGAGGAGGAGGAAACATTAGAGCGGTGCATGAGAACTACTTGGTTGGTGACTCGCAGTGGTATGAAGTAGCACTCGATGAGTTCCCACTTTTAGGAAAAAGTGATTTTGGCACGTTTCATCCTCTTCATCTATATGATAGTACCAAAGAAGAGTGGCCTAAGTGTCGCTGTGGCCTTGATTGTGTTGTGCAAATGATAGATGGAAGAGAGGACAGCGATCGTCAATGCTTTCGTTGCCCTCTCAGTGGAGTAAGTTGAAATGTTATTTTTTTATATGACCTAAAATATTTTCTTATACTTACTTTGCTTTTCTACTTTTGTAGTGCTACTTCGATAAAGAAAATTACGGATACACACTGTGGGTTTATTCAGCGCCGATCAAGCCAACTGAAGATTATATCAAATATTTACAACACCGAAACTGGGAATTAGTGGGTGAAATAGCGGATTTGAAGTTACAACAATTTGACAACATGAGTAGTTCTACTGTGTGCAACAATATATCTTGTGAATGCCCTCACCACAAGCTAAATCCTGATAGTAAAAAACTTTTAGGAATGTATGTTTCCAATATATGCTTCCAATGTATGTTGTTGTACCTTTTATTTCAATAAAATTTATTTTCAATGCATGTACCCTTGTATATTATTTTCATATTTCTAGCAGTTACATTTATGACAAAAAAAAAATAAATAACATAATTTATACTATTGAATCTTATATTTATTGTCTATATTTGTCGATACCCTGCGTACCAGATACCCCTTGGAACTGCAAAGAGTTCAAAGGAACTCCACCTATCTGCGTTGAAGGCCCCCAAAGGCTCTACGTGTCACTCGGAACCGGACCTGCCTCCCTCGTATGGTTAGTTTCAATGCCGCCACTTGTATCATAAAATCGGAGCTACATTCCATACATGGGAAAGCTCCGGACTAGATACCTGTGTGGCACCCCGGACCTAACCCCCGACAGAGGGAAGCTCCGGTACCAACACGTGTACAAAAGCACCGGACCTACTCGTCCAAGACGGTAAGCTCCGGAGCTGCCACACATCTAATCGTCGGACCTTCAACCTTAACAGGTAGATTGGTGGACCTCCAACGGCTCGGACCTTCAAGGAACATTAAAGACTTCAAGACCTGATTACGTGTCATTAATGCTATCTTAATGACACACGATCGGATGACCCTTAATACCACCAACGCCACCATTAAAGGGTTTATCACGCTATTAAGGGGAATTAAGCACATTAAATGTGTATTAGGCATCAGTAACCACCAGGGCCACATGTCGCGCCAGACTAGTGATGTAACAGTCAACCCTTGTACTATAAAAGGATTGGTCGAGCGATAGACAGGGGCTGGTCTGAGACTTTTTTGGCCTCTCTCTCACACTAGCGCTTAGACGCTCAATACAACAACAACACACACCCGTGGAGTAGGGTATTACGCTTAGGCGGACCGAACCACGTAAATCCTCGTGTCAAATCGCTATCTTGCTCTGAATCTCTGCGCGCCCTAACCGAACTAAGAAACTCCGCGGGCTGCCAACGGTAGTACCGGGAGAACTGTCGGAATCATACTCCGACAGTTGGCGCGCCAGGTAGGGGGGTGCCCGAGATTCAAAGATGGTGAATTCTGTTGTTGGATCATCCAACGGTAACCATGTTGTGCAACCTGCTGAAGGCAATCCCTCCAACATGCAGCGGCCAACAGGTGTTGTAGCTCTAGTAGGAATCATGCCACCGCCGCCACCATCCGCTCCGGCGAATCAAGCTGGACATCGAGATGGGGCATCTGCATCGATCACTGCATCAGTGAATAACAACCCCGAACACGCGCTTAATGTTGCGCGTGCTCTTCTCCAACGTCCACCACCTCCAGAAGCACCCCAGGGTGCAATGGAACAGTGGAGAGCTGATGTGGAACATCTGGTTGCAGCAGCAGCCAATGGCATCAACAATCAAGGTCCTCTCCCCTCGTGGCGGGCCCCTTCACAGCATCGGACCTTGTCGGGTGGACTTGGTCTGCACGCTTCGCAGCACAGGAGGCGTGCTGCATCTCAACAGGCGATGTCGCTGCCTTCTGGGGCGCGATGTACTCACACAATAACCAGGCTTTCGACTCACGACCTCCGGGCGGAGCTCGATCGTCGTTACCGGCAACAAGACGGCCACATCCACATCGAGCGTGCTCGCGAGAGGCGAGAGGCTCGGGATAGTCCTGCTCCTGAGGGAGTAGGAGGAGGCTATTCTACCTTGGCCATGCACCTACGCATGGTCAGATGGCCGCAGAAGTTCCAGCTTCACTTGCCGGAGAAATTTGACGGGACTGTCAACCCCGCCGTGTTTCTTCAAATTTACTCCAACGCTATCCTTGCGGCTGGAGGCAATGAGGCCGTGATGGCCAATTATTTTCTTGTGGATTTGATTGGGACCGCCAGGTCTTGGTCCATGAGCCTACCGCCTAACTCCATAAACAGTTGGGCAGAGTTGTTCCAACACTTCAACGCCAATTTCGGGAGCTCATACACCTAACCCGACACAAAACTGGATATTTTTGTTGTCAAGCAAAAAGGGGGGGGGGAGTCCTTGCGATCTTTCATCCAGAGGTTCTCTCAGGTACAAAATACCATTCCTTCTATCTCAAACGCTTCTGTTATTGTAGCATTCAGGTAAGGCGTTCGAGATAAGAAAATGCTGGAGAAGCTGGCGACCAAGGAAGTCACCAGCGTCACGGAACTCTTCAGCTTGGCAGACAAGTGCGCCAAGGCTGCGGAGGGTCGTGAAATGCACTCCCAACCATCCTCGGAGGTCAACAAAAAATCCTCCAAGGGTGAAGCGGCTACCTCCGGGAGTGGCAAGAAAAAGAAAAAGTCCAACGGCAAGAAGAAGCTATCGGCCGGCACACCTACTGCCGCTGCTGCCGCAGCTCCGGGTGGCCGAGGGCCACGCCCCGAGAAACGACCTCGGCCGTCGTCTGAAGACGGTGGCAGCTCCAAGATGTGGCGCCCCATACACAAAACGGACAACCACAACCTAGAAAACCGCTGAGAGGTCCAGAACCTTGCCGAGCGCTACAACAAGCGCCAGGAGGAAGCTCCTTTCCGTCAAAGGGAAGGAAAACAAAAAGTCGACGAAGCTCCGGCTGAAGAGGAGTTAGGCTTTCAGGACCCTAAAAAGGTCTTGAAGGCTGTTTACACATCCGTTGACGACGACTCCGACGTCTTCGACAACGAGCACCGGAAGACCATGAACACCATCTTTGGTGGTTCGTGGGACATTACTTCCCGTCGTGTCCTCAAGACAATGCGGTGGGACATGGCCTCGGTAGCTCCCAGCGCCAGGGTGGAGCCTCATCGGAAGTGGATGGATACTGCCATCACTTTTGATGCTTCGGACTGCCCTCGAAACATGATCGGAGCTGGCCAACTTCCACTGATGGTATCTCCGACCATCAAATAACATCCAGCTCCACCACGTAATGGTGGACGGAAGTTCGGGGCTGAACCTCATAAGCTTCAAAGCCTTCGTCAAGCTTCAGCTCTGACCATCAGATCTTCGCCCCTCCCGACCTTTCTCCGGAGTAGGCACGGGGACCATAACTCCACTCGGTGCCATTACTCTCCCGGTGAACTTCAGAACTCGGGAGAATTACAGGACCGAGAAGTTGGTATTCGACGTGGCGCAGATCAACTTACCATTCAATGCCATCTTGGGCAGGCCAGCTTTGTACAAATTCATGGCTGCTGCTCATTATGGCTACCTGGTGTTGAAGATGCCAACACCCTCAGGAGTTCTTCGGATCCGCGGAGATTGCACCGCCGGAGTTACTGCTCTAGAAGAACTCCATGCACTTGCTACAGCGCAGGAGGAAGAATCTGGAAAGGAGCAAGCTTCAAAGCCTCCGAGCATTCGTCATCGAGGCTCAACTTCTGCACCTCGTGTGCAACCAAGCGGCGACACCGACATTCCTGTCAAAGTCGTCCAAATTGGTTCTGACGCTGCTCAGACCACCCGTATATCGGGAGGTCTGAATGACAAATAGGTTCGGGTCACTTCAAAAGAAGCTTTTGGTTCTTCTAGCAAGAACCTGAAGGTCCCCGAAGAAGGTCTGGACCCCTCCGGGAGGGTTCGGGTTGATGAGGAGGAAGCTTTGGGCCCCTCCGGGAGGGTCCGGGCAGTCCAGCGCCCAGTGTACTTCATCAGTGAAGTACTCCATGACGCCAAGACTCGGTACCTAGAGGTGCATAAGCTGCTCTACGCAGTTCTTATCGCCTCTAGGAAGCTTCGTCACTACTTCCAAGCTCACAAGATTTGAGTGGTAACCTCTTATCCACTGCGTGCAATCTTGCATAACCCCAACTCTACGGGGAACATTGCAAAGTGGGCAGCGAAATTGGCCGAGTTCGATCTTGAATTCGTCCCAAGACAAGCGATCAAGAGTCAAGCACTGGCAGACTTTGTGGCGGAATGGACCCCCTCTCCATCAAATCCTGGGGGACCCAGTGAGCAGAAACCAGAACCTAAGGCTCCGGTCTTCACTGAGCCTCACTGGACTCTCTACTTTGACGGCTCCGTGCAGAAGTAGGGGGCCGGAGCTGGAATCCTTCTCCTCGCTCCGACCAGGGAGAAGGTCAAATACATGGTTCACCTTGACTTCAAGGCGACCAACAACATGGAGGAGTATGAAGCATTAATCTGTGGGCTCAAGGTGGCACTATCATATGGTGTCAAGCATCTGTTGGTAAAGGGTGATTCGCAGCTAGTTATAAAACAAGTCAAAGGTGAATGCTGCTGCAACAACCCTCAACTAGCTGCATATCTACTTGAAGTCCAAAATCTTCAGAAGGATTTCAAAGTCCTGGATCTTTGCCATGTCCAGCGTCTCAACAACGCTGAAGCCGAAGAACTCTCGACGAAAGTTTCAACCGGAGCTCCGGTTCCTAACGGAACCTTCGTCCGGAGATTGTCAAGACCAACAACTCAGCCTGCCGAACTGAGCGAAGGGGGCGAGACCAGCACCTCGAAGCTGGCGGTCCCAATGGCCCTGTTACCATGGCGTCCATCAAGGGTCGTAGGTGCTGCAGGAAGCTCCGAGCAACCCAGCACGCAAGATTCAGAAGCTCAAGTTAGCTCTGATGCATGGATCTCGGAGATCCGGAGCTACTTGAAAGACAACATCCTTCCTGAATACAATGTATCTGCTGACCGGATAGTCAGATTGGCTAAAAGATACACATTGTTAGAAGGGGATCTCTACCGGCGTGGTGCCAACGGCGTCCTAATGCGGTGCATTACAAGGGAAAAAGGCCGCGAGCTCCTCGCGGAAATCCACGAAGGCGAGTGTGGGAACCACGCGTCTTCCCGCACGTTGGTCGGTAAAGCCTTCCGGCATAGTTTTTACTGGCCTACAGCACTTCAGGATGCAACCGAGCTAGTGAAGAAATGCGAAGCATGCCAGTTCCATGCGAAGTAAATTCACACACCAGCTCAACCACTACAAATGATACCTCCGACATGGCCATTCGCCGTGTGGGGCATGGACATTTTGGGACCTTTTCCAAAAGCCATCGGAGGTTACAAGTTCCTGTATGTCGCCATCGACAAGTTCATTAAGTGGCCGGAAGCAACTCCAGTTGTTACAATAAACAAGCAATCAGCTATCAATTTCTTGCACTCCATAGTATGCAGATTTGGAGTCCCAAACAAGATCATAACTGACAACGGGACCCAATTCACAAGCTCTGCATTCCAAGGATATTGCAAAGACCTCGGCATTCAAGTCTGCTACGCTTCCGTAGCTCACCCGGCAAGCAATGGACAAGTTGAGAGAGCAAATGCAAAAATACTAAAAGGACTCAAGACGCGCACATATGAGCGCCTGAAAAAACATGGAGCCAACTGGATTGAAGAGCTTCTGCCCACCTTGTGGGCAAACAGGACAACTCCAAACCGGTCAACCGGAGAGACACCCTTCTTCCTGGTGTACGGAGCTGAAGCAGTCCTTCCTCCAGAAATCTCCTTCGGGTCGCTTCGGGTTTGGACCTTCGACGAAGCCACGCAGGACCACCTCCAGTGTGAAGACCTTGACCTCGTTGAAGAGGGAAGGTGCCGAGCAGCTGTTCGAAATGCACGATACCGCCAAGCGCTCCGGCGCTATCACCAAAGGCATGTGCATAACTGACACCTCGATGAAGGAGTTCTGGTGCTACGTAGAATACAAAATTGAGAAGGGTTAAAAAAAATCTCCCCCAGCTGGGAAGGACCCTTTCGAGTGATCAAAGTATCCTATCCCGGATGCGTTCGCTTGGCAACCGAGGATGGGACACCTCTCCCTAATCCTTGGAACATTGAGCACCTCCGTAAGTTCTACGCTTAATATCACGGAGGTGAGTTTGTATATACATATGATGTATGTTATATCGTCATTGTACAGAGTCGGGTAGCTCCTTCGGGAGGACAGCCAGACCTTTCCCGGAAGGTACGCAAAGTTCAAGCAACACTTGACACAGTCTCAGAACTAAAAGTGTAGCTAGTTACCCTAGGTCAAACAAGAAATGCAACACACTTAGCCTGGTTCCGTACCCTAAGAGTGTATTTGTTTCCCTTGTACCCCGGACCTATAATGAAAGACATTATTATGTGAAAACAGACTCCACGTGCATTTATTTTGTACAGACTCATTCTTTTTTATTTTTATCTTTCTTGTCTATAATAAAGTTGTGGAATTCTCAAGAAACTTTAGCTTGAACAATTCATATATAATTCAAGTTGCATTGTTATTTCTTTCGGGTCCTAACATTGTTGAATGGCCTACTCGCCTGAACGCCAAGCCAATCTAGGTCCGGAGTGTGCTATCGACTTAGTCTGGTCCTGCACCCTAAGTACGTCACTCTACCTACACCCCGGCATGCCTAAGTAAGGTGAGTACAGAAAACGATTGGACCTAGAGAAAATAAGCAAATGCACTTGATTATATATAAAATTGCGGTTGACCTAAAATTTTCTTTTGGGAATAGTAAGCCACAAATGAGTTATAGATAAGAAATAGATTTTACTGTTTTTCTTGACTTCAGTGTGCAGGAAAAATAAAAATCCCATGATGATGGTGGATGATGCCAGAGCTATCAAAGCCTCGACATCCCTTAAGGTGGCCCGCTGTCAATGTTTTAAACATTGATAGTAGGCGTCACCGGAGCTATCAAGTACATCTACCAGGGGGCCAAGTGAGACAATGGTTGAAGACAAAAAATGAAATTTATAATTTTCTTGGATTTCATTCATCTGAAGACAAGAGATTACAAAATTGAGGAAAAATAGAGAAGATACATATGAGAGCTACAAGGATAAAGTCCTAAATTCTACGGAAGAACGAGGCGACCTTCTGGGCAACCTCCGACACGCTGGTCTTGGTGGCATCTCCCTCTCCGTCGATGGGACCTTCAAGCACCGGACCTAGTGGGAAATGAGGATCCGACTTGTGTAGCACGTCAGCGTGTATTCTGTGACGTTCTGTGCAAGGGATTTTCCTTCAGTTTCCAACTGATCCACATGACATCGTCCATCTTGTTGAGTTTGTTGCCATCCGAGCTCAACGCCTTCAACGCATGGTTCAGCTCCGGCTCCGGATCGTCTGGACGCACGAAACTAAAGCTCAGCAACGTCAGTGCGTCATTGACTTTGCCCAAGAAGTCCCATACTTGTTGGGACTCCTTAGCCCTTGAGCCTCGAATCTCTTCCAAGGACCGCTTGGCCGCCGCAAGCTCCAAACCCTCCCGGGCAAGGCGCTCGACCTCCTTGGTGTGCTGCTGAATCCTCTCAGCAACTTGCTTTTCAAGGTTGGCAAGCTCCTCCTCTCAGACGTGGATCTGGTTCCGGCGGTCAACCAGGTCTTTCTCCCGGCCTCGCACCTTCTTCTCCCTGGCAGCGACTTCGGCCTCCCTTTTGGTAAGGTCTTGTCAATGCTGCCAGGCCTTCTCCTCCTCTCTCTTGCAGCGCTCCTCCAGCTTTTGGGTGCGTTCTGCAAGGCTCTTGTCACCGAGAGCCAACCTTTGGGTGAGCTCCTCCTCCCTCTTCACGAGGTCATCCCTCAGCTCCAGGAGTTTTTCCTCTTCATCTTCGAGCTTTTTCTCTCGCTCCTCAAGAGCCTCCCGACGCTTGACGAGGCTTTCGTGGATGGTACTGAGCTTCTCCTGGCGATCATTCACTGCTTCATTAGCAGCCACGGGTTGTTCATGTATAGCTCGAGACTAATTGTCGAGGGATCGCACCATGATTTCCCTCTCGTCCAGCAGCTGGCCCCAATACTCCATCAGTGCCTTCTCCCTCTTGACCCACTCCTTGTCGTCGGCCAGCCTTGTTTGCGCCAGCTTGGTCCCGAATTGGAGCCGGTTGCGCCACCTCCTAAGGGTTTGGCGCTCCTCCTCGAGGGCCTTGCTGTCGTGATAAAAGGCAAGCTGGACCTGACGAAGGCTGGAGCAGGCGTTGTCGATGGATACAGACAGGGGGATCGGCTCCGGACCTGCCAGGGTCCTCTCCGCTGACTCCAGCGGGTTCTCCATAACAAATATTGGGTCCCACTCTACAAGAGTGGTCCCCTGAGCTTCCACGGCACTAGGGCCGCCCTCCAGGATAGCATCGGTCGCCGTCGAGGAAGGTCCTGCAACGGAAGCTTCTACCTTCGGGTCAACTCTGAAGGTCCCGCCGTCAGGTCGTCATCAACTGGTCCCTCAGGCAAGGGACCGGCCACTTCGTCATGGCATCCTGGCTCAGGGACGGGTACCTACGAAACTATCACCTCCGAGACAGGCATTGAAGACTTTGTCGGAGCTGAGGCCGCCCCCGGCTCCGACGCTGGTGCCTCCTCCACTGCTGGTTGAGGCGCCGGTGCTTCGACCTCCACCGATTCGAGTGCCGACACCTCCACGACAACCGGCTCAGGCGCCGGAACTTCATGAACCACCAGCTCTGCCGCCGGGGCTTCAATAACATCCAGCCCTAAGGCCGGAACTGGAGCTACCTCCGGCTCTAAGGCCAGAACGTCCGTCATCACTGCATCCAAAATTGGAGCTTTAGCCACCGGAGCTGGTGACGCTGGTAAGTCTTCATTCCCATAGTCCAACGCTACCATGGGAGCTTCGGGAGATGAGTCGAGGTCTAGAACCACGACAGCTGGCGCCGGAGCTACCGCGACCTCAGCCACCACCTGGGGCGGCGCTGGAATTGGAGTCGGAGCCTCCGCCTGCACAACATCAGTTGCTGTCACAGGAACCGAAGCTTCAACCCCTTTTTGTATGCTCTGTGAATGAAGGATAAAGAAACTCAAAATATGATTACAACAAAAATGGCAAACTGAGGTAAAAAATCAAATTTACCTTGGAAGGCTTCCACTCCAGCTAGCGCAGAAACTCTTCACCAGACGCTCAGAGCCCGACTCAGTCGCAACTGGTGAAGTAACTCCGGAAGGCTCTCTGGAGCTTGCTATTGCCTTCAGCGACGTCTTGGTTGGGGCCTTCCTCGACTGAGAAGGACCCTCAGACCTAGAGCCCTTAGCTGGCTCTGGTGTTGGAGTCACCTCAGAGGAGCTGACGTACCGGGGAGACACCGATGCTGGAGTTGGCATCGCCGTAGAGGACCTCCACCGCTGGGGAGAAGGAGTTGTTGTGTAAGGAGCAGGTCTGACGGGCCTCCCGTCAGAGTGCTTCAACTTCCTTTTTCGGTTGGAGGGCTCAGCCAACTCTTTGCCCTTACCAATGATTTCAGCTCTCTGTCTCGGGGCGGAAGCAGGGCCACCCTCGGAAGCTCCGGGGATCACCAATCTGGTGGTCGAACGCCTCTCTACCTCGCCGAGGTCGTCAAGCACCAGCATGCTCCTCCAGAGCTCCCTGCTGAACTTTGCCTCCATGTTCAAAGGGAGGAAAGTCGCCGGCAGAGTTAAGTCGTCACCTTCGACGTCAATGACATGATGGAACTTCTTGAGATGAAGCTCCAAAGCAGGGCCTTCCTCATTGGACTTCAGACCGGTTTCAATCCAGTCATCGTCCATCACACTATTGAGGGACCAGGCGATCTTCTCCTTCTTCTTCAATGGAGCCCACCTGTTGACCAGGAAGTTGCACAAGACCGTCTGGGGGTCACCTGAAAGTGCATCTAGGACTCCCTTGTGGGTTTTGGATGATTTATGACAAGCAATTGAGATCCTAACTTCTTTGTTGAGATGAATGCAGGCCTATAATAGAAAAATGAGCAAAATACCAAAAAGAAGGGATGAAGAGGAGCAAAGTGGAAATGAGCTCAAGGAAAAAGAGTAGTAGATTATTGTGTATGGAGTGTGTTAAGGAAACACACCCCAAGAGCTCAATGATAATTTAAAAACACACATTGCACAGATTTACACAGGACCGGACTAGTCCGATAATCTTTTTGCACCAGATCGGACAAGTTCGATGTCTGTCGGACTAGTCCGATATCTCTCAGACTAGAATCGGACTAGTCCTCCCCAGTGCGGACTAGTCCTCAAAACACTACACAAGTCACACAAAATCGGATAAGTCCGTTATCAACCGGACTAGTCCGATATCCTTTCTGATCCACTTCGGACAAGTCTGATATTCACACGGACTAGTCCGAAAAACCCACTGATCTAAATCAGACAAGTCCTCCTCAGTGCGGGCTTGTCATACATCACACTTAGGGTTTCACATGTCCGGACAAGTCCGATGGACATCGGACTAGTCCGAAGATTTCCAGTAGCGAAATCGGATAAGTCCGTTTTCAGCCGGACTAGTCCGATATTTCGGGACACTTAGGGTTTGCAACACACAGCACACTGGACTAGTCCGGTGACCACCACGGACTAGTCCGAACTTTCTGAACCCTAACGGTAACTTTTAGAAACCCCATATAAATAGAGGTGCACGGCCCAATTTCATATACGCTCGAACCCTAGCGCCGTCACACCTTCCAAGAGCCTCAAAAATGACCTCTGTAAGGATCGAATTGCCCAAGAGGGGGGGTGAATTGGGCTTTCTTTCAAATTTTAAGACAATTAAAAATTAACGACTAAAGCCCAATTCCCTATGCGGTTTAACTATGCAATCAACGTAAATATAAGTTGCGGAATAAAGATTGCATAATGTAAAAAGGAGGGAGAGGAATGCAAACGCTCAAAGGACACGGAGACACGGAGTTTATCCCGTGGTTCGGCAAGATCACAAGGATCTTCCTACATCCACGTTGTGGCACCCACTGAAGGGTTTTGCCACTCCCAAGTCACCGAGACAAGGGGGTCTTCACTAATCTTCTCCGTTCGCCATCTCCGGCAAGGTGGAGCTCAAGCCTTGTACAATCCTTGATCTTCCGGGCTTCCACACACACCTTGGCAAGCTCCGGAAGGATCTCTTCAACCTCTCACTAGCCTAGAGACTCCAATCACAGAGAATGGACGCACACAAGCTTTTCTCTAGCTAGATCTAGCCTATACAAATGATCTAATGGGTGAAGAAGTGTAAGCTCTTGGTCTTGAGTGCTCTTGGATGTGTTGTTAGCTTCTGAGTGTCAAGACTTACCGTAATGACTGGCTTAGGGGGTATTTAAAGCCAATCTCCCCGAAATAGCCGTTGGAAAAGTAGGCTGATAGAACTTTATTGTACACATCAGATGATCCGATGTCTCCCCCTTGGTTATCATCGGTCTAATTAAGATGGCTGACGTCATGGTGTCAGATATGACCGTTGTTAGACCGATGTAGCTTCATCTTCATCATCGGATGATCCGGTGGCTCTTCCTTCAGAATTATCTTGAACTTGAGGCTTACTGGAGTAATCAACCGATGTTCACACCTCTGTACATCGGATGATCCGGTGCTTCACTTGGTCCAATGATGTTGCAAACTGTACTGATGGACCGATGTGACTGAGCCATACATCGGATGATCCGGTGAGTGCTTTGCTCTGAGGTCTTCTTCTTCTGTTGACACAACTCGACCGATGTAGTCAACTCAAAAATCATCGGATGATCCGGTGTGTTCAACTTGTTGACTTCGAGTTGTTTTGAGTTGTTCTTTTGGAATTTGAACTTGTGACCTCTTTGACACTTGTTTGAGATGTTGTTGTAATAGTCTTCAAGCATTGAGTGATGTCAAGTTAGAGATTTCACTTCTTGCCTTCATATGATTCGATTTGATCTCATTAGTTGATTTTATATGGGTCTCCAATGTCATTTTGATTTCATTTGATTGAGTGATTATTGGGACCTTGCATTCACAAATTCATTAGTAAAATCGAATGGTTGTCATTAATCACCGAAACCGTACCTCATGGGGCCTAGATGCTTTCAATCTCCCCCTTTTTGGTGATTGATGACAACACAATAATTTAAAGCGCAATAGTAGTGAATTTGATGGTACAATACTCAAAAATGGATATGCAATGAATACAAAATAGGACACAGTGACCTTGTAGAAATCGAATGAAGTGGCGCGAAAAACTTAATCGATTAATACCATAAGCAAATGACACAAGTAGAAAGGTGCTTAATTAAAATTACAAAAAGTACTCGAGCACACAAAATTACATAAGGAATAGATAGAAATAAAAACTCCCCCCGAGACTAGGAAACTACTCCCCCTGACTCCTCTACCTCTTCTCCCCCTTTGGCATCAAGACACCAAAAAGGGATTCGAGAGCCTACAGACCCTGAGAACTAGGCGCGATGACGAACTGGTCACCGTCGCTGTCGTCGGAGCTGGAGTCGCCAGTCGCAGGAGCTCGAGCGGAGAGAGCTGGTGGGTCCGCTGTCGGTGCTGGAGAGGAGGTAGCAGGTACAGGAGGCGCCGGTGGAGCTGGGGGAAGCAGAGCACTGACCACAGATGCCGGCATCTGCTGAAACAGAGTCGTCGCCGGCAGAGGAGAGTGGATCGGTGCGCTGGGTGCCAGAAGTGGTGACATGCTGATAGAAGGAATCGGAGTAGCAGGCACCTGAGTCGCACCTGGAGCCAGTCCCAGTCCAGGCTGCTGTGGAGGAAGGGCGATCCCGGTCTGAGTGTAGAGGTTGGTGATCAACCCTAGGATCCCCATCATAGCCTGCTGAGTCTGCTGCTGCTGGTCGAGGGTACGCTGGTGCATCTGATCAACAAGGTTCGTGAACCGGTCCGTATCCTCTCGCCTCTGTCGGGCGATCTCCAGCTGAAGCTCTTGCTGCTGCCTCTGAAGCTGTGCCAGGTGAGCAGCCTGCTCTGCCCTGGCCTGCTCAGCCGTGAGCCTGTCCTGGCACTGCTGCTCTATCATCTGCTGAAGAAGTGTCGACAGCTCTGATGGTTGTGACACCTGCGCCTCGGACCCAGGAGGTGGTGTCGGTGGTGGAGCAGCTGAACCTCCTGCCTCTGCATCGTGCTGCCTCAGTGAAGGAGGAGGAGGAGGGAAGTACTCCTCGACACTCTCGTCTGTGTCGCTCTCGAACCAGACGTGTTGCAGGTCTCCTCCCTGAGCCTCTTCCTCAGCTAGACGCTCATCCTCTTTCTCCAAGTCCGACCAGTCTTCCTCGGACAGCATCGCCCTGACCTGACGCTCAACAGGGCAGCCAAGGCGGCGGTCCCCTGGAGCTGGAGCTCGGTAGTGTCCGAACCGTGACACACTCTCGTCAGAGAGACGGTCGTGTGCGGCGGACCCCTCGGGAACCATCATGGTAAGCAGGTAGCTGATCCAGTGCCCATAGACAAGTTGCCTCATCATGCCCACACCGTCTGTGATCACATCCTCCATCTCGCAAATGATGACATCCACTATGTCAAAGTACATCCCGTTCATGATGTAGAACAGGATCGTCTGCTGGAGGCTAGTGAATCCCTCAACATAGCCGGACCTCGGCAGAAGCGTGCGGTGCAAGGCGAGGTGCACTATGCGCGCTGCTGGGGTCAACAAAGCCGGCACCCTCGGCTGGTCTGGAGAGAACGTAGGCCCAAACAATGATCTGATCTCCTCCAGAGCAGGATCCACTCCTCCAGTGAGCGGCCTCCTTGGCGGATCTACCTGTCCATAGACCTTCTCATGTATGCAGGTGTCGTGTAGGTCTACTCCAAGCAACTGTCCCAGCGTGTGCCTCGTCAGGTGGTAGTGCTGACCCATGAACATGAAGTCAATGGATCGTCTGCCCTCCGAGACATAGAGGGTGGCATAGAAGACGCGGACCCAATCTTCCACATAGGCACTCCGCTCATATGCCATCAACTCCACCAAGCCTCGGTATCTCTCAAAGTAAGGACGAATCTCCGTCTCTGCTGCCAAAGCTAGCTGTCCCCAATCCAGATAATTGTGTTGGAACAGCTTGTGGCCTCGGCGTCTGTAAGTCTCGTAGAGAGACGCCTGCGTGACAGTCCAGAAGCGACTATCCACCAAAGCTTCCCGGGGCTGCGGGTACCACTCCTCCAGTAGCACATTCCATCTGAGCTTTCGAAGCTGCTTTGCCTTCAGCTTCCTGTAGTCCATGAGACGGACTCCCTCACCGACACGGACTGCCGTGTCAACCTGGTATATGGCCCTCTCGGCCTCCCTGTCCTCACGACGGTCGGCTGCCGTCGGTCTCGAACGTGGAACTGCAGGGGAGTGTCCCCCACGGGTCCGAGCTGAACGCCGGCAGACGAGAGGCGCTTCAGGCTCTTCTTCAGCGTCTGAATCATCGATCACGGGAGGCTGTCTGGAACGAGCCTCGCGGATCCTCAGGGACCCTCCTCGGCCACGCTCACACTCCTCGGCGGCGCGAGCGGCCATCAATGCCTTATTCTCCTCTTTGGACAACTTTTGCTTCTTCGCGGCCGGCTCCGCGATGGCCTTGCCCTTGTTCTTCTTGTCACGGGCCATTGCGACGAGGCAAAAGCACGTGAACGAAGTCGACGATGCACGGAACGGCAACACGAAGGTTGATGCGGCCGAGAAACCCTAACGGCGACGAGGAGACGGCGACCGTAGAGGGTGGCACACGTTGATGGTGGAGAGGGCGGTGTGTGCGTGGGGCGGTTGTGGCGGTGGAGGCGGCGGCGGCGCTTGGGTGGCGGTGGTTCTGCGGATGGCGGCGGCGGCGCGGCTGATGGGAGCGAGAGGCGGCGATGGGAGGTTGCGGTGGCGGCGGCGCTGTGGTGAGGGCGACGGCCGGAGACGGCGGCGGCGACGCCTAGGGCGGCGGCGACAGGAGGTTGCGGCGGCGGCGGCGGAAGGGAGAGGCGGCGGCGCGCGGGCGAGAGAAAAGTCGGGAGAGAGAAAGGCCGGTGGCGCACGAGTTTAAATAGTGGGTCCCAAACCCTAGCCGAATTTTTAACACCAGATGGACCGATGTTAGGTGAAATGAACATCGGTCGAATGCCACAGTAAGGATATTCAAAAAATGCTGTGGACATCGGATGAACCGACGTTTAGGGTTTGGATCGTCGGTCGAATGGCACAGTAAGGGTGTTCCAAAGAGGGGTGTTGACACCGGATGGTCCGACGTTGGAGGAAGTAACATCGGTGGAATTGACCACAGCTCCAGAATAGAGAACACTGAATGGACCGATGTTTTTCAGAATGAACTCGTCGGATCATTTGGGATACCGACTGAACTGGCCCTTGAGGATTGAACACCTATTGATCCGATGAGAGATTGACCTGGACATCGGATAATCCGATGACTACAGAACTAAAACATCCCATATATGTCCTTTGACCAAACAACCAAGCAAAGAAAAGCACATGTCTTAGGACTTTCTGGGCAACCCCTTACCCCTCAAACAGCTAATATGCCAAAAACATGGCTAATCCTTAAGGCAAATGGAACACCGAGCAAGATGGGAGGAAAATATCCAAATAAAATGTAAGGCCCATGCTTTGTGAGGTAGAGTATGAAGACTACTATCTCAATAGAGCATGTTCCTCTAGGCATTAACACACCTAACATTTTGTTCTTTCCACCTTATATGAGTTGAGATGTTGCATTTCAAACAAGTCTCTTTCTCATGAGGTGGGTTCCCCTTTGTGACAATCTACCGTATACAATGCCAATCATTTTATAATGCAATAAATTGTAAATCTATATGGCAGGCATCATGCAAGACATAAAGTAAATCTATCTTGCCAAGTTTGAACCTTCCAAAGGCTTCCTCAAGGAAAACTATTTCTAGCTCGCCCCTATCCTTTGGGAGTTAGACAAGACCTATATGATATGAATTCTTACATGACGTTTGTTGCATCTAGCACATTTAATTCACTTCTTAGCCTAGAAAAGGTTTTCTCATCAAGTGGTTTAGTGAAGATATCTGCCAATTGTTCTTCGGACCTAACACCTCTCAAAGAGATGTCTCCCTTAGCTTCATGGTCCCTTAAGAAATGATGGCGAATATCAATGTGCTTAGTGCGGGAGTGTTGAACGGGGTTTTTAGCTATCTTAACCGCACTTTCATTGTCACAAAGGAGAGGCACACAACCCAATTTAATTCCAAAGTCCAAAAGGGTTTGTTTCATGTAAAGAATTTGGGCACAACATGCACCGGCCGCAATGTATTCCGCTTCCGCCGTGGACAAAGCGACGGAATTTTGCTTCTTGCTAGACCAAGAGACTAGGGAACGCCCAAGCAAGTGGCACCCACCGGAGGTACTCTTGCAATCCACACGGCATCCGGCAAAGTCCGAATCCGAGTATCCCAAGAGATGGAAGGTTGTACCTTTAGGGTACCACAAGCCCATACTAGGGGTATGCTTAAGATACCTAAGTATCCTAAAGACCGCCTTGTTATGCGATTCTTTAGGTGCCGCTTGAAAGCGAGCACATAAGCATACACTAAACATTATATCGGGCCTAGATGCGGTAAGATAAAGCAATGAACCAATCATAGAATGGTAGTGAGATTGGTCAATAGGTTTACCGTCCTTATCCGCGTCGAGATGGCAATTTGTTGCCATTGGAGTGCTTCTTGAGCTACAATCTCCCATCTCAAATTTTTTCAAGAGGTCCTTGGTGTACTTCTCTATATAGACGAAGGTCCCCTCTCGAAGTTGCTTGATTTGAAATCCAAGGAAGAAGTTGAGCTCTCCAATCATTGACATCTCGAATTCCCTAGACATCATTTTGTCAAACTCATGACTAAAAGCTTCGTTAGTTGAACCAAAAATAATATCATCAACATAAATTTGACAAATGAACAAATCTCCGTTGATGTCCTTGGTGAAGAGTGTGGTGTCCACCCTCCCGATCTTGAATCCTTGCATGACGAGGAAGTCCCATAGTCGTTCATACCACGCCCTAGGTGCTTGCTTGAGCCCGTAGAGCGCCTTGTGCAACCTATACACATGGTTAGGATTCCTCGGATCTTCAAACCCGGGAGGTTGTTCAACATAAACAAGCTCGTTAATGTAGCCATTAAAAAAGCCATTTTTCACATCCATTTGATAAAGTCTAATACTATGATGTGAAGCAAAGGCGAGAAGTATACGGATGGCTTCTAGCCGGGCGACCGGGGCAAATGTTTCCCCAAAATTTAGTCCTTCAACTTGTGAGAACCCTTTGGCCACAAGTCTTGCCTTGTTGCGGACCACAACGCCATTCTCATCTTGTTTGTTGCGGTACACCCACTTTGTTCCGATGACGTTCTTGTCCTTGGGTCGCTCCTCCAACACCCAAACTTCATTGCGGATGAAGTTGTTGAGTTCTTCTTGCATGGCCATCACCCAATTTGGGTCTTAGAGCACTTCCTCAATGTGAGTGGGTTCTACACACGAAACAAAAGAGTAGTGCTCACAAAACGAAGCAACGTGGCGAGAACGTGTACGTACACCCCTTGACGGACTTCCAATGATTTGGTCCATTGGATGCGCCTTGGAGATGCGTCCATGCCTCATAAGCGGTTGTGAAGCACTTGGCGAAGGTGATGCGTGTTGTTCCTCTTGTGGTTGGACTTGATCATGGACTTCTTCTTCTTCTTGATGTTGCTGTGCTTGTGAGTCTTGAGTTGGCAATGGATCATTCTTCTCTACTTCGTCAACTTGAGGCGCCATAGAGGTGTTGTTGTTGGAACTTGAAGATCCCCCTTGATCATGGCCCTCTTCAACTTCCGGCTTGATGTCTCCAATGGTCATGTTCTTCATGGCTTCTCGTAGAGGCTCATCATCTATTTCATCATGACCAAAACTCTCCTCTTGGGAGCCATTAGTCTCATCAAACTCAACATCACAACTTTCTTCGACTAAACCGGAGGTTTGGTTGAATACTCGATATGCTTTTGAGTTTGATGCATAACCAAGAAAAATACCAACATCACATCTTCTTTCAAACTTACGGAGCCTTTTCTTGCGGTAGATGTAGCATTTGCACCCAAAGACTCGAAAGTAGGAGATGTTGGGCTTTCTCCCAATGAGAAGCTCGTACGTGGTCTTTTGAAGTAGTCAATGTAGGTAGACCCTATTTGCGGCATGGCACGCCGTGTTGATTGCTTCGGCCCAAAACTTCTCCGACGTGCCATAGTCATCAAGCATTGCTCTTGCAAGAGTGATGAGTGTCTTGTTCTTCCTTTCAACAACACCGTTTTGTTGGGGGGTGTATGTGGCCGAAAATTCATGCTTCACGCCTTCACGGTCACACCATTCCCCAATGTTGTAGTTCTTGAATTCAGTTCCGTTGTCGCTCCGGACCTTGATAATGGGAAGTTGGAATTCCCTTTGAGCGAGGTTGGCAAAGGTCTTGAACACTTCCGGAGTTTCACTCTTGTCACCTAAAAATAGAGTCCAAGCATAGCGAGAATAGTCATCAACAATAACGAGACAATAGAGGTTACCGCCAAGGCTTTGATATGTGGACGGTCCGAAGAGGTCCATGTGGAGTAGTTCAAGTGGCTTGGAGGTTGACACCATTGTCTTCATTGGGTGGTGTGAAGCAACTTGCTTCCCGACTTGACAGGTGCTACAAAGCTTGTTCTTCTCAAATGTGACATCCTTCACGCCGGTTACCATCCCAAGCTTGAATGACTTCTTGAGTTTGCTCATTCCAATGTGCGCTATGCGTCGGTGCCATAGCCATCCCAAGCTTGTCTTAGTGGAAAGACAAGTGGTCAAGCTAGCGTTCTTGTTGGCGAAGTCCACTAGGTAGAGATGTCCATGCCGGAATCCTTTGAAGACTATGTCTTGGCTAGTTTCACTACTCACAACAACATCATTCTTGCTAAATGTGCACGTTAGTCCAAGATCACATAGTTGTGCAATAGAAAGTAAATTAAAGCTAAGTGACTTAACGTACAAGACATTCGAAATGGACAAGTCATTTGAAATAGCAATTTTACCTAACCCAATTACCTTTCCCTTAGAGTTATCACCAAAGGTGACTTGTTCATGATTGCCAAGGTTTTCTATGGTGGTGAACATACCATCATTGCCGGTCATATGTTGAGTGCACCCGCTATCGAGTACCCAATGCTTTCCTCCGGCTTTGTAGTTCACCTACACACATGAATTCAATTTTTGGCTTTAGGAACCCAAGCCAACTTAGGTCCTTGTATGTATGATACAAGTGTTTTTGGGACCCAAAGTTGCTTGGGGAGCTTCCCCTTCATGCCCTTCATATCTTTGCCAATGAACCTAGCCTTCACCTTGCCTTGTACTTTACTCAAGAGATAATAATGATCATTGAAAGTAGATTTATAGTTAGTAGGCAATTTAGGAGAAGGTCGGTTAGGAAGAGGACACTCCCTTGTGTGGTGACCGGTGACCTCACAATGTTGGCAATAAGAACCAACTTCCTTGATGAAGCTTGTTCTTAGCTCCGGTGAGGGCACCTTTCCTTTGTTAGGCACCGGGAAGGATCCAAGTCCTCTCTTGTTGAATGCCTTAGCTTGTTGGAAGAGAATTTCCTTGTGCTTGACTTCTCCTTTTGAAAGTCTAGCCACACTAGTGCGGAGACTCTTAATTTCTTCCAACAAGTCCTTCTCACTAGCATTAGCTTTCATAGGCAAAGACTTGTGCAAAGCATTAGTGGCATGAGAAGTAATGGATATCTTATCATTAAGAGTTTGCTTCTTCATATTTTTCAATTCTTGATCAAGCATGTCATGAGTAAGGTTAAGTGTTTGATGTTCTTGTATTAACTTGTTGTGCTCTTCCAAGAGTGTTTGGTGTGCTAAGTCAAGTTCATGATTATCTATCTTAATTTTAGCATTTTCTTCCTCAATTTGCTTGACATGGGATTTGAGCATGTCATGCTCTTTAAGTATGCTTTTATACTTGTCAAGCAAATCAAGGTTAGTACTCTCAAGTTTAGCACGAGTTTCTTCAAGCACTTTAACCTTACTCTTTTCTCTCTTAATGATAGCATGATATTCATTTATCAAAGAAGTTAAATCATCGGGGGAAAGCTCATCATCGCTAGAGTCATCACATACCTTGGTGTTACCTTTCGCCATGAGGCACATGGGCGGTGGATGAAGAGGTGCATCATCATTGTTGGCGATGGCGAGGCCGGCCAAGCTTTCTTCTTCCTCTTCACTCTCTTCATCACTTGTTTCTTCATCAGTGACCCATTCATTTGCCTCACACATGAACACCTTTTGTGGGCCATTTCTCTTCTTTGGGAAGAGTCTTGCCTTCTTTCCCTTGTCTTGTTTCTTCTTCCCAAAGGCTCTTGGTTTGGGTTTGACCTCTTCTTCATCATCATCACTTTCTTCAAGCTTGCGTTGCTTGCCCTTGTAGTTCTCTCTCCTTTTGTCCGGTTTTGGACAATCATTGGAGATGTGGCCTTGATCACCACAATTGTAGCAAGTCTTGCGATCGTCTCTCCTTGGTAGGAACACTTTCTTCTTGGGATCAAAGGTGTATCCCTTCTTGGCGATCTTGGAGTTCAAGCGTGAGAACTTTCTCATCATCAAGGCAAGATCATCATCATCATCTTCACTTGATGCTTGCTCTTCTTCACTTGAGCTAGGATCAACCACCTTCTTCTTCTTCTTGAAGCTCGTTTTCTTGGTGGAGGCCTTTAGAGCAATAGTTTTTGATGATGATTGCTCCATCATCCCAAGTACACTCATCTCATGAGCGTGTATTTCTCCAATGAGCTCCGAAACTTCAATGTGGTCAAGTGACTCTTTTTGGAGCATGGAGTTGATGATGTTGTACTTTGGCTTGGGAAGAAGCATGAGGATCTTACGGTTGATGAGTCCCTTGCCAAGAGACGCAATGTCAAGAGCATTAATCTCCTCAATAAGAACATTTAAGCGTGAAAACATTTCATTAACATTTTCATGAGGAAGCATCTTAAATTCATCATATTTTGCTTTAAGCATGTGATATTTAAGTTCCTTTACACGAGATGAACCCTCATGAATTTCTATCAAGTAAGCCCAAATTTCACAAGCCTTTTCCTTACTAGCAATTCTAGAAAAGACATCTTGACTTATGCATTCATAGATTGCATTCTTAGCCTTAGCATCCCATTTAATTTGATCACCAACATAATTATGTTCTCCAAACCCCGCATGAGTCGCTTCCCATACTTTGGGAGCAATAGCCTCTAGGTAAGCGCGCATGCGTGCTTTCCAATAGGCAAAGTTCTTGCCCTCGAAGATAGGAACCGAACCCCCAACCTTGGCCATTTTCGCTCTCTAGCAGTGAAGCTAGAATGATCCTATGAGCAACCTTGCTCTGATACCAATTGTAAGGATCGAAACGCCTAAGAGGGGGGGTGAATTGGGCTTTCTTTCAAATTTTAAGACAATTAAAAATTAACAACTAAAGCCCAATTCCCTATGCGGTTTAACTATGCAATCAACGTAAATATAAGTTGCGGAATAAAGATTGCATAATGTAAAAAGGAGGGAGAGGAATGCAAACGCTAAAAGGACACGGAGACACAGAGTTTATCCCGTGGGTCGGCAAGATCACAAGGATCTTCCTACATCCACGTTGTGGCACCCACCGAAGGGTTTTGCCACTCCCAAGTCACCAAGACAAGGGAGTCTTCACTAATCTTCTCCGTTCGCCATCTCCGGCAAGGTTGAGCTCAAGCCTTGTACAATCCTTGATCTTCCGGGCTTCCACACACACCTTGGCAAGCTCCGGAAGGATCTCTTCAACCTCTCACTAGCCTAGAGACTCCAATCACATAGAATGGATGCACACAAGCTTTTCTCTAGCTAGATCTAGCCTATGCAAATGATCTAATGGGTGAAGAAGTGTAAGCTCTTGGTCTTGAGTGCTCTTGGATGTGTTGTTAGCTTCTGAGTGTCAAGACTTACCGTAATGACTGGCTTAGGGGGTATTTAAAGCCAACCTTCCCGAAATAGCCGTTGGAAAAGTAGGCTGACAGAACTTTATTGTACACATTGGATGATCCGATGTCTCCCCCTTGGTTATCATCGGTCTAATTAAGATGGCTGACGTCATGGTGTCAGATATGACTGTTGTTAGACCGATGTAGATTCATCTTCATCATTGGATGATCCGGTGGCTCTTCCTTCAGAATTATCTTGAACTTGAGGCTTACTGGAGTAATCAACCGATGTTCACACCTCTGTACATCGGATGATCCGGTGCTTCACTTGGTCCAATGATGTTGCAAACTGTACTGATGGACCGATGTGACTGAGCCATACATCGGATGATCCGGTGAGTGCTTTGCTCTGAGGTCTTCTTCTTCTATTGACACAACTCGACCGATGTAGTCAACTCAAAAATCATCGGATGATCCGGTGTGTTCAACTTGTTGACTTCGAGTTGTTTTGAGTTGTTCTTTTGGAATTTGAACTTGTGACCTCTTTGACACTTGTTTGAGATGTTGTTCTGATAGTCTTCAAGCATTGAGTGATGTCAAGTTAGAGCTTTCACTTCTTGCCTTCATATGATTCGATTTGATCTCATTAGTTGATTTTATATGGGTCTCCAATGTCATTTTGATTTCATTTGATTGAGTGATTAATTGGGACCTTGCATTCACAAATTCATTAGTAAAATCGAATGGTTGTCATTAATCACTGAAACCGTACCTCATGGGGCCTAGATGCTTTCAACCTCTCTCCACGAAATTAAGCGCAACATCGTACAATCCTTTGAGGATTCACTCTAGATCATTGGAGAGACACTTGAAACATCACATTGAGCTCTTGGTTTGATTCTCTAACACACTCCTGCGTTTCAATTGTAACTTTTGAGTGTGTTTTCGGTGACATTGTGTTTTGTAATCTAAGGGAGCTCTCAACGTGTGAGATCGCCCCTTGAATTCGGTTATTCACCCCTTTGTGATTAGTGGAAGAGGATTGGCCTTCGTGGCGATCCAACGAGGGTAGGGTTGGAGAAGACCCGGTCCTTTTGTGGACTCCTCAACGTGGACGTAGGTTGCCTTTGTGGTAGCCGAACCACGGGATAAATCATTGTGTCTTGTTTTAGTGTTCATCATTCTAATTAATCAAATCAATCTGGGGTTTCATACACATTGTTCATCTTACGTTAAATTGTTGAACATAAGACTTAATTGTGATATAATCCAGTATATAACTGTTAAACTGTTGTTTGATTCTATATTTCCGTTGTACACATAAAAGAATCAAACCAATCAATCAAGTTTAATCAACTTAGTCCGTGAACACCGGACTAGTCCGCACTTTACCGGACTAGTCCAATATCTCGGGTATTGAACTGGTTGTGAGTGTTGTAGGATCCGACAATTTTCAAAAGGGCCTATTCACCCCCCCCCCTCTAGGCCTATATTCAATTGGTATCAGAGCAGGTTCTTCAAGAAAGAGTCTAATCACTCGAAGAGATCATGTCGGACATGAAGGACGTCCACAAAATCAACAACCAAGAAGAGGTTAACAACGACAAGAACCAAAAAGTGGAGAAGTACCTCGAAGCCATTCAAGACTTCGAGGACGATGATGAGGAGACGCTGGAGCTAAAGGCACTCCTCAGAAAGAAGGCACTTTCCAAAGGGAAAGGGAAAGTTGAAGAGAAGAAGAAGGGGAGTAGTCACACTGACTACTCCCGATATACTTTTAACTATGATCGTCTAAATTCCAATAACAACCATTACTTATCTATCCCACTTGGAAAAGCCCCACACTTCGATGGAAGTGATTACTCAATGTGGAGGCAGAATATGAAGATGCATTTGATTTCCCTAAATCCAAGTCTATGGCATGTTGTATGTACAGGGATAAATATTCCGGATGACGACGAAGAGCTCACCCCAAGCCAAGAGCAGACCATTCATAGAAACGCTCAAGCCGCAGCTGTAATCACCTCCTCACTCAGTCGGTACGAGTTCACCAAGGTGGATGAACTCGAAATTGCTAAGGAGATATGGGATACTCTGCAAATGGCACATGAAGGTGACCGACATGTGCGTGAAGCAAAGATTGAGATGATCGAAGGCGAACTAGGAAGATTCGCAATTGAGGAAGATGAGTCACCCCAAGATATGTACAATCGATTGAAGACACTCGTTAACAAAGTTCGATCATATGGGAGCAAGAAGTGGAATGACCACGAGGTTGTAAAGCTCATCCTTAGAGCTTTTATGCCTCGCAATGTCACGCTATGTTCCATGATTAGAGAAAGCCCCGGATACAAAAAGATGAGTCCGGATGAATTGCTTGGAAAAATTATCAACTTTGAGATGATGGAAAAACAAGCTAAGCACGTCAAGGAAATTGCCGACCTCACCTCGGCTAAGAAGAAAGGGGTTGCTTTAAAGTTCACCCTCAAGCCTCTATCCAAAGAAGCAAGAGAAGCACAACTAGAGGAAGACAGTGACGAAGAGAGCAGTGAGCTAGATGAAGAGGACATGATATTATTCATGAAAAAGTTCAAGAGAATAATGAAGAAAAGACAAGGGACAAAATCAAGTGAAGGCAAGTACAAGGAAAGAACAAAGCCAAAGTTGAGACGGGTGTGCTATAATTATGGTGAGTATAACCACTTTATAGTTGATTGCCCATATGAGGAGAACAAGAAGAAGACCAAAGAATCCAAGCCTCAACCTAAGAAATTCTTAAAGAAAAAGAAACAAGCCGAACAAGCGCATATTGGGAAGGAGTGGGACTCAAACGATGAGTCCTCATCATCTGATGAAGAAGAGAAGGCTAGCTTAGCCATCGAGAGCACGTCCAAGAAATCTACACTCTTCCCTACACTCGGTGCAAGGAAGGGAAATGGCACTTGCCTTATGGCAAAGGAAGGTAAACGCAAGGTAATCATCAAAACCCCTTCTGTGCATTCCTACTCTAGCGATGATGAAATAGATAGTGATGATGAGGATATGCTAAATGGACTAGATAGGAAAATTGCATCAAAAATGAAATTTTTACTTGATCAACTTGTTGAGAAGGAGAGGTTAATCCATCGTCAAGAGGACATGATTATCTCCCAAAAGGAGGAGTATGTCGAACTTGACAAACTTCTAGAGCTTGAAAAGGAGAAAAACAATTCACTAGAGCTTGAGTTAGCTTCAAGCAAGAAAGCTTGCTTGGAGTTAATAGACCTCAAATGTTGCAATCAAGGACCAACTTGCTGACCTGATCAAGTTTAACAAGATCCTTGAAGTGCAAGTTAAGTCACTCAAGCTGAGTGAACCTTCCTCCTCTTCAAATTCACCTTCCCAACCCACTAAAACTTAGTTTGCTCATTTGTGCACATGTGGTAAAACTGACACCAGGTTGAAAGGGAAGTCAACCTCCACAAAGGATAAAAATCCTACCCAATGTGGCATATTTGACAAGGAGAAGATCAACTATGCACGAAGTGCATACTTCGTCCAAAGACCTCCAAATGTCAAATATTTCATTGGTTACTCTTATGATGAAAAGCAGCATGCTGGAAGTCATAAGAATAACAAGGGAAGGATTTCTTTTGTGAAGGGAAGACCCTCTCAAACTGGTAAGTCGAAGGATAAAAACTTGAACTCATACGAATACCGGACCAGTCCGGTTGGTGTCCGGACAAGTCCGGTCATCCGGACAAGTCCGACCCTCCAGACTAGTCCGGTTCATAAACAACAGCAGCTATTATTCAAAACTTTTCATGCCTCCTATGTGTTAATGAGAAATAATCTTGGCAATGTCTGTGCTTATTATGTTGGGCCACGCCATGGGATCACAAAATCCCATGTGTGGGTGCCCAAATGTATTGTAACTAACCTCCAAGGACCCAAGCAAGCTTGGGTACCTAAAACCAAAGCATAATGTGTTTTTGCAGGCCTATTCCTCTGGTGGATCCAAATGGGTGCTAGACAGTGGATGCACCAACCATATGACCGGAGAAAAGAGGATGTTCGTGGAATATGAAGAGAATGAGGATCCAAACGAGGGCATCTACTTCGGAGATAATAGTCAAGGAAGGGTGCTCGGTACCGGTAAAATTGCAATATCCCCTGAACACACACTTTCTCATGTTTTACATGTTGAATCTTTAGATTATAACCTGCTATCCATATCTCAACTATGTCACAAAGGTTATAATTGCTTGTTCACTAACGAGGGTGTGACCGTCTCTAGGAGGAGTGATGGTTCCATTGCATTCAAGGGTATGTTGAAGGGAAAGCTTTACCTTGTTGACTTCAACAAGGATAAAGCCAAACTCGACACATGCTTGATTGCTAAAACCAACATGGGTTGGCTGTGGCATAGACGGGTAGCGCATGTTGGTATGAGGAATCTTCAAAAACTCCTCAATGGCGATCACATCTGAGGTTTGAAGGATGTTGTTTTTGAGAAAGACATGCCTTGTAGCGTGTGCCAAGCCGGGAAGCAAGTTGGAGCACATCATCTCGCAAAGAACGTCATGACTACAACAAGACTGCTCGAACTACTTCACATGGACTTGTTTGGTCCAATTGCTTACATAAGCATCGGCGGTAACAAATACGGTTTAGTTATCATTGATGATTTTTCTCGCTTCACTTGGGTTTTCTTTTTGCATGATAAGTCAAAAACACAAGGAACACTCAAGAAGTTCTTCAAGCGAGCTCAAAACGGATTTTCATTGACAATCAAGAGTATTTGAAGCGACAATGGCACGGAGTTCAAGAACACACGAGTGGAGGAGTACCTTGATGAAGAGGGCATCAAGCACGAATTTTCAGCGCCATACTCGCCACAACAAAACGGAGTTGCCGAAAGAAAGAACCGAACACTCATAGAGATGGCAAGAACAATGCTCGATTAGTACAAGACTTCAGACCGATTTTGGGCGGAAGCGATTAACACCGCTTGCCACGCCGCAAATCGACTCTATCTTCATCGACTACTCAAGAAGACTCCCTATGAGCTACTTACCAGTAACAAACCAAACATTTCATATTTTCGAGTTTTCGATTCTCCATGTTATATCCTGAACAAGAAGCCTAGGACTTCAAAGTTCGCTTCAAAGTCCGATGAAGGTTTCTTTCTTGGTTATGATTCGAACACTTACGCCTATCGTGTTTTTAACAAGGCCTCAGGACTTGTTGAAGTAGCACGTGACGTAGTGTTCGATGAGACTAATGGCTCCCAAAAGGAGCAAGTTGATCCATGTGAATTAGGTAAAGAAGAAGCTCCTTGTCAAGCATTGAAAAGAATGGCTCTAGGCGAAGTTCGACCACAAGAGCCACCTTCACACGAACATGAGGAAAATGAACCACAAGAGGAGACCATCAATCAAGGGGGAGCTTCAACACAAGATCAACCACAAGAGTACGAAGATGATCAACAAGTCAATGAAGGCAACCACTTAGGGGAAGAAGCAGACAATCATGAAGGCACAACTCCTCAAGTGCCACACCCAAGAGTACACCAATGCGTCCAAAGGGATCACCCAATTGACAACATCATCGGTGACATCCAAAAGGGAGTAACCACTAGATCTCGCATAGCTAACTTTTGTGAGCATTATTCGTTTGTATCCTTTTTGGAACCACGCAGGATTGAGGATGCATTGAAGGATCCGGACTGGGTGGTGGCAATGCAAGAAGAATTGAACAACTTCAAGCGAAACGAGGTGTGGGAACTTGTGGCAAGACCCAATGCAAACATCGTCGGCACCAAGTGTGTCTTCCGCAACAAACAAGGCGAACACGAGGTGGTGACAAGGAACAAGGCACGACTTGTGGCCAAAGGGTACTCACAAGTCGAAGGTTTGGATTTCGATGAGACTTTTGCTCTAGTAGCTAGGCTTGAATCTATTAGAATATTACTTGCATATGCTACTCACCACGATTTCAAGCTGTATCAAATGGATGTGAAAAGCGCCTTCCTCAACGGACCGATCAAGGAAGAGGTGTACGTGGAGCAACCACCCGGGTTTGAAGACGAAGAGTTCCCCGACCACATATTCAAATTGCGTAAGGCTCTCTACGGCCTCAAACAAGCTCCTAGAGCTTGGTATGAGTGTCTTAGAGATTTCTTAATTGAGAATGGTTTTCAAATTTGCAAAGTAGATTATACATTATTTACAAAGAATTTAGGCAATGATCTCTTTATTTGTCAAATTTATGTTGATGATATAATCTTTGGGTCAACTAATCAATCTTTTTGTGAGGAATTTAGCAAAATCATGACAGACAGGTTTGAAATGTCAATGATAGGAGAATTAAAATACTTCTTGGGATTCCAAGTGCGGCAACAAAAGGAAGGAATGTTCATAAGCCAAACCAAGTACACGCAGGACATACTTAAGAAGTTTGGCATGGACAAGGCAAAGCCCATAAAGACCCCCATGGCAAAAAATGGCCACTTGGATCTCAATGAAGATGGACCTAACGTCGACCAAAAGGTATATCGCTCCATGATTGGATCTCTACTCTATTTATGTGCATCTAGGCCAGATATTATGTTGGGTGTATGTTTGTGTGCAAGATTTCAAGACAACCCTAAGGAATGTCACTTGACAGCCGTAAAAAGGATCTTGAGAAATTTAGTTCATACACCCAACCTTGGTCTTTGGTACCCAAAAGGCTCAAAATTCAATCTCATTGGTTACTCCGATGCAGATTATGCGGGGTGCAAAGTAGATAGAAAAAGCACCTCCGGCACATACCAATTCCTAGGGAGATCCTTAGTTTCTTGGTCCTCCAAGAAACAAAATTCCATTGCCCTATCCACAGCCGAAGTGGAGTATGTTGCAGCCGGGAGTTGTTGTGCACAACTCCTTTGGATGCGACAAACTCTAAGGGATTACGGGTACAATATGAACTGTATTCCTCTCCTTTGTGATAATGAGAGTGCCATTAAAATTGCCCACAATCCAGTTGAGCACTCTAGAACTAAACACATAGACATAAGACATCATTTTTCAAGAGACCATTCCATGAAAGGAGATATAACCATCTCACATGTCAACACCCAAAAACAATTGGCCGACATATTCACCAAGCCACTTGATGAAAAGCGTTTTTTGCGAACTCCGAAATGAACTAAATATCCTTGATGCTCGGAGTGTGGCTTGAAAAGTTGCATACATGTATGAATTCTTCAAAATGTTGATTTAATTGTGAAAATCATCTCTCTCAATTTTTTCTCGAAAAACTATGTTAATTACTAGATCTTGGTGAATTATGATCATTGTTTGGTTGTTGTATGCTTACTGGTCAAATTCATCAAGATTAATTGATTTGTTTTGCCCCTCTATTCTCTATTTATGAACCTTCAAATATATATGAATGGTCTATGCAAATTTCTCCTGGTGACCACAGACTAGTCCGTGGTTACCCGGACTAGTCTGCCCTTGCAGACTAGTCCGCTGAGTGCCACTTAGGCCGGACTAGTCCGATAGATCACGGACTAGTCTGATATAGCTCTCTGGATGAGTTCGGACTTGTCTGATTTTTCGTGTCCATAACCCTAGCCGCCACCAAACCCTAATTCCTCTCATCCCCACTCTTGCTCACACTCTCTCTCTCTCTTGCGCTCGAGCTCCCAAGGCGATTCCTTGCTCCCTCCATCAAAAAGGTGCGCATTTGGGCAGAAATCAAGCTTGAACTCGTGCGGATTGAAGCTAGCGGACTTGTCCGGGCTCCAACTCCCTAATCCTCAAGCTTCAATCGATTTCTTCGGTAATTTTCTCCCAAACCCTAGAAATCTTGTTTTTCTCCATTGTTGATCACATAGCCTAGCATCTTTCACTAGATACATGCTTATTTGATGTACTACGTGTATGCCGGACTTGTTATGCATTAGGAATCAGCCTTTGTCCAGTCTGTTAGGTTTTTGAGGATGAACACCAGACTAGTCCGATCCATGCACAGACAAGTCTGGTCCCCCGGACTAGTTCGTGCCTGTGCACCGGACAAGTCCGATGTTCCTGAACTTAAAACCTAATTCTTCAATTCCTCAATGCACTTCCTTGCTATCTCTTCATACCTATGCCTTGTATCACTTATCATCATTCTTGCAAATCATTCTCAGATCATGTCGAGCTCAAACGATGAAATCTCCGACTTTGAGGCCGAGATGGACCACGAGGTGGCACCACAGTCCTCGACGGGTCTTGGCAAGAAGCGCCAAGAAAGACCCTCCGAGCCAGCTCCTTCCCCTCCTCAGGTTCGGAGGAAGGTGTTGGCAAAGAAGTCAGTTTCGAAGGCAGCCGCATCATCAAGTGGCCCTCGCCAAGCAAAGGGCAAGGGCAAAGGGATAGCGACGGGTCCAGTCGGGCCTTTGAAGCTGCATGCTCCCAGGGAAGGGGTCCGGGACCCTACTGAGGAGAAGTTCAATGGCAAGGGTAGTGACTCGGCAGCAAAATTCAGAAGCATTGACTGGTATGGCAGGCCGAAGCAAGCTGCTGATGGAAGGTTCTGGTGCAACTTCCATGCTGATTTCTACAGATTGGTGTATCTGCTAATGAAGACATCGGTGGTGCGCAGTCAGTGGATTGACTGGGCACACCTTGGGAGGAAGAGATGCTCCGCATCTGATGAAGCCATTGCGGCAGCTGAAAGACATGGCTTGAAGGACCTCTTTTCCTTCAAGTACAACTAGAATGATGAAGTGGTGGCTCAATTCTATGCCACCTGCCATTTTGCGAGCGATGACGAAGAAAGAGTGACTTGGATGACTCATGGATCCAAGTACACTATCTCTTATGAGGAATTTGCTAGGATTCTGCATCTTGACACTTCCAGCAATGATAATGTGGTCATTCACAATGTTGGTGTCATCGACAAGGAGAGGATGAAGTTTCTCTATGAGACAAATTCAAAGTTCGTTCCTCCTTCCACAAAGAACATGAAGCCATTCTTTGTGGTGCTAAACCGAGTCTTGAGGAAGACCATTACCCCTAAGGATGGGGATGCAGGGAGTGTACAAGGATACCTCCAAACCTTGATGAAGATCATAAGCAAAGGGCGTACGTTTGATGTGTTTGACTACATATGGAATGATATGGTCAACATCTCCAGCACCCCCAACAAGTCATGTGGCTATGCTCCCTATCTCATGTTTATGATTGAGAAAGTCACAGGGATTGAGTTTGTGAAGGATGTGGAGCATACTCCCTTGAGGCCTCTGAAGCCTCAACCAGTGAATGTCCAGGCTGCTCCCTCGCCGACCTCCAGTCCCGAGGCACCGGCAAGATCAAGAGAAGGTGCTAGAGCTGTCCCTACTTCTAGGGAAGCCCCTGAGAGAGGATTAGCTAGTGGGATTCTCAAGTATCTGGCTGCCATATTCTCCTCCTGCAAGAAGGCCGAAGTGAGGGCCCATAAACTCAACCAGAAGAAAAAGGAGGACATGAAGTACATAAAGGCCAACGTGAAGCAAATCTGCCAAAAGCTGGAGATCGATCCCATTGGATCTCCAGTGATTTCCGAGGACTCTGACCCGGACTTCACTGAGCTCGCGCCCCTGAACCCCTCCGAGCTTGCCTACTTTGGCATTGGGGGCTTGAGTGGCTCCGTCCCTCCTCCTTCTCCTTCTCGTCAAGCTGATGATGAAGAAGACGACGACGACGACGAGAGGACCTACAATGAAGAGTGAAGACCCTAGGACCCTCCCCTCCTTCTTTTTGGTGTCTTGATGCCAAAGGGGGAGAGAGATTGAGGGGGAGTCTTAGCTTTAGCTGTAGGATGCGAGGAGAGAGCTCTTTTTATCTATCTTTGTGATTGTAATGATTTAACGTTGTTTCTAAGTTAACTTTGGTTCTGTGATGCAATGCTTACTTAATTTGAGAAGTATTTGTTTAAAACCTGTAATTTTGCTCCTGGAATGACATATGTGCTTTGTTTTGGTTGATTAATGCAAATTATGTCACTCTCAATGTCTTAATGTCTTAGTTATGCATCACACCATAAAGAATGCACATATGGATAATTCTTTCACTGCTTGATGTATTTTTGATTCATATGTGCATACTTTATGAAAATCTCAATTTTTGTGATATTTTGTGAAATCTCAATTGGTTGTCATCAATCACCAAAAAGGGGGAGATTGAAAGTGCATCTAGGACTCCCTTGTGGGTTTTGGATGATTTATGACAAGCAATTGGGATTCTAACTTATTTGTTGAGATGAATGCATGCCTATAATAGAAAAATGAGCAAAATACCAAAAAGAAGGGATGAAGAGGAGCAAAGTGGAAATGAGCTCAAGGAAAAAGAGTAGTAGATTATTGTGTATGGAGTGTGTTAAGGAAACACACTCCAAGAGCTCAATGATAATTTAAACACACACATTGCACAGAGTTACACAGGACCGGACTAGTTCGATCACAACCGGACTAGTCCGATAACCTTTCTGCACCAGATCGTACAAGTCCGATGTCTGTCGGACAAGTCTGATATCTTTCTAACTAGAATCGGACTAGTCCTCCCCAGTGCGGACTAGTCCTCAAAACACTACACAAGTCACACAAAATCGGACAAGTCCGTTATCAACCGGACTAGTCCGATATCCTTTCTGATCCACTTCGGACAAGTCCGATATTCACACGGACTAGTCCAAAAAACCCACTGATCTAAATTGGACATGTCCTCCCCAGTGCGGACTTGTCATCCAACACACTTAGGGTTTCACATGTCCGGACAAGTCCGATGGACATCGGACTAGTCCGAAGATTTCCAGTAGCGAAATCGGACAAGTCCGTTTTCACCCGGACTAGTCCGATATTTCGGGATACTTAGGGTTTGCAACACACAGCACACCGGACTAGTTCGTTGACCACCACGGACTATCCGAACTTTCTGAACCTTAATGGTGAATGTTGGCCTAGAGGGGGGGTGAATAGGCCTTCTTGAATTTTATCGGTTCCTGTAACACTTCAACAACGAGATCAAAAACAGATATAACGGACTAGTCCGGTAAAGTGCGGACTAGTCCGGATTTTACGGGCTAGGTTGATCAAGTTAGGTCAATTTGATTGTTTGTTGACTTTTGCAGCGGAAATATAAACTTTGTGATCAGTTCAATAGTTGTGTAACAGATTCTATTAAGAATATGACTTTATTTCAACTATTAACTTTGTATTCAACAAATCTAATCAAACCCTAGATAATGTTGATCAACTAGAATAAAGAACACAAATGAAAGACACAAGATTTATCCCGTGGTTCGGTTACCACGAAGGCAGCCTACGTCCACGTTGAGGAGCCCACAAAAGGGCCGGGTCTTCACTAACCCTTCCCTCGTTCGGATCGCCACGAAGGCCAATCCTCTTCCACTAATCACACAGGGGTAAATCACCGAGTTTAAGGGGCGATCTCACAAGTTGAGCGCTCCCTTGATTACAAGATTCAAGACCACCAATAACACACTTCAAAATATACAAACTGAGATGCAAGAGTGTGTTAGAGATTCAAACCAAGAGCTCAATCGCGTATCAAGTGCCCTCTCCAATGATCTACAAGTGATCTTCAATGTAGTGATCAATTTAGCACTTGGTTTTGTGGAGAGAGGTAGTTTTTGAGGCTCTTGGGAGGTGTGACGGCGCTAGGGTTCGAGAGTGTTTGAAAGTGGGCCGTGCACCTCTATTTATAAGGGGTTTCTGGAAGTTACCGTTAGGGTTCAGAAAATTCGGACTAGTCCGTGGTGGTGACCGGACTAGTCCGGTGTGCTGTGAGAAGCAAACCCTAAGTGTCCAGGAATATCGGACTAGTCCGTTTGAAAACGGACTTGTCCGATTTCACTTCTGGAAAACTTCGGACTAGTCCGATTGTCATCGGACTGGTCCGGACCTGTGAAACTTTTAGTGTTTAGGATGACAAGTCCGCACTTGGAGGACTTGTCCGATTTAGATCAGTGTGTATATCGGACTAGTCCGTGTAAACACCGGACTTGTCCGAAGTGGATCAGAAAGGATATCGGACTAGTCCGGTGGAGACCGGACTTGTCCGATCTAGTGACCTGTGCACTGTGTTGAGGACTAGTCCGCACTGGGGAGGACTAGTCCGAAGTGGAACAGAAGAATTATCGGACTAGTCCGGTGATGACCGGACTTGTCCGATCTTGTGCAGAATGTGATATCGGACTAGTCCGGTGGACATCGGACTAGTCCGGTCCTGTATAGCTTTGTGCATGTGTGTGTGTGATTAAATGAGATTGAGCTCTTGGGTGTGTTTCCTTAACACACTCCACACATACTAAACTACTAGTTTCTTCTCCTTGAGCTCAAATCCATTTTCCTTCTCAATTTCCTCTTTTTGGCACTTTGCTCATCTTTCATCATTTTTCTGCATTCATCTCAACAAAAGAATTAGGATCCCAATTGCTTGTCATAAATCATCCAAAACCCACAAGGGAGTCCTAGATGCACTTTCAATCTCCCCCTTTTTGGTGATTGATGACAACCAATTGAGATTTCACAAAATGAGGTATAAAATGAGATTTTTCATAAAGTGTGCACATATGACTCAAAAATGCATCAAGCAACAAGAGAATCATTCATATGTGCATTCTTTATGGTGGGATGCATACTAAGAGCATGAATGCATTAAGAATGACAGAATTTGCATTGATCAACTAATATCAAGTGAATACAGCATTTCAGGAGCAAAAATTCAGATTTCATCACACACTTGCAAATTAACTGAGCAATTTAACATAGGACCAAACATGATATGAAAATAGCGTTAAACAATTACAATCACAAATAGAAAATACATGGAGACTCTCTCCTCGCATTCTATGCAGCTAAAGCTAAGTCTAGAAGCTCCCCCTCAATCTCTCCCCCTTTGGCATCAAGACACCAAAAAGAGAGAGAGGGAGGTCCTAGGGCTTCACTCTTCGCTGTCAGTCCTCTCATCGTCTTCATCATCTTCATCGCTTTCTTCTTGGCGAGGTTGAGAGGGAGGAGGAGGAACGGAGCTGCTCGAGCCCCCAATGCCAAAATAGGCAAGCTCGGATGTAGTCAAGGGGCTGAGTTCAGTGACGTCCAGATCAGAGTCTTCAGAAATGGCTGGAGACCCTATTGGGTTGATCTCCAGTTTCTCACTCAGCTGCTTCACATTTGCTTTTATGTACCTCATGTCTTCTTTCCTCTTCTGGTTGAGCTTATGAAGCTTCACTTCAGTTTTCTTGCAGGAGGAGAGAAGAGACACCAAGTACTTCAGGATCCCACTGGCGGATCCTTTCGTAGGGGCTTCCCTGGAGGGAGGAGGAGCCCTAGCAGCTTCTTCTTGTCTTGCCGGTGCCTCGGGGCTTGAGGCCGGCGATGGAGGAGCTTGGACAATTACTGGCTGAGGCTTCTGAGGCCTCAGTGGAGTGTGCTCCACATCCTTCACGAACTCGATCCCTGTGACCTTCTCGATCATAAACATCAAGTAGGGGGCATAACCACAGGATCGGTTGGGGGTGCTTGAGATATTGACCATATCATTCCAGATATAGTCAGCCACATCAAACTTTCTGTCCTTGCTTATGACCCTCATCAGGGTCCGGAGGTAGCCTTGTACACTCCCTGCATCCCCATCCTTGGGGGCTATTGTCTTCCGGAGGATTCTATTGAGCACAACAAAGAAAGGCTTCATATTCTTGGTAGAGGGAGGGACATACTTGGAGTTGGGCTCATACATGAACTTCATCCTGTCCCTCTCAATGACCCCTATGTTGTGGATAATGAGGTGGTCATGTCCTTCAGACTCAAGGTGCAGCAAACTGGCAAACTCTTCTTGAGTAATTGAGTACTTGGATCCATGAGTCATCCAAGTCACACTTTCCTCGTCTTCACTGGAGAAGTGGCACGTTGCATAAAACTGTGCAATCACTTCATCATTCCAGTTATATCTGAAGGCAAACAAGTCCTTCAGTCCGTGTTTCTCAGCAGCTGCAATAACCTCATCAAAGGCTGCACACTTCTTCTTCTCCAGGTGGGCCCAGTCAATCCATTGACTGCGCACCACTGGGGTCTTCATAGGCAAATAGACCAATTTGTAGAAGTCCGAGTGGAAATTGGACCAAAATCTGCCATCTGCTGCTTGCTTGGATCTTGCATAGCAGTCTACCCCTCTCAGCTTAGCAGCCACCTCGCTGCCCTTGCCAGTGAACTTCTCTTCATTTGGGTCCCGGGCCCCTTCTCTGGGGGCATGCAGCTTGAGGGGCCCAACTGGCCCTGTGGCAACTCCTTTGCCCTTTCCTTTGGTTTGTCGAAGGCCACTTGAGGAGGTGCCGGCCTTCGATGCAGCTTTCTTCACACACACTTTCCTTCTGACTTGGGGAGGTGAGGGAGCTGGCTCGGAGGGTTTCTCTTGGCGTTTCTTGCCAAGACCCGCCGAGGGCCGAGGTGCCACTTTGGACTCAAAATCGGACATTTCGTAGTCAGAGCTCGACATGATCTGAGAATGAGTGATCAAGGTAAAATACAGGTTATACAAGGTATTGGTGAGATAATATGGCAATGGAAGGCATTAGGGAATGAAGGAATTAGGTTTTGGTTCAGAAACAACGGACTTGTCCGGTGCACAGGCACGGACTAGTCCGGTGGACCGGACTTGTCCGTACATGGACCGGACTAGTCCGGTATTCATCCGCAAAAACCTAACAGATTGGGTAAAATTTGATCCCTAAGCCAAAAATAGTCTAGCATACACGTAGTACACCTATTGGACATGTAACTAGTGAAGAATGCTAGGCCAAACGATAAGCAATGGAGAAATTTGCGATTTCTTAGGGTTTGAAGAAAATTTACCAAGAAATCGAAGGAGGCTTGAGATTTTGGGGGTTGGAGGCCGGACTTGTCCGCTAACTTCAATCCCCGAGTCTTCAAGCTTGATCTCCGCCCAAGTTTGAGGCTTTTCGACGGAGGAATCGAGTATTTGCCTTGGGAGCTCGAGCGCAAGAGAGAGAATGCTTGGGGCGAGTGTGAGAGTGAATGAATTAGGGTTTGGTGGCGGCTAGGGTTAAGGACACGAGAAATCGGACAAGTCCGGACATGACCGGACTAGTCCGAAGTCGTCCAGAGACTTATATCGGACTAGTCCGTGGTCTGTCGGACTAGTCCGGCCTAACCGGCACTCTGCGGACAAGTCTGCAATGGGCGGACTAGTCCGGGTAACCACGGACTTGTCCGTGGTCACCAGGAGAGAAAGGCATAGCCCATTCATATATATTTGAAGGTTCAATATTAGAGATTAGAGAGACAAAACAATTCAAATGATCTTGATGAATTTGACCAGTAAGCAAACAACAATCATACTATGATCAAAGTTCATCAAGATCTAATAATTGACATAGTTTTCGAGAGAGAAAAGTGAAGAGGGATGATTTTCACAATTCAATCAAAATTTTGAAGAAACATACAGGTATGCAACTTTTCAAGCCACACTCCGAGAATCAAGAACATTTAGCTCATTTCGGAGTTCACAAAAGCGTTTTTCATCAAGTGGCTTGGTGAATATGTCGGCTAATTGTTTTTGGGTGTTGACATGAGAGATGGATATGTCTCCTTTCATGGAATGGTCTCTCAAGAAGTGGTGTCTTATGTCTATATGTTTTGTTCTAGAGTGCTCAACTGGATTGTGTGCTATTTTAATGGCACTCTCATTATCACAAAGGAGAGGAATATGGTTCATATTGTAACCATAATCCCTTAGAGTTTGTCGCATCCAAAGAAGTTGTGCACAACAACTCCCGGCTGCAACATACTCCGCTTCGGCTGTGGATAATGCAATGGAATTCTGTTTCTTGGATGACCAAGAAACTAAGGATCTTCCTAGAAATTGGCAAGTGCCGGAAGTACTTTTTCTATCTACTTTGCACCCGGCATAATCTGCATCGGAATACCCAATGAGATTGAATTTTGAGCCTTTTGGGTACCAAAGACCAAGGTTGGGTGTATGAACTAAATATCTTAAGATTCTCTTAACGGCTGTCAAATGACATTCCTTGGGGTTGGCTTGAAATCTTGCACACAAGCAAACACTCAACATGATGTCTGGCCTAGATGCACATAAATATAGTAAAGATCCAATCATGGAGCGATATACCTTTTGGTCGACGCTCGTTCCATCTTCATTGAGGTCCAAGTGCCCATTCGTTGCCATGGGAGTCTTTATCGGCTTTGCTTTGTCCATGCCAAACTTCTTGAGGATGTCCTGCGTGTACTTGGTTTGGCTTATAAAAGTTCCTTCCCTTTGTTGTCGCACTTGGAATCCCAAGAAGTACTTCAATTCTCCCATCATCGACATTTCGAATCTCTCTGTCATAATTTTGCTAAACTCTTCACAGAAGGATTGGTTAGTTGACCCAAAAATTATATCATCAACATATATTTGGCAAATAAAAAGATCATTATCCAGATTTTTTGTGAATAACGTATAGTCTACTTTGCCAATTTGAAAACCATTATCTATTAAAAAATCTCTAAGGCACTCATACCAAGCTCTAGGAGCTTGTTTGAGGCCATAGAGAGCCTTACGCAGTTTATACACGTGATCGGGGAACTCTTCGTCTTCAAACCCGGGTGGTTGCTCCACGTACACCTCCTCCTTGATCGGTCCGTTGAGGAAGGCGCTTTTCACGTCCATTTGATACAGCTTGAAATCATGGTGAGTAGCATATGCAAGTAATATTCTAATTGATTCAAGCCTAGCTACTGGAGCAAAAGTTTCATCGAAATCCAAACCTTCGACTTGTGAGTAACCTTTGGCCACAAGTCGTGCCTTGTTTCTTGTTACCACACCGTGTTCGTCTTGCTTGTTGCGGAAGACCCACTTGGTGCCTACAACATTTGCATTGGGTCTTGCCACAAGTTCCCAGACCTCGTTTCTCTTGAAATTGTTCAACTCTTCTTGCATCGCCACTACCCAGTCCGGATCCTTCAATGCATCCTCAGTCCTGCGGGGTTCCAAAAAGGAGACAAACGAGTAATGTTCACAAAAATTTGCTATGCGAGATCTAGTGGTTACTCCCTTTTGGATGTCGCCGATGATGTTGTCGATCGGGTGATCCCTTTGAATGCATTGGTGCACTCTTGGGTGTGGTACTTGGGGAGTCGTGTGTTGGTGATCATCTTCTTCTCCCCCTGAGTTGTTGTCCTCGTTGATTTGTTCATTACGTTCGTACTCCTGTGGTTGATCTTGTATTGAGGCTCCCCCTTGATGGTTGATTTCATCTTGTGGTTCACTTTCATCTTGTATTTGTGACATTGACTCTTGTGGTCGTACTTCGCCTAGAGCCATTCTCTTCAATGCTTGATAGGGGGCTTCTTCTTTACCTAATTCACATTGATCAACTTGCTCCTTTTGGGAGCCATTAGTTTCATCGAACACTACGTCACGTGCCACTTCAACAAGTCCGGAGGACTTGTTGAAGACACGATAGGCGTAAGTGTTCGAATCATAGCCAAGCAAGAAACCTTCATCGGACTTCGAAGCGAACTTTGAAGTCCTGGGCTTCTTGTTTAAAATATAGCAAGGAGAACCAAAAACTCGAAAATATGAAATGTTCGGTTTGTTACCGGTGAGTAGCTCATAGGGGGTCTTCTTTAGTAGTCGATGAAGATAGAGGCGATTTGTGGCGTGGCAAGCTGTGTTGATTGCTTCCGCCCAAAATCGGTCCGAAGTCTTGTATTCATCGAGCATAGTTCTTGCCATTTCTATGAGCGTGCGGTTCTTCCTTTCGGCAACTCCATTTTGTTGTGGGGAGTATGGTGCTGAAAATTCGTGCTTGATTCCTTCTTTTGGGTCCTCGTTCACTTCATACTCCACAAACATCCTCCTTTCTCCGGTCATATGGTTTGTGCATCCACTGTCTAGCACCCATTTGGATCCACCGGAGGAGTAGGCCTGCAGAAACAAGTTACGCCTTGGTTTTAGGTACCCAAGCTTGCTTGGGTCCTTGGAGGTTAGTGACAATACATTTGGGCACCCACACATGGGATTTTGTGTTCCCATGGCGTGGCCCAGCATAATAAGCATACACTTTACCAATATTGTTTCTCATTAATACATATGAAGCATCGAAGGTTTTAAACAGGAGTTGTTGCTGATTATTGGTCGGACTAGTCTGTGTGACCGGACTTGTCCGGATGACCGGACTTGTCCGGACCACAACCGGACTAGTCCGGTTTTCATGAGAGTTCAGATTTTTAGTTTTCGTGCTGCCGGGTTGTGAGGGTCCTCCTTTCACAAAGGTAATCTTTCCCTTGTTATTCTTATGATTTCCAGCTCTTTGCTTTCCATCATAGGAATAACCAATGCCATACTTGACATTTGGAGGTCTTTGGACCAAATATGCACTACGTGCATAGTTGATCCTTTTCTTGTCAAATATTACACATTGGGTAGGGTTTTTGTCCTTTGTGGAGGTGGACTTTCAACCTGGTGTTTATCTTTTCACATTTGCAGATATGAGTATTATTACTTGCAGTGGATTGAGAAGGTAGGCTTGAAGAGGAGGAGGGTTCACTAAGCTTGAGTGACTCAATTTGCACTTCAAGGATCTTGTTGACCTCGATCAGGTCATCAAGTTGGTCCTTGATTGCTACATTTGAGTTGGTTAGCTCCAAGCAAGTTTTCTTGCTTGAAGCTAGCTCAAGCTCTAGTGAGTGGCTTCTTTCCTTTTCATGAACTAGAAGATTGTCAAGTTCCACATGCTTCTCCTTTTGGGAGATAATCATGTCTTCTTGACGATCGATTAGCTCTTCCTTCTCAACAAGTTGGTTAAGCAAGAATTTCATTTTTGCAGCAGTTTTTCTATCTAAGCCAGCTAGCATATCTTCATCACTATCTAAATCATCATCACTTGAATAAGAATGTAAGGAAGGAGTTTTGATATTTACCTTGCGTTTACCTTCCTTAGCCATGAGGCAAGTCCCATTTGCCTTCTTTGCACCGAGCGTGGGAAAGAGTGTGGGTTTCTTGGACACGCTCTCGATGGCTATGCTAGCCAATTCTTCTTCATCGGACGATGAAGACTCATCGTTTGAGTCCCATTCCTTTCCAATGTGTGCTTGTTCAGCTTGTTTCTTCTTCTTGAAGAACTTCTTTGCTTGAGGCTTGGACTCTTTGTTCTTCTTCTTATTGTCCTCATACGGGCAGTCGACTATAAAGTGGTTGTATTCACCACAGTTATAGCACGCCCGCCTCATCTTTGGCTTCGTCCTTTCTTTGTATTTTGCTTCATTTGATTTTGTTCCTTGTCTTTTCTTCATAATTCTCTTAAACTTCTTCATGAACAAAATCATATCTTCTTCATCTAGCTCGCTGCTTTCATCATCGCTGTCCTCCTCAAGCTGTGCTTCTCTTGCTTCTTTGGATAAAGGCTTGAGTGAGGACTTTAGGGCAACTCCCTTCTTCTTGGCCGATGTGAGGTCGGCTATTTCTTTTACGTGCTTGGCTTGCTTCTCCATCATCTCAAAGTTAATGATCTTGCCAAGCAGTTCATCAGGAGTCATTTTCTTGTACCCCGGACTCTCTCGGATCATAGAGCAAAGTGTAACATTGCGAGGCATGAAAGCTCTAAGGATGAGCTTTACAACCTCGTGATCATTCCACTTTCTGCTCCCATATGATCGAACCTTGTTCACAAGCGTCTTCAGTCTGTTGTACATGTCCTGGGGTGACTCATCTTCCTCAATCGCGAACCTTCCTAGTTCGCCCTCAATCATTTCAATCTTGGCTTCCCTCACATGTCTGTCACCTTCATGCGCTGTTTGTAGGGTATCCCAGATTTCTTTGGCAATTTCTAATCCGTCCACCTTTGTGAATTCATCTCGACTTAGAGATGAGGTGATGACGGCTGCGGCTTGTGCATTCCTGTGGATGGCTTGCTCTTGACTTGGCGTGAGCTCTTCGTCGTCATCTGGGATATTGATTCCTGTGCACACAATATGCCATAAACTTGGGTTAAGGGAAATCAAGTGCATCTTCATGTTTTGCCTCCACATAGAGTAGTCACTCCCATCGAAGTGTGGGGCTTTTCCAAGGGGAATGGATAGATAGTGATTGCTGTTAGAATTTAAGCGGTCATAATTAAAAGGATATCGGGAGTAGTCGGTGTGACTACTCCCCTTCTTCTTTTCTTCAACTTTGGCTTTCCCTTTGGAAAGCGCTTTCTTTCTAAGGAGAGCTTTCAGCTCCAATGTCTCCTCATCATCATCGTCAAAGTCTTGAATGGCTTCGAGATACTTCTCAAGCTTTTGATGCTTGTCATTGTTCATCTCTTCCTGGTTGTTGATCTTTTGGACTTCCTTCATGTCCGACATGATCTCTTCGAGCGGTTGCACTCTTTCTTGAAGAACCTTGCTCTGATACCAATTGAATGTTGGCCTAGAGGGGGGGTGAATAGGCCTTCTTGAATTTTATCGGTTCCTGTAACACTTCAACAACGAGATCAAAAACAGATATAACGGACTAGTCCGGTAAAGTGCGGACTAGTCCGGATTTTACGGGCTAGGTTGATCAAGTTAGGTCAATTTGATTGTTTGTTGACTTTTGCAGCGGAAATATAAACTTTGTGATCAGTTCAATAGTTGTGTAACAGATTCTATTAAGAATATGACTTTATTTCAACTATTAACTTTGTATTCAACAAATCTAATCAAACCCTAGATAATGTTGATCAACTAGAATAAAGAACACAAATGAAAGACACAAGATTTATCCCGTGGTTCGGTTACCACGAAGGCAGCCTACGTCCACGTTGAGGAGCCCACAAAAGGGCCGGGTCTTCACTAACCCTTCCCTCGTTCGGATCGCCACGAAGGCCAATCCTCTTCCACTAATCACACAGGGGTAAATCACCGAGTTTAAGGGGCGATCTCACAAGTTGAGCGCTCCCTTGATTACAAGATTCAAGACCACCAATAACACACTTCAAAATATACAAACTGAGATGCAAGAGTGTGTTAGAGATTCAAACCAAGAGCTCAATCGCGTATCAAGTGCCCTCTCCAATGATCTACAAGTGATCTTCAATGTAGTGATCAATTTAGCACTTGGTTTTGTGGAGAGAGGTAGTTTTTGAGGCTCTTGGGAGGTGTGACGGCGCTAGGGTTCGAGAGTGTTTGAAAGTGGGCCGTGCACCTCTATTTATAAGGGGTTTCTGGAAGTTACCGTTAGGGTTCAGAAAATTCGGACTAGTCCGTGGTGGTGACCGGACTAGTCCGGTGTGCTGTGAGAAGCAAACCCTAAGTGTCCAGGAATATCGGACTAGTCCGTTTGAAAACGGACTTGTCCGATTTCACTTCTGGAAAACTTCGGACTAGTCCGATTGTCATCGGACTGGTCCGGACCTGTGAAACTTTTAGTGTTTAGGATGACAAGTCCGCACTTGGAGGACTTGTCCGATTTAGATCAGTGTGTATATCGGACTAGTCCGTGTAAACACCGGACTTGTCCGAAGTGGATCAGAAAGGATATCGGACTAGTCCGGTGGAGACCGGACTTGTCCGATCTAGTGACCTGTGCACTGTGTTGAGGACTAGTCCGCACTGGGGAGGACTAGTCCGAAGTGGAACAGAAGAATTATCGGACTAGTCCGGTGATGACCGGACTTGTCCGATCTTGTGCAGAATGTGATATCGGACTAGTCCGGTGGACATCGGACTAGTCCGGTCCTGTATAGCTTTGTGCATGTGTGTGTGTGATTAAATGAGATTGAGCTCTTGGGTGTGTTTCCTTAACACACTCCACACATACTAAACTACTAGTTTCTTCTCCTTGAGCTCAAATCCATTTTCCTTCTCAATTTCCTCTTTTTGGCACTTTGCTCATCTTTCATCATTTTTCTGCATTCATCTCAACAAAAGAATTAGGATCCCAATTGCTTGTCATAAATCATCCAAAACCCACAAGGGAGTCCTAGATGCACTTTCAAATGGTAACTTTTAGAAACCCCATATAAATAGAGGTGCACGACCCAATTTCATATACGCTCGAACCCTAGCGCCGTCACACCTTCCAAGAGCCTCAAAAACGACCTCTCTCCACGAAATTAAGCGCAACATCATCCAATCCTTTGAGGATCCACTCTAGATCATTGGAGAGACACTTGCAACATCACATTGAGCTCTTGGTTTGATTCTCTAACACACTCCTGCGTTTCAATTGTAACTTTTGAGTGTGTTTTTGGTGGCATTGTGTTTTGTAATCTAAGGGAGCTCTCAACGTGTGAGATCGCCCCTTGAATTCGGTTATTCACCCCTTTGTGATTAGTGTAAGAGGATTGGCCTTCGTGGCGATCCAACGAGGGTAGGGTTGGAGAAGACCCGGTCCTTTTGTGGACTCCTCAACGTGGACGTAGGTTGCCTTTGTGGTAGCCGAACCACGGGATAAATCATTGTGTCTTGTTTTAGTGTTCATCATTCTAATTAATCATCTCAATCTAGGATTTCATACACATTGTTCATCTTACGTTAAATTGTTGAACATAAGACTTAATTGTGATATAATCCAGTATATAACTGTTAAACTGTTGTTTGATTCTATATTTCCGTTGTACACATAAAAGAATCAAACCAATCAATCAAGTTTAATCAACTTAGTCCGTGAACACCGGACTAGTCCGATATCTCTGGTATTGAACTGGTTGTTGAGTTTTGCAGGATCCGACAATTTTCAAAAGGGCCTATTCACCCCCCCTCTAGGCCTACATTCATCACCCCTCCTTCCACACATTGGCGGATCCTGGTCAAGGCAGGGTTGAAGGCCTCTGACAGCACCAAAACCTCACTCCATGCGTCCGTGTCAACATTGGGAAGACCCTTAGGCAACTCCAGCTTCTCGTGCTCCTCTGCCGTGACGATAATTCAATTCTTCTTCCAGTCGTCCCACTTGCCGGAAGGAAATGACCTCAAGTACTTGTGGAGGCATTTCTTGCACTTCACAAAATAGTAGAAGCCAAGATACTCGTTACTCTTGCCAGTGGTGTGGATGGTGAAGAAGGTACGGAAAAGCTCGACGCAGGGGGGAATACCCACCCACATCTCGTAGAAGTGGACAAATGTTGACACAAGAAGAATAGTGGGGGCCAAGGTGGTACAACTGCAGACTATAGAAGTCTAACAGCATCAAGAGAAAAGTTGAGAAAGGTGGGATCAGTCCCACCACGGCGTATGCAGAAAAGTACACCATGTCGCCGCCGCGCTTATTCTTGAACGGGAGCTCGTCGGCGCGGACCAGGTGGTTGAAGGAGTCGCTGGACCACTCCATGTAGGTCCGGACCTTCTTCAAATCATCATCGGTCGTGAGACGACTCTTGCGGAGACCCAACTCCATCGCAGCACGGTGGGGCGAGAGAGAAAAAACAAGAAAAAGTTTGGAGGATTCGAGCGCAAGTTCAAATGAAGGCGTAAGGAATCCCCAAACCGTGCGCGCTTTCCTTCTTAAGTAAGCCCCTGCAATGCTTGGATGGAAACCGCAAAAGGGCCAAGGATACAGTTCAAAAATTTCACCCTTCCAATGACAAAGGGGCCCGGGGCCACCCAGGCGATCAGGTCAAGGTCCTTACCCCAGGCGAACAGTTGTCATGATGAGAGGCGGGAAACCCAAGGGCGGCGGCCTGACAAGGTGCGCGGAACCGATACGGTTTTCGTATCGGGAACCGACGACCTTCAATTGCGTGAGATCCGCACGCGCATATCTCACGTGCCACATCCTGAAGATGTCACACGGCGATGGTTTAACTGTGAACCACCACCTCAACAACACACCCAAAAACCCGTGAAGACACAGCGCAAAAATCGAAAGATGTACCCACCTCTGACAGAATGACTTAATCCAAAAGGTCTCTCCCAGAGGTGGGCCCAGGGGGGCACTATCGGTACCCTGCGTACCAGATACCCCTTGGAACTGCAAAGAGTTCAAAGGAACTCCACCTATCTGCGTTGAAGACCCTCGAAGGCTCCACTTCTCACTCGCAACCGGACCTGCCTCCCGCATATGGTTAGTTTCAATGCCGCCACGTGTATCAAAAAACCGGAGCTACATTTTATATATGGGAAAGCTCCGGACTAGATACCTGTGTGGCACCCCCGGACCTAACTCCCGACAGAGGGAAGCTCCAACACCAACACGTGTACAAAAGCACCGGACCTACTCGTCCAAGACGGTAAGCTCCGGAGCTGCCACACATCTAATCGCCGGACCTTCAACCTTAACAGGCAGATTGGTGGACCTCCAATGGCTCGGACCTTCAAGGAATATTAAAGACTTCAAGACCTGATTACGTGTCATTAATGTTATCTTAATAACACATGATCGGATGACCCTTAATACCAGTAACGCCACCATTAAAGGGCGTTATCACGCTATTAAGGGGAATTAAGCACATTAATTGTGTATTAGGCATCAGTAACCGCCAAGACCACATGTCGGGCCAGGCTAATGATGTAACGGCCAGCCCTTGTACTATAAAAGGATTGTCCAAGTGATACACAGGGGCTGGTCTGAGACTTTTTTGGCCTCTCTCTCACACTAGCGCTCAGACGCTCAATACAACAATAACACACACCCGTGGAGTAGGGTATTACGCTTAGGCGGCCCGAACAACGTAAACTCGTGCCAAATTGTCATCTTGCTCTGAATCTCTGCGTGCCCCAATCGAACTAAGAAACTCCGCGGGCTGTCAACGGTAGTACCGGGAGAATTGCCAGAATCAGACTCCGACAATATTGAACACCAGCCGTCCACACTGTGACGAGCCGTCCACAGTGTGGACAACTCGTCCAATAGGTGGACAACTCGTCCACAAGGTGGACGATTTGTCCACAATGTGGACGATTACATGTCTCTATCGTCTATATAAGAGTGACTCCGCATCGTCACCACAATCCCATCATCACACTCATTACATACATCGTCTTACCATGGACGGACCTTACTCGCCACTAAACAACAAAGAGAGAGTCAACATCTCCCAAGGATTACAACCGCCAATTTGTCTATGCGGCACTGATTGTCGGTTTGTTAAAGATCTTAGGTTGGGGGACACTTATGGTTTGAGACTCTGGATGTGTAATAATTATGAGTATGATCCTCCTCATAGGACCTGTCTATTTTTTCCCAATGGCAGAACTCAGGTAAAATACTTACAAACCCCTCATACTATTTCATATTTACATTTTCATTCTACTATTTATAATGACACATTTATAATCACGCAATCTACATCGCCTCTTTGCGAGTTCGTACAATACGTCGATCACGAACAAACAGCTGAACAGATCGAGTATGTCTATAGCACGCATAAATCTGTTGTAAGGAACTTCCTCTATCAAATAGAGTGAGACGAAAGAGTTGAGAGTGACAAGAGGAAGAGAGCTGAACAGGAAGAGCAACATCGTAAGCGTCAAGAAGAGCGTTGCCGAGAGCAAAAAGAGTATCGTCGCAAGTGTCAAGAGGAGGAACGTATGGCACGACAGGCAAGAAAGACTGAGAGGGAGCACATGCGTGAAAGAGCACGTCGCACAAGGGAAGCTGGATCAGAAGCATTCCGGAAGAGAAAATATTCCCGTTGCACTCAATAAAATCTACATGAAATATGCTCGGCTTTAATTTCAACTAAGGTGTGTTAGGAGTAGGTTGGTGCATGTAGATTAGATATTATTTAGTGCATCATACACACACTATTTCTATCGTCGTTTCTATTTTTCTATTCTTAAATATGTGTTATTTGCCTTATGTATCGTAGTCATAAAGAGACAGAGAACAAACACTTATTTGTGAACTTTGTAATGTATGCAATCGTCGAGTCTTATAATGAAATGTATCTATTTGTCACTTTTGTATTATGTTCATAATTCATATTTCAAAAGAACATAATAATTCATTCTACATATCGAAAGTTTGTGCAACTCATTGCATGCAATCATGACAATGTACATTACCTTTACTTCCATAACAACATCTTCCAAATATGTTCTGGACTATTTTCAAGTAACTGTCGAAATTTGAATACGGTAGAGGCAAAATTACTTAGTTTCAACTATGTGATCCTACTGCATTATTCAAATGCACAGAACATTTCACTTGTTACACCAAAGTTTAGATAAGTCATTTTTCAAAATAACAACAAAGTGTATTACATTTACTTCTGTAAAAACATTTCCAAAAATTATTTTTAACTATTTTTAAACTGATGACAAAAACAGAAGAGACGAAGGGCATTCGATAACCAGGCAAGCCGTCCACGCTGACGTGGCTGTCATGTCGTCCTGCCGTTCACAGAGTGGACGGCTCCTAAGGCAATTGCAAAAAAAAAAAATTCGGGCACTATTAATATTAAATAATAAATTAATGATGCTAAAATAAAAAAATTCCAGTATGATACGGCTAGTTGCATTCGGCCTTGGCCCACTGCAAGCCCATGCTATTCTATAGTCCCAGCCCAAAAAAAAATACCCTCTTTCGCCCGGCCTCTCCGCTGCTTCCCTCCACAATTCACCATTTCCCCTCTCCATTTCAATTTTCGGAAACCACTGGATTGCGTCACCGCGAGAGGCGAGAGCCGAGCTCTCCGATGGAGGCGGAGCCACGGCGGTGGGCGGCGACGTACACGAATCACTTGAAGCAGAAGCGCAAGGCGTACCACGACGGCGCGCTCCTCCTGTACCCGGACTCCGGCCGCCTCGTCCTCCTCGACGACGCCGGCTACACCCTCGAGTCCAGGTTCCTCCGCGACATCGAGGAAGTCTCCGCGGGGGCCGCGCTCTCCTTCCACTCCTATCTCGTCGACGTCGGCGATCCCGAGGCCTTCTCCGTGGGATTACGCTCCAGCTCGTCCTCCTCCGCTGATGCCGCTTCCAGGACTGCGCACCGCGGCGGGGCCAGAGCGCGTCCGCCGAGCGCAACGCGGAGGTTCAACCCAAGCGCCCCCCGCGCTTTCGTGAACCCTCCCAAGAGCCGCGGATCCGGCGGCGGCGGGGAGGGTGAAGCCACGTGCTCCGGTGGAACGGATGAGGCGGGCTCGAGGTTCCAAGGTTCGCGCGCCACCTGTTCGACTTATGTTCGTCGGTCTGTGGATCTTCGTGCGCTGAACGAGTTGGGTGTTTTGTTTGCAGAGTGGACAGCGCTGTACACCACCCAGCTGACCCAGAAGGTGAAGAAGTACCATGATGGCGTCGTGAGGCTAGTGCAGGCTGGCCCACGTGTGAAGCAGGTAAGAAGCATTATCCATCTCATGGTTGTTTGTTCCCGTCCATTCTCTGTATATTGGAGTGGTGAGGTTGCTATGGCCTATGGTATGTTGGTAGTGCCTTATGATAGCATGTTTAAGTCGTCCTGCAATCAGTTTGTTAGAAAAGTTGTGACATGATCTGTGGACTGGACGTTCAGATTGTTTTGCTGGATGAAGATGGCCAAGTACTAGGCAGCAGGCACCTCAAGTCGGGAGAATCCATTGAAAGTGGAAAGAAATGCATTTTCCCTAATTTTCTGATTGAGATCTGTGAGGCAAAAAATGAGGATGAAGGTCAGTTCCTCCACGGCTACATTCCCTAGTATAGTTCATGCCTTCACGACACTTTTATGAAGTTTGTGGATCTATGGCCCGTTAAGTTATGAGAATGGCTAACTCATTTTCAGTTACAGAATAAGTCCTAGTAAATACTTTTCTTTACTATCTCACTGAACAAATGCTGTTTCTGCGTTGATCAATATGCAGGCATCCATACTTCGGAGGGACCTATGGTGCACACAAGTGCAAAGAGTTGGGGAAACACAAGTAACAAGATGAGACTGAGTGCAGTGAGCAAATCTCAGAAATTTATCAGTCCTCAAAATTTCCATGGTACCTGGCTTAAAGTCACAACACTTGGCTGTATTCCACCTCTTCCTCCACATCCTGATGCATGACCAGAATGTATGTCGACGTAATTTGTAGATCTTGAGGGGACAAAATCAGAAACCACTGCTAGTTTTAGCAAGCTAGAGACTGGTAAGGTTGAAGTGGCGGCTTCTGGCAGCTCAGGGAGCCTTACTGGAACAGATTCAAGTTTCAAAGGTTTGTTCCCTTCTCCAATCTCTCTAAATTAAAGATCTATACCTAACGTTTTTTAAGTTTACCTGTAGTCTGTAGGCTTTTAATTATCTGAAATATGCATTTTTTGTAGAATGGAACGCCTTATATACCACCCAACTTACTCAGAAAGCAAAGAAATATCATGATGGTGTTATAAGGCTCGTGCAAGTTGGTTCACACGCAAGGCAGGTCAGGAACTGGTGCCTAATGTTTAATTTGCATGCTTTTAATTCAACATTGAGAGAAACTATCTGCACTAAGATTGATACAATGAAGTTGCAAATTCTTTGTTGGTGCCCTACAGTTTTATTAGAGGAAGTTCCCTCCTAGATATATCAAATGAATCAGCATGCAATGGTATTTAAGGTGGTACTGTTGTTTTAACTGCATGTTTAGATTGTTTTGCTGGATGAAGACGGCGGAGTGCTTGGCAGCAGATATCTCAAATCAGTTGAATCTATTGAAAGTGGGACAAAATGCCAGATCCCTAACTATCTTATTGAAGTATCTGAGCTCAGAAACCAAAAGAATACAACAACAACAAAGCCTTTGTCCGAAGCACATTTGGGTAGGCCTCAGAGTGTTATATTCATGCCTTCATGGCCGAAGCAAGTCACCTGTGTGAATAGGAAAATCTGTCATTTTTGTTTTATGACATTCACATACCTACTGCTAAATTACTTGATTCTTGCATAGAGAGTAAACACTCTTTGGAGGAGGTGAATCAGACAGTTCAGAAAGTTGACGAGATTACAAGTGACAAAATCGGTGCAAAAAGTAAATCTCCAAAATTTGTTAGTCCATTTAAGTTCCAAGGTATTTGCTTATAAAGTTATACAAGGAATATATTTTCTTTTGTACCACCTGTTGCATTACAGCAATTTGTTTGTCTTCATAATCTACAGATGCTCAGAAGAGTAACAGTGAAAGCACTACAAGCTTGAACAGCCCACTGGTTGGCAAAACAGTCTGTAATAACATGAATTCTCATGGTAGTTGATCTTAATTTTAATCCCAGTTATTTCTGTTTCCTAGTTCCCAATCCCCATAGCTTAACATAATACAACTAGTGTTTATTTTCAGCACTTTCAGATATTCATAGTGTTAAATCAGATTATGATGTCAGTGGGAGGGCAGACCATTGTAAATTAACATCTCGTATCATGGGTAACCCTCTTACATTTGATGGTACATGGCCTAATTGTGCACATCATTTCTATTTTCCATTCTCTTTTTGTATTTAGGTAGTGATATTGCTTTTACAGATATCCAGAGGGGTACATCTAACAACTCCGTTTGGCCTGAGGTTGGCAAATCACGGCCAAGCGATGTTGGTGACCTGCTAAAATTTCATGGTACTGGGACTAAATGTTACAATAAATTTACATTAATTATTGTGCTTCCTTCCTGTGGCTCACAGGCTGTGATATAATCTGAGCTCTAACGTAGTAATACCCATATTTTTCCGCAACTTGTAGATCTTCAGGATGATAAATCAAGATGCCCTACTAATTTTATCAGGAAAGAGGCTGGCAAATCATCTTTTGGCAACATGGATAATTCCATACGGACTGGTTTGTACCTCTCTATCCATTATTAGCTTGGATATCTGTTGCATGACTTAGTCCAAGAATATCAGAAAGACCAGAAGAAACACAGGTGTACTATAAACTTTGGTAATGCTCTTGTACAGTGCCAACATTAGATATTGGCAATTCCTGTTTCAGGGTCTGTTTGGTTTGAAGCCAAAACTTGCCACATTTTGCCACGCCTAAGTTTAGTCAAGTTTGACCAACTTAGTCATTATTTGGTTCATAGCCACAATTGTGGCAAGATTCCTTGCCATCTAACTGGGTCTCACATGTCAAAGACTCAAAAAAGTGTGGCAAGATTCCCTTAGGCTTGCTAAGTTGTTGCTGAAAATTTGAGCACCTAACCTTAGTCAAGTTAGGCAAAAATTTGTGGCAAATTGTGGCAACCTTAGTACATAAACCAAACAGACCCTCAATTATTAATAATTGTGGGTTTGCTCACCGTGCAGGTAAATAGTCTATATCTTTACAAATATTTAATTTAAAGATGTTTAACACCCTAAAAAGGATTGAGAAGTTATGTTTTCATTTTTCGTTTGAAATTGATAATCCTGCTGTTATGCATCCATGATGCTTATATTTTTACGTTGGCTTGCTTATCACCAGAATGATAGTAATTTTAGAATCATGTTGTTAATGAGTAAAGCCTGTTGTGTAGTCATGTATGAGGTATGCTCATTTTTACAGAAACCATTTTTGAATATGTCTGCTGGTAATCCCTGATCCTAGGGGAATTTAGAGGCAACTTGAATGAAGTTTACAACTAGTCGTACCATTAGATTCTTCTGCTTTGTCTAATAACAAAATCCTGTCTTTATCTTTAGCTTCCCAAATTCTGTCTATCATGAAGCCCCCGTCAGAAATCAGATCCTCCCAAAGCGCTCCATCTGAAGCAGCACGCTCATTGGTATCTTCCAACTCAAGGATACCTTTAGATGCAAACAGAGGTTTTGATGGTCGTGGGCACTCTGGATTATCTCACTTTGCTACCCAGCTTCGTACATCAGTACAATCTTGCTTGAGCTTAAATGCAAGCCATACAAACAACTCGGTGGTTGATGCTTCAAACAGGACTTTTGATGGTAGTGGACACTCTGGATTGCCTCACTTTGCTACCCAGCTTCGTACATCAGTGCAATCTTGCTTGACTTTGGAAACTCCACAGCAGAAGAACTCAGTAATGGCTCATCAATGGAGTGAATTATCATGGAATAGTCATCCAACTCAGGACATCATGTAAGATCTTGTTTGTTTCATATTTGTATTTTACAATATTTTTGTTCTGGAAAGCTAAGCTCCAACAAGAACAATGGAATAACAACTGTAAATATTTCATTTCAATGATGCTTCTTAGGAGGCCAGCAGCTTTTGATAGTCAGGATTCAACCATGGTAGATATTCTAGCATCTGACATATCCAACACTAAAGAGAAGAAACCAGATTCAAGCAATCATCATATGGGAAGTTCTAATGGTACTTAAAGCTGATTCAGTTCGTTTCATTACTGCTTTGTAACCAATATGTACATTGGCAATATGAAATGCTGTTGAGGAAATAATGAATTTTGCCTATGTTTATTCACATTTGACAGATAATGTTCCTAGTGACCCACGCTTGCAAGACGAAAAAGGTGGAACAACGGTCCAGGTATGCATTTTTAGGAACGAGGAGTTTTACTTTTCTGAACTTCTGAAAGCAAATATATTCAGGACGAACAGCTTGATAATTAACTGTGGCAGACATGGCTTTCTTTCTTGTGAGACTGGAGCGCAGAAGTATTACTCCCTCCTTCCCAAATTACTTGTCGTTAGGACAAGTTTTCTGGTTCAAATTTGAACTAAAAGTTTGTCCTAATGACAAGTAGTTTGGGAAGGAGGGAGTACTATCTAGTGCTTATGTCACATTTCAATCTTTACTTCAATATTGTTGCAATTGTTTTCTTATTAATTATTATTAGGAAAATAATTCAAATTTTAATTTATGAAAGTTTGTCCATACACAAATTTAATGGTACTGCTTTAGTTTGGTCAATCTAAATGGTTCTGCATATATTAAAGATCATTTTTTTCGAAATTTGACTGCATATATTCACACAACGACAAATACTAGTGCTCGCTATTTGATGGGCCTATCTGTGCATTTGCAGCTAAGTACACAGGACAGTATAAAGGATCGGAAATGTTATAGCCCCCTATCTACTTCTGCATATACCCTGACATGTATAGATCCCAAGATTCAGGAGTTGATAGACGATTGTCCTTCTTTCGACCTTGGCTTCTAAGAGGAAGGTATGTCCCAATAATAATACCGTTAGGTGACGTGATCTGTGCAGTTTGCGTCAATGGCCTCATTGAATTGTTAGAAAAGTACATGAGGAAAGACTAGAGCGCAATCAGCTCTTTTAGGAAGAGGTGAAAATAATCGGCGTTTTGTTCATGCGATCCGTACCAAACTAATCAAGTTCTTACAACTTTATTATCACGACTCCTGAGTTGCATTTTCATATTTCTTTTATAAGCTAGTTAGATATTTAGCGACGTCACAGGGAACGTCCTGCACAAATGTAAAATATTACAAACAACTTTTCTGGAATAATACGGCAAGCATCATGTATGCATAACAAATTGCAGCCACAACTATTTCTAAAACAATTCTTTCACGGCACGGCAAGGTCCACACCGCGTCACTAAGACGTTCTGCTCCTCCCTTTCCTCACTGGAAGCCAGTCATATCTGGCACGTGACAGTGAAAAGGATTCGTGTCGGAATCTCGGGCCTACAACTGTTCAAACCTATGCGTGGTGGCCAGTATCTATCTCCAGTAGGACGCAACTGAGACGTAGTTCACGCAAGACCATGATTTACTCTGTCCACTTCATTCAGAATCTATGTGTTGGAAGTCTCTGATTGTGATATAAAAATATCTTTGCGGTGCTGTGAACTTTTTAGTTCCCACTGTTTCCTTGCTTCCCCTGCAATTTTATTTTGATAAACTGAAATTGTAGCTCAAATAATATTGTATCTCAACGCTGTTTGCGGTGCCTTCCCTCCAGGGTCTTGACGGGATTCACTTTTTTCCCCACATTGAAGAGTTTGTTGGTAATCTTCGGTATGCTAACTCTACCGCATCATCCAAGAAACATGTAAGTACAGAGATCATTGATTATTACTACTAGACGTGCAGTGTAGCGGAATGTAGATGCGCGTCGGTGTAAGGGAAGTAGATGATCTTGTTCGTCTCCTCTTAGTCTTCGTCACAGCAGCAGGTAGACGATCACGATCATCGTAGCTGATCAGCACAGCAGTAGCAGCAATGCCTCCACAGAGTCCATACGTACGGAGAGGAACGCCGTGCGCCGGTGTGCTAGCAGCGCGCACGCGACAAGGGTCTCGGCGTGAGGCCTTCGAGGGGTGGCGGCTAGGGCTGTCACGTGGTGGGATGATTAGTCCCTAACTCTACCTCTCATATTTATAGGCGTACTAATGGGCTTTTAGGTCGCAGGCCCATTAGTATCCTAGTTGCTTATGGATCAAATATCCAATAGGCTTCAACCCGAATTGTTATGATTGCCTCTTGGGCACATCATCAACAATTTCCCACTTGCACTAGAGACAATCATCTAGCCAAGATTTTTGATATTCCAACTCCTTAAGTGTGTGACCCGTTAGGTTCATGTGCAGTCGGTTGTGAATAGAAACTATTTCCAACCACAAGTCAGTAGAGGTACCTAGCAGGACATACTGTTTTCCGAATATACATAAAGATCATATCGGTCGAACTTAGATACATTTAACATGCTGATCCCTTTGCCTCACGATACCAGTCAAGCTCAAGGCAAGATGCGTGCCATCCTTGTGATAGCTCGACCATTCACTCGATCAAATAGTGGATTCATTCTGTGACTAACTTTTAGTCACTGTGATTAACCTTTAATCACCTTGGCATGACATGCCAGATTTGCCATTTGGCTTAGACTTTGAGCTTGAGGGCTCATCGGTAACCTTTCCCTTGCCTTTGCCTTTAGGATGCGTCACACGCTTCCTCTTCTTATTCTCTTTTTGCACCATCATCACATGAGTGGCGTTTTTCTTAATGCTTTCTTCGGCTGTTTTAAGCATCCCATGCAATTCAGCCAATGTTTTTTCCATGCCATTCATTTGAAAATTCAATATGAATGGCTTGTAGCTCGGTGGGAGCGACTGAAGAACCACATCAATAGCCAGATCATCCTTGAGTTCAGAACCAAGTTTGCCCAAAGTTTCAATGTAACCAATCATCTTGATTACATGAGGGATGACCGGGCTACCCTCCACCAGCTTGCATGAGAACAAGGAATTTGAGATGTTGTATCTCTCAGCCCTTGCTTGATTTTTAAACATTCCACGCAGTCCTTCAATCATAGAATAAGCATCTGTATGCTCATACTGTTTTTGCAGATCAGGGGACAGTGGCGAGCATGAGACATCTTACATTAAGTGCATCATCGCAGTGCTTCGTATAAGCTCTACATGCTGCATTAGTTGCATCAGCTGGGAGGTCATCAGGGTAGGATGCAGAAGAACGTACTCGGTTTTCTCTTGCCTAAGAACGATTCTTAGGTTGCGGTACCAATCGATAAAGTTAGCTCTATTGAGCTTTTTCTTTTCAAGCACATATCGCAAATTGAAACCCGAATTGTTACTAGCAGACATTATCTACAATAGAAAATAAATATGCAAGGTTTAGCACTATATTATGTACCAATCTTCTATTAACAGTTTAATAAAAGATATCACCACTATATGGTCATCGTCTTCCCTCTAACGACATATAGTGGTTCAAGATCCATATTCACTAATTCCTAGTGAGTTTTGGCTTCACTGCTAGGAAATTAGTAACATAGGTAAACAACCATTGTTAATCATATCTCTATATGACTCTTGTTTGTTGGGTGACATTCAATGCCACGGCTCCCAACTCTATGCCATAAAACCCAAAACCGTTTTGATAGCTTTGTTGAGTAAACCAACACTATGCATGTGAATGTCCAACATTCACCCTATGAATTATGATAGATGATGGTACTTTGCTTTAGCAAACCTACTACATAACGATCAAAATAACATAGGTGCAACTATTGGTAAATGACATCAACCTCAATTCTATCATGACAAAACATACACCATATGAAAAGCATAGAAAGAATAATAATAAGCATCACATGCATATGATCATATTACATTGTGAATAGTATGGCATTTAGAATCATAATGGTCTCCATCGCCATGGTTCCATCAAGATCTGAGCTGCCATGCCTCCCTTCTTGTGGTGATCTCCATCTCCACCATGCTTGAAGACATCTCCATGATAATAAAAGAAGCTAATACAACTAATAACTACCAAATAAATTACATGAGAGATCAGACATCACAGGTCGACACGCAGGTCGTTATACAATTATGTGACAACCTCAATCCGGTTGTGTTAAATTTGCAACACGCAGGCTGCACGAATTTACACAAAGATCATCACATCATATTAAGGCCATACCATTCACATCATTCTCTGCAAAAACGAGTTAAGCGTAGAACGATTTCTAGCGCGAAACTATATTATATAATCGTTATAGCAGACAGCAAAATGGCAGTCCCGTTAGCCGGTTAGCGGGCGAGGCCGCCCCCCGCGGGTTTCAGGGCAGCGCCCTAAACACCAAACAGAATTACATAGATCGCATCTATGAAATCACTATGAAAATCTCATCGGATTGATCAAATCAACCTGAATCTGAACCATTCAGAATGCCTCAATTTTCAATGTGACCGATTATTCATGAGTAGATCGCGACTCATGCCCGTAGTCTGTTGGCTCAATCTGTTAGCTATGTACACAATTAGTCCCAATAGTGATTTCAGCCGGTAGGAACAGGTTGCGCACACAACAGAGAAGGAGCACAAACTGACCCTTTAGTCATATACGATCACAATCTACTCTAACCAATTCCAAACCCCAAAAATTGTGCAATAAAATTCATCGTATGAATATGTCTGCAGTATATCCCATCTATTAACAAGTTCCAGACCAGAAACTACGCAAGTCAGCTCTGATGCTGCTGTTGGTAATCTTCGGTACGCTACTCTAGCAACTCTACCACATCACCCATGAAATATGCAGGTACGCTACTCTAGCAACTCTACCACATCACCCATGAAATATGCAAGTACAGAGGTCATGGATCGTTACCACTAGACATGCAGCACAGCGGAACGTAGATGCGTGTCAGTATAAGGGAAGTAGACGATCTCGTTCGTCTCCTCTTAGTCCTCGTCACAACAGCAGGTAGATGATCACGATCGTCGTAGCCAATCAGCGCAACAGTAGTAGCAGCGCCTCCACGGAGTCCACACGTACGGAGAGGAACGCCGTGCGCCAGTGTGCTAGCACCGCGCGCGTGGCAATGATCTCGGCGTGAGGCCTTCGAGGGGTGGCGGCTAGGACTTTCACGTGGTGGGATGATTAGCCCTTAACTCTACCCCTCATATTTATAGGCGTACTAATGGGCTTTTAGGTCGCAGGCCTATTAATACTCTAATTACTTATGGATCAAATATCTAATAGACCTCAACCTGAATTGTTATGATTGACTCTTGGGCACATCACCGAGTTTGGGAGTGAGCACGCATGACCGAAAAATTTTGTGGCGACACAGCTGCCTATTAAAGGAGTAGTTTTCTGATCAGCTGCAGGATCAGTGGCTCAGGCAAAGGCGGCGGCAAGGAGAATTATACCATCCGCAGTGGCGTACTGTAAAGCATACTGGATATACTGTTTTGCAGTATAATTTAGAGTACGTATTATAAAAGCTGAAGGAAAATAGTGTATAGAGTATGCTTTAGAGTACGCCGGTGCGGATGGTCTTAGACCATCCGCACCAATATACTCTAAACCATACTCTAAAAGTGTGGACCCCGCAGAATTTCCAGCGTCCTTTCCAGCGCACTCTAAATTTCCAGCGCCCTCCTCTGCGCTCATCATACTCTATAACATACTCTATATCAACTAACTTTTCAACATCAACTACCATCCTAATATATATATATATATATATATATATATATATATATATATATATATTTACATTTGTTTTGTTGCCATAATAAAAAACAATGCCGCTTACAATATTATTATTGTTAATTTTGTTTCTCGGTAAATATTTATGAAAAAATGCAGAACAAATACGATACGTAATAAAGTTGACAATATTTTACAACTACGATACAACTCATAGAAATATTTTACATCGGAGTACAAAAAGTTGAAAACAAATACAACTTGGAAAAAAATATGATAGAACACATACAACTATTACAATATTACAAATCATCGTGCAGTAAATAGATTCCAATTGTGTTCAATAAGGTCACGTTTAAGCCTAAGGGCTGTCGCTTTGTCTTTAAGCGTATGATGAGTGTTCACAAAGCCGGACCTCGCGGACACACTTCCGAGAGATGGATCCACTAACTGTTCCGGCTCACCTGTTACGGATATGAAGTTTACATCTGTTGAAAGACCTCTTACTTCGCGCTCATCCTCGATGATCATGTTATGTAATATTATACATGTTATCATAATATCATGGAGGTTGTCTCGATTCCAACCGTATGCCGGGCCTCGAACGACCCCCCACCTAGCTTGTAACACTCCGAATGCCCTTTCAATATCCTTCCTCGCACCTTCTTGTACCTGTGCGAAGTGTTGTGACTTCTGATCATATGGATGACTTACAGTTTTAACAAAGGCTGGCCAGTCGGGATATATACCATCAGCAAGAAAATATCCCATGTTGTATGTGTTGCCGTTGACGGTAAATGTCACCTGAGGTCGTTCACCGGCCAAGTAGGTTTGGAACACAGGTGATCGGTTCAACACATTTATATCGTTGCAACTACCTGGCAAACCGAAATACGCGTGCCATATCCACAGGTCATGTGTCGCTACAGCCTCAAGGATCATGGACGCATGCTTACCACGACCTGTGAACATGCCCTTCCAAGCAGCTGGACACTTAAGCCAAGTCCAGTGCATACAATCAATACTGCCTAACATGCCCGGAAACCCGCGTCTCGCATTTGTGTTTAATATTCTAGAAATATCCTGTTCGTTAGGCTCACGTAGGTACGTTCTGCTATAAACTCTAATTATAGTTTTGCAAAACTGAATGAGTGCCTCACGAGCAGTCGTCTCTGCAATTCCAACTGCGTCATCCAAAAAATCTCCAGGAACACCAGCTGCTAGCATTTTCACTGAAGCAACTACCTTTTGAAGAGCAGATAATCCAAGTTTCCCAGATGCATCACACCTCTGTTGGAAGTACGGATTATGAGCTTCTACGTCATGAAGAATACGTTCGAAAACATGTCGGCGCATGCGAAACCTATATATGATGTCACACTATTAGTTATGAGTACGAATAACTATAGTAATTGACTTAATTGAAACGTACCTTCTACGAAACATTTTGTCCGTATACACCGGATTTGGACCAAAGTAGTCTCGACGAATCTTTGCATCATAGTGGGCATGATCTCTTCTACACATTGTTTTAGCATCACTTGTACTCCTACGACGAGAGCTCTCACCCTCTAGCCGTGACATGTGCCACTGAGCAGCCATGTCGAAGTCTTCATCCATCTCCCTAATGTAGGCGTCGGCATCTTCATTTGCTTGTTGATGCCTCTGCCGATTTCTTTTGAAACTTTTGAAGAGTGAGGAACTAGAACCGTAGAAATTCATTGTGGAGATTGGTTTCGTGGAATAGAACCGTCGGCCATCTATATAGCCCGTCGGATCGAATTAGAATAAAACTTTATGTCTAAAAAAGCAAAAGGAATAAACTTTATGTCTCACAAAGCAAATGGAATAAACTTTATGTCTCATAAAGGAAATGGAATAAACTTTATGTCTCATAAAGCAAATGGAATAAACTTTATGTCTCACAAAGCAAATGGAATAATCTTTATGTCCTACACAGCATGATCAGCAAACCATAAAGCAAAGCTAATGGAATAACGATTAAATAATCTTCACTTGCTATTGTAGCGCTCTCGCATAATTGCGGCCTTCCGAAACCTGAGGTACTCTTGACTGCACTCATCAAGCTTGCTTGGGTCCATAAACATGATACGATCATCCTCCGCTAGCTTCCTTGCTTCAATGTCCTCCTTTTGGAGCCGCATCTGTTCCCTCTGCAATTCAGTATTGAGTACCATTGCCTTCTCTTCATTTTCCACACTTCTCTGTTGCCATTTGTTCCTTGCCTCTGTATCCTTCTCCCAGTGGTCCAGCCTCTTCAAATTCAGCTCATGAAATTGTCCTGCAAGACAGTGTTTAAAACCAAAGGTAACACATCATTCAAACATAGAAAAAAGCCTACCACCTCAGATTGTAATAACAAAAACATAAATGGTACTTTTTAGATTGTCCTGCAGTTCAAACATAAATGTATTAAGAAAATATTGCCCTGCAGTTCTGGAAGATCTCAGCTACGACATTCTTGTTGACGTGGGAAGCTAACGGGCAAGAACACTGAACATAGGACAAAAAATTTACAGTCACGCAGGAGTAGTATGTACAGCAGGTTCCCAATTTTCCATCAGGGCATTGTTGGGATTGGGAGGTGTGAACTAAATATTCCAGAACAACTGTCATGTGCTGGTGTCATGTGCAAAAGACAACATATCAAGTATTGGTTCGGTTGTTCAGATATTGTTAAGTTGTTAGCACTGATTAGCTTAGTTTGTTACAGATCGTGATCAGGCTAGCCCTATATAAGAGAAGCAACCACTATGGGCAGAAGCAGGTTCATTCTCCAATTCCTCTCATATTATCTGCTTATTGTTAGAATGAAATAATACTGAAAAGCAATATTCCTAAAAAAAATGAAATAATACTGAAAAGCCATGACCTAGAAGTTTACATACTAGCTGGATTCAATATTTGTAACTACTAACTATGAGCTGGTGTCATGTGCAGAAGACAACATATCAAGTATTACACAACTGTGAAGTAGTTGAGACAATTAAGTTGAACTTACCTGCAAATTGTGAAGATTCTGTTGCGTTGCTGCTGGATTTCTTCTTAGCAGCAGCCTTCGAGGAATCCCTCCCAAGCGGCCGCTTCATCCCAGTTGATGGTGGACTCGGCTGTGTCACTCCATCAATTGTGTTAGAGTCAATGTTCACCTACAAAAAATGTGGTGTCATATTAACATAGAAAACAGTCACTTAAAACAAAAACAAAACAGTACATTTCTCACCTCTTCATCAAGGTCAATTGTCTTCGGATCTGCCCATTTTGGTTCGTCTTTCATTATCATCCAACAATGCATAAGTTGGAAAGCTGCAGCCTCATACTTTGCATATTCAGCTAGAGCTCGAGTTGCCTGCACCCAGTAGTGAACATAAGATATGGACAAACTATACAGGGTTGTGAAATGTTGAACACCAATTGTAAACTGTCTTACCGTGTCAACATCTGTGGTACCACTCCGTTTCTTCCTCACCTCCGCGCTGTAGTAGTCGCAGAACTTGGTTACATCTTGCCTAATGTGGTCCCAGCGACTTTGAAGAGATCGCACAGTCCGATCAGGGTATGCACCTCTTTCAGTCGTGTACCTCTGGTGCACTCGTGCCCACATGCTATCGAACCGTTGTCCCGTGTTTATAACAGCATCACAACTAACTTGGAGATATGAGTTAACAAGCAATATGTCCTCACAAGGGTGGAAGTTAGAGTTCTTCACCCGAGATGGCACAGCCTTGGCCTTGCCCTTTTTCTGTGCAGGAAGGTTAGAAGGGCCGCTGTTTGGTATAGGTTCATTGCCATGTTGGCCATACATAGGAACCTCTTCCATAGGGTGGGACTGGTAAAAAGCCCCCATGTATTCATGCACAGCAGGGTTGTAATTATAAGGGTTTGTAGGATCCATCCTATGAAAATTTTGGAACATAAGACTTTCATTAATAAGAGCAACTGCAGTACTTAGGACATACACACAAGGACACCTACAACAGCACTTAACTAGAAATTAAGGGAAGAAGGACATGCCTTACATTACACATTTTAAAACCACCTACCATGCCTTAGAAAACAGTACTTATAAGGACATACACACAAGGACTCCTAGAACATGCCCGACTGTTCCGAAGACGCGTTGGAGTCGAAGGAACTTTCAGAGAAAGTGTGTTCCCCCTGTCCAGGAGTTGGAGACCAATCAATTGGAACCAAGTCCTCCGGGGGGACCTTTGTGTCATCAGAGAAGGAGGGTGTCGGTGCCTCGTTGGCGACCTGTTCAGACTCTATAGCCATTATGTGGAGGTCATCAAGCACCTCTGCAAGAGTAGTCATGACATCCCGCACATCTCTTGGAAGGCCGTCGGGGTCATTACTTAAAATGTTCTCAATGGGACCTCTAACTTTGTGGTACGACGAGTCGACGACGTCGGTCAACGAAAGCAATGCTTTCCTAAGCTTCTCAGCTTCACTGGACATTGTAACTATTACCACAAAGGGAAAGCTAATTGGAAAATGGTAGTCCAGAGCAATAACAGTTTAACAAGAACTTGGAACTAATCTACAATATCATTTGGTCTATGAAACAAGAAGTAGAAGGTGCAAGGATGTAAATATACAATAAAATGTAAACACTCTAGGAAACAGAATAGTACAAACATTGTAAACACAACTGCTAGATCTCATGACCCAAGTAATTGATGTATATTTTGTAAAACTGTGAAAAGGTCAGGAAAAAAACATTCTTCACCCATAGCTACATCACAATCAAGTAACATGTTCAAGTAACAAGTAACAGAATAAGAAACATATTAACATACTAAGAATCATAGTAACATGACCAAGCATTTTCAGATTTTTCATATTTGCTCTGACTTATTAAGCACTGTCCGCAGACTGCAGTTGTGTTAAATGGGGACTTCAACATTCCTGGGAAATGGGGACTTCAACATTCCTCCACTTGTCCCAGTACTTCAACATTCCTCCACTCCCAGAACTTGAGATCTTCTTTGTATTTGAACAGGGGACTGCAACATTCCTGGGAACTCAACTCTTCTATACGACATTCTAACATACAATCTAAAAAGACCACATATCTAGTAAAGAAATATGCATCCACATATTAAATCATAGAATCATTTACAAATGAAGGGAGTGACACTTTATGTGTCGCTACTGAAATTTTAACCAAGATTGACGCTGAGATACTTATGCAGTTTCCCTAGAAACCCTAACCCATTTCACCGCCCTCCCCTCCCCTTCACCCTCCCGGCGGAGAGAAAAACCGAGAGGAAAAGGCGGCGCCACCGATGCGGCTTGGATCCGCCGACGGCAGGTGGTCCCCGGCGCTGCCACAGTCCGTCGCCGGTGTGCGCAGGTACACCGTACGGTGCTTGCGTCACTTGGCATGGGCTTGGAGGCCGGAAGCCGAGAGGGGAGCATCGTCACCCTAGCCGGACACTCAAACCCTAACCCTAACAGGAGAAGAAAATAGGGGACTGGAGTCGGAGATGGCCAGACCTGTTCCGAGATGACGCAGTGGAGTCGGAGATGGCCGGCGACGTCGACCGCACCTCCCGCTGTCGCTTTCTTCCTCGGGATCCAACCGGCGACAACCTCTTCGTCGGTGTCAATCCGCCAAGTCGCGCCGACCTCCGCACCCCTACGTCCGTCACCGCCCTCCGCCCCCGACTCCCGCGGCTCCCGTGCCCCGCCGTGATGCCGGCCGGAGGCTACCTCGCTGCAGACGACGAGAGTCGTCTTGCGAGAGAAGCGAACGAGAGAGGGCGAGAGCGAGAGTGTCGGCCGGGGGAAATGTTCCCGTGACTTCCCGATACTTCAGCGGTCGCGTATGGTTTCGCGTACAGCCGCTGCGGGACATTTGCTGGGACCCACCGCTACCGATGGCGTCGCGTATGCTTTCGCGTACACCGGTGCGGACGGTCTTAGACCATCCGCACCAGCATACTCTAAAGCATACTCTATACACTATTTCCCTTCAGTTTTTACAGTACGTACTCTAAATTACACTACGGAACAGTGTATCCAGTATGCTTTACAGCGTGCCACTGCGGATGGTCTTAGGCGGGTAAAGTGGAGGATGTATCCTTTGCGTGTGTTCTGAAGATTGCGCCGTACGGTTCCGCTTCCTCTTTTCCTTTGGCGATGGCGATCGACCCGTTGCTTTAGCGGTTTTGCCTTTCCTTCGGTAGACACGACACCCGAGTGCAACTGGTGGTTCCTTGCTTCAGTGTGAAGTAAACGAGAGAATGGCTCGTCTATGCTTTTTTTTTTTTTGAACGAGACTCGTCTATGCTTGGGCTTGTAGAGAGGACACGGATCACAGAGTCTGTTCCTTGTATGTGTCACGTCTGTATACAGTATAGGCCCATACCACGACGTCTGGATGCTTTCTCCGTCTCACATGGTTTCTTACCTGCATGTCAATTTTCCTTCTCGGGGAACATGCAGCACACTCGATGCTATGCTAAGTGGCGGAGTGACTCACGAATCAGTGGGACGTGGGCTGGAGCCTGGAGGCGTGGCGGCATCGCGCCTGCCCGCGCAGCCCTGCAGGCAGACGATGAAGGCCGTGGCGGCATCACCGGCACGCGAGTCAGCAAACTGGAGCGGAAACAAACGGATAGGTTCGGCCGGATTGTAGCCGAAAGCGAGCAGCAGGAGCCCACGAGACGGCACGGATCCTCTACTCCCTCCCTTTCGCGGACCACGATACACACTGGTACTGGACTCGAGAAGAAACGCCCAACAGATCGCGACAGGAGAACGAGATGAAACGATAGGTAGAGAGAAAAAAATAAGTTTTTTTTTCCTTTTTTGGGATCAAGAACAGTATACAAAGAAAGAGAAACCCAGCCGGCCGGCCGGCTTAGAAGAACAAGAAGTGCGCTGTCAGGGGAAGGTGGGAAGTGCAGGTCCCTCTATTCGCTTCTCACCGCTTCTGCGTGCAAGGAAAAGCAACCGGAAGAAAGTAAAAAATAAAATAAAGTCGTTTTGTTTGGCTGCACTGTATTTACCCTTTGCTTCCGCGTCGTTATCCGGAACGGAGAGCAGCGTTGCGTTTAGGGGAGAAAGAAGGATTTCTTCCTCCTTCCGTTACTCCTCTCCCTTCTCCCTCGCAGCGGGATACGCGTCTACCTAGCTATACTAGCTAGATTCAGTCAGCGGTGAAGACCCACCAATACCACCACCAAAGCCCAAAGGGATCGGCATAGCCGTGCTGCTCTTGTTTCCGGCGTTCCTCCTGTAGGCCGCCGCCTGCTGCTCTTCTTCTTCTTCCTGCTCCTCCAGGGCCCAGGTACGGTACCTTGCTTGCTCGCTTGCCCTCATCCGACAACACTTTCCCTTCTCGTGGCTGTTCCTCGTCCTCATGGCTGAGAAAGGATGACCATCCCTAGTCCACCTTCCTTCTCCGTCGTCTGCGGTGCGCGCGCGCGCGCATGCCTTCTCGGTTCCAGCGCGTCTCGTCGACCTCTGATTTGGGAAGGCAGATCCGGTTCCTATGACCCGTTTGCTGTTCCAGCTCGTCTCGTTTTTTTTTTTTTGCTTCCGGGAGTTTCTGTTCTCAGATTTGGGAACCGCTTGATTGGTCATGGGACACGCCCGTGCCGTGCGTACTTCAACGTTGCTTCCATGTCTGAATTGACCAATCTCATCTTCTTCATTTATTCCATTTCTTCTTCTTCTTTTTTAAGAAAAAAACGAGAACCGGTTACAGCTTAACGTTGCGCTTATTGATGGACGGAGAACTGGAGAAGTGACGTCTCCGTCTGATGCTCTGTTCAGCACTTGTGAACTGACGCCAAACTTTTTTTTTTGTGTGTGCGCGCGCGCGATGTATATACACAGGTGTTATATAGCATGTGAGAGTAGTCATGGCGGCCGCTGAAGCGAGAGCTGCTTGGCAACGCGCTGGGAACCGCTGCCTGGTCCAGGAGGACGCGAAGAGGGCTCCAAAGTTGGCCTGCTGCCCGCCGTCGGTGCAGCCGCATGACTCCGGGGGTGGAAACTCTGCGATCCCACCGCAAGGCGGTGGAAATCCTGCGATCCCACCGCAAGACCTCCATATCCCTAACTTTATGACTATAAACTGGAACACGATGAGCTCCAATCTGCCGGCGGATACCCAGTGGTGGCTTCAGTTGCAGCCCAGCTTCGCTCAGGAGCACCTCAACTGTATGATGATGGGTGGGGGAGCCGCCGGTGAGAAGAAAATAGAAGGTTTGGTGGCACCGGTGTCTAAATCTTTGGAGGATACTGAAGCTAAGAAGAGTGTGGATCCTTTTGAGCCTCCATGGATCGTCTCCACGGCTTTTACAAAGCAAGCATCTGAAACAGGTGCAGAACAGTTCAAGACTCCTACAGCTGGTAATGGATGTGCTCCAATGAGCCTCAAGTGCAGAGGAAATGCCAAGAACTGTGTTAACGAGGACAGAGAGTTCAACGCTGCTTTCGATCCACTGTTTCCGAACAAGCTGCAAAAGGAGTGCTATGAGATGCGTGTTCCCTGGGAAGAAAGCAAGAAGTCTCAGCCGTGGTGGCAGGTAGCCGACACTGATGATTTGGCGTCCCTTGTTGCTGAAAGAGCAATGCAGAACATTGTCAACAACGATCTGCCAGAACCCACGCAGACGGTACAAGTTCGTGGAGCTAAACTGACCCACCCTCGAGAAAATAATGAGTATGACCAGCCATTTCCATCCATAGGTAAAGTGCCAGATCATGTACATGACACTACGGTTTGTAGCTACAGTGTTTCAAGTGTGGAGACAAATTCATCTGATGGGGGAAGTTGGCAGCATCACCGACGAAATAATGTTCCTGGGTAAGTGTTTTTCGATTATCTTGTTTCACAATCTGTCGATCACCAGAAAACACTTTCTGTGGATGTGCGTTGTTTTTTCTCTCCAATTTGTTTCATTTCATTTTTCTGTTTACAAGAGAGGTTTATAGGGATAATTCTTTTTATAATCCATTTGAGAGAGTTTAGTTAATGAGGCTGAAAATGAAGAACATACCTTCCTCCTAACTGTTTTTTATGCCTATTGTTAATAAAAGGTTCCATCTAGTTTTGTTTGTTTTTAATATGGTCAAACATCCTTGTCCTCCATCTTGTCCCATTTCTTTTTCCTAGCAAAATTGGGACCCTAGTCCCCTCGTGTGTGTCCTCCACTCGAGCCTTTTCCTGGCTCATCCCATCAATGTTCATTAGTCATCCGACTATTCGCGATTAGTTGGCCTTATCGCACACCTGAGCTTGATCAGGGAGCTCAGCTCGATCAGGGCGATCAGAAAACTAGTCGGGCTATCAGGCGATCAGGGTGAAATTTGGTTGTCGCTTTGCATATCTCTTGTGATGGTTGTCGCTTTGCTTATCTCTTGTGATGGCTGTCGTTTTGCTTAGCTCTTGTGATGGTTGTTGCTTTGCTTAGATCTTGTGATGGCTGTTGCTTTGCTTAGGTCTTGTGATGGCTGTTGCTTTGCATAATATGTGATGGCTGGCTCATGGATTGTTTTCAACCTGTTACAACTTACAATCTGTTCATATAAATTCTGTTTAGGATCCTAGGCAGATTAAAATGTTGTTGTTTGAATTGAATCTACTACCATATGGTGGACGACTAGGGTCGACTAGGCGACTTGTGAATCTTGCATCCCATGCATTAATGTGATCACATTGCACTGCAGGGTCGAACAGGGTTCTTATAATTCCGCTGATAGCACTTCAGGAAGCAAGCCGACATATCAGAATGCTTCTGAGAGGGCCAACCTGTTGGATGCGCTTCGCCACTCACAAACACGTGCTAGGGAAGCTGAGATGGCTGCCAAGAAAGCCTACGATGAGAAAGACCATGTCATTAAGCTATTGTTTCGTCAGGCCTCACACCTCTTCGCTTGCAAGCAATGGCTCAAAATGCTTCAGTTGGAGAACATATGCCTCCAGCTGAGGTTGAAAGAGCAGCAGATTGCAACCATGTTCCCAGAACTTCCATGGATGATGGTGAAGGAAAAGGTGGCACCAGGGCAAGATCGAAAAGAAGGGACTAGGAAGAAAGGCAGGAAACCAAATAGAAAAGGTGGTCTCCGCAACGCTGTTGTATTTGTCGTTGGTGTAGGCATTGTGGGCGCAGGATTGCTTCTTGGCTGGACTCTCGGTTGGCTGCTACCCAAGCTGTAATCTTCATCTTCAAGACTTCAACAATCTCCAGGGTGCCAAGATATGCTTCTTCAGATCATGCATGTTTTAAAATGAATAGGTGACATTAAAGATACAAGTGTCCTCCATAAAGCAGAAAGGTGGAATGGCAGATTCTTAGAACACATTCAACTAGCCAGTTGATCTGGTTTGGAAGCAATAGCTATATATTCCTGTATATATAAGAAGGATTTGGTTTTTTGGTGTACATATGGCCAGAAACTGGGTACTTGTGTAGGTGAACGTTGTACATAGTGATCACTGGTGGTCTGGTGGAACATGAAATCAGTCGACTTCAACAATGTATGCTATAGTACTGTAAATATGCTACTTATATTAGCTTAAATCTTGCTAGGAGTTTGTATTAATCAGATGTTTATGTATCTTGTATTCTTATTTTGGTTGCTATGTAAGATATACATCATTCATAATGTGAATATGAAATCAGTCGTACTTGGATTGTTGTGGTTATGTACATGATTTACGATATTGATCTAAATGAATGTTGCAATATCTTGGCTTGCTAGGAATCTAACAATAGAGGAAATACCAATAGGTCAACATTGTAGAGTCAGCAGCGTTATAAACTTACAATAGGCAAGCATTAGAAAGCAGTCTTTTTTTTTCAGAACTCATCGAACTGCTAGCACTTAATTTACCATATTGGAACCACTTTGATCAGTATAACATTGTCAGGTACTTCAGCACTTTGCATAGCAAGACTCAACATGCTCTTGGGAGCTGAATATACTACTTGTAAACATGTTCAGCGAATGATGATGCTCATGGATACTGGTCTAAGCCCCGGCTACCGAACGTGCACAAATGGCTCCCAAGCTCTGAGATCACATCCACCAGACCCCCATATCCGGCAACAGCTGCCATCTGAACCACAAGGCTCGAGATGGTGAACAAATTGCGCAGCACCAAAATAAGGAGACAATAAAACTAAATTGCAAGTTAAAATGGGAACCAAAATGGAGATAGGTGCATACCCCAGAAGAATGGGTAGAGATAGAGAATGCTGACAGAGGAGCACACTTTATTTGCGACATAACAGCTCCATTGATTGTGATACGGGAGAGCACAGGCTCAGCACCGACTGCTAGAATCTGAACAGATGCAAATGAAACAAATGGGGGAAATGAAGAAGAAGTGAGCACACTTTCTGGTTCTCAAGAATCAAGAAATAACAGTAATGGACAAGCACTTCGAACATAAAGCTTGATTAAGTCAGTAAAAATGAAATGTTCTGTCCAAGTATGTTTCACTGTTCAATTGCGACTAGTTAGCAGGTTATTAGACAGTTTAAACAGGACGTAATGGAGGGGCCAGAACTCACTTGGTTCTTGTCAAACAACAAGTCTTGAACAGGAGCACTACAATCCAAATTAAAGATGCACTCATTTGAAAGAAGACTCCAAACTGATATACCACTAGACGTGCCACAGGCCTGAGGACAGTACAAATGAGAATAATGAAAACATAAGATAAATAGATGATGCCTAGGAAACCAGTTAAGGGTGACAAGGAAATTTAAGTTAAAAAGGCGAATCATACCAGCCAACTTTCACTTGCATCAATGGCAACACAACTGACCCATGAGCTCTCAAATAATTTGTTCTTTATTGGATGTATAACCTGAGTACACTTTCCACTTCTGCAATCTGCATGGCCGAAAAAGAGCATGAACATGACCACATAAATGTCAGGCTACCCATAGCCTTTAACAGGACACAAACAATTAAAAATGCAAGACAAAAATGGTAAACCAACATATCGTGGGCTATGAAACAATAATCTATGACCGTTGACTAATAATAATGTGGAAATTACTAACAAGGATAGCTTGTTGGGCATTTCCTTTTCCTTTATATGTATGAATAGGTAATAGTTTTTAAACACAATTTTTTTCAGCCATTCACGTTGTGGTGGCATCTGAATTTGTTCATCTTCATTATATAGTCAGAATTCATGAAGAACACTATCAAGCATGTGAACCGACAAAAAAACGAGAAATAAAAATCATTGCTCACCCCAAATACGGGCTGTCCCATCCTCTGATCCTGTTACCACCTGAGAGAAAAAAATGCACTCAATATAGATGATACAGAATGTAGGTAAGATATATATCAAATACAATTGTAAGATAACAGTATAACCTGTCGATTTGCCTCCCGAACCACAACGCTGTGCAAATAGTCAGTATGACCCTTGAATGTCATTTTACATTTACCACTCTCCTGAGAGCAGCCACGATAAGCAATACCGTTAGATACCTCCCAGAGAATAGAACACTAACATTGACCAAGCTTGCTACGCTAGTGACTCTCAACAAAACAATAAACCCTTCCAAGTGGTTCAAAACTCCTATGTGTAGCATTTAACTCAAGAGAATACATACCACATCCCAGCAGTAAGCACATGCATCACCCGCAGCTGAGAAAATAGATCCTTCCTGTTCGAAAAAATTATGCGAGCAGCTCATAAGATCAATTTTCAAGAAATATGCACAACGAACAAACTTTCACCATTCATGGAAAAATGGAATTTTTCTGTTTTTAACCTGTTTGTTAATTGCAATGGCATTATTTTCAGGTATAGGAGAGCGAGCACCCCAAGGACCTCTACAAAATTGCAAGCAACAACAATGAAAACATGGCAAACAAGGGGACCAGCACAGTTCTCAGGAAAAGGGTACAATGCACAAGTCTTTTAATAGAACATACTCATGTTGAGGGTTGACTAAGTCAAGCGCTGGTTCTAGATGATCCCCTGGAAATGGAAAGCATCATAAAAATGTAGAGTAAAAGAAGAACAAATTAACTAAAATGTCGACATGAGCACTAAGAGACAATTCTGGGAGAACTTTGAGGATATGGTTAGTAGTGTACCAATAGCCGAGAAGCTCTTCATAGGAGGAGACCTCAATGGCCATGTAGGTACAACTAACATAGGTTTTGAGGGGGTACACGGAGGTTTTGGGTGTGGCGATAGAAACCAGAAGGGTAAGGATATCTTAGACTTTGTCGTAGTCTATGACCTCTTGGTAGCTAACACCCTCTTTAAGAAGAGGCTATCTCACTTAGTTACCTTTACTAATGCCCAACATTCTAGTCAAATCGACTATATCCTCACCAGGAGAATAGAGAGGGAGCATGTTTAGATTGTAAGCCGATTCCTGGGGAATGTGTTGTTCCACAACATAAACTTGTGGTAGCCGACTTTCGTTTCCACGTGCGTGTGTCACGAGACAAAAGTGTTAAAACCGCAAGAACAAAGTGGTGGAAGTTGAAGGATGAAGCGCAACAATCATTCAAAAGGAGGATGATCGTGAAAGGACTTTAGAGCGAAGAGGAAGATGCGGATAGTATGTAGGTGAAGATGACGACTTACATTACGAAGGCAGCTAGGGAGGTGTTTGGGTAGACAAAAGGTAAGAAACTTGTAGATAAAGACACTTGGTGGTTGAATGAAGATGTACAAAAAGCTATTAAGGAGAAGAAGGAGTCTTATAAGAGCTGGCATCACGAGAGAAACACAAGTAACATGACGAAGTATAAAGAGACTAAGAAAAATGCAAGGCGTGTTGTGAGTAAAGCAAGGGGGCAGGCCTATGATGCGCTATATGAGAGGCTAGGGACAAAAGAAGGCGAAAAGGATATATACAAGATGGCAAAACTTCGCGAGAGGAGGGTGAGGGATCTCAACCAAGTCAAATGTATTAAGGATGAGGCAGATCAAATTCTATTGAAGGATGAAGAGATTAGGAGCAGATGGCGGGACTACTTCAATGGACTATTCAATGACGGGAATGAGAGCATTAGGTTCGAGTTGGATGACTCATTTGATGACACCAGCAGACGATTCGTGCGGAGGATACAAGAGTTTGAGGTTAGAGAGTCCTTAAAAAGGATGAAAGGAGGAAAGGCCCTCGGCCCCGATGATGTCCCCATTGAGGTGTGGAGATGTCTGGGGGATGTAGCAATAGTATGACTCACTAAACTATTCAACCACATTTTTCAGTCAAACAAAATGCCTAAAGAGTGGCAGAAAAGTATTTTAGTACCTATCTTCAAAAATAAAGGAGATGTTCAAAGTTGTCCTAATTATCGAGGAATTAAGCTTATGAGTCATATTATGAAGCTCTGGGAGAGAGTGATTGAACACCGCTTGAGTAAAGTGACCAATGTCACTAAAAACCAGTTTGGTTTTATGTCTGGGAGGTCTACTATGGAGACAATTTTCTTACTCCGTCAGCTTATGGAGAGATATAGGGAGCAAAAGAAGGATCTACATATAGTGTTCATGGACTTGGAGAAGGCATACAATAAGGTACCAAGACCAATCATGTGGTGGGCGCTAGAGAAACACAAAGTCCCAACAAAGTACATTAACCTTATCAAGGATATGTACGATAATGTGGTGACAAGTGCGCGTAAGAGATAGTGAGACCGATACTTTTCCTATCACAATAGGTCTACACCAAGGATCAGCCTTAAGTCCATACATCTTTTCCTTAGTGATAGATGAGGTGTTGAAGGATATACAAGGGGATATCCCTTGGTGTCTTGGTGTATGCTCTTTGCTGATGATGTAGTGTTGGTAGATGAAACCAGGGATGGTGTTGATAGAAAATTGGAGCTATGAAGGCAGACTTTAGAGTCTAAGGGGTTTAGACTTAGTAGAACCAAGACCGAGTATATGAGATGCAACTTTAGTGATGTCAGATGCGATGATGGAAATGTTAGTTTACAAGGACAAATAGTACCTAGGAGGAACACATTTCAATATTTAGGATTAATGTTACAAAGCAATGGTGATATTGACGAAGATGTTTGCCACAGGATCATGATCGAGTGGATGAAGTGGCGACAAGCATCTGGAATCTTATGCGATAAGAAAGTTCCACAAAAATTGAAAGGAAAATTTTATAGGACGGTGATCAGACCTGCGATGCTGTATGGAGCAGAATGTTGGCCAACTAAAAGGCAATATGTCCAACAAATGAGTGTTGCGGAGATGCGCATACTATGGTGGATGTGCGGTCATACAAGAATAGACAAAATTAAGAACGCGGTCACACTAGAAAATGCATTGAGGATTTACGTATCAAAATGTTCCCTGCTAGCATGATTGTAGATTTTAGTCAATGCTGGGACAATCCACTGAACAAGGTAACTCTTGAGATTACTCATAAGCTTACACCTTTGTCAAATACTTATGTTTTTTATACGTGCAAACACATTGCCTAGATTCCCTAGCTAAGCAGATACAATGCAACGACAGAGCCAAAGCACCGAAGCTGCTATACACACCTTGCAGTGAGAGTGGCACAAGGCAGCTCTGCATCTCGTGCCACCTCCAGCCACGGATGTGGCCGTCATCTCCGCAGCTGCCACAACCAGCCAAAGAACCACGTTGGCATTATCTCGTTACCATATGTCCATATCCAACCAACATAAGAATACTGCCACCACAGTGAGGAGAAACAGTAGCAGCAAGTCACCTGAAGAGCAGCGGCTGCTGCGGATCGGGGTAAAACCTGACGTCGTAGGCGGGACCGCTATGCGCCTGAACGATGCATACGGGATCGACCAGTGCGACAGCATCCGGCTTCGCAGGAGATCGAGAATACGTCAGGCGCTGAACGGCCGTCTCTGGTGGAATGGAGCGGACAGCGGGGGACGGTGGAGAAGGAGTCTAACCTGCGCGGGGGTTGCGGCGGCGGAGGAGATGCAGGAGGACAGAGAAAATGAGGCGAGGGAGCCGTCGCTTGAGGCGGCGGCGAGAAGGACGTCGGGCTCCGCGTCGTCACCGTGGTCGAAGAAGACGGCGCGGAAGAGGGTGCGGCAGGAAAGGTCACGCGCCCGCAGGATTCCTTGCCGGTACTCCCCCTCGTCCCACCTGCGCGCGTCCATGGCGTGGTGCGCCTGCGCCATCGCCATCGCCGTGTGCCGCCCACCTCCTCACAGTTCTCGCTGCTTCAGCCGGGACGGGGAACAAACGAGCGAGCGGACGACGGCTGGTCTGAGATTGGTTGGGCTGGGCTCGGCTGGGCTTATTAGTACAGGATTCTGCCCGATCCTGGCCCAAATGAGGCTGGAAGCCCAGCAGCTGACTAGCTAAGAGACGTTCTTCCACCGACATGCGGGCCCGTCAGTTCTTGTCCCACGCGTCAATGACTGCAAATCATTTCTGCACTCGTACAGAAAGCATCGCAACTTTGCTCCACAAACCTGACAGGGAACCCTGGGGGACCCACTTGCCAGCGTCGCTTCTACCGCACCGCGACAAGTGGCCGCTGACCAGTAGCCGGCTCGTCGTCTCCGGTTGATTCGTCCGCCGCCGGTGCCGCTTGCCTCGCGCCTCGATGCCCCGCTCTGCGGCGGGCGCGATCGCCGGCGTCCTCATGCGCGCCCACGCCCCGCTCGTGCCGCCGCCGGCGCACGCGTTCGCCGCGCTCACCGCGGCGCGCGTCCCGTTCCTCCGCGCCCGAGTGGCCCCCGCCGCATCGCCATCCTCCTCGCAGCGCCTTCACCTCCTCCCGTGCCTCGGCTCTGGTGCGTCGTCTGCGTAAGACCGTCCGAAACCGCCCCTCGCGCGGCCGCGCTTCAGCCGCTCGACGTAATGCCCTCTGTCGTTTCTTCCCTTTCCTTCTCTTATTACAGCGCGCTCCTTCTGCGGCGTTGTTCGTGCGTCTCTCGGCGGCGCGGCCGCTGATTCGGCGGCAGAGCAGAGGTTGCTGGAGTCGGAGCTCATCTTCCTCGGCACGGGCACCAGCGAGGGCATCCCGCGCGTCAGCTGCCTCACCCATCCCGCCAAGACCTGCGCCGTACGCCATTGCCATCCGTATCAATCCCACTGCCGTTTGCATGGTGCACGCTTCCATTTCGGTCGCCATGTGCTGATTCCTTCATCCGTCCATGTACAGGTGTGCACCCAGGCGGCGGAGCCAGGGAACCGGAACAGAAGGCGCAATACTTGCATCCTCTTGCGCCATGCCACCCCGTCTGGCACTGCCAACATCCTCGTCGACGCTGGCAAGTATGTGCTATAGCTTGCATCACGAGCCATCCTATTTTCTTATTTTACAAGGTTATTCTGAATCTCTGATTAGTGACCTTCTGCTTTGTTTGCTCTACCAGATTCTTCTATCACTCCGCGCTCCAGTGGTTCCCCGTGTTTGGGTACAGTCCCTGAACTGATAGTGTTCAATGCTTGTTTCCATGAAAGTTGGTCATGATGGGTGTTTACCACTGATCTTTAGGTTAAGGACAATTGACGCCGTCGTTATTACCCATTCGCATGCTGATGCCATTGGAGGTTTGTAACCTTTTGCCAACATTTTTCAATCCTATTCTAACTGCTAACACACATCTTCGGTGTCTGAATTAGTCCGAGCAAATAGGTTGGTTCTTTTGTGTCTTCTTACAAAAAAACATATAAAGCTAACTGCTCCTCTGGTGCAGGACTTGATTGTCTTCGTGATTGGACAAATAACGTCCAACCATCGATCCCAATATATGTGGCAGAACGTGATTATGAGGTTGGGATTCATCTTATTTTTCCGGGTCTATTATTATTACCATGAACAGTATTGTCCAGGTGTCACCTAGGCGTCCGGTCGCTCCAGGCCGGACGCCATGGACGGTCGCCTCGCCTGGAACGAGCGCTGCCGCCGTCCGCCGCCGCAGTCCGCCGCCTGCCGTCGTCGTCCGCCGCTGCCTCCTTTGTCCTCCGCCGCCGCCGTCGTCCATGATGCCGCGCGCCGCTGCCGTGGTCGCCGCCGCCGTCCCGGCCGCCGTCAGGCGTGTTGGGGAAAGGGAAAGGGAGAGGGAGTGAGAATAGAATGGGGTTAGGGTTCCTTTTATGTACCCATCTTAAATCTGGACCGTTGGATGGACGACTCAGATTAATTGGGCCGAATTTGTCAGCCCAACTGGCGGCCAGAGGCTTCCGATGCCAGCCGCCTTGCCCGATGCCAGCCGCCCTGGTCCCGATTCGAGCCGCCTCCGCCCCCAGTGCTCGTAGCCGCCGCCGCCGCCGCCTGGCCGAACGCCTAGGCGCCTAGGCGGGTGCCTGGGCGTCCAGGCGCTCCGGAGGCACCTAGGCGTCCAGGCGCCCGTTAACAACACTGACCATGAATGCATTGGAGAATTTCAAGGATAACATTCTTTTAAAAATTCAAGTACAACATGCCAAACTGTCCATCTATGTTGACCAGTCATCATAAAACAGTTCCATATGTCAAATGAAATATCCATTAAAAGAATATTGCTTTTTTCATTTTTGTCCTGATCATAAAATCCAGCTCATGTTTCCTTTCTTTCTTCCCCCTTTGGTTGTTTGTGCCAGGTAATGAAGATGACCCACTATTATTTGATTGACACAAGTGTTGTTATACCTGGGGCTGCAGTTTCGGCATTGCAGTTCAACATTATAAAGGAGGAACCATTTATGGTTCATAATCTTGAGGTTTGTAATCCGAAACGACAATCTAGCAAAAGTAAGAAGTAACTATAACACTACATACTATTATTCTAATAGTGCCAACTGGTGACCTTTTTACTTACTTCAATAACAGTGTTTTTTTTTTTAAATAATATCAAATCAGTGGAATGCCGTATAGCACATCTATCTCCTTACTTTTTATATGAATATGTGTAATACTGCAATTTGAAGTTCCCCAGCTTGAGGAAATTAGCTTAGAATGACTATGTGATGCATAGTGGGACACTTGCCAGTTGCCACTTTGGTAACATGTGATCTGTCATCAAGTTATCATAAAAAATACTTAATTTGCTTTGCTGAATGTATTTCTTCATTACAGATAATTCCATTGCCTGTTTGGCATGGTCAAGGTTACCGCTCTCTTGGTTTTCGTTTTGGTGATATATGCTACATAAGGTAGACCGAGTTCACTGCAAGGTTAACTTTATTACAATGAACTGTGATGATGTAAGGCCTCTTGTCTCAACTACTATGATTGCAGTGATGTCAGTGATATACCCGAAGAAACCTACAGACTTTTGGAAAACTGTGAACTTCTGATATTGGTATCATTTTTGTTTTATTTTTTCATACGAAATACTTGGTTCACTGGAAAGCTGTAAACTTCTCATGTTTAGGTTTTCCTGATAACTTGCTTCTTGTGCATCATTCGTAAATCTTGACTATGTTTGGATTTAACTTTGCTTGTATTATCACTTTATACAGGATGCTCTAAGACCTGACCGTTCTTCTTCAACCCACTTTGGACTGCCAAGGGTTAGTTCTAGTTCTGTACTTATTATACTGTAAAATAACAGCTCTTGGTTTCTTGGTGTTTTTCCTATATTCCTCATTTTTATTTGCTCTTTAACTGTGCAGGCCCTTGAGGAAGTTAGGAAAATCAAACCAAAGAAAACATTGTTTACTGGTAGGACCTGCTTGACCAGTCATATACATGTTTTATTGTAAATTTATGGAGAATTTCATCAAAATAGCTTCTAGTTTTCAGTTCACTGTGTTCTCGTGTCACTCTGGGTTTACAGAAACATAATCCACTCTTGAACAGGCTGCACAGTTGGATGAAAAAATGTGTATATTTATTCTTTTTGTACAGTGTACAACTTCAAAAAGAAACTTACCTGCCTTGTTTTGTTTCATTGCAAAAAGGAAAGGAAAGAATGGTCGAGGGAGTCGAAGTAATAACTATACAATATATATGATCTTTCAGGAATTCTGCTAGAATGTTTGAAGTACTGCACGCATAATTATAAGTTATATTGAGGTTATGGTAGTTTTTTTACCATAGTTTGATATTATCTTCTACTGATTACTGAAGATTAAACAAACTTTTTTCCATCACCACTTAGTACTAATATCATGAATGGACTAATGTCTCATTGCTGTTGTTTATACTTTATTACATCATTTTGCTTCTGATCGGTTGAACTAAATGTTATCTTCAGGTATGATGCACTTAATGGACCACGAGAAAGTAAACAATGATCTTGCCAAGCTGATGGAAACAGAGGGGCTGGACATCCAGCTTAGTTATGATGGTCTCAGGATACCTGTAAGGCTCTAGTAGAATTATTATACCTACAATTGAACCCATTGTTTTGTCTTTTAGGTGTTGCTAGTTGATGTTTACAGAGTTTCTTTAGTTTTGAGACACAATGAATGTAACCTGTTTAATTCAGTGCTTTGAGCTCTGGTTATTCCGCCCCTTAAAATAGGAAACTTACGTAGCAAAGTTACCACATGCTCCATCCTCAAATACTTGTCGTCTTCTTATTCTTTTTTGTACTAGAAGGCGACAAGTATTTGAGGACAGATGGAGTATCATTTTGCATCAAATAAATTCATATTGAGTTAAATGAACCCACATTTCCTTTGGAGATATATTGCACTTCCTCATGATCTTACTTTGTGGAGTTGTGGTATTGTAATAAACAAGCTCAAACTGTTGTTGTAAGGTCAGGATCATATGAGCAGTTCACAAGAGCTTGTTTCTTGAAATACTCTTAAACAAGAAAAAGAAGAGGTGTCAAACATTTAATCTACAATCATATTAGACAGTTGATTACTGGCTACAGATGAAACACGAAGCTTGTCTTTCTTCGGTGATTCATTCTGGATCCCACAAAAAAATAGTAATTTCTTTCCTAGGTCACACATAATAAAAGGCTAATGTCCATGAATCAGTTGTACTCCAGCTGCTCGTCCAAGCCTTTCCCTTAGGATCTTCACCCCCGTGTATCTGACAATGAAATGTCATACATTGAGTCTCTAATCAAGTTAAAAAATATTTTAGTGGACAAACAAGTTCCGTATATATGAGATACCTTCCCATCATCATGACAGTAGCTTGAGGGTTGGTCCCTGGCGATCTAGAAAATGTTGAGCCATCAATGACGCGGAGACCTGTAACTCCAAGCACCTTGTAATGCTGGTCAACCACCTTCCCTACATGGCACCCACCATGATAATGCCAGATGGTGATTACTGTGTCCTTGCAAAATTGCTCCAGGGATTCCGTATCATTTGTATGCTTAGGTATCAAGTTCACATTGGCCTGCACGCTCATGTTGAGCACCCTTTCCATTGAATATCCAGCACCATTAGCAGCCAGTTCAGAGAAACGGTTTGTCTTGAGTATCCTCTCGATGGTCCTGATACCGTAGACACACCGGTTGAGATCATGTGGGTGACTGAAATAGTTGAAGGTTACTGCTGGGTTGTTCTTGACATCAGTGTCTGTGAGGACCAGATGTCCTGTTGACTGTGGGCCATCAATCTTCTCGAGGATAAAACCACCTTGAAATACCTCTTTTGGTAGATTAAGTTTGGTATGAGCATACTTCTGGGCTGCTTCCAAGGTTCTTTGCTTCGGAGGAATTGTAGACAGCTGCCCTATCTGTATTTGAAGGAATGTAGCATGGTGCGCATTAGACCAACAACACCAAATCGGGAATAAATTTAACATAATCATGAAAGATTGAAAGTTATGGTGTCAGCTGTAATTGCACAGTTTAAGCCAGTATACATGATTCAAATTCACTTTCTTTCTTTCACTTCAAGCTTAAATCCTATCACGAACATGATTTCAACATTGTTTACAGCTGCCATTTATTCAAAATTATGAAAACACACTATGCATATCCATTGGTAAGTTATGTCCTTAATATAGTGAGTTAGGAACTGCTAGATGCACTTCAGGATTTGTCTAGTTGATATGCATGCCTGCTCAAAGTGGCAGGTTTCATAATTGTATGTGGTATTGGTGGTAAACTACCCCTTGTCCAATCTCTGCACACAAAAAAAGCAATATGAAACCTGTGGAAGGAGTGCACAACTTGAAACCGGTAGGGAAGCAGTTGATGTCAGACCTCAGCGGACATGATCCCGTGGTGGCAATGGACGCTATCTGATGACTGACCAAATCCACTGCTAGCCTCAATGAAAACACCAGCTTCAGTTATTCCAACAGTTTCAATCAGCGACTGTCGAGGAGGGTTTTTTGTGGGTATGAAGATGGAGTTCATGGGGTTGTCAGCCATCTCTTTACCCACATGTTTGTTATGGAGAACTACAGGAATGTTATGATTCTTGAGGTCATTCTTGGGTCCAATCCCACTTAGTAGTAGCAACTGGGGGCTACCAATTGCACCAGCAGATACAATTATTTCACTGTCCCTGTTGTTGTTTAGAAGTGCCTGGTGAAATCGCCCATTCTCATCAGTGAAGTGGACACCAATAGCCCTCGGCTTCAGTCTTCCTGCATTAGGAAGATGTTTATGAAAATACATGTGTTGATTCTATTTTTCACTGCTTTGTAACACAGCATAGCTCCTGAAAGGTTGGATACATATAATACATGGGTAACCATTACCTTGTCGTGAGTCAAACACTATCTTGTTTACACTAGCATGAAGCAGCACCTTTAGGTTGCTAGGATCTCCAGCTGCAAGTAAGTCAGCAGCAGTGTGGCGGAACCCAGTCTCATCAAAGATGGTGCCGCCTACTTTCGTTCCAGAAATATGATCATAGGTATACCCATTGAAAGGAGATACACCTGCTTGTATCAGTCCATCCCGTAGTGCAGCCTGCCAAGTTGCTATCTTTGGCCATTGGACAATCTTCTCCTCGACCCAGGGGAAGGACTCGTTCACAAGGTCCTCATCCCAGCCTACCTCCTGGACAAAGCTGTGGATACAAGAAAACAAGATATGTAAGTTAAAGTAAGTTAATTACCAAACAGGAATACTGGATAGCACTTTCTTAAAAAAATAAAGAGTGAATATAATGATTATCGAAGGTTTCTATTTTATATCCATGAAAATTAAGAATGACATATTTTGCTAGTGTTTTTTATCCAAGTTGTAGTTGACTTTGTTTTTTTCTTCATTCTGCCCAGTCAACTTAGTCCATAGCATCAAAGCAGCAATAATAACCCCATGTGAAGCTGTTTTGTTGCCTCTTTTACATCTAGGTTGTTGCTGGAGTATATAGCTGTATGATTTCAGACATATACATACTATTTCAGTCATCCACATGATCTCAACCGGTGTCTACGGTATACTACAGCTATATACAGTATACACACGAGACAATCTTTATATGGCTTTTTTTTTCTGTGAGGGAACCCCACAGTATGTATTACGGGCAGGCTAGTTGCTCCATTGAACCACCAGAGCTGAAGCACTTTAATACACGCTGATGTACAGATGTAGTAAGACTTTCCTTTTAAGTTATTCAATGTATCCACCTGACACTTCATTATATGCTACTAGTTCTCCAAAAATAGAGTTGCTGAACTGTCCTTTGATTGCTCTGAAAAGCAGAACATCTCCAACCAGACATGATGTTCCGGGGGGCCATGACATCTGGTCCAGTGCAGTATTGAGTATGTCGCCTGCTGTTTTAGTATGTTCATTTAGCTGCTTAAGGATGTATTCTCTCTTATGTGATTAAGCCACTGAAGTTGATAGAAGTGGCTGTAGGCTATAACTGTTAGGCCCTTTTCATGAGAAATTCACACTGGATGCTAATAGAAATGGGTATTAAGTAAAGTGATTTATACTTCTAGAGATCGGTATTCACATGTTCTTGCCGAATGGTTCAGCAGACTGCCGAAATGCAGAGCGCGAGAAATAGGCAAATGGCTGCATGGAATGCCAGGATGCCAGCAATTTAGCAGGTCTTACAATTAATTTTCTCCTGGCGCATCCATTGCTCTTTATTCACCCTAGAGCTGACATTACTTACGTAAAAGTGACTAATGAGTGTGCTGCTTGCTGCACACAGACTAAATGATGGCAGTGGCACTGATAGTGACTACCTAATTTGATATTTGATTCAACCGGAACAGTTTGCTATCTTGTGGGCGCTTTAGGGTAAAACTAATGTTTGCCTGTTGTAAAAAAAGGTGAAATTATTTTGGTAAAATCATACTTGTTTGTCATGCACGAAAAGGGAGCAGTCACAATCAGTATGAACAATAATGGTACTGAAACATATCATTATCATGCATCCGATGCATTGCATACCTTGAGCTGGCTCGGCTGTAGAAGCCGGCATTGATGCAGGTGCCACCACCCAAGACCCTCGCCCGGGCATTGATGACACCGTCAGTGGAGACGAAGGCCTGCGCCGGTGAGTCCGGCGCCATGTTCATCAGCCCAATGTGGAAGTTTTCCAGGTAGGAGATGTTGCGGTTGCCATACGGAGAGCCTCCCCTCTCCAGCAGGAGCACCTTGTACTTCAGCGACAGTGTCGCCGCCAGAGGGCAGCCGGCAGTGCCCCCGCCGACGATAATGTAGTCGTACCTCGTCGGGCAACCCGCGGGGAAGCTGCTGGCCTTATTAAGAGGAGGGAGATCCTTCAAGGTGAAATGATCCTTGCCTGCAGAGGACAAGTGTTACACCGTTCTCCTTAACTGAAACCGAGACTCTTCAGTTCTGCTGTAAGTTTTCCTAGTTTTATCTCATCACTTGCTATGAGTTTGGCAAAATGAAAATGTTTGATCTGATTGAGCTTACGTACTCTCTTGACATCAGGTTCTGACACCCTGGATAGGATAATAGGTAGTAGTAGTACTACCTATTCTTCCTAACCTTTTCTTTTATTCCTATGTCTTCTGTTATTCTTCCTAACCGTTTCTTTATTCAGTACGTAGGAGTATATATTAAGACGTGATAATAATATTACTTTGATTGATGGTCAGCCACTTCAGCATTCTGAAACGGTAGTACCGAAAACGAACAGAAGATCGCAGGGAAAAGGAAACAGCTGCTGAAATGTCGGAAGATGAGAGATATGCATGCACGAGAGTGATTCAGAAGAACTCGAAAGGAGAACAGAAAGCACAAGTTGGATAAATGTAGCTGCAGCATTGCTAAGAGAGAATAGCGTTTCCAGCTTTGCAGCTTCTTCGCCGAAGAGGTGAACCGGAGGCATTCCGAGGAAGAATAAAGCCCAAGAAACATTGTTGCCTTGCTCAAAGCCATTGAAACTTCGGATAATCTGAACAAGAGGAGAGGCGCGCACCTTGGGATAAACTGAAGAAGCAGAGGCATGCCAAGACCTTGCAGAAGAATACCACTCTCTTGCTCAACGCCATTGAAGCACCTGATAAGCTGAGGACTCGTCTTACCTTCTCTCCAAGAGGTCAGCTGCTCGACCTGTCCCCTTCCTCGTCTATCTCTTGCTACCCACGCTCTCTCACCGCGTTCGAGCTGGTGGATTGGAGGCAACCTAGTGCTGCGCCTGCATTGAAGAGAGCTCACCAGCTACAGTAAGGGCTATTCAATGCCGAGGGAGCACTGGTCTCGTACAACCGGGATTTATGGAGTTCATCAACCAACCAACCAACCATCACAAAGCTGCGGCCAAAGGTACCCACCACCCCTCATTTACAAGAATGACAGGCGACTCTCTCTTCACATTACTTTATTATTTCCCTGTACATGTGTTTCTGCCAATTGGTTGAGGTCACAAAATTATCATTATTATGCTCCTCGTCTGTTAGTTAGTAGCTTCATTTTTAAATGGACACACAACCTTGTCGGTACGTGCTGTCATTCATGAACGCCTCTCGCAGAAAATGGTAGTGCTATTGTTAAGCTATTATGGGTGATGGGTTGCATCTAAAAGCTTAAATTGATAAAAAAGAGTAGGCAATTCACTTATATACTCTAACATTATCCTTCACGTGAGGCTTCTTTAGTCTTTTAACGTGATAAATAGAAGTGAACTTGCGTCCGCTGGGATTCGAACTTGAGACATCTGACTCCCGCTGACCAGTTGCACTCAAAAGGTTAAGTTGATGAGAAAAGATAGACAATTTACTTATACACTCCAACAACCATTTTCTAAATCAATCATGAGAAATTGGTTCTGCTATCTGAAAGCATCATTTGGTGGATATATATGCTGGCAGATCCCCTGGAAGTTTGTGCTCAAAAAACACGTTTCGCATCAAGGTTATGTGGTTCAATCTCTGCAAAAACTATAGTACGCTGTACGCGTGGAAAATTCTGCAATTTACTGCCTAACAATTTATTGCAAACCGGTCTCCTTTTTATTTGTGCAAAATACTTGATGCGTTTTAGATAGAAACAAGAACAGAAGATTTAGTTATGATCGTGTAAGCTTGAACTGGCAAAGCACCTGGTCTATCTGGTCCAACCTGAAGTGTGTTCAGATTTGTGTGTGGTAGTCTCCTATTGTTAGTTGCCAAGTTACTACTGCTACGATACATTCATTTTACAGGACTCCAATGATAGAAAGTCAATTGATGGCAAATGTAGGCTTGAATTCAGCCGATCGTATCATGGGTATCTAGTCCAATCTGGAGTGTAGAATTCATGTCACAGTCCTTTTCCACACCACTGACGTATACCTGGTGATAAGAAACACTGTCCTAAAAGTGGTACAGTACATTAACTATTAAATGACGTATGGTTCATTTGGTTAAGGAGCAAGCATCTGCTTAAGATTTGCACGCCTCAACCCTCAACTGTTCTGCAGGTACAGTTCTGGTGTGTTGGTTTTCTTGTCCATTGAGCTAGCAGTCGTCACTTTGGACTGTTAAAAAACATACTCCCTCTTCCTTTCTTAAAAGATTGTCATTTTAATTCAAAAAATGAACTAAATATGCATGTACTCTGCACTGCAAACTGGAAACGCAATTAAAAGTAACTGAACCTTTGGATCCATCACCATCATCAGCTGCCGTTGCCTATTTTCCGGCAAACAATTGATGCGCAAGAAACGAGTGAATGAAACCTAAAGTATCTGAAGCTGTCTAAACCGTATCGGGCTGTGCTCTCTTTGCATGCCACTGCAACCATACATGGAACATGTGACATGTTTTTTTTTTCATTTCACGCGTCCGTGGAACTCGCAACAAAAAACGTTGCAGCCATCGACGAACTGTACGGCGCGCAACCATCTTTTCATTTCTGTCGCAACTTAATGTATTTTTGCGCGTATGCAGGTTGCGTTTTTATTTAAGAGGTGCAGCGATACCAGTAGATACTTCTTTTCTTTTTATTTGATGCTAGATAACTTAAAATTAAACTAACAAACGTCAAATAATAAATGAAACGGAAGGAATACCAACCACTTTTTCCTTTCTCAAAAGTTTGTCATTTTTTAGTTCAAAAATTAGTTAGAAAGTGACAAACTTTTGAGAAAATGAGAGTATAAATCTGTATGGAACTGATACATGCATATTAACCGTAGAGTATGCAAAGTCTCGATGAAAAGCTTGCTTCCACGGATGGAGGTGGAGGTTACTCTCTGCACTGCAGTCTGCATTTATTGTCATATGATTTGCAGTCACAAGAAACCTTGACGAACTTGATCGTATCCTGCAAGCAGCCGATCGAAAACAAACCTGATAGGAGTTGGAAGGATCTCACTCATCCAAACGTGGCTAGTTTTTCGCTGCAGGTTCCTGCTGAAACCACCCTTTCAGTTTCTCGCTGCAGGACACGCGTTTCATTCGGCAGTCAGAGCATGCACGAGGGTTCTTATATGTTGATGCCAACACGTACGCCCCTTCTGAAATTAGGCCGCCGGCATGTTGTTGTTCCTTCCCGCTCCCGGTTTGTTCCTGGAACATAAGTCGTTTTTTAACGTCTCCTGGAGCTGCTACGATTCAATTCGCAGCTCAAGAGCTAGCGCGTACGGCACGTCAGCTAACAACTCAAACAGACCCTGGAACGGCAAGCATTACAAAATAAATCGAACTTGAATTTGCGACGCGGTTACGTGCATGCAGAGGCCACGCACGGGTTTCTCGGGGACTTCATCCTCATGCAGCCGACGACCGGTTCAGCTATAGCCCTAGCTTGTGATGAGTTTCAGATCGAGAATGCGCATGGATCAAGTTAGTTCGTTCGGCTATCGAGCTTTGCTTTTTATAGACACTACTGTTTTCTCGCGGAGATAGAGAAGAAAGGCGGAGGCGAGAGACGAAGGCAGCTCGCCGCTCCTTCGGGTCCCCCGCCTCCTCCTATCCCTACGCCGACGCCGAGGCCCCCGACCTCGCCGGCGGCCCCGCACGTACCATGTCCTCAAAGCCACCACCACACCCCTTCCACGTCAACACCAACGGCTCGGCTGGTGCATCATCCTCCTCCCCGCGCCCCTATTCCGGCACCAACGGCAGCGGAAGCGCCCAGAGCCAGGCCTGCGCGGCGTGCAAGTACCAGCGGCGCAAGTGCAACCCGGACTGCCCGCTGGCGCCCTACTTCCCCGCCGACCAGCAGCGCCGCTTCCTTAACGCGCACCGCCTCTTCGGCGTCAGCAACATCCAGAAGACGCTGCGCCGGATCGACCCGGAGTACGGCCCCGAAGCCATGCGCGCGATCATCTACCAGTCCGAGGCCCGCGCCGAGGACCCCGTCTACGGATGCGTCAGCATCATCAAGAAACTCGAGCACCAGATCCGCCTCGGCTACGCCCAGCTCGAGGCGCTGCGCCAACAGATCGCGTTCTACCAACAGGCGGCGGCGACGGCGAACGCCGGCGGGGACCCGCTAGCCGGCCAGGCCATGCTGGTGCAGCACGCCGCGGCGCCGGGACAGGACAACAACGTCGTCATGACCATGGACGCGCTCTACGGAGGCGCCCCCGGGCAAGAAGAACCCGCCCAAGCCGGCGCCGGATTTGCCGTCGTCCAGGACCAGCAGGCCCGTTACAATGCTGCCGCCAAGGTCGACAACAAGGACCAACCGGCGCCGCTTCCCTTGCAGAACTACTTCTGCTACGACGGAACCCTCGGCGACGAGGCGACCAGCCACGACGCGACCGTGCGCAACGAGCACTGCTACTCCGACGCCAGCGTCCAGCAGACCGGGTCACCAGCGATGACGACGCTCGGCGAGCAGCTGGAGAACCACTGCCAGATCGAGGCGGCGCCTTTCGGGGACGCGTTCCACGTGAAGCCGCAGGACCTGCAGGTGACAATAATGGAACACCACAGCCATGGCGGCGGCGTCGATAATGGAACATCATAATCCGGTAGCCGCGGCGGTGTGAAGTAGGACGACGACGCAGATCAGAAGATGGCAGACCCGGCGCCAGCAACGGCGGCGCAATCCCACCTGGAGCTAGGATTCTCCTCATTCTGATTATAAATCCGTGGTAGATTCATCCCTCCATGGACCATGCATGCGATCATCGAGGTTAGCATTATTCATTTTTGTTGATGAATTTGTTGTTTCCAACTATTCATTTTAGGGCAAACAATGTTTGTTGCATTATTTCTCAATTTTGATTCTGAGAAAGCTGATTCGTTTAGTGAAGAAAAATTGGTGTTACATCATCAGTTTGGATTTCCCTCGTAATCAATATGAGAAAACAGATGTTTTTACACGCCGAGTTCGCAGATTAAAATTCTAGATATTATTGTTGGGATAAAATGTTTCTGGGGATAAGGCTTTGGACTTTTTTTTTTGAAAACTGGATCTACGTAGGTGTTTAATTATAAGAGAAGATAGAGTAAGGCTTTGAACATGCCATTTATATTTCTCATTGATGTCTCTTAATAATCTCAAAATGGCAAATGGATGACGGCATGAATATTGGATGTGTGTTAACACAATAATGCAAAGACGATTTTGGAACCCGATAGCTGAATCATTTTCTTGTTATATGATATTTTGAGAGAGCTTCTCCTTCCTAGCTATGAAAAAAACACAATAATGCAAAGAAAATAGCAAGGACACTCCAGTTTTAGCTACAGCTGTATTAGTATACTCTCTTCTTTTAAAGTCCAGTTTTATTTCACACAGACCTGTCGCTGGATTAATTTTAGAAAGAAGAGAGCAGTATGAATGTGACATAATTCATCCTTAGCGTGTGTTAATACATACACACAACATCAAAGACTAGTGACACATGATACTGATGTTAATAAACTTATTGCTATATACACAGGGTCCATATAGATTCTAAGTGCCTGAAATTTAGGATGATTTTAGGCAACGAGTAATTAATAGCTAATTACTGTCAATAGCAATCAATCTACAAATTAACAGATAATAATAAAAAAACTAACAAATTTTTCTATGATCCATACAAGCATAAAATTGTTTTGATTAAATATTTTACAACTAACATAATCCTTAAAAAATAAATTATAAATAAAAGTTAACACATTTTATCCCTTCTTCCCCAGTTCCGGCGGCTCCGCCGCTACACCCACCCAGCCGTGTCAGTCGTTGTGCCGCCACCAAGCTTGGGTCGCATCCCGGCCTCCTGCGCCATCACTGATGTGCCATCGGACCGGCAGGATTAGGGATGGGATCAGGAACGAAGACTGGAAGAGAGACGAAATCGGATAGGAGGGGAGAGGTGGGAGAAGACAAGATTTATTCGCATGAATCTTAAAGTTGTTTGTAATATTTTAAATTTGTGCATGACATTTCCTGTGATGCTAAATATCTAAAACGACTTATCTAAAACGACTGCTACAAAAATGCAATCTGAGTTATGATGCAATCGTGTAATCATTTATTCTCATCAATTGGATCAGTATCTTACGGTTGTTGCATTTTCTTAACCTCCTCTCTACCTGATGAACTCAGATGGAGGGAGTTAAGGATGGTTGACTGTCTGATTGCATCATACCACATATTGTATTTTAGTCGTTGTCCAATCTAAGACAGCAACTAGAATGAAATCTAAGTTATGATGCAATCAATCATTCTCATCCATTGAGTATACATCATATGATTGTTGAATTTTTTACTTAACCACTCCACCTGATGCGCTCAAATGAAGAGGGTTAAGTAAAAAGATGCAATATCCGAAGATGCAGATATAATAAATGAGGATGGTTAATTGTATAATTGCACCATAACACATATTGCATTCTAGTCATTGTCCAATCAACGACAACTACTAGAATGCAATTTGAGTTGCGTGCAATCGTACAATCAACTATTCTCATCTATTGAATGTGTATCATACGTTTGTTGCATTTTTTACTTAATTCCTCCACCTGATACACTGAGAGAGCGGACGAAATTACTAGCGCTAATGCTTTCTCGATGGGATGAAAGGTACTAAGCATGGCAGGTAAGCTTAGCACGCAGCTGGATAGCTTGTACGAGCAGTGCGGCCCGTGCAGTACTGGTGCTGCTTCTTGATGGGCCAAGTCTTTCACCGCCTTCCAATCATTACTGCATTTTTTTCGAAAACGCAATCATTACTGTATTATATCGACACGCGCAGCATGTGTATGGAGATATCTAACTAAACTCGGTCAGCGCAAAGGATAATCAGGAATGTAACATTAGTCAAGACTTGATCTCAACCTCGTCATGGTGATGACGAAGACGAGATGCGGTAGCCTACGTGCAGTATCATGGAAAGCGCCACGGCAGGAATTTACAAATATGAACTAATCAGCAAACAGCCTGGTGGCTTGACCTTGACTTTGTACTAGTCTGTGTAGTAACGAACAAGGAACCTCTGAAGCCGGAATAAAGGACCCTGTCAACCTGCAGAAGTGATGAGAGGTCGGAGCTTTCAGCAGTTCAGCTGGTTAGTAAACTTGGTCATCAGCTCAGCAACTGTCATCAAGTGCCAGTTTGGTGGTGCAGTATACATATAGTTATCACGAAAAATGTTCTTCTTGAGAAAGTGGATTTCTGAACAGAAATAACCATACCTAGATATTATATACTACGTCTGAATGTGAATGGAAGGGGACATAATCACACAGTCGTCCAGAAAAGATTTCTAAGCTTCTGCACTCAAATGCTAGTCAAGGACTACCATTCGGTTTCGTGTGTTTCAGTTCAGATATCATTTGGTGCAGAAAGGGAAAAGAAGCAGAGGGGGGTAGTAGAATTAGCTTTGTTGGTTATTATACGGATCATTCGTAGCATAGCCAGATGCAGTCGTGCATGTCTCATATACTAGGTCTATGTTTGCAGTTTCGGTCAGCACGTGCCGAAACTGGCAACTTCGTCGGGACCAAGTAATCCCACTTTTCCACAGCGAAACCGAGTAACCAAGCTCTATATATACTCCGTCCTCCCTCCTCTCCTCTCCTACCCGTGTGTGTGCATTCTTTCTCAACGGCGTTACACGTGTTGTCTTGTCCAAGCAGCTAGCTGAGCTTCTCCCCCCTCATCCGATCGATCTCCGCGAGCCCTTTCCGCAGTCGAAGCAGAGCAGAGCAGCGAGAGGCAAGACACCGATCGATCAGGAGCCAGGAGGACGATCGATGGCGCCGGAGTGGATGGGCTCGGAGGGGGCCTGGTTCCTCGCCCTAAACGCGGTCGTAGTTGCCATAGCCTTCCTGTCCAGGGCGCGGCCGTCCCTGGACTCTCCACGGCGCGGCGGGATCACCCGGAGGGCGTCGTCGGCGGTGCTGCAGCGCCTCCGCTCCTTCTCCATCTTCTCCTACCCGTCCGCCTGCCTGTCGTCGTACCTCCTGCCCGACGCAGCCGCTGCCACCTCACACGACACGGAGGAGCCGGTGGAAACGTCGTCACCGATCAACAGGTCCGCGCGGACGCCGCGTGCGGTCGTGCTCCTCACATCCACACGCGCGGCTGAGTACGCGGCGGCAGCAGAGGAGGAGGAAGGCGACCCGAACGCGATGAGCATGGACGAGGCGTACGCGCTGGTAGTGGCGGGGCGGCAGCGGCCGGAGTCGGAGAGGGAGGCGGAAGCGAGGCGGTCGGAGGTGGACGCCAAGGCGGAGGAGTTCGTCCAGGGCTTCAAGCAGCAGGACGACGACCTGCGGCAGCAGCGGCTCGACTCCATCTTCAACTACACCCAGATGCTCAAGCAGCGTGCCCACCAAGGCGGTAGCCGCCGGCGGTAGTTACGCGGGCAACCCAATTCTTTGACTCGTTCGATTTGTAAATGATTTCCCCCTTTCCCTTGACGAATTAAGACTGATTTTTTGGCCTGAAGATCGTATACGTTCAGTTCAGCACCGGCATTACCGAGAAATCGAGATCCCGGCTGTACGACCCGGCAAGCCGTGATGATTGGTTCGTACACGAGAATGTTTCTAGGCAAAGGTATAGATGACCAACAGCCCGGCGGGCCTGCGCCAAGTACCCCGCCGCCTCCGCTGCGCCGCGCCACCCCACACGAGCTCGTCCGCCATCGTCGTTCCAGCTCACGCGGAGCCAACGACGGCCGGTCGTCCGAGCGGATGCGTGCGCGTGAGCGGGCGCACACCTGTAGCACCCGCTCGTATGGCGGAGGCGACGCCGGACGCTGGTCCGGAGGATCTTTGCGCCCGTAATTCCATATTTGACGTAGAATAAGTATGTTTCAGCGCTGGCGTGCTAGGGCTTCGTAAGGCGGTCGGGCCGTTGCTGGGTCGTGCTTGACCGGATTGTACTGTCTCATAGAGGATCGTGTGCTTGGGCTGTTTCTACTCGGGTCGTGTCCGTGCTGCACAACGTGCCGTGCACTTGGCCCATGTACGACGGCCCGCCTACCGTACGTGCCCGTGCTAGTCCAGGTACACGGCTGGCACCGGGTTGTTCCGTGCCGAAAGTGGCGGAGGACCTCGTGCTAGTAAAGGTGACGCGTTTTGTGTTCCTTCCATGGACCCGCGCTGCACTGTCCTGTCCCGTGTCCCCTTAGCGCATCTGCGCATGGGGAGAGGACCCCAGCTCGCGAGCGCACAAGAACAGACCCAATCTGCGACGGCGCCCACAGGCCCATCACAGCAACCGTGGTCCAGCAGAGACAGGGCGGCTTGCACGTAACCACATACAGACCGTTTAAATTCTTTAGTCATGTGCAGGACCCCAATCTAAACTAAACTAGGTCGTCAGCAGCATAAAGGCTACAAACAATCACGAAAAGGATGTCTAGTCATGATCCCAGAGGTTGTGATCTCACGGTGATCGATGACGAAGACCAGCTATAAACCTGTAGGTCGCTATGACGGCGGTACATGACGAACGAGAAATATCCCGGAAAAGCGCGCACCGCCTGCCACGTAGCGAACAACTAGTGTGCCACCTTTGACTACTGACTTCGATTGTACTCTCTCCTAGTGATTTTTTTATTTTTAGTATTAACTTTTTTTTTTGCAAAAGTAGCAGACAAATTGCAATACGGAGTCGCGAGTCGCTAATCTGAATCGCGATTTTGACACGTGGACAAGCGACAAAGGACCGAACATCGGAGCCGACAGCGGGACCCGCCATGTCGCGATTTAGAATCGCGATTCGCACATCCGCTTGGCGATTCGCCCTTCAGAAGGGTGACTCGCTTTTCCGCTCAGCGAATCGCACATCTAAATGGCGACTTGCCTTTCCAATAAGAAAAATTATTATCTCTTTATGTTTTCATTTTGTTTATGCTCTCGTTTTTTATGGTATTTTTATCGTGTTTTTTTATGATTTTAATCGCGTCCCAAATAGAAATTTTACAAACATTTTGAAAATAAGTAAAAAAATAGAGAGCAACATTATATTAAAAAAATATTGCGACTTTAACATATATGAAAATATTAGTTATATTAAAAAAATTTGACAAGTACTGAAATAGAAATTACATAGTTAAAAAAATAGGTGTAAGTTCTATGTCTCTCTACTACAACGGTACACAAGGCAAAACTCACATATTTTAGAACGAAAACATACTTGGAATTGTAAGGATCGAATGCCCAAGAGGGGGGTGAATTGGGCTTCTTTTCAAAAATCTAAATAATAAAACTTAATTCCTAAAAGCCCAATTCCCTACGCAAACTATCTATGCATTGATGTAAATAGCAACTTCGCGAAATATAAAATGCATAAATGTAAGGGAGAGGAAGAGGATGCAAACTCCCGAGGAGACACGAGTATTTATCCCGTGGTTCGACAAGATCGTCAAGATCTTCCTACATCCACGTTGTGGCACCCACCAAAGGGTATAGCCACACCCAAGTCACCGAGACGAGGGATCTTCACTATTCTTCTCCGTTTGCCAACCTCGGCAAGGTGGAGCTCAAGCCTTGTACAACTTCGACCCTCCGGGCTTCCACAAACGCCTTGGCAAGCTCCGGAAGTCTCTCACAGTTACAAACACCAAGGGGCACTCCCTTGAGGCTCTCACTATCCTAGAGATTCCACTCACCCAGAATGGAGGCACACAAGCTCTCTCTCTAGCTAGTTCTAGCCTATCTCTTGGTGTGTAGGTGGTCGAAATGATGTAGAAGTGATGGCTCTTGGTCTTGAATGCTTGTGGATGTGTTGAGAATGTCTGGTGATCAAGACTTATCGAAATGATCGGTTTAGGGGGTATTTATAGCCAGCCTCCCCGAAATAGCCATTGGAAAAGTAGGCTGACAGAACTTTTCTACGAACACAGGATGATCCGATGTCTCCCCTTTAGTTATCATCGGTCAAATTTACTTTAGCTGACGTCAGTGTGTCAGATATGACCGTTGTTAGACCGATGTTGCACTTGTCTTCTCATCGGATGATCCGGTGACTCTTCCTCCAGAATTGGTTCAAAACTTGATGCTTACTGGAGTGATTGACCAATGTGTATATTTCTGTACATCAGATGATCCGGTGCTACACTTGGTCCAAGGATATTACAAACTGTACTGATGGACCGATGTAGGTGAGCCCTTAACATCGGATGGTCCGGTGAGTGCTTTGTTCTGAGGTCTTCTTCTTCTGCTGAACCAACTCGACCGATGTGTTGTTCTCATAAATCATCGGTTGATCCGGTGAGTTGATTTTGTTAGCTTCGAGTTGTTTCTAAGTGATTCTTTTGTGTCTTGCTCGATTGACCTCTTAGACATTTGTTGCATGTGTACTTCTGATGGTTGTCAAGCATTAAGTGTCATCAATTATGGTTGAATGACTTTGACATAAGAGCTTTCACTTCTTGTCTTCATATCATTGATTTTATCTCATTAAGTGATTGTATATGGGTCTCCAATGACATATAGATTTCATTTGATTGAGTGATTATGGGGACCTTGCATTCACAAATTCATTAGCAAAATCCAATGGTTGTCATTAATCACCGAAACTGTACCTCATGGGGGCCTAGATGCTTTCAATCTCCCCCTTTTTGGTGATTGATGACAACACAACAATTAAAGCACAATAGTAATGAATTTGATAGTACGAAGCTTAAGAGGATATGCAATGAATACAAGATTGTTACACTTAAAATTTGGAAGCTCAAACAAAGAATAACTCAAGTGAATAAGTGATCATAATATAGGCACCAAATAAGCTCAATCGATTAAAATCTCAAGAGTACTCAATAAACACCAAATGAGTAGCAAAAGTAGCAAACACACCAAATTACAAAAGATAACTCATAAAGATAAACTCCCCCTAAGGCTAGGACACTCCCCCTGAGACTAAGCTATCCTCCCCTTGACTCCTCTAACTCTTCTCCCCCTTTGGCATCAAGACACCAAAAAGGGATCCGAGTGCCTAAGGACCCTGAGTACTAGGCGCGATGACGAACTGGTCACCGTCGCTGTCGTCGGAGCTGCTGCCTGGAGTAGAGGTGGAAGGAGCTGTCGGAGCCGTAGGAGCCGTCGTCGGTGCCTGCTGGGTAGGAGCTGCTGGAACAGGGGCACTAACGACGGATGCCGGCGTCTGCTAGAACAACGTCGTAGCCGGCATCGGAGAGTGGTTTGGTGCGCCGGGAGCGAGCAGTGGAGACATGCTGAAAGAAGGGATCGGCGTAGTCGGCACCGGAGCTGCAGCTGGAGCAAGAACAGGTGGAGGTGGAGCAACTCCTGGTAGCTGCGACGGGAGGGCAATCCCGGTCTGGGTGTAGAGGTTGGTGATCAACCCCATGATGCCCATCATCGCCTGCTGCGTCTGCTGCTATTGGTCGAGGGAGCGCTGGTGCATCTGGTCGATTAGCCCAGTCAGCCGGTCAGTGTACTCACGCCTCTCACGGGCGATCTGGCGCTGCATCTCCTGCTATTGCTGCTGCTGGAGCTCTAGAAGTCGTGCTGCCTGCTCCGCTCGGGCCTGCTCAGCTGCAAGCCTGTCCAAGCGCTGCTGCTCAACCATGTGTTGTAGGAGGGATGTGAGCTCGGACGGCTGAGAAACCTGTGCCTCTGAGACGGGAGGTGGAGTAGGGGGTGGCACTGTAGAGCCTCCAGCCTCCGCGTCGTGCTGCCTGGGTGAGGGAGGAGGTGGGAAGTACTCCTCGACACTGTCATACGTGTCGCTCTCGGACCATATATGCTGCAGGTCCTCACCCTGTGCCTCTGCCTCAGCCAGCCTCTCATCCTCCTTCTCCAGATCCGACCAGTCCTCCTCGGATAGACGAGCCCGAACCTGACGCTCGACTGGACGGCCAAGGCGGCGGTCTCCAGGAGCTGGGGTACGGTAGTGACTGAATCGTGTCACACTCTCGTCAGTGTAGCTGTCACGCATCACAGACTCCTCAGGAACCATCATAGAGAGCAGGTAGCTGATCCAGTGTCCATATACAAGCTGCCTCATCATGCCCACTCCGTCGGTGATCACATCCCCCATCTCGCATATGAGGACGTCCACAATATCAAACTCCATCCCGTTCATGATGTAGAACAGGAGGGTCTGCTGCAGACTGGTGAACCCCTCTAGGTACCCGGACCTCGACAAGAGTGTGCGGCGCAAGACAAGGTGCACTGTGCGTGCAACTGGAGTCAACAATGCTGGTACCCTCGGCTGGTCTGGAGAGAAGGTCGGTCCAAACAAAGAGCGGATCTCCTCCAGTGGGGGTACCAATCCTCCAGTGAGCGGCCTCCTCAGCGGGTCTGCCAGTCCGTATACTCTCTCATGCACGCAAGTGTCGTGCAGGTCCACTCCCAGCAGCTGTGCAAGCGTCTGTCTCGTCAAGTGATAGTGCTGTCCCATGAACATGAAGTCAATCGACCTGCGACCCTCAGAGACGTAGAGGGTGGCGTAGAAGACGCGTACCCAGTTCTCCACGTAGGCACTCCTCTCGTAGGACATCAGCTGCACCAGCCCTCTGTACCTCTCAAAGAAAGGGCGTATCTCTGTCTCAGCAGCCAGGGGGAGCTGATCCCAATCTAGAAATTTGTGCTAGAATAACTTGTGGCCTTGGCGTCTTTAGGTCTCATAGAGTGACGCCTATGTCACAGTCCAGAAACGACTGTCCACAAGAGCCTCTCTGGGCTGCGGGTACCACTCCTCAAGCAACACACTCCATCTGAGTCTTCGAAGTTGCTTGGCCTTCATCTTCCGGTAATCTGTCAATCGAACACCTTCACCTACACCTACACGGACGGTGGTGTCCATCTCGTAGATGGCTCTCTGGGCCTCCCTGTCCCCACGACGGTCGGCAGCTGTCGGTCTCGGACGAGGTGCTGCCTCGGTAGGACCCCCACGGGTCTGGGCTGAGCGCCGGCGGAAGAGTGGCTCTTTCGGCTCTTCTTCGGCCTCGGACTCATCGATCACGGGAGGCTGCCTCAGACGAGCCTCGCGGATCCTCAAAGAGCCTCCTCGGCCACGCTCTCGCTCCTCGGCGCGCGAGCGGCCATCAACGCCTTCTTCTCCTCCTTCGAGAGCTTCTGTTTTTTCGCGGCTGGCTCCGCAACGGCCTTGCCCTTGTTCTTCTTGTCACGAGCCATTGTGATCGGGCGCGTGAACGAAGTCGTCGACGTTGAACGCACGGAACGGCGACGCGGAGATTGACGGGGCCAGGAAACCCTAGCGTTGGCAACAATAGAGGGAGGCACCACGGAGGTGAGGCTGTGCGTGGGGCGTGGGCGGTGGTGGTGCACGGGCGGTGGTCGGCAGTGCTTTGGTGGAGCGGTGGCGGTGGTTGCGGTGGAGGCGAGTGGCGTCGGCGGCTGTGGTGCGGCGGCGGCTGAGGTGGTGCGGCGGCGGCGGCTACAGTGGTGCTGCAGCAGCGGCGGCGGCCAGAGGACGGCGGCGGCTGTCGGAGGGCGGCGGTGGCGTAGGGCTAGAGAGGCGGCGACGATGGAAGGTGAGTGGCAGCGTCGGGATCGGGAGAGAGAAAAAGAAGAAAGTGAACGGCCGTTTAAATAGTGAGTCCCAAACCCTAGCCGAACATTTAACATCGGATGGACCAATGTAGAAACGATAGAAGCATCAGTCAAATGGCACAGTGAGGGTATTCAAAGAGGTGCCGTTGACATCGTATGGACCGACGTGCAAAGAGATAGCATCGGTCGAATGTCACAGTAAGGGTATTCAAAAAGGTACCGTTGACATCGGATAGACCGACGTGGAAGGGAATATCATCGGTGGATTTCATCACAGTTCCAGAATTGTGAACATTGGATCGACCGATGTTTTTCAGTATGAACTCGTCGGTTGATTTGTCTTACTGACTGATCTGACTCTTGGCTTTTGAACACCAACTGATCCGATGATGGTCTGGCCTAAGCATCGGATAATCCGATGACTACAAAATAGCAACATCCCATATATGTCCTTTGACCAAACAAACAAACAATGATAAACACATGTCTTAGGACTTTTTGGGCAACCCCTCACCCCTCAAAAAGCTAATATGCCAATAACTTGGCTAATCCTTAAAGCATAAAGAACACCGAAGAAAAATGGGAAGGAAAATATCCAAATAAAATGTAAGGCCCATGCTTTGTGAGCTAGAGTATGAAGACTTCTATCTCTTTAAAGCATGTTCCTCTAGGCATTAACGCACCTAACATTTTGTTCTTTCCACCACATATTAGTTGAGATATTGCATTTCAAACAAGTCTCTTTCTCATGAGGGGGGTTCCCCTTTGTGACAATCTACCGTATGCAATGCCAAACAATTTATAATGCAATAAATTTAAATATGAGTGCAAGTCTATATGGCAAGCATCATGCAAGACATAAAATAAATCTATCTTGCCAAATTTGAACCTTTCAAAGGCTTCTTCAGGGAGAGCTACTCTCCAAGCCTTGGGGAAACCCAAAAGAACCTCCATCCCAAGCTAACTCTTGCTCACCCCTATCCTTCGAAAGTTAGACAAGACCTATATGATATGCATTCTTACATGATCATGGCAACTTACATGACGTTTGATGCATCTAGCACATTTAATTCACTTCTTAGCCTAGAAAAAGTTTTCTCATCAAGTGTTTAGTGAAGATATCTGCCAATTGTTCTTCAGACCTAACACCTCGCAATGAGATGTCTCCCTTAGCTTCATGGTCCCTCAAGAAATGGTGGCGAATATCAATGTGCTTAGTGCAGGAGTGTTGAACGGGGTTTTTAACTATCTTAACCGCACTTTCATTGTCACAAAGGAGAGGCACACAACCAAGTTTAATACCAAAGTCCAAAAGGGTTTGCTTCATATAAAGAATTTGGGCACAACATGCACCGGCCGCAATATATTCCGCTTCCGCCGTGGACAAGGCGACGAAATTTTGCTTCTTGCTAGACCAAGATACTAGGGAACACCCAAGCAAGTGGCACCCACCGGAGGTACTCTTGCGATCCACGCGACATTCGGTAAAGTCCGAATCCGAGTATCCCAAGAGGTGGAATTTTGCACCTTTAGGGTACCACAAGCCCACACTAGGGGTATGCTTAAGATACCTAAGTATCCTAAAGACCGCCTTCCTATGCGATTCTTTAGGTGCCGCTTGAAAGCGAGCACAAAAGCATACACTAAACATGATATCGGGCCTAGATGCGGTAAGATAAAGCAATGAACCAATCATAGAATGGTAGTTAGATTGATCAATAGGTTTACCGTCCTTATCTGCGTCGAGATGACAATTTGTTGCCATTGGAGTGCTTCTTAAGCTGCAATCTCCCATCTCAAATTTCTTCAAGAGGTCCTTGGTATACTTCTCCTGATAGACGAAGGTCCCCTCTTGAAGTTGCTTGATTTGAAATCCAAGGAAGAAGTTGAGCTCTCCAATAATTGACATCTCGAATTCCCTAGACATTATTTTGCCAAACTCATGGCTAAGAGCTTCGTTAGTTGAACCAAAAATAATATCATCAACATAAATTTGACAAATAAACAAATCTCCGTTGATGTCTTTAGTGAAGAGTATAGTGTCCACCCTCCCGATCTTGAATCCTTGCATGATAAGGAAATCTCGTAGTTGTTCATACCACGCCCTAGGTGCTTGCTTGAGCCCGTAGAGCGCCTTGTGCAACCTATACACATGATTAGGATTCCTCGGATCTTCAAACCCAAGAGGATGTTCAACATAAACAAGCTCGTTAATGTAACCATTAAGAAAGGCACTTTTCACATCCATTTGATAAAGTCTAATATTATGATGTGATGCAAAGTCAAGAAGTATACGGATGGCTTCTAGCCGGGCGACCGGGGCAAATGTCTCCCCAAAGTCTAGTCCTTCAACTTGCGAGAACCCTTTGGCCACAAGTCTTGCCTTGTTGCGGACCACAACACCATTCTCATCTTGTTTGTTGTGGTACACCCACTTTGTTCTGATGACGTTCTTGTCCTTGGGTCGCTCCTCCAACATCCAAACTTCATTGCAGATGAAGTTGTTGAGTTCTTCTTGGATGACCATCACCCAATTTGGATCTTGGAGTGCTTCCTCAATGTGAGTGGGTTCTACACACGAAACAAACGAGTAGTGCTCACAAAACGAAGCGAAATGGCGAGAATGTGTACTTACACCCCTTGATGGACTTCCAATGATTTGGTCCATCGGATGCGCCTTGGAGATGTGTCCATGCCTCATAAGAGGTTGTGAAGCACTTGGCGATGGTGATGCGTGTTGCTCCTCTTGTGGTTGGACTTGATCATGGACTTCTTCTTCTTCTTGATGTTGTGTGGCTTGTGAGTCTTGAGTCGGCAATGGATCATCCTTCTCTTCTTCGTCAACTTGAGGCGCCATAGAGGTGTTGGAAGCTCCCCCTTGATCGTGGCTCTCCTCAACTTTAGGCTTGACGTCTGCAATGATCATGTTCTTCATGGCTTCTCGTAGAGGCTCATTATCTATTTCATCATGACCAAAACTCTCCTCTTGGGAGCCATTAGATTCGTCAAACTCAACATCACAACTTTCCTCAACTAAATCGGAGGTTTGGTTGAATACTCGATATGCTTTTGAGTTTGATGCATAACCAAGAAATATACCAACATCACATCTTTTTTCAAATTTACCGAGCCTTTTCTTGTGGTAGATGTAGCACTTGCATCCAAAGACTCGAAAGTAGGAGATTTTGGGCTTTCTCCCAATGAGAAGCTCGTACGGGGTCTTTTGAATTAGTCGATGGAGGTAGACCCTATTTGCGGCATGGCACGTCGTGTTGATTGTTTCGGCCCAAAACTTCTCCAACGTGCCGTAGTCATCAAGCATTGCTCTCGCAAGAGTGATGAGTGTCTTGTTCTTCCTTTCAACGACACCGTTTTGTTGAGGGGTGTATGTGGCCGAAAATTCATGCTTCACACCTTCACGGTCACACCACTCCCCAATGTTGTAGTTCTTGAATTCGGTGCCGTTGTCACTCCGGACCTTGATGATGGGAAGTTGAAATTCCCTTTGAGCGCGGTTAGCGAAGGTCTTGAATACTTCCGGAGTTTCACTCTTGTCACCTAGAAACAAAGTCCAAGCATAGCGAGAGTAGTCATCAACAATAACAAGACAATAGAGGTTACCACCAAGGCTTTGATATGTGGACAGTCCGAAGAGGTCCATGTGGAGTAGTTCAAGTGGCTTGGAGGTTGACACCATTGTCTTCATCGGGTGGTGTGAAGCAACTTGCTTCCTGGCTTGACAAGCGCTACAAAGCTTGTTCTTCTCAAATGTGACATCCTTCACGCCGGTCACCATCCCTAGCTTGAATGACTTCTTTAGTTTGCTCATCCCTATGTGCGCTATGCGTCGGTGCCATAGCCATCCCAAACTTGTCTTAGTGAAAAGGCAAGTGGTCAAGCTAGCATTCTTGTTGGAGAAGTCCACTAGGTAGAGATGTCCATGCCGAAATCCTTTGAAGACTAGTTCTTGGCTTGTCTCACTACTCACAACAACATCATTTTTGCTAAAGGTGCACGTTAGTCCAAGATCACATAATTGTGCAATAGAAAGTAAATTAAAACTAAGCGACTTAACGTACAAAACATTAGAAATAGATAAGTCATTTGAAATGACAATCTTACCTAACCCAATTACCTTACCCTTAGAGTTATCACCAAAGGTGACTTGTTCATGATTGTCAGGGTTTTCTATGGTGGTGAACATACCATCATTGACGGTCATATGTTGAGTGCACCCGCTATCGAGTACCCAATGCTTTCCTCCGGCCTTGTAGTTCACCTACACACATGAATTCAATTTTTGACTTTAGGCACCCAAGCCAACTTAGGTCCTTGTATGTGTGATACAAGTGTTTTTGGGACCCAAAGTTGCTTGGGGAGCTTCCCCTTCATACCCTTCATGTCTTTGCCAATGAACCTTGCCTTCACCTTGCCATGTACTTTAATCAAGATATAGTAATGATCATTGAAAGTAGATTTGTAGTTAGTAGGCAATTTTGGAGAAGGTCGGTTAGGAAGAGGACACTCCCTTGTGTGGTGACAGGTGACCTCACAATGTTGGCAATAAGAACCAACTTCCTTGATGAAGCTTGTTCTTAGCTCCGGTGAGGGCACCTTTCCTTTGTTAGGCACCGGGAAGGATCCAAGTCCTCTCTTGTTGAAGGCCTTTGCTTGTTGGAAGAGGATTTCCTTGTGCTTGACTTCTCCTTTTGAAAGTCTAGCCACACTAGTGCGAAGACTCTCAATTTCTTCCAACAAGTCCTTCTCCCTAGCATTTTCTTTCAAAGTTAAAGACTTGTGCAAAACATTAGTGGCATGAGAAGTAATGGATACCTTATCATTAAGAGTTTGTTTCTTCATAGTTTTTAACTCTTGATCAAGCACTTCATAAGCAAGGTTAAGTGTTTGATGCTCTTGGATTAACTCATTGTGCTTTCCCAAGAGTGCTTGGTGGGCTAAGTCAAGCTCATGATGATCTAGCTTGATTTGAGCCTTATCCTCCTCAACTTGCTTGACATGGGATTTGAGCATGTCATGCTATTTGAGTATGCTTTCATACTTGTCAAGCAAATCAAGGTTAGCACTCTCAAGCTTAGCATGAGTTCCTTCAAGAGCCTTAACCTTACTCTTTTCCCTCTTAATGATAGTGTGATATTCATTTATTAAAGAAGTTAAATCATCGGGGGAAAGCTCATCATCGCTAGAGTCGTCACATACCTTGGTGTTACCTTTCTCCATGAGGCACATGGGCGGTGGATGAAGAGGTGAGTCATCATTGTTGGCAATGGCGAGGCCGGCCAAACTTTCTTCTTCCACTTCACTCTCTTCATCACTTGTTTCTTCGTCGGTGACCCATTCATTTCCCTCACACATGAACACCTTTTGTGGGCCATTTCTCTTCTTTGGGAAGAGTCTTGCCTTCTTGCCCTTGTCATGTTTCCTCTTCCCAAAGGATCTTGGTTTGGGTTTGGCCTCTTCTTCATCATCATCACTTTCTTCAAGCTTGCGATGCTTGCTCTTTTGGTTCTCTCTTTTTTTGTCCGGTTTTGGACAATCATAGGAGATGTGGCCTTGATCACCACAATTATAGCAAGTCTTGTGATCATCTCTTCTTGGTAGAAACGCTTTCTTCTTGGGATCAAATGTGTATCCCTTCTTAGTAATCTTGGAGTTCAAGTGTGAGAACTTTCTCATCATCAATGCAAGCTCATCATCTTCATCTTCACTTGATGCTTGCTCCTATTCACTTGAGCTAGGCTCAACCACCTTCTTCTTCTTGAGGCTTGTTTTCTTGGTGGAGGTCTTTAGAGCAATTGTTTTTGAAGATGATTGCTCCATCATCCCAAGCACACTCATCTCATGCGCGTGAATTTCTCCAATGAGCTCCGAAACTTCAATGTGGTCAAGAGACTCCTTTTGAAGCATGGAGTTGATGATGTTGTACTTTGGCTTGGGAAGGAGCATGAGGATCTTGCGGTTGATGAGTCCCTTGCCAAGATAAGCAATGTCAAGAGCATTAATTTCTTCAATAAGCACATTTAAGCGAGAGAACATTTCATTGACATTTTCATGAGGTAGCATTTTAAATTCATCATATTTGGCTTTAAGCATGTGATATTTTAATTCCTTGACACGAGAAGAGCCCTCATAAATCTCTATTAAGCAAGCCCAAATTTCACAAGCTTTTTCTTTACTAGCAATTCTAGCAAACACATCTTGACTAATACATTCATAGATTGCATTCCTAGCTTTAGCATCCCATTTAATTTGATCACCAACATAATTGTGTTCTCCAAACCCCGCGTGGGTCGCTTCCCATACTTCGGGAGCAATAGCCTCTAGATAAGCGCGCATGCGTGCTTTCCAATAGGCAAAGTTCTTGCCCTCGAAGATAGGAACCGAACCCCCAACCTTGGCCATTTTAGCTCTATGAGCAACCTTGCTCTGATACCAATTGTAAGGATCGAATGCCCAAGAGGGGAGGTGAATTGGGCTTCTTTTCAAAAATCTAAACAATAAAACTTAATTCCTAAAAGCCCAATTCCCTACGCAAACTATCTATGCATTGAAGTAAATAGCAACTTCGCAGAATATAAAATGCATAAATGTAAGGGAGAGGAAGAGGATGCAAACTCCCGAGGAGACACGAGGATTTATCCCGTGGTTCGGCAAGATCGTCAAGATCTTCCTACATCCACGTTGTGGCACCCACCAAAGGGTATAGCCACACCCAAGTCACCGAGACAAGGGATCTCCACTATTCTTCTTCGTTTGCCAACCTCGGCAAAGTGGAGCTCAAGCCTTGTACAACTTCGACCCTCCGGGCTTCCACAAACGCCTTGGCAAGCTCCGGAAGTCTCTCACAGTTACAAACACCAAGGGGCACTCCCTTGAGGCTCTCACTATCCTAGAGATTCCACTCACCCAGAATGGAGGCACACAAGCTCTCTCTAGCTAGTTCTAGCCTATCTCTTGGTGTGTAGGTGGTCGAAATGATGTGGAAGTGATGGCTCTTGGTCTTGAATGCTTGTGGATGTGTTGAGAATGTCTGGTGATCAAGACTTATCGAAATGACCGGTCTAGGGGGTATTTATAGCCAGCCTCCCCGAAATAGTCGTTGGAAAAGTAGGCTGACATAACTTTTCCATGAACACCGGATGATCCGATGTCTCCCCTTTAGTTATCATCGGTCAAGTTTACTTTAGCTGACGTCAGTGTGTCAGATATGACCGTTGTTAGACCGATGTTGCACTTGTCTTCTCATCGGATGATCCGGTGGCTCTTCCTCCAGAATTGGTTCAAAACTTGATGCTTACTGGAGTGATTGACCGATGTGTATATTTCTGTACATCGGATGATCTGGTGCTACACTTGGTCCAAGGATATTGCAAACTGTACTGATGGACCGATGTAGGTGAGCCCTTAACATCGGATGGTCCGGTGAGTGCTTTGTTCTGAGGTCTTCTTCTTCTGCTGAACCAACTCGATCGATGTGTTGTTCTCAGAAATCATCGGTTGATCTGGTGAGTTGATTTTGTTAGCTTCGAGTTGTTTCTAAGTGATTCTTTTATGTCTTGATCGATTGACCTCTTAGACATTTGTTGCATATGTACTTCTGATGGTTGTCAAGCATTAAGTGTCATCAATTATGGTTGAATGACTTTGACATAAGAGCTTTCACTTCTTGTCTTCATATCATTGATTTGATCTCATAAAGTGATTGTATATGGGTCTCCAATGACATATAGATTTCATTTGATTGAGTGATTATGGGGACCTTGCATTCACAAATTCATTAGTAAAATCCAATGGTTATCATTAATCATCGAAACCGTACCTCATGGGGGCCTAGATGCTTTCAGGAATGCGAAACATAAATTGTGGTACATGCAAAACATATTTCACTACTTCGTCACTACTTGTGATGCGGACAGTTGCAAGACATGTTATTACAAACAAAGTCATCATCCTCATCATTCGCGAGACTTGTACCAGGATAATACTCCATTTGCTGAAGTTCTATTTCAGCTAGTTCACCCACCATATCTCGATTGCGACATTGTAGATGTTGAATATACTCTTGAGTTGCCTTAATAGGTGGTGGATCAACACAGAGTGTATATCCATAATTTTTGTCGTCGTAATAGTACTAGAACAAAAGTATTGTTACTAAAACTGCATATATGAAAGATATCTATAAATAATATTTCATACTTACTCCACCAACTGTACAAGAAAGAAACACGACCGCTGTCGTCTCCTCCATCCATCATTTGGACAATACAATCAAGGTCACAATGACACTTAGGCCACTCCTGTTTGCTGGCGTCGTATGGTCGTAGAGCATGAAACGGACCAAAATCACTCTTAGTATAAAGCGGGTAGTCATTCAATACTAGTTCGTACCAAGTCGGACCTCCTATCAAATAATTTTCAGGCACTGCTCATTATAGCTTTTAAAAATCCAGCATGACGATCATGTATGACACAAACATTTTCGCCCCCGCGAACCATAATATACTTCACCCGATGCAGAAACTAATACCAACTATCAATGTTTTCACTCTCAACAAATGCAAAAGCAACAGACAACAATTGGTTATTGCCATCCACTGCTATAGCTGTAAGAATTTGGCCTTTGCACTTTCCTGTTAGAAAAGTACCATCAATACAAAGTATTGGTCTACAACAGTTAAATGCATTTATGCATGAACCCAAAGTGAAGAAAGCTCGTTGAAGAATTGAAAGTCGCCTAGAGGGGGTGAATAGGAAATAAGACCCGAAATGACTTAATCAAACGAGATTAAACTTCTTAGTCCGAACTTGTCTGGACAGGGCCGGACTTGACTGAACAGGGCCAGACTAGTCTGCTCAACATAGGGTGAAAACCTAGAAACTTGGTTTCGACAAGTTACTTTCGGAATTTAAGTTCAACTAAAATGTAAACAATATATAGCAACTTAGTACAACTAAGATTGGAAGGTTTAATCACTTAGACTACAAGATTTTAACCAAGATCAAATGTGAAGAACAATATGAATAATACGAACCCTAATAGCAATACTAGTGATCACGAAAAGTAAAAGACAAGTGAGACAAGATTTATCCTGTGGTTCAGCTCCACGAAGAAGCCTACATCCACATTGAGAAGTCCACACAAGAACCGAGTCTCACTTGACCCTTCTCTCACCAAGCCACCACAATGGCCGGCTTGGTTTGCACTATATCAATGGGTAATCACCAAGTCTAATTAGGGCTGCTCACAAGTTGAGGCTCCCACAAATCAATACAATTAGGAGTACACGAAGCTCAACTCACACAAGCCACAAAACACAACACAATGTGCAAAGAGATAAAACCGAGAGCCAAAACGCGATGATCTTCCTTCACTCTCTTCCCCAAATCCTAATCTCTTTAATATTTGGTCTTAGAGGGCTAGTAGGATGAGTAGAAGGTTTTGGATGGCTCTAGGTCACTTGTGGCGGCGCTAGGGTTCAAGACTTGTTCAAATGAGGTCGTGGGTCCCCTTTTTATAGGGGTCCCGAGCCCCTTCTACTGACCTCAGCAGAAGGGCGGACTAGTCCGGCCAGTGGCCCCAGACTAGTCTGGCCCAATGGAACCACTGACCTCTGGTCAGGTCTTGACAACTGTCGCGCTGCGCGACGATCGTCACGCTACCCGCCAAATTTCCAAATTCAAATTGTCACTAGACAACGGACTAGTCCGGTCCAAAACAGACTAGTTCAAAGTAGGACAGAAATGTTTAGTCCGTCCTAAAACGGACTCATCTGGGTAGGCCGAGGCTAGTCCGACCACAGGGGGCAAACTAGTCCGGCCCTCTAGGGTTCTCTCGGTTTATCTCACTAAGTCTCAAACGACTAGTCCGTACCCAAACGAACAAGTCTGAACCTTTCGAGAGAGCTTTGGTCCGTCCAAAAACGAACAAGTCCAATCTTCTGGGACTTCACTCCAAATTCACTAAGAATCACTCTAGAGATGTTTGGTCCATCTCAAAACGGACTGGTCTGCCTAGCCAGACTAGTCTGACCTCCTAGGGTTCTTTTCTCATTTTTGGCTCCTCACTTAGGTGTTTCTCTCAACCACCACTTTGAGCCCCTTAGAATGATCTCAATGCACATGATACATCCACCCTCTCACATGACACGGCTCATATAAGCTCAACTCCATAGAAACCCTAATTTCTACGCTTGAGCCTTTGCCGCTTGTTTCATCCTTTTCCTTTTTTGAGAGATTTCATCTCATTTTATCCATCATTCCTGTGCTTAAGATCAACTCAGCTCATTAGTCTCTTAATTGTCGTCATCAATCATCCAAAACCCACAGGGATGCCTAGATGCACTTTCAAGAATCAACTTCCCAGGAATGCTTGGATTCGGAACATCCATAATGTCAATAAATGTTCCATGATTTCTCATTCTTATGGTGTCTAACAGTCTTGGCAAATTATCATAAGATGTTTCAAAAGTACAAAATCTCTTCTCTATCACCTTTACTTTGGCATTCCAAGCCTTCGAATAACTTATCGTGTACTTAAAATCTTGCTCAATAGTGTTGATAATTGATTTTGGTCAAAACCAACATTATCCACAACTTGAGAGTACATGTAATTTGCAACAAACTGGGATGTAAGTGCAGTATTGCACTTCTCAAGTTGCTGCAACTCACAAGTATGATCACTCAATATGAACATTTCCAGAGACTGCTCCACTTTTAGGCATATCCGTGCACACGAAACGAACAACTTGGTAAAACATATCTGACATCATAATTTTTTTGACCTTGAAACTACAAATGATCTTTTTAATGAAAGAGACCAGTATTTAACAACATCTTTCAATGCTTATTTATCTTTAAATAAATATCCTACAGATACCTCATTCTCGTTATATTCTCATGGAACATGATAACCTTCTGTAACCTTTAAATTATCAAAATTTTGATTTTTCCATTCTGTAGGTACCGTAACTTCTTCATCATCATCTGGGGAGTTATGTTCACGAATATTCTCATAATATATATCTTCCTACTCAATCTGATCAACTAAATGACCTAATTGTTCACCTTCATCTGCTACACCTGTAGCCTCAATATGGACATTACTAGGTGCATCTTCGGCCCCTTCATTCTCTGATTCTTCAACTTCTCCATCATTACCATCCTCATCACCATCACCCACCGAATTAGGTGTCTCATCAATTACCTCTTTTGCTTCTACTTTAAGAAACAGAATTAAATGTCATCCAAATTGAATGGCTCTTTCAGCATAATTCCTCCAAATTGTTGTTTCATTCATCTCAAGTAACTCTCCATAAAACTGACCACTTCTATGACTAACCACTGCATAATACTTCAATTGATATTGTTCTTCATTAAGGCTAAACATCCGCATTAACCAATTATGAATACCCAAATAAGTTCGTTGAACTGGATTTGGTATTCCTTTTGTGGTGGACGAAAATTTAGATAAATTGACACCATTTCAATCATATAGTATCTCCTCGTCTCCAAAATAAATTTGAAATGGTATCTTATCCGTCATACCTACTCAATAATATATGCAGTTAATTATCTCTCAATGATATATTTTTTAGTAATTTTTATTCATCTATTAAAATTATATAAATTTACTACTATATTATATATATATATTTATAATATATATATATACAATTCTAAAATAATATTTTAATATTAATACAACTCTATTATGTTGCTAACATACAACATTTAAATAAATTACTATTACTCATAATAAAAATATATCTAACATACTACTAATTACACCTACTTAATAACGCAATAGAAATTACTACTACTACTAATAAAACTATTTATACTTATTGTTACTACTACTAATAATAAATCCATTATAAAAATAATACAAAATTAATTAACTAATTAAAAAACATTTACTACTATTAATACAAATAAAAAATCTAATATTAACTAAATAAATAAAAATTTCATACCTTTCTTTTTTCTTCTCTTCTCTTCTCTCCTCTTCTCTCCTCTCCTTGCTGATTCAACTGGAGCGCTTCTTACGGTGGAACCGGCGGCCTCCTTTTATAGTCTGAGCGGGCGCAACGGTCCAACGCCTCATGACGGGCTGTGGGACCAGTCGCACTTCGAAATCGTGACTCGTACATCGGAAACGTGACTCGCACGTCGGAATCGCGACTCGCCTTTCCGCTTTCCAATGGGAATCTTGACCGGTCAACAGCCGTTCGCCGGGCGTCACGTCAGCAAATCGCGATTCGGCATTGCGAGTCGTTGCTCCGCATTGCAATAAGGCTGCTACTTTTGCAAAAAAAAATAATCGTCCGCTATAAAAACATTTTTAATACGCTAAAAATAAAAAAATTCCTCTCCTAGTTCTAAATATTTATTATCAATTAATTCATTTTAAACTAACCCATGATAAATATTTTGAATCAGAAGAGAATACTTACTGACTAACTGTAGGCTGCAGAAAATGGATTTGCAAAGGAACGTGTATATCTAAGCAACGGGTGACATGCGAGTGCCAGGTCAGAGAGCCGTCCGCCCGTTGGTAACCTTGGTTGGGTCAGCAGCTCATCAGCATTTCCGTTTCTAATATTCAGATTAATATGAGGTGTTGGTTTGTTTGGCGGGTGAGATGTGGTTAGTAGTTCGGAAAAAATTACAATTAGGTTCAAAGATTGAGAAGTACTACTTGGTGATAGCAAGAATCTGTCAAGATTAATTAATTAGCCGGGAGTGACAGGGATCCAGTCATGCCAATAAGCTTCGTATCCTACATTTCCACCGTGAAACCAAGTTAAAACGCTCTACTCCTACATAAACTCCGCTGGTGTGCTTCTATCCACCATGTCCACGGCAAGCCTCTTCTTATCCCATCAACCAGCTGATCCACAGCCTTCCGGAACTCGAAGCAGGGCGCCGGTGATGGCGACGTAGTGTGGTGCTGCGGGATTTCCTCGAGTCGTCCTCAACGCAGATGCTCAAGCAGCACGCCTTCGGCGCCGTCGCCGTGGCGCTACTGGCTGCCAGGCCTGATCAGCTATCCATTGACTCATCACGTGTTCAATTCGCTCAGGTGTAATTGGTCAGCACTTAGACCGATTCTGTTTTCATTTCTACATAACATAAGTTTGCATCATACAGTATTATATGCTTTGTATACATACTTTGATCAACCTACTAACCTAGCTCTGTACGGTTTTTTCTTACTCCTGCTTTGCACTGGTGGACACTGTTGTACTGTAAGGCTCATTTTATTTGTTCTTTCTCTAGGAGATTGATCATATAGCAACTTCGAACCTCTGTCTGTGTACCTTGAGCCTCGTTGATAACGTGTCTAGTCACAGGAGCTCGTGATAAGGACAACGACGTGGCCAATGAGTGACCCTGACAGCACACATGAGATGTACATGTCCTGGAAAGCGGCTCTATATAAGCTGGATTAGATTTCTAACAATCGTGCTTAGACTGGAGACTAGTATATGTGACTAACCTAGAAGATAGATAGCGTACGCACCTGCAGAAATAAATTAAGAATTTGGGTACGCTACTAATGAGAAATAAGCATGCCAAGTCAGCCCGACACCCCATTTTTTTCGAAAAATCGGGTCTCGCCGGTGTATATTATAAGGAGGATTAGAGGTCCGTATCCGTTAGGAGTGCAAAACAAAGAAAAAAAAGGAAACAGAAATCAGATGTTAAGGACACGTGCCGTTTAGTTATCTGTCTGGTCCGCATATCAAGATGTATTCTATCTTTTTATTTGTCACCGTGAACTAAACAAATAAAAATATTCGAAAGGAGTATCAAATAATTGCAAACGGTGCAGATCAATCACTGCCATGGAACAACCCAGATATTATTATTCGCTTCAATACAAAAGATAAGTACGAGATTTATTGGTAGCGATTAATTAGCTGAGGAGGGAGAGGAAACCGCTCACGCGATGCTACGTGCATGGCATGCCCGGTCCTTCCTGACCGCACTGCTTTGCTCACAGTGGACCGGTGACGCGCCGAAACGGACATCCTCTGCATTTGACATTACTTTCTCCAGAAGGAAGCCGAGTTAAGTTAACCCACGCGCTATAAACGCTGGTCCCGGCGCTTTCTCCATGGCAACACCCACATCATCTGCCCAAGCTGAGAGAAACCTCTTACCGATCTCGTCCAGCCTTTCCAGAATCGGAGCGGAGCAAGCAACGAAGAAGAAGAAGCGAGTGAGTAGGTGACCGCGAGGTGGACGCGGGCGATGGCGGCGGAGTGGTGGTGGTTCCTCGTCCTCAACGCGATTGTCGCTACCGTCGCCGTTCTGTCCATGGTGCGGCCACCTCACGGCGACGGGATCACGCGCAGAGCCTCGTCGGTGATGCTGCAGCGGCTCCGCTCCTCCATATTCTCCTTCCCGTCGGCCACCTTCCACACCGCGCCGGCGCCGCTCACCCAGCCCGAGGGCGCCACCTCCACCACCGTCTCCCAAGAATCAGAGGAGCCAGCAGAGGCGTCGACTCCCAGCAACAAGCCCGCTTCCACACCGCGATCCCGCGCGCCCACACCACGCCACGCGCCGTCAGCAAAGGAGGAGGGCGAGGAGAAGGAAGATCCGAACGCGATGAGCATGGAGGAGGCCTATGCGCTGGTCCAGGCAGCGCGGCGGCGGCCGGCCGAGTCGGAGCCGGCGGTGGAAGCGAAAGCGAGTCGGTCGGACGTGGACGCCAAGGCGGAGGAGTTCATCCAGAGGTTCAAGGAGGGCCTCCGGCAGCAGCGGCTCAACTCCATCTTCAACTACACGCAGATGCTCAAGAAGCGCGCGTTCGGCGACGGCGGCCGCCGGCAGCCAGCTGCCCAGCCAGATCAGCGTTGAGTCTTAACTCACGTGTTCAATTTGTTGCCGGTCAGCAACTGCCAAGGAGACCAACTCTAGTTTGGACTCCTTATTTTGTGCATGGTATAAGCTAGAATAGAGCATCCAAAATAAAATAACAAAAAAAGTCTGCATGATTGCATATAGATTGAACAGGTTGTTTATTCTTATTATTATTATTTGCGCATTGAACGTGCTGTTTTGCTGGTAGTTCAATTCGTTTGTTCTTTTTGTAAAGATTGTACGAATTATTGGGTAATTATGTATTTATGTATATGTCTTAAAAGCCGTATGAAGCTTCTTTTATGGGGAAACCGGAAGTAGCTTTTTAGAGAAAGGAGTCAATGGAATTCCTTTCCCTTATTTAAGGAAAAGAAGGAAAAGATGCTTTCTTCGGCAGCCCACGCAGGACAAGAGGAAGCTATACAAGCATCATCACATGGCACGTTTATCTACTGTCAACGGGCCGGACCGATGACACCTATGCCAGTAACGCTAAAAGCCCCAAGTAAGCGGCCCACGTTAAATTGACAAGCCCAAAACGGCCGGAGAAAGACACCCGCCGTCGAACACTTGTAGGCGTAGAGCTGACACCCGCCACGATCCCACAGCGGCGGCGGCGAGACGCTATCCCGCGCGCGGCGGCGCCTCCACCCAGTCCTCCGCCGGCTCGCCCACCAAGCCCCCAACAACCTCTTCGACCTCTACCGCCGCGCCACACCACCTCCGAAACCCTGTCACGGCCCTTGGCCGCTGGCTCGCTTAGGCCGGGCCGTGAGCGCGAGACATGGCCGCCAACGAGCACTCCGGCGAGGCGGGTAGAGGGATCGAGACCGTGCACATACGAGAGAGAGATTCGATATGTTCTGTTCTGACTCGATGTCTGTCTTCTGAGTCACACACGTCAGGTTAACCCCTTACACTACGGTCCACTGGCCTACTATGATCTGGCCCATTGGCCCACACTACGCACACAATCGACGGGCGTGACATCTCCTCCCGGTCAAATTGTGCTTGTCCCCAAGCACCTCTGTCCGACCACCTCTTCAACGTGGTTCCTTTTCTTCAGTAGATTCCCAGAACTGCTCCTAGATGTCTGGATTATACTCTTGCACTATATCCTCTTGCTCTCTTGGCAATTCTGACTATGGTTTGATAACAGCCATGTACCCTTCCATTAGGTTCTCCAACAGTGAGACCTTCATCTTCACCTGATGTTTTTGCCAGAAAAAACAATATCTGGATCTTTATACAAGCTGCATGAATCCCAAGGTGACCCCCATGGTGGCTATCCAGAGAAAGAGCAATCAGATTAACATGTAGGACTACAAATGTTAATGCAGCAAACACCAAGCCAATCCTCCCAACAATTGTGACTCCATTTAGCGTAACTTGTAACAGTGTTGCATCCTCTCCTTCTTGAGTTAGCATGCTCATAACCCTTCCCCAGTTGGTGCACATACCCAGAGCGGTTACCGTCATCTGAGCAAATCCATTTGGAACATTAGCTAGTAATTCAGAACCACAATCTATCTTCTTTTTAGCTACCAACAGAAGCAATCAGTGGTAACACACATGTGATCTGCTGAGTATCAGTCTGCACCCCAGTAAGAATAGCAGAGCCATTATACCACCACAACAACTCTGCTACGTTGGACTTACTGAGCATCATATAACCTGTTTGTTTCTTCTCAACCAGAGGCATAGAGAACTTGGAGGACTGAAGCTTTTCTAGCATAGCGGTAGACCCTGCTGCTTGTTTCTAGTCGTGAGCCAGTCTTTGCACAGCATTAGCAGTCAAACTAGCACTCAATTGATCCTGCTCCAATTACTGAATTCGAGGATCCCATGTATCACCAACCAGCTCTATTCCACTGGCCACTTCCACCTGATCAACGGTACACTTGACTGCTTGCAGATCAGTTCTAACCACAAAATCAGTTACAAGTAACCTTGAAATAGCAGTTGTAGGAAGTAAGGCAGAAGAAACAAGACTGCAACAATTAGCAAATTGCTTGTCCACCTTGTGGTTAACCACTTCTAGCTTCCTTCCATTGTGAACAGTCACCCAATATTTCAGCGCATATGGATCATCTCCTACAATCTGAACTGCATCACCATTCTTCTTGCACATAATATCTGAGCCGCCCCTTTGATTTTCTGGAGAGATGGTTGTGTTCAAACCATAAGAAACTTGAATATCAAAACCAGACAGGGTTACGGAACCTTGAAATGTCTCCCTCTCAAATTTCTTGTACAAACTCTCAAGCTCCTGTAAACCAGGCACGTCATGCACTGACATGAGATAATCAACAGCCTTCATTGTACCTTCCTCTGTCTTCTTTTCTTCCTTGCCCTTCTCAACCTCTAGAACATCCAAAGTCTTCATTACTGCTACAACACCAATATTCAAACCAACCGCACACCCCCTCTCATGATCATCGTCCTTAGCTTCAGCCAGTTCAGCCACCTGTTTTTCCTCACCATTGACGGTAAAACTATCCTCCGTAACAACCCCTTCTCCACCGGCCACCGTCTTAACTTCAACTGCAGAATTAGTCTCATCAATCATTTGTGGCTCCACCACAACTTCCTCCACTTGACCAACTGCCCTCATTATGTCTCTCTGCTCCAGTTGCCCTAATGCCTTACCAACTAATAACATTTCTAACTCATCTCCTACAGCCGAATTCTCTGCACTGGCCTCTTGCTCAGCTGAAACATTTTTTCTTGATTCACTGCCCTCTTCTGCATATTCTTTCTCTCCATCCACCTCTACTTCCTCTTTGATATATGAGAACTTCATCTGACAATACAGACCCATTGACACCTCCGTATCAGTACCCATTCTTTCGTCCTCATCCACTTTAGTATCTCCAATGGGAGCATCAGAAAAAACTAGATCAACCTCCCTATCAATCTCAATATCAGCTACTACTGTCTTCCCTTCAGTTTTAGACTGTTCCATCTCAAATTGTTGTTGCGCCGGAAAAGCTTCTCTGTCTAAACCAGACAGGACGTTCCTGAAATCTTCCTTCTTCACAACTTCATTGCTCTTCTTCATCTCAGTCAAGAACTGATCCAGACCAACATAATCACCCTCCGCCTGCTTATCATGTTCTACAGGTCTATCTCTCTTGCTATTCCACCCTGAAGCAGCAGTAAAACTCCCGTGAGGATTAGTCAGCACTCCACACGTTTGATGACCCCTGTGATCGCCACCATCCCACACACCTCTCCTCTTCTGAGTCAGTGCTACAAGATGCTTTTTAGTCTCTGCAACTTGCTCGCAGATCATGTTCATCTCCTTGACTGCTCGTTCCTCAATCATGGTCTGCCACCTTAGCCGACCAAGGAATTGCTCCTACGCATCCTTGACCTTGTCCAGCCGCTGTGAAATCATATCAAGGACTTTGAACATCTTCTTCCACTTTTCATCCTCATTCTTCTCTATCTTCATTTCCCCCTTTGCCTCCTGCTTTAGTTTCTCTACACACCTCTGCTTAGAGACCAATTCAGCACCACAACTTGTAGCTTCTTCCAATTTAGGTTCCAACTCAACATGACCATCTAGGGAAGTGAGCGCCTCTGTAGTGATGCCCGGGCATTTCCTCGAACACCTTGAGGTTGTTGGTGACGAGGTAGTGGAAGTAGGCGTCGAATACATGGAGGGCATCCGCGATGAGATCTGACGGGTTGGAGACAGTGAAGGCGACGTGGACGACGACTGTTCTCGGACGCCAAGTCTCGCCCGATGCTGTTCGACGGCCCCGTGATGCTGGAGTCGCTGGGGGTGATGCAACAATTCATCAGTTGCGATGGCGCCCATAAGTGAACGGTGTCAGTGGCGTGGGGTGGATGGCGATGTCGCAGGTGTTGAGGTGATGACCGCGCACGGTGGCGAGGGAGGGCGACGGGCGAGGAAGTCTTCGTCCCATGCGGAGCGCGCGGGTGACTCGCGAGGACGACGGGAGTTGAGGTCTTCACCCCACGTGGGGTGTGCGGGCGACGTACGGTGGCGGCAGGCGATGACGGGCGACGAAGTCCTTGGCCCGGGCAACGCGGGCGGAGGGGTACGCAAACCACGCGGTCGGAGGTTATGGATGTCCTCGTTCCGCGCGTAGAGGCGCCTCCACATTTCGGCGACGGTCGAGTGCGAGGAGGAGGCCGCGAGCGGGTGGCCGTCGACGAGCACCACTCTGCCTCTCCGCCGAAGTCACCAGATCCATTGTGGAAGCCCAAGCCCTCGGTGTTGCCAACCCGCTTCACGAGGCCGCAAATCCTCATCGTCAGCGACGCCATATCGCAACTTCTTCTAGTTGTTCCACCACCCGATTTATGGATTCACTGTGGAAGACTGTCGCCGAGGAAGATTGCAGCAGCGGGAACTCCCCACCACCGAGAAACGACAGGCTCTGATACCAGTTTTCATGGCCCTTGGCCGCCCACTCGCCTAGTCCGGGGCGTGAGCGCGAGACATGGCCGCCGACGAGCATTCCGGCGAGGCGGGTAGGAGGGCCAATCCCGTGCACACGCGAGAGAGAGATTTGATATGTTATGTTCTGATTCAATGGCTGTCCTCCGGGTCCCACATGCTAGGTTAACCCCTTACAATACGGCCCACCGGCCTACTACGACCTTGCCCATTGGCCCACACTACACACACACTCACTCGACAGGCGTGACAAACCCCTAAGCCCTTCCCAATCCTCCTCCTCCGCCATCTCTGCCCCACACCACCGCAGCTGCCGCCTGCAGCACCCCGTCCGACAGTGGTCTCTTCATACCTCCCAGTTGTCGGTGTCAATGGCGTCTGTCTTGTCTGCGACATCACGACGCAGTCCTCCAACCCCACTCTCCAATATATGTTGGTGTTGATCTTAGTACAACATGAAAAATTGAGGAAAAAAGTCAAATAAAGAAAGAAATAAAGAAAAATGAAAAGAGAGACTGGTAACCGACGTTACCGAGTCTTCCCGTACGTAACCATCTCGACCGAAGGCGGCGGTAACCAACTTGGCCCAGTCCCCCTGCCACACGCACTATAAAAAGGAATAAGGGACTAATGACGGGATTAGCACACTAATCACCCCTCAATCCCAAAAGGAAAACCGATCAAGACGAAGTGCAGTGCGGTGGGAAGGACCAACGCCCTCAGATCCGCACACTGGAAGTGTCCATCAAAGAAGGGAATGCAAGATTAAAGTAAGTATTGCTAATCCGTTGTTAATCATGTTGTTTATGTGCATAATAGGTGATTAGGATCATGTTTAATGTGTAATCCGATAGTGATTAGATCTAACAATGGCATCAGAGCCAAACCTAATCATCTTTATGCCTTAATCATGTTGGATTAGTAACTAAGATTAGATAAAGTTGAGTCCAAATGCACATCCCTAAAATTCCCTGAAACCTAACTGTCGGTACCCTAAAAACCATACACCCCCTGAGGTTACAAAGATCTCAAGGGAAGGACGTCTACTCAAATTGAAGATCCTCGGAAGCCCACTTGTCAGACATAACCGGACCTGCTTCTCCAACATGGTTAACCCCTAGGTTGCCACGTGTACTGCCAGACCGGAGCTACTACCCACAAGGGTGAAGCTCCGGGCTAGGTACCGAAACGGCACCTCCGGACTTAACCCCTGACCGAGAGAAGCTCCGGACCTGACACGTGCCAGGCCACCCCGGAGCTTCCCGCTTCCCACAAGCAAGCTCCGGAGCTGCCACATGTCCAAACGTCGGAGCTGGCCGCCTCAAACCTCCGGAAGACGTTGTAACGACTCCGGATCGTCAAAGGATAGCCGCGAACTTCAAGACCCGATTAATTGTCATTAATTCCATGTTAATGACACTTAATTGGATAATCTTAACACCTGTAACGGCACTGTCGGGGCCCGTTACAGGGTTATTAACAACAATTAATCGTGTATCAATACTAGTAACCGCCGGGGCCACATGTCGGGCCAGGCTAACTTGTAACGGTTTGTCCTTGTACTATAAAAGGACAGACCGACGATACACGAAGGGGGGAACGCTCTCAGACACACACGCATTGACGTGAGCTTTCATACATAAACTAATACAACACCACACACCCGTGGAGTAGGGTATTACGCTCAGGCGGCCCGAACCACATAAACCACTGTGTCTCTAGTGTCCAATCGTGATTCACCTTCTTGAGTCTCCGCGCGCCCACACCGAACTACAAACTCCTTCAACACTTTAGTAGTGTCAGGAGATCTGCCGACTCCAACAGTCGACACTAACCCTATCATGTTATTACTGAAATGAATACTACTGATTCAAAGCAAGATTCAAGGCAGTCAGAAGAAATGTTTCAAATCGATTAAGATGATGCCAAGGAGGCAAACTAGCTTATTTGATTACGGGTTTCATCGTTCCTTCACGGGACACCGTCGCCGCTACCCACCATCTCACCATGAGACGGATTGGGGAAGGACAAGCATCGTGGGCTCTGCTCACGTAAGATTCAACACCTTGCCCGAATGAGTCGCGCATCATGCGCGCATGATCCGGCGCTGCTGCCCAAGCGTCGAATGCCGTCGCTGCGACTTGCGAGCTTGCCACTCGCTAGCCATAGACGGGCCACCCCTTGATATTTCCGCCCCGCGCGCCCCGTGCTTTTTGGACCTGTCACTAATTTTTGGGTTTTTTCTATTTAGTTTAATGGGAATTATGTCGATTAAATGTAAAAGTAGATGGTCATATCATGCTTAATTTACTATTAATGAGTTACATGTTAATGGGTCATTTTAACATTGCATGGGCCTCGACCCATGTTTTCATAGGCTAATGATATTTTAATGTATTAATTATGCTATTGGAATTGATTTAACAGTGGTTTGGGCCCACGAATGTTGGAACATTTCTCTGTTTTATTTTCCAGTACACAATAATATTTGATTGTATTACGGTATAATTTTGGACAGATTTAAATAGAGAAATTTTTTTTGTTCATATGAAGTTATGTTTAAGCATGTTATTTAATCGAAATGGAATCTGAACCAACGGGATGATTTCATTTGGATGACATAATATGTTTATTAAGTTTTATCATTTAAGCATCAATAAATAACATAATTTATTTAATGTTTATAATGAATGCTTAATCTGAGAATGTTGACTCTGAAATTATTTCATACCAACGTCGATTTAATTTCGAGTCATATTTATTTAACGATTATGTTTAATTATGTTTGAAAATTTTGTGTTATTTTTTGTCCAACGGTGATATAACACAAAAATTGTTAGGAATTTTGACTCTGGAATTATTTTGACCAACGATAATTTAATTTCATGAGTCATATTATGGTTAATGCTCATATTCCATTATGTCTTACAATTTTATGCTATTTTTTACCTGGCAGCGATTTAGCGTGAAATTGAAAGTTTTTTAGCATTTATTGACTCTAAGATTAAATCTAATTAATTTATTTGAGTCATATTATGTAGAATAATGTTTTATGATTCATGACATTTTCTACCCAACGGTGATATGTCATAGAATTGCACTCTTAATTCATGATGATTTATTTACTAACGTAAATTTACTTTCATGCAATCTATTAATATTTTTCTAATATTATAGTGACAGCCACTATAATGATGTTTTAATATGAAAATATCAAAAAAAATATGTGCAGTGATTTCTCTCGTTGAATGAACTGCATTACGTTTACTTGGGATCCAATGAATTTATGTATATCCAAGTAATGGTGTTTTAAGTGATATTATGAGGCTAAGTTAAGAAAAATAGAGGTACTCCAATCTTACTGTTCCCCACATAATGAATTTCTCAACGTCTTTGGACATTGTGGATGTAATGTCATAAAGAAAACACTGTTATAAAACTTTTTATGACCGTATAAATGTCTTAAGTTTTCAAAGTACTAATGCTCATAAGCTTTTGATAAATCTTGTGAGAAATGTTAAAATGGTATGAATGTGCGGGAGCATATTATGAATAAAGTATTTTGCTTGTTCAAAACTTTATGTCTTGGATTAAGCAAAAAATTATTCAAGAAATAATAATTGAGTATCTTCCAAATATGAGTAATCAAAATGTCAACTATAATTCTCTCAAAATATGATAATACTTTCTGAAATGACTCTTGGAGTTATTCAGGATTAACAGAGAATTATAAAAGAAATTAAGAATGAAGACATGAATGTTAATTCCTATCAGATAAAGATAAAATGTCTTGTTCCGTGTTCTTATAAGCCTCATATAATGACTTTTAAGAACCAATCGACCTGAATTATGGCACGTGCAATTTTTGCACTATAAGTTTCCGCAACGTACAGGTCGGTTGTATGCAACTTCCGCAATAAGATAATAATGATGAAGATTATATTTCTAGATAAATCATATTGTGTTGATTTTCTAGAAAATTTTAGTGGATTGAATCAAATGAAAATGTTCATTCCATGCCTACGACCCAAACCATGAGGTGAGGGGAAAGAATAATTAAAATGGGAAACGAGAAATACACGATGTCGAAGCTGAGGTAACTCATGCTGAAGTACATTCCATATTTCCATTTAATAATTATTATACCCATTTTAAGTACGAATAATGTTGGTGTTATGCTTAGGAGATAACAATTATTCATTTTGTCTCGTCTTCAAACGACAAATCGTTACATATTATCTCTTAATGATTCCATTTAGCATGTGAATAATTTATATAATGTTAATGATATTAATGAAAACTGTGATGTTGAGAAGAATGAAAAAGTGTGACTACTTCTTTAAAATTGTGGCACTATCGTCTATGCCACATTTCGAGGGGGAGAACCGAACGTCTAACTAAAGATATACTTTTTCCATTAGCCTTCTGAAATACCAATAAGTGCATTGATTGCATTAAGAAGAAACACGTGAAAATGATAAAGGAAAAATAAGAGCCACATATGCGGACCTTTTAACGTTAAATCTATGAATTATTTTGAATCATTCTTAATATTTATGGATAATTTCTTCCGCTATGGCTATTTTTATCCTATACGCGATCGCTGTGTCGCGGGGGAGCATGTCTGGTGAACTTTAATAAGACTAATATCTAAGCGTCACAACCACTTTTTATGGTGGAAAATGTGCTATATATGATATGTAATAAATCTTGCCATATATGATGTGTATGAGAAAGAAATGAGACTGATTTGTTTACGTATTTGTTATTGTGCATTAAAAGAAAAGGTGTTCAATCCACGAATTTAGATAATTATGTTTCTAAATGTTATACTCGCAAGAGGAACAAAATAATGATGTCACGTATGTCAGGAAGATTAATTCTTCGCAAGAAGCATATCTTTGTTTTGTTCTTCGTGATGCTCAAATGATGGCTCATCATATTTTAGAGCCACTGTGGATTGTTGCAAAGATACATCAATGTTTATATGTTCAAATTGAAAGATTTGTCATAGAACTATAATAAAGAAAGACATGTGGCATGTCATTTGAAGAAGATCATGTCTTGAAGCAAGCTTCAACATAATAATGACTAAAGTTCGATAAAGTTATCCGAACTGTTGATCTTACAAATAATGTTGTGAATAACTGCAATGATGTTAATAATCAATGCAATAATTCACATTTATAGTCCTATATGTGGCTAATGTCATTTAAAGTATCACAACAAAAAACTCATATGTCTTTGACATTGAGATTATGAAGTTGGGTTCTTTTAACATTAGGACTATTTATAATCATACTTTGGAGAGTGCTAAAAAATTTAGTATACTCAAGTGCTCTCCAACGCCTGCTGTTATGGTCCAAAAAAAAATGAATTTTGGACATTAAGATGTATGTGGGACCAAAATGAATCTGATCAGATAAAGTCGATTCCTTATGCTTGAGCTGTCAGAAAGTATTATATAAGTCTCTGACATGAATTATGCAATGGGAATGTTAGAGGGTTTCCAAATAAATCCAGAACTGGACCATTGGAAGGCTACAAATAAAATCTTATGTTGTATATAAGATTTTAAGGATATCATGCTAACATTTTAAAATTATTTGATAACCTTAAAGTAATTGGTTATTCATATATTGATGTTACTGGGTATGTGAATAGCAAGTAATCCACGATAATGTTATCTATTCACATTCACCCATGGAGTCATATCGTGGAAATAACTCCAAACGAACGACGAATTGCGTACATCGTAGATCATAGTTGTGATCGATCATTAAGTGTAATGTGTTTTATCTATGATGTATTCTTATTTTATAGCATGATATAAGGCCAAAAGATTTCATTCCCGAACACAAGCTGGATGACAGCATTAATTAACCACTTGTGCTATACTGCGATAATGAACACACAATTTTCTATACCAGTAACAACAAGTCAAATGCTACTGCCAAGCATGTCGACATAAAGTGTGAATGTTGTGAAAGATAGAATCCAGAATCAAACATCAATGATGAGCATATAGTACGATTTATATGCTAGTATCCAACGATATAGGCTTACCACCCAATACGAATTATGTCGCCGACTGGGATTGATGGAAGCCTTGTGATACTGGAGAGTAGGGACTATCAAAGGAGCTACTCCAATAAATAAAAATGTTTTACATTTAAAATCGGTTGATGTATCATAAGTGTCTAAGTTCAATGGTTAATTGTATATCATTGTAACGCTTTACTTTGTGCATTATACTTATTAAAAATGGATAAATAAGGTTGAACCAGACGATCAAGGGGGAGAATGTTGGTGTTGATCTCAGTCCAACCTGAGAAAAATGAATAAAAAGTCAAATAAATAAAGAAATAAAGAAAAATGAAAAGGGAGACTGGTAACCGACGTTACCGGTCTTCCCGTACGTAACTGCCTCGACCGAAGGCGGCGATAACCGACTTGGCTCGGTCCCCCTGCCGCATGCACTACAAAAAGGAAGAAGGGACTAATGATGGCATTAGCACATTAATCACCCCTCAATGCCAAAAGGACACTACAGGAAACGAGCAATCAGACGTCAGTTCCAAAAAAGACCGTCGGGGCCGTCGGATTTAAAAGCATATAAGCGTCGATTTTTAGGACCCGACGTATATAATTTTATGAGCGTCGGCCAGCCGACGTATTTACTTAAATATGTTGGTTGTAGCACACTGACAGATGATCTATATGCTAAAATCGTCAGTTATTTGTCATATACCGACGACTTTATTATGGCCGTTGGTTGGCGGGGTCAGGCCGAAGGTTTTAATGCGGACCCAGTGAGCAGTGGAGATATGACCCGTTGTTGGAGGGTTATGGCCGTCGGTTCATTAGGGAGGACCGACGGTGATAAGTTATTGGCGTCGGTTTTTGGATACCGACAACCATAAGTGGGCCCAACTGATGCGACGCGTTAACCCTAACTCCCTCCCGCAGCTTCTCACTCCCCGCCCGTGCTCCCGCCATCGCTAACCTACCGCCGGTGCGCCGCGCCCTGCCACCTCCGCTTGATCCGAGCGCAACCGCCGTCCAGCCCCGCTTTCGCCCGTCCAGCGACCACCCTCCGGCCCCCACGCCCGCCCATCCGTCGGCCACCCCTCCGTCCCCCGCACTCACCCGTCCGTCGGCTTTCCCCCGCTCGCCGCCGCCGCCCGCCTTAGCTCTGCCCGTGCCGTCAGATGACCCTCCGACCCCGCGGTGCCCACCCGCCATCCCATCCCCCGACGCCCGCCCCTCCGGCTTCAACAATAGAGAATCAAGGTGAAATCCCCCGACTCTTGTGAATTGTAGAAGCATTAGTTTTATTTTTAGCAATTATGTTGAATTTGTAATGTCTAATTCTAGCTATTAGTTTTATTTGTACCTCTTAAGTTGAATTTCTAATGTCTATTTTTAGCTATTAGTTGCATTTCTAGATATTAATTAGTTGAATTTCTAATATATGTTTGTAGTTGTTAGTTGCATATGTAGCTATTAATTGAGTTAAAATGTATGTTTGAAATGTACGTTAACAAAGTTTCTTTAGTTATTAGTGATATCATAATTGATTGATTCTTTTCTTTCTAGATTCTTTTTACAAAATTGCGGTTATTTTAAGTGTGTTATGTTTAATAGGTAATGTAGCGTGAGTCTCCGTGTTGTCATCCATAAAAGAACGATACATCTTATATATAGTTATATGGTTCGTGTGTATTATCTATTAGATTTTTTACATTTTCTGCTTTGAAGGTATAAGCTAAAATGAGTGACGATCGTAAAGCGATGTATGATGGTTGGAGTCCAAGTGGTGCGCACACTATGAAATGGGCTTGTATCGTGAATGTTTTCATCAACCAAGCCTTTGCTAGTGGTGCTCATCTTGCAAAGTGTCCGTGTAGCAAGTGTCGGAATCGTCAACATCTATATAAGGATGAAATTGAGTTGCACCTTTGCAAGCACGGTTTAATGCCTGACTATCTAGTATGGCACGAGCATGGGGAGATGGTTCATGACAATCAGTCGGACATAAACGAGGATGATGATCGGATGGATGAGATGTTAGCGGACATTGGTAGAGAGTACGAAGATGGGTAATGTCGAATGAGGTGAAGGAGTTTTACGACCATCTTGCCGCCTCAGGTGAAAAAGTGTATGAGAGCACCAATGTGAGCATTCTGCAGGCGGTGACACGACTTATGGCCTTGAAGTCCAAGTTCAATTTCGCAAACAATTGCTATAATGGTATCTTGAAGCTGATTGGTGATCTCCTTCCATCTGGACATAAGATGCCGGAAGACATATACCACTCTAAGAAGATTTTGAGTGATCTGAGCATGAACTATAAGAAGATTGATGCGTGCAATAATAATTGCATGTTGTTTTGGAAGGAACACATGAACGATACCCATTGTATGCATTGCAATGCATCTATATATGTCAAGGTTCTAAACGATGATGGAGAGGAAACAACTACAAAAGTACTGATTAAACAACTTTGATACATGCCTGTCACAACAAGGCTAAAACGGTTGTTCCTGTCCCAAGAAACAGCAAAACAGATGAGGTGGCATTCTGAAGGGATATATGTGAACGATGACAAAGATATTATGACGCATCCTTCTGATGGCGTGACATGGCAAGCTCTAGATCGTTTTGATCCGGAGTTTGCAAGAGATCCCAGAAATGTTCGTCTTGGATTGTCAACAGATGGTTTCACTCATTTCAGCACCAGTAGCAGTACATACTCTTGTTATCCTGTATTTATCATGCCATACAATCTTCCTCCAAACATGTGCATGAAAGAAGGATACATATTTCTCACGGCTATTATTCCTGGCCCTAAACATCCTGGGAAGAAAATCAATGTGTTTATGCAGCCATTGATTGAAGAGCTGAAAGATCTATGGCATGGTTAAAGTATGGAAAAAAAGTCAGGTTCTTTGATTGTCATTGTGACGTCCGATTCTGAAAGATGAACCAAGCTAACGCATATGTGTGCCCAGGATGTTCAACACACATACACGAGTGCAATCACAAACGATATACAGATAATTACCACAGAACAAGATTAATTAACCAAATTTTATTAAACAGACCATATTATTCTCGAATAAACCTCTAATGAAAATTAATGACAAGTTCAACTAATGCAGTGGAAATAAACTAATTAAGCAAACTAAGCAAACTAAGCATAAGGGATAGCGCAGCTCCAATAACACCACAGGCAAGCTGACGGTAGACACGGCCTAGGACTCCACATTATCACCATTAAACTCCCAATCTTGACCTGCAACTGTTGGGGGGGGGGGGGGAGATTGCAAGAGTGAGTACATGTCGTACTCAGCAAGTGTGCAAAGTATGTCATGTGGCTGATTCAAATGACGACGATAATAATGGCTAAGTGCTGAAAAGTACATTAAAACATTTGAAAAGCAATATATTATAGGTATATGAATCAAAACCATCATAATGATAAGTAATATCATAATACCAGTCTGAATTCACTACCATCATCAATAATTCCAGATTTCACCATTTGCCAATAACCATATTCAATACCAAAAATTAATCCATAACCATAATACCAACCATAATCATCCCAAAAACCATCCCATACCAAGTACCCTCTAATCATGGAAGTTGTCCAGGTGCTCATAACCGGGAGCATGGCTATCATGATAGTTTTAATACTCTGCAGAGTTTGTACCACTTTACTCACGTGTTTGTGATTTCATCACCCGTCAGCGACTAAAGAACCTCCCTTTCGCCAATTACACTTCCTTTGGTGTATGGCCAAGAGATCACAAAATAGACTTTACAAAGTGATTACTAGCCTATTTAGACCCCACTGAGGTTTCACCGGTGGCGATGTCTCCAACTGAGCACATCTTCAACCAAGGGCCCCCTCTTGAGCCATTCAGATCCCAGGGTAGTCCCACCAATCATCAACAAATCCAATCCGACTACCCCTTCCCCGAGCATCCATAATGGTCCAAATAGCACTGGCAAAGCTCTAATTAATTAGCTACGCCGCACCCATACTTTGCCTCGTGGTGGCACTGTAGTCCTGGCTTATTCTCGCATGAACCGGTCCTTAGATCTAAAGCAAGCAAACCACCATACGTCCAACTCATCCACATACCAGGCTTGCTTAGATCACCCATTACCATATCATATTGACCCGTTCATGTTAATCACAAGCTCATAAATACATCATTAATGCGTAGTATTGTTTTCCCATCCCAATTGATTAAGCAAAGCAAAAAGGTAAAAAGCCCTTCTCGACTCTCTACCATATATTCCAGGTGACAAAGGTGGTTAAACAAATCTAGTAAACTTCCTATCATAGGATTTCCCATCAATTTGACACAAGCATGCAATTTGCAAACAGAACATTTACTTTAAAACAGGATCAATATGCTTCAAGGACACTTGCCTTGCTCTTGCGGTTGATTAGGGTCAAAGCCTTCAAACTCTTGGTGCTGTAGATCCTCCACGGCACACTCTAGCGCAAATCCGTCTAATAAAACAATAAACATACAAGACAAGAAACACAATCAAAGAGTGCACAAATATTACTCAACATGACATGACATGCATGATTGATGCAAATGCAAGGTGGAATTTGTTAATGGGTTGCTTTTAATGATCACTAGTTAGTTCTAATAGCTTTTAACAAGTTTATACACGTTTGGAGTTGATTAGATCAAATTTTAGAATCAATTCAACACAATTTAACTAGGAAGATCGGACTAGTCCGCTAGGGACCGGACAAGTCCGCACTTTACGAGATCAGCAGATTAGGGTTTTCCAGATCGACGTGAATTTGGAGATTAGGGGTTGATTTCACGTAAGGAAAAGAGAATAGAAGGTATACCAGGTGTTTAGAACTCCAATGAATCAAGAAACTTGGAGGTAACACTTGGATCTTGGTGATCTAGGGTTGGTGATGAACTTGGGGATGAATTGATGATGAAGAACGAAAACTTGGTGGAGATCTTGATCCTCTTTCATTTCCTCCTCTTCTTCTTCTTGGTTGGTATCTTCTCCTCCCTCCTTGGTGGTGGATCTCCACGAACTAGGGTTTTGGTGGGGTGGAAAAGTGACAAATAGATGTCAAGCCAAGGGGTGGGGTTGTTTATATAGAGGTGGAGGCTAGGGTTAGATGGATTTCGAGTTTGAGAGGAGTAGAGGCCGGTTTAGAGTCCCTCATGGGCTCTAAAAGAGTTAGGCACGACGTCACTAGGCCCACTTAACGTGAAACCCAAGAAACAAGTCATAAAACAAAATATTAACTCGGAGTCACGAAATATCGGACAAGTCCGAAAAGGACCGGACTAGTCCGAAGTCGTCCAGCGAGAAAATCAGACAAGTCTGGCCTAAAATCGGACAAGTCCGATTTTAGACAGAGAGGAAATCGGACAAGTCCACTGGAATACCGGACTAGTCCGGAAAAGTCCAGGTACTTAGCAATTTTTTAGGGATTCTTGGAATATCGGACTAGTCCGCACAAAATCGGACAAGTCCGAAAGTTTTCAGGGGTAAAATCGGACTAGTCCGCAGCAAAAATGGACAAGTCTGTTTTTTAGTCAGAGAGAAATCGTACTAGTACTCAGTAAAAATCGGACTAGTCCGCACTTTCCTGCATTTTAAGTGCGGTTTTGTTCCAAATCAATTTTAAACTCGTTCCTCTTGTTGTGGGTTAATGTTAAACATGTATATGAGTGCATGCAAGGCATGGTGCATGAAAATGAGGGTGTTACAGTCATTGATGATTCCTTCCTTCAAACCATCCTTTTAGGTGTGATACACAATCATTTCAAAAAGGCAAAACGGTTACAAAAGGTCCATCTCGTCGATTGACAAGTGAACAAAAAATGGCATAACATGCAAAGTTAAAAGAGTTCGCTGGAGGTGGTTTCGAAGGGTATGGTACAGAACACAACTGGACTCATATTTCTTTTCTTTGGGAGATACCATATGCAAAGACGCTGATTTTACCGCACAACATAGATTTGATGCACCAGGAGCATAATGTGGCTGAAAGCATCATAAGCATGTGTTTTGATTTCACCGGTCAAACCAAAGATAATATGAATGTGAGGAAAGACTTAGCTAATCTTTGCGATCGTCCTGGGCTTGAGATTATAATTAATGCAAGTGGAAATGATAGTAGGCCACGAGCTCCTTACTGTGTCAAGCCAGAAGAAAGGAGACAAAATACTTACTTGGTTGAAGACATTGAAGTTTCCGGACCGCTATGCAGCTAACATAAAACGATATGTTAACCTTAGCACTGGTAAACTAAATGGGTTGAAGAGTCATGATTACCATATTATGATTGTCGACTGTTGGAGTCGGCAGATCCCCTGACACTACGAAAGTGTGGAAGGAGTTTGAGGTTCGGTTTGGGCGCGCGGAGACTCAAGTAGGTAAAACGCGATTGGACACAAGTGACACAGTCGTTTACGTGGTTCGGGCCGCCTGAGCGTAATACCCTACTCCACGGGTGTGTGTGTGTGTTGTATTAACTTGTGAACTTCAGGGTGTTCGAGAGTTCTCTCCTCGTGTATCGTCGGTTTGTCCTTTTATAGTACAAGGACAAACCGTTACAAGTCAGCCTGACCCGACATGTGGCCCTGGCGGTTATTGGTATTGATACACGAGATTAATTGTTGTTAATAACCCTGTAACGGCTCCGACAGTGCCGTTACAGGTGTTAAGATCATCCGATTAAATATCATTAACGTGGAATTAATGATAATTGATCGGGTCTTGAAGTCTGCGGCTGTCCTTTGGAGATCCGGAGCTGTTACAACGTCTCCCGGGGGTTTGAAGTGGCCAGCTCCGACGTATGGACACGTGGCAGCTCCGGAGCTTGCTCGTGGGAAGCGGGAAGCTCCGGGGCGGCCTGGCACGTGTCAGGTCCGGAGCTTCTCTCGGTCAGGGGTTACCTCCGGAGGTGCCGTTTCAGTACTTGGCCCGGAGCTTCACCCTTGCGGGTAATAGCTCTGGTCTGACAGTACACGTGGCAACCTAGGGGCTAACCATGTTGAAGAAGCGGGTCCGGTTACGTCTGACAAGTGGGCCCCCGAGGGTCTTCAATTTGAGTAGATGTCCTTCCCTTGAGATCTTTGTATCCTCAGGGGGTGTATGGTTTTTAGGGTACCGACAGTGGCCCCCTGGACCTACCTCCGGGGAAGGCCAACGGGATGAAGTCATTCCGCCGGAGGTGGGTCCACACTTGCGACTCTTGAACCGGGTCTTCAAGGGTCTTTGGAGGTGCCTTTTGCGGGGCTTTACGGTTAAGTCCCGACGCGTGGCGCACCTCAGGCGGCAGATAAGATCTTTGACGTGCGGATCTCTCGCAATTGAAGGTCGCCGATTCCCGATATGAAAACCGTATCGGTTCCGCGCGCCTTGTCAGTCCGCAGCCTTTGGGTTTCCCGCCTCGTGATGACAACTGTTCGCCTGGGTAAGAGCCTCGACTTGATCGTCAGGGTGGTCCCGGGCCCTCTTGTCATCGGCTGGGTTGAATTCTTGAGTAGTATGCTTGACTCCCCTGCAGTTTCCATCCAAGCGTTGCGAGGGCTTACTTAAGAAGGAAAGCGCACCGTCGGGAGTTCTTTACGCTTTCCATCTGTTCTTGCGCTCAAACTCCCAACTCGTGCTTTTGCTTCTCTTCTCTCGCCTAGCTGTGCTGCGATGGAGTTGGGTCTGCGTGAGAGTCGTTTGAAGACGGAGAGCGATCTGAAGAAGGTCCGAGCCCTCATGGGGTGGTTGTCGGACTTCTTCAACCGTTCAGTCCGCGCCGGCGGGGAGCTTCCCTTTAAAAAGGAGCACTCCGGCGAAATGGTGTACTTTTCATCGTACGCCATGGTGGGGCTGATCCCACCGTTTTCTTCCTTCTTCTTGATGCTGCTGGACTTCTATGGTCTGCAGCTATACCACCTTGGCCCTCACTCCCTCCTCCTTGTGTCCATCTTCGTCCACTTCTGCGAGATGTGGGTGGGCATCCCTCCTTGCATCGAGCTCTTCCGCACCTTCTTCACCGTCCAAACCACCGGCTGAAGTGACGAGTACCTTGGCTTCTACTACTTTGTGAAGCGCAAGAAGTGCCCGTTCAAGTACCTCCGGTCGTTCCCTTCCGGGAAGTGGGATGACTGGAAGAAAGATTGGGTAGTCGTCCGGGTGGAGGAGCACGAGCGGTTGGAGCTGCCAGACGGTCTGCCCGGCATTGACACGTCGGTGTGGAGCGAAGTTCCGGTGCTGGCGGAAGCTGTCGACCCCATCCTGTCCAGGATCCGCCAATGTGTGGAGGGAGGACTGACTCCCCAGGCGGTGTTCTGCAACTTCCTGTCCAACAGGTGGGCACCGCTGAAGAGGAGGGAGAAGCTCGCATGGGCCCTCAACAGCGTGATGGACGAGGACCGGGTCGAGACCGGGTTGAAGTCCAGCATGGTGGGGAAGTCGTTGGAGTATCACCTCAAGAAATTCCAGCACGGCATCGATGTTGACGGAGAGTACTTGACTCCTTGACATGCCTGGCTTGCTGGCAACAGACTCTAGTGATAGAGTCTTCTCACCATCTTTAAGTTAACGCCGGTGGGAGTCGGAGCTTGGTTAACTCCGGTTTTTCTCCATCAATATTGGGTTTATTTTTCCTGCACACTTAAGCCAAGAAAAACAGTAAAATTCGTTCCTTATCTATAACTTCGTCGCGGCTTACGGTTCTCAAGAGAATTTCAAGTTGAACACGATTTTTAGTATAATTGGATGAATTGTCTTTTCTTTTAGATCCAATTGTCCATGGACCCACCTTACTTTGGCCTGCCGGGATGTAGGTAGAGTGGCGTACTTAGGGTGCTTGACCAGGCTAAGTCGATAGCGCACTCCGGCCCTAGAATGGCTTGGCGGCTTTCAGGCGAGTTAGCCACAGACGATATTTAAATCTAAAAAATCCGACAATTCAACTCGAATCGTACGTAAATCGGTCTAACTAGAATTTCTTAAGAATTGCACGTTTCTGTTATAGACAAGAAAGAGAAAAATAAAAATGTCGAGCCTTATGCAAAAATGAATGCACGTGGAGTCTATTTCACATGAAGATGTCTTTCATTATAGGTCCGGGGTACAGGGGAAACAAGTACACTCTTAGGGTACGGAACCAGGCTAAGTGTGTTCGGTTTCTCGTTTAACCCAGGGTAGTTAGCTACACTTCTAGTCCGGAGACTGTATCAAGTGTTGCATGAGCTTTCCAAACCTTTCGGGAAAGGTCCGGCTGCTCTCCCGGAGGAACTACCCGACTCTGTACAATGACTCTATAACATACACTTCAAGTTACTTAAGACTCACCTCCGTGGAATTAAGTGTAGAACTTACGGAGGTGCTCGATGTTCCAAGGATTTGGGAGAGGTGTCCCATCCTCGGTAGCCAAGCGAACGCTTCCGGGACGGGATACTTTGATCACTCGGAAGGGTCCTTCCCAGCCGGGGGAGAGTTTGTTTTGCCCTTCTCTGGATAGTATTCTCCGTAGCACCAGATCGCCTTCCTCGAGCTGTCGGTTGTGTACATGCCGCTGATGATAGCGCCGTAGAGCTTGGCGGTATCGGGCATTCCGAACAGCTGCTTGGCACCTTCCCTCCTCGAGGAGGTCTAGGTCTTCACGCCGGAGCTGGTCCTGCGCGGCTTCGTCGAAGGTCCGGACTCGGAGGGAACCCAAGGTGATTTCCGGAGGAAGGATCGCTTCAGCTCCGTACACCAGGAAGAAGGGTGTTTCTCCGGTTGCCCGACTTGGAGAAGTCCTGTTAGCCCATAGAGTGGGCGGAAGCTCTTCGATCCAATTAGCTCCGTGCTTTTTCAAACGCTCATAAGTGCGCGTTTTGAGTCCTTTAAGGATCTCTGCGTTTGCTCTCTCGGCTTGTCCATTGCTGGCAGGATGAGCTACGGAAGCGTAGGAAACTTGTATGCCGAGGTCTTCGCAATACCCTTGAAATGCGGAGCTTGTGAACTGAGTCCCGTTATCAGTGATGATCTTATTTGGGACTCCGAATCTGCTCACGATAGATTGTAGAAAATTGATTGCAGATTGTTTGTTGATCGTCACAACAGGAGTAGCTTCCGGCCACTTGGTGAACTTGTCGATGGCGACGTACAGGAACTTGTAACCTCCGACGGCTCTTGGGAAGGGTCCCAAGATGTCCATCCCCCACACAGCGAAAGGCCACGTAGGAGGTATCATTTGTAAGGGCTGAGCAGGTGTATGAATTTGCTTTGCATGAAATTGGCATGCTTTGCATTTCTTCACTAGCTCAGTAGCATCCTGGAGCGCTGTAGGCCAGTAGAAGCCGTGCCGAAAGGCTTTTCCGACCAGCGTGCGGGAAGACGCGTGGTTCCCACACTCTCCTCCATGGATTTCTGCGAGGAGCTTGCAGCCTTCTTCCCTTGTGATGCACCGCATTAGGATGCCGTTGGCACCGCGCCGGTAGAGATCCCCTTCTACCAACGCGTATCTTTTAGCCAATCTGACTACCCGGTCAGCGGATACATCATCGTCAGGAAGGATGTTGTCTTTCAAGTAGTTCCGGATCTCCGAGATCCATGCATCGGAACTAACTTGAGCATTTGAGTCTTGCGTGCTGGGTTGCTCGGAGCTTCCGGCAGCACCTACGACCCTTGATGGCTGCCATGGTAACAGGGCCATCGGGACCGTCAGCTTCGGGATGCTGATCTCGCCCCCTTCGTTTAGTTCGGCAGACTGAACTGTGGGTTTTGACAACCTCCGGACAAAGGTTCCGTCTGGAGCCGGAGCTTCGGTTGATGCCTTGGTCGAGAGTTCGTCAGCTTCAGCGTTGTGAGCACGCTGAACATGGTGGAGGTCTAGGACTTCGAAGTCCTTCTGAAGCCTCTGGACTTCAAGGAGATAAGCAGCCAGCTGGGGATTATTGCAGGAGCATTCACCCTTCACCTGTTTGATGACAAGTTGTGAATCTCCTTTGACCAGCAACTGCTTGACACCATATGATAGTGCCACCTTTAATCCATATATGAGTGCTTCGTACTCCGCCATGTTGTTGGTTGCCTTGAAGTCAAGGTGCACCATGTATTTCACCTTCTCCCCGGTTGGTGCGAGGAGAAGGATTCCAGCTCCGGCTCCCTGCTTCTGCATGGAGCCGTCGAAGTAAAGGGTCCAGTGAGGCTTAGTGAAGGCCGGAACTTGTGGTTCCGTCTTCTGCTCGCTGGGGCCCCCAGGGTTTAATGGAGAGGGAGTCCATTCTGCCACGAAATCTGCCAACGCTTGACTCTTGATTGCTTGTCTTGGAATGAATTCGAGGTTGAATTCAGCCAGTTCCGCTGCCCACTTTGCTATATTCCCAGTTGAATTGGGATTATGCAGGATCGCTCGAAGTGGATATGAGGTTACCACCGAGACTTTGTGAGCTTGGAAATAGTGTCGAAGCTTCCTTGAGGCAATAAGAACTGCGTAGAGCAGCTTATGCACCTCTAGGTATCGAGTCTTGGCATCATGTAACACTTCACTGATGAAGTATACTGGGCGTTGAATGGTCCGGACCCTCCCGGAGGGGTCCGGAGCTTCCTCTCCATTGATCTGGACCCTGTCGGAGGGGTCCAGACTATCTTCGGGGACCTCCGGGTTCTGGGTGGAGGAACCCGAAGCTTCTTCAGGAATGACCTGGATCCTATCGGAAGGATCCGGGTCCTCTGAAGTGGCTTCTTGTGGGTTCAAGTCTGGGAGCTGGGACCCAGACCCACTTTCAGGAACCTCCGGATCCTCCCGAAGGGATCTGGATTCCTGAGTATTGGGTAGTTCCGGTCTCTCCGCAACCAGAACCATACTGACGACTTTGTCAGCTGCTGAAATGTAAAGCAATAAAGGCTCACCAGGGTTCGGAGCTACCAAGACTGGTAGGGTGGTGAGGAACTGTTTCAGCTCCTGGAATGCCTTCTCTGCTTCTTCAGACCATTGGAATGGTCCGGACTTCCTTAGTAACTTGAAGAAGGGAAGTGCCCTTTCCGCCAGTCTTGAAATGAACCGGCTGAGGGCTGCTAGACATCCGGTTAATTTTTGGACGTCTTTGATGCGGGTTGGTGGCCGCATGTCTTCAATGGCTTTTATCTTCGCCGGATTATCCTCTATGCCCCGGTGACTTACCAGGAAACCAAGAAGCTTTCCGGAACTAACCCCAAATACGCATTTGTCTGGGTTTAGCTTCGTGCGAGTGGCTCGCAGCTTGTCGAAGACAGCCTGTAAGGTGTCCAAGAGGGACTCCTTGTTCTTGACTTTGACCACGATGTCATCAACGTACACTTCCACTATGTCTCTGATGAGTTCTTCGAAAGTTTTGTACATTGCTCGTACAAAAGTTGAAGCTGCATTCTTGAGACCAAAAGGCATGGCTGTGTAACAGTACAATCCATCCACTGTGATGAATGAAGTATGTTCTTCATCTTCCCTAGACATCCGGATTTGATGGTATCCTGAATATGCGTCTAGAAAACACAGTAACTCACACCCGGAGGTGGAATCCACTATCTGATCTATTCTAGGTAGTGGGAATGGATCTTTTGGACATGCCTTATTCAGTGTGGTGTAGTCGATGCACATCCGAAGTTTCCCGCCGGCTTTAGGCACAACGACTGGGTTTGCCAGCCATTTTGGATGGTAGACTTCTCGGATGAATCCGGCTTCGAGCAACTTCTTCACTTCTTGTCGGATGAAGTTCTGTCGCTCTACAGATTGCTTCCGAGGTTTCTGGTGCACAGGCCGAGCGTCGGGGTAAATCTTCAGATTGTGCTCAATCACTTCCCTGGGGATCCCAGACATTTGTGACGGTTGCCAAGCAAACACGTCAACGTTAGCCCGGAGGAAAGTGATGAGCGCGAGTTCCTATTTGTCGTTTAAGCCACCCGATATGCGGGTAGTTTGGGTGACATCGGAACCAATTTGGACGACTTTGACAGGAATGTCGGTGTCGCCGCTTGGCTGCACACGAGGTGCAGAGGTCGAGCCTCGTTGACGAATGCTCGGAGGTTGTGGAGCTTGCTTCTGTCTGGAGTCCTCCTCTTGCGCTGTGGTGAGTGCATGGAGTTCCTCCAGAGCAGTTACTCCGGCAGTGCGATCTCCACGGATCCGGAGAACGCCTACTGGTGTTGGCATCTTCAACACCAGGTATCCATAATGAGCAGCTGCCATGAATTTGTACAAGGCAGGTCTACCCAAAATGGCGTTGAATGGTAAGTTGATCTGAGCGACGTCGAAGATCAACTTTTCGGTGCGATACTTCTCCCGGGTCCCGAAGGTAACAGGGAGAGTAATAGCTCCGAGTGGGGTTATGGCCCCCGGACCTACTCCGGAGAAAGGTCGAGAGGGCTGGAGGTCCGAAGGTCGAAGCTGAAGCTTAGTGAAAGCTTCGAAGCTGATGAGATTAAGCCCCGAACCTCCGTCTACCAGGACATGATGGAGCTGGATGTTGTTGATGGTGGGAGATACCATCAAGGGTAGCTGGCCAGCTCCGACCATGCTTTGAGGACAGTCCGAAGCATCAAAAGTGATGGGTGTGTCCATCCACTTTCGATGTGGCTCCGGTCTAGCTGTAGGAGCTACAACAGCCATATCCCGTCGCATAGTCTTGATGACACGACGAGAGGTGATGTCCCATGATCCACCAAAGATGGTGTTCATGGTTTTTCGACGCTCGTTGTCGGAGACATCGGAATCATCGTCGACGGAGGTGTAGACGGCTTTCAAGACCTTTTTGGGGTCTTGAAACCCTAACTCCTCTTCAGCCGGAGCTTCATCGACCTTTTGTTTTCCCTCCCTCTATCGGAAGGGAGACCCTTCCCGGCGCTTGTGGTAGCGCTCGGCAAGGTTTTGGACCTCCCGGCAGTCCTCCAGTTTGTGGCTGCTCGTTTTGTGAATGGGGCACCACATCTTGGATTTGCCACCGTCTTCAGAAGACGGTCGAGGTCGCTTCTCGGGGCGTGGCCCCCGGCCACCAGGAGTTGCAGCGGCTGCAACGTTGGATGTGCCGGCCGACGGCTTCTTCTTGCCGTTGGTCTTCTTTTTCTTCTTGCCACTCCCGGAGGTAGCGGCTTCTTCTTTGGAGGATTTTTTATGATCCTCCAGGGCTGGTTTGGAGTGCATTTCACGGCCCTCCGCAGCTCTGGCACATTTGTCAGCCAGGCTGAAGAGCTCCGTGACGCTGGTGATCTCTTTGATCGCCAGCTTCTCCAACATCTTCTTGTCTCGTACACCCTGTCTGAATGCCACAATGACAGAAGCGCTTGAGATAGAAGGGATTGTGTTACGTACCTGAGAGAATCTCTGGATGAATGACCGCAAAGATTCTCCTCCTTTTTGCACGACCGCAAAAAGGTCCAGTTCAGTGCCCGGACGGGTGTATGAACTCCCGAAATTGGCAGTGAACTGACGGCATAGCTCCTCCCAACTGTCGATAGAGTTGGGTGGAAGGCTCATAAACCAGGACCTAGCGGTCCCAGTTAAGGCCACTGGAAAGTAATTGGCCATTACGGCCTCGTTTCCTCCAGCTGCTAGGATCGCAGTGGAGTATATCTGTAGAAATTCTACGGGATTGACAGTCCCGTCGAATTTTTCCGGCAAGTGTGGCCGGAACTTCTGTGGCCATCTAACCATGCGCAGGTGCATGGCTAGGGCGGAACAGCCTCCTCCTACTCCTTCTAGAGTAGAAAGGTCTTGAGCATCTCGTCTTTCTCGAGCTCGCTCGATGTGGACACGGCCATCCTGTTGGCGGTATCGGTGATCAAGCTCCGCCCGGAGGTCGTGTGTCGAAAGCCGAGATGCAGTATGGGCACGTCGTGCCCCAGAGGGCAACGACGTCACTTGCTGTGACGCAGCTCTTCTCCGGTTGTTGGAGACATGTGGACCAAGTCTTCCAGACAACGTTCGTCGCTGCGACGGGGCCCGCCCTGAAGGAGGTGGACCCTGATTGTTGAGGCGTTCGGCCGCTGCTGCGACCAAATGCTCAATATCAGCTCTCCATTGCTCCACGGCACCTTGAGATGCATCTGGAGGTGGTGGTCGCTGAAGGAGAGCACGCGCTGCATGGAGCGCGTGTTCTGGGTTGTCACGACTTGCCGGCGCAGAATGTGACGCCGGTGCACCATCATGTCGTCCGGCATGTCTTGCCGGAGAAGATGGTGGTGGTGGGAGTGTGACTCCCGCTGGAACTGAGGCTCCTGCCGGTGGCTGCATGTTGGAGGGATTGCCTCCGACAGCCTGAGCAGCAGGTTGCCCGTTAGATGATCCTGCCGTAGAATTCACCATTCTTGAAGATCTCAGCCCCCCCCTACCTGGCGCGCCAACTGTCGACTGTTGGAGTCGGCAGATCCCCTGACACTACGAAAGTGTGGAAGGAGTTTGAGGTTCGGTTTGGGCGCGCGGAGACTCAAGTAGGTAAAACGCGATTGGACACAAGTGACACAGTCGTTTACGTGGTTCGGGCCGCCTGAGCGTAATACCCTACTCCACGGGTGTGTGTGTGTGTTGTATTAACTTGTGAACTTCAGGGTGTTCGAGAGTTCTCTCCTCGTGTATCGTCGGTTTGTCCTTTTATAGTACAAGGACAAACCGTTACAAGTCAGCCTGACCCGACATGTGGCCCTGGCGGTTATTGGTATTGATACACGAGATTAATTGTTGTTAGTAACCCTGTAATGGCTCCGACAGTGCCGTTACAGGTGTTAAGATCATCCGATTAAATATCATTAACGTGGAATTAATGATAATTGATCGGGTCTTGAAGTCTGCGGCTGTCCTTTGGAGATCCGGAGCTGTTACAACGTCTCCCGGGGGTTTGAAGTGGCCAGCTCCGACGTATGGACACGTGGCAGCTCCGGAGCTTGCTCGTGGGAAGCGGGAAGCTCCGGGGCGGCCTGGCACGTGTCAGGTCCGGAGCTTCTCTCGGTCAGGGGTTACCTCCGGAGGTGCCGTTTCAGTACTTGGCCTGGAGCTTCACCCTTGCGGGTAATAGCTCTGGTCTGACAGTACATGTGGCAACCTAGGGGCTAACCATGTTGAAGAAGCAGGTCCGGTTACGTCTGACAAGTGGGCCCCCGAGGGTCTTCAATTTGAGTAGATGTCCTTCCCTTGAGATCTTTGTATCCTCAGGGGGTGTATGGTTTTTAGGGTACCGACAATGATGGAGAGACTTGTGCCCGTAATGTTTCGTGGCTACTTCAAACCTGATTTATAGAAGATATTTGCTGAACTGAGTTACTTTCATAGGCAAATATGCACTAAAGAAGTGTCGAAGAAGATGATGCGACAGTGAGAGAAAGAAATTGTTGTGCTTGTATGTAATATGGAAAAAATATTTCCACCCGGTTTTATGAATGTTATGCAACATTTGCTGGTGCATTTACCTTATGAAGTGTTGGTAGCGGGTCCTGCACAGTTCAGGTGGATGTATAGTCAAGAAAGGGAATTAAAAAACTTAGAGCTACAGTACGCAACAAGGCAAGAGTTGAGGGGTGTATTGCATAGGCATTTGCAGCTAAAAAGATTACAAAATTTTTTATGAAATATTTCTCACGTGCCAACAATGTGAATGCATCTAAGACACGATATCATGATGTAGAAGAGCAACATATGACAAAGCTTAAGATTTTTAATTGGAAGGGTAAAGGTGTTGGAGCTGCCAATTCTCATCATATTTCGGAGCAAGAGAGGAACTACACCATGCTTTACATATTTTTCAACATGGATGAAGTGTTACCATGTTTTGAAATATTTGACAAGTTGTATTGGATATCTTCTCGAAGACCTACACAAAGTCAGTTGGATAAGATGCGACAGTATGGGATAAATGGTGGGCTAAGCTTTGTGGCATGGTTTTGTGAACATGTAATGTTTCTATCCGTCTTTTGTCTTCAATTATAGTTCACATGCTTGTCGTAAAATCCTAACTTTGTCTATTTATGTAGTGTATGCAAGATTCCAATATCTCAGATGACTTGCGATAGATTTCGCATGGTCAATTGAAAGCAAGAGAATTTAGCCGATACGATATCAACGGATACCGTTTTTGTACGGCAAGTTTAGAAGCAAGCCGCCCACTTGCAGCCACATCAAACAGTGGAGTAATGATGACGGCAGTGGAGGGTAGTGGAGAAGTCAATGCTTACTATGGTGTTCTTCAAAAAATAATCGAGTACACATTTGGCGGTCCGAAAGAACTGAAGCTTGTGATTTTCGACTGTCAATGGTTTGATCCAACATTGGGCACGTGAGTCGATGATTTTGGAATGTGGAGGTTAACCACAAATCTCGGTACACAGCTCATAACAACAATGTTGTACTTGCCCATCAAGTGGAACAAGTGTATTATTTAAGTTATCTCATCCAAGTTTCAAAAATTGGTGAATTGTATACAAAGTTAATCCTGAAGTGGACCATCGTTGTTATGATGGATACATAGAGAATCAGGAAGATGATGATGGTGGTGTCTATCAAGATGAAGTCGACGAAGTTGAAGATTTTAGGATATCTAGCGGGACGGGACTAGCAGAGATAGCTAGTGATACTTTTGAGTTAATGTCTGAAGAACATACTGGCATTTTGAGGAAACGTATTCGACAGTCACCAAGGATTATCAAAAAGCATAAAAGGATTATTGAGGATCTAGAAGAATTTGATCAAGACAGTGAAGAAGAGTTTGAAGAAGAGTTTGAACAAGAGACACGTGAACATCTTCAAGCACTTGTGGCAGAAACAGATTCTGATGCAGATGATTTTTGATTCTTATTGTATGCATTCTGTTAGATTTTGATTCTTATTGTACGCATTATGTTAGATTTTGATTCTTATTGTACACATGTTGAGTATCTTTTATTATTTATCATTTGTTTAGTATAACTAATCATTATTTTGAAATTTATGCAGATGTTCAAGCATATCAAACTTGGTAGAAAAAAGCGCAGTGGTAGTTCGAACCATACTAGTAGTTCAGAGCGCACATGCTTGTTTCAGGTACTTGTTTATTTTTAAATACATATTAGTATTAGAATCAACTATCTAATATTTGTTACATGTTTATTTTCATTTGCAGGGTACAAAGTAAGTGTGGATAGGCAGAGGCAGCTCATGCGGTGTGTCGCAGAGTCTGAGCCCTCACGACAGCCAGAGCTGTCAGAGTGTTTTTCTGGCAATTCTCCCGATACTACGGTTGGTAGCTCGCGGAGTTTATAGTTCAGTATTGGGTGCGCAGAGACTTCAAAGAATAGGGCAAATGGACATAAGTATTTATGTGGTTCGGGCCGCCTGAGCGTAATACCTACTCCACGAGATGTGTAGCTATTGTATTGAGCGTCTAAGAGCTTTCAGTCAGAGACTGTATGTGTGTCTAAGGACGTTCGAGAGTCTCCCCCCGTGTATCGTCGACCAGTCCTTTTATAGTTCAAGGACTGTTCGGTACGCCGTTAGCCTGGCCCGACATGTGGCCTCGACAATTACTAATGTTTAATACATAATCAATGAGATTAGTTACCCTTAATAGCCTAGTAACGGGACCTGACAGTGCCGTTATTAGTATTAAGGGCCTATTGATCGTGTGTCATTAATATGATATTAATGACACTTAATCGGGTCTTGAAGTCTTTGATTGCCCCTTGGAGGTCTGAGCCGTTGGGGGTTCACCAGCTTGATTGCCAATGTTGAAGGTCCGGCGGTTTGGACATGTGGCAGCTTTGGAGCTATTCGTCTGGGACGGGTAGGTCCGGTGTAGATGTACACGTGTCAATTCTGGAGCTTCCCTCAGTCGGAGGTTAGGTCCGGAGGTGCCGTACAAGTGTTTAGCCCGGAGCTATCCCATGTGTGGGGTATAGCTCCAGCTGCAGTGTACACGTGGCAGTACCAGAGCTAACCATAGATGGGAGGCATGTCCAGTCTCGTATGACAAGTGGGGCCTTCGCAGGTCTTCAACTTGGTCAGGTGAAGTCTCTTTGGTCTTTTTGTAGTCCCAAGGGGTATATGGTACGTAGGGTACCGACAGTGGCCCCCTGGGCCCACCTCCGGGAGACCTTTTGGAAGAAGTCATTTTGCCAGAGGTGGGTCCATCCTTCGATTTTTGTGTCGTGTCTTCAAGGATCTTCAGATGTGCTGTTGGTAGTAGTTCGTAGTTAAACCACTGCCGCGTGGCATATCTTGGATGCGGCAGATGAGATCTTAGCGTGCAGATCTCACGCAATTGAAGGTCGCCGGTTTGAAAATCGTATCGGTTCCGCGCGCCTTGTCAGGCCGCCGCCTTCTGGTTTCCCGCCTTTCATGATGACAACCGTTCGCCTGGGTAAGGACCTCGACTTGATCGTCAGGGTGGCCCCGGGCCCCCTTGTCATTGGCAGGGTGAAGTTTTTGACTTGTAACGTCGGCTCCTCTGCGGTTTCTATCCAAGCGTTGCGGGGGCTTACTTAAGAAGGAAAGCATGCATCATTTGGGGGTTCTTTATGCCTTCATTCAATATTGCACTCAAACCTTCCAAACTTTCGCTTGCTTTTCGTCTCTAACCCCGCTTGTGCTGCGATGGAGTTGGGTCTCCGTGAGAGCCGACTCAAGACCGACGACAACTTGAAGAAGGTCCGGGCCCTCATGGGGTGGTCCAGTGACTTCTTCAATCACCAGGTCTGCGCCAGCAAGCTTTCGTTCGAGAAGGAGCATGCCGGCGAAATGGTGTACTTCTCTGCGTACGCCATGGTGGGACTAATCCCACCCTTTTCTTCTTTTCTCTTGATGCTGCTAGACTTCTATGGTATGCTGCTGTACCACCTCGGTCCCCACTCCATTCTTTTAGTGTCGATCTTTGTCCACTTCTGCAAGATGTGGGTGGGTATTCCTCCCTGCGTCGAGCTCTTCCGCACTTTCTTCACCATCCACACCACCGGCAAGAGTGACGAGTACCTTGGCTTCTGTTACTTTGTGAAGCGCAAGAAGTGCCCGCACAAGTACTTGCGGTCGTTCCCTTCTGGTAAGTGGGACGACTAGAAGAAGGATTGGATCGTCATCTGGGAGAGGAGCATGAGAGGCTGGAGTTGCCCGTAGGCCTCCCCAACGTCGACACTGAAGCTTGGAGCGAAGTTCCGGTGTTGTCAGACGCCTTCAACCCTGCTCTGACCAGGATCCACTAGTGCATGGAAGGAGGGGTGACTCCTTAGGCGATATTTTGCAACTTCCTGGCCAACAAGTGGGCTCTGCTGAAGAAGAGGGAGAAGCTTGTTTGGGCCCTCAACAGCATGATGGACGATGATTGGATCGAAATCGGTTTGAAGTCCAACCTAGAAGGTGCAACCTTGGAGCTTCACCTCAAGAAGTTCCAGCACAGCATCAACGTCGAGGGTGACTATTTGTCTCCGCTGGCGGCTTTCCTCCATCTGAACATGGAGGCAGAGTTCAGAAGGGAGCTCCGACGTAAGATGCCAGTGCTTGATGACCTTGGCATCATCGAAGGCGTTCTAACACCGGGTTGGTGATCTCTGGGGCCTCCGAGGGTGGTCCCTCTTTGTCCCGGAACAGAGAGTTGAAGTCTCGGGCAAGGGCAAAGATTTGGCCGAGCCCTCGAGCCGGAGAAGGAAGTTGAAGCATTCTGACGGGAGGTCCATCAGGCCTGCTCCTTCCCTAGTGGATCCTTCTCCTCGGAGAGGGAGGTCTTCAATGGCGGCATCCACTCCAACATCGGCATCTCCCCGGGATGCTAGTTCCGGCCGAGTGGCTACAGTACCAGGATCGGCTGAAGGCTCTGGATTCAGAAGTTCTTCTCAATCGAGGGGGACATCGACCAAAGCAGCGCAGATGGCCGCGGCAAGCTTCGGGGAACCTTCCGGAACAGATACGCCAGTGGCACCAGGGTCCAGTCCTGAGCATCCGGAGAAGAGGTTTTGTGCTAACTGGTGCGGAAACCTTCCGAGGTAATTTTTGTTTTTTACCTCAGTTAGTTATTTTGTGTTATAACTGCGTTTTAAGTGTCCTTGTCCTCCATTCACAGGGTACCCAAGAGAGGGGATGAAGCTCCTGCTCCTGCCACAACATCTGAAGCTGTGCAGGCGGAGGCTCCGGCTCCAATCCCAGCGCCGCCCCAAGGAGTAGCTGAAGCTACGATAGCTCTGGCGCCGGCTGTCATGGTCTTGGACATTGACTCATCCCCAGAAGCTCCCGTGGTAGTGCCGAACCACGAGAGTGAAGATGTACCAGCGGCACCTGCCCCAGAGGTTGAAGCTCCGGGTTTGGACGCTGAAATGGTGGATGCTCCGGTCTCAAAACCGGAGATGTCTGTGATTCCGGCCCTAGAGCCGGATGTTGTTGAAGCCCTAGCGGTGGAGCCGGTGGTTGATGATGCCCCGGTGGTAGAGCCGGTGGTTGATGAAACTCTGACGCCTGAGGCAGTGATCGAAGAATTTCCGGCGGCTGAGCCGGTTGCTGCAGAAGTTCTGGCTGTAGAGTTGGTCGTCGGAGAGGTTCCGGCACCTGAAGCAATCGCTGCAGAGGTGCCGACGGTCGAGCCTATGATGGTCGAAGCGTCAGCGCCTGGGCCGATGGTGGAGGAGGCACCAGCGTCGGAGTCGGAAGTGGCTTCATCTCCGATCAAACCTTCAACACCTGCCCTAGAGGTGGTCATCCCAGAGGTGCCCGCACCCGATCCAGGGTGCCGAGATGAAGTTGTTGGCCCCCCGCTTGAGGGACCAGCTGTTGACGACCTGGCGGCAGGGACTTCGGAGCCAACTCCAGGGGTTGAAGCTTCTGTAGCAGGACCTTCCTCGACGGCGGTCGAGGCTATTCTGGAGGGTGGCCCTAGTGCCGCGGAAGCTCAGGAAACTGCTCTTGTAGAGTGGGACCCAATTTTTGTCACGGAGAATCCGCTGGAACCGGCGGAGATGACCCCGGCAGGTCCGGACCCAATTCCTCTGTCGTTGTCTATTGACAACGCCTGCTCCAGTCTTTGCCAGGTTCAACTGGCTTTTTACCACGATAGCAAGGCTCTCGAGGAGGAGCATCAAACTCTTAGGAGGTGGCGCAACCGGCTCCACTTCGAGACCAAGCTGGCGTAGTCGAGGTTGGCTGGCGACAAAGAGTGGGTGAGGAAGGAGAAGGTCCGCCTGGAGTACAGGGGTAAACTGCTGGATGAGAGGGAAAGCATGACGCGATCCCTTGACAACCAGTCCCGGGCCATCTATGGGCAGGCCAAGGCTGCTAATAGCGTAGCGGATGATCGCCAAGAGAGGCTCGACGCCATCCACACCAGTCTTGTTAAGCGCCAGGAGGCTCTTGAGGAGCGGGAGAGAAAGCTCGAGGATGAAGAGCAAAAACTCCTGGAGCTGCGGGACGACGTTGTGAAGAGGGAAGACGAGCTTACTCAGAGGCTAACTCTGGGTGACAAGAGTCTCGAGGAGCGCACCAAGACATTGGATGAGCGCTGCGAGAGAGAGGAGAAGAAGGCCTGACAGCAAGGACAGGAACTCCACAGGAGGGAAATTGACGTTGCTACCAGCGAGAAGAAGGTGCAGGGTCGAGCGAAAGACCTGGTTAACTGCCGGAACGAGATCCACCTCCGGGAGGAAGAGCTTAGTAAACTCGAAAGGAAGGTTGCTGAAAAGATTCAGCAGAACGCCAAAGAGGTGGAGCGTCTTGCTCGGGAGAACTTAGAGCTTGCGGCAGCCAGAAGATCTTTGGAGGAGATGCGAAGCGGCAGGGTTACGGAGTCCCAACAAGTTTGGGACTTCCTGGGCAAAGACAATGACGCGCTGACGCCAATGGGTTTTAGTCCCGTGCGTCCGGATGATCCGGAACCGGACCTGGACCAGGCGTTGCAGGCGCCGAGTTCGGCAGGCAACAAGCTCACCAAGATGGGCGATGTCATTGCGGACCAGCTGGAAACCGAGGGACAATCCCTGGACAAGAGCGTCGCGGAATTTATCCTGTCGTTCTACACAAGCCAGGACCCCCAATTTCCCCTAGACCTTGTGCTACAAGGTCCCATCTACGGAGAGGGAGAAGCTGCCCAGACCAGCGTTTCTGAGGTTGCCCAGAAGGTGGCCTCATTCTTCCATAGGGTCTAGGACCATCTCTTTGTAGCTCCCGCTTGTATTCTCTCTTCTTCTTCTCCAATTTTGTAATCTCTTGTCTCCAGATGAATGAAATCCAAGTTTTTTTTTATGAATTTCATTTTTTGTCTTCAACACTTTTGTCCCACTTGCCCCCCTGGTAGATGTACACAATTTGATTGTGAACATGTACCAAGAGGATGTAACTGCTGTTGAAGACTTGCGTGCTTCAGACTTGTAGAGCGTAGGTCCGAAGTCTTTAGTAGTGAAGGCTTCCTGAGGTTGTCGGAGCTTAAGGGCTCCGGCTTTGACCATCATCGGAGCTTGGTAGCTCCAGCAGTGGTCTCCATCAACGCGTAGAGCATCGACAGTTAATCTCCTGAAGTCTTCCCACCATCTTTTGTTCACTTTGACGGCTAGCCCCCTGGCTTTACCGGAGCTAAGTAGCTTTAGCGATACTTGTTATCAATGTTTTAAAACATCGATTACAAGCCATCTAGGGGATTTAGGAGCTTTAATAGCTCCGGCTTAATTCACCATCATCATGAAATCCTTATTTTTCCTGCGCACTAAAGTCAAGAAAAATAGTAAAATTCGTTTCCTATCTATAACTCAGTTGCGACTTACTATTCTCGTAAGAAATTTTTAGGTCGAGCACAATTCTTCATACAACCAAGTGCCCTGAGTTGTTTTCTCCAAGTCCAATTGTTTTCAGGACCCGCCTTACTTTGGCCTGCCGGGGTGTAGGTAGAGTGGCGTACTTAGGGTGCAGGACCAGGCTAAGTCGATAGCACACTCTAGACCTAGATTGGCGGGCGGCATTCAGGCAAGTGAGTCATTCAACAATGTGAAAGCCCAAAGGAATTAACAATGCGACTCGAGTTGTACATGAATTATTCGATCTAAAAAATTCTTGGGAATCGCACAACTTTGTTATAGATAAGAAAGAGAAAAATAAAAAATATTGAGCTTGTACAAAGTAAATGCACGTGGAGTATGTTTTCACATGAAGATGTCTTTCATTATAGGTCCGGGGTATAGGAGAAACAAGTACACCCTTAGGGTACGGAACTAGGCTAAGTGTGTTTTGTTTCTTGTTTGACCTAAGGTAGCTAGCTACACTTTTAGTTTTGAGACTGTGACAAGTGTTGCCTGAACTCTACGGACCTTTCGGTGAAGGTCCGTCTGTTCTCCCGGAGGAGCTACCCGACTCTGTACAATGACTCTATAACATACATCTCGTGTAAATGCAGACTCACCTCCGTGATATTAAGCGCAAAACTTATGGAGGTGCTCAATGTTCCAAGGATTAGGGAGAGGTGTCCCATCCTCGGTTGCCAAGGGAACGCATCCGGGACGGGATACTTTAATCACTCGGAAGGGTCCTTCCCAGTTGGGGGAGAGTTTGTTTAACCCTTCTCTGGACTGTATTCTCCATAGCACCCGATCGCCTTCCTCGAGCTGTGTAACACCCATATTTTATGTAAATAAAATTGATCAAACTATAGTGCATTTAAGTGTGCATTTTTGTGTGAATTTTGAAGTTCAAACGAGTAGCAAACGTTGAAATTTGAATTTGAAATCAAATCAAAAGAAAAGGAAATGAAAAAGAAAAAGAATAAACCCCCCCTGTTGGCCCAAATTCCCCCCCCCCCAGCCCAATCCCCCTCCCCTCACCCGTGGCCCAGCCAGCCCCTCCCTCTCTCCCTATCTCTGCCAGGCGGGGCCCGCCTGTCATCCCTTGCAGGGATGCAACCGTCGCACCACCCACCTTCAACCGTCGAATCCCGCACCAATCCACCCCGGGGAACCCCCCTTCGCGCGTGCCAGCAACCGCCGCCGCCTTCCCCTCTATAAATTTCCCCTCCCCCCTCTCTTTCCCCTCCTCCGCGCCAAACCCTAGCCAACCGTCAACCTCAGTAAGTCGTGCGCGTTACTGACTTGCCGGCGATCGTCTCACCCCTCCACCCCCTCTGATCTCTTCGCCTTGTCGTTAGGAGCACGCCGGACAAAGTTTAGCGGAGAGATCGCCGAGGATTCGCCAAGATCGACGGGCACCGACGCCAACCGCCGCCATCCCTCGTCGCCGACCATCCTCCAGCCGATTTCGGACTTCGAAACTCACCTAGGTATGTTTCCCTTACTCCCCTCTTTCGTTTAGAGTTCAATGCGCGTAGTTTAGTCGAGATTTGGGCCGATTTGGCCAACTCCGGCGAGGTCGCCACCGCGGGCGCCGAGCGCCGCCGCACGCGCGCGAGGTCAGCTCCGTCGGGGCGACGTGGCCGCATCTCGGCCCTCGGTTCAAACCGAACGGCCGAGATTATATCGTGCGTAACGGTTCGGTAACATTAAATCTCGCGCGTCCATTTCAAAACCGACGGCCCACATTTAAAGTCCTTTTTCCCGCCTCCGCATTTGCACCGTGGCCCCTAGAAATTCACCAGCTACCCCCTGACCTTTGCTGGAATTCTAGTCTAACTCCTGGATTTAGCAATCTAGCCCCTGGACTCTGTGGGAATGGATTTTAACAGTTAAATAATCAATCTAGCCCCTGGAAATTAATAGAATTATGAATTTAGCCCCTGTACAGTGTAGGAAACTTATTAACCAGCCCCTGGACTTTTATTTAATTGCTGAATATTGTTTTTAGGAGTATTTGATGTGTAGAAAATAGATAAAAATGGTAATTAAGTGTAAAAACAGTAAGAAAAATTGGAATAAAATATTTTATTGCTGTGATTAAATTGCAGAGTACAAATAAAATATATTTTCACTGTGGAAATTTTAGTAAAAATGTTTATAATACATTTTGGCCATAGAAAATTCAATAAAAATGATTTTAGGCCATAAATAAATCCTAAAAATGTGAAATAAATATCAAATGAATATTTTTGGCTATGTAAAATAATAAATGCTTCGTAGGGACGCATTAGTATAGAATTTTATGCTTATGTGTATGTTTGATGCAATGTGTTGTGTGCTCTTTACTTATTTTAGCCTTTATTTCTCTTTGCCATGCTTGGGCAACATATTTAGAGTCGTACTACGACCCCAACTTCAATCTCCAAGACCAAGACTTCACCAACAATCAAGTATTCGAAGAAGGCAACTGCCCTTGACCATCTTGTACCAATTTTAGGATTTTAGTTAGATGCATGCTAATTAAATTGATGTCCTATTTCATGTTTCATGACTTGTTCTATATAATTCCTTGTCACCTGAAGTGGGTTGGGGAGTAGATAGGTATTAATTATACTTAGCCATGCTTAGACATTAGGAATGGGTTTTCATACAATTGTGACATGTTAAACTTTATGATTACTTTAATTGTGGTGGATACACAATAGTAGTGGATAGGAATCTGGTGGTTGGATAGATTTGGTATGGTGCAGTTTACACGAGACCCGGGATTGGGTTTGGTACCACCGGATTCTAAGGACCGGTTTATGGAGGAAGCCACTAAGCTTTATAGTACCACCACGAGACTGAGATGGGGCAGCTTGGTCAATTAATTAGGTTTCTCCCGATGAAATGCTAGTAGTTGGATGGTGCAGGGAATGATGCAAGGGTACTGCTCTGGGAACCGCAAGGCTCAAGAGGGGGATCTAAGGTGGAGGGTTACTCCGGGAATGCCTCAGTGGTGGAAACCTTAGAGGGCTAGCACTAGTCGGGAGTACCTTTGTAAAGACCATGTTGTGATCTCCTGGCCTCACACCAAAGGAAGTGTGCAATGTGGTTAGCTACCACGGGCATTCAGAGAGGTTCACTTAGTCCACCTGGTAACAGGGGATGAAATCACTGCTTGTGGGTAAAGGGTACACTCTCTGCAGGGATTTGATAAAACTGTCATGACAGCCGTGCTCACGGACAAGAGCGGCTTGGGGCCAGTTCATAATTAGTTTATGGTTGGGAAATGGTGGTTATTTATGATTCAAGTTACATTCATCATCTTTAATTATGAGTTGAATTAATTCTTGAATTATGATATTGATAATTGAATGCTAAGGTTAGGTTCTAAGCATAGTGCTTAAGCCATAATTGGCCTTCCCTTGCTTTAGCCAATCATGTCATTCTCTTCCCGCTCTTGCTGAGTACTCTATGTACTCAAGCGTTTACTTTTCCATTAGAATATGAAGAAGAAGCGGCACCAGAAGACTTCTTCGTCAACCCGGAAGACTTGGGCTAGGCTGGCTATCCTTCGCACGACTGCCTATGGAGATGGAGCCGTTCTTATCTATACTAGCCTTCCGCTGTAGTTTAATCTTTGTGAACTGTTTAGATGTTGTAAATAGGTTGTGGTGTGTAGTTGTAGACCTTCGGGTCGTATTGTAAGAATATTTATGTACTCGAACATGGCTATGTAATAATATTTCACTTTCGTCAACGCATGTACGATTCAACTGATCCTGGCATACATGTGGTTAGCGTCTGTTCATCTTTACGATGACCGGGTGTGACAAAGTGGTATCAGAGCCGTGATGCCCGTAGGACGCAAAGCCTAGATAGAAATGGTCGAAAATAATGACTATACTAATTTCTTATAAAATAGTATTTCCAAAACTTTGTGCTTCCCATCTCAACCCTTGTGCTTCTTATCTTGTTGTGCTTATTGTTTTAATTCTAACTTAATTTATTGATTATTGATCTTACTCTCTTCTTTTCAAATGTTTGTAGATGGCGCGCACCAAGCAGACGGCACGTAAGTCGACTGGGGGTCGTGTTCCTCACCACGCCCTAGCCAGCCGCTCTGCACCTCACACACCCAGGAGGGAGATAGTGCTGATCTCTTCTGGACGTGTTGTCTCGAGGATGCGTGCCCGTCTTTGCTCTCTTCTTCGTGCTGTGGGGTACCGTGAGTACCGTGTTCGCTTCGTCTACCACACCACCAGGGTCTCTGTACCCTCTACTGGTGGATTGGAGTGGACTTCCCAGTTGTCCGTCTACTACGACTCGGAGCTGCTGCACTCACACTTCTCTCCGGCTTGGAGGAGCTCCCAGCGTGCGGCTGAGGAGGATGATACGTGGGAGGCGACTACCTACTGGAGTCATGCCCACAGGTTCCGCCTCGGGTGCACGGAGCACGCCTACACCCCTCAGCGCCCTAGTGGCACAGCCGACTTCACTGGACATGACGTCGAGGGGCCTCTGTACCTTGCTCAGAGCGAGAGGCTTGTGGACGTCGTTGTGGAGTTGTCTTCACGACTCCAGCATTGTCAGCAGGAGCTTCAGGACAGCCGGGACCTTGTTGACAGCTACGAGCGACTTCGCTGACGCTACGCGAGGATCACTGCAGCTGACCCGAACTCTCCCCAGTACGCCTCAGACGTTGAGCCGTGGGACCCAAACTCTCCGGATCGTCGTGAGAACTCACCCGTGAGATTGGGGGAGGACACGGAGGAGGAGGATCCCGAGGAGGAGACCGAGGAGGACTCCAACGAGTAGGGGTAGACTTGTTACCATGTTGGACGACTCAAGACACCTACCCTTAGTATGTAGGAGCGTGTAGTTGCGCCCTCTCTAGTCTTGAGTTGTATTATCTATGGTATTGTATTAGTTTGCTTCATGTTGTGTGTGTGTGTGCGACGTGAGTTGTGGAATGCTTCGGCATCCTATCCACATCTATGTCATTTGTATATATGCTTGTTAGTGTGTCGTGCGAGTTGTGGAATGCATTGGCATCCTGTCCACATCCGCACTAGTTGATTAATGAATTTGCTTGCTATTTATATATGTTTCCCTTGATGCATGTAGTTGGGACCGTTTACCATAGTGTACCCTTCTATATCTTATCTATTATCCTAAAGTTTTCAATTATTCCCTATACAGATGGCTGTAAGAGGTAGAGGTAGAGGTCGTGGAAGGGGTGCTGTGCACCAAGAAGAAGGACTTGGAGGTGTGCCAGGATGGAATGGTAGGGGTGCTCGAGGAGCCCCAGCAGCGCAGCAGATGCAGCAGATGATGGCCATTCAAACCCAACTGCTCAACAACCTCACCCAGATTGTTACCAATATGCAGCAAGCCCCACCACCACGACCACCACCACAATACAACCTTCCACCACCACCACCTTTTCCACCCAGGTCCTTTCTAAGGGACTTCCTTAACACACATCCACCCACCTTTGCCACAGTCACTGAACCAATGGATGCCGATGATTGGCTTCGAACGGTTGAAAGCAAGTTGAGGCTCATACACTGTGAAGGAAGAGATAAGGTACTATTAGCCTCCCATCAACTCCAACGACCGGCAGATGACTGGTGAACTGCCTTCACTGAAGCCCACCAGGATCCGGAGAACATCACTTGGGAAGAATTCAGGACCAATTTCCGCAATCACTTTGTGCCTGAGGGAGAAATGCAAGCAAGACGTGAGGAGTTCCTTATGTTAAAGCAGGGTCGTATGACTGTGAGAGCCTACTTGAATGCATTCACCCAGTTATCCCGCTATGCCCCAACAGATGTGGATACTGATTCCAAGAAACAATTTCGTTTCAAGAATGGACTGGACAAGGAGTTGAAGTTTGCCATGTCTTCCAGCGACTACAGCGACTTTCAGAAGTTGGTTGACAAAGCTTTTGAGGTGGAGAGGACTAAGAAAGAACTGGATGATGATGAAAGGAAGAGGAAGTTGGCTCTGAGCCATGCCTCTAGTAGCAATGTACGCCCTCGTCTCAACCCTCAGCCTGCAAACCAGATGACTCGTCCTATGAACTACTCAGGACAGAGATTTCCAAACTCCAACTACAGGCCACCCACTCCCTACAATCAGCAAATGCGCCAGCAACAACAACCTCCACGCCAGCCAATGCAACCCCCTCGCCAGCAGATGAAACCTCCTCGCCCTTCAGCTCCAGCTAACCGTCCAAACGGTCAACCCCCAAGAAATCAATCAGGAGGTAACAAGGGCCAGAACAATGTTGCGGGAGTTCAATGCTACAAGTGTGGAGAATGGGGACACTACTCCAACAATTGTCCAAAGAAGCAGCAAAACCCACCTGGACGTGTCAATCATGTGACTTTGGAGCAAGCGCAGGAAGCACCTGATGTGGTGATTGGTATGTTTTCTGCTAATTCCCACCACGCCACATTATTGTTTGATTCGGGTGCTACACATTCATTTATATCCAAAAATTTAATAAAGAAGCATGACATGGTAGTTACATTCTTGAATCGTCCACTGTTGATAAACTCTCCGGGAGGAGAGATGGTGGCAAGGCATTTATGCCGTAAAGTGAGTATAAACATAAGTGGGGCAGTCTTTTGGGCCAACCTAATAGTGTTGGACTCGCAAGGATTAGACATCATTCTGAGAATGGACTGGCTGACAAAGAATCAAGGAGTAATTCATTGTACAACTAGGACAGTTTGCTTAACACACCCAGATGGCACTACAGTGGAGTTCAAGCAAGATCAAACACAAGAGGCATTTGTACAACTCAACCATCTTGAGAGTACAGAAGGCATCAGAGTTGTGAGTGAGTTTCCGGATATATTCCCAGATGACTTACCAGGTATGACCCCTGATCGAGAGATTGAGTTTGTCATTGAATTAGTACCTGGAACGGCCCCAATATTTAAGAGGCCGTATAGAATGGATAATAAACAACTAGATGAACTAAAGGATCATATTGAGGAGTTATTGGGGAAAGGATATATTCGTCCTAGCTCATCGCCTTGGGGAGCACCAGTCATATTTGTACCTAAGAAGGATGGTACTCAAAGGTTGTGTGTTGATTACTGTTCCTTAAATGCGGTGACAATGAAGAATAAGTACCCACTGCCAAGAATTGAAGATTTATTTGATCAGTTGAGAGGAGCATGTGTGTTCTCTAAGATTGATCTTTGCTCGGGTTATCACCAATTGAAGATTAGGCCCTCAGATATTCCCAAGACTGCATTTGTCACTTGATATGGACTTTACGAGTATACAGTTATGTCGTTTGGATTGACCAATGCTCCAGCATATTTTATGTATCTAATGAACAAGGTATTCATGGAGTACTTGGACAAGTTTGTAGTGGTATTCATCGACGACATACTTATCTACTCCAAGACTGAAGAAGAGCATGAGGAGCACATCAGGATGGCTCTACAGAAGCTTCGCCAACACTAATTATATGCCAAACTTAGTAAGTGTGAGTTTTGGCTAAAGGAAGTGTCATTTTTGGGTCATGTCATATCTGAAGGAGGTATAGCAGTGGATCCAGGCAAAGTGGCCGATGTCCTTAAATGGGAAACACTGAGAGTGTACATGATATACGAAGATTCTTAGGCATGGCTGATTATCTCGACCACTAACCAAGTTGCTTGAGAAAGGAGTTGCTTTCAAGTGGACCCCCGAATGTGAAGTGAGCTTTGCCGAGTTGAAGAAGAGGCTAACCAGTGCACCGGTATTGGTGATGCCTGATATGCAGAAGGAGTTTGTAGTTTATTGTGATGCATCTGGTCATGGTTTAGGATGTGTCTTAATGCAAGGAGGACATGTTGTAGCCTATGCTTCAAGACACCTTCAGAAACATGAGAGGAATTATCCAACACATGATTTAGAATTGGCAGCTGTTGTCCATGCATTGAAGATATGGAGACACTACTTGATGGGAAAAAGAACCAAGATATACACGGATCACAAGAGCTTGAAGTATATATTCACACAACCAGATCTTAATCTCAGAGAACGTCGTTGGTTGGAGTTAATAAATGACTTCGATGTGGAAATCAACTACCATCCAGGAAAGGCTAATGTGGTCGCTGATGCTCTAAGCAGAAAAGGACAATGTAATAACTTGTTAGTAAAAGCTCTTCAACCCTAGTTATGTGAAGAGTTTGCAAGGTTAAACTTATGCCTAGTATCTAGTGCTGAAGCGGTTGCTATGAAAGTGGACTCAACCCTTGAATGTGATATACGAGAAGGACAAAAGAATGATGAGAAGGTTAAGGAGATCAAGCAATTGATGAAAAAGGTAAAAGATCCGAACTTTAGGGAGGATGAACAAGGAACCCTATGGCTTGGAAGGAGGATTTGTGTTCCAGATATCAAGGAGATTAGAGAGTTGATACTAAGGGAAGCTCATAACTCATCATACTCCATTCATCCCGGAAGCACAAAGATGTATCAAGACCTTAAAGATCGATTGGTGGCATGGAATGAAACGGGATGTAGCAGAATATGTGGCCATATGTGATACATGTCAATTGATTAAGGCGGAACACCAAAGACCAGCAGGGTTGTTGCAACCAATCAAAGTGCCAGAATGGAAATGGGAAGAAATTAGTATGGATTTCATTGTGGGACTACCAAGTGATGAGGACATCACAACAGCAAAGACGCGCATTGAACTGCAAGGACCAATCACAAGAGCACGGGCACGGTTATTAAATCAGCAGGTGAATTCGTTCTTAACTTCTTTTGCATGTGAGTTTGAGAATAGATTGCTATGTGATGATTTAATTGTTATTAGGAATAATGGAAAAGATCAACAAGTGAAGGAAGGAGGCCCTGGGAGCGTGGAGAACCACCTGGGACGTCCACAAGTAGATGGAAACAGTTTACAACTCGGACTCGAGTTCAACTCAGAGTCCAGGATCAGTCCACCTTAAAACAGACGCCCAGGAGGCATACGGACTCCGTTTTTGACGTTCTACATATGCACGGAAATAGGAGAAGATAAAATTTCCAATGGTTCTAGTCCCACCTCAAAATTCCTCCGGAGTCATTGGGAATCGTCGAAACAAGTCGAGTCCAGATTTCTGTCCGGTGCTGCGCCACCGAATCGGGCCTTTGGGCCTTGTATCCTGTAAGAGTCCATTAGGGACGCGTCTAATCATGTTTTGGTCGAACCCTAGCCTATAAATACTGCAGCTGCCGGTCATATTCGGTGGGTTTTGCTTAGATCAATAAAATCGCCGTTCTACGGTTTGTGAGACCCCAATTTTGCGATTTCCGATCGTGTCTTCTACGTTCTTGCTCGTGTTCTCGATTGCACTTGCAGGGATTAGCCTTCTTGGCGAGGTCAAGCGTGTGCAGCACGGTTGATAACCAACGGAGCCGTGGTGTAGTGATTGCAGGGGTACTCGAACCGCTCGAGTGCCGCGGATCATCAACGTCGAGTTCTCCATCCCAATCGACATACCTTTCGGAAGATCGGGCCTAAACCTACTCATCAATTGGTATCAGATTTCTAGGTTGCCCATGAGGTATCTTTGTTTTCCTTCCTTCCATTAGATCGATTTTGTTTCGTACCTAGAGTCTACAAAAAAGCCACAAAAAAAATATTAGATCGTTTTTACCGCTTCCCAGACTATAGTGCCTGCAGTTTCGTTTTTCAGTTTGCATTGTTGAGTTTGCATTCGTGTGGTTGAGTCTTGTTGCTGGTTTAGCTTTGTGTTTTTTGATCCTAGTTATCGTGTTTCGTCCTTGTTTCTTGCTATTCGACACCTATTCCACAATCCCTAAATAACAAACCGATCTGCCACGTTCATCGGTTTGCCCTAGCTGGCCGCCTTGCGTGAACTCCCGCATCGCCAGCCCTAGATTAGGTGACAAATCTTTGTGCCATTCATCCTTGAATCATCACACACCACCCCATTAGTTGCTGTGCAAATTCCCGATCGTTTTCGTATCCGTTTGCGAGTTCTGTTCTCAAACCGAGTTGGAATCAACATCCAAAAAAAAACGTAACTCGGACAGCCTACCTTAAAACGGCCATAACTTTCGCATACGAACTCGAAATCGGGCGAATTTTTTTTTCAAATTCATCTACGCGAAATTTCGCATCTGATTTTCCGCCGCGTAGCCGCGTTCGGCGAAATTAGATTGTCCAAATTCCCCTCGGAAGATAGGCTATCCGGCCTCCGAAGTTTCATCACGAATTTTAATGAACCTTCTTGATTTTCTATAGGCCGCATATTACATCCAATTGAGCTGCAAATTTGTGTGCTTCCTATATTTGTGCTACTGAGTAAAGAAAAAATATCAAAAAAATATTACAAAAAGAAAAAAAATAGTGAAGAGCACGCATATTAAAGCAATTGGCCTATACCACTTGGTGCTGTTTGTTTGGTTATATCATTTTGTCTTTCTTTTGCCTTGATACTTCCTTGTGTTGTGCTAGGCTCTAGGGCACTCAGTTGACCAGCAACAGTTTCCTACATTGAATACTTATTCAACTTTGTTTAGCTGTTAACGATTTTCTGCTTATTAGCCACCATATTGTGCCATCCAAGCTCCACCTTTTCTCTTGAGCATAACAGGTACCTTTGCAATCACCCCACGCTTCATTGGTTCATCTAACCGTCCACACCACCTACTGTGTCGGTAAGAACACTTGTAAGAGCGTGGTAAGACGCTTGAGCGAGAGAGATTGTTTTCTTCCACCTTCCACATTGTCACTGTAGTTGATAGGGATAACATTTTTTTGTTGTCTTTTGTTTCCTACTAACAATGGCAGGAGAAGAAAATAATGACGAATGTGTTCAACATGTTGAGTTACGTGATATGTTCGCCAAATTCAACGCATCAACGGAGGAGTCATTGGCGAACTTGACTCGCAAACTGGATGACCTTGCTCTTCGGATGAATACTTTTGAGGCTCGGTTGCCTCTCGCTGGAAGACAAGAAGACAATGCTTATGATGAACTGGAAGATCACAGTAATCAGCCAAGACTGCCACTTTATCGTCGAGGTATAGGAGGTAATAATCATAACAATTATAACCGCCCTCCTGATGATCCTTTTGCTAAAGTGAAATTTACTATACCCTCTTTTTCTGGTGCTTATGATGCTGAGGCTTATCTTGATTGGGAGATGACAGTAGAGCAAAAATTTAATTCCCATCTTGTTCCTGAACAACATAGAGTTCGTCAAGCCACTAGTGAGTTTAAGGACTTTGCTATCATATGGTGGAATGAACTTGTTAAAACTAGAACTGATCCTCCAACATGGGATAGATTAAAGGAAGCTATGCGTGTTCGATTTGTTCCTCCATCTTTTCAGCGGGACCTTCGCAAAAAAATTGCAGCGTTTAGACCAAGGTAACATGTCCGTAGAGGAGTATTATCAAGAGTTACAAAAGGGTATGCTGCGTTGTGGGGTAGTAGAGGACATGGATGATAAAATAGCTCGTTTTTATGGGGGGTTGAGGCGTGAAATTCAGGACATTGTTGATTACAAAGAATATGATACTATTAACATATTGTTTCAGCTTGCTATGTTGGCAGAAAAAGAATTGCAGGGCCGACAACAACAGCAACAACGCATGAGGAGCAACTTCACGCCGCGTGCAGCAACTACACCATCCAAAACAGCACCATTTTCGGCCCCCCGTGCAGCGACTACACCACCCAATGGCGGCCAACGAACTATACCTGCTGCTCCACCTTCTCGCGTGTCGGAAGGCAGCAAGGCGACATCATTCAAGCCTTCGTCGTCCACTCCTTCTACGGGTCGTACTTCCGATATTAAGTGTCACCGCTGCCAGGGACTTGGTCATATGATGAGAGATTGCCCGAGCAAACGAGCATACATAGCACGCGACGATGGCGGGTATGATAGTACTTTGGATGTTGAAGATGAATATTCTCTTGCTACTGACTTTACAGATCCAAATGACGAACACACCGAAGAAGAGGTACTTGGTACAGCGGCGACGGAGAACTATAGGAGCATCATTGTGCAGCGTGCCTTGAGCTCCAAAGTGGAGACCGACGACAAGCTACAACGACACAACCTCTTCCACATGTTTCTCGTCATCAAGGACTGCCGTGTACACACTATAATTGATGGAGGTAGCTGCAATAACTTGGTAAACACGGACGTCGTCAAGAAACTCGGTTTGACAACAAGAGCACACCCTCATCCGTACCACATTCAATGGTTCAACAACAGCGGTAAGGTTCGGGTAACACAAACAGCGAGAATCCATTTTTCAATTGGTTCATACCATGATTTTGCTGATTTTGATGTTGTTCCTATGGATGCTTGTTCTCTTTTATTGGGTCGTCCTTGGGAATTTGATACAGATGCTATTCATCATGGTAGAACCAATAAATATACTCTCATGCATAAGGGAAAGAAAATCACTTTGCTCCCCATGACTCCTGCTGAAATTGTGCTTTTTGAGAAGAGTAAAATTCGTGAGGGCAAAGCAACTAAATTAGAATCTGAAAAACAGCAAGTTATTAAGTTAAAATCACCATCATTGCTCGCAACTAAATCTGAACTTGCTGATTTATTCGATGCTAAGGGGATGTGCTATGCTTTAGTTTGCAAAGAAGCCATGTTTTCACTTCATGAATTGTCTATTGCATTGCCCCCTGCTGTTGCTAACCTTTTGCAGGAGTTTGAGGATGTGTTTCCCTCCGAGATACCCCCTGGTTTACCACCGATGAGAGGCATTGAACACAAGATCGATTTGATTCCAGGAGCAAGTTTGCCAAATCGTGCAGCATACAGGGCGAATCCACAAGAAACTAAGGAAATTCAGTGACAAGTCCAAGATCTTTTGGACCGCGGGTACATTCGTGAAAGCCTTAACCCTTGTCCTGTTCCTGTTCTTTTGGTTCCTAAGAAAGATGGTAGTTGGCGCATGTGTGTTGATTGTCGAGCGATTAATAACATCACCATTCGATATCGTTATCCTATTCCTCGATTAGATGACATGCTTGATGAATTGAGTGGTGCTATCATCTTCACAAAAATTGACTTGCGTAGTGGTTACCACCAAATTAGAATGACACTAGGAGATGAATGGAAAACTGCATTTAAAACCAAGTTTGGACTTTATGAGTGGTTAGTCATGCCTTTTGGTTTAACTAATGCACCCAGCACCTTTATGCGATTAATGAACGAGGTTTTACGTGCTTTCATTGGACAATTTATGGTGGTTTACTTCGATGATATCCTCATTTACAGCAAGTCATATGATGAACATCTTGATCATTTACGTGCTGTTTTTACTGTTTTGAGAGATGCACGTTTGTTTGGTAACCTCGAAAAGTGCGTTTTTTGCACCAATCGAGTCTCGTTTCTTGGCTATGTCGTTTCCTCGCAGGGAATTGAGATGGATGAGGCAAAAATTGAAGTAATCACCAGCTGGCCAGCCCCAACTACCGTCACACAGGTTCGTAGTTTTCTTGGTCTTGCAGGATTTTATCGGCGCTTTGTGCGGGATTTCAGCACCATTGCAGCACCTCTACATGAGCTAACGAAGAAGGTAGTTCCATTTCGATGGGGCGAACAGCAGCAACAAGCTTTTGATGCTCTCAAATCGAAGCTTACACAAGCACCATTACTACAACTTCCTGATTTTGACAAGACCTTTGAGCTAGAATGCGATGCAAGCGGCATTGGTATTGGAGGTGTTCTCATACAAGGAGGTAAACCCGTTGCTTTCTTTAGTGAAAAACTTCATGGTCCTTCTCTGAATTATTCCACTTATGATAAGAAATTGTATGCCTTAGTCCGTGTATTACAAACTTGGCAACATTATCTTTGGTCTAAGGAGTTTGTCATACATTCCGATCATGAATCATTGAAGTATCTTAAGTGTCAAACCAATCTGAATAAACGACATGCTAAATGGATTGAGTTCATAGAGTCGTTTCCATACATCATTAAGCATAAGAAAGGGAAGGAAAATATCATTGCCGATGCATTATCTAGGCGTTATACCATGCTGTCCCAACTTGATCATAAAATCTTTGGTTTGGAAACAATTAAAGCATTATATCCTACTGATTTGGACTTCAAAGATGCTTTTGAAAATTGTAGAGAAGGAAGAACTTGGAATAAATATGTGCTGCGATAGGGTCTCCTCTATCGTGCTAACAAGCTATGCGTTCCAGCTAGCTCCGTTCGTCTATTGCTTTTGCAGGAAGCACATGGAGGAGGTTTGATGGGACATTTTGGAGTGAAGAAAACTGAAGACGTGCTGTCCACACACTTCTTTTGGCCAAAGATGAGGCGTGATGTCGAGCGCTACGTGTCACGATGCACTACTTGCAACAAAGCTAAGTCTCGCCTTAACCCACATGGTCTTTATATGCCTCTTCCTGTTCCTAGTGTACCTTGGGAGGATATTTCTATGGACTTTGTTTTGGGATTGCCTAGGACTAAGAGGGGGAGGGATAGTATTTTTGTAGTTGTTGATCGTTTTTCCAAAATGGCACACTTTATACCTTGTCATAAGAATGATAATGCCTCACACATTGCTGATTTATTTATGACGGAAATTGTTCGTTTACATGGTGTGCCAAATACCATTGTTTCTGATCGTGATGCAAAATTTTTAAGTCATTTTTGGAGAACTTTGTGGTATAAATTGGGAACCAAGTTGCTGTTTTCAACTACATGTCACCCACAAACGGATGGACAGACCGAGGTAGTTAATCGTACTTTATCCACTATGTTACGGGCTGTCTTGAAAACAAATTTGAAGTTGTGGGAGGAGTGTTTACCACATATAGAATTTGCTTACAACAGATCCGTTCACTCCACGACAAAGGTAAGTCCATTCCAGGTAGTGTATGGTTTCAATCCCCGTGCTCCTATTGATTTACTACCTTTGCCTCCTTCTGAAACTATAAATTTGGATGCTACACAACAATCTGAATTCATTCTTAAGATGCATGAAACTACAAAGAAAAATATTGAAATGATGAATGAGAAGTATAGGATTGCAGGTAGTAAAGGTAGAAAAGAAGTAAAACTTGAACCGGGCGATTTGGTGTGGTTACATTTGAGAAAAGAGCGATTTCCCGACTTGAGAAAATCTAAACTTATGCCACGAGCTGCTGGTCCTTTTAAGATCGTTGAAAAGATTAATGATAATGCATATAAGCTTGAATTGCCTCCCGATTTTGGGGTTAGTCCTACATTTAACATTTCAGATTTGCGACCGTACATAGGAGAAGAAGATGAACTTGAGTCGAGGACGACTCCAATTCAAGAGGGGGAGGATGATGAGGACATCACAACAGCAAAGACGCGCATTGAACTGCAAGGACCAATCACAAGAGCACGGGCACAGTTATTAAATCAGCAGGTGAATTCGTTCTTAACTTCTTTTGCATGTGAGTTTGAGAATAGATTGCTATGTGATGATTTAATTGTTATTAGGAATAATGGAAAAGATCAACAAGTGAAGGAAGGAGGCCTTGGGAGCGTGGAGAACCACCTGGGACGTCCACAAGTAGATGAAAACAGTTTACAACTCGGACTCGAGTTCAACTCAGAGTCCAGGAGCAGTCCACCTTAAAACAGACGCCCAGGAGGCATACGGACTCCGTTTTCGACGTTCTACATATGCACGGAAAGAGGAGAAGATAAAATTTCCAATGGTTCTGGTCCCACATCAAAATTCCTCCGGAGTCATTGGGAATCGTCGAAACAAGTCGAGTCCAGATTTCTGTCCGGTGCTGCGCCACCGAATCGGGCCTTTGGGCCTTGTATCCTGTAAGAGTCCATTAGGGACGCGTCTAATCATGTTTTGGTCGAACCCTAGCCTATAAATACTGCAGACGCCGGTCATATTCGGTGGGTTTTGCTTAGATCAATAAAATCGCCGTTCTACGGTTTGTGAGACCCCAATTTCGCGATTTCCGATCGTGTCTTCTACGTTCTTGCTCGTGTTCTCGATTGCACTTGCAGGGATTAGCCTTCTTGGCGAGGTCAAGCGTGTGCAGCACGGTTGATAACCAACGGAGCCGTGGTGTAGTGATTGCAGGGGTACTCGAACCGCTCGAGTGCCGCGGATCATCAACGTCGAGTTCTCCATCCCAATCGACATACCTTTCGGAAGATCGGGCCTAAACCTACTCATCACCAAGGACACAGTCTGAATATGATTCTATATGGGTTATAGTGGACCGTTTGACTAAAGTTGCCCACTTTATTCCTGTGAAAGAAACATACAATGGTCCCAAGTTGGTGGAACTGTATATCTCCAGGATTGTATGCTTACATGGAGTTCCTAAGAAGATTATTTCAGATCGAGGCACTCAATTTACCTCAAGATTTTGGCAGAAGTTGCATGAATCAATGGATATCCGTCTAAATTTTAGTTCGACATATCATCCTCAGACTGATGGTCAGACAGAACGTACCAACAAGATATTAGAAGACATGTTGAGAGCGTGTGCTCTAGAGAATAGCCAAAGTTGGGATAAGAATCTGCCATAGTCGAATTCTCTTACAACAATAGTTATCAAGCCAGTTTAAAGATGTCTCCTTTTGAAGCATTATATGGGCAGAAATGTAGGACACCGTTGTTTTGGAATCAAACTGGGGAAAGCCAAGTCTTTGGTCCTGATGTATTGAAAGAGGCTAAAAGACAGGTGCAAGAAATTCGGAAGAACCTAAAGGCAGCCCAAACAAGACAGAAGAGTTATGCGGATACTCGAAGACGTGATCTAACATTTGAGGTTGGTGATTATGTGTACTTGAAGGTGTCACCTATGAGAGGGTTGAGAAGATTTAAAGTAAGAGGCAAGTTGTCACCCCGCTACATTGGTCTGTTCAAGATCTTAGAACGACGAGGAGAAGTGGCTTATCAGCTTGAGCTTCCGCCGCACTTGTCAGATGTACATAATGTATTTCATGTGTCACAACTTAAGAAGTGTCTGAGAGTGCCTGAGGAACAGTTACCTATGGAAGCAGTTGATCTACAAGAATATTTGTCTTATGTGGAACAACCTGTCAAGATACTGGAGACATTAGAAAAGGTCACTAGAAACAAAGTCATTCACATGTGTAAAGTGCAATGGAAACATCACTCGGAGGCAGAAGCAACATGGGAAAGAGAAGAAGATCTCAAGGCTGATTTCCCTCACCTTTTCTCTTAGGACGTCCGAATCTCGAGGGCGAGATTCCTTTTAAGGGGGGTAGAGTTGTAACACCCATATTTTATGTAAATAAAATTGATCAAACTATAGTGCATTTAAGTGTGCATTTTTGTGTGAATTTTGAAGTTCAAACGAGTAGCAAACGTTGAAATTTGAATTTGAAATCAAATCAAAAGAAAAGGAAATGAAAAAGAAAAAGAATACCCCCCCTGTTGGGCCAAATTTCCCCCCTGGCCTAATCCCCCTCCCCTCACTCGCGGCCCAGCCAGTCCCTCCCTCTCTCCCTCTCTCTGCCAGACGGAGCCCGCCTGTCATCCCTTCCAGGGATGCAACCGTTGCACCACCCACCTTCAACCGTCGAATCCCGCACCAATCCACCCCGGGGAACCCCCCTTCGCGCGCGCCAGCAACCGCCACCGCCTTCCCCTCTATAAATTTCCCCTCCCCCCCTCTCTTTCCCCTCCTCCGCGCCAAACCCTAGCCAACCGTCGACCTCGGTAAGTCGTGCGCATTCTCGACTTGCTGGCGATCGTCTCACCCCTCCACCCCCTCTGATCTCTTTGCCTTGTCGTCAGGAGCACGCCGGGCAAAGTTTAGCGGAGAGATCGCCGAGGATTCGCCAAGATCGACAGGCACTGATGCCAACCGCCGCCATCCCTTGTCGCCGACCATCCTCCGGCCGATTTCGGACTTCGAAACTCACCTAGGTATGTTTCCCTTACTTCCCTCTTTCGTTTAGAGTTCAATGCGCGTAGTTTAGTCGAGATTTGGGCCGATTTGGCCAACTCCGACGAGGTCGCAGCCGCGGGCGCCGAGCGCCGCCACGCGCGCGCGAGGTCAGCGGCGCCGGGGCGACGTGGCTGCATCTCGGCTCCCGGTTCAAACCGAACGGCCGAGATTATATCGTGCGTAACGGTTCGGTAACATTAAATCTCGCGCGTCCATTTCAAAACCGACGGCCCACATTTAAAGTCATTTTTCCCGCCTCCGCATTTACACCGTGGCCCCTGGAAATTCACCAGCTACCCCCTGACCTTTGCTGGAATTCTAGTCTAGCCCCTGGATTTAGCAATCTAGCCCCTAGACTCTCTGGAAATGGATTTTAACAGTTAAATAATCAATCTAGCCCCTGGAAATTTATAGAATTATGGATTTAGCCCCTGTACAGTGTAGGAAACTTATTAACCAGCCCCTGGACTTTTATTTAATTGCTGAATATTGTTTTTAGGAGTATTTGATGTGTAGAAAATAGATAAAAATGGTAATTAAGTGTAAAAACAGTAGGAAAAATTGGAATAAAATATTTTATTGCTGTGATTAAATTGTAGAGTACAAATAAAATATTTTTTCACCGTGGAAAATTTAGTAAAAATGTTTATAATACATTTTGGCCATAGAAAATTCAATAAAAATGATTTTAGGCCATAAATAAATCCTAAAAATGTGAGATAAATATCAAATGAATATTTTTGGCTATGTAAAATAATAAATGCTTCGTAGGGACGCATTAGTATAGAATTTTATGCTTATGTGTATGTTTGATGCCTTGTGTTGTGTGCTCTTTACTTATTTTAGCCTTTATTTCTCTTTGCCATGCTTGGGCAACATATTTAGAGTCGTACTATGACCCCAACTTCAATCTCCAAGACCAAGACTTCACCAACAATCAAGTCTTCGAAGAAGGCAAGTGCCCTTGACCGTCTTGTACCAATTTTAGGATTTTAGTTAGATGCATGCTAATTAAATTGATGTCCTATTTCATGTTTCATGCCTTGTTCCATATAATTCCTTGTCACCTGAAGTGGGTTGGGAAGTAGATAGGTATTAATTATGCTTAGCCATGCTTAGACATTAGGAATGGGTTTTCATACAACTGTGACATGTTAAACTTTATGATTACTATAATTATGGTGGATACACAATAGTAGTGGATAGGAATCTGGTGGTTGGATAGATTTGGTATGGTGCAGTTTGCACGAGACCCGGGATTGGGTTTGGTACCACCGGATTCTAAGGATCGGTTTATGGAGGAAGCCACTAAGCTTTATAGTACCACCACGAGACTGAGATGGGGCAGCTTGGTCAATTAATTAGGCTTCTCCCGATGAAATGCTAGTAGTTGGATGGTGCGGGGAATGATGCAGGGGTACTGCTCTGGGAACCGCAAGGCTCAAGAGGGGGATCTGAGGCGGAGGGTTACTCTGGGAATGCCTCAATGGTGGAAACCTTAGAGGGCTAGCACTAGTCGGGAGTACCTTTGTAAAGACCATGTTGTGATCTCCTGGCCTCACACCAAAGGAAGTGTGCAATGTGGTTAGCTACCACGGGCATTCAAGGAGGTTCACTTAGTCCACCTGGCAATAGGGGATGAAATCACTGCTTGTGGGTAAAGGTACACTCTCTGTAGAGATTTGGTAAAGCTGTCATGACAGCCGTGCTCACGGACAAGAGCGGCTTGGGGCCAGTTCATAATTAGTTTATGGTTGGGAAATGGTGGCTATTCATGATTAAAGTTACATTCATCATCTTTAATTATGAGTTGAATTAATTCTTGAATTTTGATATTGATAATTGAAAGCTAAGGTTAGGTTCTAAGCATAGTGCTTAAGCCATAATTGGCCTTCCCTTGCTTTAGCCAATCATGTCATTCTCTTCCCGCACTTGATGAGTACTCTATGTACTCAAGCGTTTACTTTTCCATTAGAATATGAAGAAGAAGCAGCACCAGAAGACTTCTTCGTCAACCCGGAAGACTTGGGCTAGGCTAGCGATCCTTCGCACGACTGCCTGTGTAGATGGAGCCGTTCTTATCTGTCGGTATCCTAAAAACCATACACCCCCTGAGGTTACAAAGATCTCAAGGGAAGGACGTCTACTCAAATTGAAGATCCTCGGAGGCCCACTTGTCAGACATAACCGGACCTGCTTCTCCAACATGGTTAACCCCTAGGTTGCCACGTGTACTGCCAGACCGGAGCTACTACCCACAAGGGTGAAGCTCCGGGCTAGGTACCGAAACGGCACCTCCGGACTTAACCCCTGACCGAGAGAAGCTCCGGACCTGACACGTGCCAGGCCACCCCGGAGCTTCCCGCTTCCCACAAGCAAGCTCCGGAGTTGCCACGTGTCCAAACGTCGGAGCTGGCCGCCTCAAACCTCCGGAAGATGTTGTAACGACTCCGGATCGTCAAAGGATAGCCGCGGACTTCAAGACCCGATTAATTGTCATTAATTCCATGTTAATGACACTTAATTGGGTAATCTTAACACCTGTAACGGCACTGTCGGGGCCTGTTACAGGGTTATTAACAACAATTAATCGTGTATCAATACTAGTAACCGCCGGGGCCACATGTCGGGCCAGGCTAACTTGTAACGGTTTGTCCTTGTACTATAAAAGTACAGACCGACGATACACGAAAGGGGGAACGCTCTCAGACACACACGCATTGACGTGAGCTTTCATACATAAACTAATACAACACCACACACCCGTGGAGTAGGTATTACGCTCAGGCGGCCCGAACCACGTAAACCACTGTGTCTCTAGTGTCCAATCGTGATTCACCTTCTTGAGTCTCCGCGCGCCCACACCGAACTACAAACTCCTTCAACACTTTAGTAGTGTCAGGAGATCTGCCGACTCCAACAGTCGACAGTTGGCGCGCCAGGAAGGGGCGCCTGAGATTTTCAAGAATGGTGAATTTTGCGGCTGGATCATCCAACGGGCAACCTGCTGCTCAGGCTGTCGGAGGCAATCCCTCCAACATGCAGCCACCGGCAGGAGCCTCAGCACCAGCAGGAGTCACACTCCCACCACCACCATCTTCTCCGGCAAGACGTGCCGGGCAACATGATGGTGCGCCGGCGTCACATACTGCGCCGGCAAGTCGTGACAACCCGGAACACGCGCTCCATGCAGCGCGTGCTCTTCTCCAGCGACCACCACCTCCAGATGCATCTCAAGATGCCGTGGAGCAATGGAGGGCTGATATTGAGCATTTGGTCGCAGCAGCGGCCGAACGCCTCAACAACCAGGGTCCTCCTCCTTCAGGGCGAGCCCTGTCGCAGCGACGGACGTTGTCTGGAAGACTTGGTCCACATGTCTCCAACAACCGAAGACGAGCTGCGTCACAGCAAGTGACGTCGTTGCCCTTTGGGGTACGGCGCACCCATACGGTATCTCGGCTTTCTACACATGACCTCCGGGCAGAGCTTGATCGCCGATACCGCCAACAGGATGGCCGTGTCCATATCGAGCGAGCTCGAGAAAGACGGGATGCTCAAGACCTTTCTACTCTGGAAGGAGTAGGAGGAGGCTGTTCCGCCCAAGCCATGCACCTGCGCATGGTTAGATGGCCACAGAAGTTCCGGCCACACTTGCCGGAAAAATTCGACGGGACTGTCAACCCCGTAGAATTTCTGCAGATATACTCCACTGCAATCTTAGCAGCTGGAGGAAATGAGGCCGTAATGGCCAACTACTTTCCAGTGGCCTTAACTGGGACCGTCAGGTCCTGGTTTATGAGCCTTCCACCCAACTCTATCGACAGTTGGGAGGAGCTGTGCCGTTAGTTCACTACCAATTTCGGGAGTTCATACACCCGACCGGGCACTGAACTAGACCTTTTTGCGGTCGTGCAAAAAGGGGGAGAATCTTTGCGGTCATTCATCCAGAGGTTCTCTTAGGTACGCAACACAATCCCTTCTATCTCAAGCGCTTCTGTCATTGTGGCATTCAGACAGGGTGTGCGAGACAAGAAGATGTTGGAGAAGCTGGCGATCAAAGAGATCACCAGCGTCACGGAGCTTTTCAGCTTGGCAGACAAATGTGCCAGAGCTGCGGAGGGCCATGAAATGCACTCCAAACCAGCCTTGGAGGATCATAAAAAATCCTCCAAAGAAGAAGCCGCTACCTCCGGGAGTGGCAAGAAGAAAAAGAAGACCAACGGCAAGAAGAAGTCGTCGGCCGGCACATCCAACGTTGCAGCCACTGCAACTCCTGGTGGCCGGGGGCCACGCCCCGAGAAGCGACCTCGACCGTCTTCCGAAGACGGCGGCAAATCCAAAATGTGGTGCCCCATTCACAAAACGGGCAGCCACAGGCTGGAAGACTGCCGGGAGGTCCAAAACCTTGCTGAGCGCTACAACAAGCGCCGGGAAGGGTCTCCTTTCCGACAGAGGGAGGTGAAACAGAAGGTTGACGAAGCTCCGGCTGAAGAGGAGTTAGGGTTTCAGGACCCCAAAAAGGTCCTGAAAGCTGTCTACACCTCCGTCGACGATGACTCCGACGTCTCCGACAACGAGCGTCGGAAAACCATGAACACCATCTTTGGTGGATCATGGGACATCACTTCTCGTCGTGTCATCAAGACTATGCGGCGGGATATGGCTGCTGTAGCTCCTACAGCTAGACTGGAGCCACATCGGAAGTGGATGGACACCCCCATCACTTTTGATGCTTCGGACTGTCCTCAAAGCATGGTCGGAGCTGGCCAATTACCCTTGATGGTATCTCCCACCATCAACAACATCCAGCTCCATCATGTTATGGTGGATGGAGGTTCGGGGCTGAACCTTATAAGCTTTGAAGCTTTTACCAAACTTCAGCTTCGACCTTCGGATCTTCAGCCCTCTCGACCATTCTCCGGAGTAGGTCCGGGGGCCATTACCCCACTCGGAGCTATAATTCTCCCCGTTACCTTCGGGACACGGGAGAAGTACCGCACCGAGAAGTTAGTCTTCGAAGTCGCTCAGATCAACTTACCATTCAACGCCATCTTGGGTAGACCTGCCCTATACAAATTTATGGCAGCTGCTCATTATGGATACTTGGTGTTGAAGATGCCAACACCAGCAGGCGTTCTCCGGATTCGTGGAGATCGCACCGCCGGAGTAACTGCTCTGGAGGAGCTCCATGCACTCACCACTGCGCAAGAGGAGGACTCCAGACAGGGGCAAGCTCCAAAACCTCCGAGCATTCGCAACGAGGCTCAACCTCTGCTCCCCATGTGCAGCCAAGCGGCGACACCGACATCCCCGTCAAAGTCGTCCAAATTGGTTCCGATGTCACTCAAACCACCCGCATATCGGGTGGGATGAATGACAAATAGGAACTCGCGCTCATCACTTTCCTCCGGGCTAACGTTGACGTATTTGCTTGGCAACCGTCACAAATGCCTGGGATCCCCAGGGAAGTGATTGAGCACAATCTGAAGATTTACCTCGACGCTCGGCCTGTGCATCAGAAACCTCGGAAGCAATCTGTAGAGCGACAAAACTTCATCCGACAAGAAGTGAAGAAGTTGCTCAAAGCCGGATTTATTCGAGAAGTCTACCATCCAAAATGGCTGGCAAACCCAGTCGTTGTGCCCAAGGCCGGCGGGAAACTTCGGATGTGCATCGACTACACCACACTGAATAAGGCATGTCCAAAAGATCCATTCCCACTACCTAGAATAGATCAGATAGTGGATTCCACCTCCGGGTGCGAGTTACTGTGTTTTCTAGACGCATATTCTGGATATCATCAAATCAGGATGTCTAGGGAGGATGAAGAGCATACTTCATTCATCACAGTGGATGGATTGTATTGTTACACAGCCATGCCGTTTGGTCTCAAGAATGCAGCTTCAACTTTTGTACGAGCTATGTACAAAACTTTCGAAGAACTCATCAGAGACATAGTGGAAGTGTACGTCGATGACATCGTGGTCAAAGTCAAAAACAAGGAGTCCCTCTTGGACACCTTGCAGGCTGTCTTCGACAAGCTGCGGGCCACCCGCACGAAGCTAAACCCAGACAAGTGCGTCTTCTGGGTTAGTTCCGGAAAGCTTCTTGGTTTCCTGGTAAGTCACCGGGGCATAGAGGCTAATCCGGTGAAGATAAAAGCCATTGAAGACATGCGGCCACCAACCCGCATCAAAGACGTCCAAAAATTAACTGGATGTCTAGCAGCCCTCAGCCGGTTCATTTCAAGACTGGCAGAAAGAGCACTTCCCTTCTTCAAGTTACTGAGGAAGTCCGGACCATTCCAATGGTCTAAAGAAGCGGAGAAGGCATTCCAGGAGCTGAAACAGTTCCTCACCACCCTACCAGTCCTGGTAGCTCCGAACCCTGGTGAGCCTTTGTTGCTTTACATTTCAGCTACTGACGAAGTCGTCAGTATGGTTCTGGTTGCGGAGAGACCGGAACTACCTAATACTCAGGAATCCAGACCCCTTCGGGAGGGTCCGGAGGTTCCTGAAAGCGGGTCTGGGTCCCAGCTCCCAGACTCAAACCCACAAGAAGTCACTTCAGAGGACCCGGACCCCTCTAAGAGGGTCCAGGTCATTTCTGAAGAAGCTTCGGGTTCCTCCACCCAGAACCCGGAGGTCCCCGAAGAGAGTCTGGACCCCTCCGAGAGGGTCCGGATCAATGAAGAGGAAGCTCCGGACCCCTCCGGGAGGGTCCGGACCATTCAACGCCCGGTATACTTCATCAGTGAAGTGTTACATGATGCCAAGACTCGATACCTAGAGGTGCATAAACTGCTTTATGCAGTTCTTATTGCCTCAAGGAAGCTTCGACACTATTTCCAAGCTCACAAAGTCTCGGTGGTGACCTCATATCCACTTCGAGCGATCCTGCATAATCCCAATTCAACTGGGAATATTGCAAAGTGGGCAGCGGAATTGGCTGAATTCGATCTTGAATTCATTCCAAGACAAGCAATCAAGAGTCAAGCGTTGGCAGATTTCGTGGCAGAATGGACTCCCTCTCCATTAAACCCTGGGGGCCCCAGCGGGCAGAAGATGGAACCTCAAGTTCCAACCTTCACTAAGCCTCACTGGACCCTTTACTTCGACGGCTCCATGCAGAAGCAAGGAGCCGGAGCTGGAATCCTTCTCCTTGCACCAACTGGGGAGAAGGTGAAATACATGGTACACCTTGACTTCAAGGCAACCAACAACATGGTGGAGTATGAAGCACTCATCTATGGATTAAAGGTGGCACTATCATACGGTGTCAAGCAATTGCTGGTCAAAGGAGATTCACAACTCGTCATCAAGCAGGTGAAGGGTGAATGCTCCTGCAATAATCTCCAGCTGGCTGCTTACCTCCTTGAAGTCCAGAGGCTTTAGAAGGACTTCGAAGTCCTAGACCTTCACCATGTTCAGCGTGCTCACAACGCTGAAGCTGACGAACTCTCGACCAAGGCGTCAACTGGAGCTCCGGCTCCTGACGGAACCTTTGTCCGGAGGTTGTCAAAACCCACAGTTCAGCCTGCCGAACTGAACGAAGGGGGCGAGATCAGCATCCCGAAGCTGACGGTCCCGATGGCCCTGTTACCATGGCAGCCATCAAGGGTCGTAGGTGCTGCCGGAAGCTCCGAGCAACCCAGCACGCAAGACTCAAATGCTCAAGTCAGTTCCGATGCATGGATCTCGGAGATCCGGAGCTACTTGAAAGACAACATCCTTCCTGACGATGATGTATCCGCTGACCGGGTAGTCAGATTGGCTAAAAGATACACGTTGGTGGAAGGGGATCTCTACCGGCGCGGTGCCAACGGCATCCTAATGCGGTGCATCACAAGGGAGGAAGGCTGCGAGCTCCTCGCAGAAATCCATGGAGGCGAGTGTGGGAACCACGCATCTTCCCGCACGCTGGTCGGAAAAGCCTTTCGGCACGGCTTCTACTGGCCTACAGCGCTCCAGGATGCCACTGAGCTGGTGAAGAAATGCAAAGCATGCCAATTTCATGCAAAGCAAATTCATACACCTGCCCAGTCCTTACAAATGATACCTCCCACATGGCCTTTCGCTGTGTGGGGGATGGACATCTTGGGACCCTTCCCAAGAGCCGTCGGAGGTTACAAGTTCCTGTACGTCGCCATCGACAAGTTCACCAAGTGGCCAGAAGCAACTCCCGTTGTGACGATCAACAAACAATCTGCAATCAATTTTCTACAATCCATCGTGAGCAGATTCGGAGTCCCAAATAAGATCATCACTGATAATGGGACTCAATTCACAAGCTCCGCATTTCAAGGATATTGCGAAGACCTCGGCATACAAGTTTGCTACGCTTCCGTAGCTCATCCTGCCAGCAATGGACAAGCCGAGAGAGCAAACGCAGAGATCCTTAAAGGACTCAAAACACGCACTTATGAGCGCTTGAAAAAGCACGGAGCCAATTGGATCGAAGAGCTTCCGCCCACTCTATGGGCCAACAGGACTTCTCCAAGTCGGGCAACCGGAGAAACACCCTTCTTCCTGGTGTACGGAGCTGAAGCGATCCTTCCTCCGGAAATCACCTTGGGTTCCCTCCGAGTCCGGACCTTCGACGAAGCCGCGCAGGACCAGCTTCGGCGCGAAGACCTAGACCTCCTCGAGGAGGGAAGGTGCCAAGCAGCTGTTCGGAATGCCCGATACCGCCAAGCTCTACGGCGCTATCACCAGCGGCATGTACACAACCGACAGCTCGAGGAAGGCGATCTAGTGCTACGGAGAATACTATCCAGAGAAGGGCAAAACAAACTCTCCCCCAGCTGGGAAGGGCCCTTTCGAGTGATCAAAGTATCCAGTCCCGGAAGCGTTCGCTTGGCTACCGAGGATGGGACACCTCTCCCAAATCCTTGGAACATCGAGCACCTCCGTAAGTTCTACGCTTAATTCCACGGAGGTGAGTCTTAAGTAACTTGAAATGTATGTTATAGAGTCATTGTACAGAGTCGGGTAGTTCCTCCGGGAGAGCATCCGGACCTTTCCCGAAAGGTTTGAAAAGCTCATGCAACACTTGACACAGTCTCCGGACTAAAAGTGTGGCTAACTACCCTGGGTCAAACGAGAAACCAAACACACTTAGCCTGGTTCCGTACCCTAAGAGTGTACTTGTTTCCCCTGTACCCCGGACCTATAATGAAAGACATCTTCATGTGAAATAGACTCCACGTGCATTCATTTTTGCATAGGCTCGACATTTTTATTTTTCTCTTTCTTGTCTATAACAGAAACGTGCAATTCTTAAGAAGTTCTAGTTTGACCGGTTTACATACGATTCGAGTTGAATTGTCAGATTTTTTGGATTTAAATATCGTCTGTGGCCAACTCGCCTGAAAGCCGCCAAGCCATTCTAGGGCCGGAGTGCGCTATCGACTTAGCCTGGTCAAGCACCCTAAGTACGCCACTCTACCTACATCCCGGCAGGCCAAAGTAAGGTGGGTCCACGGACAATTGGATCTAAAAGAAAAGACAATTCACCCAGTCGTATTAAAAATCGTGTTCAACTTAAAATTTTCTTGAGAACCGTTAGCCGCGATGAAGTTATAGACAAGGAACGAATTTTACTATTTTTCTTGGCTTAAGTGTGCAGGAAAAATGAACCCTACGTTGATGGAGAAAAACCGGAGCTAACCAAGCTCCGACTCCCACCAGGGCGTCAACCGTCGGCGTTGACTAAAAGATGGTGAGAAGACCCCGTCACTGGAGTCTGTTGCCAACAAACTAAGTGTGGGAAAGGTCATTGCCGGAGCTGCTAAGCTCCGACACCTTGGAGTATTAACTATCGACGCTCAACGTGTTGATAGAGGCTATTGCCGGAGCTACTAAGCTCCAGCGATGGACAGCGCCGGAGCTTCTAAGCTCCGACAACTTCAGGGGACCTTCACTATCAAAAACTTCGGACCTAAATTCCACGAGTTCAAAGCAAATTCGTCTTCAACAAAACTCAACATCCTTTTGGTACATGTTCACAATCAAATTGTGCACATCTACCAGGGGGCCAAGTGAAGATAAAGATGTTGAAGACAAAAGACAAAAAATGAAATTCGCAAAAAATTGGGGATTTCATTTCATCTGAAGATCGGAGATTACATCTGGAGACAAGGGATTACAAAATTGAGGAAGAAGAGAAGATACAAGTAAAGGCTAAAAGGGACGGTCCTAGACCCTATGGAAGAACTCGGCGACCTTCTGGGCGACCTCCGACACGCGGGCTCGGGTAGCTTCGCCTTCTCCTTCGACGGGGCCTTCAAGCACCGGGTCCAGAGGAAATCGAGGGTTCCGGCTGGTGTAGCACGTCAACACATATTCTGTGACGTTCCTAGCCAGGGATTGCCCCTCGACCTCCAGCTGGTCCGCGATAACGTTGCACACCTTGGAGAGCTTGCTGCCTGCGGCGCTCAACGCTTGCAACGCGAGGTCCGGCTCCGGCTCCGGATCATCCGGGTGCACGGGGCTGAAACCCATCGGCGTCAGCGTGTCGTCGGCCTTGCCCAGGAACTCCCAAATTTGCAGGGAGTCCGCCTTCCTCAAGTTCTTCATCTCTTCCAGGGATCTCCGGGCCGCCGTCAGCTCCGAATTCTCGCGGGCGAGGCGCTCAACTTCTTTGGCGTTTTGCTGGATCTTCGCAGCAACCCGCTTCTCAAGTCTTCCGAGCTCCTCCTCCCGGAGGTGGATCTTGTTCCGGCGGTCAACCAGGTCTTTCTCCCTAGCCTCCACTTTCTTCTCCCGGGCGACAAGGGCACACTCGTATTCGTAGAGTTCCTGCCCCCGCACCCAGGTCTTCTCCTCCTCCTCGAGGCAGCGCTCTTCCAATTTCTTAGCGCGCTCCTCGAGGCCCTTGTCCGCCAGAGCTGTTTTCTCGGCGAGCTCTTCTTCCCGTCGCAAGACGTCATCTCGTAGCTCCAGGAGTTTTTGCTCCTCATCCTCGAGCCGTCTTTCCCTCCCTTCAAGTGCCTCTCGGCGCTTGATGAGTGCGGTGTTGATGGCCTCGAGCTGATCAAACCGAGCATTGGCCGCGTCGTTAGCAGCCTTAGCTTGGTCGTGGAACTCCCGGGATTGAGCATCGAGGGCGTGAGTCATGCTCTCCCTCTCGTCCAGCAGCTCACCCCAGAGCTCCAGGCGGATCTTCTCCCGCTTGATCCACTCCTTGTCATCCGCAAGCCTCGACTGCGCCAGCTTAGTCTCGAAGTGGAGCCGATTACGCCACCGCCTAAGGGTTTGGTGCTCCTCTTCAAGAGCCTTGCTGTCGTGGAAGAAGGCCAGTTGGACCTGACGTAGACTGGAGCAGGCGTTGTCGATGGACATCGACAGCGAGATGGGCTCCGGACCTGCTGGGATCTCTTCCGCTGGTTCCAGCGGGTCTTCACGTACAAAAATTGGGTCCCACTCTACGAGAGTGGAACCCTGAGCTTCCAAAGCGCTAGGGCCTTCCTCCGGGATGACCTCAGTCGCCATCGAAGAAGGTCCCCCCGCCAAGTCTTCATTTGCCCCCTCAGGCTGGGGGCCGGCGACTTCGTTCAGGCACTCTGGCTCTGCCACAGGTACCATCGACGTCGTCGCCTCCGGAGCAGGAGCCGCTACTGGCTCCGGCCGGGACACCTCTTCTGAGGGAGGCTCAAGCTCCTTCGCCTCTTCAGCCGCCGGCTCTGCGGCCGGCGCTCCAACAATCACCGGCTCTGCGGCCGGAGCTTCGGAAGTAACCGGCTCAACTGCCGGAACTACTTCAACTTCCGGCTCGCATGCCGGGGCTTCAGCCACCTCCGGCTCAATCGTCGGGGCTTCAGCACTTTTCGGCTCTGAAGCCGGGACTGCTACTTCCTCCGACTCAACAGCCGGAGCTTCTACTACTGCAGCACCAGGACCCGGAGCTTCCACTTCCGGGACGGGTGCCGCTGGCGCATCTTCATTCCCGTGGCCCGGCGCTACCACGGGAACTTCCGGAGACGAGTCGAGGTCCATGACCACGACAGCCGGCGCCGGAGCTGTCGCAGCCTCCGCTTGGGGCGGCACCGGGGCTGGAGCAGAAGCCCTCGCAGCCTCAGACACTGTGGCTGGGGGTGGAGCTTCACTCCCCTTCTTGGGAACGGTGCAGATGAAGGACGAAGAAATTGAGCAAACAGATACTACAATTAAAAAAGTTAATCGAGGTAAAAAAGAAAAATTACCTTGGGAGGCTCACGCACCAGCTTGCGCGGAACCTCTTTCCCGGACGATCCGGGCTGGCCACGGTCGGCGTGGGAGCTCCGGGAGGACTCCCAGGACTTGCCACAGCCGCGGGCGTTTCCCGGGTCGGAGCTCTCCCTGATTGGGAGGAACTCCTGGACCTGGAGGCCCTCACCGCTCCACATGCCGGAGTCGCACGCCCGGAGCTAGCACCACGGGAGGGATCCACCACGGGGACAGTCGCACTCCGGGAGGACCCCACCGCCGGAACAGTAACGTTCTGGAAGGACCCCACCACGGGGACAGTCGCCACGGCGGCGGAGGATCTTCCTTCCTGAGGAGGGGGAACTGGGGGGGAAGTGGCAGGCCCGACGGACCTTCCGTCAGCATGTCGCAGCTTTCTCTTCCGGCTCTCCGGCTCCTCCGCCAGCTCCTTGCCCTTGCCGATGACCTCAGCTCTTGGCTGTGGGACAGGGGCGGAGCCGTCTCCGTACAACCCGGGGATCGCCAACCGGGTGGTTGATCTTCTCTCGACGACACCAAGGTCGTCAAGCGCGGGCATCTTCCGCCGGAGCTCCCTGCTGAACTCAACTTCCACGTTCAGAGGGAGGAAAGCCGGCGGCGGAGTCAAGTAATCTCCGTCAACGTCGATGCCGTGCTAGAATTTCTTGAGGTGAAACTCCAAGGTCTTCCCCACCATGCTGGACTTCAACCCGGTCTCAACCCGGTCCTCGTCCATCACGCTGTTGAGGGCCCAGGCGAGCTTCTCCCTCCTCTTCAGCGGTGCCCACCTGTTGGACAGGAAGTTGCAGAACACCGCCTGGGGAGTCAATCCTCCCTCCACACATTGGCGGATCCTGGTCAGGACAGGGTCGAAAGCTTCCGCCAGCACCGGAACTTCGCTCCATACCGACGTGTCAATGCCGGGCAGACCGTCTGGCAACTCCAACCGCTCATGCTCCTCCACCCGGACGACTATCCAATCTTTCTTCCAGTCATCCCACTTCCCGGAAGGAAATGACCGGAGGTACTTGAATGGGCACTTCTTGCGCTTCACGAAGTAGTAGAAGCCAATATACTCATTGCTTCGGCCGGTGGTTTGGACGGTGAAGAAGGTTCGGAAGAGCTCGATGCAGGGAGGGATGCCCACCCACATCTCGCAGAAGTGGACAAAGATGGACACAAGGAGAATGGAGTGAGGGCCAAGGTGGTACAGCTGCAGACCATAGAAGTCCAGCAGCATCAAGAAGAAAGAAGAAAACGGTGGGATCAGCCCCACCATGGCGTACGAGGAAAAGTACACCATCTCGCCAGCGTGCTCCTTTTCAAAGGGGAGCTCTCCGCCGGCGCGGACCGAGCGGTTGAAGAAGTCCGAAGACCACCCCATGAGGGCCCGGACCTTCTTCAGATCGCTGTCCGTCTTCAAGCGACTCTCACGCAGACCCAACTCCATCGCAGCACAGCTAGGCAAGAGAAGAGGAGCAAAGTATAAGTCGGGAGTTTGAGCGCAAGAACAGATGGGAAGCGTAAAGAACTCCCGACGGTGCGCTTTCCTTCTTAAGTAATCCCTCGCAACGCTTGGATGGAAACTGCAGGAGAGTCAAGGATACTACTCAAGAATTCAACCCTGCCGATGACAAGAGGGCCCGGGACCACCCTGACGATCAAGTCGAGTTCTTACCCAGGCGAACAGTTGTCATCACGAGGCAGGAAACCCAAAGGCGGCGACCTGACAAGGCGCGCGGAACCGATACGGTTTTCGTATCGGGAACCGGCGACCTTCAATTGCGAGAGATCCGCACGTCAAAGATCTTATCTGCCGCCTGAGGTGCGCCACGCGTCGGGATTTAACCGTAAGGCCCCGCCAACGGCACCTCCAAAGACCCTTGAAGACCCAGTTCAAGAGTCGCGAGTATGGACCCACCTCCGACGGAATGACTTCACCCCGGTGGCTTTCCCCGGAGGTAGGTCCAGGGGGCCACTGTCGGTACCCTAAAAACCATACACCCCCTAAGGTTACAAAGATCTCAAGGGAAGGACGTCTACTCAAATTAAAGATCCTCGGAGGCCCACTTGTCAGACATAACCGGACCTGCTTCTCCAACATGGTTAACCCCTAGGTTGCCACGTGTACTGCCAGACCGGAGCTACTACCCACAAGGGTGAAGCTCCGGGCTAGGTACCGAAACGGCACCTCCGGACTTAACCCCTGACCGAGAGAAGCTCCGGACCTGACACGTGCCAGGCCACCCCGGAGCTTCCCGCTTCCCACAAGCAAGCTCCGGAGCTGCCACGTGTCCAAACGTCGGAGCTGGCCGCCTCAAACCTCCGGAAGACGTTGTAACGACTCCGGATCGTCAAAGGATAGCCGCGGACTTCAAGACCCGATTAATTGTCATTAATTCCATGTTAATGACACTTAATTGGATAATCTTAACACCTGTAACGGCACTGTCGGGGCCCGTTACAGGGTTATTAACAACAATTAATCGTGTATCAATACTAGTAACCGCCGGGGCCACATGTCGGGCCAGGCTAACTTGTAACGGTTTGTCCTTGTACTATAAAAGGACAGACCAACGATACACGAAAGGGGGAACGCTCTCAGACACACACGCATTGACGTGAGCTTTCATACATAAACTAATACAACACCACACACCCGTGGAGTAGGGTATTACGCTCCGGCGGCCCGAACCACGTAAACCACTGTGTCTCTAGTGTCCAATCGTGATTCACCTTCTTGAGTTTCCGCGCGCCCACACCGAACTACAAACTCCTTCAACACTTTAGTAGTGTCAGGAGATCTGCCGACTCCAACAGTCGACATTATCTATACTAGCCTTCCGCTGTAGTTTAATCTTTGTGAACTATTTAGATGTTGTAAATAGGTTGTGGTGTGTAGTTGTAGACCTTCGGGTCGTATTGTAAGACTATTTTATGTACTCGAACATGGCTATGTAATGATATTTCACTTTCGTCAACGCATGTACGATTCAACTGATCCTGGCGTACATGTGGTTAGCGTCTATTCATCTTTACGATGACCGGGCGTGACAAGCTATCAGTTGTGAACATGCCTTTGGTGATAGCGCCGGAGAGCTTGGCGGTATCCGGCATTCCGAACGGCTGCTCAGCACCTTCCCTCTTCCAGGAGGTCAAGGTCTTCGCGCCGGAGCTGGTCCTGCATGTCATTGTCGAAGGTCCGGACTCGGAGCGACCCCAATGTGATTTCTGGAGGAAGGACTGCTTCAGCTCCATACACCAGGAAGAAGGGTGTCTCTCCAGTTGACTGGTTTGGAGTTGTCCTGTTGGCCCATAAAGTGGGCGGAAGCTCTTCAATCCAGTTGGCTCCATGTTTTTTCAGACGCTCATACGTGCGCGTCTTGAGTCCCTTTAGGATTTCTGCATTTGCTCTCTCGGCCTTACCATTGCTTGCCGGGTGAGCTACGGAAGCGTAGCTGACTTGAATGCTGAGATCTTTGCAATATCCTTGGAATGCAGAGCTTGTGAATTGGGTCTCATTATCGGTTATGATTTTGTTTGGGGCTCCAAATCTGCATACGATGGTCTGTAAGAAGTTGATGGATGATTGCTCGTTTATTGTCATAACTGGAGTTGCTTCAGGCCATTTGGTAAATTTGTCAATTGCGACGTAGAGGAACTTGTAACCTCCGACGGCTCTTGGGAAAGGTCCCAAGATATCCACCCCCCACACAGCAAAAGGCCATGTAGGAGGTATCATTTGTAGAGGCTGGGCTGGTGTGTGAATTTGTTTTGCATGAAACTGGCATGCTTCACATTTCTTCACAAGCTCAGTTGCATCCTGGAGCGCTATAGGCCAGTAAAAGCCATGCCGAAAGGCTTTGCCGACCAGCGTGCAGGAAGACGCGTGGTTCCCACACTCGCCTCTATGGATTTCTACGAGGAGCTCGCAGCCTTCTTCCCTTGTGATACACCGCATTAGGATGTCGTTGGCACCGCGCCGGTAGAGATCCCCTTCTACCAACGTGTATATTTTAGCCAATCTGACTATTCGATCAGCGAATACATCTTCTTCAGGAAGGAAGTTGTCTTTCAAGTAGCTCTGGATCTCTGAGATCCATGCATCGGAGCTAGCTTGAGTATTTGAGTCTTCCGTGCTGGGTTGCTCGGAGCTCCCGGCAGCACCTACGACCCTTGATGGCTGGCATGGTAACAGGGCCATCAGGACCGCCAGCTTTGGGATGCTGGTCTCACCCCCTTCGCCCAGTTCGGCAGGCTGAGCTGTCAGTTTAGACAGCCTCCGGACGAAGGTTCCGTTGGGAGACGGAGCTCCGGTTGACGCTTTCGTCGAGAGTTTGTCAGCTTCAGCGTTAAGGAGACGTTGTACATAGTGGAGGTCTAGGACTTCGAAGTCCTTCTGAAGCCTCTGGACTTCAAGGAGATAAGCAGCCAGTTGGGGATTGTTGCAGGAGCATTCACCCTTCACCTGTTTAATGATGAGCTGCGAATCTCCCTTGACCAACAGCTGCTTGACACCATATGATAGTGCTACCTTTAGTCCGTAAATGAGTGCTTCATACTCCGCCATGTTGTTGGTCGCCTTGAAGTCAAGGTGCACCATGTATTTAACCTTCTCCCCGGTCGGAGCGAGGAGAAGGACTCCAGCTCCGACCCCCTGCTTCTACATGGAGCCGTCGAAGTAAAGGGTCCAGTGAGGTTCGGTGAAGACCGGAGCCTTGAGTTCCGGCTTCTGCTCACTAGGCCCCCCAGGGTTTGATGGAGAGGGGGTCCATTCCGCCACAAAATCCGCCAATGCTTGAGTTTTGATTGCTTGTCTTGGGACGAATTCAAGGTCAAACTCGGCCAATTCCGCTGCCCACTCTGCAATGTTCCCAGTGGAGTTGGGATTATGCAAAATCGCTCGCAGTGGATATGAAGTCACCACCGAGATCTTGTGAGCTTGGAAATAGTGTCGGAGCTTCCTGGAAGCAATAAGAACTGCATATAACAGTTTATGTACTCCCAGGTACCGAGTTTTGGCGTCGTGGAGTACTTCACTGATGAAGTACACTAGGTGTTGGACTGTCCGGACCCTCCTGGAGGGGCCCGGAGCTTCTTCCTCATCGACCCGGACCCTCCCAGAGGGGTCCAGACCTTCTTCAGGGGTCGTCGGGTCCTTGTTAGAGGAACCCGGAGCTTCTTCAGGAGTGACCTGGACCCTCTCAGGGGGTTCCGGCTCTTCTTGCTCAACAAGAGTAACTCCTTGTTGACTCAAGTCTGGGGGCTAGGACCCAGACTCACCTTCAGGAACCTCCTGACTCTCCTGGAGGGGTCTGGATTCCTGAACCTGTAGCGGTTCTGTTCTCTCCGCAACCAGAACCATGCTGACAACCTCGTCAGTTGCCGAAATGTAAAGCAGTAGAGACTCACCAAGGTTCGGAGCAACCAAAGTTGGTAGAGTGGTGAGGAGCTGCTTCAGCTCCCAAAATGCCTTTTCTGCTTCTTCAGACCATTGGAATGGTCCGGACTTCCTCAATAGCTTGAAGAAGGGTAGTGCCCGTTCCGCCAGTCTTGAGATGAACCGGTTGAGGGCAGCCAGACATCTAGTCAGCTTCTGGACATCCTTGATGCGGGCTGGTGGCCGCATATCTTCAATGGATTTAATCTTTGTCGAATTTGCCTCTATGCCTCGGTGGTTTACCAGGAAACCAAGAAGCTTTCCGGAGCTAACCCTGAAGACACACTTGTTCGGGTTCAACTTCGTGCGAGTGACTCGCAACTTATCGAAGACAGCTTGCAAGGTGTCAAGAAGTGACTCCTTGTCCTTAATCTTGACGACGATGTCATTGACATACACTTCCACTACGTCTCTGATGAGCTCTCCAAAGGTTTTGTACATAGCACGTACAAATGTTGAAGTTGCATTCTTGAGACCAAATGGCATGGCAGTATAACAATACAATCCATCTACTGTGATGAAAGAAGTATGTTCTTCATCTTCCCTAGACATTCTGATTTGATGGTACCCAGAATATGCGTCTAGGAAACACAATAATTCACACTTGGAGGTGGAATCCACTATCTGATCTATTCTAGGTAGTGGGAATGGATCTTTTGGACATGCCTTATTCAGTGTTGTGTAGTCGATACACATACGAAGTTTCCCGCCGGCCTTGGGTACAACGACTGGGTTTGCCAGCCATTTTGGGTGGAAGACCTCTCGGATGAATCCAGCTTCAAGCAACTTCTTCACTTCTTGTCGTATGAAGTTATGTCGCTCTACATATTGCTTCCGAGGCTTCTGGTGTACAAGCCAAGCGTCGGGATAGATCTTCAGATTATGCTCGATCACTTCCCTAGGGATCCCAGACATTTGTGACGGTTGCCAGGCAAACACGTCGACATTAGCCCGGAGGAAAGTGATGAGCGCGAGTTCTTATTTGTCATTCAGACCTCCCAATATGCGGGTGGTCTGAGCAGCGTCGGAACTGATTTGGACGACTTTGATGGGAATGACGGTGTCGCCGCTTGGTTGCACACGAGGTGCGGAGGTTGAGCCTCGATGACGAATGCTCAGGGGTTTCGGAGCTTGCTACTGCCTGGACTCTTCCTCCTGCATTGTAGCAAGCGCGTGAAGTTCTTCCAGTGTAGTTACTCCGGCAGTGCGGTCTCCACGGATCCGGAGAACACCAGCTGGTGTTGGCATTTTTAACAACAAGTAGCCATAATGAGCAGCAGCCATGAACTTGTATAAGGCTGGCCTGCCCAGAATGGCGTTAAAGGGTAAGTTGATCTGAACAACGTCAAAGACCAACTTCTCAGTGCGATAGTTCTCCCGTGTCCCGAAGGTTACGGGGAGAGTAATGGCACCAAGTGGGGTTATGGCCCCTGGACCTACTCCAGAGAAAGGTCGGGAGGGGCGAAGATCCGAAGGTCGGAGCTGAAGCTTGACAAAAGCTTTGAAGCTTATGAGGTTCAGCTCCGAACCTCCGTCCACCATTACATGGCGGAGTTGAATATTGTTGATGGTCGGAGATACCATCAATGGGAGTTGACCAGCTCTGATCATATTCCGAGGGCAGTCTGACACGTCGAAAGTGATGGCAGTATCCATCCACTTCCGATGCGGCTCCGCCCTGGCAGTGGGAGCCACAGAAGCCATGTTCCGCCGCATGGTTTTGAGGACATGGCGGGAGGTGATGTCCCGCGAACCACCAAAAATGGTGTTCATGGTTTTCCGATGTTCATTGTCGGAGTCGTCGGAGTCATCGTCAATGGAGGTGTAAACAACCTTCAAGACCTTTTTAGGGTCTTGAAATCCTAACTCCTCTTCAGCTGGAGCTTCGTTGACTTTCTGTTTTCCTTCCCTTTGCCGGAAAGGAACTTCTTCCCAGCACTTGTTGTAGCGCTCAACAAGATTTTTGACCTCTCAGTAGTCTTCCAAATTGTAGCTGTTCGACTTATGAATAGGACACCACATTTTGGAGTTGCCGCCATATTCAGATGAAGGTCGAGGTCGTTTCTTGGGGCATGGCCCCCGGCCTCCCGGAGCTACAGCAGCTGCAACAGTAGGTGTGCCAACCGACGGTTTTTTCTTGCCGTTTGACTTTTTCTTCTTTTTGCCACTCACGGAGGTAGTGGCTTCGCCCTTGGAGGATTTTTTGTTATCCTCCGGAGGTGGTTTGGATTGCATTTCACGGCCCTCCGCAGCTTTAGCACACTTGTCTGCCAAGCTGAAGAGCTCCGTGACGCTGGTGATCTCCTTGATCGCCAGCTTCTCCAGCATCTTCTTGTCTCGTACGCCCTGTCTAAATGCCACAATAACATAGGCGCTAGAGATAGAAGGAATATTGTTTCATACCTGGGACAACCTCTGGATGAAGGAATGCAAGGATTCTCCCCCTTCTGCGTTACAGCAAAAAGGTCCAGTTTGGTGCCTAGTCGGGTGTATGAACTCCCGAAATTGGTGGTGAACTGTTGGCACAATTCCGCCCAACTATTGATGGAGTTGGGTGGGAGGCTCATGAACCAGGACCTGGCGGTCCCAGTTAAAGCCACGGGGAATTAGTTGGCCATCACAGCCTCGTTACCTTCGGCTGCAAGGATTGTAGTGGAGTAAATCTGGAGAAACTCAGCGGGATTGTCAGTCCCGTCAAATTTCTCCAAAACGTGAGACCGGAACTTTTGTGGCCATCTGACCATGCGCAAGTGCATGGCCAGGGCAGAACAACCTCCTCCTATTCCCTCAGGAACAGGACTATCTTGAGCTTATCGCCTTTCGCGAGCATGCTCGATATGGACACGACCGTCCTGTTGACGGTAACGGTGATCAAGCTCTGCCCGGAGGTCGTGAGTTGAAAGCCTGGTTACTGTATGTGTGCACCGCGCCCCGGCAGGCAACGACGTCACTTGTTGAGACACAGCACACCTCCTATTTTGGGAAGCGTGCAGACCAAGTCTGCCTAACAAAGTCCGATGCTGCGATGGGGCCCGCCCCGAGGGGGGAGGACCTTAGTTGCTGATGTGATCAGCTGCTGCTGCAACCAAATGTTCCACATCAGCCCTCCACTGCTCCATTGCACCCTGGGATGCACCCGGAGGTGGTGGGCGTTGGAGGAGAGCACGTGTTGCATGGAGCGCGTGTTGGGATTGTTGTTATTCGCCGACGTCGTGACTGACGCAGATGCTTCGTCCTGTTGTCCAGCTTGATTTGCTGGTGCGGACAGTGGTGGCGGAGGCATGATTCCTCCTGGAGCCACGGCACCCGCTGGTTGTTGCATGTTGGAGGGATTGCCTCCAGCAGGTTACGCAGCGAGGTTGCCGTTGGACGATCCAGCAGCTGAGTTCACCATTCTTGAAATCTTGGGCACCCCCCCTACTTGGCGCGCCAACTGTTGAAGTGTTTTTCCGGCAATTCTCCCGATACTACCGTTGGTAGCTCGCGGAGTTTATAGTTCGGTATTGGGTGCGCAGAGATTTCGAAGAATAGGGCAAATGGACACAAGGATTTACGTGGTTCGGGCCGCCTGAGCGTAATACCCTACTCCATGGGATGTGTAGCTGTTGTATTGAGCATCTAAGAGCTTTCAGTCAGAGACTGTATGTGTGTCTGAGGGCGTTTGAGAGTCTCCCCCCGTGTATTGTCGACCAGTCCTTTTATAGTTCAAGGACTAGTCAGTACACCGTTAGCCTGGCCTGACATGTGGCCCCGACGGTTACTAATGTTTAATACATAATCAATGAGATTAATTACCCTTAATAGCCTAGTAACGAGACCTGACAGTGATGTTATTAGTATAAAGGGCCTACTGATCGTGTGTCATTAATATGGTATTAATGACACTTAATTAGGTCTTGAAGTCTTTGATTGCCCCTTGGAGGTCCGAGCCGTTGGGGTTTCACCAGCTTGATTGCCAATGTTGAAGGTCCGACGGTTTGGACACGTGGCAGCTTCGGAGCTATTCGTCTGGGACGGGTAGGTCCGGTGTAGATGTACACGTGTCGATACTGGAGCTTCCCTCAGTCAGAGGTTAGATCCGGAGGTGCCGTACAAGTGTTTAGTCCGGAGCTATCCCATGTGTCGGGTATTGCTCCAGCTGCAGTGTACACGTGGTAGTACCGGAGCTAACCATAGATGGGAGGCATGTCCAGTCCCGTATGACAAGTGGGGCCTTCGCAGGTCTTCAACTCGGTCAGGTGAAGTCTCTTTGGTCTTTTTGTAGTCCCAAGGGGTATATGGTACGCAGAGTATTGACAAGATCCCTCACGACAGCCAGAGCCCTCACGAGAGCCAGAGTCGAGTCTGGCTTAGGACTTGCATGAGGAGGAGATAGATATTGTGAGACAGTCGTCAGAGAAGGGAGGAGACTCAAGTTCGGACACGAGAGATCGAACGATTTTGACGGTCTTTGGGCGGTCCTCCTCTGAGGGTGGTGTTGAGGGGGACGACGAGGGCGGCGATGATGAAGAGGGGGATGATCCTGAGCGAGATAGGAGGTTGGCAAGACTTGCGGAGCTAGCTGAGGCAGGTCAGCCGCCCGCTCGATGCCCTTTCAGGTAATATTTCGGATTAATTGGTAAGCTATCTTTTATCTTTGATTATTCTTAACTAATTAACTAATATTGTTTGAACATGCTACGAAGGTTTGGATGAGCTGATAGTTATAAAGCCAAAGGGTACTAGGTGCTGGGTCGAGGTTAATTGGAGTGGCAGGGGGCATCGATGAGTAATTAACACAGACATGGGAAACACCATCCGGTTTTGCTTTCTTGGTATGGTTGTGTTGAACGGTCAAAGAATTGTTGCGCATAGTTGGGATCACTATGCACTAAAAGTGTATGCCCCTGCCGGTACTTGTCAGAACAGAGTTTGGGATATGTTTTGGGTAAGTGTATTCATAGTCCTTCAATTATATTACATCTTGTTCTGATTAACATTAATTGTTGTTTGTATTGCAGGGTGTGTTTCGTTTGCGGGAAGGCGAGAGTGAAGCATATGCAAGAGCGGTTTTCCATGAGTCAGCAAAAAGGCACACAAAGGACCCCTTCTCCGATGCCCGGGTCAAAGTTGTGATTGTGTACTACAAGACTAAGTTGTTGACACGCATATCAAAAAATGAAGCAAGCTGGATACATCTAACTAAGGAGGAGTACTTGAATAGCAACGTGGATTGGATATGTGTAATCTAGAAGCTTGGGAATGATTAAGTGAGTACTGGGCATCGGATGAGTTCAAGTTAGTTTCGGATAGAAACCGAAAAAACTAGAAGAGCAAGCCTGGAAAGCATTACTATGGGCCGGATGGACATGTGCAGATGGAACAAAGAATGATATGAATTTTTAAAATCAAACAAAAAATGTTAGATTGCTTCAAATAATTGTATTGACTAAATTTTAAATTTTGTTATTGCAGCATGCTGAAACTGGTATCGCTCCTAGCTTTTTGAGGTTTACCTTAAGGGGCATAGAGGTCCAGACCCAAATCACCCAAAGCAATTGTGTGACGAGGCAACAACACAAAAAGTGGTAAGTATGATATATCCAAGTTATTTTACCTTTTATTACATCTATGTATGAACTCATTGTATACTCTCAGGCGAAATATGTTGAGTGCTTCAGGAAAAATTATGGAGATGAGGCAGATTTTGTAAGATCGCCTTTGGATGTGGGTGCGGCGTACGAAGCCGGTGGAGGTGTACTGCATGGGAGGTATGTGTAAAGATAATGTTGTTTCTAAGTTAATGATTGTCGATTCATCACACTTGTATCTTTTGTAGACTTGGATTGTGCGACGGGTATGTGGAGCGTGAGGCTTATGTTAGGCGACGGCACTCCAGTACTAGTTCTAGTAGGTCCCAACCTACTACGGAGATGGATGCATTAAGAGAAGAGTTGAGACGCACTCAGGAAGAGATGCAGACTCAGTTGCAACAGCAACAGCAGCAACACCAGACAAAGATGCAGATGCAGATGCAACATATGCAGCAACAAATACAACAACAGGTGCAGCAACAGATGCAATATCTGTATATGGCACAGGTATTTTAACAATTGAGCTATTTATTCGATTTGAAAATGTTTCACTTAAGATCTCACAAATAATTTACTTGATGCAGTTTTTGGGCCACGGTAGCATCGGTACTCCGTTCGGCACACCACAACCACCTCAGTTTGACATGATGTCGCAGGTATACTTTGTTGTTTTATTCAAGTTACAATACTCTTTACTATGTGTTAAATTAATTGAATATCTTTATTTGATGTAGTTCTTCGCTCAAGGTGGTATGCCTCGTCCAATGCAGCCAGGACAACATATTGGCTCCTCGTTACAGGTATCACCGCGTGTCTTACTACATTGAGTTATAATACAAAAATTTAACCATATATGTAACAGGGTTCTGAGAGTGGTCAACCATTTGCTCCTCAACCTCTTGAGAGTGGTCAACCATTTGCTCCTCAACCTCAGGGATTTATGTTGTTGTTGGCTCCTGGATTGCAGCGTATCCAGTTGTTGTACCATTGATGCCCTTTAATCCGGGACAGACTAACCCATCAACTACTCCAGCCGCAACGGTATGACTTCTAAATCGTTATTTCCTATAAAACATAGGTTAATTTGAATAATACTTAGTGGCTTTGAGTCAAATTAGCATATTTGTGAGTTTTGTAACAAATAAGTCAATTAGCACATTTTAGAGAGATTAAGAATGCCAAATTATAAGTATGCCTATCCTTTTATTACCATCAGTTTTTGCATGTGAAGAGGGGTCATTTTTTTTTTTGCTTCTAACATTTGATTTGCTTTTGTATACTGAGAGAGTTATTTCGTCTTGTGTAATTTTAACTCAAAATAACTGGGCTATTGTGGTCAACGCTGCAGTGCTCATCCACTATATTGTACATTCAAGTATATTTGCATATATGACAGTGAGCCTAGAGAATATAGGATAACATTGTCCTCTGGATAATCATGGGTTCAAGTTTTTTTCCAGTGTATTTATGCTCTACTGTTAATTTCTGGTTCACATGAATGTTTAGATAAGTTCTGAAATTAGCGTAGTGTAATTTGTATTTGTTTCTTGCAGGGTTCCGATCATCTGCAAGGTTGTGATGATTTTCTGAATTTGAACGAGGGAGGTGCGAGTGGCGAAGGTTCCAACACATGAATTCGTGAATGTCGTTTTCATTGCCACTTTGTGAACTTTATGTGAACTTGTGATCTTTGTTTTCATTCTCATATGTAGTGCTCGTTATATACATATGCGTGAACTTGTATTGTGCTTATGTGAACTTGTATTAAGTCTTTGTGCTTGTGAATTGTTGCTTATTATTGCTGTTGTATAAGTGGTGCTTGTGAATTGCTGTTGTATAACCTTGTATTGTTGTTGTATTGCTGGTTCTGTAAGCTCCGGCCGGAGGCTGCCCATTCGGGCGGGGAGGAAAACGGTCGGGCACTTAAAAAAAAGCGAACTATAGCCGTCGGTTACTGTCAGGCCGACGACCTTAAAGGGTTTAAAGGCGTCAGCTTGGTCTTATGGCCGACGTTATTAAACACCTTAAATGCGTCGGTTCCCTGCTTGGCCGACGTCCTTAACCTTCCTAAAGGCGTCGGCTGTGGACCCAAGCCGACGCTCTTATGCGCATTAAAGCCGTCGGGCCAGCAACCGACACCTATAGCATTTAAATGCGTCGGCAGAGGAAACTGACGGTTTTAACCGTTAAAGGCGTCGGCCCCGACGTCCATAGCTGTTAAAAACTTTGAATCTGAGTCGTCGGCTATGAACATCGGTACACCAACGTCTATAATCTAAATGTGTCGGTTTCTTTAGGTTACCGACGCCTATATGGCCGATGACCTTTTGCCAGATTCTTGTAGTGGGAAAACTGATCAAGACGAAGTGCAGTGCGGTGGGAAGGACCGACACCCTCAGATTCACACACTGGAAGTGTCCATCAAAGAAGGGAATGCAAGATTCAAGTAAGTATTGCTAATCCGCTGTTAATCACGTTGCTTATGTGCATAATAGGTGATTAAGGTCATGTTTAATGTGTAATCCGAAAGTGATTAGATCTAACAATATATAGACTGATGTGTGTCTGAGTGCAGTATTTTCAGTAGGTAACAGACCTTGAGAATTGTGGTGAAAATGTGTGTATCTTCTTGCTGGTAAACACGCATTAGTTTGTTGGCATAAGTATGCCACGCCAGAAACTCCTCACCAGTGCGACCGATCGCTTATCATTTGTTCATCCAAAATATTTACTTTCAGTATCAGAAGGATATATTCACTTCTTTTTATCAAATGGTACCAATTCTTGACATGATTAATATTCACATGGAATAAGAATTACCATCAGAAAACAGCCACATATGATACAGCACCACTCGCGAGTTACAAATCTAACTTAAATTCCTTTTCTGATTGCACTTTCTATAGTTACCCATTTTATCTAGCTCCGCACAACATTTTAAGTTATTAGTACTAAATAGATACTTCCTCCTGTATCAAATTATTTATCGTTTCAAACAAATAAAAACAATTAAAAATGAACTAACTACAGTAAGAAGTACGATATTTCTCTTAAGGTTGTTTTGTTGGTAATTTCACACATTTGATTGAGGCCTATACCTTTAATAACTTGAAATTTTAACTCTATCTATTTTGAATAGTATGCATGCCTATAGAAAAACAATCACAAAAATATTTCTCATTGGAAATCGAGACACATAAATATGAATAAATAACAAGGACCGGATGGTGGGGGTTTAACTAGGTTAGACCATCTACAGAGGCATACTGTAAAGTCTACTGAATAGATGTAAATTTAAAGGATTTAGAAAAGGGTACTTAGAAAAGTAGAGTAAGATATGTCTTTAGAGGATGCCCCTACGATATTCTTAGGGTGTGTTTGGTTTGAGGGATATGATGAGACTGACGGGACGATCCCACTTTTCTGTTGTTTGGTTTGGAGACATATGAGATGAAGTCATCTCTCAAAAGATTCTCTTCCATCCAGATGCGGGATGGAACCATCCCACAAAAAATATGGGGACGGATACGTCCCACCTCCGTGGTGGCAGACACGTGGCGCTCCGAAGGTACTCATACTCATATGTTCCCTTCCCATCCTTTTATTCAAACAGACGACATGACCATTCTACCTCACACCATCCCACAAAACAAACAAGAAACATGGATCGTCCCATCATTCTAGACAAACAGAAAGCAGGATCATCCCATCTCTGGAAACTGTGATGAATCCATCGCATCCCACTTTAACTTCCAACCAAACACATACTTAAACAGCACCTTCAGCTTTTGTTGAAGGATAAATATTCTTTGAATCCATCTCATCCCACTTTGACTTCCAACCAAACATATCACAGCACCTTCAGCGCTTTTGTTGAGGTACAAATGTCAGGAACAGATATATAGAAATGTAAACAGCCCCAAGCTACCCAATCAAGGGAGCAGAAGTACAACTCAGCGGACTCCGTGTGGCAGTTGGCGACCCCTGACTGGCCTCCCTCCTTGCTCAACTGTCGTTTGCTGGGACTGGAGTACCACTATCATCTTCCGGCTGGCAGCGCGCGCCCACTCCAGCAGTTGGGCTCCGTCATTCACACCAGCCAGCCCACGCCACGGTATCTGCATGAGCAGGGTTTCAGTTATGCAGACTCATCTCCTTCAGAAACTGAAATAGATTCAGGGGCAACACAATCATTGTGAGATTTCTTTTCTACATTTTTTAACGCCTGAATCACAAATGTCGCATTTGACGAATCGCTCCTAAAATCCGAGAACAGAACAAAGTGTGTGCACGGATTTTGCATATATGAGTGCCACAATCAACTACTAGTACATTTTTTCTTCTATTGATTGACACCCAATTTTCCTTTTGTAGAATTATTTGTCTTCTAACGTGTTAATTTCCAAAGCTGTTTCTCCCAAAAGTGAGAACAAGACGATAGCCACGTGGTCACAGAGGAGCCTAATATAAGGAACGCAGAAGCACATGTACGTTTCCTCCTCTGCCCCCTCTTGCTTAGCACAGTGGAGATAAACTGCCTTACCATCGAGGAGTACCCGTCCCGAATCTGGCCCTTTCCGTGGCTCTATATACGGAGGTCGGTTGTGCCTGAATTTGGCTGGAGGACAGGTACAAAGGATGCAGGTGCAGCGGCAAGGCATCTTGGGAAACTTCTTGCAGGCGTCAACCACACTGACACGGCTTTCGGCTAGCTGTACACACTACGTACACGAACAACACCTCACTGCCTGCGAGGAAGCAGCTCAGCTAAGCTAAGGCCTTGCAACAGCTGTGAGAGGCCTATATATACGTGTACCTATCATGTTGCCGGCCTTCAGATTCAGAGCTCATCGCAACCACCTCTCTGTAGTGCACGCTTCGAGTGTGACTGGCTGTTTCAAGAATAGCACAAAGTTTCAGCTCATATCTTCCTCGACAAGAGGCCTTCTTGTTGCCAGAGCTTGGATACAGACACTGCGTTCGAAGGCTAATTAAAGGTGTCTGAGAGGACCATGGGAGGCGCGCTGGAGTACTTGTCCGAGCTGCTCGGCGGTGCCAGCAGCCGGCGGCGGTACAAGATGAGAAAGCAGTTCCAGACGGTGGAGCTCAGGGTCCGCATGGACTGCGACGGCTGCGAGATGAAAGTCCGAAACGCCCTCTCAAGAATGAAAGGTATATTATATAACTACCGATCAGATTGTGAAGTCCTGAAAAGTAGTTAATCTCATGACTGAAATTAATTGGCCTCTATGACTGTGTTAATAAGGTCGTCGAGATTAATTGGTCCCTGGTGTCTTCAGGAGTGCAGTCCGTGGAGATCAACCGGAAGCAGTACAAGGTTACGGTGCAGGGGTTCGTGGAGCCGCACAAGGTGGTGAGCCGGGTGCAGGCCACGGGGAAGAAGGCCGAGATCTGGCCCTACGTTCCTTACAGCCACGTCGCGCACCCCTACGCCGCGCCGGCCTACGACAAGAAGGCGCCGCCGGGGTACGTGCGCAGGGTCGACGCCATCATGCCGGTGTCTAGCTACGACGGCGCCGCAGCCCCGCCGCAGGAGGAGCGGCTCGTCACCATGTTCAGCGACGACAACCCCAACGCCTGCTCCATCATGTAATTTTTGTTTCGCCATATATAGAATATAGTACTATATATATAGATAGACCATCGTGTGCAGCTCGCGGTGGAAAAATAAGGATGCGAGAAAATGTGCAGTGATAGAGATGATAGTATGGGTAGGATGTTCTTGGTGGTGACATGTGACATCTGTATGTATGTGTCTGTATAAATTCTTTTTTTTCGAAGAATTTTGGTGTCTCTACTACCTGAGCCTATGTGGCTCCGCTCCACAAAGCAAAAGTCAATTCAGAAACACCTACGGAATAATTAAAAGCACCACGAGCATATTTGATAGGAGGTAAAGACTGATACTTTTAAAAGTTACCACTAATCTTAACATGTTAGATCATGTATGTATACATGGTTTATTATATATATATATATATATATATATATATATATATATATATATATATATATATATATATATATATATAAACCAATAATCTCATGAGAAGTAATCTCCTGGTCACCTTTTGGGACATCCTTTAGAAGCCCAAATAGCCATCAAGCTTTATCCTTTCATGGGCCAGATCCGATCAGATGTCCGAAATTTAGGACGGCCCGTTGAAACCCATATGAATTTGAAGTTGTGTTCTGTTCTGCCTGTGGAATAAGACTTGTTGCATCAGCAGAGTGGTTGCCCACTTGCCACGGAAACGGGAAACCCACATGTATTTGAAATTGCATGATACGTTAAGACCGTGTGATAGTAGTTGCTCCCGGAAATGTTTATACGTTTTTTTTGGGCGACATGACATCTGAATTCTCAGTTACATGCATTTTCTTTATTGAAATTTTATTTTACAGGTGCCTGAATCTGAGCTGACTTCAGGGGACAGCCGCGCGGCAGCTATGTGCAGGTGCAGGTAAGTTTTTAATTTTGTTAATTGTTAATTTCTATTTGCAGAGGGTTAGATTAATTTTAAAATAATTAAATAAAAAAATTATAATTGATTAACATATAGAAGTAATGATTAATAATCCACTACAATGATTCATGATTAATGATAATAATTAGTTGCAAATTATCTGATGTCTGAAAATTTTTCAAATTTTATACACATGAAATCTAGATAGACCCTTTTCTTTATTTGTAGCTGGGGTACTTTCTAGGACGATCTACCGTCCTAATTGTTGATGCTCACATGCAAGTGACGATTCCAGACCGAGCTGACAAAGGATTGCAAATAAAAGTTGGACTGCGTGATCTACCCAAAACGCGTGAAACTGATGCTTTACAACTTCAAAGCTGCTTGATCAGCCTCTCTAGATCCTTTAAGGCACATGTGTTGTTTCGGCATCCCGTCCATATTTAGGTTTCATATAAACAACTTACTGTATTAGCAATTCCAGTAACATGAATGGTAAAGAAAATGTGGCCATGTAAATTCCAAACAGATCCACACCTGTTCTTGTCAAATACGAATGGCATATCATATCAGCTCACTGCAAAGCTTAACCTTCTAGAAATATCATATACTCTCTCAATCTCAAATTACTTGTCACTCTTTAATTCAAAAATAAACTAGAAATTGAAAAATAATTTAGAATGAATGGAGTGTTCAAGTTTGGACAGTTTATTTGTTGTCAGGAAGTTGAGATGATGTGTTTGCTACTTTGATCCATTCGCCCAGACCAATATTTAACAGCACAAGACATTAATTACAAGTGCAAAAAAGTTAAAGAAAACAAAAAATGCAACATAATTATCCGCACCATGACTGAGAATGGAAATACATGTCTTGTTTATTCAAACCGCTTAGATTGTTCAAGAAACGAAAGAATATGAACTGAAGGGACGCGAGTCCTTCCAGTTTTGCTTCCAAAAAACAGAAAACAGATTTTATAGATAAATATTTTCTCCGTCTTAAAAAATAAACTAGTTGGTAACAAATAAAAAAATTTAAAGGCAATAATAAACTAACAAGCGACATACATTTAAAGACAATGGAGTACATCACAATAATATGTCAGCGCTAGGTCTGCTCATCAGTGGCCCTTGGTTGCCCCGCAGCCCATGATCTCCGGCGGGAGCTGGCCAACGCGCTCGACACCCTCCTCGAAGACGATGCCCATGCCCATGAAGAAATGCGCCTCGATGTGGCAATGGAACGCCCACGCGCCGGGGTTGTTAGCCCTGAAACGCAGCGCCGTCCAGCCGTAGGGGTGCACGGCCACCGTGTTCTTGAGGATGGGGTCCTTGAGGTTGTACGTCGCCGGGTGCACCGCCGGGTCGAATCGTCCGATGCCGTAGCCGAGCACCCAGAAGTCGTGGCCGTGGAGGTGCCACGGGTGCGTCTCGCTGTTGTTGGCCGCCAGCATGTTGGCGTTCTGCAGCACCACGTCGACGACGGAGCCGAACGCCAGCCGGTACAGCGCGTCGCTGACTTTGGCGCTAGGGTTCGCCTGCACGGCGTAGATGTCGTACCCCTGGTGCGCGTACGTCTCCGGCGGCGGCCGCTGGTCGAAGGCGCCTAGGAGCCCTTGCTTCGTGGCCACCAGGTACGGCGTGTGCGGCAGCGTGAAGGACACGTTGTTGAGCCCCCACTTGATGCGGCCGTCGATCTTGTTCTGCGTGTTGAGCAGGAGGATGGTGCGGTCGGCGCGCGGCGGCGGGGCATCGGCGTGAGACGGGTGCGCCACCGTCGCCACGCTCTGCCGGAACCGGTACATGGTGTCGTTCCAGGCCGGGCCCGTGGGCGGGGCCGTCGGCGGCGCGCGGCGCGGGCTGCTGCGCCCACCGTAGTAGCTGAGGACGGCGGTGCCGGTGGGCGTGCCGGGCTTGCGGCTCACAACGTTGGAGGCGAGCCAGTAGTTGCGGTTGGGGTCCTGGTCCGCCTTGACCAGCACGGAGTAGGTCTCGCCGGAGTAGATGTTGAGGTTCTTCACCACGAACGGCTTCACGTAGTGCCCGTCGGCCTCCACCACAGTCATTTGGTGCCCCTGCATCCATCCGTGCGGTTATGAATCCATTAGTCCGCGTTACAAATTTTTTTTTTACGAAGGTAAGCATAATACACGTACGCGCGCGTTACAAAAACTACTTCATGCACTGTATAGTTGCGTTCTTAAGTTCGAAATTTCTTATAAAATTCAACATTAAGTTGCTGTGTTTACGTGCGCGCGGAAGTCATGGTTGGTAAACACACACGCCATCGTCGAGCAGTTTCCATACAAAACTGCAACTGATACAACTAGTAGCATTATTGACAAAACAACGTCTAATGCTTGGGGCAAGCAAACATTGACTAAACATATATAAATATCTTCCTGATGCGGACCATTTCGCAACTCTCTCTTGCCCCATGCGTGGATAGAAATATCAGTGTGGTGCTTCCAAATGAAGCTATATAAGTATCATCGGAATCGTAAATTAACGTTCAGCCAGCAAGCAGGACTAGCTAGATTATACTACTATGCACTGACGCAGACTGGATCCAATCAGCAGGGCGTCCACTAGGTGTAAATCTACGGTTCTACGCTTATCCGAAAGACCAGCAGGTTATAAGTTAGTCTCGTTTTGTCATGTCATTAAGCAACGTTCTCGTTTTGGTCTAGACGCCTCATTTGTCTTAGCATTGCAAATTGCAGACAACTTGTCAGATGGTAATACACTTTCGTAAGCAAGTAATGAGTGTAATATACGATAAGACTAAGAACGTACTCAATGTATATGCGAGCATGTGTGCAACGCGTAAATTTTAAAAGTTTAATCACGCGCAATATGCGCAGGAGGCTTGCTTATTGGACGCGCGGTTAACGGCTAGTGGTTGCACGTATGTTAAGGCCGTTCTCTTCCTCGGAATCTGCGGCGGCAGCATGTGTGCGCGCGCCTGTGCAACTCCTTACTGTATATGGGATGATTCCGTGGAAACGGGCAAGTCGCAGCACCGAACCCGAAAATGCGGCACCGTGGGCGCCCTCGTGCTCCACTGCCTGAAACGACGTAAAAAAGCGAGCAAATCGCATCGGCATCGGCATCCGCATCGATTGCCACGGATCCAACTCCGCTCCACCGGCGCGGCGACCGGCAGCGGCAGGCCGGCGATCTTGGCCACATGCGCGCTGTCTTCAGTTAGAAATTAAAACACTTTCGCCCGCCGGTTTCGTGGACGCTTCTTCGGTTGTCCTCGCCGCGGTTGGTTGGGTTTGACTATGCTATCTTGCCTGCACCCGATGCTGCCTACCGCGCGCGCTATTGGTGCACGGAGCTGCGGTTGCCTTGGACTTACTACGCTTTTCCATTTCCAGATTTCAAACTCGATACCTTTTTTTACTGACAATGCGTGTATCACATAAACCCTTGTGATATGGAACTACATATTTCAAAGACGTGAGTAGTATCTTCATATTTTTTTTTCGAAAAATCAATTAGTATCTTCATATTGTCTGTTAAATTTTAAGTTAACGTTAAAGCTAGTATATTTTTTGTCGAAGAATCAATTAGTATCTTCATCTTTGTAGTTGTTTTCGGATGGCACTTTAAATATTTATTGTACAAAAAAATAGAGAAAAGGAGGTCGCTACTCGCTACAGCTTTTTGAGGAGACAGTGACAGGTTAAATGGCGCGATCAGTAGTTATTTAAACCTGGACTGGAATCAGTAATTACTACTGACGATAATCTTTCTATAGTTTCATTCAACTAATACGCGGAGAATGAATGAAAAATGGGAACTGATAAGAGTGACTCTGCATGCCGCATGCGTACCTCGATCTCAAAGTTGAGAGCCGACAGCGAGGTGACGCTGGCGATGCGGAGCCGGTACGTCTTCCCCGGCACGACGGCGAACACCGGCGTGGCGCACTCCGGGTGTGTGGCGTTGCAAGACCCGGCGGACATGGCCGAGCAGTTGACGAACCTCCCCCGGCCGTTGATGAGGAGCGCCTGCGGCTCGCCGACCCAGACGATGGGCGCGGAGGCGAGCCCCGCCGACTGCTCGTAGGTGCTCTTGTGCCACCAGTCGTTGAGCAGCACGTTGTGCTCGCCGTCGTACCTGAACGGCTCGGCGTCCTTGCTCCCGGGCTTGGTCTTCACCACCATCATGCCGTTGAGGCCCCCCGACCGCTGCATCCCGTAGTGGGCGTGGTACATGTAGGTCCCGGGGCGGTCGACTACGAAGGCGTAGGTGAAGTTGTCTCCGGGAAGGATGGGGCACTGCGTCACGCCCTCCGTGCCGTCCGCCCACGGCGTGCCGATCTGACGGATGCCGTGCCAGTGGATGGCGGTGTTCTCCGTCAGCAGCGAGTTCTTCACGGTGACCACCACGGTGTCCCCCTCCGTGGCGCGGATGGTAGGGCCCGGCGTCTGTCCGTTGATGGTGACGGCGAGCTTGCGCACGCAGTCCGAGTGCACGAACTGGTAGCTGATGTCCCAGTTGTGGCGGACGGTCGCGGCGCGTGCCGCCGCGGCCAGCGAGAGGGAGAGGAAGAGGCAGCAGAGGAGGCGCGGCCGCCAAGGCATGGCCGGCATCAGAGCAGACTCACGGTTAGCTCCGCCCGACGCTTCTGTCCGGATCAGAACACTACGTGCGACGATGCTGTCCTGATGGCACCTACTAGTTCGGTGTGCTTTTGCTGCGAGGTTAGGGACTTAAGGTGGCTTCTGCTAAGATGATCTTGGGCTGCTGTTGTATGTGCTCTCTATATGGGATTATGGAGTGGCAGTTCTCGGGTCGGGTAAGATGCTGGATGGGATATATTTTTCCTTGCATAATTTATTCAGACAGGCACGTGCAGGGGACTAGGTCCGCATTGACAAAAACTAACCGTTGATTTTTTTTTCGGAAAGACTATTTTTTAGTTGATCACCGCCTGAACAGCGGGGGAACAATTGAGCTTAAATTTTCTTTAATTGTTAACTCTTTGGAAGGATTATGTCAATTGTAAAATAATGAAATAAAAATTTTATGATTGGTTAACTTATAGAATGAAGGGTTAATAGTTAATTACAAGAATTAGTGGCTAATGATAATAATTAGTTGCTAATTACTCATTGCTTGAAATTTTACTAAATTCAGACACCTGAGGGGGTATATTTTAACAAAACACACATGGATATGAAATATGAAACACTTCGATTGCAAATCATCCAGATTTTGGGCTTGAAGTATGGAACGCCTTCCTTTTTTAACAGGACACATGTGCTGCATGTTAATTCAAATATAGTATCAGGCACGGAGTCGATGGTCATGCCTTCACATCAGGGGAGCGACTAGTATGCAATCTGAGGCATAGTGCAATCGTGCAATCAGGTATTCCCATCCATTGGATCTGCATCTTACGGTTGTTACATTTTTTATTTAACCCCCTACACATGATGCAATTAGATGGAGGAGGTTAAATAAAAAGATGTAACAACCGTAGGATGCAGATCCAATGGATGGAGATGGTTGATTGCACGATTGCACAAAAACACAGATTGCATTCTAGTCGTTGCCTCACATCAGATGGCCTAAGTATACAGTTTGAACGGATTTTTTTTCGAAAACACCAATGGGGATATATATTAAGCAAGAAAAACAGCATAAGGCGCGCTGGGCACAAACTAATCGTACACCTTCAGAATCAGTAACGGCTATTAGTCACTTCCCCTGTAAATGATTGCAGCCAGGCGCGTCGCTCCCGCTTGCACCCAGAATTTCGCAAGTTCGTTGATATCAGCAGTGATCCTCTGGATATTCTTCTCTCACGCTTCAAAAACTCTGTTGTTCCGTTCCCGGTACTGACTCTCGTCGTCGTGATCCACAGCGTATTTGGGAGCTTGACTGACTTCGTCTTTCTTCCCCTGCGTCTATCAGTTATGTCGGCTCCAGTTTTGCTGCTTCATCTACTTCGACGTTTTGCTCAGTGACACCACTATTTAGATCATCTTTGTAGCTCTTAGCATGATTTTTATCTCTTCAAACTCAATGTTCTTGAGGCACCTTGAGTTTGAGAGGGGTGTTAGAGATATAGGCCCCCTTTGGTAGAGTTCTACGGAGCTGATTCTCAGACAGAATCAGAGAAGCTGTGTCAAACACTGTTTTTCAAAAGAAGTGATTCTTGGCTGATTCTGTGAAGTGATTCTCTGAAATGAACTAAGAGGCTGGAAGCTGAAAAAAGTAGCTTCTCCTGATTATGTGAAGTGATTAACTATCCTGATTCTAAGAGTTTATTCTAGAAAATTATAGAGAATCATTTTCAGTCACAGAATCACTTCAACAGAGAATCAGAAGTGAATCCAGAGAATCAGTTTTGTGAAGCTATGCCAAAGGAGACCATAATAATGATATTATATTAAATAATGTATGAGGAACTTATTTGCATATTTATTATCCTTGTACATCTATAGAGGTCTCCTGCCTCCTCAATAATACAAGATCATATTCATAACAGATATCAGCAGTGATTCTCTAGATGGTCTTCTCTCACGCTTCAAAAACACTGCTGTTCCGTTCCCGATAAATGGCCCAAACTCTCAAGATTACGATGGAGCGAATACCTTTGCTACGATGATTGCCAATGGCATACAATATTACCAGAACCAGTACTCCAACAGTTCAGACCTTTGTTTCCATACCATAGGCCGAAGAGAGGGAACTCAGCTCCATTCAGCGTTCTAGGCCATATATCCCTACCAACAGGGCATCCCATGAACAGGTGAGATCCCGTTTTCAAGTTTTGAATGTAAAGTGTGGGCAAAAATACTGATTTGGTCAGCCTTTTTCCGTAATCTTGTACACACCCGATCCTGCAAGAGAAGTCATACAAACATTTTTCACCTAGCTACGCCCATACCTTCCATATGATTGCCGGGAACTGGATGTCACGAAGCCAACAAATTGGACTTGTAAGCCGATCTTGCCGTGTATTTTCCATGTGATGATGCTGTCCAGACAATTTCATCCTATGGGCTAAATTATGCTCGCAGTTAAAGAGAGAAACCAATGGGCTTTGTTTGATTGGCTGGGATTTTTGGGGTCGGGTCGCACTGATGATATCCGAAAAATGAACTGTTTCTCTGTTTAGTCAATAAAATTGAGCTACAATATTCTCCTATGCTTTTCCAGCTTCTCCTAGCAATGCTCTTTTGAGCTTTTCCAGCTTGGTTCATAGATGCTTATTTAACACCTTTGTTAGGTGGACGCGGTTTAAGTGACAACTAGTCTCCTTTAATTGGGAAAGAAAAATAGCTTTAGAATAATCGTGTTTATATGACACTAGATCAAAGCAACTTATTATGATCTCATTTCCAGATCGGAAAGCTTCAGAAACAGCTGCTTGACACGATCTTTTCTCTCTTGGCTAACTAATACCGCGCGCCATGGTCTTCCTCTGGAACCGTGTTGACAACAGCTGGGTGCTTAATTAACACGTGCACACGACTATGAACGATGGTGACCACTGACCAGCACGGTTCAGCAACTTCGTGCTTAATTTCGTGGTAGTATTTTGCTGGGGTCTGCCATGGCATTTACCTACTGCCATGAAAAAAACAATACGCATTGTTCATCACAGTTGACTCTGTTCAACGCGGATACCCCTTTTTTCTTATTTTTGCGGCAATGGGGTTGTTACACATAGTACTTACTCCCCTGTTGCTGATGATCGGGAGCAGCGACATTTAGCAGGAGGTACTACCATGGCGAGGGGCGTTGGCATGTCAGTTTCAGAGATTTACACTATTTTTGGATCTCTACATCGGAACTCTATACCATCATCTTTAAAAGATTCTCAGCTTTACAGTTTCGTTATCCACACTCGTTCACCTCTAAATCGAACTTCTATATCTTTTTCCCTCTCTTCTTCCTTTATTCTATTATTTTTTTGTCCTCTTTTTCTTTTATTTTCTCCCTCTCTTAATTGCTTTCCCAGTCCCGCTACCTGTGGCGGTGTCAGTTGCCACTCGCTATTTTCACGATACCTTTACAGGCACCGGTGCGGAGCTCGTTTGACGCCCAGGCACGTTAAATACGATAGAGGCCTGTTTAGAGGCCCTGCTGTGGGCAGCCTTAGGTGCGGCGAGACGCGAGAACACCAACTCCCTCTCGCGCGCACGGGGTCGCCTACATTACTGTCATGCCCAATTACATTGACGTGACCGCGTGAATTCCTGCGTGATCTATCCTACCTCGATCTGCCGGTTCACGTGCAATTGCTCGACCTGACACAGGAAACTAGGTGGGGGGAAGGGGGGTTATTTCGAGAGTAATAAACTAAGAGGGTACGTAGTACCAATTCAATTTATTTATCGTCAGAACAACTTTTATTAGTTTATTTCTATTTCTTTTAACTGTTTGAAACGATAATTATTTCTGAACAGTAATAGTACTACATTTGTATAGGAATGAAACTCGGTCTTACGAAATAAGCAAGCAACATTCTGCACACAGATTTATATACCGTTGTTGTATTCCACTGTTCTTTCTCGTTTGGAGTTTTTCTGCTGGTTCTCTTTCTTGAAAGCAGCCTGCATCAACTTCATGTACATACAAGATAGAACAAGTCTCCATCTCGGCATAAGTGTCGGGCAAAACGCAGGAAACGAGCAAGTTGACTAGTCAAATGTAACAGAAACCGACAGATTGACCGATTCGTTCCCTAAATCCTGACATAATCAATACTTCATCCATCCCAAAATACTTATTAGTCTCTTTAGTTTATTTTTAAACTAAAATGATAAATATTTTGAGATAGAAGGGTATATAGCTAGGCCGACTAATTTGAAAAACAGCACGCGCGCCAAAACCTTGAAAGCTGGGTGCGTTAGTTCTGTACACGACAACGAGAACCTAGACAACTTCGGTTTTTTAGATAACGGAGACTCGTTCCAGCTTCTGTGTCCTCCCAGAGGAGAGCACACAGTTATGGACAACTTTGATTATATAGTCCCATGTTGGGTGCATATTCACGCCCCCTTTTGTGGAAACATGTGATTTGCAATAATTCAATCATAAAACACTCAAAACTAGTGACCCTCTCGCGAAAAGGCCCCCACGTCGCTCCCGACTCGAAAGACACGGGCGGCGGCGCAAACCTAGCCGTCGCCGCCCCTCCCCTGTCTTCCTCGCCTTGCTGCCGCCGGAGTGCGTTGCTCACGACCCGAGCGCACGCTGGGACGATGGTGGCGGGGCTCCGAAGCTCGACGAGTCCCAGCGCATGGAGATGGCGGCGCCACCGACAGCAGTGGCGGGGGCGGCGTCCCTCCGGGAGGCTGGCGTCGGATCTGGCAGCTCTTTCGCGGTCGCAGCGGAAGCTCCTTCCTCCGCATGGAGTAGTCGTTCAGGTACGTCTTCTAGTCGGTTGTGTTTTCGTGGAGCAGTCGACTGGACCCGGAGGCAAGCTGCCGAGATCCGGTGGCGACGCGGTGAGAGAGGCTGTTCTTCTGGTGTGGTGAACTGCAACGATGAAGAAGCAACGGGTTCATCCGCCCTAGACGGGCGGAATCTGCCGCCGTTGGGCCGATGACGCAATCCGGTGAAGGTTACGATCTTGACAAAGGCGAAGGTGAGTGACTGCAGCCTGGTAGAGGCTGATGCGTGGTTTGGTCTGCGGTCATGCGAGGACGATGGTTGTATCTAGCAACTTGGTCTCTGCCTTCGTCGACGTTCGGGTGGCCTTGGCTTCAGCGGAGCTGGAGCTCCCAGTGGTGGTGGGCTGGTGATGGTGAAGCTCAAGGAAGGCATTATGGTGTCGATGAAGACTGTTGCAAAAGTGGCCAGGAGTGCGGTGCGCTAATGATGTCACTTGTGGCAGGACGGCTATTTCGGAGTGAGGTAGTCAATTTTGGTGGATCGCTTTGCTATTGGAGTGTTCAACACTAGTGAACTTGATCTCCTCAAATGGTCTCCTGAAGCGATGAAGGTGAAGCTCTCGGGCGGTCGCGACGACGAGTCGGAGCGGTGAGGTCTACGGATGGCTGCGACGGCGGATCTGGGCAGCAGGGCTTGTGGGGCGCTTGCGACGGCGAATCTGGGCGGCAGAGTCTGTGAAGCACCTGCGAAGATGAATCTAGGTGGAGAGGCTCGCGAGTGTCGACGTCAGCAGATGGGGGCTGTCTTGGGTAGGTCGGGAGTCAGTGCCTCTACCTCCATGGCGTAGCGACTAGAGCGTGAGCCGATTAGGAGGGTCCTGCATGTTGGTGTGCGTCGCCGTGGTTCTTTGCTCCGGTTTGTTGTAGGTTGAGGTGGTAGTTGATGCAATAACTTGATAGTGCAGACGCGGATCGTGATGGCGATCGCGAGTGTGGTGTGATGGTGGTTGTTAGTGCGAAGCGGGGATCTCTGTTTGGTGGTGTTGTGAGTTGGACGGTCGCTGATTTTAGATGTTTGGGGGTGGTGGTACAGACTCTTGTACAATAGTTCGATGGGACGGAGGGAGCTAATAATTGGTGGTGTCGTAAGTCCTGTTGTGGTGTTGTCGATAGAGTTAGTGGTGGTTGTGTTGTCAGGTGGAGGATGTGGTATTGTCCTCTTTGTTGTATGGTTTTTATATCCTGTTTTTCATATAAACTAGATCACTTTTCTTCTTATAATATTATACGGGAGCTCCTCTTTCTAAGCTTTCGTAAAAAACTGGTGACACTCGATATGTTGTGGAACATGGTGCGCTTTGTTGCGGAGAATACGTAAAACACCTCCCCTCCCCCTATATGTTTTCGATCACTGTGTGCTTTTTGAACCTGAGAGCTCGATGTCCTTGCAATCGCACGCCATCGTGCAAGCTTGGCCGGGTTGGCGACAGAGACCGTCAATATGATGTGCTTCATTGGCGGCATCTGTTTTGTTTGTTAGTACTGAGTGCACGGATTGCTTTGCTTAACATGTCTCACAGATCCGTGGGCGCGCTTAACTGCAACCTCGACGATGACCCGTGACCGTCTGTCATGTACGTACTGCTGATGCCAACATATTAACCTTGATCAACATAGCTCGTTCAGGCATCTGAGATCTCAAGATGGCCCTGCCTTGGGATTATTTAAAAAGGCACCGACAGCCCTAGAAAGCTTAAACAATTCTGAATTATTCTTTTTTTGAGGATATAATTTTATTTCCAAGTAGCATACTGCTTACTTTATCGGAGCTTGGTTCCCATCTAGTGCCAGTTCGTCACGTAATGATAACATTTCAACTTTATTTGTAAACTAAAAACATTGTCTTAACAACATCAATAAATAAATAAATAAATAAAACGAAGAGAGTACTTGGTCCAAGCACGCATGTGTTTTCGACGTCGCTTCGCTTTGGGGCGTGGGCGTCACCCTTTTTTATTTGTTAACTCAACGTGCATCGAAAGCGTTCGTCTTTGGGGATCCACACGCAGCTGGAATTAATGTTCAGGCTCAGTTGTACTCCGTACTCGATGAAAATTGAAGGTTGTTAGACTGTTTGCAGTGACACGCTGTAAAGCATACTGTATACACTGTATTGCAGTGTAATTTAGAGTACGTACTGTAAAAATAAACGAAAAATAATGTATAGAGTATACTTTAGAGTACACTAGTGCAGATAGCCTTAGCAAAATAAATTTCAACCGCTCAATCCTGCGATCGTTAATCTGGAACAAAGGAAGAACAGTTCGCAGATCCTTTATTGTTCTGCCAGCTATATATGCAACTTTGCTTTTCTTTTTTTTTCGAAAAATGAAAACTTCGCTTTCTGATAATTGCCTTTTCGTTACGTGCACTGGCGTTTTCCTTTTGAACTAATCACAGTACTAGCTTTCCTCATGAAAACGGAAAAGTTGTTGAGCAGTGGTCGAGGCAGGTTTAACTTTTCGTTGCCGGAAATAGGGTGCACATTGTTGAACAGTGGATCAGCCGTGAGATTGCTGAACATGCAGAGCATCGGAGCCCAAACGCCGAGCTTTTTGCTTCTTCGAGGCCCGGTCTGACAAAAAAAACATGGCTGGCAGCAGAGCAGGCCCCGCGTTGAGCTCTTCCTGATGCTGCTGTCCGGATCAGGGGTACGTTTGGATTGTCGATTTTGTTTATCTTTTTAAACTTTGGTGATACCAAACTTTGATGTAAAATTTGGCCAAATAAAATTTGACCAATATTAATAAGAAAAATAAACTAGCACAACACATTCATCCATTAGCTTATCAAATATTGACTTCAATCCAAATACACTATTGTTTTATAGTCAACTATCAAAATTTAGTAAGGTCATCATTAGCAAAAATCCAAACTCACTCCCACTATGTACATCGTTGTCCTGAGGGCAGCTACTAGTTTAGTGTGCGTTTTGCTGCGTGGTTATTGAGGTGGCTTCTCCTGAGATGACCTTGGGCTAGCTGTTGTACGTGCTTTATATAGATTAGACATATGGATTGCTCGGGTAAGATGGTGGATGACCCATGCGCAGGGGACTCGGTCCGTTGTAAGAAGACAAAAAAAATATACAAATTAATTTCACTTCTTACTGAAAGTTGCTTAGTGGAGGGGTGAATAGGCTAAACGACCTGGAATGACTTAATAAAACGAGATTAGAACTCAGGGGGCGGACTAGTCCGGTCCAGGGGCGGACTAGTCCGGTCCTCCTACAGGGAAAAACCTAAAAAAGGTTTCTAACTAGTCCAATTCTCGTGATGCAAGGTTTGTTAGAATGACTTAGTGAGCCTTAACAAGTTATATGACAAGTATGAAGCTAGGGATTACGATAAAACAAGAGTGATGAACAAAATCGATAAAGTTAACCCTAGAAGCAATGAACAATGAGCGAAAGTAAAGAACACAAAGGACACAAGGATTTTATCCCGATGTTCGATCCCACGAAGGAACCTATGTCCCCGTTGAGGAGTCCACGAAGGACCGGGTTCAACAACCCTTCCCTCACCAAGTTTACCACACGGGCCTAATTTGGTTCTTCCACTATCACAAAAAGTGAATACAAGATTCGTTGGGGCTTCTCACAATCTGAGGCTCCTACCACAAATACAATCACAAATCACAAAGATTGACTCAAGCTACATATCACAAAGATTCACAAAGTGCAAGAGATCAAACCGAGAGTCAAAGAGCGGTGTTCTTCCTCTTCTTCACCTCACTAAACCCTAATCCACACAAGAATTAGTTTTAGAGGGAATGTAGGCAAGAAGGAGGCTTTTGGAGGCTCAAGGTTGCTGTGGCGGCGCTAGGGTTTCAACTTGCTCAAAGGTTTTTTTTTTTCAAATGAACCCAGGGGTCCTCTATTTATAGAGGTCCCAAGCCCATACTGCTGACTTCAGCAGATGGGCGGACTAGTTCGGCCTACAGCCCGGACTAGTCCAGCCTAGGGGACCACTGACGTCTCTGACAACTATCACACTGCGCGGCAATCGTCACACTACCCGCCATACTTCAAATTCAAACATTCACTACAACAACGAACTAGTCTGGCCCTCACCGGACTAGTCCGATCTCACACGGAACCTTTTGTTCCGTGTGAAAACGGACTAGTCTGAAGACCACAGACTAGTCCGGCCTTCCCAGACTTAGTCTCTGAAGCACCGACTTCTCTCACACCCGGACTAGTCCGGTCCCCAGGGCGGACTAGTCCGATCTCAGTCAGGACCTCTTGGTCCGGACCAAAACGGACAAGTCCGTGGTTTTGGTACTTAGTCCCCAAAACCCACTCCACGACTACCCGGACTAGTCCGTCCCACTACGGACTAGTCCGAACTCAGTCAGACTCAGACCCTTCTGGTCCGGCTGAAAACGGACTTGTCTGGCTAGGGGCGGACTAGTCCGGCCACCTGCACGGACTAGTCCGGCCCTACTGCCAGACTCCTTCCAACTCTTTTCTCTCAATGGGTTTGACCTCTAAACTGCTTTGAGCTCCCATCTTGATCCCAATGCACTTTACACACACATCCTCACACGTATTTGGCTAGTCCAAACTTGACACACTAGAAACCCTAGTTTCTCCTTTTCGAGTTGACATCGCCATTTTCATCCTTTTCCTTTTTGAGGAATTGTGCTTCCACTTGAGTCCACACCTGTGCTTAAGATCACTGAGCTCATTAGTCACTTAACTGTCGTCATTAATCATCCAAAACCCACGGGGATCCTAGATGCACTTTCAATCTCCCCCTTTTTGGTGATTGATGACAACACATTAAGTCTTCATATAAAGGAGTATAAATTTGTGGTTTTCATAATGTGCGGGTGTATGAGTGACTCCCCCTCAATGAATGCATCATAAAAGAGATATTGAGGAAGTTCTTCATACGTACACACGTTATGGTGGGGTGCCTACGTGTTGTGCTCAACAATTTGTGACAAGACATAATAAATATGAATATGATTAAAAGATAGACATTCAAAGCATCATATTGATATTGAACATTCAAAACATAGTCTTGCACAAATTTAAACATCTGACATGATATAAATATTACAAAAAGAAGTGCAACATGTCCAATGATCCAAAATAAAGGGATACAACTAATTACGCTCCTTTCTAACTCTCCCCCGTCTAACTCCCATCTAACTCTCCCCCTTTGGTATCAAGACACCAAAAAGGAAAAGAAGAGGGGGAACTCGAACCCTTAACCACTCAGTCATCGCTGCTTTCACTATCATCGGCCCCAACATCGGAGTCGCTCTCCGTGGCCTCTAGGTCCTCGTGATCGTCGCCGTCGTCGTCGCCGGAGGCACGACCCGGAGGAGCTGCCCGGGAAGAGCTCCCATCCTCTTGGAGCTGGGCGAGCTCGTCGGCGGTGAAGTCGGGGAATGGTGTGATCTCCCCGTCGCTCGCCTCCGGAGAGGACATAGGAACATCCAACTTGTCACACACTGCCTTCAGGTACTTCTCTTGGCGCTTGTGTGCCCTCTGGTTCCTAATTTCATGCTTCTGGCAGGAAGTGAAGATCGCCTTGAAACACTTGAAGAAGGCGCTCATGGATTGAGCTGGAGGCGGGGAATAAGGCACCATGGGCTAAGAAGCTGGCATCGCCGAGGAGGAGGGAGGCTCCGCATTCTTCCAGCACGGAGGAGGCAGGACAACATGGGGTGTCTGAGGATGGAGCGGGCGATGAGACACATCCTTGATGAAGGTCATACCCGACACCTTCTCAATGAGGTACATGATGTAGGGGGCATATCCGCAAGCACGGTTGGGGGTATGCGAGATGTTGAAAATGTCGTCGAAGATGCAATCGACGAGATTGAACTTCTGAAAGTGCATCTAGGACTCCCTTGTGGGTTTTGGATGATTTATGACAAGTAATTGGGATCCTAATCCTTTTGTTGAGATGAATGCAGGAAAATGATGAAAAATGAGCAAAGTACTAAAAAGAGGGAAATTGAGAAGGAAAATGAATTTGAGCTCAAGGAGAAGAAATTAGTTGTTTAGTATGTATGGAGTGTGTTAAGGAAACACACCCAAGAGCTCAATCTCACTTAATCACACACACACAATGCACAAAACTATACAGGACCGGACTAGTCCGATATCAGCCAGACTAGTCCGATATCACATTCTGCACAAGATCGGACAAGTCCGGTCTCCACCGGACTAGTCCGATATCTTTCTGTTCCACTTCGGACTAGTCCTCCCCAGTGCGGACTAGTCCTCAACACAATGCACAAGTCACTAGATCGGACAAGTCCGGTGGCCACCGGACTAGTCCGACACCCTTTCTGATCCACTTCGGACAAGTCCGATGATTACACGGACTAGTCCGATATACACTCTGATCTAAATCGGACAAGTCCTCCAAGTGCGGACTTGTCGTTCTAAACACTTAGGGTTTCACATGTCCGGACAAGTCCGATGGCAACCGGACAAGTCCGAAGATTTCCAGCAGCGAAATCGGACAAGTCCGTTTTTCAATCGGACTAGTCCGATATTCCTGGACACTTAGGGTTTGCTTCACACAGCACACCGGACTAGTCCGGTCACCACCACGGACTAGTCCGATATTTCTGAACCCTAACGGTAACTTCCAGAAACCCCATATAAATAGAGGTGCACGACCCACTTTTAACCGCTCTCGAACCCTAGCGCCGTCACACCTCCCAAGAGACTCAAAAACCATCTCTCTCCACGAAATTAAGTGCAAAATCAATCAATCCTTTGAAGATCACTTGTAGATCATTGGAGAGGCACTTGGCACACGATTGAGCTCTTGGTTTGAATCTCTAACACACTCTTGCATCTCAATTTGTATATTTCGAAGTGTGTTATTGGTGGTTTTGAAACTTGTAATCAAGGGAGCTCTCAACTTGTGAGATTGCCCCTTCAACTTGGTGATTTACCCCTGTGTGATTAGTGGAAGAGGATTGGCCTTCGTGGCGATCCGACGAGGGAAGGGTTGGTGAAGACCCGGTCCTTTTGTGGGCTCCTCAACGTGGATGTAGGCTGCCTTCGTGGTAACCGAACCACGGGATAAATCTTGTGTCTTGTTCGTTTGTGCTCATCATTCTAGTTGATCAACATTATCTAGGGTTTGATTCATTTTGTTGAATTGAAGTTAAATAGTTGAACAAGAATCACACTTGCAATAAAACTTAACATACAACTATTGAGCTGTCATTAAAGTTTATATTTCCGCTGCAAACGACAACAAAACAATCAAATTGACCTAACTTGATCAACCTAGCCCGTGAAATCCGGACTAGTCCGCACTTTACCGGATTAGTCCGATATATTTGGATTTGACCTTTTTGTTGAAGTGCTACAGGAACCGAGAAAATCAAGAAGGCCTATTCACCCCCCCTCTAGGCCTACATTCAATTGGTATCAGAGCAGGTTCTTCAAGAAAGAGTGCAACCACTCGAAGAGATCATGTCGGACATGAAGGAAGTCCAGAAAATCAACAATCAGGAAGAGATGAACAATGACAAGCACCAAAAGCTTGAAAAGTATCTCGAAACCATTCAAGACTTCGATGATGATGATGATGAGACATTGGAGCTGAAAGAACTGCTCCGAAAGAAAGCACTTTCCAAAGGGAAAGCTAAAGTTGAAGAAAAGAAGAAGGGGAGTAGTCACACCGACTACTCCCGATATCCTTTTAATTATGACCGTTTAAATTCTAACAGCAGTCATTATCTATCCATTCCTCTCGGAAAGGCCCCACATTTCGATGGGAGTGATTACTCCATGTGGAGGCAAAACATGAAGATGCACTTGATGTCCCTTAACCCAAGTTTATGGCATATTGTGTGCACAGGAATAAACATCCCTGATGACGATGAAGAACTCACGCCAAGTCAAGAGCAAGCCATCCACAGGAATGCCCAAGCCGCAGCCGTTATCACCTCATCTCTAAGTAGAGATGAATTCACAAAGGTGGACGGATTGGAAATTGCCAAAGAAATCTGGGACACACTACAGACAGCACATGAAGGTGACCGGCATGTGCGGGAGGCAAAGATTGAAATGATTGAAGGCGAACTAGGAAGGTTCGCGATTGAGGAAGATGAATCTCCCCAGGACATGTACAACAGACTGAAGACCCTTGTGAACAAGGTTCGATCATATGGTAGCAAAAAGTGGAATGACCACGAGGTTGTAAAGCTCATCCTTAGAGCCTTTATGCCTCGCAACGTCACACTTTGCTCTATGATCCGAGAAAGTCCCGGGTACAAGAAAATGACTCCGGATGAACTGCTTGGCAAGATCATCAACTTTGAGATGATGGAGAAGCAAGCCAAGCACATAAAAGAAATAGCCGATCTCACATCAGCTAAGAAGAAGGGAGTTGCCCTAAAGTCCTCACTCAAGCCTCTATCCAAAGAAGCAAGAGAAGCACAGCTTGAGGAGGACAGCGATGATGAAAGCAGCGAGCTGGACGAAGAAGATATGATTTTGTTCATGAAGAAATTCAAAAGAATTATGAAGAAAAGACAAGGAGCAAAATCGAGTGAAGGAAAATACAAGGAGAAGACAAAGCCGAAGATGAGGCGGGCATGTTATAATTGTGGTGAATACAATCACTTTACAGTCGATTGCCCGTATGAGGACAACAAGAAGAAGAGTAAAGAGTCCAAGCCTCAACCGAAGAAATTCTTCAAGAAGAAGAAGCAAGTTGAACAAGCACACATCGGAAAGGAATGGGACTCAAACGATGAGTCCTCATCGTCCGATGAAGAAGAAATGGCTAGCATAGCCATTGAAAGCATGTCCAAGAAATCCACACTCTTCCCCACGCTCGGTGCAAAGAAGGCAAATGGAACTTGCCTCATGGCTAAGGAAGGTAAACGTAAGGTAAACATCAAAACTCCTTCCTCGCATTCTTATTCAAGTGATGATGATCTAGATAGTGATGATGAAGATATGCTAATTGGCTTAGATAGAAAAACTGCTGCTAAAATGAAATTCTTGCTTAACCAACTTATTGAGAAGGAAGAGCTAATTGATCGTCAAGAAGACATGATTATCTCCCAAAAGGAGAAGCATGTCGAACTTGACAATCTTCTAGTTCTTGAAAAGGAGAAAAATCACTCACTAGAGCTTGAGCTAGCTTCAAGCAAGAAAACTTGCTTGGAGTTAACCAACTCAAATGTTGCAATCAAGAATCAACTTGATGACCAAATCAAGGTCAACAAGATCCTTGAAGTGCAGGTTGAGTCACTCAAGCTTAGTGAACCTTCCTCCTCTTCAACCCCACCTTCTCAACCCACTTTAAATAATATCGCTCATGTTTGCAAATGTGATAAAACTAACACCAGGTTGAAGGAAAACCCTACCTCCACGAAGGACAAAAATCCTACCCAATGTGTAATATTTGACAAGGAGAGGATCAACTATGCACGTAGTGCATATTTGGTCCAAAGACCTCCAAATGTCAAGTATGGCATTGGTTACTCTTGTGATGGAAAGCAAAGAGCTGGAAATCATAAGAACAACAAGGGAAGGATCACCTTTGTGAAGGGAGGACCCTCACAACCTGGTAACTCGAAAACTAAAAATCTGAACTCTCATGAAAATCGGACTAGTCCGGTTGTGGTCCGGACAAGTCCGGTCATCCGGACAAGTCCGGTCACACAGACTAGTCCGACCCATAATCAACAGCAACTTCTGTTTAAAACATTTGATGCCTCCTATGTTTTAATGAAAAATAATGTTGGTAAAGTGTATGCTTATTATGATGGGCCACGCCATGGGAACACAAAATCCCATGTGTGGGTGCCCAAATGTATCGTTACTAACCTCCAAGGACCCAAGCAAGCTTGGGTACCTAAAACCAAGGCGTAATTTGTTTTTGCAGGCCTACTCCTCCGGTGGATCCAAATGGGTGCTGGACAGTGGATGCACCAACCACATGACCGGAGAAAGGAGGATGTTTGTGGAGTATGAAGTGAACCAGGACCCAAACGAAGGCATCTACTTTGGGGATAACAGTCAAGGAAGGGTCCTCGGTACCGTGATGGTTCCGTTGCATTCAAGGGTATGTTAAAGGGAAAGCTTTATCTTGTTGACTTCAACAAGGATAAAGCCGAACTCGACACATGCTTGATTGCAAAAACCAACATGGGTTGGCTGTGGCATAGACGGCTAGCACATGTTGGTATGAGGAACCTTCAAAAACTCCTCAAGGGCGATCACATCCGAGGTTTGAAAGATGTTGTGTTTGAGAAAGACAGGCCTTGTAGCGCGTGCCAAGCAGGAAAGCAAGTTGGAGCACAACATCCCGCGAAGAACATCATGACCACGACAAGACCGCTCGAACTACTTCATATGGACCTCTTCGGTCCAATTGCTTACATAAGCATAGGCGGTAACAAATACGGTTTAGTCATTATTGATGATTTTTCCCGCTTCACTTGGGTGTTCTTTTTGCATGACAAGTCAGAAACACAAGGAACACTCAAGGAATTCTTCAAGCGAGCGCAAAACGAGTTCTCACTATCAATCAAGAGTATTCGGAGCGACAACAGCACGGAGTTCAAGAACATACAAGTGGAGGAGTACCTTGATGAGGAAGGAATCAAGCACGAATTCTCAGCACCATACTCTCCACAACAAAACGGAGTTGCCGAAAGGAAGAACCGAACGCTCATAGAGATGGCAAGAACAATGCTCGATGAATACAAGACTTCAGATCGATTTTGGGCGGAAGCAATCAACACCGCTTGCCATGCCACAAATCGACTCTACCTTCATCGACTACTAAAGAAGACTCCCTATGAGCTACTCACCGGTAACAAACCGAACATTTCATATTTTCGAGTTTTCGGTTCTCCTTGCTATATTTTGAACAAGAAGCCCAGGACTTCAAAGTTCGCTTCGAAGTCCGATGAAGGTTTCTTGCTTGGTTATGATTCGAACACTTACGCCTATCGTGTTTTCAACAAGGCCTCCGGACTTGTTGAAGTGGCACGTGACGTAGTGTTCGATGAAACTAATGGCTCCCAAAAGGAGCAAGTTGATCAATGTGAATTAGGTAAAGAGGAAGCCCCCTATCAAGCAATAAAGAGGATGGCTCTAGGCGAAGTACGACCACAAGAGTCATCGGCACAAATACAAGAGGAAAGTGAACCACAAGAGGAGATCAACAATCAAGGGGGAGCCTCGATACAAGATCAATCACAAGAATATGAACATGATCAACAAATCAACGAGGACAACAACTCAAGGGGAGAAGAAGATGAATACCAACATACGACCCCCCAAGTGCCACACCCAAGAGTACACCAATGTATTCAAAGGGATCATCCAATCGACAACATCATCGGCGACATCCAAAAGGGAGTAACCACCAGATCTCGTATAGCAAATTTCTGTGAACATTACTCGTTTGTCTCCTTTTTGGAACCACGCAGGACTGAGGATGCATTGAAGGATCCGGACTGGGTGGTGGCAATGCAAGAAGAGTTGAACAACTTCAAGAGAAACGAGGTTTGGGAACTTGTGGAAAGACCCAATGCAAATATTGTGGGCACCAAGTGGGTCTTCCGCAACAAGCAAGACGAACACAGAGTGGTGACAAGAAACAAGGCACGACTTGTGGCCAAAGGTTACTCACAAGTCGAAGGTTTGGATTTCGATGAAACTTTTGCCCCTGTAGCTAGGCTTGAATCAATTAGAATATTACTTGCATATGCTACTCACCATGATTTCAAGCTGTACCAAATGGACGTAAAAAGCGCCTTCCTCAATGGACCGATCAAGGAAGAGGTGTACGTGGAGCAACCACCCGGATTTGAAGACGAAGAGTTCCCCGACCACGTGTATAAACTGCGTAAGGCTCTCTATGGCCTCAAACAAGCTCCTAGAGCTTGGTATGAGTGTCTTAGAGATTTTTTAATTGATAATGGCTTTCAAATTGGCAAAGTAGATTATACACTATTCACGAAAAATCTGGATAATGATCTTTTCATTTGCCAAATCTATGTTGATGATATAATTTTTGGATCAACTAACCAATCTTTCTGTGAAGAGTTTAGTAAAATTATGACAGACAGATTTGAAATGTCAATGATGGGAGAATTGAAGTACTTCTTGGGATTCCAAGTGCGGCAACAAAGAGAAGGAACATTCATAAGCCAAACCAAGTACACACAGGACATCCTCAAGAAGTTTGGCATGGACAAGGCAAAGCCCATAAAGACTCCCATGGCAACGAATGGTCACTTGGATCTCAATGCAGATGGACCGAGCGTCGACCAAAAGGTATATCGCTCCATGATTGGATCTTTACTTTACTTATGTGCATCTAGGCCAGATATTATGTTGAGTGTATGTTTGTGTGCAAGATTTCAAGCCAACCCTAAGGAATGTCATTTGACAGCCGTAAAGAGAATCCTAAGATATTTAGTTCATACACCCAACCTTGGTCTTTGGTACCCAAAAGGCTCAAAATTCAATCTCATTGGGTATTCCGATGCAGATTATGCGGGGTGCAAAGTTGATAGAAAAAGCACTTCTGGCACTTGCCAATTCCTAGGAAGATCCTTAGTCTCTTGGTCATCCAAGAAACAGAATTCCATTGCATTATCCACAGCCGAAGCGGAGTATGTTGCAGCCGGGAGTTGTTGTGCACAACTCCTTTGGATGCGACAAACTCTAAGGGATTACGGTTACAATATGAACCGTATTCCTCTTCTTTGCGACAATGAGAGTGCCATTAAAATAGCCCACAATCCAGTTGAGCACTCTAGAACTAAACACATTGACATAAGACACCATTTCTTGAGAGACCATTCCATGAAAGGAGACATATCCATCTCTCATGTCAACACCCAAAAACAATTGGCCGACATATTCACCAAGCCACTTGATGAAAAACGTTTTTGCGAACTCCGAAATGAGCTAAACATTCTTGATTCTCGGAGTGTGGCTTGAAAATTTGCACACCTGTATGATTGCTTCAAAATATTGATTGAATTGTGAAAATCATCCCTCTTCATTTTTCTCTCGAAAAACTATGTCAATTATTAGATCTTGATGAATATTTGATCATAGTATGATTGTTGTTTGCTTACTGGTCAAATTCATCAAGATTGTTTGATTTGTTTTGCCTCTCTACCCTCAATTATTGGACCTTCAAATATATATGAATGGGCTATGCAATTCTCTCCTGGTGACCACGGACAAGTCCGTGGTTACCCAGACTAGTCCGCCATTGCAGACTAGTCCGCAGTGTGCCGGTTAGGCCGGACTAGTCCGACAGACCACAGACTAGTCCGATTTAGGTTTCTGGAGGACTTCAGACTAGTCCGGTCCTGTCCGGACTTGTCCGATTTTTCGTGTCCATAACCCTAGCCGCCACCAAACCCTAATCCCTTCACCCCACACTCTCCCCCAAGCTTTCTCTCTCTTGCGATCGAGCTCCCAAGGCGAACCCTTGATTCCTCCGTCGAAAAGCCTCAATCTTGGGCGGAGATCACGCTTGAAGACTCGGGGATTGAAGTTAGCGGACAAGTCCGGCCTCCAACCCCCACATTTTCAAGCTTCCTTGGATTTCTTGGTAAATCTTCCTCAAAACCCTAAGAAATCACAAATTTCTTTATTGCTTATCGTTTGGCCTAGCATTCTTCACTAGTTGCATGTCCAGTTGATGTACTATGTGTATGCTAGACTAGTTATTTCATTAGGGATCAATTTTTATCCAGTTTGTTAGGTTTTTGCGGATGAACACCGGACTAGTCCGGTCCAGGTACGGACAAGTCCGGTCCCCCGGACTAGTCCGTGCCTGTGCACCGGACAAGTCCGTTGTTTCTGAACCAAAACCTAATTCTTTAATTCCCTACTGCCTTCCATTGCCATCTTACCTCACCAATACCTTGTATAACTTGTCCTTTCTCTTGATCACTCATTCTCAGATCATGTCGAGCTCCAACAACGAAATCTCCGATTTCGAGGCCGAGTTGGACCACGAGGTGGCACCTCGGTCCTCGGCGGGTCTTGGCAAGAAACGCCAAGAGAGACCCTCCGAGCCTGCTTCCTCACCTCCCCAGGTTCGGAGGAAGGTGTGTGTCAAGAAGGCCGCCTCGAAGGCTGCTCCTCCTTCAAGTGGCCCTCGCCAAGCTAAAGGGAAGGGCAAGGGGGTTGCCACAGGGCCTGTTGGGCCCCTAAAGCTGCATACTCCCAGAGAAGGGGTCCGGGACCCCAATGAGGAAAGATTCAATGGCAAGGGCAGCGATGTGGCTATGAAGTTGAGAAGTGTTGATTGCTATGCAAGGCCCAAGCAAGCAGCTGATGGCAGATTCTGGTCAAATTTCCATGCTGACTTCTACAAGCTGGTCTACTTGCCGATGAAGACCCCGGTGGTGCGCAGTCAATGGATTGACTGGGCCCACCTTGAGAAGAGGAAATGTGCAGCTTTTGATGAAGTGATACAAGCTGCAGAGAGACATGGGCTGAAGGATTTGTTTGCCTTCAGATATAATTGGAATGATGAAGTGATTGCACAATTCTATGCAACATGCCACTTCTCAAGTGAAGACGAAGAAAGTGTGACTTGGATGACTCATGGATCCAAGTATTCCATTACCCAGGAAGAGTTTGCCCGCCTGCTGCACCTTGACTCTGAAGGACAAGACCAACTCGTTATCCACAACATTGGGGTCATTGAGAGGGATGGAATGAAGTTCATGTATGAACCCACCTCCAAGTATGTCCCTCCCTCCACAAAGAACATGAAGCCTTTCTTTGTGGTCCTCAACAGAGTCCTCAGGAAGACGATTGCTCCCAAGGATGGGGATGCAGGGAGTGTGCAAGGCTACCTCCGGACCCTGATGAGGGTCATCAGCAAGAAAAGGCAATTCGATGTTGCAGACTATATCTGGAATGATATGGTCAATATCTCAAGTACCCCCAACCGATCCTGTGGCTATGCCCCTTACTTGATGTTCATGATTGAGAAGGTCACAGGGATCGAGTTTGTGAAGGATGTGGAGCACACTCCACTGAGGCCTCAGAAGCCTCAGTCCGTGAGTGTCCAGGCTGCTCCATCGCCGGCCTCAAGCCCCGAGGCACCGGCAAGGCAAGAAGAAGCTGCTAGGGCTACCCCTCCCTCCAGGGAAGCCCCTCAGAAAGGATCCGCCAGTGGGATCCTCAAGTACTTGGCTGCAATTTTCTCCTCATGCAAGAAAACTGAAGTGAAGCTTCACAAGCTAAATCAGAAGAGGAAGGAGGACATGAGATACATAAAAGCCAATGTGAAGCAGCTGAGTGAGAAGCTGGAGATCAATCCAATTGGATCTCCAGTACTTTCTGAAGATTCTGATCCAGACATCACCGAGCTCAGCCCCTTGACTCCTTCCGAGCTTGCCTATTTTGGCATTGGGGGCTCGAGCAGCTCCGCTCCTCCTCCTACCTCTCAACCTCGTCAAGCCGAAAGCGATGAAGATGATGAAGACGACGAGAGGACTGACAGCGAAGAGTGAAGCCCTAGGACCTTCCTCTCTCTCTTTTTGGTGTCTTGATGCCAAAGGGGGAGAGATTGAGGGGGAGTCTCTAGTCTAAGCTTTAGCTGAATAGGATGCGAGGAGAGAGCTCTCTATGTTTTTTTAATTGTGATTGTATTTGCTTAACTCTCTTTTCATATCATGTTTGGTCCTGTGATGAAATGCTCAATTAATTTGCAAGTGTGTGATGAAATCTGAGTTTTTTTGCTCCTGAAGTGCCATATTCACTTGATATTAGTTGGTAAATGAAAATTCTGTCATTCTTAATGCATTCATGCTCTTAGTATGCATCCCACCATAAAGAATGCACATATGAATAATTATCTTGTTGCCTGATGCATTTTTGAGTCATATGTGCATACTTTATGAAAATCTCATATTATACCTCATTTTGTGAAATCTCAATTGGTTGTCATCAATCACCAAAAAGGGGGAGATTGAAAGTGCATCTAGGACTCCCTTGTGGGTTTTGGATGATTTATGACAAGCAATTGGGATCCTAATCCTTTTGTTGAGATGAATGCAGGAAAATGATGAAAAATGAGCAAAGTACCAAAAAGAGGGAAATTGAGAAGGAAAATGAATTTGAGCTCAAGGAGAAGAAATTAGTTGTTTAGTATGTATGGAGTGTGTTAAGGAAACACACCCAAGAGCTCAATCTCACTTAATCACACACACACAATGCACAAAACTATACAGGACCGGACTAGTCCGATATCAGCCAGACTAGTCCGATATCACATTCTGCACAAGATCGGACAAGTCCGGTCTCCACCGGACTAGTCCGATATCTTTCTGTTCCACTTCGGACTAGTCCTCCCCAGTTCAGACTAGTCCTCAACACAATGCACAAGTCACTAGATCGGACAAGTCCGGTGGCCACCGGACTAGTCCGACACCCTTTCTGATCCACTTCGGACAAGTCCGGTGATTACACGGACTAGTCCGATATACACTCTGATCTAAATCGGACAAGTCCTCCAAGTGCGGACTTGTCGTTCTAAACACTTAGGGTTTCACATGTCCGGACAAGTCCGATGGCAACCGGACAAGTCCGAAGATTTCCAGCAGCGAAATCGGACAAGTCCGTTTTTCAATCGGACTAGTCCGATATTCCTGGACACTTAGGGTTTGCTTCACACAGCACACCGGACTAGTCCGGTCACCACCACGGACTAGTCCGATATTTCTGAACCCTAACGGTAACTTCCAGAAACCCCATATAAATAGAGGTGCACGGCCCACTTTTAACCGCTCTCGAACCCTAGCGCCGTCACACCTCCCAAGAGACTCAAAAACCATCTCTCTCCACGAAATTAAGTGCAAAATCAATCAATCCTTTGAAGATCACTTGTAGATCATTGGAGAGGCACTTGGCACACGATTGAGCTCTTGGTTTGAATCTCCAACACACTCTTGCATCTCAATTTGTATATTTCGAAGTGTGTTATTGGTGGTTTTGAAACTTGTAATCAAGGGAGCTCTCAACTTGTGAGATTGCCCCTTCAACTTGGTGATTTACCCCTGTGTGATTAGTGGAAGAGGATTGGCCTTCGTGGCGATCCGACGAGGGAAGGGTTGGTGAAGACCCGGTCCTTTTGTGGGCTCCTCAACGTGGATGTAGGCTGCCTTCGTGGTAACCGAACCACGGGATAAATCTTGTGTCTTGTTCGTTTGTGCTCATCATTCTAGTTGATCAACATTATCTAGGGTTTGATTCATTTTGTTGAATTGAAGTTAAATAGTTGAACAAGAATCACACTTGCAATAAAACTTAACATACAACTATTGAGCTGTCATTAAAGTTTATATTTCCGCTGCAAACGACAACGAAACAATCAAATTGACCTAACTTGATCAACCTAGCCCGTGAAATCCGGACTAGTCTGCACTTTACCGGACTAGTCTGATATATCTGGATTTGACCTTTTTGTTGAAGTGCTACAGGAACCGAGAAAATCAAGAAGGCCTATTCACCCCCCCTCTAGGCCTACATTCAACTTCTCCTCCCCATCGATGAGAAGTAGTAGGTGTCTTAGATTGCCTTGTATAACTCCTGCATCACCATCCTTTGGTGCTATGGTCCGCCTCAGGATCCTGTTGAGAATGCTGTAGAAAGGCTTGATGTTGCGAGCAAGTCCTGGCTCATAGGACACATGGCTTGGGTACATGTAGTCCAGCTGATCTCTGTCAACGGCCTTGAGGTTAGAGATGATGATCTCATGGTCCAAACGAGCTTCAAGACCTAGAATCTTTGCAAACTCCTCAAATGTGACTGAGAGCTGCTCGCCATGCGTCATCCATATGATCCTTCTATCACCAGAGGTGGTGAAGTAGATGGTGGAATAAAACTGCAGGATAACTTTGATGTTCCAGTCATACTTGAATCCCATGATGTTCTTGAGCACATGGCGCTCAGCTGCTTCAATGACCGCATCAAAAGCAGAATGCTGCTTCTTGGCCATGTACTCCCAGTCTACCCACTGTGCTTCAATCACAGGCTTCTTCATGCTCTGGTAGACGAGACGGTAATAATCACAATGAATGTCGCACCAAAACCGAGGGTCGGCGGTGCTCCTTTCATACTTGTACACCTTACGTCTTGAGCCTTCTTGCTTTCTCGGCTCCCTTTCCATGGAAAACATTTGCAGCTATTTCACGCTACCTGTTGGGGTTCCTCTCGAGAGTGTGCACTTCCAGGGGCCTAATCGGTTTGTCCTTACCTTTATCTTTGATAGAAATCCCCTTGGCCTTCGCAGCCGGGACCTTTACTGTGTGCTTTTTCTTCTTGGGCTCCACGAGAGCCGGAGCCTTGCCCTTCTTCGGATCTCGCTCGATATGGCGTTCAATAATTTCTCCTTGGGCAGGCTCCCTGCCCTTCTCTTTCTCTCCAAGGGTCACACGTCTCTTCCGCTTGGAGACTTGTGCAGCAGCAGCCTGAGAGTTATGAGCCTCGCGCTCCTCTCTCTTCTTTTTCTGGAATTCCTTGCGGGGCTCCTCAATGGCCTGAGCCATTGCTTCATATTCGTTGTAGGCCAAGGCTGCGGCCCTTGCTTGTTGCTTCTTGGCTGCTATAGCTTTCTCATGCTGCTCGAGATACTTCTCGGCAGCCTCAACTTCGGCTCTTGCTCGTTCTTCAGCGAGGCGAAGTTGTTCCGCCTCCCACTCGGGGTCAGTGGGGGGAGAAGCGGAACAGCGAGGAGCAGCCATTTCAGCTGAAAAGAATAGAAGCCATAAGATAGTAGGTCAAGGAGTTGGAATAATGCGAAAGAAATCTCGAGAAACGACCAAAGCTGGAGTTTGACCTGTGTACACCAGACTTGTCTGCCCCAGGGGCGAACTAGTCCGCCGAGCGGATTAGTCCGGTTTACACAGGTTAAACCCTAACTCTAATGGTTTTTCGAGAAATTTTGGAATCAACTCGCAATACTCCTAAGCTATGATCACAAGGTCACTAGAAGTAACTTTAATAAAGAGGCATCTATCAAAAACTCAATGAATAAAGAACGAGGCAAGTTTTTGAAAAGTTGGGGATACCTCTTCAAATCTTGAGAAAACGACTGAATCGGGGATGGATCGCGTCGCGAGTGATCGGGGAAAGCTTCCCACACCTCCGGGGCTTCCAATGCACGGATTGGAAACGATTTTTGGTGGTTGGAATCGAATGCCGAAAGAGTGTGGTTTCACGCGCGTGGGAGAGAGAGAAAGCCAAAAGAAGAAGTGGAGGGGTCAGCCGCTTCTTGGGGGGTTTAAGTCCTCAGGGGTTCGGACTAGTCCGGTTAGGGGGCCGGACTAGTCCGGTCAGCAGACCAAACCCAGAACAGTCCGGATCCGGACTTGTCTGGCCAGAGGGCGGACTAGTCCGGTCTAGGGAGGCTGAAAACATATATATATTTGAGTTTTAGCCACTATAGATGATCCTTTTGGACATATTGCCACAACAAAACTTTATGAAAATGGTCAGTAAGCATTTAACATTCAAACTATGACCATAACTCACAAAGTCACTAGTTTTTCAAATATTTTGAAGAAAATCGAGATAGAGAGGAATTTTTCAACCACGTGCATTCTTTTGAATAAGGCAAAAGGTAAACATTCAGATGTGCATGTTTCAAGCCACATTTCGAGAATCTAAGATATTGAGCTCACTCCTAAGCTCACAAAATCGCTTCTCATCAAGGGGTTTGGTCAATATGTCGACTAGTTGGTTCTCGGTTCTCACATGGGAAATTACTATATCCCCCTTTAAGGAATGATCTCTCAAGAAATGGTGTCTAATGTCTATGTGTTTGGTCCTTGAATGCTCAACTGGATTATAGGCTATTTTGATGGCGCTCTCATTATCACATAGGAGAGAAATATGGCGCAAGTTCATACCATAATCCCTTAGAGTTTGTCTCATCCAAAGAAGTTGTGAACAACAACTTCCGGCTGTGACATACTCCGCTTCGACTGTGGAAAGAGCAATGAAATTTTGTTTCTTAGAGGACCAAGACACTAATGATCTACCCAAAAATTGGCATGTCCCAGATGTGCTCTTTCTATCAACTTTGCACCCTGCATAATCCGCATCGGAATAGCCAATGAGGTTAAACTTGGATCCTTTGGGGTACCAAAGTCCTAGGCTAGGTGTGTGAACTAAATATCTAAGTATTCTCTTCACGGCGGTCATGTGACACACCTTAGGTGCAGCTTGAAAACGTGCACACATACACACACTAAGCATAATATCCGGTCCAGATGCACAAAGATATAACAAAGAGCCAATCATGGAACAATAAACCTTTTGGTCCACACTTGGACCATCTTCGTTTAGGTCTAAGTGTCCATTTGTTGCCATTGGAGTCTTGATGGTTTTGGCCTTGTCCATGTCAAACTTCTTTAATATGTCTTGAGTGTATTTTGTTTGACTTATGAACGTGCCATCTTTTAGTTGCTTGACTTGAAAACCTAAAAAGAACTTCAACTCCCCCATCATGGACATCTCAAATCTCTCTGTCATTATCTTAGAAAACTCATCACAAAACACTTTGTTAGTAAAACCAAATATAATGTCATCGACATATATTTGGCACACAAAAAGATCATCATTAAAATGCTTTGTAAAGAGAGTGTAGTCAGCTTTTCCTATCTTAAAACCATTTTGAACTAGAAAGTCTCTAAGACACTCATACCAAGCTCTAGGAGCTTGTTTGAGGCCATAGAGAGCCTTAAGCAATTTGAAGACATGGTTTGGGAATTTTTGGTCTTCGAAGCCCGGTGGTTGCTCCACATAGACTTCCTCCTTAATTGGGCCATTTAGGAACACACTCTTGACGTCCATTTGGTAGAGCTTAAAATCATGGTGAGTAGCAAAAGCAAGTAATATACGAATTGACTCTAGCCTAGCTACGGGAGCAAAGGTTTCATCAAAATCCAAACCTTCAACTTGTGAGTACCCCTTGGCCACAAGTCGTGCCTTGTTCCTTGTTACAACACCATGTTCATCTTGCTTGTTGCGGAACACCCACTTGGTGCCCACAACATTTGCTTGTGGACGCTTGACAAGCTCCCAAACTTTGTTCCTTTCAAAGTTGTTAAGCTCCTCTTGCATGGCCACCACCCAATCCGGGTCTCTCAAGGCATCTTCAACCTTATGGGGCTCCAAAGAAGAAATAAAAGAGTAATGTTCACAAAATTTGCAACGCGAGAACGAGTGGTTACCCCTTTAGTGATATCTCCTAGTATATTGTCAACGGGGTGATCCCGTTGAACACTTTGATGCACACGAGGATGTGGAGGTTGAGCTCTTGAGTCATCATCTTCTTCTTCTTCTTCTTGATCTCCCCCTTGATGAATGCCTCCCCCTTGACTTTCGTCTTCTTGATCATTTTGAGGTGCCACTTGTTCAACTTCAACTTGATCGCGTGGGGAGTGGCTTGCATCATCTTGTTGTTGGTCACTTGAGCATTGAGGTTGTTCTTGTGGTCGAACATCTCCAAGTGCCATTCTCCTAAGACCTTCTTGTGGAGAGTCTTCTTGATCTAGTACTCTTTGATCAACTTGCTCCACTTGGGAGCCATTAGTTTCATCAAACACCATGTCGCGTGCTATTTCAACAATACCGGAGGTTTTGTTGAAGACACGTTAGGCGTGGGTGTTTGAGTCATAACCAAGAAAGAAACCTTCATCGGACTTTGAAGCAAACTTCGAAGTCCTAGGCTTCTTGTTGAGAATATAGCACTTGCTCCCAAAAACACGAAAGTAAGAGACATTGGGTTTCTTACCAACTAGAAGCTCATAGGGAGTCTTCTTGAGGAGGCAGTGAAGGTATAATTGGTTGACGGCATGGCAAGCGGTGTTAACTGCCTCCGCCCAAAACCGATCCGATGTCTTGTACTCATCAAGCATTGTCCTTAACATCTCGATGAGTGTCCTATTCTTCCATTCCGCCACCCCATTTTGTTGAGGGGAGTATGGAGCTGAAAATTCATGCTTGATGCCCTCCTCATCCATGAATTCTTCCACTTGAGTGTTCTTAAATTCGGTGCCATTGTCGCTTCTTATAGCTTTGATTCTTGAGGCGAACTCATTTTGAGCTCTCCTCAAGAACCTCTTGGGGACACTGTGAGTTTCACCCTTATCATGCAAGAAGAACATCCAAGTGAAATTGTCAATAATAACAAGACCATATTTGTTACCGCCAATGCTAATGTAGGTTATTGGGTTGAAAAGGTCCATATGTAGCAGCCCCAATGGTCTTGTTGTCGTTATGATGTTCTTTGAGGGGTGTTGAGCTCCCACTTGCTTCCCGACTTGGAAAGCACTACATGGCCTATCCTTTTCAAAGACAACATTCTTCAAACCATGAATGTGCTCGCCCTTAAGAAGATTTTGTAAATTCCTCATCCCAACATGGGCTAGCCGTCTATGCCAAAGCCATCCCATGTTGGTTTTCGCCATTAAGCATGTGTCAAGTTGAGCTTTATCTGAGGAAAAGTCCACAAGATAAAACTTTCCCTTGAGCACACCCTTAAAAGCGATTGAGTTATCACTTCTTCTAAGGACGCTCACACCCTCATTAGTGAAAACACAATTATACCCCTTGTCACATAGTTGTGATATGGACAAAAGGTTATAGTCAATAGAATCAATATGTAAAACACTAGAGAGAGTATGTTGGGGAGAAATGATAATTTTACCAAAGCCAAGTATTTTTCCTCGACTATTGTCCCCAAAGAGGATTCCTTCATTTGGATCATCATGTTCCTCATACTCCCCGAACATCTTCCTCTCCCCGGTCATGTGGTTTGTGCACCCACTATCGAGCACCCATTTGGATCCACCGGAAGAGTATGCCTACAAAACAAGATTATGCCTTCCTTTTAGGTACCCAAGCGGAGTTGGGTCCTTTGACGTTAGTAGTGAGGCATTTGGGCACCCACACGCAAGGATTGGGGCTCTTGCGGAGTGGCCCAACATATCTAGCATATACTTTGTCATTCTTGTTCCTCATCAAAACATATGATGCATCAAAATCATGAAATAAAGGATGCGGTTCAGATTTAGGCAAGTAGGTGCTAGTTGAAGTGTTCTTCTCAATTTTAGTTGGGGATGAGCTTCCGTTGACAAAGACAATCAAGTCTTTGCCATACTTGGAGGTTTTGGCATTTTGCTTTCCACCTCTAGTATAACCAAGACCATCCTTGACATTAAGATGTCTTGTGTTGGTGTATGCACTTCGTGCATATGCCACCTTATCTTTGTCAAAGATGCCATCCTTAGGTGCTTACTTGCCTTGAGTCAACTTAAGCTCATCCTTTAATTTAAGAATCAAGTTAGAACATTTGCAAGTTGATATTGCTTTGGATGCAACTTTTGAGGAGGATGAGCTTTTGGAGGAAGAGGCTACATTAGTCTTAAGGGACTCAACTTTAGTCTCAAGGATCTTGTTAACTTTTGTCAAGTTGCCAAGTTCTTCCTTGAGCTCAATGGTTGTCTCCTCAAGACTTGAGCATGTTTTCTTGCTTAGAGCAAGTTCATACTCTAACGCCTTGCTCTTATATCTCTCAAGCTCAAGGAGCTCAATGAGCTCTTTACATCTTTCCTTTTCTTGGATAAGCAAGTCCTCTTGCCTATCTATGAGCTCCTCCTTCACAAAAATCTCATCCGAAAGCAATTTCATTCTTCGCAATGTGCTCTTACTTATATCCTTAAACATGTGTTCATTTTCGCTAGCACTATCAAAATCATCATGAGAGGATATGGAAGAGGATGAGTTAGAATTAACCTTTCTCCTTCCTTGTTTTGTCATGAGGCAAGTTGGCTCGTGGTCGTAGAGATTGGGGAAGAGCTTGCTTCCCTTGGAGCTCCTCCCGATGGCTATGGTTGTCATCCTCTCTTCATCTTTGGATGAGGAGGACTCATCGTTAGAGTCCCACTCCTTGCCTAAGTGAGCATGACCGGAGGGCCTCTTATTCTTGTAGAACTTCTTCTCTTGTGGTTTGCCCTCCTTCTTCTTCTTGCATCTTCATGTGGGCAATCTACAATGAAGTGCCCGTACTCGCCACAATTGTAGCAAGCCCTCTTGGTTTTGGGCCTTGCATTTTCCTTGCCTTTACTCTCATGCTTGTATCCTCCTTTTCTTCTCCTCATCATCCTCTTGAAGTTATTGATGAAGAAGGCCTCTTCCTCATCGGTGTCAAGGCTCTCCTCATCATCTTTGTCTTGCTCTTTTGAGGAGGTTGTTGCTTTGAGTGCAACATTCTTCATCTTCAAGGCGGTGAACCTTTGGAGGTCATTGTAGAAGAGCGCCTCCTTCTCCATGATCTCGTGGTTGATGATCCTTCCAAGGACCTCCTCCGGGGTCATTTTGGCAAACCCCGGGCTTTCTCGGATCATGGAGCAAAGAGAGACGTTTCTAGGCATGAATGCCCGAATCATCCTCTTCACCACCTCGTGGTCCGTCCACTTGGTACAACCATAAGATCTACTCTTGTTGATGAGTATCTTTAGGCGGTTGTACATCTCTTGGGGAGATTCACCATCCATAGTGGAAAACCTCCCGAGCTCTCCTTCTATGAGCTCAATCTTAGCTTCTTTGACGACTCGGTTGCCTTCACGAGCCGTCTTGAGAGTGTCCCAAATGTCCTTGGCCACCTCAAGTCCATCCACTCGGTTGAACTCATCTCTTGAGGGAGATGAGATGATCACTCCGACCGCTTGAGCATTGCGGTGAAGGAGCACGGCTTGCTCCGGAGTGTTATCTTCTTCATTCTTAGGGATGTGCACCCCGGTCAACACAATTTGCCATAGTGAGGGGTTGAGTGACACAAGATGGATCTTCATGTTGTGCTTCCACATCCCGTAGTCGGTTCCATCGAATTGAGGAGGCTTCCCCAATGGGATGGAAAGGTAGTGGTTGTTGGAGACAAGGCGTTCATAGTTGTAGCCTTGTTGGTTGTAGTTGATTGTGCCACTTGATGTGGAGGTTGATGTGTCAACCTTGGGAATCTTCAAATTCTCTCAAAGTTTCGCCTTGAGCTGGCGAATCTCTTCGTCATCCGTTGACTTGTCTTGATACAAGAGAATCTCTTCTGGGGTTGCTTGGACCTCACTGGTTGAGACTTCTTCATACCCCACTCCAGCCATCTTCTCTGTGAGTTGTTAAACTCTTTTGGGAGAGTCCCACTCTGATACCAATTGAAAGTTGCCTAGAGGGGGGGTGAATAGGCTAAACAACCTGAAATGATTTAATAAAACGAGATTAGAACTCAGGGGGCAGACTAGTCCGGTCCAGGGGCGGACTAGTCCGGTCCTCCTACAGGGAAAATCCTAAAAAGGGTTTCTAACAAGTTTTAGTCCAATTCTCGTGATGCAAGGTTTGTTAGAATGACTTAGTGAGCCTTAACAAGTTATATGACAAGTATGAAGCTAGGGATTACGATGAAACAAGAGTGATGAACAAAACCGATAAAGTTAACCCTAGAAGCAATGAGCAATGAGTGAAAGTAAAGAACACAAAGGACACAAGGATTTTATCCCGAGGTTCGATCCCACGAAGGAACCTACGTCCCCGTTGAGGAGTCCACGAAGGACCAGGTTTAACAACCCTTATCTCACCAAGTTTACCACACGGGCCTAACTTGGTTCTTCCACTATCACAAAGAGTGAATACAAGATTCGTTGGGGCTTCTCACAATCTGAGGCTCCCAACACAAATACAATCACAAATCACAAAGATTGACTCAAGCTACAGATCACAAAGATTCACAAAGTGCAAGAGATCAAACCGAGAGCCAAAGAGCGGTGTTCTTCCTCTTCTTCACCTCACTAAACCCTAATCCACACAAGAATTAGTTTTAGAGGGAATGTAGGCAAGAAGGAGGCTTTTGGAGGCTCAAGGTTGCTGTGGTGGCGCTAGGGTTTCAACTTTCTCAAAGGTTTTTTATTTTCAAATGAACTCAGTGGTCCTCTATTTATAGAGGTCCCAAGCCCATACTGCTGACTTCAGCAGATGGGCAGACTAGTCCGACCTACAGCCCGGACTAGTCCGGCCTAGGGGACCACTGACGTCCCTGACAACTGTCGCACTGCGCGGCAAGCGTCACACTATCCGCCAAACTTCAAATTCAAACGGTCACTACAACAACGGACTAGTTCGGCCCTCACCGAACTAGTCCGATCTCACACAGAACCTTTTGTTCCGTGTGAAAAAGGACTAGTCTGAAGACCACGGACTAGTCTGGCCCCCAGGGCGGACTAGTCTGGCCTTCCCAGACTTAGTCTCTGAAGCACCGACTTCTCTCACACCCGGACTAGTCCGGCTCCCAGGGCGGACTAGTCCGATCTCAGTCAGGACCTCTTGGTCCGGACCAAAACGGACAAGTCCGTGGTTTTGGGACTTAGTCCCCAGAACCCACTCCACGACTACCCAGACTAGTCTGTCCCACTACGGACTAGTCCGAACTCAGTCAGACTCGGACCCTTCTGGTCCGGCTGAAAACGGACTTGGCCGGCTAGGGGCGGACTAGTCTGACCACCTGCACGGACTAGTCCGGCCCTACTGCCAGACTCCTTCCAACTCTTTTCTCTCAATGGGTTTGACCTCTAAACCGCTTTGAGCTCCCAACTTGATCTCAATGCACTTTACACACACATCCTCACACGTAATTGGCTAGTCCAAACTCAACACACTAGAAACCCTAGTTTCTCCTTTTCGAGTTGACATAGCCGTTTTCATCCTTTTCGTTTTTGAGGGATTGTGCTTCCACCTGAGTCCACACATATGCTTAAGATCACTAAGCTCATTAGTCACTTAATTGTCATCATCAATCATCCAAAACCCACGGGGATCCTAGATGCACTTTCACTTACTCGCAAGGATTGAACCGGGCAACATCTGCAGCCTCTCCTACGTACTGCCCACCATGGTATGGAACCCATCTTGAGTCCCTCCTAAAATTTTTAGGAGAGAACGGAGAGAAGGTGTAGTAAAGGGAGAAAAAAGAAGAACGGGAAGAAGAAAACCAACCACTTTTATATTTATTGTTTGGATTCATCCCGGGATGGAGCTTAATCCCATTTTATGCAAACACATTTCAAATTGGAATTTTTTTGGTTATTATACATTTATAAAAACAATTAAATATAAATAACCAACGGTTTTGAAAATTTTCAAAACTAACCCACTATCATGAGTGTAACAAACGAAATGCCACATGTGCTACGCATTTCGTTAGTGTCACAAACAAAATTCTGAGTAGCGTGGGATGCGGCAAAAGATTAACGCACGCAAGGGGCCTACAAGGAATTTTGTATGTGGCACATACGAAATTTGGTGAGGTGCGAATTTCGTACGTGACTCACGCGAGATTCTCTGTCGTTTATCGTTTGTATCACGGACGAATTTCGTGTCCTTTAAATGTGGCGCGTATCTTCTCTTCTCCCGTCGCTCGCTCCGCTCCCCTTCGCAGCTCAGTCCCGGCCGCGCCCACTCCCACGCTCCCTGGTGGGAGCGCTGCCTTCGGCGCCGTCCCAGCGGCAAGGAGCAGTCGCTCAGTCCGACTCTCGGCTCCTTCAGGCAGCCGATGTTTGAAGTTTTTTCCTCTTTTAGTGTTGTGATTTTATTTAATGTAATGCTAGTTCTATATTATTAGATTATTTTTATATTATGGTAATTGTAGATTATCCATGATTTATTGCATGATCATTTTAGCTAATAATAATACAATGATAATTGTGAAGTAGTGATGTGATGATATTAAGTAGATTAATAATACTTGTTTTGTACCACAATACGTTACAATAATACATGTTTTTGTAAAATTCGATATTTAATAATGGCATGTTAATAATTAGATGGCTCCATTTATGTGTTAAATGATTGCATGTTAATGGCAGTATTGTATATTATTACGAAATAATGCATATTATTACAATAATTGTAGAAACAATACCATATTATTACTTTAGCGATATTATTAGTAAATAATACTAATATAAAAAATAAGGTATCATGTGATTGCTTTTATTGTGGAAGCAGTAGCATGTGATCACTAATTTTTTATTTATTCTAATAGGAATGTCGGAGAAGTTAGTATTTCGTATATTCTATGGAGAAGGCACGATTGTGTATGACTCAAATGAGATTCATTTGTCTGGATTCACATTGTGTGACAGAGGCATAACAAGAGCAAATGAGAGGACATTTAGTGGTGTCGAGAACTTGATGAAAACCTTTACCATTGATGCACAACAGCATCAGTATCGCGCAAGAGATAGATTTTACTGGGATTTTATTGTTATTAACGGAACACGGAATTGGAGGAAGTTTTGTATATATGGTTGTGGAGTGGGGGTGGCCTCTAGTGCTTTTTGCACTCAGTAGCAACTTGGGTAAACCATGCTCGCTCAACTTTAAATTCAACTAAGGTGTGTTAGAGCAGACATGCGTTACATGTTTAATGCAACGTATACACACTATTTGTATCACAAAACTTATGTTTTCGTTCTTAAATAGGTGGACTTTGCCTTGTATATCATAGTAGTAGAGAGGCATAAAACTTACACCTATTTTTTGAACTCTGTAATTTTTCTTTTTGTAGTCACCGAGATTTTTTAATATGATCAATATCTTCAGATCTTTTAATGTCACAAAAATGTTTCTTCGTATTATGGCGCTATCTATTTTTTATAATTATCTCCAAAATCAGTGTGATGTATATAAACGTGATAAAAAAATCATCGTATTGCGTAATAAAATATTCAAATACTCTTGAATCGAAATACTAAACATATATGTACTTTATTGAATTCATAACTTCACAAGATATTCTCCGATTCATACTCTGTCAATTTCTACCAAATCATTCTCTAAATCTTCATAAAGTACCGTTTAAAACTGATTAACTGCAGTGGGAAATCTGAAGTGCGTGAATAGCGTTTGTACCATGGACGAAGGTACTGTGCACTTCGTCCGTGGCATGTACCAAATGATGTGGTGCATTCAATATCCATAGTGGCACTGCAGTTCATGACGTGGCGACGACAAAAATTGAATTTTGTACATTACACACGAAATTCGAATTTCATCTATCAACTAACGAATGTGGGTCATTTTTGCAATTTTTTGATTTCGTAGGTTCTTTATATTTTTTAATTCATATATTAATAAAAAATTCTCTTGAATTTGCGATAACTAGTTGGTGAATACCCCCTCCAACAAAAAAAAAACAACTTCATTCAATGCTTGATTTGTCATTGTGATGAAGTCATCTCACTAATGTCAAGAGGTTCTTGGTTCGACGCCGTCTCTCCGCACTGCACATTGCGAGAGTAAGACTGGCCTCGTATAATCCTTTCCCAGACTCCATCTCGCGTGAGAGCTTCCACATCAGGTCTGTCCTTTATTCAATGCTTGATTTGTCATTGTGATTTTCACAAAGTTAATAACATGTTATTCACGTTTCACTTTGTATATGCTTATTGCGAGTTTGGACTTGCTTTCTCATGCTGTCCAAGCAAATAGGCCTTCCCATTGCAAGTTTTATTTCCAAAAAACCGTGGCTTTCATTAATAAGCGAGCTGAAAGATACACGTACGAGTAGTACACAGTGTTACATTGTTACCATCTCTATCTCAAAATACTTATCACTCACTAGTTTATTTTTTAACTTGAGAGTGACAAGTAATTTAGGATGAAAGAAGTAAATGTAAAATAAAAAATAATAGCAGATACACAATCGAATTTGAAACGGCAGGGCGTCTTGATTCTGCCATCCCAGCTCTGATAGACAGAGCAGACTCCTGTACCCCACTTAAATTGGCTGATAGGCAAGAAAATCAGACATCTAATGTATACTTACTCCATACTAAAAAATTTATCGACGACGACTAGAATACAACTGAGATATGATGCAATCGTGTAATCAACTACTTTCACTCATTGGATCTGCACCTTAAAGTTGTTCAATTTTTTTTTTACTTAACTCGTACTCAGCAGGAGGAGGTTAAGTACTCGAAGTGTTTAAGTAAAAAACTTGAGCAACTGTAGAATGTAAATTTATTGATTGGAGATCATTGATTACACAATTGCATCATAGCTTCGATTGCATTCTATTTGTTGTCAAGTTTATCATCTTTTAGTTTATTTTTGAACTAAATGATGATAAATTGTTAAGGATGAAGAGAGTACTCCGCACCCTGTCTGCCCGGTTGAGGCTTGGTACCGCTGCCCAGTTGATAGTTGTAACCAGATTTCCTTCACCATTGGGCACATGACGAAGAGATGCTCTATCGTTTCAAGGTTGCGTCTGCATAGGACAGAAATATTCATTGCAAGCTTGAATTCCATACATGCAACGACATAGAAACACAATGCTATCTTTTAAAGAAAATCAACGCAGAAGAGCTCCGTGAGAGGCCTTGCCGCTGCAACAGCTGCAAGCGCAATCTCGTTCAAAATGAATTAAAATTCTTGTTCTAAGTGAGAAATATTTTGAGATGTACAAAGTAGTTTGAACGGTTAAATTATGCTTGCAGTTTAAGAGGTGGACCAATGGGCTATGTACGACTGGCTGGGATTTTTTGAGTCGGGTCACACTTGTGATACCTGAACAAGAAGAGCTGTTTTTCAGTTTAATCAAGAAAATTGAGCTACAATATTATACTGTGCTTTTCCAGCTGCTCATAAAGCAATACTCTTTTGGCCATTTCGAGCCTTTCATAACAATGCTCTTTTGTGCTTTTCTAGTTTGGTTGATATGCTTAGTTAACACCCTCTTTGTGGACGCGATCTAAGTGACAACTAAGCTCTTCTGGGGAATAATTCGTCTTAGAATATAGTCGCGTCTATAAAGATACTAGGTCGAAGCTACTCCTTATTATATGATCATAAAGTAAAGGTACTTATTATGATCTCATTTCCAGATTGTAAAGCTTCAGAAACAGCTGCTTTACACGGTCTTTTCTCTCTTGACTAACTAATAAAGAGATGAGAATATGGTACCGCGCGACAACTGCTTGAACTTCCTCTGGAACCGTGTTGATGATTTTTTTTATTAATATACCTTTTAAAAAACAATTTAATATAAATAACATCCGAATTTGAAAAATTTATAAACTAACCCAGATTCATATGTGACTCATACGAAATGACACGTGGGCCACAAATTTCGTATGAGGCACATACGAAATTGACGTGGCGTTTCACGTTGTCATGCGGTTCCCAAGGCGGCAGACCTGTTTCCTAGGCCGAGAGAATCTCGTATGAGCCTCATACGATATTCGCCTCCGGTGGGAATTTCGTATGAGCCACATACAAAATTTGCCGAGATGTGGGGCCCGCACAAACCGTCGTATGTGTCACGAACGACTGTTGTCGTCGTTAAAACGCGCGGTTCCTTCTTCTTTCTCGGCACTCAGTTGCTCGGCCGCCGCCTCCACCCCGCCGTGCCCCCGCCGCTTGGCCACCGCGCCCAGCTTCGCCTCCCGCTCGGCCATCTCCGCCGCGCCGGGCTTCGGCACCGCTCGGCTGCGCTACATAGGCCTCCGTTTTCGGTACTTTCTATTGCTCTAGTTTGTATTTTTTATTCCTCTAGTTTTAAGCTTTGTGATTAAATACATTTCTATTCCTCTAGTTTGTATTTTCTATTCATGTTTAGTGCTATTATCTAATACGTATTTTAGTAGTACTTATAAAATGATTTGTTAGTTTTGGACTTGTTAATAGTGCTTATTCCTATGTTATTTTTAGTTGTTCGTAATTGTAGAAGTAGAGAATGGAAATGTTATTCGTAATTCGTAAATGTTACAAGAGTGCTATGTTAGTTTTCTATGCAACATAATTCGTAAATGTTACAACAGAAATGTTAGTTTTCTATGCAATGTTTTACATAAATTTTATTTTTAGATTTCTATTTATTTTTAGGGTGTAGAAGTAGAAGTAATATCCTGTATTTTTATTCGTAGTGTTATTTTTATGTTTCTATTTGTTTTTAGATAATAAGACCATGTGAATAGACATTTTTAATATGCTATTACTTTTATTTTAGAAGTAATAGTATATGATAGATTTGGTTTTATAAATTCCAATAGGAATGTCAGAGAAGTTAGTGTTTCAGATATTTTATGGAGAATGCACAATTGTTTATGGCTCTAATGGGTTTGATTTGTCTGGGTTCACGTTGTGTGATGGAAGGATAACAAGAGCAAATGAGAGGACATTTAGTGGTGTCGTAGATTGGTTGATGAAAACATTTAATCTTGATCCACAATAACATCAGTTGATATTGAAAGGAATGATTAATCGTGCAAGAAATGGATTTTATTGGGATTTGATTGTTATTAAGGGAGCACAAAATTGGAGAAAATTTGTAAATTTGGTTGTGGAGCGGGGTTGGCCTCTAGTGCTTCTTGCGCAAGCGGAAATAAAAGAAGTAGAGATTGCAGCGGAAGCTGTTGAAGCAAACAGTGTGGAAAATGATGTAGGAATGGAAGAAGGTGGAGAGAAAACTCGATACATATACAAGCACGTGGTGTGGCGGATGAAGGAGAGCACATCGAGAACATAGTTGAACAAATAAAGATCAAAGATATGGAACACAAAAATGTTCCAGAAGTTGACTCTTCTGATGATGAGAATGAGAATGATATTGTTGTTCCTGCAGAGTGGAACAATCTGATCCCGAGTAATTTATCAGCTATAGAAAAGTATTGTGGCTTATCGGGATACATTGAGAATCAGTTAACACAAGGAGATATTTTTAAATACAAAGATAGTTTGAAGGATGCAGTAAAATATTGGTCACTGTCTGTGCAGAGATCATTTACAGTTTACAAGTCAAGTAAAAAATATTATGATGTGAAATGTGTGTTCTCAAGTTGTCCTTTTCGGGTCCATGGTTTTGAGGAGAAGTGGACGAAGCTATGGAGAGTATCAAAAATGATTGATCAAACATGCGAGTTGCATCAATTGGAGAAGTGCAATAGTGCTTTGATATCACAGTTTATTGCGAATCACATGTACTCCCGAATTGTGGATAACATTCGGTTTGAACCGAAATCAATAATAAACACTATGAGGAGGAGTTCAAGTACACCATAAGTTACTCCAAAGCGTGGAAGGCCAAACAGAAGGTGATTGAGCAAAGATTTGGTTCATTTGAAGCTTCTTACGAAAACCTTCCAAAGTTATTGCAGACCATCTAGGAGAGAAATGTTGGTACTTATTGTGACATTATGGATGTGTCGAACAGAGGTATGCTTGAGAAATTGTTTCTCCATCGTGCATTCTTTGCATTAGGTCAATGTATTGATGCATTCAGACATTGCAAGCCTATCATTTGTATTGATGATACTTTTTTAACTGGAAAGTACAAAGTTCAAATTCTAACAGCTATTGCAGTTAATGGGAACCAATAGGTATTGCCTGTAGCTTTTGCTTTTGTCGCAAGCGAGAACACTGAGAGCTGGTATTGGTTTCTAGTCGGGTAGATGGATGTAGTGCAAGAACATCCTGATGTTTATCTGATACACGATCGTCATGCTGGCTTGCTTAAAGCAATATCATATTTGAAACATGGTTCCTCTGAACGTGGGAAAGAACCTTATTAGACAGACATTCAATCAAAATATTGCATGAGGTATTTAGGCGCCAAATTTTTCAGTCACTTCAAGAACAAACAACTTATGAATTTGTTCAAGATGTTGTGTAATCAAAATCAAGAGAGGAAGTTTATTGCTCTATGGCAACGTCTAGACGAATTGACTATGATACAAGCTGAGGCGTCCACAAGCAGAGACAATCCTAATGAAATATCTGTTCCAACTGTAGTCTCATCAAGCCAAAACTTCTATAGTTGGATTCGACGCGAACCGAAAGACAAGTGGTCTTTGTTATACGACACTTATGGTGCTAGGTATGGCATCATGACAACTAATTTAGCTAAGGTGAGATCCTTCTTTGACATTACTTCTATTAATTTTTATTTAATCTTCTATATTTTATACATGCTAATGCAGTGGTACTCATTACAGATATACAACTGGGTGATACACGGTTTAAGAGGATTACCTTTGGTTGCTATTGTCGAGGGCATTTTATATGGGACATGCAAGTACTTTCGTGAGCGCTACATAACTGCAATTTCAGAAAGGAATGATGTCAATTTGGCTTATTTACCCTACATGTGCAAGTTCATGCACAAGAAGATACAAAAGGCCAGGGCCGGCTCTAGCTTCTTGAGGGCCCTAGGCGAAGCGGGCGGCATGGGCCCCTAAGGATTACATGCATACATATATAAATATGACTATTTTTACATGTAAAAAATTTAAATAAAATTTTAGTTTAAGATATCTAATACTAAATATTAAACTCTTGATCAATATAATATTACTATAGAAAGACAAAAATGTATTAAAATAAGTACTCTTTTCATTTAAAATACTTATCGTCTTTTTATTTATTTTTATACTAGAAAACGACGAGTATTTGGGGACGGAGGGAGTATGTATCCTAGCATTATTGCATTATTACCTCAAATAGTTCTAAATTCTAATAATTTCATTGATATTAACACTTGAATGCTTCGTAATAAAGATTTTTTGAACATTTGTAGAAGACTTCAGTCCAGCGAGGTCACTGTAGCGTGATTGAGTCCCGCAGGGGCACCACCTTCCATCCTAGTACGATGCTCTTGGCTCAGTTGAATGCCGCCAGCGTCCGGTAACCATCATCGGTTCCAGTGGTCTTCACAGCCGCCTGCCATGCAAACACGATCCTATCACCCTGATGGCTCGTACACTTGTATGCCCACTCTCCAGATAAATCCAGTAGATATAAACTACATGACAGGCCTATGCAGTCTATTAATCTTGTATTAATTTTTTAATCCCAGCAACTAGTGAAGCAATATTGGACCCCCCTTGCAGCGTGGGCCCTAGGCGGTCGCCTCTCCCGCCTAGGGCCAGAGCCGGGCCTGCAAAAGGCCGCATTTCATCGTGTGCGACCTATGGGAACTGCGGAGCACATGTTTGAAATTATGTGTAGGGACAAGAATCGTCGTGGTGCTAACCGTGAGAGAGGTATTCAACAGTGCATTCATCGTCGGGATGATTGCACGTGCACATGTATGAAGCCACAACTCTTTCATAGGCCTTGTTCTCATGTTATTGCAGCTTGCTCATTTACCAAGTTAACATCAAGTAATTACGTATCCTACTACTTCCAGAAAGAGGTTCTTTTGAGTACTTGGAATGCAAAGATATATGGGTTTGCTACCAAAGGCACATTTACCACGGATCCAGGACCAGACGCTCTGCGAGGACCTGACACCAAGCGGTTGAAACAGAAAAGAGGTCGTCGCAAGATTCATCGTATCAGAAATGATATGGATGAGTCCGAAATTGGCAGATTTCAAGGAACATGAAGCAAGTACAACCAAACTGGACATAATTACAAAAATTGTATTTCAAACATTGAGGCAAATGTGGTTGACATTGGACCTCCTGGGAATCCTAAGGACGGCCGACGTCCTCGTGCACGCCACACAACTATGTTTAGGGATAGCAATGCTATTTGATGTGCATCGTTATATTTAGATGTGCTACATTATGTAATATCTTATTATTATGAACTATGAATTTGTACGTGTACGTTAAGTGAAGTGTGTTGTATTGAACATTGACATATGCACTGTTATGAATATGTTGTTCATGTCTCTTATTTGAATATGTTGTCCACATCGTTCATTTGAATATGTTTTTCATGTTTTTCATCCTATTAATGTTTCCTTGTCATATGTAGGTATGGCTGCAGAACAAGGACAGTGTCCTAAGTTACTTCTGTTTCGCATTGATATAACTCACGGAGGTTTCCGACTTTGGTGAGGTGAGGATCTGCCCGTTCTTTGTCCTCAGCTAACTTCCAAGTTTTGGAAGATAGACGATAGATGGATTCACAAGTACGTTCTTCTGTTAATATGATAATAAAAAATATTTTATCATTCTGTAGATATTAATTTATTGCTTGGTATGAAACAGGTTGAGTGCAGCTGGGCTGCTTCTAATATGTAGGATGCTTGAGGAGAGACCGTATGATCGGGATGATCGAAAGTACCATTTCAGCCTCGACAGAGCCCTGCTGTCAGCTTTGACAGATTGTTGGAGGTCAGAGACCCACACGTTTCACTTGCCGTGTGGAGAGACGACCGTCACACTGGAGGACATGTCTTTCTTGTTGGGTCTTCCTATCGTAGGTGCCCCTATTTGCGCCTCTGAGGACTCCCCCACCTGGCGTGCAGAGATGTCCACGCGGTTTTAAGATGTGGCATGACATCCTGCGGCTGACCATGTTTCTCCACTTCACAACGACTAGCACTATGGTCCGATAAAGAAGTGGTTGACGTACTACGAGGTAATGTTTCATATTATTTAAGTGTTATTTCGATGCAAATGGACCTTGTAATGTTATTATGTAATTTAAATGAAACTTACACTTTTTTGTTTTCATATTGTAGGTGGATACTATGCATTCACACGCCGATGATGCCACTGTTACTAGATAAATAGAGGCATACTTGTTGTGGTTGTTTGGTACGATTATGTTCACCAACACGCACAGTGACTCCATGGACAGGCACCTGATTCTGTTTGCTTAACAGATAGCGGAGTCCACACCACAGGAGATGCCTCAGTACAGTTGGGATTCAGCTGTGTTGGCAGCCACATACAGAGGACTTTGTGACACTTGCACGAAGGCTCGAGGTAACGCAACACTAGCTGGTTGTTCTCTACTTCTACAGCTATGGGTATACGAGCGGTTCATGATAGGTCGGCCGCAAGTGCACCTGACACCATACGATTGTGATGAGTATGGTGAGGCACTGGATGACGGTCCTACGATGGGTACTTTTTCGGTGCGCCAACAGGTACAGTAATATTTTAAGTGCACTCATATTGTTCACGATTACAATAATATAGTAATGTGACATAATTTGTTCTTTACGCAGCGTGAGTGGAGTAACAATCAGATGCACAAGGTGTACCAAGGGTTCGTCAATGAGTTTGATCGGTTAGATGCGGACGAGGACGTGCGCTGGACACCGTATGATATGGAGGAGCACGACCGCCGAGCACTGAGAGGACTTGTGTATCTGTGCTACAGAGACTCGGATTACTGGCTTACAAGGAAATCGCTGGTGTACGATATCTACGTGGAGGAGTATGCACCACACCGAGTGTTGCGTTAGTTTGGCCTACACCAGACATTTTCAGTACTTCCACATTCTATTGTGCCTTCTGCAGTGCATACATAAGTAATTCCCCTCATAACTCTTGAAAACATTATTTCTGAAATATTAATGTATTTATTTGTCCTGTAGGTATTGCCGTAAGGGTACCTCCGCGCCGGGACTTTGGTTACAGTGCATGCATCCGTGGCTCCTACAGTGGACGGATGTCTTACATGAGGTTGTTCAGGAGACACGACCGTTCTCACAAGCCGTTTACAAGGAGTACTTACAGTGGTTTCTTCCTCAGCACGAGTTGTTCTCGCACACACACCAGTCGAGCGACAGTCGCACATACCGTCAGTGACAGATACGTATCTGCGTCATAGAGATGAAACTTCTTCAATGGCGATCAACACTTTAATATGTTATTTTCATTAAGGGTTACTAATTAATTGTTGTACGACCGATCACTTTGCACTTGTGAAGATGAATCGGTTCTGTCAGATTCTTGCGGAGTCCTCAGCTGGACTACAACGATTGAGGCAGGGGATATCGATGAGTTCATCAGAGATGGTGCACATGCTGCAAAAGATATACAACCACACGAAAGAGGGTCTGAAGTTGGCTTCTTGTGCACAGTCATGTGCACAAGACACTACAATTCCGACCGCACGTAACGTTAGGCATCCCAGCACAGCAGGTACGTAATTATTAGTAAACTTCACATATTTTCACGAAACTAATATATCTGTTCATATATCTTCTGCAGGGACCTCCACACAGGTACCTACTTCGGTTGCAGGCCCGTCCACGCAGGTACCTGCTTGGGTCCTAGGCCCATCCACACAGGTGTCTGCTTGGGCTCTAGGGCCTTCCACACAGGTACCTGCTGCTTGGGCTCCAGGCCCATCCACAAAGGTACCTGCTGCTTGGCCCCCAGGCCCGTCCACACAGGTACCTGTTTGGTATTTTCCAGACCTGTCGGCACAGATACCTTCATGGGTTCCTTCTTCAAACTTGGCTTGCCTGTCCACGCATGTGCCACACATGGGCGCAGGTATGACGTGCAATGATTATGCTACTTAAGTACATAATGGACACAATGAACTTGCTAACTATATATTTTATGCCAATGCAGAAGAGGGCATAACAGACTACGATACTACGCTTTCTGGCTCGTAGACGCACCACGGCAGTTCTCCAACTTCACCTTTACAGATCGACGACTTCCTGGTGGACGTGTCACAGCAGGATACAGTTCCTGCATCGCAGTTGGATGGTGCTCCCATTCCGACTCAGCCTTCACAGCAGTTTGAGACACTCGCGTCTGTTCAGCAGCGACGGAGGAGGGCGACTCCTTCGCGTGTGTCTTACGATCGGGCTCATGTGAATGTAGCGCGTAGGTTCGACAACAAGCGTGGTAGACGTTAGTAACATGTACCCATGTATGTGTGTGTTATATTGCAGAAGAACTATGTTATATTTTCTTTATGCACTATATCTTTCATCGTGACAATGCACTTTATCGTGTTAGGCGAATTTTATCCACGACATCAACAGATACATGCCAGACGAATCTTGTACATGAAAAGAACGACATTGCACTTTATCGTGTCAGATGAATCTTATCCACGACATTAATAGATACATGTCAGGCGAATCTCGTACAAGAGAAAAATGACATTACAGGTGAATCTCGTACAAGAGAAGAATGACCTTGTACTCATCGCCCTATATAAATACGACTACTCGTGCATCCTTGTGTTCTTCACACCAACAATGATGAGTAGAGGTCGAGGTAGGCGTGGAGGTGAAACAATGGCGAGTACAAGTCGTGGTACGCGAGGAGGTGGAAACTTTAGAGCAGTGCCTGAAAATTACTTGATGGGAGATCCAACTTGGTGTGAACCACCATTAGATGAGTTCCCGCTTTTTACTAAGAGTGATTTTAGCCCGTTTAATCCACTACGACCATATGATGGCAACAAACAAGAGTGGCATAAATGTCGTTGTGACCTGGATTGTATTGTCGAAATGATGGACAAAGGAGACGACAGTGATCGTCGTTTCTTTCGTGAAACTCACATGAAACTTATCCACGACATCACCAGGTCCGTGGCAGGCGACTCTCATACAAGAGAAAAACAAAATTGCACTGCTCCATGTCAGGCGAATATCGTACAAGAGAAAAACGAAATTGCATTGCTCCATGTCAGACCACGTGAAATGTCAGTTCACACTTATACATATCAGGGATGAAATTTCTCCTACACTAGGTCCATACACCATCATCCATTCGTCTCTATAACACTCACCCCGGGAACGGCTTCAACACACACCCACTACAACCATTCCATATACTTTAGTACCATGGACGAGAACTCACCACCCACAAATAGAGAAAAGGTTCCAATCCCCGAGGGATTACAACCTCCAATGTGTTTCTGTGACACTGATTGTAGGTTTGTAAGATATCTTCGACCTGGTTACTCGTATGGTTGCCGGCTTTGGATGTGCGACAACTACGAGTACGATCCTCCTCACAGGACGTGCCCATTTCTTTCAGGTGGTAGAAAACAGGTAATATGCAACATTATTTCTGTTTTATGAATGCTATACAATCTAATCTTTTGTACAAAAACTTGTGCAATCGCCACCACCTCTTTGCGACTTCAGGAACTACATCGACCAGGAACAATCGGCAGAAGACGCTGAGGAGGTTCAGAAAATGGCTCGACATGCATATTGGAAGTTCAAAGAAGAAATAGAGTGGGATGAAAGAATAGAGCAAGAGAGGAGGAATAGAGCTGCACAGGAGGAGCATCGTCACAAGAGGCAAGAAGAAATTTGATAATGGAGAGCAGAGTGTGATCACAAAGCTGCAGAGGAGGAACGCGTCGCAGCACAAGCACGAGGAGGTAAGCGAGAACGCATGCGAGAGAGCTCGTCGCGCAAAAGAAGCCGGTCCGGATGCTTTGCGTAAGGGAAAATACACCCGTTGCACTCAGTAGCAACTTGGATAAACTATGCTCAGCATTTAATTCAACTAAGGCGTGTTAGGATTAGATCGACGCATCTTAAGTGTGTCGTACACACGCCATTTGTATTACCTATTTTATATTTTCTTCCAAAAATATGTGTACGTATGTTTTGCCTCATGTACCGTAGTAGTAGAGTGGCAAATAACATGCACATATTTTCAGAACTGTGTAATTTCATTTGATATAACCGCCGCCGAGCTTTTAAATTTTAGTACAATTAATTGTATAATTTTCCAAACTATGCATTTGTTATCGCTATATGATTTTAAAAAAATTGAAGCTCCTATTAAACTCCTGTAAAATATATTCATAAATTATTTTTTATACTCAACAAAACTTACATTACAATAACTTTTATGAACGTTTCTACCAATTCTAACTCCAAATGTTTCTAAACAAAAAATCAAAACTGAATACATTTTACAAATGTGCAGAAACGTGATCGTATTGTCTAATAACACATGCAGTTACTATTGTTTCTACATACTAAACATATAGGAAGTTCATTGAATTCAAAACTTCACAATGTATTCTCTATTTTATACTTCAGAAATTTCTAGCAAATTGGTCTATAAATTTTTATAAAGCTTAGTGTAAAATCCATTAAAAGCAAAGTCAAAACTGGGCTCGTAGGAATGTCGTACGTGCATCTTATGAAGCTATTGTTCACTTCGTATGAGGCACGTACGAAATTCATGCGTGCCCATTTCTTCCACCGTGGACAGCGTTTTCTCCACCGTGGCACGTACCAACTTACGTAGCATAGACGAAATGAGCATTTCGTAAATGCCTCATACGAAATACGAATTTCATATGAGACACGATAGTGAGTCATTTTGTCCAATTTCATATTCCGTAGATTATTTATTATAAATTATTTTTAAAAGATATATTAATAAAAAAATCCCGTGTTGACAACAGCTGGGCTTAACACGGGCGTGCACACGACTATGAACATATGCGGAGCTGCACGCTTCGGCAACTTCGTGCTTAATTTCCTGGTATTTTGCTAGGGGTATGGCACGGCAGCCCCGACATTTACCTACATACAGCCATGAAAAAAAAAATATGCACGGTTGATCTCCGTTGACTCTGTCCAACGCGGATACCCTTTTTTTGCGGCAATGGAGTTGGCACACCTGCTCCTTCTCGCTTGGAGTTTTTCTGCTCGTTCTCTAGCTTGATAGCAGCCTGCATCAACTTTAAGTACGCACTTCCTTCATTATCGTTTTATAGTTTAAAAATAGACTACAAAACGACAATTTTTTAGATACGGAGGGAGTACAAATATAACAAGTCTCCATCGGCAGAGTTGCCAAGCAAAACGCGGGAAATGTGTAAGCACTACAGGAATATCGATCACTTACGTCGGCCAGAGCAACTTACATCGGCTGGCCGACGTAAGTAAGTAACTTACGTCGGTCCCTGGTAGCCGACGTAAGTATATGGACCGACAGTAATAAAAATTACCCACGTCGGCCTCGGCCCATAGCCGACGTAAGTTAATTGGCCGACGTAAGTTAAGCCTAACTTACGTCGGCCCTGACGTTGGCCGACGTAAGTAAGTCGGGCCGACGTAAGTAGTTGTTTAACCTAACCGCGCGAGCGGTGCGCACTCTCATTTCACGCGCGCTCTCCTTTTCCCAACCGACGCCGCCGACCCGAGCCGCCGCCGCCCCGCCGCCGCCGCCCCGTCGCCGCCCCGCCGTCGCCGCCCGGCCGCCCGACGCCGCCCGGCCGCCCCGCCGTCGCCGTCGCCGCCCGGCCGCCACAAGCAAGGTAATCCCTCCTCTCCCCTCCCTCCTCTCCTCCCCGACCCCCCCACCCCACGGGCCGCCGCCGCCCTGCCGCCGCCGCCGCCCTGCCGCCGCCGTCCACCTCCCCATCCCGACGCCGCCCTCCCCGTCGACCTCCCCTCCACGGCCGAGCGCCCCCCCTTCCCCTCCCCTCCCATCCCGAGCCCCTTCTCTCCCCCTCCTCCTCCCCAATTTAATTGATTAATTGTTTAAATTCTTAATTGTTTGATTGATTAATTGTTTGATTTCTTAATTGTTTAATTGCTTAATTGTTTGCTGAAATTGTTTAATTGCTTAATTTAAATTTGCTGAAATTCCTTAATTGTTTATTAAATTATGCTGAAATTATTTAATTGTTTAATTGTTTGATTGATTATTTGCTTAAATATGCACGACCGTCTTGCCGGCCGAAGCGACCGCCGGCTCCCCTCCACGGCGAGCGCCGCCCCGCCCCGGCCCCTTCCCCTCCTCCCCTCCCCTCCTCCCCTCCTCCCCTCCCTAACCGCCGGCTGCCCGGCCCCGAGCGCCACCGCCGCCGATTCCCGGCCGACGCCACCGCCGCCTTCCCGGTCGACGCCACTGCCGGCTCCCCTCCACGGCGAGCGCCGCCCCGCCCTGGCCCCTTCCCCTCTTCCCCTCCCCTCCTCCCCTCCTCCCCTCCCTAACCGCCGGCGGCCCGGCCCCGAGCGCCACCGCCGCCGCTTCCCGGCCAACGCCACCGCCGGCTCCCCTCCACGGCGAGCGCCGCCCCGCCCCGGCCCCTTCCCCTCCCCTACTCCCCGACCGTCCCCTCCTCCCCTAGCTCCCCGACCCGGCCTCCCCTCCTCCCCGACCCCCTCCCCCTAGCTCCCCCGGCCCTCACCGCCGGTGGCCCGACCCCGAGGAGCGCCGCCACGGCTTCCCGGCCGACGGCACCGCCGCCTCCCCCTCCCCCTCCCCTCCACGGCGAGCGCCGCCCCGGCCCCTTCCCCTCCCCTCCCCGACCCCCTCCCCTGGCCCTCACCCTTCCTGACCGCCGGCCCGGCGCCGATCGTCTCCCTCAGCAACGTAGACGACTAGATGACATGACATAGATATCTTGCAGCCCTTCCCGGCCGACGCCACCACCGCACCGCTGCCTCCCCCTCCCCCTCCCCTCCACGGCGAGCGCCGCCCCCCTTCCCCTCCCCTCCCCAACCCTCCCCGACCCCCTCCCCCTCACCCTCCCTGACCGCCGGCCCGGACCCGGAGCGCCGCCCCGCCATTCCCGGCCGGCCCCGGAGCTTAATTTGCTTATTTTTGCTTAATTTACTTAAATATGCATGAGTGGTTTATTTTATTATGATTAATTTGCTTCATTATGCTTAAAGTAATTTAAAGTACCGTAGTTAACTTTCACAACACTTAATAACATATATCTGCTAATATCTTGCAATGGCAGGCTCTTGCTCGACAAAGCGGTCAGGACATCCAGATTCCTACGCTTCCGCCGCAGCAGACACCGGAGCAGGTAATATTGTCTATACCTAGGAGTTTGATTCCCTTTTCATTATGTTAAAAAGTTATTTGCATCACATTTAATCCTAATTATGATTCTTTTGCAGGGTCCCGGAACGCGTCGAGATCCCGGAGGCAGTGGAGGGGGTAGCGTGTAGACACTGGAGCAGGTGAGAAACTCTCTTTAAGTGTATCTAATCAAGCTTTAGTAGTTTTTGACCATGATAGAAATGATTAGTATATAGTGAATAAGTTGTTAGTGCTTCCATTTAACAAAAGAGCTAGTGATTATCACTGATGTTACCTTCTTATGTCGAAACTGATGTTCATTGAGTTAACAAAGGGCTAGTGCTTCCATTTAACTAGTGATATAGTACATTACTTCATTTGAAACTACATCATGCTTCCTTCTTTTGTCACTGATGTTCTTGGCCTCTTATGTTATCACTTAGTTGACATTGATGCTTACTAGTGATTATGTTTGTTTTGCAGGGATCCGGAACGCGCCGGGAAGATCCTGGAGGTAATGGAGGGGCTAGCGTGTAGCCCGGTGTAATTTATTTGGAAAATTGTGGTGTTTGTTGATGTTTTGAACCATGGGCGAACTTATATTGACTGTATATATCTGTATATATCTGTATATATTTTTTGACTGTTCTGTGACTCGCCATCGAGCGAGGTAGACAATTTCTGTTTTTAAAAAAAATCAAAAACTTAACTTACGTCGGCTATGAGCATGCCGACGTAAGTTTGCCCAGGTTAACTTACGTCAGTATGGCCAAACCGACGTAAGTTAAACCAATTAACTTACGTCGGCCTGCCCAAGCCGACGTAAGTCATCCGGTCCAGCCCAAGGCCCATCTCGAGGGTGAACTTACGTCGGCTCCTGCAGACCGACGTAATTAAGGTAACTTACGTCGGTGGCCGACGTAAGTTACCTTAATTACGTCCAAAACCCTACATCGGCTGAAAGCCGACGTAATTAAGCAAAAACCGACGTAATTAAGTTAATTACGTCAGTTTAAGCCTAACTTACGTCGGCTTTGGCCGACGTAAGTGACCGGTATTCCTGTAGTGAAGGCTGACTCCAATAACGATACCAATATGAGGGTACCGATGTGGTGATATCGGTCACGCCGAAGGTCTCCAGTTCTGATGCAAAACTGAGTGTCTCCAACAGGCGACGCAAAAACGTCGGTACCAACCGGCCCACTGCCAAAAAAAAGCACGCGCTTTGCACTGCCCGCCAAAAAAGCACGCAGCAGGACCTGCCCACCAAAAATCGCGCGCCGTCCTGCCCGCCAAAAAGCGCGCGTCCTGCACACGCGCGTTGCCTGCTCGGTTGCTCCAACAGTTATTGGTAGCCTCGTGAGAAGACCGATGTTTGCGTTACCGGCGAGCCGATACGAAAAATTCGTCGCCAACTTCGGTCATCCGTTGGAGATGTTTCCGATGCTCATCGTTACCTATTTGGAGTAGCGGTGGTGATATAGGTACTCCGTTGGGCTCAGCCTAAGTTTGACTGGTATAATGTACTTAACGGAAACCGACAGATTAACGGTTTTGTACGCTCTGGATCCTGACGTAATCAACATATACGTCGGCAAAGGTACGTACAGGTACAGTTGCTTCATGGTCAATGTCAATTGTCAAACATGAATAAATGTTTGACGTCACAGTTGACTGCCGACGAATTGCATTGCAAGCATCGTCATTGATCCTGATGAGCAGCGTAACCCCGTCAGTTTCAGAAGCGTTCATCCGATTATACTATCCATCCTGCTTGCTGCGTGCTGACACAGGCCACAGCCGCACGAAAAGTCCTCTGGCTGTACAGACTTGACCATGTGCTGTGAGATTTTGAATTGTATGTATTACATATAGGAACTGTAGGCATACGGTGCTCTACACCTCGAACTCTTAGAGATAAGGTTGATTCTAATTCAAATGTAAATTGTTTGCTTGTAAGTCACATCGGGGGCTTTTCGTCTGTTCCCGACCTTATGAACACCCAAATGCGGCCTCTAGCGAGGCATCAAGATTCCACCAAATCTCACAGACCCTGCATATGCAAACATGCATGGCGGTCGATTTGACTCTATGTACCTATATACGGAATGCTTCTAAGGGCATGTTTGGTTGCTGCCTGCATTACGTAAGAAACTTAAATAGGAGGTAAAAATAAGCAAATGTGCTCAAAAGTGATTGTTTCTGATAAGATTAAGCGAGATGTGTCCATTTCAGTGAGGATCTCACATGACTCGGTTGAACGTATAAGGAGACGCGTTACTATATAGCTCATCTTAATTAAGTAGGTATATGAGACGTGTCCTCCTCTCTAACAAACGGAAGACGCAAATCTAACAAACCATGTCTCCTATTTGCGAAAGAAATGAGACGAACTTTACAAAAATCACATCTCATTTATTTCGGTTACAGACAGACATAAACACATATCGCTAAACGAATGTAGAGCACATTCACTTGATAACTAAATAGTTATTCCTAAGGAACACGATGAACACATTCATTCATTCTGGTGCATCTCACGTTTATCTCACGTGTCTCTCCGCCTCTGGTGCTCATTTACTAATCAACCAATGCTCCTTTACTAATCGACCAACTCCAGTGCGACCACTGCCTCTGTTCGCCATCGCCGTCGTCGCCACTGTTCATGGTTGGGTTAGATATCGATTTGGCACGTAGCCGACTGAAGGAGGAGCGCTTGGCGTGGCGCAAGAACCATCCCCATGTATGTACATATGACACACCAGTCATATGGTTGTATATATGTAGCTCTGCAATGGACTGATGAACTTAACTGTAGTTTTGTTTTTCCGTATTGTTTGTTTTGGGTATTTCCAATTTCTCTGTGTTGGGTTTCTCTGCGAAGCCTGAGTTGGAAGATTTATTAAAATGGCAGTACACCGTCTACAGTAAAGAAGGGGTAAGTCATGATGAACAAGCACAATCATATGAGTATAACAATCGTCCTCTTATTAATGAATTTTCTTTGTATACTGACTGGGAAGATGGTTACTACCCTCTGACAATCTCCTTCTCAGAGGACTACCTATTGATGCCTCCAAGATGCGCCTTTCCACGTGGTTTCTTCCACCCGAATGTCCATCGCTCATCGCTCAGGAGCACTCTGCCTTGGGGTTCTTGATCAAGAGATTGTAAGATAGAGTTATTTTGCTCAAGTAATTAGTAACTATTGCCGAACATATTTGAATTGGTTTCTTCTGTTTTTCTTAAATTGATATTTCGTAGAGGTGATGGTCTGATTTTACAATCAAAACTATACTAATTGAAGTTCAGCGTTTGCTTCATTAGTCAAATGCGCCCGATATTGAAAATAATTGCTATAATCTACTTATCAAGGTTAGTAACTTTATGTTAGTGACCAACGTAGGTTATATAGCATTCCTCATTCGATATTTGTTAATTTAAAGAATGTAAATATTTTCAAGATTCAGGGGAATATAAGAGACATGTTCGAGAGCAAGCTGAACGGTACAATTTAGATTGATCGATAGGACCTTCAAAGTAATATGTTTAGAATTGAAATGTATATCTTAGAGGGCACTCAACGTGTGTGAACTATGAAATTCATTGAGTTGCAAATTATCTATGAATTGTAATGTCATGGTGTTTGTTTATCCCTAAATTCCAATTATATCCCTTAATAGCAATGTCATTGCGTTTGTTTATCCCTGCAACGGACGCTCACGATATTAACTCTGCGTGCGAGTGGCAGCGGACGCTCACAATAAGAGACGAGCTGTATTAAGGCCCATGGGAGAAGAGCTAATGCGGGACATGCCTTACCTGGGCTCGTCTCTGATTCACGCTGAAGATCTTTTGTCCCACTACGAAAAGTTAAGCGTGTTAGGCATTGCGTACAGTTGCCAGTTGGACATGCCCGTATGTGAAATATGACATCGCACCCCGCGAACAACATCTTTCGTATGTAGCGTGCATATTCGGCCACAAAATAGTGCGATACGAGCATTATATATCCCTGAATGGCAATGTCTTGCTTTTGTTTATGAGTTTATCCATGAAATTAGGACGCTCACGATGTTAACTCTGCGCGCGAGCGGCAATGGACGCTCACGATGTCGTGCGAGTGACAAAAGGGAGACGAGCAAATAAGAGACACACTTTAAACAGGTGTGTCTCTGATTTTTTACCTCCGACAAAAGGGAGACGCGCCTTACAAGGGCATGTCTCTGATTCGTACCGAAGATCTTTTGTACCACCACAAAAAGCTAAGCGTGTTGCAACGATCATATAATGCATTGCGCATAGTTGTCAGTTAGACATGCCCGGATGCCAAAGATGTTGTTCCTGGCTTCAGCAAACCGTGTCGCATTTTTTGCATACGGCGTGCCTGTTCGGCCACAAAATAATGTGAGAAGAGCGTTATATATGTACGTCTCCGATTTTTGACCTATTTTTAGGTCTCTCGCGCTCTCTGGCGAAAAATTTCGCGCAAAACTTACTTACGCTCTCTAGACCAAAGGGAGACGCGTAAATGAGAGACAGGTGTTATAGAGGCTCGTCTCTGAGTGTTACTATTTTTACCTCTCACACGCTCTCTCTCCCAACACTTGGAGAAAATTTTTAGCTCTCGCGCACTCTCTCAACCTAGAAATTGCAGCTCATGAGCATGCCGTTGCCGTCCCTCTTCCTCGACTTGCTCTTCATCAATGTCGCGTTGTGCCGTCGACTCCGACCCCGTCATCGACCCTGACCTTCGTCATTAGAGAGTTAAGCACGCTGAAGCACACCGCATCATCCCCTGTCTCCGTAGCACACTGCCGTATTGACCCCGACCTTCATGATCAGAGAGTTGAGCATGCTGGAACACACTGCCTCATCTCCTGTCTCCGGAGCACGCCGCCACCTCGACCTTGACCTCGGTAATTGGTATGAGCACGCTACCACCTTCACATATGTGGAAATGTTCTCCCCATCCACGGAGCACGTCAGCCTGCTGTCATCAGACAGTTGAGAAACCGCCGCTCCGGCGCCTCCGCCAGATCGTATCGGAGCACGCCGCCGCCTTGTCCCCTGTCCTCGGAGCACGCCGTCGCCTCGACCTTGCCCTTAGAGCGTGCATTTTAGTGATTTTATTGAATTTGAGGTTGTCTAATGAAGGGTTATCGTTAATGAAGTCATTGATCTAAAAGAAAAATTTTCATTACGGTATACATTCATCCTCCTTATGTCCAATGTAGAAGTAATGTATTTGTTTTTACCATCAATGTATATAGTGAATTATGATTCGCAAACCCTTAAAACTGCAGGAACTGTGGTTGACACTAGCATGCCATCTCAGTGAGTTTGATCTTTACCTGTGCAGTCATGCTGGAATCAAGGTAACTATGCAATAATTGGTGTTTCTCTCACGAGTTTTTGATATCAGGCTATTAATGCATCAGTGGAATGTAAATTGTTTGTCTTTTTAGGGGACAAGCACAACAACTCACTACCATGTCTTTTATGATGAGAACAATTTCTCTGTTGATGCTTTGCAGATGCTCACCAACTGTCTGTGCTACAAGTAAGCTCGGTTCTCCATTCACTAACAGTTCCATTGTTCATTACAATTGTATACCAATTTATTCCTAAGCCTTCAAATATTTGCTCTCTTATGTGACTGTTTAAGCGAATGTGACTGCAATTTGATAGTTTTTATATGATTTCAGTGATTTTATTAAATTTGAGGATGTCTCAGTCAGAGCATTAGAGGCTATAAAGGCTCATCATTAATGAAGTCATTGATCGAAATAATTTTCATTACGGTATACAAGATTAGATGATGATAGTTATAATGTGTGTAATTAGTTACTTTGTAATCAGGATGAACATGGGACATTCTTTGTTGTGTAATTAGTATACTTGATAACCACGATTGACACTTTGTTAATATTTAATTGATCAATATAATTTAAGGTGTGATCTTTTTGGCTATACATATGTTCATGTATGTGTACGTTGCTGACACTGACAATGCAGCTGTCAAATCTTTGCTAGCTCGAGGATGCAGCCGACAACCATGATAATCAGGAGTGGGGGCACCTAATAGAACACTCTGCCTGTAAACAATCTGCAGCGAGCTGTAGCAGAGATCATCTCGGATTAATTAAATAAATGAGACAGGCTTTGTTAAAGCCTGTCTTAGATCAGTAAACAAATCTGCGATGAATTGTAATAAAGCTCGTCTTAGATCATTTAATAAATATGCGACGCGCTATGTTAGTGCTTGTCTCGCATGTATGCTGATGGGCGACGTGCATGACTCACGTCTCCAATGACCCCGTAAAGAACGTTTGTTATGACTCGAAAAAAGGAGACGCGCTATCTTTGAGTTTGTCTTGCACTTAGGTTGATCGGTGACTCGTCAGCTGCTCATCTCTGATGACAATGTAATGCAAGACGCGACGACGGAGACGTACAATTTGTTTGTTTCCCTTTTTCATTTGGATACGTCTCAAATAAGCCTTTCTTACTTAGTGCAGGGTGCTGAGCCCAAGCTTCTGTAAGTTGTGCTCCGAAACAAGGCTTGGGGATGGACGGCGGAATGTCGTGTGCGATGACGTACGAGCTGCATAATCCGTCATGCACCCGGGCAAACACGAAACCAGTCACGATAGGCAAGTCTCCGGCGCGCTCTCAAGGAGGCAAATCGCGTCCAGGGCAACAACCAAACAGGCTCCGCAGATGGTGACGTTAATTTTTCTTCAGGCGCATGTGCTTTGTTTGTTAGTACTGATTGCACGGATTACTTTGCTTATCATGCATGTGGTAGATCCGTGCGCACGCTTAATTGCAATAATCTCGACCAGGACCTCCTAACCGTCTGTCATGTAATCCTTTCATCTCACAAAATTTATCGCTTTATAATCTAAAAATAAATTTGAAAGCGACAAACTTTTTGAAGAAAGGAAGTGGCTGACGACAGCAAGATACTTTATCAACGTAGCTAGTTCAGGTATCTGATATCTCAAGATGGCACTGTGTTAGAATTATTTAAGGCACCCCAACGACCTAAAAAGCTTTAATAATTCAGAATTATCATTTTTTAGGATATATATTTTTTCCAAGCAGCCTTCCCTGGCGAGGCTTGGGCTTGCTGCTGTTTACATGATCAGGGGCTTGGTACCAAAATCTCGGTGCCAGTTTGGCACGTTATGAGATGTTTTTTATTTCATACTGGCACTAAAAGAAAAAAAAAACCTATTTTGCTATACTTAAATGTCAGCTTTGTTCACTTAGTCTCTTAAGAAAATATTAGTTAAGTTTACCCAGAATTATCTAGATTGGATCAATTCATTCCCACCTAAAATTGTTCTTTTTTGTTTCTCTTTGTATGGTTTATGCTTGAAGTTGAAATTTGGTAGGATGGTAGATGATATCATACACTATTCTAGAAAATATTTCTATAGTTTTCTCATCAATTTTTCTTGCATTATTTCATCATCCAAATGAGACTTGTTTAAATGCTTTAAAATAAATAAAATTAAAATATTTTCTAATATATTATATGTTCTAACATATAATATCACCGAATTTTACCCTTGGAACTGATGTTTACATAGAAAAACAAAAAAAATCATTAGGGGTGAAAATTGAAACAATCTAAATAGTTTTGGGGTAAAAAGAACCAAAATTGAGGGTAGTAAAATAATTTTTCCTAAACTAAAAATATTTTCTTGGTGACATCAATAAAGAAAAAAATGAAGAGAGAGTACTTGTCCAAGCATGCATGTGTTTTCGACGTCGCTTGGTTTCGGGGTGTCACCCTTTTTATTTGCTAGCTCAACATGCATAGAAAGTGTCCGTCCACACGCAGCTGGAGTTAATGTTCAGGTTGAGTTGTACTTGCTGAAAATTGGAGGTTGTTTGCAAAATAAATTTCAACTGCTCGATCGTGCGATTTTTAGTCTGCACCTATCATGTACTCTCTTGGTCTCAAAAAGATTGTCGATTTGTAGTTCATTTGAACTACACAGCGATAAGATTTTTGAGAGATAAGAGTGTTGTACTTTCACACATCGGCTTTACACTGCTACTATGCACATGGCCCGACGACGCGACGTTTGTGCAACTTGTTACTACATCCGTTCTCCAGTAGGCAGTAGTTGATGTTTCACGCAAAGCAAATGAACTATTGTGAGCAGTCCGAGCGTCATCTAATTCCAAACCGAGGGAGAAGTAGTAGACCTGGGATTTGAGCCGTGCTGGGCCTATCGATCCGGTACTTTCGTGGTTTGGACCGTTTTGGTCCATAGTACGAAAGCCCGTCGTGCCTTGTCGGATCGGACTACTCGGTACGACGTGACAAAAGTGCGGCCCGAGCATGCCTCGTGGCACGATGGGTCATGCTCTGGCCTTGCCTAGTCCGAGCACGACATAATTTATTGTATTCTCCTCACTTGTCAGTGATCTATTTGAAGTGTCAAGTATTTTTTTATGATTCAGGGACAAAAATACTTAAAGATATACAAATTTACTTAGATTTAAAGGATTGTATCACACATGTCCATTGAATTTAACATTGAAAAACCTCATACATTGATGGAAACAAAAGAAACAAATAAAAAGGCTTTTTTGTCTTTTTTATATTTTGAAATTTTTTGTAACTGAATTTGATTGTGGAAATTTTACATGATAATACCAACTCCTACAATTTTTTAGAGATTTTTAAAATTTTAATTGCATGAATGTGTGTTTGAATTTTAGTGAATGACATTTATGTTATGAGCTTTGAGTCAAATGAAAGAGAATGAGAACTTACACAAGTGTGAGTGCTTCAAAATAAATTGTACAAAATTTATATGTGTAGACATATAGAATATGTACATAAACAGTAAATTTGGGTTGAATATTCTTTTTTTTTTAGATACAAAAAGTGAAGAATATGTACATTTGAATTATTTTGAGGTTTACAAAAATACACCAAATTGACATATGGAAGTTCGATGATAATGGTTTGAAGTGGTAGAGCAGATATTTTAAAGAATATAGAAATAAATCATCAGTTTTGGACCACTTTCGCGGAAATTATATAAGTTTTAAGTTTGAAAATTTATTCTAAATAAAAACAGAGGGAAACACAAGAACATGACCACATGACACATGGGAGCCACACGTCATAGACTGTGACACAATCATGCATCCGTGCCGACGAGCCAAAAACGGGTCGTGCCAGCCCAAGCACAGCCCAAAGTCTGTGTCGTGTCATGCCGCTCGACGAGCCCGAAGTAAGGCACGACACGACTCGTTTGGTAAGGTCGGGCCGGCATGGCCCGATCAACTTGCTTATCGAGCTAGGTTTTGGGCTGTGCCAAAACTCCATGCTTCGAGCTGTCCGGAATTAGCTCAGTCCAAGTCCCACCTCTAGTAGTTGGTAGAAAGACATGACATCCCATTAGGTATGGTAAACGGCATCGGCCTATCACCCCTTTCATTATTTATTTTGGTTCTTATTAAAGTTAGATAAAATTAGTTTAAATTTGGTCCAATCTAAATTCGATTTAACCCTCTATCGGTTTTTGGATCCGACAGATCTCTCAACACTACCTTATGTAGATTAAGGAGTTGTAGTTCGGTAATGGGCGCGTGGAGATTGAAGAAGGTGAAAGACAAATGTACATAGAGATTTACGTGGTTTGGGCTGCCTGAGCGTAATACCCTACTCCACGGGGTGTGTTGGTGATGTATTAAGCCTGTGAGTCTAGAAGAAGCTCCAGAAGAAGAAGCTCGTCTAGCTCAGGGAGTTCAGTAGTGGTCTGGAACCGTCCCTTGTGTATCGTCGACCAGTCCTTTTATAGTACAAGGACTGGTCGTTACAACGTTAGCCTGGCCCGACAGGTGGCCCCGACAGTTACACCGCCCCAAGAGGTGGCTGAGGCTGCGGCAGCCCCGGTGCTGGCTATCGTGGTTTTGGACGACTCATCCCCAGAAGCTCCCGTGGTAGTGTCGAACCACGGGAATGAAGATGTACCAGCAGCGCCAGCCCCGGAGGTTGAAGCTCCGGGCTTGGATGCTGAGATGTTGGACGCTCCGGTGCAAAGCCGGAGGAAGCTGCGATTTCGGCCCTAGAGCCGGATGTTGTTGAAGCTCCGGCAGTCGAGACGGTGGTTGATGAGGTCCTGGCAGTGGAGCCGGGTGTTGATGAAGCTCCAGCACTTGAGCCGGTTGTCGAGGAAGCACCAGCGGTAGAGCCGGTTGCTACAGAAGTTCCGGCTGTAGAGCCGGCCGTTGAAGAGGTTCCGGCGTCCGAGCCAGTTGCTGCGGAGGTTTCGGCGCCTGATCCTTTGGTGGTCCAAGCGCCAGTGCCCGAGCCCATGATGGTTGAAGCGCCAGCACCTGAGCCAGAGGCGGAGGAAGCGCCTGCGCCGGAGCCAGAAGTGGCTTATGCTCCGACCGACCCTTCAACATCCTCTCCGAAAGCAGTGATCCTGGAGGTGCCCTCTGCTGAGCCAGGGTGCCAAGATGAAGCGGCTAGCCCCCCGCCCAACGGGCCAGTTGTTGATGACCTGGCGGCTGGGCCTTCAGAACCAATTCCGAAGGTCAGAACTTCTGCTGCAAGCACCTCCTCGGCGGCGGCCGAGGCTATCCCGGAGGACGGTCCTAGTGCCGTGGAAGCTCAGGGGACCGCTCTCGTAGAGTGGGACCCAATTTTTGTTGCTGAAGATCCGCTAGAGCCAGCGGAGAGGACCCCAGCAGGTCCGGATTTGATCCTCCTATCGTTGTCTATCGACAACGCCTGCTCCAGTCTTCGCCAAGTCCAGTTGGCCTTCTACCATGACAGCGAGGCCCTCTAGGAGGCGCCAAACCCTTAGGAGGTGGCGCAACCGACTCCATTTCGAGACCAAGCTGGCACAGTCGAGGCTGGCTGACGATAAGGAGTGGGTGCAAAGGGAGAAGTTCCGCTTGGATTACTGGGGAAAGTTGTTGGATGAGAGGGAAAGCATGACGCGTACCCTCGACAACCAGTCTCGGGCCATCTATGAGCAGGCCAAGGCTACCAATAGCGCAGCGGATGAAAGCATCTAGGCCCCCCATGTAGTACGGTTTCGGTGATTAATGACAACCATTGAACTTTACTAATGAATTTGTGAATGCAAGGTCCCCATAATCACTCAATAAAATGAAATGAATATGTCATTGGAGACCCATATACAATCAACTTTTGAGATCAAATCAATGAGATAAAGACAAGAAGTGAAAGCTCTTATGTCTAAGTCACTCAACCATAAGTTGACAACATACAATGCTTGAAGATCATCAGAGAGCCTTGTGGAACAAATGTCTAAGAGGTCATCTGAGCAAGACACAAAAGATTCACTCAAAACAACTCGAAGCAAACAAAATCAACTCACCAGATCAACCGATGATTTCAGAAATGTACACATCGGTCGAGTTGGTTCAACTGAAGAAGAAGACCTCAGAACAATGTACTCACCGGATCATCCGATGTGAATGGCTCAGTGACATCGGTCCATCAATACAGTTTGCAATACCATTGGACCAAGTGAAGCACCGGATCATCCGATGTGCAGACTTACACACATCGGTCGATCACTCCAGTAAGCATCAAGATTAAGCAAATTCAGGAGGAAGAGCCACCGAATCATCCGATGAGAAGACAGGGGCAACATCGGTCTAACAACGGTCATATCTGACACAATGATGTCAGCCAGAGTAATTAGACTGATGATAACTAAAGGGGAGACATCGGATCATCCGATGTTCACAGAAAAGTTCTGTCAGCCTACTTTTCCAACGGCTATTTCGGGGAGGCTGGCTATAAATACCCCCTAACCCTGTCATTTCGTCAAGTCTTGATCACCAGAAGCTACCAACACATCCAAAAGTATTCAAGGCCAAGAGCAATCACTTCCACACCATTTTGATCATCTCTACACCAAGGTTTAGGCTAGAACTAGCTAGAGAGAGAGCTTGTGTGCCACCATTCTGTGTGAGTGGACTCTCTAGGATAGTGTGAGAGCCTCAAGGGAGTGCCCTTGGTGTTGTAATCGTGAAGAGACTTCCGGAGCTTGCCAAGGCGTGTGTGGAAGCCCGGAAGGTCGAAGTTGTACAAGGCTTGAGCTCCACCTTGCCAAGGAGGCGAACGGAGAAGAATAGTGAAGACCCCTGGTCTCGGTGACTTGGGTGTGGCAAAACCCTTTGGTGGGTGCCACAACATGGATGTAGGAAGATCTTAATGATCTTGCCGAACCACGGGATAAATCCTTGTCTCCTCGGGAGTTTGCATCTCTCTCCTTCCCTTACGTTTATGCATTTTACATTCCGCAAAGTTTCTATCAACTAGAATGCATAGATAGTCGCGTAGGGATTGGGCTTTAGAAATTAAGTTTCATTGCTTAGAATTTTTCGAAGAAAGCCCAATTCACCCCCCCCCCCCTCTTGGGCATTCGGTCCTTACAATTGGTATCAGAGCAAGGTTGCTCATAGGATCATTCTAGCTTCACCACTAGAGAGCTAAAATGGCCAAGGTTGGGGGTTCGGTTCCTATCTTCGAGGGCAAGAACTTTGCCTATTGGAAAGCACGCATGCGCGCTTACCTTGAGGCTATTGCTCCCGAAGTATGGGAAGCGACCCACGCGGGGTTTGGAGAACATAATTATGTTGGTGATCAAATTAAATGGGATGCTAAAGCTAGGAATGCAATCTATGAATGTATTAGTCAAGATGTATTTGCTAGAATTGCTAGTAAGGAAAAAGCTTGTGAAATTTGGGCTTGCTTAATAGAAATTCATGAGGGCTCTTCTCGTGTCAAGGAATTAAAATACCACATGCTTAAAGCCAAATATGATGAATTTAAGATGCTACCTCATGAAAATGTCAATGAGATGTTCTCTCGCTTAAATGTGCTTATTGAAGAAATAAATGCTCTTGACATTGCTTCTCTTGGCAAGGGACTCATAAACCGCAAGATCCTCATGCTCCTCCCCAAGCCAAAGTACAACATCATCAACTCCATGCTCCAAAAGGAGTCACTTGACCACATTGAAGTTTCGGAGCTCATTGGAGAAATACACGCTCATGAGATGAGTGTCCTTGGGATGATGGAGCAATCATCATCAAAGACAATTGCTCTAAAGGCCTCCACCAAGAAAACAAGCCACAAGAAGAAGAAGGTGGTTGAGCCTAGCTCAAGTGAAGAAGAACAAGCATCAAGTGAAGATGATGATGATGAGCTTGCATTGATGATGAGGAAGTTCTCACGCTTGAACTCCAAGATCACTAAGAAGGCATACACATTTGATCCCAAGAAGAGAGCATTCCTACCAAGGAGAGATGATCACAAGACATGCTACAATTGTGGTGATCAAGGCCACATCTCCTATGATTGTCCAAGACCGGACAAACGAAGAGAGAACCACAAGAGCAAGCATCGCAAGCTTGAAGGAAGTGATGATGATGAAGAGGAAGCCAAACCAAAGCCAAGATCCTTTGGGAAGAAGAAACATGACAAGGGCAAGAAGTCAAGGCTCTTCCCAAAGAAGAGAAATGGCCCACAAAAGGTGTTCATGTGTGAGGCAAATGAATGGGTCACCGAAGAAGAAGCAAGTGATGAAGAGAGTGAAGAGGAAGAAGAAAGCTTGGCCGGCCTCGCCATCGCCAACAATGATGATGCACCTCTTCATCCACCGCCATGTGCCTCATGGCTAAAGGTAACACCAAGGTATGTGATGACTCTAGCGATGATGAGCTTTCCCCCGACGATTTAACTTCTTTGATAAATGAATATCATGCTATCATTAAGAGGGAAAAGAGTAAGGTTAAAATGCTTGAAGAAACTCGTGCTAAACTTGAGAGTGCTAACCTTGATTTGCTTGACAAGTATGAAAGCATACTCAAAGAGCATGACACACTCAAATCCCATGTCAAGCAAATTGAGGAAGAAAAGGCTAAAATCAAGATAGATAATCATGAACTTGACTTAGCACACCAAACTCTCTTGGAAGAGCACAACAAGTTAATACAAGAACATCAAACACTTAACCTTGCTCATGACATGCTTGATCAAGAGTTGAAAAATATGAAGAAGCAAACTCTTAATGATAAGATATCCATTACTTCTCATGCCACTAATGCTTTGCACAAGTCTTTGCCTTTAAAGCTAATGCTAGGGAGAAGGACTTGTTGGAAGAAATTGAGAGTCTCTGCACTAGTGTGGCTAGACTTTCAAAAGGAGAAGTCAAGCACAAGGAAATTCTCTTCCAACAAGCAAAGGCCTTCAACAAGAGAGGACTTGGATCTTTCCCGGTGCCTAACAAAGGAAAGGTGCCCTCACCGGAGCTAAGAACAAGCTTCATCAAGGAAGTTGGTTCTTATTGCCAATATTGTGAGGTCACCAGTCACCACACAAGGGAGTGTCCTCTTCCTAACCGACCTTCTCCTAAATTGCCTACTAACTATAAATCTACTTTCAATGATCATTATTATCTCTTAAGTAAAGTAGGTGGCAAGGTGAAGGCTAGATTCATTGGCAAAGACATGAAGGGCATGAAGGGGAAGCTCCCCAAGCAACTTTGGGTCCCAAAAACACTTGTATCACACATACAAGGACCTAAGTTGGCTTGGGTGCCTAAAGTCAAAAATTGAATTCATGTGTGTAGGTGAACTACAAAGCCGGAGGAAAGCATTGGGTACTCGATAGCGGGTGCACTCAACATATGATCGGCAATGATGGTATGTTCACCACCATAGAAAACCCCGACAATCATGAACAAGTCACTTTTGGTGATAACTCTAAGGGAAAGGTAATTGGGTTAGGTAAAATTGCTATCTCAAATGACTTGTCCATTTCTAATGTTTTGTATGTTTAAGTCACTTAGTTTCAATTTACTTTCTATTGCACAACTATGTGATCTTGGACTAACGTGCACATTTAGCAAAAATGATGTTGTTGTGAGTAGTGAAACTAGCCAAGACATAGTCTTCAAAGGATCTCGGCATGGACATCTCTACCTAGTGGACTTCGCCAACAAGAATGCTAGCTTGACCACTTGTCTTTTCACTAAGACAAGCTTGGGATGGCTATGGCACCGACGCATAGCGCACATTGGAATGAGCAAACTCAAGAAGTCATTCAAGCTTGGGATGGTGACTGGCGTGAAGGATGTCACATTTGAGAAGAACAAGCTTTGTAGCGCTTGTCAAGCCGGGAAGAAAGTTGCTTCACACCACCCAATGAAAACAATGGTGTCAACCTCCAAGTCACTTGAACTACTCCACATGGACCTCTTCGGACCGTCCACATATCAAAGCCTTGGCGGTAACCTCTATTGTCTCGTTATTGTTGATGACTATTCTCGCTATGCTTGGACTTTGTTTCTAGGTGACAAGAGTGAAACTCCGGAAGTGTTCAAGACCTTCGCCAACCGCGCTCAAAGAGAATTTCAACTTCCCATCATCAAGGTCCGGAGTGACAACGGCACCGAATTCAAGAACTACAACATTGGGGAGTGGTGTGACCGTGAAGGAGTAAAACATGAGTTTTCGGCCACATACACCCCTCAACAAAACGGTGTTGTTGAAAGGAAGAACAAGACACTCATCACTCTTGCAAGAGCAATGCTTGATGACTACGGCACATCAGAGAAGTTTTGGGCCGAAGCGATCAACACGGCGTGCCATGCCGCAAATAGGGTCTACCTACATCACCTACTTCAAAAGACCCCGTACGAGCTTCTCATTGGGAGAAAGCCCAACATCTCCTACTTTCGAGTCTTTGGGTGCAAGTGCTACATCTACCGCAAGAAAAGGCTCGGTAAGTTCGAAAGAAGATGTGATGTTGGTATATTCCTTGGTTATGCATCAAACTCAAAAGCATATCGAGTATTCAACCAAACCTCCGATTTAGTTGAGGAAAGTTGTGATGTTGAGTTTGATGAATCTAATGGCTCCCAAGAGGAGAGTTCCGGTCATGATGAAATAGATGATGAGCCTCTACGAGAAGCCATGAAGAACATGACCATTGGAGACATCAAGCCGGAAGTTGAGGAGAGCCATGATCAAGGGGGAGCGTCAAGTTCCAACAACAACTCTATGGCGCCTCAAGTTGATGAAGAAGAGAAGGATGATCCATTGCCGACTCAAGATTCACAAGCACAACAACATCAAGAAGAAGAAGAAGAAGTCCATGATCAAGTCCAACCACAAGAGGAGCAACACGCATCACCTTCGCCAAGTGCTCCACAACCGCTTATGAGGCATGGACGCATCTCCAAGGCGCATCCAATGGATCAAATCATTGAAAATCCGTCAAGGGGTGTAAGTACACGTTCTCGCCACGTTGCTTCGTTTTGTGAGCTCTACTCTTTTGTTTCGTGTGTAGAACCCACTAACATTGAGGAAGCGCTCCAAGACCCAAATTGGGTGATGGCCATGCAAGAAGAACTCAACAACTTCATCCGCAATGAAGTTTGGGTGTTGGAGGAGCGACCCAAGGACAAGAACATCATCGGAACTAAGTGGGTGTACCGCAACAAACAAGACGAGAATGGCATTGTGGTCCACAACAAGGCAAGACTTGTGGCCAAAGGGTTCTCACAAGTTGAAGGACTAGATTTTGGGGAGACATTTGCCCCGGTCGCCCGGCTAGAAGCCATCCGTATACTTCTTGCCTTTGCATCACATCATAGTATTAGACTTTATCAAATGGATGTGAAAAGTGCCTTTCTTAATGTTTACATTAACGAGATTGTTTATGTTGAACAACCTCCCGAGATTGAAGATCCGAGGAATCCTAATCATGTGTATAGGTTGCACAAGGCGCTCTACGGGCTCAAGCAAGCACCTAGGGCGTGGTACGAACGGCTACAGGATTTCCTCATCATGCAAGGATTCAAGATCGGGAGGGTGGACACCACACTCTTCACCAAGGACATCAACGGAGATTTGTTCATTTGTCAAATTTATGTTGATGATATTATTTTTGGTTCAACTAACGAAGCTTTTAGCCATGAGTTTGGCAAAATGATGTCTAGGGAATTCGAGATGTCAATGATTGGAGAGCTCAACTTCTTCCTTGGATTTCAAATCAAGCAACTTCAAGAGGGGACCTTCGTCTATCAAGAGAAGTACACCAAGGACCTCTTGAAGAAATTTGAGATGGGAGATTGTAGCTCAAGAAGCACTCCAATGGCAACCAATTGTCATCTCGACGCGGATAAGGACGGTAAACCTATTGATCAATCCAACTACCGTTCTATGATTGGTTCATTGCTTTACCTTACCGCATCTAGGACCGATATCATGTTTAGTGTATGCTTGTGTGCTCGCTTTCAAGCGACACCTAAAGAATTGCATAGGAAGGCGATCTTTAGGATACTTAGGTATCTCAAGCATACCCCTAGTGTGGGCTTGTGGTACCCTAAAGGTGCAAAATTCCATCTTGTGGGATACTCGGATTCGGATTTTGCCGGATGCCGTGTGGATCGCAAGAGTACCTCCGGTGGGTGACACTTGCTTGGGTGTTCCCTAGTTTCTTGGTCAAGCAAGAAGCAAAATTATGTCGCCTTGTCCACGGCAGAAGCAGAATACATTGCGGCCGGTGCATGTTGTGCCCAAATTCTTTATATGAAGCAAACCCTTTTAGACTTTGGAATTAAACTTGGTTGTGTGCCTCTCCTTTGTGACAATGAAAGTGCGGTTAAGATAGCTAAAAACCCCGTTCAACACTCCTGCACTAAGCACATTGATATTCGCCATCATTTCTTAAGGGACCATGAAGCTAAGGGAGACATCTCTTTGAAAGGTGTTAGGTCTGAAGAACAATTGGCGGATATCTTCACTAAACCGCTTGATGAGAAAACTTTTTCTAGGCTAAGGAGTGAATTAAATGTGCTAGATGCATCAAACGTCATGTAAGTTGCCATGATCATGTAAGAATGCACATCATATAGGTCTTGCCTAACTCCCAAAGGATAGGGGTGAGCTAGGGTTAGCTTGGGATGGTGGTTCTTTTGGGTTTTCCCAAGGCTTGGAGAGTAGCTCTCCCTGAAGAAGCCTTTGAAAGGATCAAACTTGGCAAGATAGATTTACTTTATGTCTTGCATGATGCCTGCCATATAGATTTGCACTCATATTTAAATTTCTTGCACTATAATTTGTTTGGCATTGCATACGGTAGATTGTCACAAAGGGGAACCCACCTCATGAGAAAGAGACTTGTTTGAAATGCAATATCTCAACTCATATAAGGTGGAAAGAACAAAATGTTAGGTGCGTTAATGCCTAGAGGAATATGCTCTAAAGAGATAGAAGTCTTCATACTCTACCTCACAAAGCATGGGCCTTACATTTTATTTGGATAATTTCCTCCTATTTTTCTCGGTGTTCCATTTGCTTTAAGGTCTAGCCAAGCTATTGGCATATTAGCTTCTTTGAGGGGTAAGGGGTTGCCCAAAAAGTCCTAAGACATGTGTTTCTCTTTGCTTGTTTGTTTGGTCGAAGGACATATATGGGATGTTATTGTTCTGTAGTCATCGGATTATCCGATGTCTAGGTCAATCCCTCATCGGACCAATAGGTGTTCAATCTCCAAGGGCCAGTTCAGTCAATATCTCAATTCAACCAACGCGTTTATTCTGAAAAACATCGGTCCATCCGGTGTTTACAATTCTGGAACTATAATCAAATCCACCGATGCTACCTCCTCCATCGTCGGTCCATCCGGTGTCAACATTCCTCTTCTGAACACCCTTACTGTGCCATTCGACCGATGATCCAAATCCTAAACGCCGGTCCATCTGATGTCAACAGTAACATTTTGAATATCCTTACTGTGGCGTTCGACCGATGTATATCCCATCTAACATCGGTCCATCTGGTGTTAAATTTTCGGCTAGGGTTTGGGACCCACTATTTAAATCGGTCGTACGCCTCCTTCTTTCTCTCTCTCGATCCCGACACCGCCACCGCCTTCCTCTTGCCGTGCTGCCACCTCCACCGCCGCCGCCCACCGGCCGCCGCCGTCCACCGGCTGCCGCCGCCCGTCGCGCCGCCGCCTCCTTCCACTCGCTGCCACTAGCCGCCGGTTCACCTCTGCCGCTGCTAGCCGCCGCCTCACCTCCAAGCGCTGCCGCATCCAAGCGTCGCCGCCTCCACCACTCGCCGCCGCATCCAAGTGCCGCCACCGCTCTTCCCATCACCACAGCGCCTCCGCCGCCCCGCGCACACATTACCGTCGCAGTGCATCCATCGCCGCTAGGGTTTCACAACCCCGTTGATCTCCACGTCATCTCCTTCGTTGACTCCGTTCTCTCGCGCATCGCAATGGCTCGCGATAAGAAGAACAAGGGCAAGGCCATCGCGGAGCCGGCCGCGAAGAAGCAAAAACTATCGAAGGAGGAGAAGAAGTCCTTGATGGCCGCTCGCACCGCCGAGGAGCGTGAGCGTGGCCGAGGAGGGTCGCTGAGGATCCGTGAGGCCCGTCCGAGGTAGCCTCCAGTGATTGACGACTCTGAGGCCGAAGAGGAGCCGGTTGAGCCGCTCGTCCGCCGGCTCTCAGCCCGGACCCGTGGGGGTCATCCCCCGGCTGCTCCACGTCCGAGACCGACGGCGGCCGATCGTCGTGAGAACAGGGAGGCCCGGCGTGCTATCTACGAGATGGACACCACTGTCCATGTCGCTGAAGGAGTCCGGTTGACCGACTACCGGAAGATGAAGGCCAAGCAGCTTCGCAAGCTCAGATGGAGTGTGCTGCTTGAGGAGTGGTACCCGCAGCCTCGAGAGGCCCTGGTGGATAGTCGCTTCTGGACTGTCACCCAGGCGTCTCTCTACGAGACCTACAGGCGTCTAGGGCACAAGCTGTTTCAACACAACTATCTGGATTGGGGACAGCTAGCTTTGGCAGCAGGGACGGAGATCCGTCCTTAATTTGAGAGGTACCGAGGCTTGGTGTAGCTGATGGCATATGAGCGGAGTGCCTATGTGGAAGATTGGGTCCGCGTCTTCTACGCCACCCTCTATGTCTCTGAGGGCAGAAGATCAATTGACTTCATGTTTATGGGTCAGCACTACCACTTGACAAGGCAGACGCTGGCACAGTTGCTTGGAGTGGACTTGCATGACACCTGCGTGCATGAGAGGGTCTACGGTCAGGCAGATCCACCGAGGAGGTGGCTCACTGGAGGAGTGGCACCACCGCTGGAGGAGATTCGCTCTTTGTTCGGTCCCACTTTCTCTCCTGACCAGCCGAGAGTACCAGCCTTGTTGACTCCAGCTGCGCGCACAGTGCACCTCGCCTTGCGCCGCACGCTCCTACCGAGGTCTGGCTACTTGGAGGGGTTCACCAGCTTGCAGCAGACTCTCCTGTTCTACATCATGAACGGGATGGAGTTCGACATCGTGGACGTCCTCATATGCGAGATGGAGGATGTGATCACAGACGGTGTGGGCATGATGAGGCAGCAAGTATATGGGCACTAGATCAGCTACCTGCTCACTATGATGGTTCCCGAGGGGTCCGCCGTGCACGACCGTCTCTCTGACGAGAGTGTGACACGGTTTGGTCACTACCGTGCCCCGGCTCCTGGAGACCGCCGCCTTGGCCGTCCAGTCGAGCGTCAGGTCAGGGCTCGCCTTTCTGAGGAGGACTGGTCTGACTTAGAGAAGGAGGATGAGAGGCTTGCCGAGGCTGAGGCACAGGGGGAGGACTTGCAGCATATCTGGTCAGAGAGCAACATCGACGACAGTGTCGAGGAGTACTTCCCTCCTCCGCCCTCTCCCAGGCAGCACGACGCGGAGGCTAGAGGCTCTACAGTGCCACCACCTACTCCACCTCCCGTCACTGAGGCGTAGGTCACACAGCCGTCAGAGCTAACGTCGCTCCTCCAGCAGATGGTTGAGCAGCAGCGTCTGGACAGGCTGGCAGCCGAGCAGGCTCGAGCGGAGCAGGCAGCTCGTCTCCTTGAGCTCCAGCAACAGCAGCAGGAGATGCAGCGTCAGATCGCCCGTGAGAGGCGTGAAGACACTGACAGGCTGACGGGGCTCATCGACCAGATGCACCAGCGCACCCTCAACCAGCAGCAGACGCAGCAGGCGATGATGAGCATCCTGGGGTTGATCACCAACCTCTACACCCAGACCGGGATTGCCCTCCCGTCGCAGCTACCAGGAGTCGCTCCACCTCCTCCAGTCTTGGCTCCAGCTGCCGCTCCAGTGGCCCCAGTTCCTTCTACGCCGATTCCCTCCTTCAGCATGTCTCCTTTTCTGGCTTTTGGTGCTCCGATCCACTCCCGCTGCCAGCCACGACCTTGTTCTAGCAGACACCAGCCTCCGTCGTCAGTGCCCCTTCTCCAGCAGCTCCTCCACAGCAAGCACCGATGGTGGCTCCTACGGCTCCGACAGCTCCAGCCACCGCTACTCCAGCCAGCAGCTCCAGTGAGAGCACTCCCGACGGTGACCAGTTCGTCATCGCGCCCAGCACTCAGGATTCTTAGGCACTCGGATCCCTTTTTGGTGTCTTGATGCCAAAGGGGGAGAAGAGTTAGAGGAGTCAGGGGGAGGAGTGTCTTAGTCTCAGGGGGAGTCCGTCTTTTGAGTTATCTGTTATCTTTTGTATTTTGGAGTTTATCGTTTATCATTCTTGTAATTTAGTGTGTTTACTACATTTGGTGTGTTTGCTACCCATTTGCTCTAATGAACTTATTTCCATGAGTTATAAATCGATTGGGCTCATTTGGTGTTTATCTATGTTTATGATCTCTTTTTATTCACACTTGAGTTATTAATTGATGCTTAAGCTTCAAGTGTGGCATCCTGTATTCATTGCATATTCTTTAAGTTTCATTCTATAAAATTCATTACTATTGCGCTTTGATTATTGTGTTGTCATCAATCAACAAAAAGGGGGAGATTGAAAGCATCTAGGCCCCCCATGTAGTACGGTTTCGGTGATTAATGACAACCATTGAACTTTACTAATGAATTTGTGAATGCAAGGTCCCCATAATCACTCAATAAAATGAAATGAATATGCCATTGGAGACCCATATACAATCAACTTTTGAGATCAAATCAATGAGATAAAGACAAGAAGTGAAAGCTCTTATGTCTAAGTCACTCAACTATAAGTTGACAACATACAATGCTCGAAGATCATCAGAGAGCCTTGTGGAACAAATGTCTAAGAGGTCATCTAAGCAAGACACAAAATATTCACTCAAAACAACTCGAAGCAAACAAAATCAACTCACTGGATCAACCGATGATTTCAGAAATGTACACATCGGTCGAGTTGGTTCAACTGAAGAAGAAGACCTCAGAACAATGTACTCACCGGATCATCCGATGTGAATGGCTCAGTGACATCGGTCCATCAGTACAGTTTGCAATACCATTGGATCAAGTGAAGCACTGGATCATCCGATGTGTAGACTTACACACATCGGTCGATCACTCCAGTAAGCATCAAGATTAAGCAAATTCTGGAGGAAGAGCCACCGGATCATCCGATGAGAAGACAGGGGCAACATCGGTCTAACAACGGTCATATCTGACATAATGACGTCAGCCAAAGTAATTAGACCGATGATAACTAAAGGGGAGACATCGGATCATCCGGTGTTCACAGAAAAGTTCTGTCATCCTACTTTTCCAACGGCTATTTCGGGGAGGCTGGCTATAAATACCCCCTAACCCTGTCATTTCGTCAAGTCTTGATCACCATAAGCTACTAACACATCCACAAGTGTTCAAGGCCAAGAGCAATCACTTCCACACCATTTTGATCATCTCTACACCAAGGTTTAGGCTAGAACTAGCTAGAGAGAGAGCTTGTGTGTCACCATTCTGTGTGAGTGGACTCTCTAGGATAGTGTGAGAGCCTCAAGGGAGTGCCCTTGGTGTTGTAATCGTGAAGAGACTTCCGGAGCTTGCCAAGGCGTGTGTGGAAGCCCGGAAGGTCGAAGTTGTACAAGGCTTGAGCTCCACCTTGCCAAGGAGGCGAACGGAGAAGAATAGTGAAGACCCCTCGTCTCGGTGACTTGGGTGTGGCAAAACCCTTTGGTGGGTGCCACAACGTGGATGTAGGAAGATCTTAACGATCTTGCCGAACCACGGGATAAATCCTTGTCTCCTCGGGAGTGTGCATCTCTCTCCTTCCCTTACGTTTATGCATTTTACATTCTGCAAAGTTTCTATCAACTAGAATGCATAGATAGTCGCGTAGGGAATTGGGCTTTAGAAATTAAGTTTCATTGCTTAGAATTTTTTGAAGAAAGCCCAATTCACCCCCCCTCTTGGGCATTCGGTCCGTACAGCGGATGATCGCCAGGAAAGGCTCACCGCCATCCACGATAGTCTCATCAAGCGCCGGGAGGCTCTTGAAGTGCGGGAAAGATGGCTCGAAGATGAAGAGCATAAATTCCTGGAGCTGCAGGACGACCTCGTGAAGAGGGAGGAAGAGCTTGTCCAAAAGACAGCTCTGGCTGACAAGAGCCTTGAAGAATGCACCAAGAAATTAGATGAGCATTGCAAGGAGGAGGAGAAGAAGTTCTGGGAGCGAGGGCAAGATCTCTACAAGCAGGAGAATGCCATTGCTGCCAGAGAGAAGAGAGTACGGGGCCGAGAGAATGATCTGGTCAACCGCCGGAATGAGATCCACCTCCGGGAGGAAGAGCTCAACAAGCTCAAAAGGTAGGTTGCTGAAATGATTCGGTAGAATGCCAAAGAGGTGGAGCGTCTTGCTCGGGAGAGATCGGAGCTGGCGGCGGCCAAAAGATCCTTGGTGGAGATGCGTGGTGCAAGGGTTGCGGAGTCCCAACAAGTTTGGGACTTTCTGGGCAAGGCCAACGATGCGCTCACACCAATGGGCTTCAGTCCCGTGCGTCCGGATGATCCGGAGCCGGAGCTGGACCAGGCGTTGGAGGCGCTGAGTTCAGCAGGCAACAAGCTCTCCAAGATGGGTGATGTCATCGTGGACCAGCTGGAAACAGAGGGTCAGTTCTTGGCGAAGAACATCGCAGAGTTTGTGCTGACGTGCTACACCAGTCGGGACCCTCAATTCCCTCTGGACCCGGTGCTTTAGGGTCCCATCGAAGGAGAGGGTGAAGCCGCCCAAGCCAACGTGTCGTAGGTGGCCCAGAAGGTCGCCCAATTCTTCCATAGGGTCTAGGACCATCTCTCTGTAGCTCCCGCTTGTATTCTCTCTTCTTCTTCTTCCTTTTTTGTATTCAACACCTTTGTCTCACTTGGCCCCCTGGTAGATGTACACAATTTGATTGTGAACATGTACCAAAAGGATGTAACGGTTGTTGAAGACCTGCGTGCTTCGAACTTGTAGAATGTAGGTCCGAAGTCTTGTAGGCCCCCTGAGGCTGTCGGAGCTTAGTGGCTCCAGCATTGACCATCGTCAGAGCTTAGTAGCTCTGGCAGTAGTCTCCATCAACGTGTAAAGCGTCGATAGTTAGTCCTCTGGGGTGTCGGAGCTTGGCAGCTCCGGCAATGACCTCCGTCAACACGTGTTGTGTCAACGTCAGACTCTACTTTAGAGTCTTTCCACCATCTTCACATTGGCAGCATGCCCCCTAGCTTTACCAGAGCTGAGTAGCTCCAGTGATGCTCGATGTCAATGTTTGAAACATCGACCATGAGCCGCCTGGGGAATGTCGGAGCTTTGGTAGCTCCGGCTTCATTCACCATCGTCATGAAATATTTATTTTTCCCGCACATTGAAGTTCAAGAAAAATAGTAAAATCCGTTCTTATCTATAACTTCATTGCGGCTTATTGTTCCCGAGAAAGTTTTAGGTCGAACACAATCCTAAATACAATCAAGAGCGCCGTCTTGCTTCCTTCAGGTCCGATCGTTTCTGTACTTGCCTTACTTCGGCCTGCCGGGGTGTAGGTAGAGTGGTGTACTTAGGGTGCATGACCAGGCTAAGTCGATAGCACACTTCGCCCCTAGATTGGCCTGGCGGCATTCAGACAAGTAGGCCATCAACAATGTTTGAACCTAGAAGATAGACAATGCAACTCGAATTGTACATGAAATGGTCGAGCTAAAGTTTCTTAAGAATTGCACAACTTTGTTATAGACAAGAAAGAGAAAAATAAAAAATATTGAGCCTGTACAAAGTAAATGCACGTGGAGTCTGTTTTCACACAATGATGTCTTTCATTATAGGTCTGGGGCACAGGGCAAACAAGTACACTCTTAGGGTACGAAACCAGGCTAAGTGTGTTTCACTTATCGTTTGACCCAAGGTAGCTAGCTACACTTTTAGTTCTAAGACTGTGACAAGTGTTGCATGGACGTTGCGGACCTAGCAGGGTAGGTCCGGCTGCCCTCCTGGAGGAGCTACCCGACTCTGTACAATGACTCTATAATATACACCACGTGTAATTACAGAATCACCTCCGTGATATTAAGCGTAGAACTTACAGAGGTGCTCAATGTTCCAAGGATTTAGGAGAGGTGTCTCATCCTCGGTTGCCAAGCGAACGCATCCGGGACGGGATACTTTGATCACTCGGAAGGGTCCCTCCCAGCTGGGGGAGAGTTTGTTTAACACTTCTCGAGTTTGTATTCTCCGTAGCACCAGATCGCCTTCCTCGAGCTGTCGGTTGTGAACATGCCATTGGTGATAGCGCCGAAGAGCTTGGCGGTATCAGCATTCCGAACAGCTGCTCGGCACCTTCCCTCTTCAAGGAGTTCAAGGTCTTTACGACGGAGCTGGTCCTGCGTGGCTTCGTTGGAGGTCCGGACCCGGAGCGACCCCAAGGTGATTTCCGGAGGAAGGACTGCTTCAGCTCCGTACACCAGGAAGAAGGGTGTCTCTCCAGTTAACTGGTTTGGTGTTGTCCTGTTGGCCCATAGAGTGGGCGGAAGATCTTCAATCCAGTTGGCTCCATGTTTTTTGAGGCGCTCATATGTGCGCGTCTTGAGTCCTTTAAGGATTTCTGCATTTGCTCTCTCGGCTTGGCCATTACTTGTTGGGTGAGCTACAGAGGCATAGCTGACTTGGATGCCGAGGTCTTCGCAGTATCTTTGGAAAGCAGAGCTTGTGAATTGGGTCCCATTATCTGTTATGATTTTGTTCAGGACTCCAAATCTGCATACGATGGACTGCAAGAAGTTGATAGTTGATTGCTTGTTTATTGTCACAACTGGAGTTGCTTCCGGCCATTTGGTGAACTTGTCAATGGCAACATACAGGAACTTGTAACCTTCGACGGCTCTTGGGAAAGGTCCCAAGATGTCCATCCCCCACACAGCAAAAGGCCATGTAGGAGGTATCATTTGTAGAGTCTGAGCCAGTGTGCGAATTTGCTTTGCATGGAACATGCATGCTTCACATTTCTTCACTAGCTCAGTTGCATCCTAGAGCGTTGTAGGCCAGTAGAAGCCATGCTGGAAGGCTTTACCGACCAGCTTGCGGGAGGACGTGTGGTTCTCACACTCGCCTCCATGGATTTCTGAGAGGAGCTTGCAGCCTTCTTCCCTTGTGATGCACCGCATTAGGACGCCGTTGGCACCACGCCGGTAGAGATCCCCTTCTACCAGCGTGTATATTTTAGCCAATCTGACTATCCGGTCAGCGGATACGTCATCGTCAGGAAGGATATTGTCTTTCAAGTAGCTCCGGATCTTCGAGATCCATGCATCGGAGCTTGCTTGAGCATTTGAGTCTTGCGTGCTGGGTTGCTCGGAGCTTCCGGCAGCACCTACGACCCTTGATGGCTGCCATGGTAACAGGGCCATCGGGACCGCCAGCTTCGGGATGCTGGTCTCGCCCCCTTCGCTCAGTTCGACAGGCTGAGCTGTGGGTTTTGACAACCTCCGGATGAAGGTTCCATCAGGAGCTAGAGCTTCGGTTGACGCTTTCATCGAGAGTTCGTCAGCTTCAGCGTTATGGACACGCTGGACATGGTGGAGATCCAGGACTTCGAAGTCCTTCTGAAGCCTCTAGACTTCAAGGAGATAAGCAGCTAGTTGAGGATTGTTACAGGAGCATTCAACCTTCACTTGTTTAATGATAAGCTATGAATCTCCCTTGACCAACAGCTGCTTGACACCGTATGATAGTGCCACCTTTAGTCCGTAAATGAGTGCTTCATACTCCGTCATGTTGTTGGTCGCCTTGAAGTCAAGGTGGACCATGTATTTTACCTTCTTCCTGGTTGGAGCGAGTAGAAGGACTCTAGCTCCGGCCCTCTGCTTTTCCATGGAGCCCTCGAAGTAGAGGGTCCAGTGAGGCTCGATGAAGACCGGAGCCTTGAGTTCCGGCTTCTGCTCACTAGGGTCGCCAGGGTTTGATGCAGAAGGGTTCCATTCCGCCACGAAGTCTGCCAATGCTTGACTCTTGATCGCTTGTCTTGGGATGAATTCAAGATCGAATTTGGCCAATTCTGCTGTCCACTTTGCAATGTTCCCAGTAGAGTTGGGATTATGCAAGATCGCATGCAGTGGGTAAGAGGTCACCACTGAGATCTTGTGAGCTTGGAAGTAATGGCGAAGCTTCCTGGAGGCGATGAGAACTGCGTAGAGAAGCTTGTGCACCTCTAAGTATCGAGTCTTAGCATCATGTAGCACTTCACTGATGAAGTAAACTGGGCGTTGGACTGTCTGGACCTTCCCAGAGGGGCCCGAAGCTTCCTTCACATCGCTTCGGACCCTCCGAGAGGGGTCCGGACCTGCTTCAGGGACCTCCAGGTCCTTGCTGGAGGAACCCGGAGCTTCTATTAGAGCGACCCGGACCCTCCCGGAGGGGTCCAGATCTTCTGGAATAACTCCCTATGGATCCAAGTCTGGGGGCTGGGACCCAGACTCTCCTTCAGGAACCTCCGGACCCTCCCAGAGGGGTCCAGATTCCTGAGCTTGGGATGGTTCTGGTCTCTCCGCAACCAGGACCATGCTGACAACCTTGTCGGTTGCTGAAATGTAAAGCAGTAAAGACTCACCAAGGTTCGGAGCTACCAAGGTTGGTAGAGTGGTGAGGAGATGCTTTAGCTCCTGGAACGCCTTTTCTTCTTCTTCAGACCATTGAAATGGACCGGACTTTCTCAATAGCTTGAAGAAGGGTAGCGCCCGTTTTGCCAGTCTTGAGATGAACCGGCTGAGGGCGGCTAGACATCCAGTCAGTTTCTGGATGTCCTTGATGCGGGCTGGTGGCCGCATCTCCTCTATGGCTTTAATCTTCGCTGGATTTGCCTCTATGCCCCGGTGGTTTACAAGGAAACCTAGAAGCTTTCCGAAGCTAACCCCGAAGACGTACTTGTCTCGGTTCAGCTTCGTGCGGGTGACCCGCAGCTTGTCGAAGACAGCTTGCAAGGTGTTAAGGAGTGACTCCTTGTCCTTGATCTTGACGACGATGTCATCAACATACACTTCCACTACGTCTCTGATGAGCTCTCCAAAGTTTTTGTACATAGATCGTACAAATGTTGAAGCTGCATTCTTGAGACCAAATGGCATGGCAGTATAACAGTACAATCCATCTACTCTGATAAAAGAAGTATGTTCTTCATCTTCCCTAGACATTTTGATTTGATGGTACCCAGAATATGCATCTAGGAAGCACAGTAATTCACACCTGGAGGTGGAATCCACTATCTGATCTATTCTAGGTAGTGGGAATGGATCTTTTAGGCATGCCTTATTCAATGTTGTGTAGTCGATACACATCCGAAGCTTCCCGCTGGCCTTGGGTACAACGACTGGGTTTGTCAGCCATTTTGGATGGAAGACTTCTCGGATGAATCCAGCTTCGAGCAACTTCTTCACTTCTTGTCGTATGAAGTTCTATCGCTCTACGGATTGCTTCCGAGTCTTCTGATGTACGGGTCGAGCGTCGGGATAGATATTCAGATTCTGCTCAATCACTTCCCTAGGGATCCCAGGAATTTGTGACGGTTGCCAGGCAAACACGTCGACATTAGCCCGGAGGAAAGTGATGAGCGCGAGTTCCTATTTGTCATTCAGACCTCCCAATATACGGGTAGTCTGAGTGGCATCAGAACCGATTTGGACGACTTTGACGGGGATGTTGGTGTCGCCGCTTGGTTGCACGCGAGGTGTGGAGGTTGAGCCTCGTTGACGAATGCTCGGGGGGTTTCGGATCTTGTTCCTGCCTGGATTCTTCCTCCTGCGCTGTAGCAAGTGCATGAAGTTCCTCCAGAGCGGTCACTCCAATAGTACGGTCTCCGCGGATCTAGAGAACGCCAGCTGGTGTCGGCATCTTCAACACCAGGTAGCCATAATGAGCAGCAGCCATGAATTTGTACAAGGTGGGCCTGCCCAGAATGGCATTGAAAGGCAAGTTGATCTGAGCGACGTCAAAGATCAACTTCTCAGTGCGATAATTCTCCCGAGTCTCGAAGGTCACGGGGAGAGTAATAGCATCGAGCGGTGTTATGGCCCTCAGACCTACTCCGGAGAAAGGTCGGGAGGGGCGAAGGTCCAAGGGTCGGAGCTGAAGCTTGACAAAAGCTTCGAAGCTTATGAGGTTCAGCCCCGAACCTCCGTCCACCATTACATGGTGGAGTTGAATGTTATTGATGGTAGGTGATACCATCAAGGGTAGCTGACCAGCTCCGATCATGTTCTGAGGGTAGTCTGAAGCATTAAAAGCGATGGTGGTGTCCATCCACTTTCGATGAGGCTCCTCCCTGGCTGTAGGAGCTACTGAGACCATGTCCCGCCGCATTGTCTTGAGGACACGGCAGGGGGTGATGTCCCACGAACCACCAAAGATGGTGTTCATGGTCTTCCGACGCTCATTGTCAGAGACGTCGGAGTCGTCGTCGACGGAGGTGTAAACAGCCTTCAGTACCTTTTTAGGGTCCTGAAAGCCTAACTCCTCTTCAGCCGGAGCTTCATTGACCTTCTGTTTTCCTTCCCTCTGACGGAAAGGAACTTCTTCCCGGCACTTGTTGTAGCGCTCGACAAAGTTTTGTACCTCTCGGCAGTCCTCCAAGTTGTGGACGTTCGACTTGTGGATAGGACACCACATTTTGGAGTTGCCACCGTCTTCAGAGGACGGCCGAGGTCGTTTCTCGGGGCGTGGCCCCCGGCCACCCAGAGCAGCAGCAGCTGCAGCGGTAGATGTGTCGGCCAACCGCTTCTTTTTGCCGTTGGACTTTTTCTTCTTTTTGCCACTACCGGAGGTAGTGGCTTCGCCTTTGGAGGATTTTTTGCCATCCTCCGGAGGTGGTTTGGAGTGCATTTCACGGCCCTCCGCAGCTTTGGCACACTTGTCTGCCAAGCAGAAGAGCTCCATGACGCTGGTGATCTCCTTGACTGCCAGCTTCTCCAGCATCTTCTTATCTCGTACGCCTTGTCTAAATGCCACGATAACAGAAGTGCTAGAGATAAAAGGAATGGTTTTTCGTACCTGGGAGAATCTCGAGATGAATGAGCGCAGAGATTCTCCCCCCTTCGGCACGACTGCAAAAAGGTCCAATTCGATGCCTGACCGGGTGTATGAACTCCCGAAATTGGCGGTGAACTGTTGGCACAATTTCTCCCAACTATTGATAGAGTTGTGAGGAAGGCTCATGAACCAGGACCTGATGGTCCTAGTCAAGGCCACTGGGAAGTAGTTGGCCATTACGGCCTCGTTACCTCCGGCCGCAAGGATTGCGGTGGTGTAAATTTGGAGAAACTCGGCGAGATTAACAGTCCCGTCAAATTTCTTCGGTGGGTGAGGCTGGAACTTTTGTGGCCATCTGCCCATGCGTAGGTGCATGACCAGTGCAGAACAGCCTCCTCCTATTCCCTCGAGAGCAGGACTGTCTCGAGCCTCTCGCCTTTCGCGAGCACGCTCGATATGGACACGGTCGTCCTGTTGACGGTAACGGCGATCAAGCTCCGCCTGGAGGTCATGAGTTGAAAGTCTGGTCACCGTATGAGTATGTCGCGCCCCAGAAGGCAGCGATGTAACTTGATGTGACACAGCACACCTCCTATTCTGGGAAGCATGCGTACCAAGTCTGCCAGACACGGTCCAGCGCTGCGATAGGGCCCGTCCTAAAGGAGGAGGACCTTGGTTGCTGATGCGGTCGGCTGCTGCTGCAACCAGATGTTACACATCAGCCCTTCATTGCTCCATTGCACCCTGGGATGCACCTGGAGGTGGTGGACGTTGGAGGAGAGCACGTGTTGCATGAAGCGCGTGTTCAGGGTTGTTGTTATTCGCCGATGCAGTGACCGACGCCGATGCACCATCACGTTGCTCAGCTTGACATGCTGGTGCAGGCGGTGGCGGTGGAGGCATGACTCCTGCTGGAGCCACGTCACCTGCTGGTTGCTGCATGTTGGAGGGATTGCCCCCAGCAGGTTGAAAAGCAGGGTTGCCGTTGGATGATCCAGCAGCTGAGTTCACCATACTCGAAATCTCGGGCGCACCCCTACTTGGTGTGCCAACTGTCGGTGTTTGGATCCGGCAGATCTCCCGACACTACCTTAGGTAGATTAAGGAGTTGTAGTTCGGTAATGGACGCGCAGAGATTCAAGAAGGTGAAAGACAAATGTACACAGAGATTTATGTGGTTCAGGCCACCTGAGCGTAATACCCTACTCCACGGGGTGTGTTGGTGATGTATTAAGCCTGTGAGTCTAGAAGAAGCTCCAGAAGAAGAAGCTCGTCTAACTCAGGGAGTTCAATAGTGGTCTGGAACCGTACCTTGTGTATCGTCGACCAGTCCTTCTATAGTACAAGGATTGGTCGTTACAACGTTAGCCTGGCCCGACAGGTGGCCCCGGCGGTTACACATGCTTGATACACAATAAATAAGGTTAATTACCCTTAAAAGCCTATTAACAGGCCTTAACAGTGTCGTTACCAGTATTAAGGGCCATCTGATCATGTGTCATTAATATAGTATTAATGATACTTAATCGGGTCTTGAAGTCTTTGATTGCTCCTTGATGGTCCGAAGCTGTTAGAGGGTCCACCAGCCTGATTGTTGAAGCTGAAGGTCCGGCGGTTGCTACGTGGCAGCTTCGGAGCTTACCGTCGTGGATGGGTAGTTCAGGTGCTATTGGACACATGTCAGTACTGGAGCTTCCCTCTGTCTAGGGTTAGGTCCGGGGGTGCCATACTGGTATTCCGACCGGAGCTTCCCATGTGTGGGTGATAGCTCCGGTCTTGTGATACATGTGGCGGCCCTGGGACTAACCATGTCGGGGAAGCACGTCCAGCTACGCCTGACATGTGGGGCCTTCGGAAGTCTTCAAATCTGGTAGATGGAGTTTCCTTGTGATCTTTGCAATCTCAAGGGGTATTCGGTACGGAAGGTACCGACACCCTCTCACTACTATAGTTCATTTTTCTGATCTTACCAGGCATGTGTCCCATTCCTGTTCGTAAATACAATATGTAGGTTATGTGCTTTTAGGGTGCATAATTTATAAGGGTTCACTAACAAATGAACAAATGAAATCCGTTAAAAACAATGAAATTAGTGACTTTTTTCTGTGAAGGGAATCACTAACATTTTCAAATACACATTCATTTTTTTCTATTAAACTAAAGAGAACCGGAGCTACACTTCAACCAGCCGGCTTGCATCTCTAATTAATGTGCATCAACCAAGTCCTTTGAATCTTCGACCCTTAGAGTGTGTTTGGTAGAATGGATTGAATTAGATTGACTTGGATTGAATGATCCAGTCACGTGTTTGTTTTACGGTCAGATGGATAGAATCATCCAGCTTCGAGGAATATTCTTTCCAGATGTTGGATGACGTGATCCAGAGATTTTGGTTGGATGAGTCCATCCATCTTATCTAAGTATGCTTCTTATTGACATAATTAGTGGTAATTAACTTAGTTCTTATTGAATAATAAATATAATTATGATATTAACATTAATATTTACTAGTAATATGACAATTAGTATATAAATAATTAGTATCATGTGAAATTATCAACTTAGATGGTTCAATCCATCCAAGTTTCATCTAACCTACCAAACAAAAAATTAGATCGTCCAATCCATCCAACCAAACATCAACTTGGATGATCTAGTACATAAAAACATGGATGATCCAATCTAATCCAACTTTGATTTGAAACCAAACGCACCCTAGTTTCTAGGGAACTAATATATGCGGTAACTAAAAATTGCAAATGATTTTCAGATGCACGTGAAGGAGAATCGATCTGTGTTTGCATATTGGACCCGCGTTTGATCACCTAACTTCGTGTCATTTGAAGGCCAATCCGTCAGTTTTATTGACCACCTGTGGTTCGTAGACCCTTTGTTGGTCTGCCAGCTATATATGCAAAATTTGCTTTCTTTTTCTTATAGAAAAATGAAAACTTCGCTTTCTGATAATTGCCTTTTCGTTACGCGCATTGACGTTTTCCTTTTGAACTAATCACAAGACTAGCTTTAGGGATGGTAACGGGTCGGGTTCGGGTCGGGTAATAGAAAAACCCGACCCGCCAGAATTTATCCGCGGGTAATTTTTTCTACCCGAACCCGAACCCGCGGGTACAAAATTGTACCCGAACCCGTCGGGTTTCGGGCGGGTTTCGGGTACCAATCGGGTATGATATTAATATCAGTAAAAATAACATTATATGATTGATACAAGTATGAGAACAGGTTCAATGCATCATATTAATACACTTATACACACCAGGTCCAATGGTAACAAATAATAATACTACAGTCCAATAGAGATCAAAAAAGATACAGAATTACAGATACTAGTTACCAGCATAACAGGTCCAATACTACAGTTTCAGACAACACAATACAGACATACAATTTTCAAGTCACAAACAGAATGAGAATGCATCCCAAAGACCCAGACTCCAGACATACTTCATCCCAACAAAAGACTTCATCCTCATCCCAACATCCAGACTCCAGCAAGAAGAAATGGTGTGCTCCTTGTAGCTTGTACAGACTTAGACTTTATTATTCTTCTCCAAACCTTGAAGCATTCATCAAGAATTAAATCAGAATTAGAACAAAAATTAGAATTGAACAAGTATTAGTACAAATACCATTTCTTCTTCTCCAAACCTTCAAGCATTCATCAATCAACAATTGCAGATGAAGGATCATCCTAGAAACAAAAATACATAAATTTATTAGAATGACAGTAAACAAAATTACATAAGTAATTTTGACAACACGTAATTGTTACCATATCTTCTTCTTCTTCGTCCTCCATATAAGACATTACAGCATTTTTAAAAGAGGATTCTTGACCAATAACATCAGCTCGAGACCAAGCTTGCATACACATCAAACCTTCAATTGTTTTTGGAGCTAGTCTACTTCGATGCGGGCTAATAGTCCTACCACCGGTGCTAAAAACAGACTCAGAAGCAACAGTTGTAACAGGAATTGCCATAATATCACGAGCAATGTTTCTTAAAACTGGATATTTTATCCCTGCATACTGCCACCAATTGATGATGTCCAAATCTTGAGTTCTTGGAAGTGTTGGCTCCTCCAAATACAAGTCTAACTCAGTTCGCACATATGTTGAACATTCCTCTACTTCTTCCGACAAAAACTTATCAAACATATCAAAGACAAGATCATCCCCTTCATTTTGAGTGACATTTCTAGTTGGGAATGTACCATCTGATGTTGCCATGCCCTCCATACTGCCTTGGTATTCCAATACCAAGTCATACAACAAATTTTTAACTCTAGACAATTCATTATTTGTGGCTGAACTGTCCTCACCATAGATGGTGCTATAGAAAGCTTTCATGAACTTCATTTTATACCGAGGGTCTAGAATAGTAGCTACTTCCATTAAACTATGCACATCTGTCCAATACTTAGTAAACTTTTGTTTCATCAATAAAGACATTTCTTCTATCTTAGGGATAGGACTGTTTCTCCATTTCTTAATAGCCAAATAGATACCACAGATTTTAGGGAAAAATAGATTTGCCGTCACATAATTATTACCAGATAGTAACTCAGTTGCATCAAAAAATATCTTCAATCTACCACAAAGCTCTTTTGCAAATTCCCAATCATCTTTGGTTGGCTTAAAAGAAGCACACAGTTTTTCCTTATTTGCAAGACGATCAAAAACTGCTTGATACTCTAGAGCAATGTTAATCATGAGGTAAGTTGAATTCCATCTAGTTTTACAATCTAATGTTATCCTTTTACCATATTTAATGTTCATTTGAGTTGCGGTGCGTTCAAAACGCTCATGTCTTTTAGGTGTGGCAGACCAAAACCCAACACTTTCTCTAACCCTTTCAATACTATTTTCCATAACACTCATACCATCTTTGACAATCAGATTTATAATATGTGCAGCACAACGCATATGCATCAATGTACCTTCTAGCATCAAAGACGAGAGAGGCAACTTATCTTGCATAGTTTGCATGAGACTGTCGTTGGTGCTGCAGTTATCAAGAGTCACTGTCGACACCTTCTTTTCTATCTGCCAATCCTGTAACACTTCATAAAGCACATCACTTATGACTTCTGCTGTATGTGGGGTTGGCACATATATAAACCTACAAAACATCCATTATACAACAATATTAGAATATAACAACTTACAAACTGCTTCTACCCATAACAACTTACAAACTTGTTATAACAGCAACTATAAAAGAATATTACCTCAACAAAAAACTTTTCAACCTCCAATCTTCATCAATATAATGTACAGTGACAGACATATAACCTTTCTTTTGATGGTTTGCTGTCCACATATCCGTAGTTACAGCAATTCGAGATTGGCAATGTTGCAAAGAGTTGACCAAAGAAAGCCTATGCACCTCATACATATCCAATATATCTTTTTTAATAGTGTTTCTTGACACTACTTTGAAAAGTGGCTGCAATGATGCACAAAATTTTCTAAAACCAGCATGGTCAACCATAGAGAGTGGATACTCATAAACACATATCATTAGTGCAAGTTCCTTTCTAGCAACTTCTTGATCAAAAACATATTTTTCAACAATAGCAGCACCTTTCTCATCTTTGCCCATTGTCGGCGGTTAGAACTGGCAGATCTCCCTACACTACTAAAGTGATAGGGGAGTTTGATGTTCGGTGTGGGCGCGCGGAGATTCAAGAAGGTGAATAGAAGTTTGACACGGGAGACACAAGAATTTACGTGGTTCGGGCCGCCTGAGCGTAATACCCTACTCAACGGGTGTGTTGGTGTTGTATTAGCAGTATGAGCTTGCCACGAGTGTATGGGGTGCGTGAGTTCGTTCGTGAACGTCCCCATGTGTATCGTCGGCCTGTCCTTTTATAGTACAAGGGCAGGCTGTTACAAGTTAGCCTGGCCCGACATGTGGCCCCGGCGGTTACTAGTATTGATACACGCTTAATTGCTCTTAATGACCCTGTAACGGGCTTTGACAGCACCGTTACTGGTGTTAAGATCGTCCGTTTAAGTGTCATTAATATGGCATTAATGACACTTAATCGGGTCTTGAAGTCCTTGGCTCTCCTTTGAAGATCCGGAGCCGTTACAAGGTCTTCCGGAGGTTAGAGGCTGAAGGTCCGACGATTGGACACGTGGCAGCTCCGGAGCTTGTTGTGGGAAGCAGGTAGCTCCGGGGCTACCAGACACGTGTCAGGTCCGGAGCTCCTCTCGGTCTGGGGTTAAGTCCGGAGGTGCCGTTTCAGTACGTGGCCCGGAGCTTCCCCCTTGTGGGCGGTAGCTCCGGTTAGGCAGTACACGTGGCGACTCAGGGATTAACCATGTTGGAGAAGCGGGTCCGGCCATGTCTGACATGTGGGCCTCCGAGGGTCTTCAAACCAAGTAGATGACTTTTCTTTGAGATTTTTGTAACTTCAAGGGGTGTACGGTTTCTAGGGTACCGACAGTGGCCCCCTGGACCTACCTCCGAGGAAGATCACTGGGGTGAAGTCATTCCGTCGGAGGTGGGTCCATCCTCGCGACTCTTGAACTGAGTCTTCAAGGATCTTCGAAGGTGCCGTTGGCAGGGATTTATATTTAGATCCCGCCGCGTGGCGCACCTCGTGCGGTAGATGAGATCTTTTATGTGCGGATCTCACGCAATTGAAGGTCACCGGTTCCCGATACGAAAACCGTATTGGTTCTGCGCGCTATGTCAGGCTGCCGCCTTTGGGTTTCCTGCCTCGTGATGACAACCGTTCGCCTGGGTAAGAGCCTCGACTTGATCGTCGGGGTGGTCCCGGTCCCTCCTGTCATCAGTTGGGTTGAATTCTTGAGTGGTATCTTCGACTTCCTTGCGGTTTCCATCCAAGCGTTGCGAGGGCTTACTTAAGAAGGAAAGCGCGCACCGTCGGGAGTTCTTTACGCCTCTCATCTGATCTTGCGCTCAAACTCCCAACTCGTTGCCTAGTTGTGCCGCGATGGAGTTGGGTCTGCGCGAGAGTCGCTTGAAGACTGACGGTGGTTTGAAGAAGGTCCGGGCCCTCATGGGGTGGTCCTCGGACTTCTTCAACCGCTTGGTCCGTGCCGGCGGAGAGCTCCCCTTCGAGAAGGAGCGCGCCGGCGAAATGGTGTACTTTTCTTCGAACGCTATGGTGGGGTTGATCCCACATTTTTCTTCCTTCTTCTTGATGCTGCTAGACTTCTATGGTCTGCAGCTATACCACCTTGGCCCTCACTCCATTCTCCTCGTGTCTATCTTCGTCCACCTCTGTGAGATGTGGGTGGGCATCCCCCCTGCATCGAACTCTTCCGGACCTTCTTCACCGTCCACACCACCGACCGGAGCAATGAGTACCTTGGCTTCTACTACTTCGTGAAGCGTAAGAAGTGCCCATTCAAGTACATCCGGTCGTTCCCTTCCGGGAAGTGGGATGACTGGAAGAAAGATTGGATAGTCATTAGGGTGGAGGAGCACGAGAGGTTGGAGCTGCCCGACGGTCTGCCGGCATCGACACGACGATCTGGAGTGAAGCTCCGGTGCTGGCGGAAGCTTTCAACCCCGCCTTGACCAGGATCCGCCAATGCGTGGAGGGAGGATTGACTCCTCAGGCGGTATTTTGCAACTTCCTGGTCAACAGGTGGGCGCCACTGAAGAGGAGGGAGAAGCTCGCCTGGGCCCTCAACAGCGTGATGGACGAGGACCGGGTTGAGACCGAGTTGAAGTCTAACATGGTGGGTAGAACCTTGGAGTTCCACCTCAAGAAGTTCCAGCACGGCATCGATGTCGACGGTGATGACTTGAATCCACCGTCGGCCTTTCTCCCTCTGAACGTGGAAGTGGAGTTCAGAAGGGAGCTCCGGCAGAAGATGCCCGCACTTGATGACCTTGGTGTCGTCGAGAGAAGATCAACCACCCGGGTGGCGATCCCCGGAATGCCCGAAGATGGCTCCGTCCCTGCCCCACAGCCGAGGGTCGAGGTCGTCGGCAAGGGCAAGGAGCTGGCGGATGAGCCGGAGAGCCGAAAGAAAAAGCTGCAACATGCCGACGGAAGGTCCGTCAGGCCCGCTACTTCCGCCTCGGTTCCTTCTCCCCGGAGGGGAAGATCTTCTACCATCGTGGCGACTGTCCCTGTAGTGGGGTCCTTCCGGAACGATACCGTTCCTGCAGTGGGGTCCCCCCGGAGCGCGTCTGTTCCCGTGGTGGGATCCTCCTGGGGTGCTAGCTCCGGGCGCACGACTCCGGCACCTGGGACGGTGGGAGCCTCCAGGTCCGGGGGTTCTTCCCGATCAAGGAGAGCCTCGACCCAGGAAACGCCCGTGGCTGCGACAAGTTTCGGGGGGCCTTCTGGAGCTTCTACGCCGACCGTGGCCAGCCCGGAACGTCCAGGAAAAAGGTTTCGCGCAAGCTGGTGCGGAAGCCTTCCAAGGTAATTTTTAATCTTTACCTTGGTTAACTATTTAGTTGTAGCAACTGTTTGTTAATTTTCTTCGTTCATCATCTGCAGCGTCCCCAAGAAGGGGAGTGAAGCTCCACCCACAGCCACAGTGTTTGAGGCCGTGAGGGTGGGAGCTTCTGCTCCTGTCCCGGTGCCGCCCAAAGTGGTGGCTGAAGCTGCGACAGCTCCAGCGTCGGCTGTCGTGGTCATGGACCTCGACTCATCCCCAGAAGTTCCCGTGGCAGCGCCGGACCATGGGAGTGAAGATGTGCCAGTGGCACCTGTCTCGGAGGTTGAAGCTCCGGGTCCTGGTGCTGCAGTGATGGAAGCTCCAGCTGTTGAGCCGGAGGAAGTAGTAGTCCCGGCCTTGGAGCCGGAAAGTGTCGAAGCCCCGGCGGTTGAGCCGAAGATGACTGAAGCCCCGGCATGTGAGCCGGAATTTGAGGTAGTTCCGGCGGTTGGACCGGCTACCTCCAAAGCACCGGCCGCTGAGCCGGTTATTGTTGGAGCTCCGGTCTCAGGGCCGGTCGAAGTTGAAGATCTTCCGGCGCCTGAGCCGGTGGTTGAGGAGGTGATGGAGCTCGAGCCTCCTTCAGAAGAGGTGCCCAGACCGGAGCCAGTAGCAGCTCCTGCTCTGGAAGTGACGACGTCGGAGGTACCTGCGGCAGAGCCGGAGTGCCCAAGCGAAGTCGCTGGCCCCCTGCCCGAGGAGGTGAATGAAGACTTGGCGGCGGGGCCTTCTTCGATGGCGACTGAGGCCATCCCGGAGGACGGCCCTAGTGCCATGGAAGCTCAGGGGTCCACTCTCGTGGAGTGGGACCCGATTTTTGTATCAGAAAACCCGCTGGAACCAGCGGAAGAGACCCCAGCAGGTCCGGAGCCCATCCCGCTGACGATGTCTATCGACAACGCCTGTTCCAGTCTGCGTCAAGTCCAATTGGCCTTCTTCCACGACAGCAAGGCTCTTGAAGAGGAGCGCCAAACCCTTAGGCGGTGGCGTAACCGGCTCTACTTCAAGACCAAGCTGGCGCAGTCGAGGCTAGCGGATGACAAGGAGTGGATCAAGCGGGAGAAGATCCGCCTGGAGTACTGGGGCAAGCTGCTGGATGACAGGGAGAGCATGACTCGGGCCCTCAACGCTCAATCCCAGGAGATTTACAATCAGGCCAAAGCAGCCAACAGTGCGGCCGAGGAACGCCATGAAAGGCTGGAGGTCATTAACACTGCACTCATCAAGCGCCGAGAGGCACTTGAAGAGAGGGAGAAACGGCTCGAGAATGAAGAGCAGAAACTCCTTGAGCTGCGGGATGATGTCTTGAGGAGGGAAGAGGAGCTCGCCAAGAAAGTAGCTCTGGCTGATAAGGGCCTCGAGGAGCGCACCAAGAAATTGGAAGAGCGCTTCCAAGAGGAGGAGGAGAAGACCTGGGTGCGAGGGCAGGAACTCTACGAATACGAGTGTGCCCTTGTTGCCCGGGAGAAAAAAGTGAATGCTAGAGAGAAGGACCTGGTTGACCGCCGGAACAAGATCCACCTCCGGGAGGAGGAGCTCAGAAGACTTGAGAGGAGGGTTGTTGAAAAGATTCAGCAAAACGCCAAAGAAGTTGAGCGCCTCGCCCGTGAGAATTCCGAACTGACGGCAGCCAGGAGATCCCTGGAAGAGATGAAGAGCCTAAGGACTGCGGACTCCCTACAGATTTGGGAGTTCCTGGGCAAGGCCAACGACGCGCTGACGTCGATGGGTTTTAGCCCTGTGCGCCCGAATGATCCGGAGCCGGAGCCGGACCTTGCGCTGCAGGCGTTGAGCGCAGCAGGTAGTAAGCTCTCCAAGGTGGGCGATGTCATCGCGGACCAGCTGGAGGTTGAGGGGCAATCCCTGGCGAAGAACGTCGCAGAGTATGTGCTGACGTGCTACACCAGCTGGAACTCCCAATTTCCTCTAGACCCGGTGCTTGAAGGCCCCGTCGAAGGAGAAGGCGAAGCTACCCGAGCCAGCGTATCGGAGGTCGCCCAGAAGGTCGCCCAGTTCTTCCATAGGGTCTAGGACCATCTCTGTAGTTCTCACTTGTATTTTCTCTTCTCCTTCCTCAATTTTGTAATCCCTTGTCTTCAGATGTAATCTCCTATCTCCATATAAATGAAATCCCCAAATTTTTGCGAATTTCACTTTTTGTCTTCAACACTTTTATCTTCACTTGGCCCCCTGGTAGATGTACACAATTTGATTGTGAACATGTACCAAAAGGATATTGTGTTTTGTTGAAGACTCATTTGCTCCGAACTTGTAGAATTTAGGTCCGAAGTCTTCGATAGTGAAGGCCCCCTGAGGTTGTCGGAGCTTAGAAGCTCCGGCATTGTCCATCGCTGGAGCTTGATAGCTCCGGCAATAGTCTCTATCAATACGTATAGTATCAATAGTTAGTCCTCCGGGGTGTCGGAGCTGAGTAGCTCTGGCAGTGACCTTTGCCAACACTTGGTTTGTTGGCAGCAGACTCCATTTACAGGGTCTTCTCACCATCTTTTATTCAGCGTCGACGGTTGGCCCCCTTAGGGGAGTCGGAGCTTAGTTAGCTCCGGCTTTTCTCCATCAACGTAGATTTTATTTTTCCTGCACACTTAAGCCAAGAAAAATAGTAATTCGTTCCTTGTCTATAATTTCGTCGCGACTTACGATTCTCAAGAAGACTTTAAGTTGAACGCGATTTTAAATACAATCGGATGCGTTGTCTTTTCTTCTAGGTTCAACTGTCCATGGACCCGCCTTACTTTGGCCTGCCGGGGTGTAGGTAGAGTGGCATACTTAGGGTGCTTGACCAGGCTAAGTCGATAGCACACTCCAGCCCTAGATTGGCTTGGCGGCTTTCAGGCGAGTTGGCCATGAACGATATTTGAATCCAAAAGAACTGACAATACAACTCGAATCGTATATAAACCAGTCGAACTAAAATTTCTTAAGAATTGCACGTCTTTGTTATAGACAAGAAAGAGAAAAATAAAAATGTTGATCCTGTACAAAATAAATGCACGTGGAGTCTATTTCACATGAAGATGTCTTTCATTATAGGTCCGGGGTACAGAGGAAACAAGTACACTCTTAGGGTACGGAACCAGTCTAAGTGTGTTTCATTTCTCGTTTGACCCAGGATAGTTAGCCGCACTTTTAGTCCTGAGACTGTGACAAGTGTTGCATGAGCTTTGTGGACCTTTCAGGAAAGGTCCGGCTGCTCTCCCGGAGGAACTACCCGACTCTGTACAATGACTCTATAACATACACCCCAAGTTACTCAAGACTCACCTCCGTGATATTAAGTGTAGAACTTACGGAGGTGCTCGATGTTCCAAGGATTTGGGAGAGGTGTCCCATCCTCGGTAGCCAAGCGAACGCTTCCGGGACGGGATACTTTAATCACTCGGAAGGGCCCCTCCAAGTCGGGGGAGAGTTTGTTTAACCCTTCTCTGGATAGTATTCTCCGTAGCCCAGGTCGCCTTCCTCGAGCTGTCGGTTGTGTACATGCCGCTGGTGATAACGCCGTAGAGCTTGACGATATCGGGCATTCCGAACAGCTGCTTGGCACCTTCCCTCCTCTAGGAGGTCTAGGTCTTCCCGCCGGAGCTGGTCCTGCGCGGCTTCGTCGAAGGTCTGGACCCGGAGTGAACCCAAGGTGATTTCCGGAGGAAGGATTGCTTTAGCTCCGTACACCAGGAAGAAGGGTGTCTCTCCAGTTGACCGATTTTGAGATGTCCTGTTGGCCCATAAATTGGGCGGAAGCTCTTCGATCCAGTTGGCTCCATGTTTTTTCAAACGCTCATAGGTGCGCGTTTTGAGTCCCTTAAGGATTTCTGCATTTGCTCTCTCGGCTTGGCCATTGCTGGCTGGGTGAGCTACGGAGGCGTAGCAAACTTGTATGCCGAGGTCTTCGCAATATCCTTGGAATGCTGAGCTTGTGAATTGAGTCCCATTATCAGTGATGATTTTGTTTGGGACTCCAAATCTGCTTATAATGGATTGCAGAAAGTTGATAGCAGATTGTTTGTTGATTGTCACAACTGGAGTCGCTTCCGGCCACTTGGTGAACTTGTCGATGGCGACATACAGGAACTTGTAACCTCCGACGGCTATTGGGAAGGGTCCCAAGATGTCCACCCCCCACACAGCAAAGGGCCATGTAGGAGGTATCATTTGTAAGGGCTGAGCTGGTGTATGAATTTGCTTTGCATGAAATTGACATGCTTCACATTTCTTCACCAGCTCAGTGGCATCCTGGAGCGCTGTAGGCCAGTAGAAGCCATGCCGAAAGGCTTTTCTGACCAGCATGCGGGAAGATGCGTGGTTCCCACACTCGCCTCCATGGATTTCTGCGAGAAGTTCGCAGCCTTCTTCCCTTGTGATGCACCGCATTAGGATGTCGTTGGCACCACACCGGTAGAGATCCCCTTCTACCAGTGTGTATCTTTTAGCCAATCTGACTACCCGGTCAGCGGATACATCATCGTCAGGAAGGATGTTGTCTTTCAAGTAGCTCCGGATCTCTGAGATCCATGCATCGGAGCTATCTTGAGCTTTTGAGTCTTGCGTGCTGGGTTGCTCGGAGCTCCCGGCAGCACCTACGACCCTTGATGGCTGCCATGGTAACAGGGCCATCGGGACCGTCAGCTTCGGGATGCTGATCTCGCCCCCTTCGCTCAGTTCGGCAGGCTGAGCTGTTGGTTTTGACAACCTCCGGACAAAGATTCCGTTAGGAGCCGAAGCTCCGGTTGACGCTTTGGTCGAGAGTTCGTCAGCTTTAGCGTTATGGGCACGCTGAACATGGTGGAGATCTAGGACTTCAAAGTCCTTCTGAAGCCTCTGGACTTCAAGGAGGTAAGCAGCTAGCTGGAGATTATTGCAGGAGCATTCACCCTTCACCTGCTTGATGATGAGCTGTGAATCTCCTTTGACCAGCAGTTGCTTGACACCATATGACAGTGCCACCTTTAGTCCGTAGATGAGTGCTTCATACTCTGCCATGTTGTTGGTTGCCTTGAAGTCAAGGTGTACAATGTATTTTACCTTCTCCCCAGTCGGTGCAATGAGAAGGATTCCAGCTCCGGCCCCCTGCTTCTGCATGGAGCCGTCGAAGTAGAGGGTCCAATGAGGCTCGGTAAGGTTGGAGCTTGATACTTCGTCTTCTGCTTACTGGGGCCCCCAGGGTTTGATGGAGAGGGAGTCCATTCTGCCACAAAATCTGCCAACGCTTGACTCTTGACTGCTTGTCTTGAAATAAATTCAAGATCAAATTTAGCCAATTCCGCAGCCCACTTTGCATTATTCCCAGTTGAATTGGGATTATGCAAGATTGCTCGAAGTGGGTAGGAGGTCACCACCGAGACTTTGTGAGCTTGGAAGTAATGTCGAAGCTTCCTGGAGGCAATAAGAACTGCATAGAGCAGCTTATGCACCTCTAGGTATCGAGTCTTGGCATCATGTAATACTTCACTAATGAAGTATATCGGCCGTTGAATGGTCCGGACCCTCCCGGAGGGGTCCGGAGCTTCCTCTTCATTGATCCGGACCCTCTCGGAGGGGTCCGGATTCTCTTCGGGGACCTCCGGGTTCTGGCTGGAGGAACCCGGAGCTTCTTCAGAAATGACCTGGACCCTCTCGGAGGGGTCTAGGTCTCCTGAAGTGACTTCTTGTGGGTTCGAATCTGGGAGCTGGGACCCAGACTCGCTTTCAGGAACCTCCGGACCTTCCCGAAGGGGTCTGGATTCCTGAGTGTGGGGTAGTTCTGGTCTCTCCGCAACCAGAACCATACTGACGACTTCGTCAGTAGCTGAAATATAAAGCAATAAAAGCTCACCAGGGATCGGAGCTACCAGAATTGGTAGGGTGGTGAGGAACTGTTTCAGCTCCTGGAATGCCTTCTCTGCTTCTTCGGACCATTGGAATGGTCCGGACTTCCTCAATAACTTGAAGAAGGGGAGTGCCCGCTCCGCCAGTCTTGATATGAACCGGCTGAGGGCTGCTAGACATCCAGTTAACTTTTGGACGTCTTTGATACGGGTTGGTGGCCGCATGTCTTCTATGGCTTTTATCTTCGCCGGATTAGCTTCTATGCCCCAGTGACTTACCAGGAAGCCAAGAAGTTTTCCGGAGCTAACCCTGAATACGCACTTGTCCGGGTTTAGCTTTGTGCGGGTGGCCCGCAGCTTGTCGAAGACAGCTTGCAAGGTGTCGAGGAGTGACTCCTTGTTCCTGACCTTGACCACGATGTCATCGACGTACACTTCCACTACGTCTCTAATGAGTTCTTCAAAAGTTTTGTACATAGCTCGTACAAAAGTTGAAGCTGCATTCTTGAGACCAAAGGGCATGGCTGTGTAACAGTACAATCCATCTACTGTGATGAAGGAAGTATGCAGTTCATCCTCCCTAGACATCCTGATTTGGTGATATCCGGAATATGCGTCTAGGAAACACAGTAATTCGCACCCGGAGGTGGAATCCACTATCTGATCTATTCTAGGTAGTGAGAATGGATCTTTTGGACATGCCTTATTTAGTGTGGTGTAGTCGATGCACATCCGAAGCTTCCCGCCGGCCTTGGGCACAACGACTGGGTTTGCCAGCCATTTTGGATGGAAGACTTCTCGAATGAATCCGGCTTCGAGTAGCTTCTTCACTTCTTGTTGGATGAAGTTTTGCCGCTCTACGGATTGCTTCCGAGGCTTCTGATGCACAGGCCGGGCATCGAGGTAGATCTTCAGATTGTGCTCAACCACTTCCCTGGGGATCCCAGGCATTTGTGACGGTTGCCAAGCAAACACGTCAACGTTAGCCCGGAGGAAAGTGATGATCGCGAGTTCCTATTTGTCGTTCAATCCTCCCGATATACGGGTGGTCTGAGCGGCATCGGAACCAATTTGGACGACTTTGACGGGAATGTCGGTGTCGCCGCTTGGCTGCACACGGGGTGCATAGGTCGAGCCTCATTGACGAATGCTCGGGGGTTTTGGAGCTTGCTCCTGCCTGGAGTCCTCCTCTTGCGCCGTGGTGAGTGCGTGGAGTTCTTCCAGAGCAGTTACTCCGGCGGTGCGATCTCCGCGGATCCGGAGAACGCCTACTGGTGTTGGCATCTTCAACACCAGGTATCCATAATGAGCAGCTGCCATGAATTTGTACAGGACAGGTCTACCCAAGATGGCGTTGAATGGTAAGTTGATCTGAGCAACGTCGAAGACCAACTTCTCGGTGCGATATTTCTCCCGGGTCCCGAAGGTAACGGGGAGAGTAATAGCTCCGAGTGGGGTAATGGCCCCCGGATCTACTCCGGAGAAAGGTCGAGGGGGATGGAGATCCGAAGGTCGGAGCTGAAGCTTAGTGAAAGCTTCGAAGCTGATGAGGTTAAGCCCCGAACCTCCGTCTACCATGACATGGTGGAGCTGGATGTTATTGATGGTAGGAGATACCATCAAAGGTAGTTGACCTGCTCCAACCATGCTCCGCGGGCAATCAGAAGCATCAAAAGTGATGGAGGTGTCCATCCACTTTCGATGAGGTTCCGGCCTGACTGTAGGGGCTACAGCGGCCATATCCTGACGCATAGTCTTGATGACGTGACGAGAGGTGATATCCCATGATCCACCGAAAATGGTGTTCATGGTCTTCCGACGCTCGTTGTCAGAGACGTCAAAATCATCATCGACGGAGGTGTAAACGGCCTTCAGGACCTTTTTGGGATCCTGAAACCCTAACCCCTCTTCAGCCGGAGCTTCGTCGACCTTTTGTTTTCCTTCCCTCTATCGGAAAGGAGATCCTTCCCGGTGCTTGTTGTAGCGCTCGGCAAGGTTTTGGACCTCGCGGCAGTCTTCCAAATCGTGGTTGCCCGTTTTGTGAATGGGACACCACACTTTGGGTTTGCCACCGTCTTCAGAAGACGGTCGAGGTCGCTTCTCGGGGCGTGGCCCCCGACCACCCGGAGTTGCAGCAGCTGCAACGTTGGATGTGTCGGCCGACGGCTTTTTCTTGTCGTTGGTCTTCTTTTTCTTCTTGCCACCCCCGGAGGTAGCGGCTTCTTCTTTGGAGGACTTCTTGTGATCCTCCGAGGCTGGTTTGGAGTGCATCTCACGGCCCTCCGCAGCCCTGGCACATTTGTCTGCCAGGCTGAATAGTTATGTGACGCTGGTGATCTCCTTGATCACCAACTTCTCCAACATCTTCTTGTATCGTACGCCCTGTCTGAATGCTACAATGACAGAGGCACTGGAGATAGAAGGAATAGTGTTTCATACCTGAGAGAACCTTTGGATGAATGACCGCAAGGATTCTCTCCCTTTTTGCACGACCGCAAAAAGGTCTAGTTCAGTGTCTGGTCGGGTGTATGAACTCCCAAAGTTGGTAGTGAACTGTCGGCACAGCTCCTCCCAACTGTTGATAGAGTTGGGCGGAAGGCTTATAAACTAGGACCTGGCGGTCCCAGTTAAGGCCACTGGAAAATAATTGGCCATCACGGCCTCGTTTCCTCCAGCTACCAAGATTGCAGTGGAGTATATCTGTAGAAATTCGGCGGGATTGACAGTCCCGTCGAATTTTTCCGGCAAATGAGGCCGGAACTTCTGTGGCCATCTAACCATGCACAGGTGCATGGCTAGGGCTGAACAGCCTCCTCCTACTCCTTCAAGAGTAGAAAGGTCCTGAGCTTCCCGTCTTTCACGGGCACGCTCAATATGGACACGGCCATCCTGCTGGCGGTATCGGCGATCAAGCTCCGCCCGGAGGTCATGAGTCGAAAGCCTGGATACCATGTGAGTGTGTCGAGCCCCGGAGGGCAACGACGTCACTTGTTGGGATGCAGCACGTCTCCTGCTATTGGAGGCGTGCGGACCAAGTCTTTCGGACAAAGTCCGCCGCTGCGACGAGGCTCGTCCCGAAGGAGGAGGACCCTGGTTGTTGAGGCGTTCGGCTACTGCTGCAACCAAATGCTCCACATCGGCCCTCCACTGCTCCAGTGCATCCCGAGATGCATCCGGAGGTGGTGGACGTTGGAGAAGAGCACGCGCTGCATGGAGCACGTGTTCCGGGTTGTCATGATTTGCCGACGCAGTAAGCGATGCCGGTGCACCATCACGTTGCCCAGCACGGTTTGCTGGAGGAGACGGCGGTGGTGGGAGTGTGGCTCCTGCTGGTGCTGAGGCTCCTGCTGGTGGCTGCCTATTGGAGGGATTGCCCCTAACAGCCTGAGCAGCAGGTTGACCGTTGGATGATCCAGCAGCGGAGTTCACCATTCTCGAAATCTCAGGCGCCCCCTACCTGGCGCGCCAACTGTCGGCGGTTAGAACCGGCAGATCTCCCTACACTACTAAAGTGATAGGGAGTTTGATGTTCGGTGTGGGCACGCGTAGATTCAAGAAGGTGAATAGGAGTTTGACACAGGAGACACAAGAATTTATGTGGTTCGGGTCGCCTAAGCGTAATACCCTACTCCACGGGTGTGTTGGTGTTGTATTAGCAGTATGAGCTTGCCACGAGTGTATGGGGTGCGTGAGTTCGTTCGTGAACGTCCCCGTGTGTATCGTCGGCCTGTCCTTTTATAGTACAAGGGCAGGCCGTTACAAGTTAGCCTGGCCCGACATGTGGCCCCGACGGTTACTAGTATTGATACATGCTTAATTGCTCTTAATGACCCTGTAACGGGCTTTGACAGCACCGTTACTGGTGTTAAGATCATCCGTTTAAGTGTCATTAATATGACATTAATGACACTTAATCGGGTCTTGAAGTCCTTGGCTCTCCTTTGAAGATCCGGAGCCGTTACAAGGTCTTCCGGAGGTTAGAGGCTGAAGGTCTGACGATTGGACACGTGGCAGCTCTGGAGCTTGCTGTGGGAAGCAGGTAGCTCCGTGGCTACCAGACACGTGTCAGGTCCGGAGATCCTCTCGGTCTGGGGTTAAGTCCGGAGGTGCCGTTTCGGTACGTGGCCCGGAGTTTCCCCCTTGTGGGCGGTAGCTCCGGTTAGGCAGTACACGTGGCGACCCAGGGATTAACCATGTTGGAGAAGCGGGTCCGGTCATGTCTGACATGTGGGCCTCCGAGGGTCTTCAAACCAAGTAGATGACTTTTCTTTGAGATTTTTGTAACTTCAAGGGGTGTACGGTTTCTAGGGTACCGACACCCATCTTCAAAGTTGCTTGTTTTAAACCTTTCCTAACTTTTCTTGATGAGCAGCTACTAAGATGACAACGCAAGTGATTTGTCCCTGCTCTACTGTGTCCAACTAGCATTTTTTTACACCAATTACATTGAGCTTTAATTTGTCCAGCCACAGTAACTTGCTCAAATTCAAGCCAAACATCAGATTTCAGCTTCCTCTTGTTACCAAGAGTAACATTATTATCTACATCTAAAGAGGGACCTTCTTCAGAAGCTATTGCTGCAGGTTGAGATTGAGAATCCGTACCGGCAGCAAAACCAACATTACTTGACGAAAATGCAGCAGCACTTGCAGCAGTTGATGATGGAGCAGCGCGTCGGGTCCTCTTTGCAGTAGCCCTCGATGGAACAGCATCACCAAGTTCTGGTGCATCCATTGCACTTGGATTCGACATGTGAATCTAACTGAAAGACAGAAACAAATTACATATAGCAAGTTAACATATACACAAATCTTATCAATTTACACATATCTCAGCAAGACATCATCATTCCAGCATGATAACATACAAAATATGAAAGAACATCACTGCAAAATTAAAAGAACATCACATGCAACAATTCCATCATGGCATCATTCATTCACGCATGTCAATATCAATATGTCATGGCAGCATACATGTAGATCTAATATTCTAGCTGTCATTTGTGAAATGCAAAGTATAGACATAGAAATATTAAAGTGAATAACTAAAAAAACATCAATGGATCAGTGGGTATTCGAAGTTTGGGTATTGGAACCATACAATACCAGATCTGACGGAGCCAACAGCAAAGGACGTCGACCGGCGTGGAGAGGCGGTGTGGCGGCTGCCGGCTCCGGCTAGGACATGTCGGGGAGCTGGGCAGGGAGCTGGGAGCGGCGGCCGGCGGCGCACATGCTCTACCCTCTTGGGAGCGGCGGCGCAACAACTGGAGAGGCGGAGGTCGCGGCGGACCGGCGGCGCAAGTGCTGGACGCTGGAGATGCAGTGGATGGCGCTGGCGTGCCGCGTGCGGCTGTGGCTTCGGCTCGGCGGTCGGCGGACAACGCGTCGGCGGTCGGCGCAGGGGCCAGGGGCGCTGGCGGCTGGGACTGCGGACTGGGAGGATGGGGAATCGGGAGGGTGAATTCCTTGGCCGGTTGGCTTAGGGAGTTAGGGTTAGGTTTTTATATGACCAGTGTATATGGGCTTTGGCAGGCTGAATAATTATATGGGCTTTTGACAGGCTGAACACAATTTCGGGTACCCGCAGGTAAACCCGCGGCTGGGAAATAAAACTCGAACCCGTACCCGCAACCTGTCGGTTCGGGTACGGGTTAGACCCGCGGGTAAAACTTTGTACCGCACCCGCACCTGTCGAGTGCCAAACCCGTCGGGTACCCGCACCCGCGGGTAGAACTTCCATCCCTAACTAGCTTTTCCTCATGAAAACGGAGAAGTTGTTGAACAGTATTAGCTGCAGGTTTCACTTTTCATTGCCGAAAATACTGTGCACATTGTTGAACAGTGGATCGGTCGTGAGATTGCTGAACGTGCAGAGCATCAGAGAGCCCAAAAGCTGGCTATGCCGGCAGCGACAGATCGCAACAGCAACGCGGAGCTTCTTTGAGGCCCGGTCTGACAGGAAAAATAAATGGAAGATTTGACCCAAAGAAAAAGAATGAGAAATCCAGCTATTCTTAGACCCACGTTAACGATTCCCACAAAGAGCAGTTTATTAGGCCCAGGTTCTTCTAGTTGTGGCCCGTTAGGATCAGACTGACCCCAAGCACAACCGCACGGCACTCATTAGGAACCAGGGCCCGTGTTTCAGTTCATGCATACTTTCGCGCAGTTCTTTTTCTCCATGAAACTTCTCCATCACAAAATGACGAAAATGGATCGCAAAATAAACCAGTGAGCTTGACAGTTCTATTTTTTTTTTGAAAAAAACGGTGAGGTTGACGTGAAATAAATCCGGCAGCGGCGACGGATAGCTCCCCGACCGAGCGCCGGGAAGCGAACAAAACTGCCATCACAATGATCAGGGCTCCCTACGAATCTGGGGGAGCGACAGCGCTGACGTGGATCCGACGGACCAGATCGGCGCTCCCCTTTTTTTATCTCCCTCCCGCCTCCTCCCTGCCACACCCTGCCTCTCACACGGCACATCCCCTCTCGTCGTCTCCTCTCCACACGCGCGCTCTCCAGAGCTCGCGGTGATATCGAGCACTTCCATGGCCGGAGCCTTGTCCTGATCTCTTCCAAGCTTCGAGCTCCGTGCGTTCCTTTTGGCTCTTCTGTCTGCGCGTGTGCGTCCACCGTCCGTGCGAGCAGAGGGAGGATGGTGGGGAACAGGGGGGAGACGTCGACCAGGGACCCGTTGCGGCGGACGACGAGCTTGACGGAGTTCCTGCCCCCGGAAGTGCTGTCGTCGGTTTTTGAGGAAGAGGAGGTCGCAGTGAGCCAGCTGCCCGACAGCGGCGGCGGCGCGGACGAGGACTGGCTGGTCGCGTTCGACGGCGCCGCCAAGCAGGAGGAGTGGCTGGTGGCGTACCGCGCGCGCGCGTTGCCGGCGCGATCCAGGCTCCGGTGGAACTCGGCCGACTGTTCGACCACCGAGGCCGTCGCCTTCCTCCGCGCGTGCGGGCTCTGCCGGCGCCGCCTCGGCCCCGGACGCGATACCTTCATGTACAAGTACGTACTTCTATTCTACTCCGTCCATAAACTTGTACAAAACGACAAATTCAGGGGACGGAGAGAGTACTTGTTCAAATTTAATCAGATCGTCTTTTATTAAACGACTTGCTAGCCGCATGACGATTTTCTGATGCAAAAAATATCGCGCCTTACATATATAATTTGCAGGGGCGAGGAGGCGTTCTGCAGCCTGGAGTGCCGGCAGCAGCACATGACGCAGGAGGGGTGGGAGGACAAGTGCACGACGACGTCGAGGAAGGACGCGTCCGCCGTTCCGGCCCCCGGTCGCCGCCGAGGCAGCTCCGGCAAGACCGGTACCGGCGGCAGCACCGTGGCTGCGGCATGATGACGAGGCGACGTGGATACGCGCGCGTGCACGCAGGCGCTACTACCTGCTGGACTAAGCCAGCTCCACGCTCATGACTTCATCATCGGCAGCCATACACAGCTACTGGTTAATTACTGTACCGGCTTAATCCTCTAGCTATCTGCATCGACCGCTGCATGAAGCCGACATAGATACCGTTAGCTTGATGATTACATCACATCATCCATGGACCTATAGATCCATGTATTATGCTAGTTCGTCTAAAAAATCATCTTGTATACTACGACATACTCCCTCATTTTTCTCTCGAAAGTTTATCACTTTCTTATTTATATTTTATTAGAAAGCGACAAAATTTTGAGAAAGGGGGCGTATATATTACCGCACCGAGCAAGATGTATATGTAAAAATTCACCTGCATTTGCTGATGTACCATTATTTTTTTCGGAAAAAAGTTTACTTACCACGCTCAAGTATAATCTAGAGATTAATTTACCCCCAAATTACAAAATCAGATTATTAACACCATAATCTATCTAAAACCATCTAATTTACCCTCTAAGCTGGCTTTGGTGGATGGTTTTGCCATGTCACAATGCTTATGTGGCATTCCCCGCATGCCTTTCATGGTGGGACCCACATGTTATGGAGCGAATACGAAAAATCGCAGGCCCATGCCACGTTGGGATGCCTCTCGGCCTGGGGTGCCCCGTTATCGCCGGATGCGTCTTCCAACACATGAATGTTGCGTGCAAAAATGTCGTGCTCCATCATCCTACGGGTATACAGCGTGTTTACTCCATCCACCATCAGCTATGTAACACGACACGATCTCAACCGACTCTGCAACATCACGGCATGCCGTTGCAGCATGCATTGCCCACGTCCACCAGTACACGAGACGCGAATGTCGTGCGCCTGCCTCTGAGTCGTACGCGCTGGCCGCCAGACCTGGGCGCTCGTGCTTGCAGCTGCTGCTGCCGTCCGAGACGATCCACGTCGACCGGTGAGCTGAGGCGGCCACTCGCAGATGCAGCAGGTTGATGACATGCTGGAATGCCACATAATAATGTGACGTGGCAAAACCACCATCAAAACCAGCTTAGGGGTAAACTAGATGGTTTTAGATAGATTAGTTTTGTAGATTGGAGGATAAATTAATCTCTAAGTATACTTGAGAGGGGTAAGTAGACTTTTTCCTATTTTTTCCCCTGTTGCAAAAATAGCACCCGATCTGACTCCTCCCTCCCATCGTCTAACTGTCTAGCATTCCTTTAGCTTGTTGTGAGTATAGTTCTCCAAATAGGCCGTCCGGCCTGACATGGCCCGAGCCCGATTTGGCCCACACGGTTGGGCCTGGGTACAGTTTCGTGCCGTGTCGGGTCGTGCCTCCGTGCCAAACAGGCGGCCCAGGCATGATACAACTAGCCCTTTTTCGTGCTGGGCCGGCACGACGGCACGGCCGGCACGATTGGGCTCGTGTCGTGCCAGGCACGCCCATTGAGCAGTCACTCTATATAGTTTGGATATATTGTTTTGAATACAGAATCCATTAGAATTCACAAAAATCATTGAAATTCCAAAGAGATCAGAATATGCACAAAACGGATTGAAATAAAATCAATTGAGCTGGTGCAATGATTGCCTCATTAAAAACCTATCTAGGTAACACCTCGTGAGATAAAACCCTAGATAGGGAAAAAGAGTGCAACCCAACTTAGTTAAGTATTATTAATCAAATGTTTATACAGTTTTACAAGTCCATCACTCATCAGAATCTGGAACATCAAGATACAAATTTGCAAAACTCTCTTCAAGTTCTGGATCCTCCACCACATCTTGCAGTCTTGCCTAAGCACCTTCCCATTCTTTGAGACAAGCCAGCACCTCAACCGTCTCCGGTTTCAATCAACGCTTTCGTTCTTCAATAATCCTGCCTGTAGTACTGAAAACAGACTTCGAAGATACAGTGGAAACAGGAACAGAAAGAATATCTCTAGCTAAGATGGAAAGAACTGGATAAGTCATTTTATGCTCATGCCACCAAGTTAGGATACTAAAGTTATCATCAAAATCAGTAACATTATCATTGTTTAAGTAGATTGAGAGTTCAGTACCTAACATGGTAGCAGAAGTAGTTGTTGCTTGCAGCAAAGCACTAGTTGATGATCTTCTGGACAGTGAAAGAGACATAGAGGGAGGAGTGTAGAAACCAGAACCTGGGACTTCATCAAGTCCAAAGGAAGGTACAATAGAACTGGATGATGGTGTTGAAAATATATCATCCCAAGCACTTGCTTTCTTACCTGAATTGGGTGGAGGTGCTGGTATTTGCAATTTAACAGCACCAAACTTGTCATCATAAAATTTAAATGCAATAGACAATTGATTCTAATTTCAGTAAAGTAAGCAAAATAATAAGTTGCAGTCAGGTTAGATAATAACCTAAGAACATTTTGAAAACCTTTCAATTTAGCTCTAGGGTCTAATATGAATGCAACAGAATAAAGAAGAGGAATGTCTCTCCAGTACTTAAGATAGTAATCTTGCATACTAACTACAACAGTTCTAAGCAATGTATCATTTTCATACTATTTAAGATGTTTAGCAATCAAAATGAGTTGATGCAACATAAGTGGAGAGGTAGGATAATACACACCAGATAATGCAACAGAGCAATCATAAAAAAGTTCAAAAAAGGAAATCATTTTTTCTGCAACATTCCAATGTTCATCTGTTAGCAGTAAATAATCTCTTTCACCCCTAGGATAATTAGTCTCAATGTAAACATTAAAAGTTTGTTTGTAAGGAAGCAAATGTTTAAGCATCAAATAAGTGGAGTTCAATCTTACCTCCATGTCCAAACTAAACTTCCTAGAACGAACATTAACAGCAAGACAAAATCGTTTAAATGAAGCAATGTGCTGATTAGAAGCATTAATGAATGATATTGCAGATCTAAATGCATCTATATATGGATGAATAATATGCAAGGCAAATTTAACCATGTGATTGATGATATGATAAGAACAACGCTGATGTAAGAACAATGAACCAACATAAGAAGCTAATACAGGAGACAGTTTGCTCATAGCAGTTGAGTTAGTAGAGCTATTATCCAAAGTAACAGAAAATACTTTACAATTCAAATTATACTCCTGCAACACATTACACACACGCTCAACAATGTTTTGGCCATAGTGTGGTTCATCAATAAGCCTTAAACCTATCAACCTCTTCTTTAATTGCCAGTCAACATTAATATAATGAGCAACCACACTTAAATAATCTTCTTTAGCTTTTCCAGACCATATATCGGACGTGATAGAAATAGATGACACAACATCAAAAGAATTAATTAGCTTATCACGACGATCAGCAAAATACTTAAACATATCTCTAGTTGTTGTTTGAGCAGAAACAGTAAATAATTTAGGGTTATGAGAATGTTGTATATATTCTTCAAAAGTATCAGTGGAACCAATTTCATAGGAAGGTCTAGTCTAGCAATCAAACGACACAATTTAGTACGAGCAACCTCAGGAGAGTATTCCCAATGGCGTACAGAACCGTCAAGATTAAAACTAATCAAAGATTGGAAACTACGAATCTTAGCTTTTCTATTTTGGCATCTTTTAACATGTCTAAGGAGATGTCCAGTGCTAATAGCTGATCTAGCAGCGTAAACATGACCACAATGTAAACACTTGGCAAAAACCCTTACCTTTTTACCATCGGTGTTCTTGAAGATCTTTTTGAAGTCTTTCCAACACTCAGAGCTACTGGAACGACTCCTCTTGCTGGTGATGCTGTTATCCTCTGGACCTGGATCATTTGCATCACCAGCAGCATCAGCTGCTTCAGCAGGCACAACTTCAGCATCGACATTGGCAGAGCTACCACTGAAGACTTCCTCCCGCTCGGCCTCCATGTTGCTCTCGTCATCACCGCGCTGGCCCATCAGACGCAGGTCATCGCTGATGTTGTGAACCTCCAGATCGTCGCCGCCGTCCATGGTTCCTTGACAGATTTTCAAATTCAGAGCACCAGCACCGAGGACGAGGAGCTGCGAGGAGCGCCGAGCCGCAGGATGGAGGACGGAGCACCAGAGACCGGAGAGGATGAGGACCGGTGCAGATCTTGAGGTGGTAAGGTCGAGGAGCGGGTGAGTGGCACAAATCTGGAGGCGGTGACACCGGCGACGGCGACGAGGGTGCGAGTGCAGCGGCCTAGCGGCGGAGTGGACGAGAAGCCGGCGACCGACGCAAATCTGGAGGCGGAAAGGTTGAGGAGCGGGCGAGTAGCACAGATCTAGAGGCGGTGACGCCGGCGAGGACAAGCCGGCGACGGCGAGGAGGGTGCGAGTGTGGCGTCCTGGCGGTGGAGTGGATGAGGAGTCGGCGAGGCGACGCGCGTGCAAGAGCGACGATGCGGCAGCGGCGAGAGCTTCGAGAGGCGAGGGGAGCGAATGACTAGGGTTACGAGGGCCGTTCATGAGACGTGCCCTTTTATAACACGGGAGTCGGTTGCGGGAACGAACGGCCGTGATCGATCGAATCGACGGGTGAGGAGGAGCGTTGCCGTAGAGCCGCGCCGCTATCAGGCCGACCAAAATTTCGTGTCGGACTCGGGCCGACATGCCGTGCTGGGAAGTCGGCCCAGGCACGACTCTGCTTTCGGGCCCGTGCCGACCCAATACGATTCTCTTCGGGCCGGGCCCGTGCTTGGACCGGGCTTTTTAGTGTCGGGCCTCGGGCGGCCCGATAGGCCCAGCTCATTTGGAGAACACTAGTTGTGAGCTCTCCGTCTGTTGTGGCACTCTATGCTTCGGTTCACCTTTATACATGAGCTACTGAATCTGTTGTGCGCCTCTCGTTAAGTACTGCTCCCAACTCCTTTTCTTTCCATATCTCCCTATACCAACTCAGATAGCTTGGATTTGAGGTCGAACTGTGGAAGGCTCGGATCTGGCAAACACTACAGGAATATCGATCACTTACGTCGGCCAGGGCAACTTACGTCGGCCAGCCGACGTAAGTAAGTAACTTACGTCGGCTGCCAGTAGTCGACGTAAGTTAATTAAATTATGTCGGTCGACCGACGTAAGTACAGGGACCGACAGTAATAAAAATTACCCACGTCGGCCTCGGCCCAGAGCCGACGTAATTAAGGAGACCGACGTAATTAAAACCTAACTTACGTCGGCCCTGATGTCGGCCGACGTAAGTAAACTTGGCCGACGTAAGTTGTTGTTTAACCTAACCGCGCGAGCGGTGCGCGCTCTCATTTCACGCGCACCTTTTCCCAACCGCCGCCGCCGCCTGCCCCCCGTCGCCGCCGCGCCGCCTGCTCCCCGTCGCCGCCCCGCAGCCCCGCCGTCGCCGCCCGGCCGCCCGACGCCTCCGTCCTACGCCGCCGCCCCAAGGTACTCCCCTCCCCTCCTCTCCTCCCCTCCCCTCCCCGACCCCCCCCCCCCCCCACGCGCCGCCCTGCCGCCCGAGCGCCGCCGTCCGCCTCCCCATCCCGAGCGCCGCCCTCCTCCTCCCCTCCCCCTCGACCTCCCCTCCCCCTCCCCTCCACGGCCGAGCACCGCCCCCCTAAACGTGGGAATCATGTAAAGATGTGGCGTAGTTCCATTCCATGTCTAGCCTAGCACGGCCATCCCCGTGGGACACACACATTGCCTATCCCTAGCCTAGATAGAATACTGCTTCGCCTAGCTTAACACACAACATGTAGTACACGTCAGACACATCACAGCACTAACACACAAGACGAACACATGGACGCTACCGTCCAAAGTCCTGGAGGAGGAGGAGGAGGAGCAGGCCTTCTTTCTCCGGCCTCGCCATCCTCGTCCGTCCGCGTCTTCAACCAACCGTATGTCCATGCTAGGGTGGTACAACGAGCTTGCCGACGCGCGTGGTGGTGGTGTCCCTGGCGCTCACGCCGCCGTCGCGCGGCGGGGAGAACACGGCGGGGCGGTACTCCTCGTGCTCGCGCTCGAACTTGTGCCGGCTCAAGTGACACATCTTTACTGGTTGGGGATTTAGGGAAACATGTGTGTATGGAAGAGAAGGAGAGAGAAGCAGAGCAGCCGTTCTGAGGAGGAAGACGAAGAAGAATAAACATCGTTGTCTTTTTTCCTAATAAACTTACGGGCTTCGGCATAGCAGTCCAACCCATGGGTCCAAACCATGAGTTCAACCCATTTCGTGGTTTGGGCTGGCTAGAAAATAGCTAGTGGGTTGGGGTGGGTTGGTTTTAAACAAAAATGGTGTGGGTTGGGTTGGTTTGGATAAATACAATAATTTGTTAAGGGTTGAGTTGGTTTTGGGTTGGATTTTAACCCATTAGCAGGCCTACGCCCCCCTTCCCCTCCCCTCCCATCCCGAGCCCCCCCTCTCCCCCTCCTCCTCCCCTCCCCCTCGACCTCCCCTCCCCATGTGCTTAATTGTTTAATTGCTTAATTGTTTGCTGAAATTTGCTGAAATTGCTTATTTGCTTAATTTCCTTATTTTTCCTTAATTTGCTTAAATATGCATTAGTGGTTTATTTTATTATGATTAATTTGCTTAGTTATGCATAATTATGCTTAATTTCCTTATTTTTGCTTAATTTGCTTAAATATGCTTAAGTGGTTTATTTTATTATGATTAATTTGCTTAATTATGCATAATTATGCTTAATTTCCTTATTTTTGCTTAATTTGCTTAATTACGCTTAGGTGGTGTATTTAATTATGTTTAATTATGCTTAATTTGCTTAAATTATGGTTACAATTTTAATTTTGATTGCTTGAGTGTTCTAGTACTATATATACATAAATGGGCTTCGGACAGGCTTGACAAGGCCCGACAAGGCCCATTTAGTGGTAAGGTAAAGTATGCGAACGACGACGGTGAGGATGGCAAGCACCTGGAGGACTGTCGCTGGAGTAGGGGTATCGAGGAGAGGAGAAGGGGATCGTCGCGGCTACCGTATCTGGACTCTGGAGCGATGGAATCGTGGAGAAGAGAAAGGAAAATGAGTAGGGTTAGGTCGGGGAGGACTTTTATGTGGCCGATCTGAAGTGTGGACCGTCGGATATTATCTAACGGCTCACTCACCTCAGTCCTCCGCCTCCCCCGATGGCTTAGTCCTCCGCCTCCTTCTCTAAGACCAACTTTCCTCTCAGTCTTTCTCTAGTTCTTTCCTCTCTCTTAAATGACCTCAAAATGAAAATGAGCAACATAACCTATAGCAATGTGTTACCCGTTTCGGATCGGCACGTCTCACATGCCATTGGCATGTGAGACGTGCAGGTTCGGAATTGTCCCTTTTTGGACAGCCTCGGAGTGACCGAGGGGGCGTGGCTTGTGACGAGACGCGGGTCCGGATTTGGACGAGATTTCGGTGGCGTAACCCTGTTGTTCTCTGCTGCACCATTTTTGGGCGTGCAGTGGAGAACAGCGGGGTTATGCTGCCGAAATTTCGTTCGAATCCGGATCACGCGTTTCGTCATGAGCACGCTCCGCTCGGTCACTCTTGGGTGGGTTTAGGATCTATCTGCCTAGGTTGTAGGGCCGTGACACATAACATAACAATACATTAACGACAATTTCTTTCGCTTTAAACTGCAGAGTCAAACATGGGCGAAGACCGTAGTTGGATGTACACTGGTTGGAAGAGCAGAACTGGTGGTCACTCAGATGAGTGGTACGCCAAGACAGAAGCTTTTGTGGAACGAGCTTTTTCGTTGTCAAATAGCGATAAGGCGCGGTGCCTATGTACGAAATGCCGAAACGGAACGTTTTTGGACAAAGTGGAACTTACGTTGCACTTGTGTCGAAACGGTTACGTGTCACATTATGAGTTGTGGAACTTACACGGCGAGACAGCTTCTCAAGCTGTACAAGAAGTGGAAGCTGACAATGATGATGCTCAAGAGGTTGATATGATGGATGAGATGCTGGAAGCTATACGACCAGAGCTTACAGAAGATACTCAAACAGCAGAGGTTAAAGAGTTCTTCAAACGTCTCAAAGATTCAGAAGAGGCTCTGCATGAACACACTAAAATGTCAATCCTCAATTTTGTGACTAGACTTATGGCAATTAAGTCTAAGTTCTTCTTTTCTAACAATTGTTACAACATGCTCATCGATTTTTTCAAAGATGCTCTTCCACAACCCAACAAAGTGCCTAAGGATATGTACAACTCGAAGAAAATTCTTTCTGGTCTCGGGATGAAGCACGAAAAGATTGATGTGTGTCCGGACAACTGCATGCTTTTCTGGAGAGAGCATGCCAATGAGAATAAATGTTTGAAATGTGGTCAACCGAGGTTTGTCGAAGTTGTTAATAACGATGGTAATACAGTGACGACGGAAGTCGCACGTAAGCAGCTTCGTTACTTACCTGTGACACCGAGGTTGAAGCGGCTGTTCCTTTCAAAAAAAATGGCCAGACACATGAGATGGCACAAAGAAGGTGAGCGTGAGAACAATGGAGTCATGACGCACCCGTCCGATGGTGAGGCATGGAAGGCTCTGGACCGGTTCGACCCAGAATTCGCTCGTGAAGCGAGAAATGTTCGCATCGGGTTGGCGACAGATGGGTTCACACCGTTCAGCACAAACGCCGCACCATACTCCTGTTGGCCCGTCTTTGTCATTCCGTACAATCTTCCGCCGACCTTTTGCATGAAGAATGAGTTTATGTTTCTTAGCCTCATTGTACCTGGGCCAGATCATCCTGGGTCACGTCTCAACGTGATGTTGAAACCGTTGATCGAAGAGTTGAAAATATTGTGGACAGGAGTCGAAGCGTACGACTGTTACAAGAAACAGAAATTCAACCTCCGAGTTGCTTATTTGTGGTCCGTTCATGATTTTCCGGCATACGGCATGTTTTCTGGATGGAGCACTCATGGTCGGTTGACGTGTCCGATATGTGCCTCGGACACCGATTGCTTTCGACTTACCCATGGAGGCAAGATATCTTACTTCGATTGTCATAGACGTTGGCTACCTCCGAATCACTTGTTTAGACAACAGAGGAATGTCTTCAGAAAGAACACAGTTGTCACTAAAGGACCACCGAAACGTCTTGACGGGTCAGAAATATCTGATATGTTGGACAAATTGGTGCCAGATGAAGGTCGTCCTGGATATTTCGAAGGTTACGGAGACAAACACAATTGGACTCACATATGTGGACTTTGGGAGTTACCGTATGTGAAGTCATTGATTCTAAGGCACAACATTGATGTTATGCATCAAGAGCGTAACATGGCCGAATGTATCATAAGCACATGCATGGACATGACGGGCAAAACAAAAGACAATTTAAAGGCTCGAAAGGATCTTGTCGAGCTTTGTAACCGTCAAACTCTTGAGCTCTCCGAAAATGGTGGTAAACCACGCGCTCCTTTCTGTCTTCGACCTAAAGAGAAAAAAGAAGTTCTCGAATGGTTGCAAAGGTTGAAATTCCCAGATGGTTACGCAGCTAGTCTGAGACGAGCCGTGAATGTGAAAACGGGAAAGCTCATTGGGTTGAAGAGTCATGATTATCACATAATCATGGAAAGACTTCTGCCTGTTATGTTTCGAGGCTATTTTGACGATGCAGTGTGGAAGGTGTTAGCCGAGCTTAGCCACTTCTATAGGCAACTCTGTGCTAAAGAAATCACGCCAGAGATGATGACTAAATTGGAAAAGGAGGTTCCGGTACTTTTGTGTAAGATGGAAAAAAATTTTCCTCCGGGATTTTTCAATCCAATGCAACATCTCTTAATTCATCTTCCATTTGAAGCGAAAGTGGGCGGTCCCGTGCAATATAGGTGGATGTATCATATTGAAAGATCACTTAGATATCTGACACCAATGGTTGGTAACAGGGCAAGAGTTGAAGGTTGCATCGCTGAAGCTTTTACTCTTAAGGAAGTAGGATACTTCTCAAGTGTTTACTTTGCAGAGGAAAACAATGTTAATACTTCGGTAATGCGATACAATATAGATGAGCAACCTCCTTGTAGCGATCTCTCCATTTTTGCAACAAGAGGCACTACTGTTGGTAGTTACACTTCGTATGATGTTAGCGAAAAAGAAAGGCGTGCTGCATTCTTCTACATGTACGCTAATATGGAAGAAATGAATGAATATTTCAAGTAAGTGTTTCTCCTACACTTATGCTTTTCACCATCTTTTCCGACACATGTATTCTAAAAGGTTCTCTTTGTCGTGTAGTATGTTCGACAAGCAAAATTGGAGACATAGACACAACCCACGAGCAAGCAAATAGAACATATTCGACGGGAAGGAATAAACGGGGGATCTAATTTTCTCTCCTGGTTTCGAGATCATGTAACGTTTTCTCGATAACTAATCAATGTTAACAATGTTTTCTTATAACTTAAGAATGCTTACGTTTTCTAATAATTTCATATCTTGGACAGTGCCAAAAAGATGCCAACGTCCATGAAGATTTGCGACAACTATCCCGTGGAGTGGTTAATGTTAGAAGCTATGGTCGATATGACGTCAACGGCTATCGATTCCGTACAACTCAATTTGAATCTCTTCGTCCTCTCGCAGCAACATGTAATACCGGAGTTGTGATGAGGGCAATCGATTCGCAAGATCATGAAACGCAGTACTACGGGATTATTAAAAAAATCCTTGAATTCACTTTTGTCGCAAACAAGCCAATTCGAGCGGTATTCTTTGACTGCGAATGGTTTGATTCCATTCGTGGAATTCGAGTAAACGAATTTGGCATGGTCGAAGTAAAACACAAGGAACGGTTGAAAGGATTCGATTCATTAGTTCTTGCACACCAAGTAGAGCAAGTGTACTATCTACCTTATCCATGCAATAAATTCAAAGCTTGGTGGGTGGTACATAAGGTGAATCCTCGTGAGCGGTTATACGCTCCAGGAGATGATGATTATCACGACGAAGCTGAGGTTGATTGTGTCTACCAAGAGGAAGAGTTGCCAGACTCCTTCTCAGTCGAGCCCGGTGTAGGACTCGATAACTTAGTTGGAGACGCTCAAGATATCGAGGCTGGCACGGAAGCGGAAATAGAATCAGAATCAGAATCTGAAGATATCGATGACATAGTCGAACCTGCTGATTTGCGCAAACGAAAACGATATGCGCAACAAGAAGATCGATGGGCTGGTTTAAGGAGTAGGGTGCATGATCGTGATGTTGATGAATTTTGAAGTAACGTTTTATTCACTAATTTAACATTAATTTTGTATATTATCTTTGTATATTAATCATTTATTCCTTGCAATAGGATGTCGTCAAAGGGGAAGGGGAAGGGGAAGCCAGTGAGAGGGTTTGAGCCGCCAGCAGACCCTTGCTCAGGGAGCTCGTTCCGTTCTAGTCGACATGAGCTCTTTCTGGCACACGCTCCACCCTCAGCTGTCGTGTGCTTTCAGCAGACAGAGGTAAACTTTAGTTACTATAAAGTTATTTTTGAAATTGCAATTGTTATTAATTATTAATAAAGTCATTCCTTTTGTGCAGTCTGACTCAAAGACTTCTGAGTCTGAGTCAGAGTCTGAGGCTAGGGGGCCGCTACAGGAGCCCGACTCAGAGGCTAGGGGGCCCTCTAGCGCTAGCCTCCCTTCGGAGCCGGCTAGCGCTAGCCTCCCTGGGCAGCCCTCTACCACTAGCCTTCCTGGAGGCTCCGGGGGGTCCGCAGAGCCTTCAGGGTCACAGGACGCGGCAATGTCGCGGCAGAGGAGACGGACGAGGAGGACCCACTTTGCGGCTCCTCCTCCGGTTACTACTCAGCGGACCACGATCCGTCCCGTTGGAGACAGGTATAAAAACTGTATATAGTATACTAAATATTAGATGTTGTTTTTCTTTACTTAATGATTTAATATATTTTGTAGATGTTGGTACGACTTCTCGTTCACGGGGGCCGAGAAGCACCACAGGCAGGTTAACAGTGTCCTCGGTGCTATCGTCAAGTTGCACTACCCCGGTGTAATTGACGGTTTTCCTGCCCTGTCGTGGGATGACTACGCTCGGGTCTCTCACCCGGTGCACGGCACGGTTCAGGGAGCCGTGTGGCATGATTTTATGGTAAGTTTAACTGTTTCGTTTTTTCAACTCCTTTGAATTCTTAGTTGCATATCACTTAAATATTTGTTTGCTTAAAGTTGAGGTACCAAGTAGAGGAGCCGGGCATGGAGGACCACGCGAGACGCGTGTTCCATTACAACGCTCGGAAGCTCACGACGGCGGCGTTGTCATACGCCCGGATTCAGGCCGTCAACGCTTACTACAAGCGGCACCCCCAGGAGCAGGAGCAGGAGCAGCAAAGGGGTGTCTTTAGGAAGGACTCGGACTCCTACTTGACAGAGGAGCAGTACGCGGAGGTAAGTTTTTAATATTGTTAAATATTTACAATATCTACGTATGTTAACCGCGTTGATGAAAATGAAATATGTGCAGGTTAGTATTTCCTGGTTACAGGGTAACATCGAGGCGTACTTAGCTCTCTGTCGGTACTGGGCTAGCGACGCTTTTATCAACAAGTCCACGAAGGCTAGACAGTGCCGCATGGGGTCCGAGGGCAAGCACAACTATGGCGGTGACGGCTACTTGCGTTTGGCTAAACGCATGGTAAGTACCTTTTTATTTTATTTATGTGTTCTTAATATATTATTTATCTCACTAACACGGATGTACAGGAGCGAGAGCTGGGTCATGAGCCGACCCCGACCCAGGTTTGGAAGAGAGGTCACAAGGGAAGTGACCCTTCTCAGCCAGGGCAGTGTAGTCAGGTCGCAGCCGACCGACTGGTAAGTTTTTGAAATTCATCAATTTCATTATAACTAATACTATTATTGACATACTTACAAGATTTATTTGTTTTGTAGACAAAGTACGCGCAGGAGGTCGCGAAGATACACGGTGCGGATTACGATTGGGAAAGCGCGCCGATCGACCCCCAAGCCGCGTACGCAAGCGGAGGCGGGAAGGCCCACGGACGGTGAGTTCTTCGTGTGTTTCATTTCTTTTTCAATTAATCTTCTTCTACTTAGTGTTTTCATTCTTTTGCAGGTTTGCCATTTTCGATGGAGTTGTCGACTCGAGGTCGACGCGACCTTTGAGAGGCGCTTCATCGTCGCAGGCTTCGACCGCTGGGACCAGTGGTCGTCTCTCGCAGACGCAGCTGGAGCTCCAGGCCATGAGGGAGTCGCTGACGCAAACTCAGGCAGAGCTGGAGCGGACGAGAGCGGAGGCAAGGGAGGAGCAGCAGAGGACGGCCTTAATGATGGCCCAGATGCAAGCAACGGTGGCGGTAAGTAATTTAAAGTACCGTAGTTAAATTTCACAACACTTAATAACATATATCTGCTAATATCTTGCAATGGCAGGCTCTTGCTCGACAAAGCGGTCAGGACATCCAGATTCCTACGCTTCCGCCGCAGCAGACACCAAAGCAGGTAATATTGTCTATACCTAGGAGTTTGATTCCCTTTTCATTATGTTAAAAAGTTATTTGCATCACATTTAATCCTAATTATGATTCTTTTGCAGGGTTCCGGAACGCGTCGAGATCCCGGAGGCAGTGGAGGGGGTAGCGTGTAGACACTGGAGCAGGTGAGAAACTCTCTTTAAGTGTATCTATTCAAGCTTTAGTAGTTTTTGACCATGATAGAAATGATTAGTATATAGTGAATAAGTTGTTAGTGCTTCCATTTAACAAAAGAGCTAGTGATTATCACTGATGTTACCTTCTTATGTCGAAACTGATGTTCATTGAGTTAACAAAGGGCTAGTGCTTCCATTTAACTAGTGATATAGTACATTACTTCATTTGAAAGTACATCATGCTTCCTTCTTTTGTCACTGATGTTCTTGGCCTCTTATGTTATCACTGAGTTGACATTGATGCTTACTAGTGATTATGTTTCTTTTGCAGGGATCCGGAACGCGTCGAGAAGATCCCGGAGGTAATGGAGGGGCTAGCGTGTAGCCCGGTAGAATTTATTTTGCAAATTGTGTTGTTGTTGATGTTTTGAACTATATATTGAAACTGTTATGCTGTGTAGTCAGTTATTTGTTTGTTCTGTGTTCTCGCCATCAAGCGAGGTAGTCAGTTTCTGTTTTTAAAAAAAATTCGAAAACTTAACTTACGTCGGCTATGGGCAGGCCGACGTAAGTTAGCCCAGGTTAACTTACGTCGGTATGGCCAGACCGACGTAAGTTAAACCACTTAACTTACGTCGGTTTGCCCTGGCCGACGTAAGTTACAGCACTTAACTTACGTCGGCCTGCCCAAGCCGACGTAAGTCATCCGGCCCAGCCCAAGGCCCATCTCGAGGGTGAACTTACGTCGGCTCCTGCAGACCGACGTAATTAAGGTAACTTACGTCGGTGGCCGACGTAAGTTACCTTAATTACGTCCAAAACCCTACGTCGGCTGAAAGCCGACGTAATTAAGCAAAAACCGACGTAATTAAGTTAATTACGTCGGTTTAACCCTAACTTACGTCGGCTTTGGCCGACGTAAGTGACCGGTATTCCTGTAGTGAAAGAGCTAGTCCCGGGGCAAATCCCTTGAGCAGTGTTACTCCCTTCTGCATCAAAATATTTGTCATTAGGACATCTATAGGTAATTTATTTTTAATTCTTTTAGTTTGTCTGAAATGATAAATATTTTGGTACAGGAGAGAGTATTTCGTAGAACTTCACTACTTCCTTGGCATCTAGGTGAACAAGGTACAAAATGGCATATACTCTTGACACAAAAAATATGACTCGGATCTGTTCAATAAACATGGTATGATAAAATTGTAGACCTGTCAACTCCATGTCTCCATTATCAACATATCTGACGACGTGATGGTACTCATTTGGTCCACATGATGCCACTCAGTATAAGAGTATTGTAGGAGTTTCATAGTATCTAACATTGATCAGCCAAACATCTCTTTTTCTGTGGATATTTTTTGTCAATTTGTACATATTCCTATTACTGTTCATTAATTGCCGGCAGTAAATAAAATTTTGACATGTCTGAAATATAATATTAAGTATGGCTTCAAGGTAGAGGTTGGAAAACATTTTTCAGTAGATAAGCAAGTCACACACGTGATTGTAAGTGGCTTATTTTCATATGTTGATTGGGAGGATTGTTTAGATGATAGGATATGATCTTGTGGTTTTGCAAATTTCGTTCCTGGCCGGGCTTCAATCTTCTATCCTGGAGTGCTAGAAAATAAGATACATTACGGAGGTCAAGTACTGAACTGAATATAAAGCACTTGTCAATGGCACTGTTGAAATTATGTGCTTGCAAACTTTATTAAAGAAATTTCAAGTTGAAGGGCCAAGTGTGCTGCACCTACGCTTTGGTGTGATAATATTGGGGCAACTTATATTTATTGTGACTGGTTTGCACCTCCACCCTCCCTAATCTAAACCGTTGGCGATAAATCTGATGGTCATAAATGTGTATTAGCAAGTTAGCATTTTAATCCTCTTTTGCACTAGATATATACCTCCTATAACTAATATATAGATTTATCGTGATCGTACATGTGCATAAACTCTAAAGCCTTTCAAGTCACGTATGTTGGCCATATTAACTCTAAACCCTTTCTAGTTGCACGTCAACCCATATTTTCTACATGCATAGAGAAAACTAAAATCCAATGAATTTCTCCATGAATAAGAAAGCATGCACGTTATCTTGTAGCTAGATGCATGCATATGGGCCAGCACAAAGGACCTCGGCAATAATGCAATAATATGGTGCCTACACTATATGGTAGGGCCAGTCCGAGTCAGCAGCAATCAGGTAGCTGGATCGTTCCATTGCTGCCAAACATAAAATCGATGCGCCATAGCTTGTGGGAGCCGGTAGCTGGCCAGTAAGCTCTCATCGCAAAGTGGCACTCGCAAAGTGGCACAAACATCGTCATGCTAGCATTCATTAGTTGATGCATGCAAGTGAAAAAGAAGCAAACCAAGGCATACGCATGGCAATATGCTTTGCTCGCAATCACTCTGCAATAAAATCGCGTAGCATTCACTCTCACAATCAGATTCCGATGCACGCGCATACATCTAGGATAGATCGACACAATTCTAAGCATATTTATCTGTTTTTGCTGGAGTTTCCATTTTCGACTTGCAAAAGCTCTGTCAAAAGCTTTTTTATTGAGCTTCTTCCAGGACTGTCTATATTAGCCGAGAGTTTCTGGTTTCTGCTGCACTCATGGAGGCCATACCATCTGTCCGTGACGGTTGAACCACCACCAGTTAGCCCGCCGCGAACACGATTGGGCAACCGATCCGTGAATCAGGACACCACCAACTTGCAGCAAGTAGTAACAAGCAAGTTAACGCTTCAGGCATGCAACTAGGCCATGCATGCCTCCTGCCCCTTGTGATCTCCCAGGAGGCGGCTGGCAAATCAGAGAGCGAGGGAGCGAGCGAGAGGGGAGGTGGGGAGAGAGGAGAGAGAGACAGAGAGAGGGGGCAGTAACTGCGGAAAGCTCCACCGGAGAACGAACGAACGGCGGCGAATTGAAGTCTTCATCCCCACCGTGCATGGTATAACAGCACCCAATTACTGGGAAATGAACTAGTGGATGGCAAAGTCGAGAAGGACTGAATGCGAACGAGAAAGCTGCAGCTTGCGCGCATCTGGTGGCCGTTCCTCCACGCCCTGCTACTTGTGACGGACCCTGATTGAAAGGGGCAGCTTTATGAAGAAGCTCCTGATGAACGTAGGATTCCTGCTGTAGTGACCTCTGAACACCCGTGATCTTCCTAACTATGTGCACTGTGCTATTTCACTTGTTTTATTTTTTATCATCGGGACTCATCAAAGAGTATATTTTCCCTTGTTTTAATTTTTTGAACAATAAAAGCTATAAATTTTTTGAGAGGGAAAGAATATATAAGTAGGGAAGCAAAAAGTTGTCCTAATTAAACTCATGGCTAAGACCATCCGCAGTGGTATGCTGTAAAGCATACTGGATACACTGTTTCGCAGTGTAATTTAGAGTACGTACTGTAAAAGCTGAAGGAGAATAGTGTATAGAGTATGCTTTAGAGTATGCTGGTGCGGATGGTCTAAAGGTCGCAGTGCATGTTAACAAGCATAGCGCGGCTCCATCTGTTTTTGACATCTTCGCTCCGGCGCATTTATTGCTGCAGATGCTTATCCGGCGCGCTGGTACGGATGCAGAAACCTAGAGAAGTGGTGGACGAGGAGCGAGGCCAATTAGAGCAAGCGATCGATCCAAGTGTCGCCGTCGCGCTTTTCCCTTTACCACGCGAGCTGTAGTGGTTTCGAGCTTTCTATACCTAGCTGTCCGGTTGTTTGTCGGCACTGCTGGCTCCCCTATACCACCTCACCGTGTCGTCGCTGCACGTCGCCGTCCATCTCTGTTTGCCACTCGTCCAGGCAACTGGAACGCCTTGAGTTGAACGCCACGGAGACTCTTCTGCCCCCAGCCAGACTTTGTGCGTGATCTACAAGGTGTGGACGACAATTGATGCGAAGAAATCCGCTGCGTTCAAGGCAACTCCGTGGCATGGACCGCTCCTGGGCTCCTTGTAGGCCTGGTTGAGCCCATCCCTGAGCCTCAACTATACCTGAGCCTGTTGGTAGACCTGGTTGAGCCCATCCCAGCGTAGCATGCGGAATGGGAAGCCGAACGACTGAACGATCTATCGCGAGATGGGGGGACCCGTGGAATGAAGCCGATACATACACCATACAGTGCACGCCTCGGGCAGACGGAACGGAAGCAGCACGTGGTTTCACGCAATACGTCTAGGTGAATTGAAGGCTACTGTCGTTCCCGACAAAGTATCGGTTCCACATCGCCAATGTTTTGATGTCGGGATGAAGTAGATCGTACATCGCGCTTCTGAAAAAAACCAGCACAAGCTGTGCCAGCAGAGGGATCTGAAGCTTGCCTAGATCAAGTTATCAAGTCAGAGTGGTCTGGATCTGCATCGACCATTCTTTTCTGCTTTCGGATGAGTTCAGCTGGAAAGAAATATAGTTTATTAAAAAAATAAAGAATGCTCAAAAGATTCCGACCTGCCGGATTCGAACCAGCGACCTAAGGATCACCTGCCTCGAACTACAGTCCTCCGCTCTACCAACTGAGCTAAGATCGGTTTTGTTTGAAGTATTCTTTATTTTTAATTATATAAGCATAAAACAAGCGTTCGTCTGTACCCACCCATTTGTCTTTATTTGTCTTAAACTCACTGGTCTTGTGCCTTGGTCTTCTTGCTTAGTTGATTTTGTCAACAGTTTACAACATTATAGTACACTTCGTGCCTACATATTTAGTCGGCGACAGATGAGCTTAAAGTCAGAATAATATATACATTTACCCATCGTTGGAATTGCGGTACGATTTGGTCCAAGTCAGACGCCTCATGTACTTTGTCTTGCGTACTGGACTCATCCGGGTCAAGAATATTTGGTGGCTGCTATAGATAATGTTGGATATCTACAATCTGATCTGACGAACGTTTTTCTCACTAGTAGGGGGGCCAAGTCCCATATCAGCGACCAACGAAGTTTACTTGCCGGCCTTTGTTTCTTGAATTCAACCACTGAATCTTGTGCAGTATACTATATTTTCTCTATGGAAACTGAAAGTGACAATCACAAGACAACCTTTTTTATCTTCCACTAGCAGTATATATTTTCAGTTTGAAATGTAACAAGAACTTGTAATAAATTTGTAAAACAAGGGCAAAGTTCATTCACCATTGTTCTTTTTTTAGAAAAACCCCCCGATCAGCGTCGGACGGGGAATTCATTTAATTAGAAGAAAAAGAGTAGCGTTACAAGTTACATTACGGAGCGGACTGGGCAGCTAAGGTAGGAGGTTGGTTTCGCAGGTCGATCAGTAATCGACCCACGGAACCGGCTCCCGCTGCGCTCCAGAGCGCAAGGGTATCCTTGATCTCATCCACGATTCTTTCAGTCGTCGAGTCCCGGTCTTCAAAAATGCGGCTGTTCTGCTCTTTCCATAAGGACCAACATATGAGGATAGCAGTGGAGCGTAGGGCCTTTCCGCGAGTAGTGTTGGCGCCAGCGCTGAGGAGGTTCATCCAGTCTTGCAGATGAAGGGTCGTCGGCCAAGTTGATGGATCATACGATGGCGCGCGAAGCCAAATGCCCATGCTCGACCATACCTCTTGCGACATCGGGCATTTCCACAGCAGGTGCTTCGCCGTCTCCAGGCTTCTTCGACAGAGCTGACAGAAGTAGAGGTTTGGCCAGCCTCGTCGCTGCAGCCGTGCTGCCGTCCACACTTTGTCCTGTAAGACGAGCCACATGAATGTCTTGCATTTTGCCAGCGCCCAATTGTGCCAGACCAGTCTCGGCAGTTGGGATTTAATTGATCCGGCAAATTGTGCAAGGTATGCCGACGATGTTGTATACGACCCCGATGGTGTGAGGCTCCAGGTGATCTAATCTTGCAATGTACAGTTTGGATCCAGTGGGATGTCTCGCAGCAAGTGCCAGAGATCAGCGAAGTCCCCGAGCAGAGTAGGTGTCAGGTCATGGCAAATATCAGTGACCCAGCGGTCGTTGCTCAAAGCATCAGCTACCACTCGGTTCTTTCTTCGTGCATGGCGATAGAGGGCTGGGAAGAGTGCAGAGGGGGGGATACCATTGAGCCATGAAGATGTCCAGAACTTGGTGCGCCTTCCATTTCGTACTGTGACTGGAGTTGCTGCCTGGAAGAGTTGCAAGTCCGAAGCATCAATAGGGAGATCGGAGCCCGTCCGTGCTTTTTGCGGCGAGCGCCAGTCGTTCCAGCACCATTGGAGGCGCAAAGCACGGTTGAATCTTGCCAGATCAAGAAGTCCCAGACCGCCATACTCAATCGGTCGACAGACTTGAACCCAGTTAACCTTGCATTGTCCATTGCGGGCTTCCTGTGATCCAGACCAGAGGAATCACCGGCGTGCTTTGTCTAGCTCGGAGAAGAACTTCTTTGGCACCCGGAGGACTGACAGCGCATAGGTGGGTATGGCGGAGAGGATGGTGCGCGTGAGCTCGCACCTTCCGCCCAGCGTGAGCAGTCGGCCCTGCCAGCCGGCAAGCCGAGCTCTCACTCGGTCTTGTATGGGCTATAGCTAGGGGTGGGCAAAAAAACCGGGACCGAAAAACCGAAACCGAAAAAACCGAGACCGGAACCGAAAAGACCGAAATATCGGGTACTTTTCGGGTAGCAAATCTAAATAACCGAAAAATAAATTTCGGGTCCGGGTACCACCCTCGGGTAACCGAAATAACCGAATAGTCGGTCTATCAAATAATAAGTTAAATTATGCGAGGTAAACTATGAACAATTCAAATTTTGATAATTTATTTTCAAGTTGTGATGTGTGAAGTCGTTGGATTAAAATGTTTATTTATGATTTGTCATATGTTAATTTATAATAAACTGCCTCATATGGTTAAATTCATGAATCATATTAAATTCGTGCAAATATGATATGAATATAATGTATAATTCGGATATATCGGGTAAGATCGAAGACCGAACCGAAATTTTGGTACCCAAAATTTTCGGGTATCTAATATTATTGCAACAATTCAGGTAGTGATTTTAAGAATCCAAATTTCGAAAAAGACCGAATACCTGAACCGAAATATCGGGTAGACCGAACGCCCACCCCTAGCTGTAGCTAAGCTAGGCTGACTTTTCTTAGAGATAGCGGCAGGCCAAGATAAGTTACTGGAAGTTGCTGGCGTTGGCCCTGGAAGGTTGTCAATGCCGCCGAGAGGAGCTCCTCCGAGCAGCTTATCGGCGAGATGGTGATTTTGCTCTTGTTGATGTGGAGGCTCGTGGCCTCTCCAAAACGCCGCAGGACGTCGGTCACCAATTGCACTTCGTGTTGCGCTGGGTTGAGGAAGAGTAGCGCATCGTCGGCGTAGAGCGACATGCGTTGCCTGTTCGCGAGCCCAGGTAGTGGTTGTAGAGTGCCATTCTGGGTTAGTGTGTCCATCATCTTCCGCAGGGAATCAAATACCAGGATGAACAAGTATGGTGAGAGCGGATCACCCTGCCGTAGTCCACGGGCATGCCTGATTGGGGGTCCATGTATCCCATTCAGAAGCACCCACGAGGAAGAGGAGGCAAGAGTGAGTGCTATCCAGTCCCTCCATCTAGCAGGGAATCCTCTGATTGTCATCAGCTCAAACAAGAATTCCCATGAGACACTCTCAAAAGCTTTGGTGATATCAATCTTCATCAGCAGAGCCGGTGTGTTCTTGTGGTGTAGCGAGCGCGCGGCATTCTGGACATACAAAAAGTTGTCTTGCAGGCATCTGTTCTTGATGAAGGTGCTTTGGGCTGGGTGGACAAGGTCGTCTATTCTAGCAGAGAGCCGAAGAGCAAGCACCTTAGCGAAGAGCTTGGTGAAGGAATGCACCAGACTTATTGGCCGGAAATCACCCGGCTGCTCAGCTAATTCATGCTTTGGGATGAGGCATATAGTTGCCGAATTCATCAGGTGCAGGTTTCCTTCTTGTAGGTTGTACAGGCTACGAAAAGCCGCCATCACCTGATCTTTGATGATGCTCCAACATAGCTTGTAGAAGCCTGACGTAAACCCGTCCGGACCTGGGACTCATTCTGAAGGCATGCTGCGGATTGCTCCCAACACTTCATCTTCCGAGAACGGCGCCGCCAGGCAGTCAAGCGGTATTGCCGGAAAGTTGAGCAAAGTCCCAGTTTAGGGAGGATGTTCGCGGGACTCCCGTGCCCAACAGTTGGGTGAAGAACTGGTGCAGAGCTTGCTCTTTCCCTTCATGTGTGACCAACAGTCCTGCCGGGTTTGTAAGCCGAGGTATGAAGGTCTTGCAGCGCCTGGCGCTAGCCTTGATGTGGAAGAAGCGTGTGCAGGCGTCACCTTCCCGAAGCCATTGTAGACATGCCGTCTTCTTTTTGCGTGCTCTTTCCACAGCAGCAAGTCTCAGGAGGCGCAACTTGAGGTCACAGCGAAGAGTAATCTCAGACTGGGTTAGTGGTCGGACCTCCTGTGCTTCATCCAATCTACGCAGTATTTCGTGGCCATAGCAGTTTTAATCTTGGATTGCCCAAAGACATTGTTGCTCCATTTTTTCAGTGTACGCGCCATATGTTGAATTCGTTGATGAAGTGTGTTGTTAGGGTCGACTCCGCGTACCGCCGCATTCCAAGACATCTGGACTGTGCCTAGAAAATCTGGCACCCTAGTCCAGAAGGTTTCGAACTTGAACGACGGGGGGCGTCGTGGGGAGATCTGACGACTCAGGAGCAGCGGGCAGTGATCTGAGATTGACGATGATAGAGCTTGTAGGAGCATGTCCGGGTATAAACTCGCCCATGTTGCATTGCAGAACATATGGTCCAGCCGGACAAGCGCGGGCAGAGCTCGTTCATTTGACCAGGTGTATCTTCGTCCGTTCAGTTCCACTTCAATGAGCTCGGCCCAATCGAGGGAACGCCGGAACTGCCCCGTCAGTCTCCTGTCAATGTTGACGTTGTTTTTGTCTCGCGCTTCACATATCATGGTGAAGTCTCCAGCGCAAAGCCATGTGATGTCCTGTCCCGGCTTGAGAGAGACCAGCTCTTCCATGAAATCACTTTTTTGTCCGTCCGAGGTTGGCCCATAAACTGTTGTAAACAAGATTAACGTGTTTGATCCTGATTCCCGCAGTCGCAAGGAGATGGTGTGGTTTGTCAAGATTGGGTATTGCTCTGCTGTGTAGCGAGCCGACCAAGCCATAAGAATTCCACCGCGGGTTCCTCTTGCTGGTAGCAGCTTGGCGGTGTAACCATGAGCCCCCAGAACATCGGACAGCAGGCTGTGATCCGCATTTGGCAGCTTGGTTTCTTGCAGGCACAGTAGTACCGGTCACACCATTTGAATCTCGGTTCGAACCACCTGTCTTCGCGCTGGTGAGTTAGACCACGAACATTCCAAGAGAGGATGGTGAGGTTGTTACTCTTTTGGGAACAGAACGGCGACAAGCCATAGAAGATAGCAAAAGGACCCCACCTTACAGTACAGCCAGGGAAGGGTGTTCCACCATAGCTCCCAAGATAACACCCTCATAGCGGCTACGGCTACACTAGCCCCACAAAACCGAACGATACATTCTGACATGAGGAACCCAAACAGGCAACATGGTGCAGAGTGGACGATGGCGCGCTGCATCATGCTGGTGTTGGCATCTCCTCAGCCGTAGTTATCAGTGCCATGGATGATGAGATGACATCAGCGTAGTCTAGGTTGAGTGCCTTCCTCAGCGCCTGGACTGCATCCTCGGGAAGGGGCTCGCAAAAGAATTCGGCGAACTTGGACAACCCCTCGTCACCAGTTTCTTCACCCAGTGGTACCAGGCCTAGTTGCTTGATGATGCGTTGTGTGGCACGCTTGGTCACTGGGATCATGGATGCCTGCGCCGCCTGGAGGGCGCTTCTGCGAGTGGAGATGGCCGGTGTTGTTGCGCGGTGTTGGCGCCGCCGCCTCTCAGGCGGCGGGGACAGAAGAAGTGGCAGGGCCACCGGGTTGAAGAGGTGGTCGACATTCCTGCTCACAGGGACGGCGTTGGCGTCAGCGTGTTCACCCGTTGCGCCCTCTCGTCCATTGTCTTCTGCCGGCATTGTCAGGGTAGGTGGATCTGAGGCGGCCGCATCCACCGGCATCCTGCCGTCTTGGCCTGTTCCTGCCGATAGCGATGGCAGGCTGGGCAGCTCCAAGGCAGCCTCGTCCACCATAGGGTCGGCGCGCTGGCCTGGCGAACCCTGCAGCTCAGACAGCACCGCGATGTAACAGAGTAAAGGGTTGGTAGTCAGGGAGGTCTCATCGCCAGCATGGTGGCGCTTTCCGTCGTGCCGCCCTTGGGAGCAGGATCGCCATCTGGCGTCAGGGCTTGAGTTCCGCCGGGGAACATCTTCTGCCGGCGCGCCGCGCACGTTGAGCTGCGAGCGCCAGTATCTTCACCCCCCTCTCTTCTGCGGTCGTTGTCATCGCCGTGGTGATCATCATGCGTGGTTGCCCACGTCCCCGGCCTGCAGCTAAGGGCTGGCCACGGGAAATAGGTTCTTGCCCCATCTAGCACCCCATGCCGCAAGAGGAACGCGTGCAGACGCGGCTTGACATCCGTGCTATCGATGGAGGGACTGGAGGGGAATTTGCCGTTTGCGAGAGAGATCGGTGAGGTAGAGTGCATCGGGGAGTGGTCGTGGAAGCTATCAAGGTGGATCAACAGGTCGACTTGACGGCCCTCTGGTGGGATGCGGCGCGTGCCAGCAAAGGGGCCGCCTCCATGGCTTCCATGCTCGGACAAGAAGGTGACTGTCTTCCGGCAAGGAAGCCTCTCTGGGTTCTGCATCCAGCAAGCAAAACCAAAAAGGGTAGGGTCGATCGGCTCCACCACAGCCGACATCTCCTGGTCGTAGATGCAGACGTCCCCAAGGATCTGCATGACGCCCTCCCTGTTGCAGGCGTGGAGAGGCAGGTTCTCGATGTAGACAGTAGCTAGGAATGGTCACTAGATTGACATGGGTGGATAAGGCATCCACTGGGAGATGGCGAAGGGGGACCCCGCGACTTTGATCGTGCCAACATGAATCGCGTCCTCCTTCATGTCCCGGGAATGGAACGTGACGAGGTGGGAGCGGTCAGTGTTGGATGTGACCTTGAAGCTGCGCCAAGGGAGACGCAGTTAGTGGTGTAGGGCTGCAGCAACGGCGCTAGCAGACGGATGACCTTCGTGCCCCTGGGAGAGACACGGGCCAGGATGGAATGCAGTCGGCAGAGCTCAAAGTCCATGGCCGTCGAGAGGACAACCGCGCCAGTGGTGTGGGGCGGTCGGTTGACCGCGGCGCCAAGCTCGGGGTCCACCTGTGCAGGGGAGTTGCGGGCCATGGATGAAGGGGGCACACATGGAGGGTGAGGTTGAGGGGGGGGGGGGGGGCGGGAGGTGAGCCTGGAGTTGAGGTCCGGTGGTGGTTGGTGAAGGAGGCGGGGATGGGGGGTGAGGCTATTAGTAGTGGAGGAGTGGCAGGAGCAGGCAAAGTGCCCCGAATGCAGGCAAGTGAGACATCGGGGGGGGGGGGGGGGGGAGGGTTCACGGCAATTTCGGACCAGGTGGTCGGAAGAGAAGCATCGAAAGCAGCATCCTTGGAACACACCAACGAGATTTGGTGGAAGGTGGCATGCGGGTTTTAATGGCACACGAGGGGGTGGGGCTAGCTTGGGGGGCTTCTTCGCACCCCTGTTGCGGCGGACCAAGACCCATCCATCCTCGTCAGCCAGAAGAGGGGGTTGGTCGAGGGACTTCAAAGCGGTTGTTGAGGGAGAGACATGACGTACCAGCCCGGGGGATGGCGTTGCGGCCACGCCTTTCGGCGCCTGGCCGTGATAGGCCGGGACGTGGCCTGGGGCAGGTGCCAGCTCCGACTGACATGAGTAGGGTGACAAGATCGGCCCTTTACCGAGTAGGCCTGTCGAGTAGCTCGGCGCCGCCCGGAGAGGAGGGGCGGGACTCCCGTGCTCAGGACACTTTTGGCGCAAGGAGGAAGACAACAGTGCATGCCCATCAATGCTCGGCCCAGGATCCACGGGGCTGGACCGGCTAGGCTGACTCCCAGGAACCGACCCAGGCCGGTCCGCGAGAGCGAAGGGGGGGGGGGGGGGGGGTTCGCGCCCGCCTGGGGGAGATGGTCAGAGTAATGCCTTTCCCCGGGAGGGGGAAGGGCAGCAAGGAGGCGAGGTAAGATCTTGAGGCCAGAGCAAAGAACGGTCATCCTCGACCGCAAGAGCAAGGGGAACCAGAACGGGGGAGAGAAGGGAGGGGAGACTGGAGCGACGGGGAGGAGGAGAGGTGGAAGAGGGAAGGTGGCTGCGGTTGCGGCTGGGGGAGGACCCGGCGACAGAGAGACCCTCATCAGCGTCGAGATCCGAGGGTGACTCGCAAAGGATGGACAGAAGGGAGAAGGCAGCCTCGTCGCACGAGGGAGGAGGCGAGGGGCTGCAGCGGAACGGGATCAAGGCGCAATAGGGGTTTTCCGACAGCGAAGAGACGTCAGGGAGGAGAAAGGGGTACAAGGATCGCCAGCAGAGGAGCGGAAGGTGGAGGAAAGCGTCGGAGGTGAAGGAACATCGGTGACGGACGGTGGGGAGACAGGCGGCGGTTGACAGGGCGAGGAAGGTGGGCTGCCTTCACTGGAGGCAGCGCCTGAAGAGGGGCTTTGGGAGACGGGGGTGGGCGCCGGCGTCGGCGTGGCCACCGGCGAGGGGGCCGAAGCCGAGGTCGGCGGGGTGGGCGGGTTGGGGGCCTTCTCGCTCATCCTAAATGTTAGACCAATCTTGTGTGGTTCTGTTTCATCATTGTTCTCATCATATGATCCATGCATGTATCGTATTATATGTACTGGAGTATTTTTAGTCAAACTGGAATTTTCAGATTTGAATGCTAGGCATGTAATCCACCACATGTATTACAACGAGATCTGTGCAATCTAGTTCCCACCATGAATCTCAGAACAATATTGATGCCGTGGGTAGTACATACTCAGCATGTACATGCGGCATGCAACACATTTCTAATTTTTGGTGATCAATTCTATTTTTGGGATAACGAAAAAAGTGCATTCCGTTCATTTGTATCATTTGATCCATATACATCCAACAAGCATATCATTATATTATAAAGTTTTCGAATGTGAATATTAGGAAAATAAGTTCGACGATACGATTTTTTTATTTCAATTTGACCACTTTGTTCAATCAGTATTTGTGGCACTAGAGGATATCACGGGCATGCATAGATCAAAGGGATAAGATGCAGCAGGCCATGATCAAGAATGGAAGATAATGAGTTTTTAATTGTTCCATGCTGTATCTCCCGTGTTTTATCATACGTCGTCGAGTACATCAGGAACAGTTAGAAGCCATGTGGCTCCTCGTACCTCTGCATAGATACGACAAGGATTATCTTTTTGCCTGGACAAATACAATAACATTTCTGCAGGAAGAGCTAGGCAAAATTATTTCTCTTCGTTCTCCACCGGTGCCAGAGCTACACGACGACGTCATGTGAGTACATGAGCAGGCGTTAGGCTGCCGGCCGGCGCCTCGATGCACCTAAGCCGCCGGGGTGCCCTGCCGGCTTTCCCCGCGTGTCACTATTTTCTCAAGTGTCCTCATGGGACGAACGTCTGACGGTGTGCTACAACCTAATTTTCGGTAATGTGTGTATTAAGCAGTTCACTGAGAGAAGGCAAAAAAAAAAAGATATCGTTTTGCTTTCATGACATACGCTTGATTCAAGAGATCTCTCCTCGACAATCAAAGATCAAACGGGTGTGTCCCCAGTCTCCACATCCCAGCAGTAGAATCCAGTGGCAAGGCTCCATTTCACCGGTCCACCACCGTCCCACCCGCCACACAGCTTGAGCTTGGTGTCGATCGCGACGTTGGCAACCACCCGTGCAAAACGCGTACAACCGGCCCCGCGCACCTCGTTTGTCTCGTCCTAGCTCGAGCCAACCTGCCACCCGCACCGGCCCGCTTATATATAGAGAGACGCCATTGCGATCGCCAACACGCCTCGGTATCTCTGAGAAACCAGCTGCAAATTAACCAAGGACGAGACGATTTGGTTCGTTTGGTCAGCTAGCTAGCTAGCTATCGATCGATGGCGATGAGCACCAGCAGCGCGATCCCAATGCCGAGAGGCGCAATCATGATCAACAGCGCCACCGTGTCTAGCCGGAGCAGCCGCTGCAAGTGCAAGGTTAAGGCCGTGGCGACGTCGTCGTCGGCGAGGGCAGGCTCATCACGCTCCAGGAGCAGCAGGAAGGACTACTACGAGGTGCTGTCGCTTGAGCGCTCGGCGGCCGTGGGCGCCGAGGAGGTCAAGCGCGCGTACCGGCGCCTCGCGCTGCGTTATCACCCCGATCTGTGCCCGCCGTCGCGGCGCGCCGAGTCCACGGAACTCTTCCTCGAGCTGCGGCGCGCCTACGAGACCTTATCTGACCCGGCACGGAGGGTGCGGTACGACGCCGAGCTGCGGACGATGGCCGGCGCCGGGGACGAAACCAGCCCGGATGTTCTGTTCGTGAGGGGCCTTTGGGAGGCGCAGCTGACCGGTCTGCGTGCGCGCTCCGAGCGGCGGCAGAGGGCGAGGAACGGCAGCCTCAGCCGGTCCCATTAGGTGCACGACGACATGCTTTCTCGTCTTTTGGGATTCGTTCTTTGACAGTTAGACTCAGTGCATCTCCGTTTCACTGAAGCGTATACGTTGAGTTTTGTGTGTATATATATACACTGTAGAGTGACAAGTCTGAACGTAATACGGTGTACTCAAGTTTCTTTTTAGTTTCATGTAAGGGTGCAAATTTATTATGTTGAGATCTAGAAATGACCACGGTAATTGAAGGAAGAGAAATAAAAGGGAGTTGTTAATTTTCAGACCCTTGAATTAGCATATACTTTCAATCTACGCCACTGATGAGTCGTTAGAGCTAAATCAAACTGCTACAATTTATAAATTTTCAATAATCAATACATCACTAATACTGATGTATTGACTATTTATTTCAAATATAGAGAGTTACTCCCTCCTTTCTTAAAAGATTGTCACCTTCTAGTTCATTTTTGAACTAGAAGGTGACAATCTTTTGAGAAAGGAGGGAGTACATATTATGTTATAATAATAACATTACTCATACACGGCAAAATATTTATGGAATTTTCATCATATATAGTCAAACTAGGAAAAATGAGTTTCATCAAATCTAAAACCCCTTATATTGTGAAACAAAGGGAGTATAATAGTGTTCCTCTTAGAAACAAGTACCTTTTTTACCTAGAACGCTGTTACCTCCTGCATAGCATCCAATACTGAATACTCTCTCTATACCAAAATACTTATCATTCTCTAGTTCAAAAATGAACTAGAGAGAGATAATTATTTTGGGATGGAGGGGTACCTTACAAACTATGCGCTGGTCACTCTGATACAATCTTCCTACGTATATTTGTCGTTTTGGATAAAAAATTTGTTCAAAATGAAAGCGACTATAGTACAAAACAGATTATGGTGCAAAAATGCAAAATTTGGTTATGAGCCACTAGATGGTCATCCAACAGTTAATTGAAAATGTAGCATCAACCGTTGGATGGTCATCCAGTGACTCATAACCAATTTTTGCATTTTTTGCATCATAATCAGTTTTGCACTGTACTCGCTACTCTAGAATCATTATCCAAAACGATAAAATATGAAATGTAGGGACTACCTTCCTTGCCTTGTCGTTGCAGCGACAGGATACGTTGGTGCTCGGTTAACTTTATCATCGCGGCAACGCAACTACCTGCGCGCACCGTACGTGTTCGTGGCGGCAAGCTTTTCATTCTTCCACCCACGGGCTGAGTCCGAGTTATGCCTTACGATCGACAGATCGAGTTCATGTCCTGTTTTTGACGAAGATGGATCTCAAAGTATATAGCCTTGCCTTACCCATGACAGACTAAGGAGCTTAATAATTTGTCGCAAGACATAAGCTAGCATTACTTCACCGTTTACAGTATGGTCAAAGACAATAATTCAAGAAAGGGATTACAACACACGCACAAAAGAATACTATGATTTGTCACTTCACAGAGCTGAGAGCTCAACCGTACACCACAGTAAAACGAAGATGCGACGAGTCTCTCTCATGGTCAGAGTCAGACAATAAGAATCAGAAGCACCCACCCCCCAGTAGAACAACACACGTCATGCGTGCGCCATACCGTGCCGGCGGCCACCGGTCCTCGCCCTTTGCCGGCGCTCGGAACGCGCGCGAAGCACGCACAGCTGCGCCTCCCACACGTCTCTAGAGAACTCGCCGCCCGACACCATCGCTGCCGCCTGTCCGCCCGATCTCCTCCTCAGCTCGGCGTCGTACAGCAGTCTCTGCGCCGGGTCAGAGAGCGTCTCGTAGGCGCGACGCAGCTCGAGGAAGAACTCCGTGGACTCGGCCCGCCGCGACGGCGGCCACACGTCCGGGTGGCACCGCAGCGCCAGCCTCCGGTAAGCGCGCTTGATCTCGTCGGCGCCAGTTGCCGGCGAGTGCTCGAGCGACAACACCTTGTAGTAGTCGCTCTTCTTATTAGCCGAGCAGACACTAGCTCTGTCTGCCGTCGCTGCTGTCACCTTGACGCACCTGTTCCGGCCAAACACGGCGGCGTTGCTGATGCTGCCGACGCATCTCGCCATGGGTATGCTGCTGAGTGCTGAGAGGGAGAGACTAGAGCACTAATAAGTTTTCTTTGCGACGAATAAACTGCGATGTACGGTGTCGACGGAGATGCGTACGGCTATATATAGAATGCGGCAGCCTGCAGGACCAGGACCGCGACACGATTACGGACGAGGCAAACGAGGCCGGGCCGGCGACGGTGTACGCGGTTTCGCTCGGCACGCGTGCATGGTTGCTGCCAACGTCGCTGTCCTATCCGAGCTGCGGCGGCCTGGCTGGTTCGGACCGGTAAAATGGACTTTTGCTGATATATTAGAGGTGGGATGGAGACGGCAAAAATGTGCACGCATCGGTTTTGGGGTACAAAGTTAAAGCGACGAAGTAACCGTGCAGATCTGCCATTTATGCCGTACAAAACCGAGCTGTGTATAAAGAGTGCGCGTGCAGGGGTGGTGGAAGGTTAGTCAAGTCATAGATTCTCACACGACCGTTTTGTTGACATTTTATTATGATATCCGCAGAGGCATCTTCTAGAATATTTTTTAAAGACTTATATTCATTTACTTTTTCAGTATATTACTCTAAATTCTCTAAATTTACACCTATCCAGACAGTATGCCTCTGCGGATGGTCTTAGTCCTCTACCCCACACATCAGTCTCATTTTTATTAACTTTGGCATTAACAATTTGATGACCTATTTTTTTGGCAAATCGTGTTTAACTAAGATTAGTTGTGGCTATTCTAGACACCAAATAAATGGACTCTAAAATAAGTAGTGGCCATCTAAACACAGACGCGAAAAGTCTAGTGAGATTCGAGTATACTAATTTCATTTCCAAGGCAACAGAAAACGCCATGAGTACTTGTCGAAGTGTTTCCGCAACACTTCTTTCGAACCTGTTATGCGAGCAACACGTGGATGTTTTTCGGTCTAGTCCTCGGGCGAGGTTGCACATATGAGAGATGGTGGGACGGTTGTTTTACGTGGTTCGGACCGCCGGAGCCTAATACCCTACTCTACGGTGTGAGTTGTATTGCTGGAAAATGAGCTCCCCTGAGTGTGAATGCATGTGTTGAGTGTGTATGAAGTTGCGTCCCTTATAACGGTGGTGGTCCGGTCCTTTTATAGACAAGGTCAGACGCCTTACAAGTGAGGTCCGGGGCCCGACAGGTGGCCCCAGAGCGTTCTTATTCTAAAGATCTAAGGCTTCTCGCATAAGATTCCTCTGACTATGGCTTGAAGACCCGCCGTCTTGCCGCCTCAGATGCTAGTGACCCATGCGTAGTCATTGATGATGGCAGAAGATGTCCCGTCCAACTGTCTTGTCACCGTAAGCTGTCCACTTGGCGGAGTAGGGTAGGCCCGCGGCGTCTTTACTATGATGCGATTGGGTGCAGCGATACTTGACAAGAGGTATGCAACGTGTTGTGCGTCAGGGTAGGGCGCATGTCTTCAATGCTTGTTTTAGACAGGGCGCACCGCCCCTTAACTCCCACAACCCACCACGTAGGACAAGTTGCAAGACACGTGGCAGCATCAGAGATAGCCTCTGCGGGGGAGGTCGGGTCCTGTACTGCAGGGCACGTGGTAGCCCCTGTCACAGCCCGGAATTTTTATATAAAATAAAATCACTTTAAATGAAAAATTTTAAATGAAACACGAACAAGCATTAATCGTCAATAGAAACTGAAGCACATAAGAGTACAAATACGAACACCCATATGTTTAACTACGAAACAAACTCTAAACTAGATCGAAATATTTAGAAACGAACGTGGAAGAAGGGACAGAATTTCAGCATAAACAAATATATTAATATGTCAGCTCACTACTAATTAAAGTAAATGAGTAGAGATGTGTCATTGATTGAGTGAGTATTTAAAAATATCAAACCAGATATAATTCAAAAGAATAAAAACATTAACGCCTTGAAACGACTCAAATCATATATAAAATAGGAGCTAATAACAAAAGTAGCATGTATGCGTAAATAGAAACACATGTATATCAACATTAATATAAACCTCATGAATAAATAGATTAGTAAAGGAGGGCGAGCAATTGATCGAATATTACAAACCCAAATCAAAGAGCATAAATAGTAAAATCAATGTTTAGCAAACAGTCTGAGTCCACACCAAATTCAAACCCAAAAATCAACACGAATTTAAATCTGCAAACTTTGGAAAAAATGCAAACCTTTCCTGTTTCCAATACAAGCCCGACCCACTTCTCCCCCATTCTTCTCCCTTCTAGCGTGCAGCCCAGAGGGCCCGCCAGCCTTCCCTCTTCTGCACCCAGCCTGCCTGGCCTCTTTCCCTTCGTGCGGCCTGTCTCCCCACTTTACCTCGCAGCCCAGCCCGCCACTGTGCTTCTTCCTCCTCCCACCGCCTCTGTCTAATCCCCCGACAAAAGCCGACCACGCCCGAGAAAACGACGACAAGACGCGAGCCCTTCGCGTCACCCGTCACCGTCCGTGCTCATCCACCCCCGTCCTCTCCCGGCTTCGCCTTGACGCACCATCATGGCCCTGACGAACGCGTGCGCCAAGGAACCAGGCGCAACCGCCCCTTTTCCATGAATTCCACCGACGCCAACCTCTCTGAGTCCCGTCTTTCATCCCGTCGTCCCCACCTTTTCCACCTCGTCGCGCGCAGCACCGCCTGAGTCACGTCGCACCCGTGCCCAACGAAACGCGTGCGCCAAGCAAGCCGACCACCGCCTCGCGCCGAACCGTCTCGGACGCCTATAAAGCAGCTCCTCCCTCCTCCGTTATTTCACCCAAGGACTCGCCACACTCTCCTAGCCCTCTTTGGCAACCGCGCGTGTTTCGTCGCGCCTTCTCGCCTCCAAATTTGGGTGAAGATGATGGTCCTCTGTTTCTTCCCCAATTCCAACTATTGTGCCATGTTCCCGCTCCGGTGAGATCTCAATCTTCAATTCCTTTTACAAGATGCTTCCTACCTTTGTTATCTAGCTAGAACGTGCATCAGTTTGAGGTTTAGTGCACTATAACTCACGGTCGCCATGAAACCCTAGTCGGGCAACCGCTCACCGCTGTGCGCCATTGTCGCCGGCCGCCTCGTAGACCCTTAATCTCCAACCTAGTGAGCCAATAGCCTCCTCAGACACTTGCACACGCTACCGACTACCCAAAGACACTGGAAACCGTGCGCACCTGTCCCCTCACCAAGCACCGCCACTCTACTACCACCGGTCGCCGTCGAAGGCCATCATTGGCACCGCCCCGGCCAGTTGGAGTGCACCAGAGCGCTCACTACACTCAAGAACACACCCCCGACACCTTGGTCCGTCGATCTCTTGTCCGCACGAGTAGATCGCCGAAGTGTCGCCGCCTCTAGCCGTCGTGCGCTGTCGCCCGCCGCCGTGGGCGCGTCCCCGGCACAGCTGAGCGCACAACGCGCTTGCTCACATCACCGCACACCCCCGTAGACGGCATACTAGATCGGGCCAACCGCCGGTGAACTTCCTGGCCATCCGCCGCTGCCATAGCCTCCGGCTGGTGCTCCCCATTGCCTTCCATGTCCAGGCCCATGGCGCCTACGTGGCGTGCACGTAGCACACACGTGACTGCTACCGAAACGCCACCTCATCCCACCTTGGCGCCACATAAGTGTGGTCTACCACCCAGCACACGCACCGTGAGTGCACTCGGTCCATGGACCACTAGTCCTAGCACACCCTGCCACACTGGCCCACTGGACCTACTAGTCAGCCTGATCACCCAGGCTAAACACACACACGCATGCTAAAATGCTAAACACACACACGCTGTTCACCCAGGTCCATAGCCAGCCTGACCACTAGACGTTAAAATGCTAAGCCTACCCAGACTGTGTACGCAGGAGTTAATAAACTGTATTTCTTGATATAAGAAAAGTCTGGAAAAACTTCCTAAAAATCCTTAACTGCTTATAGAACATATTAGGAGTGAGTGATAGAATAAATTAATTGTATATATAGTGGTAGATATCATTAGCTTACCTAAAATGAAATAATAATTAAAAATTGAAAAGAAATCATGTTAATGCTCTAAATCAATAGTCATTTTAGAAAATAACTACCTAGGAGTTATCTAAAATTATATAATGATTATCATAACATAAAACAATAACTAGTGGCAAGTAAATTGCAGAAAAATAAGACTTGGTGTTAGCTGATCGGATCATCCGATTAATCACGAAATGGAGAAAGTATATATTTAGTCGTCCAATCTGATAAGACCACCACGAAACAACACCTAGAAAATATTAGAAATAATAATTAGAATTTATAATGTAATAAAAGTAGTAAACAACGAATGTAAGATATGGAGTAATAAAAAAATTATCCTCCTTATAGGAAATTGATTAAATCACTAAAAGTTAGTAGACAGCCTAAATAGACCAAGCCTCCTCACAAATAATTACCCAAAAATCATTAGAAAATATTGCTAGACATATATAATATATTGTAAGTACAAATTGGCTAATATAAAATACATGATAGGGAAATGATTATCATTGTCATAGGAAAATCAAGTAAATAATCATAATTAGTAAAATAGACATAGAAGCTCTCAATTAATTAGTCTCCTCCATAAATGACTTTCAAATCATTTCTGGGAATGTATTACTGGAACTTTAGAATAATAATTGAATCAAATAAAATATAATGAACTAACTAGTGTCATTGTAGAAAACAATTAAAGAGCTATTGGATAATGGAAATTCACATACAAGCTCTAAATAGAATAGACCCCCCATTAGTAATTCCCTCATGTCCTAATATCCATGCACTAAAGGAATTTAGAATAAGTTCATAACCTTTGGAGCATACTAAGACAATAGTATATTAAGAGATAGAATGAGATGATAAGTCACACACTAGTCTTCACTAAAAATATTGCCTTTAGTCCAAACACGTTAGGACTCATGTTTAATCTCTAAAGTATGTGAGACTTACATTAGTAGAACTTTAGTGAATATATTATTGAGAAGATAGATAATTATAAAGAAGTACCATAGAAGTTATGGCTAACTCATTGCCCGTAACATAAGTAATTTATAACATAAACTAGTGAATTAATTCTAATGATCATAAACCCTGTAAATAACTAAAAGACCGATAAGATCGTCGTAACCTTCCAATGACCATTTGGTTGACCAAAGAGATAGTAATGTTCCAAATAGGTCACCAGTAGAATGACGTATTCTCCAATAAGCATTCTCAGGATCTCAGAAACCATGTTAAGGAATGATTGTTTGTATTTATTAGAGTTTTATTTGGATTTTTTGGATCTTTATCGATGAATCGTAATTTCTTCGTGTAGCTACATACTTAGTAATTGGAGAGTTTGCGAAGGAGATATCCAAGACCCGGATCACAAAGAACAAGACAAGGACTTTGATAAACCACTGTAAAGGCAAGCTCTAACTCCTTGATCATATTTTATCTATGTTTTGCAATCGCACCCATGGTCTGTTTTCATTGCATGACTGTATGTCTATTTTAAAATGTTGCTATGCTATGAACCACTTGAAATGTGGTAGCATGAGCTATGTTGATGACTGAGTATCGGTGTTAGCTACTAGCCAACGATAAACAGTAACTCGATAGTTACTCGCTATCAACGACTTGAAACAAGACACTGCATCAGTTACGATAATAGCAGTGACTATCACAATCCACTCCTTGACCTTGACAACACGACCCCTTGACAACCTAACAGCTTCATCACTGCACTATAGCAGTTATGTGAGCACCTCCTTGCTAGTACTATGCTTAGGAACCCCTGCGATGTTTGCATCACGAACCACTACACACTGTATACATGATTGTGAAATGTGTTAAAAGGTGTTTGGTGGTGTGAGTTAGGATATGGGTGGGAGAATAATGAATTGTGTGTGTGAAGGGGAAGGGTGGTCGAGGCGGGTATTGTGATGGGATGTCGCGGGCTCCCTAAGAGGTATACCAGCTGCGGCTGTGTATTCGGTGTAACCCACCGATCGGTGCTGAGTGCTTTAGTAATAGTCCGATGACCAGGATTTCCGAACTAGCCTTATGCTGAGTACTTCAGTTTAGTTTGATGTTGTGTGTTCCGGACTAGTCCTTCTGCCAAGGACGGATGGAGCCGCCTCACCAATATAAGGACCGGTTCATTTGACCTCAACATAGTGATTTCGTACAACCACAAAACCTGTATGGGCAGGACTCGCCCTACCTTTCTGGTAACTACCACAAGAGAAAACCTGGAGAGCCATGGAGGGCACGATGAACCAGGAAATGGCACAGAGACCGAGGGTCTTCTGATGTTTGGCTGAATAGTGAACGCCCGAATAGCTCCTGCGTCGGGCCAAGGTGTGATTGTGGGGTTACTCGGGGAAGATGGGATGAGCGTTGCGTTACTCTCTAATCCAGAGTATGTAGCCTGTGGGTAAAGTGTACAAACTCTAAAGAGTCATAATCTATCCGGATAGCTGTTGTCACAGTCTTGGCACACTATGCTTTGGGCTCCTATTGATTAGCATTAGTGCATCTCCTTGAAGTGTATGTGTGTGGGTGGCCGAGGCCGCCGTGTTTCGGGAAATAGTTGGCATGCGTGTCGGAGTCGTCAGTGCCTTGGGTCCGAAGACTCACTAAAAGTGAGGGAACTGGCAGGATGGTCTGAAACTCCCCCAGGGCCTGCCAACTATAATAATACTGATTCAACTACTTCTCCCTCTCATTGCAAAACTCTTTTCAAAGAGAACCTTGCCTAAAATGCTTTTCGAAAAAACTAAGCTGTATGGCCTCTCCTTGCTACAAGCCCCAATGCATGAAACACCTCCCCTTGAGTAGTGTTAGGGCTTGCAGAGTACCTTATGTACTCATTCTTGCTTTATATGTGGTTTTATCAGAAGACAAAGAAGCTGAAGCGTGTGAGGATGACAGTTAGGTCTAGTCCTACTTCCCAAGTCTGCCTGTTGGGCATAGCACCATTCTGCTCCGCTGTTTTGAGGGTTTTCCTATTTTGGTGGTCATCTCCGACCACATCCAATGTAATCTACATCATGTTTGTAAGACTTATATTGATTATAAATAAATAACCGTTGTATGAGTCTCGATCTATTCTGTTGTGCATACCAACTACTGATCCAGGAATTGGTATGGGATGCACAAGTGGACCCTCGGAAGGCGGGTCCTGACAGAGTGGTACCAGAGCCATACTTGGCCGTAGGACGAAACCTTAGAGTCACCTTATTCCGTAAAAGAACATAATTTGAAAAGTATAAAACTGTTTTTGAAAGATTCTCTCTCTCCTCTATGTTCTTTCTGCACTTACCTCCTTCTATGTTGAAAACTTAATTTATTTCCTTCAATAGTGTCACTGACCTCAACCCAACACACCTTGGTCATTCAAGAGTAAGATGGACACTAACGCGATACGCAAGGTTGGAACCATGCAACATCTGCACCGGACCATTCGAAGACTCGATGAGTCAAACAACCTCCTAACCAATTCAAGAGAGTACATAAAGACAAAGAAAGCAATTACTCTACTAAAGCTACTAGAAGATGTCATTTTCACGTATCCAGAATGATATCACGATCGTGGAAGAGCAACTACATGCAACCCTATATTCTCAACCACATCGATAGAATCCTAGAATGACTGTAGTGCCCATGAGTAGAATGGCTTAGCCTATAGTGACCTAGAGTAAGCCACGAATAGAATGATTAATAGTATAATATATAAGTTTGTAATCTAGTTATGTTTGAGTGTAATTTGCTGGTTTTCATTTGGTTCTTGATTGAGTGAAATTGTGTGCTCTAATACAAACATAGATCAATAATCAAACGAAAGAAGATAAGTTGGGTGTTTAATAAAATAAATACATATGGGCTACATGTACCTACGCACGCCTATATGTATATTAAATATAATGCATCAATAAGAATACACAATATAAAATTTAATATATATGCAAATGTACGTATATACGTGAGGATAATAATAACAACTGAACAAAATCTTCCACTCCTCTCTTCCTACCAGATGAATGAAATACCCATTCAGAAACCTATCCCTGTTCGAGCTCACCATGAGCACACTGCTCATGCAGGAATACCGTCTCGATCCAAGTACTCCAGTTAACTCACAAAGACAATAAATAGATAATTAAATGCATACACCAAACCAAACAAAACAAGACAAACCACAGTAATAAAATATAAATACATCAATAATAATAGCAATAAACCTGCACTAAAAAAAGTAGTTAAAATCCTATTTAAGTGGGGTAGGATCTTAACAGACCTAAAAGCCCATAAGACAAACGGTGTGGATTATACCCTCATGGATTGGTTGGCACACCGGCATGGATATACACCCTCTGCCAACCGCAAGATCACTATGGTGAATCATGTTGAGATAACAATAAGAGGTCAGTCACAAGAGCTCACCATGAAATTCATGGCATGTAGTTTGGAAGCTACACCCATGGAACCAGAGTCAGTATTATGCACATGCTCAGAGGTATTCCGAGGAGACCTAGTGAACTTGTTGATTACTCTAACTCCCTTAGCAGCGCTATTAGCAAATCAGCCCTGGCAGATGAGCCCAAGTAGACTGACCAAATATAATGAATGAATAAGTGAGCCACAAGGGAAAATATTTATCCATCTCAGTCCCCACCTTAAGGAGCTTCAGTGTTATTATCAAGAAGAATGGAGACAACCTGAGGACTTGAATTAGTTACCAAACATCGAATAAGGTCGCAGAAATACTTGTCATCTCAGATCCATGACATGTTTAACGGGTTAAAAAAAGGGTTGAGAACACCTACAAGGTCGACCTTAGGTCAGGTGAGAACCAACTCAAGATCAGAAACACTTACGTCATGAGGCTAGCTTATGTGGCTCGATATGGACAACACGAGTTTCACGGTGACGCCCCTTATACTAACGGACCCACTAGCAAGCTTCACGAGTTAGATGGGCAAGATGATAATGAAGGAACTAACAATAAGCCTCCCTTGAAAACGTCGTAAAACTCGAAGGTATAATAGATAACTCCGCAATGAATGAAGAAATCACCAATTGGAAGTAGCCTACACGTGTCACCTGATGAGAGGCTTGCCTGGACTAGCTGACTACCAGTGAAGATTTACTAAGAGATATCAAAGGATCATCAGATCTGTGATGAAGCCAACTAGGAGCATTAAGAGGTCTGAAGGGATATTTGCTTCAAAGGATAACACTCAAGGATTAATGACGGTTATGACAGCAACTCAAGTATCGACATGATCAAGACCCTGTACCCCGAGTAAATGCATGAGCCAAAAGCCTTATAGTGCAAGGATCAAATTTCGATGCCAACCATAGTTCAAAAGAAGGATTAGTAAACGGTTACCTTGGAATCCACCAGAGTGATCAGGTGTACTAATGGAGACACTAGCGTGGGGGACAAAAAAAAAGGGATTTTTGGAAATAAGGAATGTTGACTCCATGACCAGCCGGACCAGTTAATACATTGGGGATCACAACCTAATACCATGAATACCAGATAAGGATCTTAGATACACACTCATCAGGATGTGCCATCACGCATAAGACGCATACTGAAATTTGAAGGGCAAGTACCGCTTGATCCAATAGACCAACAGTCCGATGCTGGAAGTTGAGCAGTTGCTCTACGAATATATAAACTTGCGGCACAATAAACAAGAGCAACTGTAGTACAGTGATGTCAAGATCAAGAAACGACCATCTCAAGACCGTAAGGATAATCTTGGAAAATATATCTCTATCCACCTAAGATGACCATCGAATCTCGATGATGAGATTCTATTTAAGTGAGGTAGATTTGTCACAACCCAAAATTTTTAAATAAAATAAAATCGCTCTGAATTAAAAATTTTAAATAAAACACGAACAAACATTAATCATCAATAGAAACTGAAGCACATAAGAATACAAATACAGACACCCATATGTTTAACTACGAAAGAAACTCTAAACTAGATCAAAATATTTAGAAATGAACGTGGAAGAAGGGACGGAATTTCAGCATAAACAAATATATTAATATGTCAGCTCACTACTAATTAAAGTAAATGAGTATAGATGTGTCATTGATTGAGTGAGTATTTAAAAATATCAAACCAGATATAATTCAAAAGAATAATAACATTAATGCCTTGAAACGACTCAAATCATATATAAAATAGAAGCTAATAACAAAAGTAGCATGTATGCGTAAATAGAAACACAGGCATGCCAACTTTAATATAAACCTCATGAATAAATAGATTAGTAAAGGAGGGCGAGCAATTGATCGAATATTACAAACCCAAATCAAAGAGCATAAATAGTAAATCAATGTTTAGCAAACAGTCTGAGTCCACACCAAATTCAAACCCAAAATCAACACGAATTTAAATCTGCAAACTTTGGGAAAAATTCAAACATTTCCTGTTTCCAATCCAAGCCCGACCCACTTCTCCCCCATTCTTCTCCCTTCCAGCGCGCGACCCAGAGGGCCCGCCAGCCTTCCCTCTTCTGCACCCAGCCTGCCCGTCCTCTTTCCCTTCGTGCGGCCCATCTCCCCTCTTTCCCTTGCAGCCCAGCCCGCCACTGTGCTGCTTCCTCCTCCCACCGCCTCTGTCTAATCCCCCGACAAAAGCCGACCGCGCCCGAGAAAATGGCGACAAGTCGCGAGCCCGTCACGTCGCCCGTCACCGTCTGTGCTCATCCACCCTCGTCCTCTCCCGGCTTCGCCTTGATGCACCATCATGGCCCTGATGAACGTGTGCGCCAAGGAACCAGGCGCAACTGCCCCTTTTCCATGAAATCTGCCGATGCCAACCTCTCCGAGTCCCGACTTTCATCTCGTCGCCCCCACCTTTTCCACCTCATCGTGCGCAGCACCGCCTGAGTCACGTCGCGCCCGTGCCCGACGAAATGCGTGCGCCAAGCAAGCCGGCCACCGCCTCGCGTCGAACCGCCTTGAATGCCTATAAAGCAGCTCCTCCCCCCTTAGTTATTGCACCCAAGGACTCGCCACACTCTCCTAGCCCTCTCTGGCAACTGCGCGCGCTTCGCCGCGCCTTCTCGCCTCCAAATTTGGGCGAAGATGACGGTCCTTTGTTTCTTCCCCAATTCTGACTGCCGTGCCACGTTCCCGCTCCGGTGAGGTCTCAATCTTCTATTCCTTTTACAAGATGCTTCCTACCTTTGTTATCTAGCTAGAACGTGCGTCAGTTTGAGGTTTAGTGCACCACAACTCACGGTCGCCATGAAACCCTAGTCGGGCAATCGCTCACCGCCGTGCGCCATTGTTGTCAGCCTCCTCGTAGACCCTTAATCTCCAACCTAGTGTGCCAATAGCCTCCTCAGACACTTGCACACGCTACCGACTACCCAAAGACATTGGAAATCATGTGCACCCGTGTCCTCACCAAGCACCGCCACTCCACCGCCACTGGTCGCCGTCGAAGGCCATCATTGGCACCGCCCTGGCCAGTTGGAGTGCACCAGAGCACTCACAACACTCAGGAACACACCCCCGACACCTTGGTCCGCCGAGCTCTTGTCCGCACAAGAAGATTGCTGAAGCGTTGCTGCCTCCAGCCGACGTGGGCGCGTCCCCGGCGCAGCTGAGCGCACATCACGCTTGCACACATCACCGCACACCCGTCATAGACGGCGTACTAGATCAGGCCAACCGCCGGTGAACTTCCTGGCTGTCCGCCGCCGCCGTAGCCTCCGGCCAGTGCTCCCCGTTGCCTCCCATGTCCAGGCCCATGGAAACTACGTGGCGTGCACGTAGCACACACGTGGCTGCCACCGAAACGCCACCTCATCCCACCTTGGCGCCACATAAGTGTGGTCTACCACCCAGCACACGCACCGTGAGTGCACTCGGTCCATGGACCACTAGTCCTAGCACACCCTGCCACACTGGCCCACTGGACCTACTAGTCAGCCTGACCACCCAGGCTAAACACACACATGCACGCTAAAATGCTAAACACACACACACTGTTCACCCAGGTCCACAGCCAGCCTGACCACTAGACGTTAAAATGCTAAGCCTACCCAGACTGTGTACACAAGAGTTAATAAACTATTTCTTGATATAAGAAAAGTCTGGAAAAAATTCCTAAAAATCCTTAACTGCTTATAGAACATATTAGGAGTGACTGATAGAATAAATTAATTGTATATATAGTGGTAGATATCATTAGCTTACCTAAAATGAAATAATAACTAAAAATTGAAAAGAAATCATGTTAATGCTCTAAATCGATAGTCATTTTAGAAAATAATTACCTAGGAGTTATCTAAAATTATATAATGATTATCATAACATAAAAACAGTAACTAGTGGCAAGTAAATTGCAGAAAAATGAGACTTGGTGTTAGCTGATCGGATCATCCGATTAATCACGAAATGGAGAAAGTCTATATTTAGTCGTCCAATCTGATAAGCCCACCACGAATCAACACCTAGAAAGTATTAGAAATAATAATTAGAATTTATAATGTAATAAAAGTAGTACACAATGGATATAAGATATGGAGTAATAAAATAATTATCCTCCTTATAGGAAATTGATTAAATCACTAAAAGTTAGTAGACAGCCTAAATAGACCAAGCCTCCTCACAAATAATTACCCAAAAAATCATTAGAAAATATTGCTAGACATATATAATATATTGTAAGTACAAATTGCCTAATATAAAATACATGATAGGGAAATGATTATCATTCTCATAGGAAAATCAAGTGAATAATCATAATTAGTATAATAGACATAGAAGCTCTCAATTAATTAGTCTCCTCCATAAATGACTTTCAAATCATTTATGGGAATGTATTACTAGAACTTTAGAATAATAATTGAATAAAATAAAATATAATGAACTAACTAGTGTCATTGTAGAAAATAATTAAAGAGCTATTGGATAATGGAAATTCACATACAAGCTCTAAATATAATAGACCCCCATTAGTAATTCCCTCATGTCCTAATATCCATGCAGTAAAGGAATTTTGGAATAAGTTCATAACCTTTGGAGTATACTAAGACAATAGTATATTAAGAGATAGAATGAGATGATAAGTCACACACTAGTCTTCACTAAAAATATTGCCTTTAGTCCAAACACGTTAGGACTCATGTTTAGTCTGTAAAGTACATGAGACTTACATTAGTAGAACTTTAGTGAATATACTATTGCAAAGATAGATAAATATAAAGAAGTACCATAGAAGTTATGGCTAACTCGTTCCCTGTAACATAAGTAATTTATAACATAAACTAGTGAATTAATTCTAATGATCATAAACCCTGTAAATAACTAGAAGACCGATAAGATCATCATAACCTTCCAATGACCATTTGGTTGACCAAAGAGATAGTAATGTTTCCAAATAAGTCACCAGTAGAATGACGTATTCTCCGATAAGCATTCCTCAGGATCTCAGAAACCATGTTAAGGAATGATTGTTTGTATTTATTAGAGTTTTATTTGGATTTTTTGGATCTTTATCGATGAATCATAATTTCTTCGCGTAGCTACATACTTTGTAATCAGAGAGTTTGCGAAGGAGATCTCCAAGACCCGGATCACAAAGAACAAGACAAGGACTTTGATAAACCACTGTAAAGGCAAGCTCTAACTCCTTGATCATATTTTACCTATGTTTTGCAATCGCACCCATGGTCTGTTTTCATTGCATGACTGTATGTCTATTTTAAAATGTTGCTATGCTATGAACCACTTGAAATGTGGTAGCATGAGCTATGTCGATGACTGAGTATCGGTGTTAGCTACTAGCCAATGATAAACAGTAACTCGATAGTTACTCGCTATCAACGACTTGAAACAAGACACTGCATCAGTTACGATAATAGCAGTGACTATCACAATCCACTCCTTGACCTTGACAACATGACCCCTTGACAACCTAACAGCTTCATTGTGAGCCCCTCCTTGTTATTACTATGCTTAGGAACCCCTGTGATGTTCACATCGCGAACCACTACACACTGTATACATGACTGTGAAATGTGTTAAAAGGTGTTTGGTGCTTTGAGTGAGGATATGGGTGGGAGAATAATGAACTATGTGTGTGTGAAGGGGAAGGGTGGTCAAGGCGGGTATGATGATGGGGTGACGAGGGCTCCCTAAGAGGTATACCAGCTGCAACTGTGTATTCGGTATAACCCACCAATCGATGCTGAGTGCTTCAGTAATGGTCTGATGACCATGATTTCCGGACAAGCCTTATGCCGAGTACTTCAGTTTAGTTCGATGCCGTGTGCTCCGGACTAGTCCTTCTGCCAAAGACGGATGGAGCCGCCTCACCAATATAAGGACCGGTTCATTTGACCTCAACATAGTGATTTCGTACAACCACAAAACCTGTATGGGCAGGACTCGCCCTACCTTTCTGGTAAGTGCCACAAGAGAAAACCTGGAGAGCCACGGAGGGCACGGTTGACCAGGAAATGGCACAGGGACCGAGGGTCGTCTGATGTCTGGCTGGGTAGTGAACGCCCGAATAGCCCCTGCGTCGGGCCGAGGTGTGATTGTGGGGTTACTCGGGGAAGATGGGATGAGCGTTGCGTTACTCTCTGATCCAGAGTATGTAGCCTGTGGGTAAAGTGTACAAACTCTACAGAGTCATAATCTATCCGGGTAGCTGTTGTCACAGTCTTGGCACACTATGCTTTGGGCTCCTATTTATTAGCATTAGTGCATCTCTTTGAAGTGTATGTGTGTGGGTGGCCGAGGCCGCCATGTTTTGGGGAAGAGTTGGCTTGTGTGCTGGAGTCGTTAGGGCCTTGGGTCCAAAGACTCATCTAAAGGTGAGGGTACTGGCAGGATGGTCTGAAACTCCCCCGGGGCCTGCCAACTATAATAATACTGATTCAACTACTTCCCCCTCTCATTGCAAAACTCTTTTCAAAGAGAACCTTGCCTAAAATGCTTTTCAAAAAATCTAAGCCGTATGGCCTCTCCTTGCTACAAGCCCCAATGCATGAAACACCTCCACTTGAGTAGTGTTAGGGATTGCGGAGTATCTTATGTACTCACTCTTGCTTTATATGTGGTTTTATCAGAAGACAAAGAAGTTGAAGCGTGTGAGGATGACGGTTAGGTCTAGTCCTACTTCCCATGTCTACCTGTTGGGCATGGCGCCATTCTGCTCCGCTGTTTTGAGGGTTTTCCTTTTTTGGTGGTCATCTTCGACCACATACAATGTAATCTACATCATGTTTGTAAGACTTATATTGATTATAAGTAAATAATCGTTGTATGGATCTCGATCTATTCTGTTGTGCGTACCAACTACTGATCCAGGGATTGATACGGGATGCACAAGTGGACCCTCGAAAGGCGGGTCCTGACAGCCTCGGAGCCCATCTATGGGGTGAGCTAGGAATCTAGAATTGTAGTACACGTGGTGGAGCTGGTGCCCGCCTCCGCAGGGGGGGGGTGGCCGATCTGGTGCTTCGGACAACGTGGCAACATCGGAGCCCACTCCGATGAAGGAGCGGGGCCCTGTCCCGCTGGAAACTTGGCAGCCTGGGAGCCTGTCTCATCGGGGAAGTTGGGCCCCGTCTTGAGGTCTATGTGGCGGTGTCGGGACCTGTACCTGAGGAAGGTCAGGGCCTGAACCTTCTTTACACGTGGCGCCATCGAACCCTGCCTTGGCAGAGATGTTGGATACCTAGTTGCTTTTAGCCTATGCGCGAGGGTACCCCGTATACTGGGTACCGACAGTGGCCCCTAGATCCACCCTGGAAGGAGGTGATGAGCGTGAGCGTGGATCCCTATCCTTACTTTCCCGTGCTGCCTTTTGATTTCATCTCGGTCAGCCGAAGCGGTGTGCGCCTCTGCCATCATGGCCATGCGTCCCCCTCTAGTTGTGTGGTCCTAGCGACGTGATCTTTGCTTGTGGTGGTATCTTTTCCTACTGCAGCGCCTTTAAACGTGATGGTTCCCAATACAGTTGTAGCACTTCCACTTGTTCCGTCTTTATGGGAATCGCACTAGTTGTCTTCCCAGGTGGTTGACCGCTCGGGCCAATTCTTCTGACAGGGGACCTTGGCCCCAATGTCATGGGCACTGTGGGTTGAGCAGCGCGAGCCGGGCCATGGCGATCCGCATGATGTGCTTAGGTGTCACACGGGTGATAAAAAAGGAAACCTTCGTTGGAGAGGACAGTTCCTTCCTTACTCACACCCCATCACCCGAGCATTCGTCTTCTTCCTTGAGCGCCCGTGCCTTCACTACTTGCAAAGCTCCCGTTTTTGCTTGCTCTGATGGCCTCTACGCTGCCTCCTCCTTGTTACAAGACAGCAGAGGATCTGATGCTGATGAGGGGACTGCTTGACTGGTCAGCTGCGGAGTAAGGATTGATGATCCGCTACAGATCTCCCGCTCTTCAAGACTTGCGCAAGACAAGATTGTTCTCTTCGTCGTGTACGTGTCTGCGGGGCTCAAGCTCCCGTTGTCGAGGTTCTTACTTGAATTGTTGGGGAAGTACGAGCTGCAGCTACACCAATTGTCGCCGAACTCCATTGTCGTGACTACTGCGTCCACTTCTGCGAGGCATCCGAATTATTTCTGAATTATTGTTCGATTAAACCGATTAATTGTAATAGTCTGTTGGTAGACGTGGTAGAGCCCATCCGAGCGTAGCATGTGGAATGGGAAGCCGAACGATTGAACATCTATCGCGAGATGTGGGGGGGGGGGGGGGATCCGTGGAATGAAGCCGATGCATACAGTGCACGCCTCGGGCAGACGGAACGGAAGTTTTCTTCCTTTGGTATGTTCCTTTTCCAAGTCGAAGCTCGAGAGGTTCGCTTGCTCGCGCTTCTGCGGCGGGTTCTGTTCATCGTTTCACTCTCCGTCTTCCCGGTTGAGAACCATTACCAAAGGCTCAATTCACAAAGCAAGCTGATGGTCTGCCAAACACGGGCAGTCTTGGCGAGGCTGTAGTGCACCAGTATTTAGCTGAGCAATTAGGATCTCTTGATGTGATATGGATGAGTCAGAACACTGAATTTGGACTGCCCCACGACATCATTATTAGGTATCGTGGTTCCACACAATACAACCAGGTGAAGGCTACTGTAGTTCTCGACAAAGTATTGGTTTAACGAATGTCGTCGGTTTGCATCAGAGGAAGGGAGTGCCTTGATTGTCGACTATGTTTTGATATCGAGATGACATACCCGCGCTAGCTACTACAAAACCAGCACAAGCTGTGCCAACAGAGGGATCTGAAGCTTGTCCTCGTCATGTCGGGTGAATGCGGAGAGACTATCAATGACATCTGAAACAAACTTTGGTTTTTCTTGAAGACTGACCGCAAGTGATCAAATTGGAGTGGTCTGCATCGCCTTATTATATCTCTCCATCCCATCACTGGGGGAGTATAAACCAGACGCGTTCATCCGTACCCACCCATTTGTCTTTATTTCTCTTAACTCACTGGGTCTTGTGCCTTAGTCTTCTTGCTCATTTGATTTTGTCAATAGTTTATAGCATTACAGTACACTTCGTGCCTACATATTTAGTAGGCGACAGATAAGCTTAAAGTCAGGATAATATATACATATACCCATCGTTGGTATTGCGGTACTGTCGAAGTGTAACTGCGACACTTCACCCGGTACTACCAAATGTAGTCCGTGGAGGTTCTTGTATTGGTTTGGGCACGCAGAGATCAAGAACAAGACGGTGACACGGGAGATTTACGTGGTTCGAACCGCTTGAGTGTAATACCCTAATTCACGGGCTTTGTGTTGTTGTATTGAGTATCCCCAATATGCGAGATGTCTGGCTCTACTTGTCTTGTATCGTGCAGTCGATCCTTTTATAATCCAAGGACTGACCATTACAACACTTGTCTGGCCTGACATGTGGCCTTGGCGTATTTAATAGCCTAATAAACTGTGTATGAGTATTAAGCGTGGTTAATAGTGTGATAACGTGCCTTAATGGCTGCGTTACCCCTGTTAATAGTGCTCTGATCATGTGTCATTAATACTGCATTAATGACACATAATCAGGTTTGGTAACCGTTGCTTTAACTGTTCCTTAAATGTCTGCGCTGTTGGAGATCCGCCAGTGTACTCGTTAGTGGTGTAGGTCCAGAGGCTCCACACGTGGTAGCTTTGGAGCTTTCTCTTGCGGGGAGGTAGCTCCGGAACCGTTGTACACGTATCAGCACCGGAGCTTCCCTCTGCTGGGGGTTAGGTCCGGGGTCATTATACATGTGGTGGCACCAGAGCTCCCCCCTGCTAGGGGTTAGATCCGGGGTTATTATACACGTGTTAACTGCGGAACTTCCCTATGTTGGGAGTTTAGTTCCGGACTTACATTACATGTGTAAACCCTTGAGCTACCCATATGAGGAGTGCGGGTCCGATGTAGTATGACATGTGGGGCCTGAGGAGACATTCAACTTTGACAGGTAGAACTCTCTTGCACTTTTTGCGGTATCATGGGGTACCTGGTATGCAGGGTACCGACAGTGGCCTTCGGGCCCACCTCTGGAAGAAATCCTTTGGGTTAAGTTATTCTACTGAAGGTGGGATCATTCTCGATTCCCGCGCTTCGACTTCAAAAGTCTTCTGATGTGCTGTTGGGGCGATGGTCCGGGGTTAAACCATCGACGCGTGGCTTGTTATGAATGTGGCAGATGAGATCTTTGAGTGCGGATATCATGCAATTGAAGGTTGCCAGCTCCCAATACAAAAATTATATCGGTTCTGAGTGCCTTGTCAGGGTGCCGCCTTTGGGTTTCCCACCACCCATCATGACAACGGTTCGCCTAGGGTAATGACCTTGATCTCTTCGTCAGGTGGCCCCAGGCCCATTCGTCATGAACGGGATAGATATTTGAAATGTGACCCCACTCTCGTTACGGTTTCCATCCAAGCGTCGCGGAGGCTTACTTAAGAAGGAAAGTATGCACGGTTTGAGGACTCTTTATGCTTTCGATCAAACTTGCGCTGAGAGCCTCCCAAACTTCACCTAGATTTCTCTTCCTTTGCTCCACTTTGCCGCGATGGAGTTGGGTCTTTCCAAGAGCCGCCTCAAGAGCAAGGACGATCTGATGAAGGTTCAGACCTATATGGGGTGGTCCAGTGACTCCTTCAACCACTTGATCCGCGCCAGCAAACTCCCATTCAAGAAGGAGCGCAATGGCGACATGGTGTACTTCTCTGCGTATGCCATGGTGGGATTGATCCCACCTTTTTCAAGCTTTCTCTTAATGCTGCTGGACTTCTACAGTCTCCAGCTATATCATCTTGGCCCCCATTCTCTTCTACTAGTGGCAATCTTCGTCCACGTCTGCGAGATGTGGGTGGGTGTTCCTCCTTGCATCGAGCTGTTCTGTACCTTCTTCACGGTCCACACCACTGTCATGGGGACTAAGCTTCTTGGCTTCTACTATTTCGTGAAGCGCAAGAACTGCCCCTTCAAGTACTTGAAGTCATTCCCTCTCGGCAAATGGGATGACTGGAAGAAGGATTGGGCCATCATTGCAGTGGAGGAGCACGAAAGGTTGGAGCTGCCCCAAGGACTCCCCAACATTGATACCGACGCTTGAAGTGTAGTTCCGGAGCTGTCGGATGCATTTAACCCTATCCTGACCAGGATCCGAGAGTGCGTGAAGGGTTGAGTGACCCCTCGTATTATCTTCGGAAATTTCTTGGTCAACAGGTAGGATCCGCTGAGGAAGAGGGAGAAGCTTGCCTGGGCTCTCAACAGCGTGATGGATGACAACCGAATTGAAACCGGTCTAAAGTCCAACTTGGATGACGAAGCTTTGAAGTTTCATCTCAAGAAATTTCAGCATGGGCTAGTTGACAGCGACGACTTGGCTCCGCCGGCTGCTTTCCTGCCCTTGAACATGATTCCAGAGATCAGCAGGGAGCTCCAGAGAAAGATGCCGGTGCTAGACGACCTTGGTGAGGTAGAACAATGCCGGACCTCAACGGTTGTAATTCCCGGAGCTTCCGAAGGAGGGATTGCCTCTGCTCCGAGCCAAAGGGTTGAAGACATAGGCAAGGGCAAGGGCAAGCAGTCGGCCGAACCTTCCAGTCGGAAGAGGAAACTGAAGCACGTTGATGGGAGGTCCGTCAGGTCTGCTCCTTCTAGGACGGCCCCTTCTCCCCGGCGAGGGAGGTCTTCTGCGGCTACACCTTCTCCAGCGCAGGCTTCTTCGAGAGGCACTAGCTCCAGACAGTCAACAGCGGCCTCAGTGCCGGCTAAGAGCTCCAGGCCTGGGAGTTCTTCCCGACCAAGAGAAGTTCCGGACGAGAGGACTCCGACTGCTGCAAGTGTTCCCCAGCTGAGGTCTGAAGTCGTTTGTCTCACCAGACTTGGTGGGCTCTAGTTCCGGGCCTCAGAAGAAGAGGTTCCATGGCGACTGGGGTGGTAGCATCCCTAGGTAAGCATCATGTGCTCGCCTTAAAATGCTAATCTTGTTTTTGTTGTGTCTTTAATCTTCTCATCCCTTTATTTTCAGGGTGTCGAGAAAGGAGTCAGGGACTTTGGCATCTATTGCAACGACTGTGGTTTTGCATGCTTAAGCTCTGACTTCGACCATTGAGCCTCCTCCCCAAGTGGTAGCATAAGTCACGACAGCTCCGGCGCCAGCTGTCATGGATTTGGATTCAGAGTCCTCGTCGGAAGCTCCCGTGGTAGCGCCGAACCACAGGGGAGAAGTTGAAGATGTACCTCTGGCATTAGTGTCGGAGGCTGATGCTCCCGTGTCGGAGGTTGATGCTCCTGTGCCGGAGCCCGAAGTCATCGAAGCTCTGGCCACTGAGCCAGAGACAATTGAAGCCCCGACCATCGAGCCGGAGATGGTTGAAGCTCCAGCCCTTGGGACAAAAATTATTGAAGGTCTGGCTATTGAGCCGGAAAGGCTTGAAGCTCCGGTTGCTGAACCGGAAGTGGCTGATGTGCCGGCTCCTGAGCCAACAGTGGTAGAGGCACCGGATGAAGCTCCAACCGCTGCCCCAGAGGTAGTTGCCCCGGAGATGTCTGGGCCAGTGCCAGAGCAACATGAAGAAGTGACGGCAGGTCCTTCACCTTCAGAGCCGATAACTGAAGACCCAGAAGCAGCACCTTCAACTTCTGCTCTGGAGGTGGGAGTTCCCCTAGTGGGTTCTTCCTCCACTGCTGGAGAAAGGCTTCTGGAAAGTGGCCCTAGTGCTGCAGAAGCTCAGGGGACCACGCTTGTAGAGTGGGACCCTATTTTTGTTATGGAAAACCCCCTGGAGTCAGTGGAATCGACCCCAGTAGGCCTGGAGCCTATCCCTCTGGCGTTGTCCATAAACTACGCCTGCTCAAGACTTCGAAAAGTTCAACTCGCCTTCAATCATGAGAGCAAAGTTATGGAGGAGGAGTGCAACACCTTAAGGCGTTGGCGTAACAGGCTCCATTTTGAGACCAGGCTTGCTCACACAAGACTTGCTGACCAGAAGGAGTGGATCAAGAGGGAAAAGGCCAAGATGGAATACAAGGACAAGCTGCTGGAGGAGAAGGAAGCTGCCATCAGGGCGCTCAATGCTAACTCTAGGGAGATCGTTGATCAAGCCAAGGAGAGGAGTGATGCTGCTGATGAGCGTCACGAAAACCTCAATGAGTTAAACGAGGTCCTCATGAAGCGCCAAGCGGACCTTGAGGCGAGGGAAGCAAAGCTCCTGGAACAATAGGAGGATCTTTTGAAGAGGGAGGGGGAGCTCACCCAGAATTTAACTCGAGGAGAGCAAAATTTGGTGGATCGCACAAAGAAGTTTGAGTAGTGGAGTAAAGAGGAAAAGGAGAAGTACTGGAAACTGGGGCAGGAGCTTTCGAAAAGTGAAGCCGGTGTCGCCACCAGGGAAGGGAAAGTGAGAGGCAGGGAAAAAGACATGGCAGAATGGCGGAACCGCATCCATCTCCGGGAGACGGAGCTGACCGATCGCGATAAGCAAGTTGCTGAGAATATGCAGCAGCATGCCAAAGTGGTCAAGCGCCTCACTTAGGAAGGTTCTGAGCTTGCGGCCACCCGAAGGTCAGTAGAGGAGTTGCGGGGCCTGAGGGAGACTGAGTCCATCCAAGTATGGGACTTCTTGGGACGAGCCAACGACGTGTTGACACCACTAGGCTTCAGTCTTGTACGTCCGGACAATCCGGAGCTGGACTTGACCGAGCACTAGTGGCCCTCAATGCTGCTGGCGGCAAACTCGACGCGATGGGTGACGTCATTGCAGACCAGCTGGAGATAGAGGGAAAATCTCTGGCTACAAACGTCGCAGAGTATGTGCTGACGTGTTATGTGAGCCGAGATCCTTAATTTTGCCTGGACCCGGTGCTCCAAGGTTCCGTTGCTGAAGAGGAGGATACCGCTAGGGCTAGCGTTCAAGGAGTTGCCAAGGAAGTCACCTCATTCTTCCGCAGGACTTAGATCCCCCGGTAGCTAGACTTTTTCCTTTTGCCTTCTACTATAATCCCAATTTTGTAATCCAGTGCTTCAAATTAATGAAATCCACTTTGCCATGAACTTTGCTTTATTGTTGTTTTGTCTTCAATATAATGTGCTCTGTCTTGTTGGCCCCCTGGTATATGTGCACAATTCAAGTGTGTACATGTACCAAAAGGATTTGATAGTATGTTAATGACTTGAACGCTTCGAACTTGTAGATTTTAGGTCCGAAGTCTTTATTTCTGACACGTTGACGGCAGGCCCCCTAGGATTGTCGGAGCTTGGTAGCTCCGACGGTACCCTCCATCAACACATAAAACGTCAACGGCGGGCCCCCTAGGATTTATCGGAGCTTGATAGGTCCGGTAGCTGCCGATGCCAACGCACGAATCGTTGAAGGTAGGCCCCCCAGGGGTTGTCGGAGCTTAGTAGCTCCGGTGTCGTCCACCATCGCTATGAATTTCTGTTTTTCCTGCACATTAATAAAAGAAAAGAGTAAAATTTGTCCTCTTGTCTATAAATCGTTTGTGACTTATCATTCTTATTTGAGTTTTAAATCCGAAGAAACTCGTATGGTAACAAGCATATTGATATAATCTTTCCGAACCAATATGCATTTTTAGTACTCACCCTACTGAGGCCTGCCGGGGTGTAGGTAGAGTGGCGTACTTAGGGTGCAGGACCAGGCTAAGTCAATAGCACACTCCGGACCTATGTTGGTTTGGCGTTCAGGCAAGTAGACTATACAGCATGCTAAGATCCAAAAAGATTAACAATATAAATTGTAACACGTATGAATAACTTGGACAAAAACTAAAAAAGAATTGCACAACTTCATTATAGACAAGAAGGATAAAAACAATAATTTGATATATCGAGCCTTGTACAAAAATAAATGCACATGGAGTCTGTTTTCACACAACAATGTCTTTCATTATAGGTCCAGATTACAGGGTAGACAAGGATACACTTAGGGTGCAAGACCAAGTTAAGTGCGCTATGCATCTTGTACTAGCCCTAGGCAGGTAGTTACACTTTTAGTACTATGACTGTATGAAGTGTACTTGGACTTCTCGGACCCTCCCGGAGGGGTCCGGACGTTCTCCCGGAGGACCTACCCATCTTTGTGTGGTGACTCTATAACATACATTGCGCGTAATTACACACTCACCTCCGTGATTCTAAACATAAAACTTACGGAGGTGCTCGATGTTCCAAGGATTAGGAAGTGGAGTCCCATCCTTAGTTGCCAAGCGAACACATCCGGGTCGGGATACTTTGATTACCTGGAAGGGACCTTCTCAGCTGGGGGAAAGTTTGTTCATCCCTTCACGAGTTAGTATTTTCCTCAACACTAGATCACCTTCCTCGAGCTGTCGATTGCGCACTTGCCTTTGATGATAGCGCCGGAGCGCTTGTCGATAAAGTGCATTTTGAACAACTCCTTGACACCTTACCTTGTCGACGAGGTCAAGGTCTTCATGCCAGAGCTGTTCCTGCACGGCTTCGTTGAAGGTCCGGACCCAGAGGGACCCCAAGGTGATCTCTGGAGGAAGGACTACTTCAGCTCCGTACACTAGGAAGAAGGGAGTCTCCCTAGTTGACCGGTTTGGAGTTGTCCTGTTCACCCACAATGTGGACGGAAGCTCCTCAATCCAGTTGGCTCCATGATTTTTCAGGCGTGCATATGTGTGCATCTTGAGTCCCTTTAAAATTTCAGCATTTGCTCTCTTGGCTTGGCCATTGCTTGTTGGATGAGCTACTGAGGCGTAGCTCAGTTGTATATCGAGGTCTTCACAATATTCTTGAAATGCAGCGATTGTAAATTGGGTTCCATTGTCAGTTATGACTTTGTTTGTAACTCCAATGCATATAATGGACTTCAAGAACTTGATTATTGATTGCTTGTTGATTGTTACAATTAGAGTTGCTTCCGGCCATTTGGTGAACTTGTCGATGGCGACATACAGGAACTTGGAACCTCCGACAGCTTTTGGGAATGGTCCCAAGATGTCCATGCCCCACACAACGAATGACCATGTAGGAGGTATCATTTGTAGTGACTGAGCCGGTGTATGAATTTGGTTTGCGTGGAACTGGCACGCTTCACATTTTTCACTAGCTCAACCGCATCCTGGAGTGCTATAGGCCAGTAAAAGCCATGCTGGAAGGCTTTACCAACCAACATGCGGGAGGAAGCATGGTTCCCGCACTCGCATCCATGGATTTCTGCGAGGAGCTCGTGGCCTTCTTCCCTTGCAATGCACCGCATTAGGATGCCATTGGCACTGCACCGGTAGAGATCCTCTTCTACCAACGTGTATCTTTTAGCTAATCTGACAATCCGGTCAGCGGATACATTGTCTTCAGGAAGGATATTATCTTTCAATTAGCTTCGAATCTCCAAGATCCATGCATCGAAGCTAACTTGAGCTTCTGAGTCTTGCGTGCTGGGTTGCTCGGAGCTTCCGACAGCTCCTACGACCCTTGGTGGACACCATGGTAACAGGGACACCGGGACTGCCAGCTTTGATGTGCTGGTCTCGCCCCCTTTGCTCAGTTCGGCAGGCTGAGCTGTTGGTCTTGACAACCTCCGAATGAAGATTCCGTCGGCAGCCGGAGCTCCAGTTGAAGCCTTCGTTGAGAGTTGGTCAGCTTCAGCGTTATGAAGGCATTGAACATGGTGGAGATCCAGGACTTCGAAGTCCTTTTGGAGCCTCTGGACTTCAAGGAGATAAGCAGCTAGTTGGGGATTGTTATAGGAGAATTCACCTTTGACTTGTTTGATGATGAGTTGGGAATCACCCATCACCAACACCTGTTTGACACCATAAGATAGTGCCACCTTGAGTCCGTAGATGAGAGCTTCATACTGTGTCATATTGTTGGTCGCATTGAAATCAAGGTGAACCATGTACTTGACCTTCTCCCCAGTCGGAGCCAGGAGAAGGATTCCAGCTCCGGCCCCCTGCTTCTGCACGGAACCGTCGAAGTAGAGAGTCCAGTGAGGCTCGGTGAATACCGGAACCTTGGTTCCGCTTTCTGCTCACTGAGGCCCCCAGGGTTTGATGGAGAGGGAGTTGTTGGTATTTCTTAACACCATAGAGTTATCCGCAAGCACACGGAAATACCGTTGTAGCACTTCCCCTTAAGGAGTATTCCCAAGGGTATCGAATCCAAAGAACATGTGTGCTAATCTTTCGAACTAGCTCACCCAAGGACACAAAGTTGTTTGGTAGGCAAGGAACAAAGAGGAATTCAAAGTATTAATCCTAATTCAAGGTAGTTTGCAGTAGATGCTTGCTTCGGGCACGGGTTTACTCCTAGCAATACTAGGACGACTCCCGCCAAGAGCCTATGGCATAGCCGAACGTGGAGGATTACAAAGGACAGATAGGGCTGTCACCACCTACTGCCTACCTCTTCAATTCGTGGGTCTACGAGATATTCACTGATGATTTATAACCTAAGCACCACGATTACGTTCTAAATCACTACTCTAGTTGTTTCGAACACAAAGCTACAACTAGAGCCTCTAATGAATTAAAGCAGTGAACCCACAAGTAACTACTTGTGCGAACTACTAGGAATAAAAGATCAAACTTGTATTGAATCCACAATGGCTTACTTGATTGAGTAAAACTTTTGTAGGGGTACAAGTGTAGAAGAGGGACTTGACAAGCCAAAGCCTCCTTCTCCTAGACTCTTCACCACACTCTCCTTCTACTTTGGTAGCCTCTAGGGCTACTCTAAACCTTTGGAGTGTAGCACTATTCTCAACTTTTGGTGTGTGTGAGAAGTGAGGTGAGGGGATTTATTTATAGGTGGAGAAGGGTCGGTTCCTTCCACAATTAACGCGCGAATCAGTCACCATTGACTCCAGGGAGTCGGGAGGAGCCAACACATGTCATTTGACTGAGTTTGGTGCCAGGAATAGGTCGGCCGAACCCCTGGTTCGGCCGACCTGGTCAAGGCTCCCCTCGGGGAGTGCTTCCTCCAGGTGGCTTCTGGGTGGGCCCCCTTGATGTATATGGGTGCAACACCGTTGGATATCCTTGTATTCTTCTGTTTGTGGACCATTTGATCCATGTGTTGCCACGTGGCATTGCCTGATTCGTTGAAATCCATTTTCATGGATTCATCTCTGCATGTTTTGGTATTTTGGGTAATAATTCACCTGCATACAAATAGACACCAACACTTGTGGAATTGGGTTAGTGTGTAACCCTACCACTATGTTTGGTGTTTCTTTTATGCACATTATGAGGTGAATTGACGATCAAAATGTGGTACTTAAGGACCGTCAACAAACTCCCCCACACTTAGTCCTTTGCTCGTCCTCGAGTGAAGGCAAGAAGACCTAGAGTGTTGTCATGAATTTGCTATAAGGTAGAAAATAAGGATACTAGATATTTCAACTTATACCTGAATTCATGGATCCCCTTTGTGTATGTGGATACCACATCAATCTTGGGTGTTTGAAAAGTGGAACGGTTAGAATGAAGTTCCTTGGGCCATACTCTGCTGAAATGATTTGGCAATTGCTATATTTGAAAGTCATAGGAACATTTTCCCTTGCCTTCTCGATTGGAATCTCTCAAATCTTTCAAAGTGTTTGAGTCCTCACCATGGCATGTTTTGTCAATTCTTGTCCCTATACTAAAAGTGGCTATATCTGGAGCTTGGTAGGGATGAATATGGCACACATTTGCAATTCATATGTTACTAAGTCACAAACTTGATCCTATGAGAGACTTATGCAATGAACAAAGTGAAGGGAAAATTCTAGTGCACATGAATGGAATGGAGGGGCGAGGTGGTAACTCCCATGAATTTGCTCTCTTTTAAGGATCAAACATGGCTACTTTTTTTTGAACACTCTTACTCTTTTTCAAGAGTGGATGCTTTTTTTATTGTAGCCATGTCTTCTGCTCCTTTTTATTAATTTTTTTTAGAGAGGCTTTCATTTGTATTGTATGGAGTTTCTTTTTGGCGGATTGATAATTGATGGATGCAAACTCTCAATGTGAGAAACTTTGCATGAATGGAGTGCACAAGAGTTTTCAATTCAAAAAGTTCATGCATGTCAATCAATTGGGTCACGGGTTTGACAAAGTTCAATGAAAAGCAAAGTGGCATATGCTTGTGGTTTTCAATGAATGTATCATATAGCCTTGGTAGGTATATAAATTTCCAATGAGAGGTTTAGGCAAAGTTCAAGACTTCAAATAGTTACAAATGTCAAAATCAATTTCAAGCAAAAGGATGATTTCTAAAGAACTCATTTACCATATCACACTAGTCAAATACCTAGATGATGTGTTTTCCTATTGAATTATGAGAATCATAAACAAGGTAATGAATTGAAATATAAATTATTCAAATTTTTAGCTTAAGCAAATTCTTGACTACCAAATTTTATTTCAATTTGTTCAGTTGTTCATTTTAGATATGCAATGAAAAATATGAAATCAACTCAAACAGCAGGGCATCGCATAAAAGTAGGGATAGGAAATCCAAACCAATTTTCTGGAGCGAAACGGAGTCGTACGGAGCAGAGAACAGGTCGGCCGACCAGGGGGTTCCACCGACCTCCTGTTGGCTCTGTTGTGGCTCTGTTTCGTCGGGTCGTTTTGCTCATTCGGCTGCGACGTGTTTTGATATGCAACGTTAATTTTTCACGTCGAGATTTCGTGACTTGGGGACATGTTTCCCCCACACTTGTTTCCTGAATTATTTATTCAACAAAATAAACTAAAGAGAGAACTTTACCGGTGTTAGATGAACCGGTAAGTTCACTTTACTAAAATCAAAATATGGGGATGCTTACATTATTTAACCTAGATTTAGAAAACAAATGTTTTTGAAAAAATTAAAATCCTAAGTAGTAAGCATCCTATGCTGTCGGGCGAGGGAAGTTTTGTCGTTGGCCAACGTAATGTCCCCGCTTAGGTTGAAGGTTGAGCTGGAGGAGGTATGAGGCACAATCTTATTGTCGGCCATGACGAGGACGGGAGGAAGATGATTATTCAATGAGGTGCAACTTTCCTCTCTGTTTCCGTCCTTTAAATATGCGGGGGACGACACGTTTCACCGAGAATTTTGTGGAGGATATCGAGGAGGATCAACACGAGAAAACAGAACACGAACGGCGCGAGGGGAAAGTCGGCCGACCCTAGGGTTCGACCGAACCCCTTCTGGCTCCGTTCGGGCCACATTTTCTGGGGTCGATTAAATGGGCCTTCTAGAAGAAGAATTGGATGGGGCCATTAGTTGGATGTGGAGAATTTAAACAGAATTGAAAGAAATGGCATGGAAATCAATTAGATTTACCACGCCAAATTCTTTTTTGTATCCTTTTGGGAATCGAGAAATAATTTGAGTCGTTGCCCATTCACTTTGAATAGTTGACCGACAACACCTTGGAGTGTGATTGCTCCATAGGATGAAGCCTCTACTCCAGTTAAGTTTCCTTCCCATTTACTTCTAAGCTTCCGATGTCCAAAGAGTTTAACCCTAGAGTTAAAGAGTAAAACTTTATCTCCAGGTTTGAACTCTTTCGGCATAATCCTCTTGTCGTGCCATCTTTTGGTTCTCTCTTTATAAATTCTGGCACTGTGGTATGCCTTATCTCTACATTCCTCCAACTCAGAGATTTGCTTCAATCGGTGATTTCCGGCTTCGTTAAGATTCATGTTCCACTGCTTGATGGCCCAATACGCTCTATGTTCCAATTCTACGGGAAGATGGCAAGTCTTCCCATAGACAAGTTGGAAAGGAGACATGCCGATAGGTGTCTTGTAAGCAGTACGATACGCCCACAATGCGTCGGGTAGCTTTTGCTTCAATCCTGTTCCCATTTCCAAGACAGTCTTTTGCAGAATATTCTTAATTTGCTTATTAGATGTTTCCGCTTGACCACTTGTCTGTGGGTAGTATGGGGTAGCAATGTTATGCTGGACTCCAAGTTCCCTTAAAAAGTTCTAGAAGGTCTTATCTATGAAATGAGACCCTCCATAACTTATGACCATATGGGGAGTTCCAAAACGTGGGAAAATGATCTCATGGAACATTTTCCTTGCTTGCTTGGAATCAGCATTCTTGCATGGCAATGCTTCTACCCATTTTGACACATAATCGACAACAACCAGAATATACTCGCAATCATAAGACCTAGGAAAAGGTCTCATGAAATCAATACCCCATACATCAAATAATTCCACTTGGAGATTGTATGTTAGGGGCATCACATCGCGAGTAGAGATTCCTCCATGCTTCTGGCATTTCCAACATCTGCGAATGAATTCCTTGGTATCTTCATACATTGAAGGCCAATAGAATCCACTCAGCCAGATCTTTGCCTGAGTACGGTAAACACCGTAATGACCACCATAGGGGCCAGCATGACATTTCTCTATAATTTTGGTGCCTTCGATTAATGGGACGCACCTTCTAAGAAGGCCATCGGCACATACTCGATAGAGGTAAGGGTCATCCCAAAGGTGTCTGCGACTCTCATAAATGAGTTTCTTTTTGTTCTCCCCTGGTGGTACGTATCCCGTGACCATAAAGTTCACGATATCCGCATACCAAGGGTGAGAGTCTGTCACCTTCAGGAGCATATCATCTCGTAGGAAGTCATTGATAGGTATGTCCATGGGTTGTGTGACTTCCATACGTGAAAGATGATCTGCTACTGAATTCTCTACTCCTTTCTTATCTCTTATTACCAGATCAAATTCTTGGAGTAGAAGAATCCATCGAATTAGCCTGGGTTTAGCATCCTTTTTGGTAAGCAGATATTTCAAAGCAGCATGGTCTGTGTAGACTATGACCTTAGCTCCAACCAAATAGGATCTAAACTTGTCGATAGCAAAAACTACTACTAGGAGCTCTTTCTCAGTTGTGGCACAATTGAGTTGGGCTCCTGTCAGAGTTTTGCTAGCGTAGGCTATTGCGTGATGCTTTTTATATTTGGTTTGGCCTAAGACAGCGCCAATAGCAAAGTCACTGGCATCACACATGATTTCGAATGGCAGTGTCCAATCAAGAGGTTGGATAATTGGAGCTGAGATGAGTGCCTCTTGAGTATATCAAATGATTTAAGACATTCATCATCGAAATCAAAGGGAGCTTCTTTAGCTAATAGGTTGGTGAGGGGTCTAGCGATTTTGTAGAAATCCTTGATAAATCGTCGGTAGAACCCCACATGACCTAAAAAGCTGCGGATTCCCTTGACATTGATAGGAGGTGGAAGTTTTTCAATAACTTCAATTTTAGCTTTGTCCACCTCTATCCCTCTCTCGGACACCAAGTGTCCAAGAACGATGCCTTCCCGAACCATGAAATGACACTTTTCCCAGTTAAGCACAAAGTCCTTTTCCTGGCATCTTTGTAAGACCCTGTCTAAATTTTCTAAACAATTATCAAAAGTTTTTCCATAGACGGAGAAATCGTCCATGAAAACTTCCATGATATCCTCGATCATGTCTGAAAATATAGACATCATGCATCTCTGGAAAGAGGCAGGAGCGTTACATAGTCCAAAGGACATACGTTGGTAGGCATAGGTCCCGTAAGCACATGTGAACGTGGTCTTAATTTGATCATCAGGATGGGTAGGTATTTGATGATATCACGAATACCCATCAAGGAAACAGAAGTAGGAGCGTTTTGCCAATCGCTCTAACATCTCATCGATGAAGGGCAATGGAAAATGGTCTTTCCTTGTTGCCTTGTTAAGTTTTCGGTAGTCAATGCACATCCTCGATCCCGTGACGGTATGTTGAGGAATTAATTCATTCTTCTCGTTTTGAACGACCGTCATACCTCCCTTCTTAGGCACTACTTGAACTAGACTTACCCATTCACTATGAGGAACAGGGTAAATAATCCTGGCATGTAGAAGTTTCAAGACTTCTTTCTTGACAACTTCCCACATCGCATTATTCAATCGCCTTTGAGGTTCCCTTGAGGGGACACTCTCAGGGTCAATAGGAATACGATGGGTGCATAACGCTGGACTAATTCCCTTGAGATCCTGAAGTGAATATCCAAAAACAGCGCTATGCCTTTCTAACATGGCTATGAGTTTGAGCATTTCATCATCTGAAAGCTTGTCACTTATGATGACAAGGGCTTCCAAATCGCCATTTAGAAAGGCATAACGTAGGCCTAGAGGTAGAATCTTGAGCTCAACAGGAGGTTTTGGAGAAGGCTCTTCTTTCGGCAATTCAATTTCCTCCTGAAATTCATCCTCCTCTTGGACGAAGTCTTCTTCTCCTTCAATTTCAGGGGGTTCTAAAAATTGAAGAGTCCTAACCTCCTCCATTGGCTCATCTTAGATGGGAGATTCTGCAGATGTGTTCTTTGAATGCAGAATAGGCATGGAGAAATTTATCCCTCCAAGATTGATATTGAGGCTTCCTTCCAAAGGAACTTCCATGAGAAGTTTCTCTATGGGAATGCCTATCATGATGTCAAAATCTTGGATTTCGAACACGTGAAAATCTAGGAGAGCCTCAACATCTTTGTGTCTAACAGACACTTGTTGCAGAACCCCACATCCTTCAAGAATGGTTCCAAATGAATCTCAGAAGGATTTGTGTGTTGGTGCCAATGGCACATCACCAAGAAGGGCGAGAGCACAAGAATCGGAAATGAGATTTGCTCCAACAGTAGGGTTGTATAGGATTCTCATTGGTGTCCCTCTAATAGAACATAAAATGGTAGCCAAAGGTGAGGTCATCCGAAGAATTTTGGGTGAATTCTCGACTTCAGCTGTCCACTCTCTGCTTAGGATAGAGGTCAACTCCTTGACCGTCTGACAGACGAACACCCCGTCAGGTGGTTCAGGTGGAGTTGGTGGCAACGAAGGTTTCCTATAACAACAATACTTCGAGGTATTTCGATAATCTTCAAAAAGCTCTTCCCCGAAGTAAAATGGAAATTGCGGGGGTTGAATTTCTTCTACCTTCGTAGTCTCAAGTTCGGGAGAGGATTACTCTGGCAAGGCTTGGGGTAAACAAGAAATGGGTTCATCCTTGTCCAAGAGTGTATCCTCCGTTCTTGACACGACTTCCTCTTGGGGAGGCTCATTAAGACCCATAATGAAGGAAGAATTTTCTAGAATTCTGTCCAGAAGATCCTTGCCTTCTTCTCGAGTCTTATGGAGGAAAGATCCTCCAGCCGTAATGTCAAGATATAGGGCAGACACTTTGTTTAATCCCATGAAGAAATGTTTCAAAAGCATTGGATCAGGGATTAACAAATCTGGGCCAAAATTTTTCAAAAGAGAAAATTTGTCCCAAGCTGCACCTATGGATTCCTTCTCCATCTGCTGGAAGCATAGTACTTCCTTTCGTAAGGAAACAATTTGGGCAATGGGAAAGAAAGCAAGACAAAATTTGTCTCGTAATTCACTCCAATCACCGTTTGTCTTCCCAACGTAGTGGTTGTACCACTGTTTGGCTTTTTCCTTGAGGGGAAAAGGAAACAACTTCCATTTGAGAGTTTCCTATGTCATACCTTTGATTAGAAGGCATGCACACAGTTGTTTGAACTCTCGTAGATGGTGGTAAGGGTTTTCACAATCCGTTCCTGAGAAGGATTGTTCCCGAACCATGGCTATAAAGTCAGGGCGAAGTTCATAGCTGGTTGAACAAATAGGTTCTACTGAAGGCGGTGGCTCACAGAACTTGCCCTTCGGAGCAGAATAAGAAAGAATGGTGGGTTGCTCCATTTATATGGTGGTGGTAAGGTAAGAGTAAGAAAGGTAAGATGATAGATAAGGGGGATATGATACGAGGATGATCTTGGTTTGAAGATTAACAGCAACTGTTCCCCGGCAACGGCGCCAGAAATGCTTGTTGGTATTTCTTAACACCACAGAGTTATCCGCAAGTGCACGGAAATACCGTTGTAGCACTTCCCCTTAAGGAGTATTCCCAAGGGTAACGAATCCAAAGAACGTGTGTGCTAATCTTTCGAACTAGCTCACCCAAGGACACAAAGTTGTTTGGTAGGCAAGGAACAGAGAGGAATTCAAAGTATTAATCCTAATTCAAGGTAGTTTGCAGTAGATTGTTGCTTCAGGCACGGGCTTACTCCTAACAATACTAGGACGACTCCCACCAAGAGCCTATGGCATAGCCGAATGTGGAGGATTACAAAGAACAGATAGGACTGTCACCACCTACTGCCTACCTTTTCAATCCGTGGGTCTACGAGATATTCACTGATGATTTATAACCTAAGCACCATGCTTACGTTCTAAATCACTACTCTCGTTGTTTCGAACACAAAGCTACAACTAGAGCCTCTAATGAATTAAAGCAGTGAACCCACAAGTAACTACTTGTGCAAACTACTAGAAATAAAAGATCAAACTTGTATTGAATTCACAATGGCTTACTTGATTGAGTAAAACTTTTGCAGGGGTACAAGTGTAGAAGAGGGACTTGACAAACCCAAGCCTCCTTCTCCTAGACTCTTCACCACACTCTCCTTCTACTTTGGTAGCCTCTAGGGCTACCCTAAACCTTTGGAGTGTAGCACTATTCTCAACTTTTGGTGTGTGTGAGAAGTGAGGTGAGGGGGCCTATTTATAGGTGGAGAAGGATCGGTTCCCGCCACAATTAACACGCGAATCAGTCACCATTGTCTCCAGGGAGTCGGGAGGATCCAACACGTGTATTTGACCGAGTTTGGCGCCAGGAATAGGTCGGTCGAACCCCTGGTTCGGCCGACCTGGTCAAGGCTCCCCTCGGGGAGTGCTTCCTCCAGTTGGCTTCATGGTGGGCCCCCTTGATGTATATGGGTGCAACACCATTGGATCTCCTCGTATTCTTCTGTTTGTGGGCCATTTGATCCATGTGTTGCCACGTGTTATCACCTGATGCGTTGAAATTCATTTTCATGGATTCATCCTTGCATGTTTCGGTATTTTGGGTAATAATTCACCTGCATACAAATATACACCAAAACTTGTGGAATTGGGTTAGTGTGTAACCCTACCACTATGTTTGGTGTTTCTTTTATGCACATTATTAGGTGAATTGACGGTCAAAATGTGGTACTTAAGGACCGTCAATAGGACCGTCACAAATTCGAGATCGAACTCGGCCAGCTCCGCTGCCCACTTTGTTATGTTCCCAGTAGAGTTAGGATTATGCACAATAGCATGCAGTGGAAAAGAAGTTACCACTGATATTTTGTGGGCTTGGAAGTAGTGACGAAGCTTCTTTGAGGCAATAAGAACTGAATAAAGTAGTTTATGCACCTCAATGTATCTTGTCTTGGCATCATGGAGTACTTCGCTGATGAAGTACATTGGTTGTTGGACAGTCCGAACCCTCTTAGAAGGACCCGAAGCTTCTTCTCCATTGACTCGGACCCTCCCGGAGGGGTCCAGACCATCTTGTTGAGCTTTTGGACCCTCCCGGAGGGGTCCAAAACTTCTTCTTGTTCAACCTGGACCTTTTTAGAAGGGTTCGAATCATCTTGGTCGGCCAGGTGAACCCCCTCAGATGAATGAGGTTGATCTCCTAGCATTTCATCTTGAGGTTCCATGTCTAGGGGCTGGGACCCAGACACGCCTTCAGGTAACTCTGGACCTTCCCGGAGGGGTCTGGGCTCCTGGACTGGATGTGGCTCCGGTCTTTCCACGACCAGGACCATGCTGACAACTTCGGTGGTTGCAGAAATGTAAAGCAGTAAAGGCTCACCAGGATTCAGAGCTACCAAGATCGGTAGTGTGGTGAGGAGATGTTTCAGCTCTTGAAACGCCTTTTCTGCTTCTTCAGACCAATGAAATGGTTTGGACTTCCTCAAGAGTTTGAAGAAGGGAAGTGCCCGCTCTGCTAGTCTTGAGATGAACCGGCTGAGCGCAGCTAAATATCTAGTCAACTTCTGGACATCCTTGATGCGGGCTAGGGGCCGCATATCTTCTATAGCCTTGATCTTTGCCAGATTTGCTTCAATTACTCGGTGAGTCACCAAGAAACCTAGAAGCTTCCCAGAGCTAACCCCGAAGACACATTTGTCCGGGTTCAGCTTAGTGCGCGTGATGTGCGGCTTGTCGAAGATAGCTTCTAAATTGTTAAGGAGTGACTCCTTGTTCTTGATCTTCACGACGATGTCATCGACGTACACCTCCACTAAGTCTCTAATTAGCTCTCCAAATTTTTTGTACATAGCTCGCACAAATGTTGAAGCAACATTTTTAAGACCAAAGAGCATGTCAGTATAACAGTACAATCCATCTACTATTATGAAGGCAGTATGCTCCTCATATTCCTTAGACATTTGGATTTGATGATATCCTGAATATGCATCTAAGAAACACAATAGCTCACACCCGGCGGTGGAGTCCACTATCTGATCTATCCTAGGTAGTAGAAATAGATCCTTTGGACATGCCTTATTTAAGGTGGTATAGTCGATACACATCCAAAGTTTCTCACCAGCCTTGGGCACCACAACTGGGTTTGCTAGCCATTTTTGGTGAAACACCTCCCGGATGAAACCAGCTTTGAGCAACTTCTTGATCTCCTGTCAGATGAAGTTTTGCTGATCGATTGATTGCTTCCGGGGCTTCTGGTGTACAGGTCGTGCATCGAGATAAATCTTTAGGTTGTGCTCAATCACCTCCCTAGGGATCCCAAACATTTGTGACGGTTGCCAGGCAAAAACGCCGACATTAGCCCGAAGGAAAGTGATGAGCGTGAGTTCCTATTTGTTGTTCAAACCATTCGATATACGGGTAGTCTGAGCAACATCGGAACCAATTTGGACAACTTTGATGGGAACGTCGGTGTCACCACTTGGTTGCACATGAGGTGCGGAGGTAGAGCCTCGATGACGAATGCTCAGAGGGTTCGGAGCTGGCTCCTTACCGGGTTCTTCCTCTTGCATTGTAGCAAGCGCATAGAGTTCCTCCAATGCAGTGATTCCTGTAGTGCGATCTCCACGGATTCGGAGAACGCCCGCAAGTGTTGGCATCTTCAACACTAAGTAACCATAATGAGTGGCGGCCATGAACCTGTACAAGGCTGGCCTGCCCAAAATGGCATTGAACGGCAGACTAATCTGCGCGACGTCGAAGACCAACTTCTCGGTTCTGTTGTTCTCCCGAGTCCGGAAGGTCACTGGGAGTGTCATGGAGCAGAGAGGGGTAATTGCCCCCAGACCTACCCCAGAGAAAGGCCGAGATGGGCGAAGGTTCGAAGGTCGGAGCTAGAGCTTGACGAAGGCTTCAAAGATTATGAGGTTCAGTCGTGCACCTCCGTCCACCATTACATGGTGAAGTTGAATATTGTTAATGGTCGGAGATACCATCAACGGTAGTTGGCCAGCTCCGATCATGTTGTGGGGGCAGTCCGAAGCATCAAAAATGATGGGAGTATCCATCCATTTCCGATGAGGCTCCGCCCTAGCGGTAGGAGCTAGAGCGGCCATGTCCCGCTGCATTGTCTTGAGGATGCGGCGAGAGGTGATGTCCCAAGAACCACCATAAATGGTGTTCAGGGTCCTCCGACGCTCCTTGTCAGAGACGTCGGAGTCGTTGTCGACGGTGTTATAGACAGCTTTCAGGACCTTCTTGGAATCCTGAAAACCTAGCTCCTCTTCAGCCAGAGCTTTGTTGACTTTTTGTTTCCCTTCCTGCTGGAGGAAAGGAGCATCTTCTGGCGCTTGTTGTAGCGCTCAGCAAGGTTTCGGACCTCTCGGCATTCTTCCAAACTGTGTTTGTCCGTCCTGTGGATTGGACACCACACTTTAGAGCTACCACCATCTTCTGATGATGGTCAAGGTCGTTTCTCGGGGCGTGGCCCTCGGGCACCTGGAGCTGCAGCAGCCGCAGCGGTAGGTGTGCCGGTCGATGGCTTCTTCTTGCCGTTGGGCTTCTTTTTCTTTTTTCCACCTCCAGATGTAGTGGCTTCAGTTTTGGAGGACTTCTTATTGGCCTCCGGAGCTGTCTTGGAGTGAATCTCACGTCCCTTCGCGGCTTTAACACATTTGTTTTCTAGACTGAAGAGTTCCGTGACACTTGTGACTTTTTTGATTGCCAGCTTCTCCAGCATCTTTTTGTCCCGAACGCCATGTCCGAATGCAACAATAATAGAGGCGCTCGAGATGGATGGGATGGTATTGCGTACCTGAGAGAATCGCTGGATGAAGGATCGTAGTGATCTCCCATTTTTTGTTGGACAGCAAAAAGGTCAAGTTCAGTGTCAGGTCGAGTGTATGAACTCCTGAAATCAGCAGTGAACTGTTGGCATAGCTCCGCCCAACTGTTATTGGAGTTAGGTGGGAGGCTCATAAACCAGGACCTAGCGGTTCCGGTTAAGGCCACTGGGAAGTAGTTGGCCATCACGGCCTCATCGCCCCCGCTGCAAGTATAGCAGTGGAGTAAATTTGAAGAAATTCATTAGGGTTGACAGTCCCGTCGAATTTATCTGATAAATGAGGTCGGAACTTCTGTGGCCATCTGACCATGCATAAGTGCATGGCCAGGGCAGAACAGCCTCCTCCTACTCCCTGAGGAGCAGGATTATCCCGAGCCTCTCGCGAGCACACTCGATATGGACGCGACCGTCCTGCTGCCGGTAACGGCATCAAGTTGCGATCGCAGGTCGTGAGTCAGAATTCTGGTGATGGTGTGGGTGCGTCGTGCCCCCGGAGGCAGCGAATTCACCTGTTGGGATGCAGCACATCTCCTATGTTGCGAGACTTGTGGACCAAGTCGGCCTGACAAGATCTGTCATTGTGATGCTGCTTGTCCCGAAGGGGGAGGACCTTGATTGCTGATGCCAGCGGCTGCAGCTTCAACCATATGGTCAACATCAGCTCTCCACTGTTCCATAGCACCCTGGGGTGCCCCTAGAGGTGGTGGCTGTTGTAGAAGAGCTCGCGTGGCAATGAGCGCGTGCTCAAGGTTGTTGTTTTTCGATGCAGTGATCGACGCAGATGCCCCATCGTGTCGCCCAGCATTGTTTGTCAGAACATATGGCGGTTGTGGTGCCATAGTTTCTGCCAGAACAATGGCACCCGCTGGCTGCTGCACGTTGGAGGGATTGCCTCCAGCAGGTTGTTCAGCGCGATTGCCATTGGAAGATCCTGCGACGGAATTAACCATCTTGAGATCTCGGGTCCCCCTACTTGGCGCGTCAAAATGTCTAAGTGTACCTGTGACAATTCCCCCGGTACTACCAAATGTAGTCCGTGGAGATTCTTTTATTGGTTTGGGCACGCATAGATCAAGAACAAGATGGTGACACTGGAGATTTACGTGGTTCGGGCCACCTGAGCGTAATACCCTACTCCATAGGCTTTGTGTTGTTATATTGAGTATCCCCAGTATGTGTGATGTCTGGCTCTACTTGTCTCTGTATCATGCGGTCAGTCCTTTTATAATCCAAGGACTGACCGTTACAACACTTGCCTGGCCCGACATGTGGCCCTAGCATATTTAGTAGCCTAATACACTGTCTATGAGTATTAATCGTGGTTAATAGTGTGATAACGTGCCTTAATAGTTGTGTTACCTCTATTAATAGTGCTCTGATTGTGTGTCATTAATACTGCATTAATGACATGTAATCAGGTTTAGTAACTGTTGCCTTAACTGTCCCTTGAATGTCCGTGCTGTTGGAGATCCGTCAGTGTACTCGATGGTGGTGTAGGTCCGGAGGCTCGACACGTGGCAGCTTCGGAGCTTCTCCTTGCGGGGAGGTAGCTCCAGAACCGCTATACACGTGTTGGCACTGGAGCTTCCTTCTGCTGGGGGTTAGGTTCGGGGTCATTATACATGTGGTGGCACTGTAGCTCCCCTCTGCTGGGGGTTAGGTCCAGAATTATTGTACACGTGTTAATTGCGAACCTTCCCTATGTTGGGAGTTTAGTTCCGGACTTACATTACACGTGTCAACCCTGGAGCTACCCATATGAGGGGTGCGGGTCCGGTGTAGTGTGACATGTGGGGCTTGAGGAGGCCTTCAACTTTGACAGGTAGAACTCTCTTGCACTTCTTGCGGTATGGTGAGGTACCCGGTATGCAGGGTACCGACAGATACGATTCGGTCCAAGTCATAAGCCTCATGTACTTTGTCTTACGTACAGGACTAGCTCATTCAGATCAAGAATATTCGGTGGCTGCTATAGATAATGTTGGATATCTACATCTGAATTTTTTTTAAAATAAAAGGCAGGAGCGCTGCCCAATCATTAAGAGAGGAGACACACAATACATCCTGGTACACAAATTCTAACCCATGCCAAAGAACTGCACAGGCCTGTTGGGGGCATACCCCGCAACTGGAAGACTAACTATTGCGATTGATACAATGTAATCTTATCAACTACTAACTGAGCTACCACATCCGAGCTCGCACTTCTTTGTTGAAAACACGTTGATTCCGTTCCTTCCAAACCATCCACCAAAAGAAGAACAACGCACCCGCTCTAGACTTCTTTTCCTTTGCAGATCCTACCGAGGTAATGGCCCCCAATGCGCTGTTGATGTTGTCCTGCAAGGATAATGGAAGAGGAGGATGCGACTGAAGCTTGGCGGTCACCCGCGGCCAGGTGTCAGCAGCAAAGGGACAATGTATCAGGAGATGAGTGATGTTCTCTGGCTGTAGAGTATCGAGTGAGCAGTTTGGTTCCGCAGACACATCTACAATCTGATCTGACGAACGTTTTTCTCACTAGTAGGGGGGACAAGTCCTATATCAGCGACCAACGAAGTTCACTTGCGGGCCTTTGTTACTTGAATTCAACCACTGAATCTTGTGCAGTATACTATATTCTCTATGGAAACTGAAAGTGACAACAAGATAACCTTTTTTATCTTCCACTAGGAGTATATTTTTTTTAGTTTGAAATGTAACAAGAACTTGTAATGAATTTCTAAAACAAGGGCAAAGTTCATTCATCATTGTTCTCATCATATGATCCATGCATGTATCTTATTATATGTTGTTGGTGATTGAATTCGGCAGATATCCCGACACTATTATAAGTAGTCCGTGGAGTTTATAGTTCGGTAATGGGCGCGTAGAGATTCAAGAGATGGTGGCAAATTGACACCAACGTTTACGTGGTTCAGGCTGCCTGAGCGTAATACCCTACTCCACAGGGTGTGTTGATGTTGTATTGAGCGAGTGAGTATGTGTGTCATGGCGTGTGAGAGTCTCTGAGTCCGAGAGCTCTCCTGTGTATCGTCGACTAGTCCTTTTATAGCACAAGGACTGGTCGTTACACTGTAAGCCTAGCCCGACATGTGGTCCTGGCGGTTACTAATGTTTAATACAGAATAAATGGAGTTAATTACCCTTAATAGCGTGGTAACGGGCCTTAACAGTGCCGCTACTGGTAATATGGGCCTTCCGATCGTGTGTCATTAATATGGTATTAATGACACTTAATCGGGTATTGAAGTCCTTGATTGTCCCTTGAAGGTCCGAGCCGTTGGGGGTCCACCAGTCTGATTGTTAAGGTTGAAGGTCTGGCAGTTAGGACACGTGGCAGCTCTGGAGCTTACCGTCGTGGACGGGTAGGTCCGGTGCTATTGGACACGTGTCGATACCAGAGCTTCCCTCTGTCTGGGGTTAGGTCCGAGGGTGCCATACTGGTATCCAGTCCGGAGCTTTCCCATGTGTGGGCGAAAGCTCCGGTCTTATGATACACGCGGCGGCCTTGGGACTAACCATGTTGGGGAAGAAGGTCCAGTTACGACTGACATGTGGGGCCTTCGGAGGTCTTCAAATCTGGTAGATGGAGTTTCCTTGTGATCTTCGTAATCCCAAGGGGTATCCGGTATGCAGAGTACCGACAGTGGCCCCCTGGGCCCACCTCAGGGAGAGACCTTTTGGATGAAGTCATTCTGCCGGAGGTGGGTCCATTCTTCGGTTTTTGAGCCGTGTCTTCAAGGGTCTTCGGATATGCTGTTGGCGGTAGTTCGCAGTTAAACCACCGTCGCGTGGCATATCCTGGATGAGGCAGGTGAGATCTTTGCGTGCGGATCTCACGCAATTGAAGGTCGCCGGTTCCCGATACAAAAATCGTATCGGTTCCGCGCGTCCTGTCAGGCTGCCGCCTTCGGGTTTCCCGCCTTTCATGATGACAACCGTTCGTGTGGGGTAAGGACCTCGACTTGATCGTCGAGGTGGTCCCGCGCCCCCTTGTCATTGGCAGGGTGAAGTTTTTGAATGGTATCATCGGTTCCTCTGCGGTTTCCATCCGAGCATTGCGGGGGCTTACTTAAGAAGGAAAGCACGCACCGTTTTGGGGTTCTTTACGCCTTTCATTCGAACTTGCGCTCAAACCCTCCAAACTTTCGCTTGCTTTTCATCTCCCGCCTCGCTGTGCTGCGATGGAGTTGGGTCTTCGCCAGAGCCGACTAAAGACTGATGGTGATTTGAAGAAGGTCTAGGCCCTCATGGGGTGGTCCCCTGACTTCTTCAACCACTTGGTCCGCGCTGGCAAGCTTCCTTTCGTGAAGGAGCACGCTGGCGATATGGTGTACTTCTCCGCGTACGCCATGGTGGGACTGATCCCACCTTTCTCCTCTTTCTTTTTGATGCTGCTAGACTTCTATGGTCTGCAGCTGTACCACCTTGGCCCCCACTCCATTCTTCTAGTGTCGATCTTAGTCCACTTCTGTGAGATGTGGGTGGGCATTCCCCCCTGCGTTGAGCTCTTCCGCACCTTCTTCACTGTCCAGACCACCGGCAAGAGTGACAAGTACCTTGGCTTCTATTATTTTGTGAAGCGCAAGAAGTGCCCGTACAAGTACTTGCGGTCGTTCCCTTCTGGGAAGTGGGACGACTGGAAGAAGGATTGGATCGTCATCAGGGTGGAGGAGCATGGGAAGCTGAAGTTGCCCGAAGGCCTCCCCAATGTCGACACTGCAGTTTGGATTGAAGCTCCGGTGTTATCGGACGCCTTCAACCCTGCTCTGACCAGGATCCGCCAGTGCGTGGAAGGAGGGGTGACTCCTTAGGTGGTATTTTGCAACTTCCTGACCAACAAGTGGGCTCTGCTGAAGAAGAGGGAGAAGCTTGCTTGGGCCCTCAACAGTGTGTTGGACGACGACCGGATTGAGACCGCTTTGAAGTCCAACATGGAGGGTGCAACTTTGGAGTTTCACCTCAAGAAGTTCCAGCACGACATCTACGTCGAGGGTGACGACTTGACTCCGCCAGCGGCTTTTCTCCCTCTGAACATGGAGGCGGAGTTCAGCAGGGAGCTCCGGCGGATGATGCCGGTGCTTGACAACCTTGGTGTCATTGAGAGGCGTTCGATCACCGGGTTGGCGATCTCCGGAGCTTCCGAGGGTGGTCCCCCTTCCATCCCGGAACAGAGAGTTGAAGTGGTGGGCAAGGGCAAAGAGTTGGCCGAGCCTTCGAGCCGCAAGAGGAAGCTGAAGCATGCCAACGGGAGGTCTGTCAGGCCTACTCCTTCTGCAGTGACTCCTTCTCCCCGGAGGGGAAGGTCTTCATCGACGGCAACTACTCCAGCATTAGCATCTCCCCGGGGTGCTAGCTCCGGCCATGCGGCTCCAGTACCAGGGCCAGCTGAAGGCTCTGGGTCCGGAGGTCCTTCCCGGTCGAGGGGGTCTCAACCAAAGTGACACCGACAGCAGCAGCGAGCTCTGGGGAACCTTCCGGAACCACCATGCCAGTGGCGACAGGGTCCGGCTCCGAGCGTCCGGAAAAGAGGTTCCGTGCTAACTCGTGCAGAAGCCTTCCGAGGTAATTTTTTATTTTTTACCTCAGTTGATTATTTTTTGGTTGTAACTGTGTTTTGAGTTTCTTCGTCCTTTATCCATAGAGTGCCCAAGAAAGGGGCTGAAGCTCCGGTTCCTGCAGCAGCAGTTGAGGCTATGCAGGCAGAAGCTCTGGCTCCAATTCCAGCGCCGCCCCAAGAGGTGGCTGAGGCTGCGGCAGCTCCGGCGCCAGCTGTCGTGGTCTTGGACCTCGACTCATCCCCAGAAGTTCCTGTGGTAGCACCGGACCACGACAACGAAGATGTACCAGCAGCACCAACCCCGGAGGTTGAAGCTCTGGGCTCGGATGCTGAAATGAGGGACGCTCCAGCCTCAGAGCCAGAGGTAGCTGCGATTATGGCCTTGGAGCCGGATGTTGTTGAAGCTCCGACAGTCGAGCCGGTGGTTGATGAGGCCCCGACGGTAGAGTCGGGTGTTGATGAAGTTTCGGCGCTTGAGCCGGTTGTCGAGGAAGCTCCGACGGTAGAGCCAGTTAATGCAGAAGTGCCAGCGGTAGAGCCAGTCGTCGAAGAAGTTATGGCACCTGAGCCAGTTGCTGCAGAGTTGCCGGCGCCCAAGCCCATGGTGGTCGACGCGTCAGCATGGGAACCGGCGGTGGAGGAGGCGCCAATGTTGGAGCCGAACGTGGCTTCAGCTCCGGCAGACTCTTGTACATCCACCCCGGAAGCAATGGTCCCGGAGGTGCCCGCACCTGAGCCAGGGTGCCAAGATGAAGCTGCCTGCCCCCCGCCTGAGGGGCCAGTTGTTGATGACCTGGCGGCGGGACCTTCGGAGCCAATTCCGGAGGTCGAAACTTCTACTGCAGGACCTTCTTTGGCGACGGCCGAGGATATCCCGGAGGACGGCCCTAGTGTCGTGGAAGCTCAAGGGACCGCTCTTGTAGAGTGGGACCCAATTTTTGTCACGGATAACCCGCTGGAACCGGCGGAGATGACAGCGGCAGGTCCTGACCTGATCCCCCTGTCGTTGTCTATGGACAACGCCTGCTCCAGTCTTCGTCAGGTCCAGCTGGCTTTCTACCACGACAGCAAGTCCCTCGAGGAGGAGAGCCAAACTCTTAGGAGGTGGCGCAACCGGCTCCATTTCGACACCAAGCTGGCACAGTCGAGGCTGGGACGACAAGGAGTGGGTGCAGAGGGAGAAGGTCCGCCCGGAATGCTGGGGTAAGCTGCTGGATGAGAGGGAGAGCATGACGCGATCCCTTGACAACCAGTCCCGGGCCATCTACGAGCAGGCCAAAGCTGTTAATTATGCAGCGAATGATCGCCAGGAGAGGCTCGACGCCATCCATGCTAGTCTTGTCAAGCGCCGGGAGGCTCTTGAGGTGCGGAAGAGAAAGCTCGAAGATGAAGAGCAAAAACTCCCGGAGTTGCGGGACGACGTCGTGAAGAGGGAGGAAGATCTCACTGAGAGGCTAACTCTGGGTGACAAGAGTCTTGAGGAGCGCACCAAGAAATTGGAGGAGCGCTATGAGAGAGAGGAGAAGAAGGCCTGGGAGCGAGGGCAGGAACTCCATCGGAGGGAGAATGCCATTGTTGCTAGGGAGAAGAAAGTGCGGGGCCAGGAGAAGGACCTGGTCGACCGTCGGAACAAGATCCAGCTCCGGGAGGAAGAGCTCGGAAAACTCAAAAGGCAAGTTGCTGAAAAGATTCAGTAGAATGCCAAAGAGGTTGAGCGCCTTGATCGTGAGAATTCGGAGCTTGTGGCGACCAGAAGATCCTTGGAGGAGATGCGAGGCTCGAGGACTGTGGAGTCCCAACAAGTTTGGGACTTCCTGGGCAAAGCCAACGACGCGCTGACACCAATGGGTTTTAGTCCTGTGCGCCCGGATGATCCGGAGCCAGAGCTGGACCTGGCATTGCAGGCGTTGAGTTCGGCACGCAGCAAACTCACCAAGATGGGTGATGTCATTGCTGACCAGCTGGAGACTGAGGGACAATCCCTGGCGAAGGACATCGCAGAATTCGTGCTGACGTGCTACACAAGTCGGGACCCTCAATTCCCCCTGGACCCAGTACTTGAAAGCCCCATCGAAGGAGAGGGAGTAGCTGCCCAAGCCAGCGTATCAGAAGCTGCCCAGAAGGTCGCCTCGTTCTTCCATAGGGTCTAGGACCATCTCTTTGTAGCTCCCACTTGTATCCTCTCTTCTTTTTCTCCAATTTTGTAATCTCTTGTCTTCTAATGAATGAAATCCAAGTTTTTTGTTAATTTCATTTTTTCATCAACACCTTTGTCGCATTTGGCCCCCTGGTAGATGTACACAATTTGATTGTGAACATGTACCAAGAGGATGTAACAGTTGTTGAAGACTTGCACGCTTCAAACTTGTAGAATGTAGGTCTGAAGTCTTCGATAGTGAAGGCCCCCTAAGGTTGTCGGAGCTTAGTGGCTCCAGCATTGACCATCGTTGGAGCTTAGTAGCTCCAACAGTAGTCTCCATCAATGCGTAAAGCATCGACGGTTAGTCCTCTGGGGTGTCAGAGCTTGGTGGCTCCGGTAGTGACCTCTGTCAACACGTGGTGTGTCGACATCAGACTCCACTATAGAGTCTTCCCAGCATGTTTTCTTCACGTTGACCGCTGGCCCCCTGGCTTTACTGGAGCTGAGTAGCTCCAGCGACGCTCGCTATCAATGTTTGAACATCGACCACAAGCGGCCTAGAGGATGTCGGAGCTTTGGTAGCTCCGGTCATTCACCATCATCATGAAATATTTATTTTTCCTGCACACTAAAGTCAAGAAAAACAGTAAAATCCATTTTCCTATCTATAACTTCATTGTGACTTACTATTCCCGATAAATTTTTAGGTCTAACACAATTCTAAATACAATCTAGTGCACTGCATTGTTTCCTTCAGGTCCGATCATTTCTGGACTCACCTTACTTCGGCCTGTCGGGGTGTAGGTAGAGTGGCGTACTTAGGGTGCATGACCAGGCTAAGTCGATAGCGCACTCTAGCCCTAGATTGGCTTGGCGGCATTCAGACGAGTAGACCATCAACAATGTTTGGACCCAGAAGAATAGACAATGCAACTCGAATTGTACATGAACTGGTCGAGCTAAAGTTTCTTAAGAACTGCACAACTTTGTTATAGACAAGAAAGAGAAAAATAAAAAATGTTGAGCCTGTATAAAGTAAATGCACATGGAGTCTGTTTTCACATAATGACGTCTTCCATTATAGATCCGGTGTACAGGGGAAACAAGTACACTCTTAGGGTACGAACCAGACTAAGTGTGTTTCGTTTCTCGTTTGACCCAAGGTAGCTAGCTTCACTTTTAGTTTTGAGACTGTGACAAGTGTTGCATAGACATTGCGGACCTTACGGGGTAGTGAATGTAGCCTAGAGGGGGGGGGTGAATAGGCCTTTTTGAATATTTGTCGGATCCTGCAGCACTCAACAGCCGGTTTAATACCAGAGATATCGGACTAGTCCGATAAAGTGCGGACTAGTCCGGTGTTCACAGACTAAGCTTATTAAACTTGATGAATTGGTTTGATTCTTTTATGTGTACAACGGAAGTATAGAATCAAACAACAGTTTAACAACTATATACTAAATTATATCACAATTAAGTCTTATGTTTAACAATTTAATGTAAGATGAACAATGTGTGTGAAACCCTAGATTAAGTTGATTAACTTGAATGATGAACAATGAAACAAGACACAAGTGTTTATCCCGTGGTTTGGCTACCACAAAAGGCCACCTACATCCATGTTGAGGAGTCCACAAAAGGACCGGGTCTTCTCCAACCCTACCCTCGTTGGATTGCCACGAAGGCCAATCCTCTTCCACTAATCACAAAGGGGTGAATAACCAAATTCAAGGGGCGATCTTACACTTTGAGAGCTCCCTTAGATTACAAAATACAATACCACCGAAAACACACTCAAAAGTTACAATTGAAATGCAGGAGTGTGTTAGAGAATCAAACCAAGAGCTCAATGTGGTGTAGCAAGTGTCTCTACAATGATCTAAATTGAATCCTCAAAGGATTGGATGATTTTGCACTTAATTTCGTGGAGAGGAGTCGTTTTTGAGTCCTTGGGAGGTGTGACGGCGCTAGGGTTCAAGAGAGTGTGTAAAAGTGGGCCGTGCACCTCTATTTATATGGGGTTTCTAAAAGTGACCGTTAGGGTTCAGAAAGTTCGGAATAGTCCGTGGTGGTCACCGGACTAGTCCACTGTGCTGTGAGTTGCAAATCCTAAGTGTCCCGAAATATCGGACTAGTCCGGCTGAAAGCGGACTTGTCCGATTTCGCTACTGGAAATCTTCGGACTAGTCCGATGTCCATCGGACTTGTCCGGACATGTGAAACCCTAAGTGTGTTGAATGACAAGTCCGCACTTGGAGGACTTGTCCGACTTGGATCAGTGGGGTTTTTCGGACTAGTCCGTGTGAACATCGGACTTGTCCGAAGTGGATCAGAAAGGATATCGGACTAGTCCGGTTGATAACGGACTTGTCCGATTTTGTGTGACTTGTGTAGTGTTTTGAGGACTAGTCCGCACTGGGGAGGACTAGTCCGATTCTAGTCAGAAAGATATCGGACTAGTTCGACAGATATCAGCCTTGTCCAATCAGGTGCAGAAAGGTTTATCGGACTAGTCCGGTGTTGAACGGACTAGCCCGGTCCTGTGTAACTTTGTGCAATGTGTGTGTTTAATTATCATTGAGCTCTTGGGGTGTGTTTCCTTAACACACTCCATACACAATAATCTGCTATTCTTTTTCCTTGAGCTCATTTCCGCTTTGCTCCTCCTCATCCCTTCTTTTTGGTATTTTGCTCATTTTTCATTATAGGCCTGCATTCATCTCAATAAAGAGGTTAGGATCCCAATTGCTTGTCATAAATCATCCAAAACCCACAAGGGAGTCCTAGATGCACTTTCAATCTCCTCCTTTTTGGTGATTGATGACAACCAATTGAGATTTCACAAAATATGACAAAGATTGAGATTTTCATAAAGTATGCACATATGAATCAAAATACATCAAGCAGTGAGAGAATTATCCATATGTGCATTCTTTATGGTGGGATGCATAACTAAGTACATTAAGACATCAAGAATGACATAATTTGCATTAATCAACCAAAATAAAGCACATATGTCATTCCAGGAGCAAAAATTACAGATTTTAACCAATACTTCTCAAATTAAGTAAGCACTGCATTCACAGAACCAAAGTTAATCTTAGAAACACAGTTTAAAACATTACAATCACAAAGAGAGATAAAAAGAGCTCTCTCCATGCATCCTACAGCTAAAGCTAAGACTCCCCCTCAATCTCTCCCCCTTTGGCATCAAGACACCAAAAAGAGGAGAGGAGGGTCATAGGGTCTTCACTCTTCACTGTCAGTCCTCTTGTCGTCGTCTTCGTCTTCTTCATCATCAGCTTGATGAGGAGGAGAAGGAGGAGGGACGGAGCCACTCGAGCCCCCAACGCCAAAGTAGGCAAGCTCGGAGGGGTTCAAGGGCGCGAGCTCAGTGTAGTCTGGATCAGAGTCCTCAGAGATCACTAGAGATCCAATGGGATCAATCTACAGCTTTTGGCAAATTTTCTTCACATTGGCCTTTATGTACTTCATGTCCTCCCTTCTCTTCTGATTGAGCTTGTGGGCCTTCACTTCGGCCTTTTTGCAGGAGTTGAATATAGCAGCCAGATACTTGAGGATCCCACTAGCTGATCCTCTCTAAGGGGCTTCCCTAGAAGCAGGAATAGCTCTGACACCTTCACTTGATCTTGCCGGTGCCTCGGGACTAGAGGCCGGCGAAGGAGCAGCCTGCACACTCGGCTTTTGAGGCATTTGAGGCCTCAAGGGGAGATGCTCCAAATCTTTCACAAACTCAATGCCAATGACTTTTTCAATCACAAACATAAGGTAAGGAGCATATCCGCAAGATCTGTTGGGAGTGCAGGAGATGTTTACTATATCATTCCAAATGTATTCCGCCACATCAAACGGGCGGTCCTTGCTTATGACTCTCATCAGAGTCCGGAGGTATCCTTGCACACTCCCTGCGTCCCCATCCTTAGGGGCAATGATCTTTCTTAACACTCTGTTCAACACCACAAAGAATGGCTTCATGTTTTTGGTGGAAGGAGGGTTGAACTTTGAGTTTGGCTCATATAGAAACTTCATCTTGTCCTTTTCAATGACACCAATGTTGTGTATAACTAAGAAATCAGACCTTGTGGTGTCAAGGTGAAGCAAGCTAGTGAAATCTTCTTGAGTGATGCTGTACTTGGATCCATGGGTCATCCAAGTGACACTCTCTTCATCCTCACTAGCGAAGTGATAGGTTGCAAAGAACTGCGCAATCACTTCATCATTCCAGTTGTGTCTGAAAGCAAACAGATCTCTCAGTCCATGCTTCTCAATGGCTCTCACTACATCAGTGAATGGTGAGCAGTCCTTCTTCTCAAAGTGTGCCCAGTCGATCCACTGACTGCACACCACGGGGGTCTTCATCGGTAGATACATCGATTTGTAGAAATCCGCATGGAAGTTGCACTAGAACCTTCCATCTGCAGCTTGCTTCAGCCTGCCATACTAGTCAATGCTTCTGAATTTTGCGGCCGAGTCACTGCCCTTGCCATTGAACTTCTCCTCAGTAGGGTCTCGGACCCCTTCCCTGGGAGCATGCAACATCAAGGGCCCGACTGTCCCCGTCGCTATCCCTTTTCCCTTGCCCTTTGCTTGGCGGACACTTGTCGAGCTAGGGCCACCACCAGCCTTAGAGGCTGGCATCTTGGAGGTCGGCTTCTTCGCTAGCACTTTCCTCCGAACCTGAGGAGGGGAAGGAGCAGGCTCAGAGGGTCTTTCTTGGCGCTTCTTGCCAAGACCCGTCGAAGTCCGAGGTGCCACCTCGTGGTCCATCTCGGCCTCAAAGTCGGAGATTTCATTGTTTGAGCTCGACATGATCTGAGAATCATTTGCAAGAATGATGATAAGTGATACAAGGCATAGGTATGAAAAGATAGCAAGGAAGTGCATTGAGGAATTGAAGAATTAGGTTTTAAGTTCAAAAACATCGGACTTGTCCGGTGCACAGGCACGGACTAGTCCGGGGGACCGGACTTGTCCGTGCATGGACCGGACTAGTCCGGTGTTCATCCTCAAAAACCTAACATAGTGGACAGAGGCTGATTCTTAATGCATAACAAGTTTAGCATACACGTAGTACATCAAAGGGGCATGTATCTAGTGGAAGATGCTAGGCTATTCGATCAACAATGGAGAAAAACAAGATTTCTAGGGTTTGGAAGAAAATTACCGAAGAATTCGATTGAAGCTTGAGGAATAGGGAGTTGGAGCCCGGACAAGTCCACTAGCTTCAATCCGCACGAGGTCAAGCTTGATTTGCACCCAAATGCGCACCTTTTTTATGGTGGGATCAAGGAACCGCCTTGGGAGCTTGAGCGCAAGAGAGAGAGTGCGTGAGGAAGAGTGGGGATGAGAGGAATTAGGGTTTTGTGGCGGCTAGGGTTATGGACACGAAAAATCGTACAAGTCCGAAGATGATCGGACTAGTCCGAACTCATCCAGAGAGCTATATCGGACTAGTCCGTGGTCTATCGGACTAGTCTGGACTAACCGGCACTCGGCGGACTAGTCTGCAGGGGCGGACTAGTCCGGGTAACCACGGACTAGTTCGTGGTCACCAAGAGAAATATGCATAGCCCATTCATATATATTTGAAGGTTCATAAATAGAGAATGGAGGGGCAAAACAAATCAATTAATCTTGATGAATTTGATCAGTAAGCATACAACAAACAAACAATGATCATAATTCACCAAGATCTAGTAATTGACATAGTTTTTCGAGAAAAATTGAGAGAGATGATTTTCACAATTCAATCAACATTTTGAAGAATTCATACAGGTATGCAACCTTTCAAGCCACACTCCGAGAATCAAGAATATTTAGTTCATTTCGGAGTTCGCAAAAACGTTTTTCATCAAGTGGCTTGGTGAATATGTCGGCCAATTGCTTTTGGGTGTTGACATGTGAGATGGTTATATCTCCTTTCATGGAATGGTCTCTCAAGAAATGATGTCTTATGTCTATGTGTTTAGTTCTAGAGTGCTCAACTGGATTGTGGGCAATTTTAATGGCACTCTCATTGTCACAAAGGAGAGGAGTTGTGCACAACAACTCCCGGCTGCAACATACTCCGCTTCGGCTGTGGATAGGGCAATGGAATTTTGTTTCTTGGACAACCAAGAAACTAAGGATCTCCCTAGGAATTGGTATGTGCCAGAGGTTCTTTTTCTATCTACTTTGCACCCGGCATAATCTGCATCGGAATAACCAACGAGATTGAACTTTGAGCCTTTTGGGTACCAAAGACCAAGGTTGGGTGTATGAACTAAATATCTCAAGATCCTTTTTACGGCTGTCAAGTGACATTCCTTAGGGTTGGCTTGAAATCTTGCACACAAACACACACTTAACATAATATCTGGCCTAGATGCATATAAATAGAGTAGAGATCCAATCATCGAGCGATATACCTTTTGGTCGACATTAGGTCCATCTTCATTGAGATCCAAGTGGCCATTTGTTGCCATGGGGTCTTTATGGGCTTTTGTGATGCCCGGTTCCGAAAATGAACCAAGCTAACGCATATGTGTGCCCAGGATGTTCATCACACATACACGAGTGCAATCACAAAAGAGTATACAGAAAATTACCACAAGACAAGATTAATTAACCAAATTTTATTACACGAACCAGATTATCGTCAAATACAAGCTCTAATAATTGTTAATGACAAGTTCAACTAATGCAGCGGAAATAAACTAATTAAGCAAACTAAGCAACTAAGCATAAGCGATAGGGTATATATGCGCAGCTCCAATCAACACCACAGGCAAAGCTGACGGTAGACACGGCCTAGAACTCCGCATTATCGCCATTAAACTCCCAATCCTGACCTGCAACTGTTGGGGTTGGGGATTGCAAGAGTGAGTACATGTCGTACTCAACAAGTGTGGAAAGTATGACATGTGGCTGATTCAAATAACGACAATAATAATGGCAAAGTGCTGAAAAGTACATTTAAACATTCGAAAAGCAATATAGTATAAGTATGTGAAGTAAACCCATCATAATCATAAGTAATACCATAATACCAAACTGAATTCATTACCATCATCAATAATTCCAGATTTCACCATCGTCAATAACCATATTCAATACCAGAAATTAATCCGTAACCATCCCTAACCATTACCAAACCATAACCATCCCAAATTCCAATTTGCCCCTAATCATGGAAGTTGTCCAGGTGCTCATAACCGGGAGCACGGCTATCATGATAGTTTTAGTTAACTCTGCAGAGTTTGTACCTCTTTACCCACGTGTTCGTGATTTCATCACCCTTCGGCGACTAAGAACCTCCCTTATGCCCATGACCCATCGGTCACATTACACACTTCCGTTGGTGTGTGGCCAAGAGATCACAAAATAGCCTTTACAAAGGGATTACTAGCCTATTTAGACCCCACTGAGGTTTCACCGGTGGCGATGTCTCCCGCAGAGCACATCTTCAACCAAGGGCCCCCTCTTGAGCCATTCGGATCCCAGGGTAGTCCCACCAATCATCAACAAACCCAATCCGACTACCCCTTCCCCGAGCATCCACAATGGTCCAAACAACACTAGCAAAGCCCTAATTAATCAGCTACGCCGCACCCATACTTGGCCTCGTGGTGGCACTGTAGTCCTGGCTTATTCTCGCATGAACCGGTCCTTAGATCTAAAGCAAGCAAACCACCATAACATCCAACCCATCCACATACCAGGCTTGCTTAGATCACCCATTACCATACCGTATCGACCAGTTCACATTAACCAGAATATCATTAGTACATAATTAAATTTGTAGTGTTGGTTTTTCCATCCCAATTAATTAAGCGAAGCAAAAAGGTAAAAACCCTTCTCGACTCTCTACCATAAATTCCAGGTGACAAGGGTGGTTTAGCAAATCTAGTAAACTTCCTACCATAGGATTTCCCATCAATTTGACACAAGCATGCAGTTTTGCAAACAAAACATTTATTTTAAAAACAGGATCAATATGCTTCAAGGACACTTGCCTTGCTCTTGCTGTTGATTAGGGTCAAAGCCTTCAAACTCTTGATGTTGTAGATCCTCCGTGGCACTCTCTAGCGCAAATCCGTCTAATCCACACAATAAACATACAAGACAAGAAACACAATCAAAGAGTGCACAAATATTACTCAATATGACATGACATGCATGATTGATGCAATGCAAGGTAGAACTTGTTAATTGATTGCTTTTAATGATAACTAACTAGTTCTAATAGCTTTTAACAAGTTTATACAGGTTTGGGGTCGATTAGATCAAATTTTAGAATTAATTCAACACAATTTAACCAGAAAGATCGGACTAGTCCGCTAGGGACCAGACAAGTCCGCACTCTGCGAGATTAGCAGATTAGGGTTTTCTAGATCAACGTGAATTCGGAGATTAGGGGTTGAATGCACGTAAGGAAAAGATAATAGAAGGTATACCAGGTGTTTAGAACTCTAATGAACCAAGAAACTTGGAGGTAACACTTGGATCTTGATGATCTAGGGTTGGTGATGAACTTGGAGATGAATTGGTGGTGAAGGACGAAACTTGGTGGAGATCTTGATCCTCCTTCGTTTCCTCCTCTTCTTCCTCTTGCTTGGGATCTTCTCCTCCCTCCTTGATGGTGGCTCCCCACGAACTAGGGTTTGGGTGGGTGGAAAAGTGGCAAATAGATGTCAAACCAAGGGGTGGGGTTGTTTATATAGACGTGGAGGCTAGGGTTAGATGGATTTCGAGTTTAGGATGAGTAGAGGCCGGTTTAGAGTCCCACATGGGCTCTAAAAGAGTTGGTCACGACGTCCCTAGGCCCACTTGACGTGAAACCCAGGAAACAAGTCGTAAAACAAAAGGTCAATCTCGGAGTCACGAAATATCGGACAAGTCCGGACAGGACCGGACTAGTCCGAAGTCGTCCAGAGAGAAAATCGGACAAGTCTGGCCTAAAATCGGACAAGTCCGATCTTAGTCAGAAAGGAAAACGGACAAGTCCGCTGGGACACCGGACTAGTCCGGAAAAGTCCAGGGACTTAGCAAATTTTCAAGGATTCATAGAACATCGGACTAGTCCGCACAAGATCGGACAAGTCCGAAGTTTTCCAGGGGCAAATATTGGACTAATCCGCAGCAAAAACGGAAAAGTCCGTTTTTAGACAGAGAGAAATCGGACTAGTCCTCAGCAAAACCGGATAGTCCGCACTTTCCTACATTTTTAAGTGCGGTTTTGCTCCAAATCAATTTTAACTTGTTCCTCTTGTTATGGGTTAATGTTAAACATGTATATGAGTGTATGCAAGGCATGATGCATGAAAATGAGGGTGTTACAGCTTTGCCTTGTCCATGCCAAACTTCTTAAGTATGTCCTGCGTGTACTTGGTTTGGCTTATGAACGTTCCTTCCTTTTGTTGCCGCACTTGGAATCCCAAAAAGTATTTTAGTTCTCCCATCATTGACATTTCAAACCTGTCTGTCATGATTTTGCTAAATTCCTCATAAAAAGATTGATTAGTTGACCCAAAAATTATATCGTCAACATAAATTTGACAAATAACAAGATCATTATCTAAATTCTTTGTAAATAATGTATAATCTACTTTGCCAATTTGAAAACCATTCTCAATTAAGAAATCTCTAAGACACTCATACCAAGTTCTAGGAGCTTGTTTGAGGCCGTAGAGAACCTTACTCAATTTATATACGTGGTCGGGGAACTCTTCGTCTTCAAATCCGAGTGGTTGCTCCACGTACACCTCTTCCTTGATCGGTCCGTTGAGGAAGACGCTTTTCACGTCCATTTGATACAGCTTGAAATCATGGTGAGTAGCATATGCAAGTAATATTCTAATAGATTCAAGCCTAGCTACTGGATCAAAAGTCTCATCGAAATCCAAACCTTCGACTTGTGAGTACCCTTTGGCCACAAGTCGTGCCTTGTTCCTTGTCACCACCCCGTGTTCGTCTTGTTTGTTGCGGAAGACCCACTTGGTGCCGACGATGTTTGCATTGGGTCTTGCCACAAGTTCCCACACTTCGTTCCGCTTGAAGTTGTTCAATTCTTCTTGCATCACCACCACCCAGTCCGGATCCTTCAATGCATCCTCAATCCTGCGTGGTTTCAAAAAGGATACAAACGAATAATGCTCACAAAAGTTAGCTATGCGAGATCTAGTGGTTACTCCCTTTTGGATGTCACTGATGATGTTGTCGATTGGGTGATCCCTTTGGATGCATTGGTGTACTTTTGGATGTGGCACTTGAGGAGTTGTGTCTTCATGATTGTCTGCTTCTCCCCCTAAGTGGTTGCCTTCATTGACTTGTTGATCATCTTCGTACTCTTGTGGTTGATCTTGTGTTGAGGCTCCCCCTTGATTGATGGTCTCCTCTTGTGGTTCATTTTCCTCATGTTCGTGTGAAGGTGGTTCTTGTGGTCGAACTTCACCTAGAGCCATTCTTTTCAATGCTTGACATGGAGCTTCTTCTTTACCTAATTCACATGAATCAACTTGCTCCTTTTGGGAGCCATTAGTCTCATCGAACACTACGTCACGTGCAACTTCAACAAGTCCGGAGGCCTTGTTGAAGACACGATAGGCGTAAGTGTTCGAATCATAATGAAGCAAGAAACCTTCATCGGACTTCAAAGCGAACTTTGAAGTCCTAGGCTTCTTGTTCAGGATGTAACATGGAGAACCGAAAACTCGAAAATATGAAATGTTTGGTTTGTTACCGGTAAGTAGCTCATAGGGAGTCTTCTTGAGTAGTCGATGGAGATAAAGTCGATTTGCAGCGTGGCAAGCGGTGTTAATCGCTTCCGCCCAAAATCGATCTGATGTCTTGTACTCATCGAGCATTGTCCTTGCCATCTCAATGAGTGTTCGATTCTTTCTTTCGGCAACTCCATTTTGTTGTGGCAAGTATGGCGCTGAAAATTCATGCTTGATGCCCTCTTCATCAAGGTACTCCTCCACTTGTGTGTTCTTGAACTCCGTGCCATTGTCGCTTCGAATACTCTTGATTGTCAATGAAAATTCATTTTGGGCTCATTTGAAGAATTTATTGAGTGTTCCTTGTGTTTCTGACTTATCATGCAAAAAGAAAACTCAAGTGAAGCGAGAAAAATCATCAATGATAACTAAACCGTATTTGTTACCGCCGATGCTTATGTAAGCAATTGGACCAAACAAGTCCATGTGAAGTAGTTCGAGCGGTCTTGTCGTAGTCATGACGTTCTTTGCGGGATGATGTGCTCCAACTTGCTTCCTGGCTTGGCACGTGCTACAAGGCCTGTCTTTCTCAAAAAACAACATTCTTCAAACCTCGGATGTGATCGCCCTTGAGGAGTTTTTGAAGGTTCCTCATACCAACATGCGCTAGCCGTCTATGCCACAACCAACCCATGTTGGTTTTTGCAATCAAGCATGTGTCGAGTTCGGCTTTATCCTTGTTGAAGTCAACAAGGTAAAGCTTTCCCTTCAACATACCCTTGAATGCAATAGAACCATCACTCCTCCTAGAGACGGTCACACCCTCGTTAGTGAACAAGCAATTATAACCTTTGTCACATAGTTGAGATATGGACAGCAGGTTATAATCTAAAGATTCAACATGTAAAACATGAGAAAGCGTGTGTTCAGAGGATATTGCAATTTTACCGGTATCGAGCACCCTTCCTTGACTATTATCTCCGAAGTAGATGCCTTCGTTTGGGTCCTCGTTCTCTTCATATTCCACGAACATCCTCCTTTCTCCGGTCATGTGATTGGTGCACCCACTGTCCAGCACCCATTTGGATCCACCGGAGGAATAGGCCTGCAAAAACAAATTATGCTTTGGTTTTAGGTACCCAAGCTTGCTTGGGTCCTTGGAGGTTAGTCACAATACATTTGGGCACCCACACATGGGATTTTGTGTTCCCATGGTGTGGCCCAACATAATAAGCATAGACCTTGCCAAGGCTGTTTCTCATTAACACATAGGAGGCATCAACAGTTTTAAATAAAAGTTGTTGTTGTTCATGAGTCGGACTAGTCTGGGGGGCCAGACTTGTCCGGATGACCGGACTTGTCCGGACACGGACCGGACTAGTCCGGTATTCATGTGAGTTCAGGTTTTTATCCTTCCACTTACCAGTTCGAGAGGATCTTCCCTTCACAAAGAAGATCCTTCCCTTGTTATTCTTATGACTTCCAGCATGTAGCTTTTCATCATAAGAGTAACCAATGCCATACTTGACATTTGGAGGTCTTTGGACCAAGTATGCACTACGTGCATAGTTGATCTTCTCCTTGTCAAATATGCTACATTGAGTAAGATTTTTATCCTTTGTGGAGATTGATTTCCCTTTCAATCTGGTGTCAGTTTTACCACATGTGCACATATGAGCTATTTCAGTTTTAGTGGGTTGAGAAGGTGAGTTTGAAGAAGAGGAAGGTTCACTCAGCTTGAGTGACTCAACTTTCACTTCAAGGATCTTGTTAACCTTGATCAGGTCAGCAATTTGGTCCTTAATTGCAACATTTGAGTCGGTTAACTCCAAGCAAGCTTTCTTGCTTGAAGCTAACTCAAGCTCCAATGAACTGTTTTTCTCCTTTTCAAGCTCTAGAAGTTTTTCAAGTTCGACATACTTCTCCTTTTGGGAGATAATCATGTCCTCTTGACGATCAATTAACCTTTCCTTCTCAACAAGTTGGTCAAGTAAGAATTTCATTTTTGTTGCAATTTTCCTATCTAGTCCATTTAGCATATCCTCATCATCACTATCTATTTCATCATCACTAGAGTAGGAATGCATGGAAGGGGTTTTGATGTTTACCTTGCGTTTACCTTCCTTTGCCATAAGGCAAGTGCCATTTCCCTTTCTTGCACCGAGTGTAGGAAAGAGTGTAGATTTCTTGGACGTGTTCTCGATGGCTATGCTAGCCATCTCTTCTTCATCGGATGATGAGGACTCATCGTTTGAGTCCCACTCCTTCCCAATATGCGCTTGTTCGGCTTGTTTCTTCTTCTTGAAGAACTTTTTAGGTTGAGGCTTGGATTCTTTAGTCTTCTTCTTGTTCTCCTCATATGGGCAATCCACTATAAAGTGGTTATATTCACCACAATTATAGCACGCCCGTCTCAATTTTGGCTTTGTTCTTTCCTTGTACTTGCCTTCACTTGATCTTGTCCCTTGCTTTTTCTTCATTATTCTCTTGAACTTTTTCATGAACAATATCAAATCGTCTTCATCTAGCTCACTCCTCTCTTCATCACTATCCTCCTCTAGTTGTGCTTCTCTTGCTTCTTTGGATAGAGGCTTGAGGGTGGACTTTAAAGCGACTCCTTTCTTCTTCGCCGAGGTGAGGTCGGAAATTTCCTTGACGTGCTTTGCTTGTTTCTCCATCATTTCAAAGTTGATAATTTTACCAAGCAATTCATCCGGAGTCATCCTTTTGTATCCGGGGCTTTCTCTAATCATGGAGCATAGCATGACATTGCGAGGCATAAAAGCTCTAAGGATGAGCTTTACCACCTCGTGGTCATTCCACTTCTTGCTCCCATATGATCGCACTTTATTGACAAGTGTCTTCAATCGATTGTACATATCCTGTGGTGACTCGTCTTCCTCGATTGCGAATCTTCCTAGTCCGCCTTCGATCATCTCAATCTTTGCTTCACGCACATGCCGGTCACCTTCATGTGCGGTTTGCAGAGTATCCCATATTTCCTTAGCAATTTCGAGTCCATCCACCTTGGTGAACTCGTCCCGGCTGAGTGAGGATGTGATTACAGCTGCGGCTTGAGCATTTCTATGAATGGCCTGCTCTTGGCTTGGAGTGAGCTCTTCGTCGTCATCTGGAATATCTATCCCTGTGCATACAATATGCCATAAACTTTGGTTGAGGGAAATCAAATGCATTTTCATATTCTGCCTCCACATGGAGTAATCACTTCCATCGAAGTGTGGGGCTTTTCCAAGTGGGATAGATAAGTAATGGTTGTTATTGGAATTGAGACGATCATAGGTAAAAGGATATCAGGAGTAGTCAGTGTGACTAATCCCCTTCTTCTTCTCTTCAACCTTTGCTTTCCCTTTGGAAAGTGCCTTGTTTCTGAGGAGTGCCTTCAGCTCCAGTGTCTCCTCATCATCGTCCTCGAAGTCTTGAATGGTTTCGAGGTACTTCTCCAGTTTTTGGGTCTTGTCGTTGTTAACCTCCTCTTGGTTGTTGATTTTGTGGACGTCCTTCATGTCTGACATGATCTCTTCGAGTGGTTAAACTCTTTCTTGAAGAACTCGCTCTGATACCAATTGAATGTAGGCCTAGAGGGGGGGTGAATAGGCCTTTTTGAATATTTGTCGGATCCTACAGCACTCAACAACCAGTTTAATACCAGAGATATCGGACTAGTCCGATAAAGTGCGGACTAGTCCGATAAAGTGCGGACTAGTCCGGTGTTCACAGACTAAGCTTATTAAACTTGATGAATTGGTTTGATTCTTTTATGTGTACAGCGGAAGTATAGAATCAAACAACAGTTTAACAACTATATACTGAATTATATCACAATTAAGTCTTATGTTTAACAATTTAACATAAGATGAACAATGTGTGTGAAACCCTAGATTAAGTTGATTAACTTGAATGATGAACAATGAAACAAGACACAAGTGTTTATCCCGTGGTTCGGCTATCACAAAAGGCCACCTACATCCACGTTGAGGAGTCCACAGAAGGATTGGGTCTTCTCCAACCCTACCCTCGTTGGATCGCCACGAAGGCCAATCCTCTTCCACTAATCACAAAGGGGTGAATAACCAAATTCAAGGGGCGATCTCACACTTTGAGAGCTCCCTTAGATTACAAAACACAATACCACCGAAAACACACTCAAAAGTTACAATTTAAATGCAGGAGTGTGTTAGAGAATCAAACCAAGAGCTCAATGTGGTGTAGCAAGTGTCTCTCCAATGATCTAGATTGAATCCTCAAAGGATTGGACGATTTTGCACTTAATTTCGTGGAGAGAGGTCGTTTTTGAGTCTCTTGGGAGGTGTGATGGTGCTAGGGTTCGAGAGAGTGTGTAAAAGTGGGCCGTGCACCTCTATTTATATGGGGTTTCTAAAAGTGACCGTTAGGGTTCAGAAAGTTCAGACTTGTCCGTGGTGGTCACCAGACTAGTCCGGTGTGCTATGAGTTGCAAACCCTAAGTGTCCCGAAATATCGGACTAGTCCGGCTTAAAGCGGACTTGTCCGATTTCGCTACTGGAAACCTTCAGACTTGTCCGGGCATGTGAAATCCTAAGTGTGTTGAATGAAAAGTCCGCACTTGGAGGACTTGTCCGACTTGGATCAGTGGGGTTTTTCGGACTAGTCCGTGTGAACATCGGACTTGTTCGAAGTGGATCAGAAAGGATATCGGACTAGTCCGGTTGATAACGGACTTGTCCGATTTTGTGTGACTTGTGTAGTGTTTTGAAGACTAGTCCGCACTAGGGAGGACTAGTCCGATTCTAGTCAGAAAGATATCGGACTAGTCCGACAGATATCGGCCTTGTCCGATCTGGTGCAGAAAGGTTTATCGGACTAGTCCGGTGTTGAACGGACTAGTCCGGTCCTGTGTAACTCTGTGCAATGTGTGTGTTTAATTATCATTGAGCTCTTGGGGTGTGTTTCCTTAACACACTCCATACACAATAATCTGCTATTCTTTTTCCTTGAGCTCATTTCCGCTTTGCTCCTCCTCATCCCTTCTTTTTGGTATTTTGCTCATTTTTCATTATAGGCCTGCATTCATCTCAATAAAGAGGTTAGGATCCCAATTGCTTGTCATAAATCATCCAAAACCCACAAGGGAGTCCTAGATGCACTTTCAGGTAGGTCCGACTGTCCTCCTAGAGGAGCTACCCGACTTTGTACAATGACTCTATAATATACATCACATGTAATTATAGACTCACCTCCGTGATATTAAGCGTAGAACTTACGGAGGTGCTCAATGTTCCAAGGATTTGGGAGAGGTGTCCCATCCTCGGTTGTCAAGCGAACGCATCCAGGACGGGATACTTTGATCACTCAGAAGGGTCTTTCCCAGCCGGGGGAACGTTTGTTTAACCCTTCTCTGGATTGTATTCTCCGTAACCAGATCACCTTCCTCGAGCTGTCGGCTATGAACATGCTGTTGGTGATAGCGTCGAAGAGCTTGGCGGTATCGGTCATTCCGAACAGCTGCTTGGCACCTTCCTTCTTCAAGGAGGTCAAGGTCTTCATGCCGGAGCTGGTCCTGCGTGGCTTCGTCGAAGGTCTGGGCCCGGAGCGACCCCAAGGTGATTTCCGAAGGAAGGACTGCTTCAGCTCCGTACACCAGGAAGAAGGGTGTCTCTCCAGTTGACCGGTTTGGAGTTGTCCTGTTGGCCCATAGAGTGGGCGGAAGCTCTTCGATCCAGTTGGCTCCATGTTTTTTCAGGCGCTCATAAGTGCGCGTCTTGAGTCCTTTTAGGATTTCTGCATTTGCTCTCTCGGCTTGGCCATTGCTTGCCGAGTGAGCTACGGAAGCGTGCTGACTTGGATGCCGAGGTCTTCGCAGTATCCTTGGAAAGCAGAGCTTGTGAACTGGGTCCCATTATCAGTTATGATTTTGTTTGGGACTCCAAATCTGCATATGATGGACTGCAAAAAGTTGATAGCTGATTGCTTGTTTATTGTCACAACTGGAGTTGCTTCCGGCCATTTGGTGAATTTGTCAATGGCAACATACAGGAACTTGTAACCTCGGCTCTTGAGAAAGGTCCCAAGATGTCCATCCCCCACACAACGAAAGGCCATGTAGGAGGTATCATTTGTAGAGGCTGAGCTGGTGTATGAATTTGTTTTGCATGAAACTGGCATGCTTCCCATTTCTTCACTAGCTCAGTTGCATCCTGGAGCGCTGTAGGCCAGTAGAAGCCATGCTGGAAGGCTTTACCGACCAGCGTGCGGGAAGACGTGTGGTTCCCACACTCACCTCCATGGATTTCTACGAGGAGCTCGCAGCCTTCTTCCCTTGTGATGCACCGCATTAGGACGTTGTTGGCACTGCGACGGTAGAGATCCCCTTCTACCAACGTGTATCTTTTAGTCAATTTGACTATCTGGTCAGCGGATACATCATCGTCAGGAAGGATATTGTCTTTCAAGTAGCTCTGGATCTCCGAGATCCATGCATCAGAGCTTGCTTGAGCATTTGAGTCTTGTGTGCTGGGTTGCTCGGAGCTTCCGACAGCACCTACGACCCTTGATGGCTGCCATGGTAACAGGGCCATCGGGACCGCCAGCTTCGGGATGCTAGTCTCGCCCCCTTCGCTCAGTTCGGCAGGCTGAGATGTGGATTTTGACAACCTCCGGGCGAAGGTTCTATCCGGAGCCGGAGCTCCGGTTGACGCTTTCGTCGAGAGTTCGTCAGCTTCAATGTTATGGAGACGCTGGATATGATGGAGGTCCAGGACTTTGAAGTCCTTCTGAAGCCTCTAGACTTCAAGGAGATAAGCAGCTAGTTGGGGATTGTTGCAGGAGCATTCACCCTTCACCTGTTTAATGATGAGCTGCGAATCTCCCTTGACCAACAGCTACTTGACACCATATGATAGTGCCACCTTTAGTCCATAAATCAGTGCTTCATACTTCGCCATGTTGTTGGTCGCCTTGAAGTCAAGGTGCACCATGTATTTAACCTTCTCCCCGGTCGGAGCGAGGAGAAGGACTCCAGCTCCGACCCCCTGCTTTTGCATGGAGCCGTCGAAGTAGAGAGTCCAGTGAGGCTCGGTAAAGACCGGAGCCTTGAGTTCCAGCTTCTGCTCACTAGGGCCCCCAGGGTTTGATGGAGAGGGGGTCCATTCCGCCACGAAATCCGCCAATGCTTGACTCTTGATCGCTTGTCTTGGGACGAATTCAAGATTAAATTCAGCCAATTCCGTTGCCCACTTTGTAATGTTCCCAGTGGAATTGGGATTATGCAAGATCGCACGCAGTGGATAAGAGGTCACCAATGAAATCTTATGAGCATGGAAGTAATGGCGAAGCTTCCTGGAGGCGATAAGAACTACATAGAGCAGCTTATGTACCTCTAGGTATCGATTATTGGCGTCATGGAGTACTTCGCTGATGAAGTACACTGGGTGTTGGACTGTCTGGACCCTCCCGGAGGGGCCCGAAGCTTCCTCTTCATCGACCCAGACCCTCACAGAGGGGTCCGGACCTTCTTCGGGGACCTCTGGGTCCTTGCTGAAGGAACCCGGAGCTTCTTCTAGAGTGACCCGGTCCCTCCCGGAGGGGTCTGAATCTTCTTGTTCAACAAGAGTAACTCCTTGTAGATCCAAGTCTGGTGGTTGGGACCCATACTCACCTTCAGGAACCTCCTGACCCTCCCGGAGGGGTTTAGATTCCTGAGCTTGTGAGGGTTCTGGTCTCTCCGCAACATGGACCATGCTGACAACTTTGCCAGTTGCCGAAATGTAAAGCAGTAGAGGCTCACCAGGGTTCGGAGCTACCAAGGTTGGTAGGGTGGTGAGGAGCTGCTTTAGCTCCTGAAACGCCTTTTTTGCTTCTTCATACCATTGGAATGGTCCGGACTTCCTCAATAGCTTGAAGAAGGGTAGTACCCGTTCCGCCAGTCTTGAGATGAACCGGCTGAGGGCGGCTAGACATCTAGTCATCTTCTCGATGTCCTTGATGCGGGCTGGTGGCCGCATATCTTCAATGGCTTTAATCTTCGCCGTATTCGCCTCTATGCCTCGGTGGTTTACCAAGAATCCAAGAAGCTTTCCGGAGCTAACCCTGAAGACACACTTTTCTGGGTTCAGCTTCGTGCGAGTGACTCGCAACTTGTCAAAGACAGCTTGCAAGGTGTCAAGAAGTGACTCCTTGTCCTTGATTTTGACGACGATGTCATCAACATACACTTCCACTACGTCTCTGATGAGCTCTCCAAAGGTTTTTTACATAGCTCGTACAAATGTTGAGGATCCATTCTTGAGACCAAATGGCATGGCAGTATAACAATACAATCCATCTATTGTGATAAAAGAAGTGTGCTCTTCATCTTCCCTAGACATTCTGATGTGATGGTACCCAGAATATGCGTCTAGGAAACACAGTAATTCACACCCGGAGGTGGAATCCACTATGTGATCTATTCTAGGTTGTGGGAATGGATCTTTTGGACATGCCTTATTCAGTGTTATGTAGTCGATACACATCCAAAGCTTCCCGCCGGCCTTGGGTACAACGACTAGTTTGCCAGCCATTTTGGATGGAAGACTTCTCGGATGAATCCAGCTTCGAGCAACTTCTTCACTTCTTGTCGTATGAAGTTATGTCTCTCTACTGATTGCTTCCGAGGCTTCTGATGTACAGGCCGAGCGTCAGGATGGATCTTCATATTATGCTTGATCACTTCCCTAGGGATCCAAGGCATTTGCGACGGCTGCCAGGCAAACACGTCAATGTTAGCCTAGAGGAAAGTGATGAGCGTGAGTTCCTATTTGTCATTCAGACCTCCCGATATACGGGTGGTTTGTGCGGCATCGGAACCGATTTGGACGACTTTAATTGGAATGTTGGTGTCGTCGCTTGGTTGCACACGATGTGCGGAGGTTGAGCCCTGTTGACGAATGCTCGAGGGTTTCGGAGCTTGTTCCTGCCTGGACTCTTCCTCCTGCGCTGTAGCAAGCGCATGAATTTCTTCTAGAGCAGTCACTCCGACAGTGCTCTCTCCACGGATCCGGAGAACACCAGCTGGTGTTGGCATCTTCAACACCAAGTAGTCGTAATGAGAAGCAGCCATGAACTTGTACAAGGTTGGCCTGCCCAGAATGGCGTTGAAGGGTAAGTTGATCTGAGCAACATCAAAGACCAACTCCTCAGTGCGATAATTCCCCCGAGTCCCGAAGGTCACGGGGAGAGTAATGGCACCAAGTGGGGTTATGCCCCCCGGACCTACTCTAGAGAAAGGTCGGGAGGGGCGAAGATCCGAAGGTCAGAGCTGAAGCTTAACAAAAGCTTCGAAGCTTATGAGGTTCAGCCCCGAACCTTCGTCCACCATTACATGGTGGAGTTGGATGTTGTTGATGGTCGAAGATACCATCAATGGAAGTTGGCCAGCTCCAATCATGTTCTGAGGGCAGTCTGATGCATAAAAAGTGATAGCGGTATCCATCCACTTCCGGTGCGGCTCCTCCCTGGCGGTGGGAGCTACTGAGGCCATGTCTTGCCGCATGGTCTTGAGGACACGGCGGGAGGTTATGTCCCATGAACCACCAAAGATGATGTTCATGGTTTTCCGATGTTCATTGTCGGAGACGTCGGAGTCATCGTCAACGGAGGTGTATACAGCTTTCAGGACCTTTTTAGGGTCCTGAAAACCTAACTCCTCTTCAGCCGGAGCTTCGTCGACTTTCTGTTTTCCTTCCCTTTGTCAGAAAGGAACTTCTTCCCGACGCTTGTTGTAGCGCTCGGCAAGGTTCTGGACCTCTCGGCAGTCTTCCAAGTTGTGGTCGTTCGACTTATGGATAGGACACCACATTTTGGATTTACCGCCATCTTCAGATGAAGGTCGGGGTCGTTTCTCGGGGCATGGCCCCCGGCCCCCCAGAGCTACAGCAGTAGGTGTGCCAGCCGACAGCTTTTTCTTGCCGTTGGACTTTTTCTTCTTTTTGCCACTCCCGGAGGTAGTGGCTTCGCCCTTGGAGGATTTTTTTGTTATCCTCCGGAGGTGGCTTGGAGTGCATTCACGGCCCTCCGCAGCTTTGGCGCACTTGTCAGCTAAGCTGAAGAGCTCCGTGACGCTGGTGATCTCCTTGATTGCGAGCTTCTCCAACATCTTCTTGTCTCGTATGCCTTGTCTAAATGCCACAATAACAAAGGCGCTGAAGATAGAAGGAATAGTGTTTCGTACTTGGGAGAACCTCTGGATGAAGGAAGGCAAGGATTCTCCCCCTTCTGCGTTACAGCAAAAAGGTCCAGTTCGGTGCCTGGTCGGGTGTATGAACTCCTGAAATTGGCGGTGAACTGTTGGCACAATTCTGCCCAGCTGTTGATGGAGTTGGGCGGAAGGCTCATGAACCAGGACCTGGCGGTCCTAGTTAAAGCCACGGGGAAGTAGTTGGCCATTACGGCCTCGTTACCTCCGGCTGCAAGGATTGCAGTGGAGTAAATCTGGAGAAACTCAGCGGGATTGACAGTCCTGTCAAATTTCTCTAGCGGGTGAGGCCGGAACTTTTTTTGCCCATCTGACCATGCGTAGGTGCATGGCCAGGGCAAAACAGCCTCCTCCTATTCCCTCAGAATCAGGACTGTCTCGAGCTTCTCGCCTTTCGCGAGCACGCTCGATATGGACGTGGTCGTCCTGCTGACGGTAACGGCGATCAAGCTCCGCCCGGAGGTCATGAGTTGAAAGCCTGGTTACCGTATGGGTACGTCGCGCCCAGGGAGGCAACGACGTCACTTGTTGAGACGCAACACACCTCCTATTTTGGGAAGCGTGCGGACCAAGTCTGCCCGACAAAGTCCGATGCTACGATGGGGCCCACCCCGAGGGGGAGGACCTTGGTTGCTGATGCGATCAGCTGCTGCTGCAATCAAGTGTTCCACATCATCCCTCCACTGCTCCATTGCACCCTGGGATGCACCCGGGGGTGGTGGGCGTTGGAGGAGAGCACGCGCTGCATGTAGCGCGTGTTCAGGGTTGTTGTTATTCGCCGATGCGGTGACCAACGCAGATGCTTCGTCCCGCTGTCCAGCTTGATTTGCTGGTGCAGGCGGTGGCGGCAGAGGCATGACTCCTGCTGGAGTTGTGGCACCCGCTGGTTGCTGCATGTTGGAGGGGTTGCCTCCAGCAGGTTGCACAGCGAGGTTGCCGTTGGACGATCCAGCAGCTGAGTTCACCATTCTTGAAATCTCGGGCACCCCCTATCTGGCGCGCCAACTGTTGGTGGTTGAATCCGGCAGATCTCCCGACACTATTATCAGTAGTCCGTGGAGTTTATTGTTCGGTAATGGGCGCGCAGAGATTAAAGAGATGGTGGCAAATTGACACCGAGGTTTACGTGGTTCGGGCCGCCTGAGCGTAATACCCTACTCTACGGGGTGTGTTGATGTTGTATTGAGCGAGTGAGTATGTGTGTCAGGGCGTGTGAGAGTCTCTGAGTCCGAGAGCTCTCCTGTGTATCATCGACCAATCCTTTTATAGCACAAGGACTGGTAGTTACACTGTAAGCATGGCCCGACATGTGGCTCTGGTGGTTACTAATGTTTAATACACAATAAATGAGGTTAATTATCCTTAATAGCGTGGTAACGGGCCTTAACAGTGCTGTTACTGGTATTAAGGGCCTTCCGATCGTGTGTCATTAATATGGTATTAATGACACTTAATCGGGTCTTGAAGTCCTTGATTGTCCCTTGAAGGTCCGAGCCGTTGGGAGGTCCACCAGTCTGATTGTTAAGGTTGAAGGTCCGGCAGTAAGAACACGTGGCAGCTCCGGAGCTTACCGTCGTGGACGGGTAGGTCCGGTGCTGTTGGACATGTGTCGGTACCAGAGCTTCCCTCTGTCTGGGGTTAGGTTCGGTGGTGCCATACTGGTATCCAGTCCAGAGTTTTCCCGTGTGTGGGCAATAGCTCTGGTCCTATAATACACGTGACGGCCCTGGGACTAACCATGTCGGGGAAGCAGGTCCGGTTACGGCTGACATGTGGGGCCTTCGGAGGTCTTCAAATCTGGTAGATGGAGTTTCTTTGTGATCTTCGCAATCTCAAGGGGTATCTGGTACGCAGGGTACCGACATATGTACTGGAGTATTTTTAGTCAAACTGGAATTTTCAGATGTGAATGCTAGGCATGTAATCCACCACATGTCTTACAACGAGATCTGTGCAATCTATTTCCCACCATGAATCTCAGAACAATATTGATGCCGTGGGTAGTACATATTCAGCATGTGCATGCGGCATGCAACGCATTTCTATTTTTTGGTGACCAATTCTATTTTTGGGGTAACGAAAAAAGTGCATTCCGTTCTTTTGTATCATTTGATCCATATACATCCAACAAGCATATCATTATATTATAAAGTTTTCGAATGTGAATATTAGGAAAATAAGTTCGATACGATTTTTCTGTTTCAATTTGACCACTTTGTTCAATCAGTATTTGTGGCACTAAAGGATATCACGGGCATGCATAGATCAAATGGATAAGATGCAGCAGGCCATGATCAAGAATGGAAGATAATGAGTTTTTAATTGTTCCATTCTGTATCTCCCGTGTTTTATCATACGTCGTAGAGTACATCAGGAACAGTTAGAAGCCATGTGGCTCCTCGTACCTCTGCATAGATACGACAAGGATTATCTTTTTGCCTGGACAAATACAATAACATTTCTGCAGGAAGAGCTAGGCAAAATTATTTCTCTTCGTTCTCCACCGGTGCCAGCTACACGACGACGTCATGTGAGTACATGAGCAGGCGTTAGGCTGCCGGCCGGCGCCTCGATGCACCTAAGCCGCCGGGGTGCCGTGCCGGCTTCCCCGCCTGCTATTTTCTGAAGTGTCCTCATGGGACGAACGTCTGACGGTGTGCTACAACCTAATTTTCGGTAATGTGTGTATTAAGCAGTTCACTGAGAGAAGGCAAAAAAAAATATCGTTTTGCTTTCATTACATATGCGTGATTCAAGAGATCTCTCCTCGACAATCAAAGATCAAACGGGTGTGTCTCCAGTCTCCACATCCCAGCAGTAGAATCCAGTGGCAAGGCTCCATTTCACCGGTCCACCACCGTCCCACCCGCCACACAGCTTGAGCTTGGTGTCGATCGCGACGTTGGCAACCACCCGTGCAAAACGCGTACAACGGGCCCTGCCTCGTTTGTCTCGTCCTCGAGCCAACCTGCCACCCGCACCGGCCCGCTTATATATAGAGAGACGCCATTGCGATCGCCAACACGCCTCGGTATCTCTGAGAAATCAGCTGCAGATTAACCAAAGACGAGACAATTTGGTTCGTTTGGTCAGCTAGCTATCGATGGCGATGAGAGCCAGCGCGATCCCAATGCCGAGGGGCGCAATCGTGATCAACAGCGCCACCGTGTCTGGCCGGAGCAGCCGCTGCAAGTGCAAGGTTAAGGCCGTGGCGACGTCAACGTCGGTGAGGGCTGGCTCATCACGCTCCAGGAGCAGCAGGAAGGACTACTACGAGGTGCTGTCGCTTGAGTGCTCGGCGGCGGTGGGCGCCGAGGAGGTCAAGCGCGCGTACCGGCGCCTCGCGCTGCGTTACCACCCCGATCTGTGCCCACCGTCGCGGCGCGCCGAGTCCACGGAACTCTTCCTGGAGCTGCGGCGCGCCTACGAGACCTTATCTGATCCGGCACGGAGGGTCCGGTACGACGCCGAGCTGCGGATGGCCGGTACCGGGGAGGCAGCCAGCCCGGCGAATGTTCTGTTCGTGAGGGACCTTTGGGAGGCGCAGCTGAGCGGTCTGCGTGCGCGCTCCGAGGGGCGGCAGAGGGCGAGGAACGGCGGCCTCCGCCGGTCCGATTAGGGTGCACGATCGACGACATGCTTTCTGGTCTTTTGAGATTCGTTCTTTGACAGTTAGACTCGCTGCACATCTCTGTTTCACTGAAGCGTATAGGTCCAGTTTCGTGTGTATATACGTACACTGTAGAGTGACAAGTCTGAACGTAATACGGCGTACTCAACTTTTTGTTTAGTTTCATGTAAGGGTGCAAATTTATTATATATCTTAAAGTTTAAGAGACAAAAGAAGCCACCATGCACTCTTGAGATCTAGAAATGACCATAGTAACTGAAGGAAAAAGAAATAAAAGAAAGTTATTTATTTTCAGACCCTTAAAATTAGCATATACTTTCAGTCTATGCGCCTTTGAGTCGTTAGATCTAAATCGAACGGCTACAACTTATAATTTTTTTCTATAGGCAATAATCAATATTTTTTATAATCAATAAAATAAATAATTTTTCAAACATAAAGAGTTACATATTATGATACAAATCTAATAACATTATTTATATACGGGAAATATTATGATTTTTTTCGTAATTTAGAGTCAAAGTTAGAAAAAACAAGTTTCATCAAATCTAAAACTAACCCCTTGTATTCTGGAGTGGGGTTAGTATAATAGTTTTTCCTCTTAGAAACAAGAGTGTTTTTTACCTAGAACGCGGTTACTTGCAGCATAGCATTCAGAGCTGAATACCTTGCAAACTATGCCGGTCACTCTGACACAAATTTAATACTCCCTTGTTTCTCGAAAATTTGCCGCTTTTTAATATAAAAATAAATAAGAAGACGACAAACTTTTGAAAAAGACGAGGGAGTACGTATTACTTCCTCCATCTCATGCATATTACTCTCTTCATTTCATACTAAACTAAATTATTGTCCAAAACCACAAATACAGTAATATGGAACGTAGGAGCGCCTTCCTTGCCCTGTCATTGCAGCGACAGGATACCTTGGTGCTTGGTTTAACTTTATCATCGCAGCAATGCCACTACCTGCGCGAACACTGGCGGCAAGCTTTCCATTCTTCCACCCACAGGCTGAGTCTGAGTTATGCCTTACGATCAACGGATCGAGTTTTTTTTTTAGAAACCCCGAGGGCAAATTATATTAAGAGAGATTGAAGACTGTTACAAGAGAAGCACGAAACGTGCCCAAAAACAAGCCGATTACAGGTTCTAATGTTCTAACGCTTCTCTCCTTGGCAATAAAATTGATAGGTGAGAAGCTCCAGCTCGTCCCCTGAGAATGGCCTGCTCTTCTATGCCTTCTAATAGCTCGTGTCCTTGGTTCTCACCCGCGCCGAATATGCGCTTATTTCGTTCCTTCCAAATTTCTCAGCATACCAACAATGCCATTGTTTGAAGTCCTTTGCGCCTATTGTTGCTTCTTGATGCTCGTCCCATGAACCAAGATATGAGGTCTTGCTGCTCAGTTTCAGTAGGGGGATGCAGCGAAGGCGCCCGGAGCCACACAGACACATTATGCCAAATATCTCGTGAAAAAGGGCACTCAACAAACAAGTGCCAGCAGGTCTCCAAGTTTCTATAGCATAGGGGACAAAAATATGAATTGGGCCACTCGCTGACATGAAGTCGATCTGCAGTCCAAATACGCTTTTGCAGGAGCAGCCAGAAGAAAACATTGCATTTTGTAGGAGCCCACACATTCCAGATCAGTTGCGAAAGAGGAGAGGAAGTTGATCCTCAGAATTGCATCTCATAGGCTGTCTTGGCCGAATAGATGCCATTCCCTGATGCCTGCCACATAATAGTGTCCGAACGGTAGTCATTAAGATTTAGATCAGCTTGCTGTACTAAGGCCCATAGGGAGATCATCTGCTGCAGCAATGGGATAGTGATGTCATGTGTGGTGTCGCGGATCCAATTTTGGTTTGAGATGGCGTCTGCCACCGTTCTTTTCTTCCTCCTACAGTGCTGAAAGAGTTCCGGGAATCGAGCCGCTGGCGAGACGCCATCCAACCAGCTAGCAGTCCAGAACAAAGCCGTTTTTCTATTGTGCACTGAGACTGTTGTTGCCACTGCAAAGAGGTCCAAATCAGTTTTGTCCAGTGGCAATTCTGAGCCAACCCAATGTGTCCATGGTGCACTCCATTGGAACCACAACCACCGTAAACGAAGGGCCCTGCTGAACTTATATAGGTCAACAATGTCGAGCCCTCCCGCAGACACCGGTCTGCAGACGCGTGGCCAATTTATTTTGGCTTTACCACCATGCATTTCAGCGGCCCCTTCCCAAAGGAAGCGCATCCGAATCTTGTCCACCTCCTTTATGAATCTTTTGGGCGGTTTAAGTATTGTCAGTGCATACACCGGAACTGCACTGATGATGGTCTTGATGAGTTCTCTTCTCCCTCCTATGGACAGGAGACGCCCATGCCATCCCGCAAGGCGATGGGCAATTATATATTTGATGTATTACAGAACATTGAGACATATCTTGCTCAATGTCAGAGGTAAGCCGAGATATCTGACCAGAAAGTCTGACACCGTACCCGGGAAATGGGCTAGAACTTGTTGCAGATCTTGCTGGGAGCATCGCACTGCCGATATGGAGCTCTTGGAGGCATTGATTTGTAGATTGGTGGCCCCAGCAAACTTTTGCATGACTGACATGACAAAGTCGAGCTCACGCTGGAAACTATTCAGGAAGATGAGGGCATCATCCGCGTATAGCAAAATTCTTGAATGTGCTAGTCTGTCAGTTAGGTGTGAAAGACAGCCGATCTCCGTGGACTTTTCAATGATCCTCTGGATGGTGTCAAAAGCGATGATAAACAAATAGGGGCAGAGCGGGTCCCCTTGTCGTAGCCCCCACTGATGCTCGATTTGAACGCCCGGTATTCCATTTAGCATTACTGAGGAGGATAGGAGTGCGGCAACCCAATTCCGCCACTTTGACGGGAAACCTCGTTGCTCCAGAATCTCAAAGAGATACTCCCAGTATAAGGTGTTGAAAGCCTTGGTGATGTCGAGCTTCACAAACATAATTTGTTTATTCCTTCTCTAATATGATCTAAGCAAGTTCTGGACATACAGATAGTTGTCCTGGATGCAGCGATTTTTTAAGAAAGCACTTTGCGACGCTGAAACTAGACCGTCGTCGAGCCAGGACTTTTGAAAATAATTTGCCGAATGAATGTATCAAGCTGATCGAACGGAATTCAGCAGGAGATTCCGCAGCTTCAATCTTCAGAATTAAGGTGATGTGAGCGTTGTTTAGCTTGTACAAAGGCCCTGAGTGAAGGTTAAACAACCTCTGAAAAGCTGACATGATGTCATTCCTTATTACAGGCCAACAAGCCTTGTAGAAATCTGATGTGAACCCATCTGGTCCTGGTGATTTTCACTCGGCAAGTCCTGAATTGTGCTCCATATTTCTTCGACTGTGAAGGGTTCAGCCAGCCCATGAAGAGGTGGAGAGGGAATTGATAAATTGTCCCAGTTAATCCCATCAGTCCGGTGGTGTTTAGTGCCTACAATTTGTTTGAAATGATGAAAGAGCTCGCTTGCCTTGGTCTCATGGCTGTCCGCATATCCGCCCTGCTGCCTTTTGAGGCGAGGGATAAAGAGCTTTCTTTGTCTAGCTGCGGCTTTTACATGAAAAAACCTGGTACAAGCATCCCCCTCTTTTAGACAAATTGCTCTAGAGGCTTGTCGCTTCCTGGATCTTTCGACTGCTGCTAAGCCAAGAATTATTGTCTTCAGATCTCATCGAAGAGCAGACTCCTCAGTTGAGAGTGCCCGCTCCTCCTGTGCAGTGTCGAGTTGATGAATTATCTGGTTTGCCATTGCAATTTGCAAGGCAATTTGTCCGAACTACTCAGAGCTCCACTCGCGCAACTTCCTAGCTGTATTGGACAACTTCTGGTACAGAATCGTCAATGGCGAGAACCCATGTGTTGGATATTCCCATGTGAAAGCATCTAGGCCCCCATGAGGTATGGTTTCGGTGATTAATGACAACCGTTGGATATTACTAATGAGTTTGTGAATGCAAGGTCTATCATATCACTCATCACACTTAATGAACTCTATATGTATATCATCTACTGCTCATTGGATACAATTGGAGACCCTTAAACAAATTATTTTACAAGGTCAATCGATTTTTATGAAGACTAAAAGAGAAGGCACATATGTCAAATTTATTCCATCGAAATTGACAGCGCTGAAGACTTGGTCATCATCAGAAGAACATTTCAAACCAATGTCTAAGAGGTCACTCGAACAAATTCCAAAAGAATAACTTAGAACAACTCGAAGCAGACAAAATCAACTCACCAGATCATCCGATGTATCCAGAAAAGACTACATCGGTCGAGTTGGCTCAACGGCAGAAAAAGACCTCAGACTTGAGTACACACCGGATCATCCGATGATGAAGCAAGTGTTACATCGGTCGATCATTCCAGTAAGTAATTTCCCTGGACCAAGTGTAACATCGGACCATTCGATGTACAAGTACAACACATCGGTCAATCATTCCAGTAAGCATTATTTCTGGACCATTCTGGATCAAGTGTCACTGGATCATCCGATGATGAGGCAAGTGTTAAATCGGTCGATCAACGGTCATATCTGACAAAGTGACATCAGCTAATTTGTATTCGACCGATGACAACTGAAGGGAGAACATCGGATCATCCGATGTTTGCAGAACAGTGATGTCAGCCTACTTTTCCAACGGCTATTTCGTGGAAGTTGGCTATTTATACCCCTTCAACCAGTCATTTCGAAAAGTCTTGATACCCAGAGCTACTCTACACATTACCAAGCATTCAAGACATTGAGCTACCACTTCTACATCATTTACACCACTTGTACACCAAGAGATAGGCTAGAACTTGCTAGAGATGATGATTGTGTGCTTCCATTCTTGGTGATTGGAGTCTCTAGTCTAGTGAGAGCTGTAAGGGAGTGTCTCTTGGTGATTGCATTCACCGTGTAACAGTCGGTGATCGGAGAGAGCCTTCCAGAGCTTGCCAAGTCGATTGTGGAAGCCCGGAGGATCAAACTTGTACAAGGCTTGAGCTTCACCTTACCGGGGTTGGCGAACGAAGACTTTTAGTGAAGAACCCTAGTCTCGGTGACTTGGGAGTGGCTATAACCTTTGGTGGGTGCCAAAATGTGTATGTAGGAAGGTCTTGACAATCTTGCTGAACCACGGGATAAATCTCCGTTTCTTTGTGTCTCCTCGGGAGTTTGCACACTCTTTCTTTCCCGTTACACTTATGCATTTCATATACCGCAAAATTACTATTCACTTGAATGCATAGGTTGTTTGCATAGGGAATTGGGCTTTTAGTAGTTAAGTTTTTCTTGCTTTAATTTTTGAAAAGAAGCCCAATTCACCCCCCGTCTTGGGCATTCGATCCTTACAATTGGTATTAGAGCCAGGTTGCTTAATGGATCATTCTAGCTTCACCGCTAGAGAGCTAAAATGGCCAAGATTGGGGGTTCGGTTCCCATCTTCGAGGGCAAGAACTTTGGCTATTGGAAAGCACGCAAGCGTGCTTATCTAGAGGCTATTGCTCCCGAGGTATGGGAAGTGACCCATGCGGGGTTTGGTGAGCATAACTATATTGGTGATCAAGTCAAGTGGGATGCAAAGGCTAGAAATGCTATTTATGAATGCATTAGTCAAGATGTGTTTTCTAGGATTGCTAGCAAAGAGAAAGCTTGTGAAATTTGGGCTTGCTTGATTGAAATTCATGAGGGTTCTTCTTGTGTCAAAGAACTAAAGTATCATATGCTTAAGGCCAAATATGATGAGTTCAAAATGCTACCTCATGAAAATGTCAATGAAATGTTTTCTCGCTTGAATGTGCTTATTGAGGAAATTAATGCTCTTGATATTGCTTCTCTTGGCAAGGGACTCATCAACCGCAAGATTCTTATGCTCCTTCCTAAGCCAAAGTACAACATCATCAACTCCATGCTTCAAAAGGAATCTCTTGATCACATTGAAGTTTCAGAACTTATTGGAGAGATTCACGCTCATGAGATGAGTGTACTTGGGATGATGGAGGAATCATCTTCAAAGACAATTGCTCTAAAGGCTTCCACCAAGAAAACAAGTCTCAAGAAAAAGAAAGTGGTCGAGCCTAGCTCAAGTGAAGAAGAGCAAGTATCAAGTGAAGATGACGATGATGAGCTTGCCTTGATGATGAGAAAATTCTCTCGCTTGAACTCCAAGATTGCCAAGAAGGGATACACCTTTGATCCCAAAAAGAAAGCATTTCTACTAAGAAAAGACTACAACAAGACTTGCTATAATTATGGTGATCAAGGCCACATCTCCTATGTTGTCCAAAACCGGACAAAATAAGAGAGAACCACAAGGGCAAGCATCGCAAGCTTGAGGATAGTGAGGATTATGAAGAAGAAGTCAAGCCCAAACCAAGATTCTTTGGGGAGAAGAAGCATGACAAAAGCAAAAAGGCAAAACTCTTCCCAAAGAAGAGAAAAGGTCCACAAAAGGTGTTCATGTGTGAGGCAAATGAATGGATCACTGACGGAGAATCTAGTGATGAAGAGAGTGAAGCGGAAGAAGAGAGCTTGGCCGGCCTTGCCATTGCCAACAATGATGAGTCATCTCTTCGTCCACCTCCCATGTGCCTCATGGCAAAAGGTAACACCAAGGTAGGTGATGACTCTAGCGATGATGAGCTTTCCTCCGATGATTTAACTTCATCGATAAATGAATACCACACTATCATTAAAAGGGAAAGAGTAAGTTCAAGGCTCTTGAAGAAGCTCGTGCTAAGCTCGAGAGTGCTAACCTCGATTTGCTTGACAAGTATGAAATCATACTTAAGGAGCATGACACGCTAAAATCTAATGTCAAGCAAGTTGAGGAGGATAAGGCTCAAATAAAGCTAGATCATCATGAGCTTGATGTAGCACACCAAGCACTCTTGGGAAAGCACAATGAGTTAATCCAAGAACATCAAGTACTTAACCTTGCTTATGAAGTCCCTGATCAAGAATTGAAAACTATAAAGAAAGAAACCCTTAATGATAAGATATCTATTATTTCTCATGCCACTAATGTCTTACATAAGTCTTTGCCTTTGAAAGAGAATGTCAGGGAGAAGGATTTGTTGGAAGAAATTGAAAGTCTCCGTGTGATAAGACTATCTAAGGGAGAAGTCAAGCACAAAGAAATCCTCTTCCAACAAGCAAATGCCTTCAACAAGAGAGGACTTGGATCCTTCCCGGTGGCTAACAAAGGAAAGGTGCCCTCACTGGAGCTTAAAACAAGCTTCATCAAGGAAGTTGGTTCTTATTGCCAACATTGTGAGGTCACCGGTCACCATACAAGGGAGTGTCCTCTTCCTAACCGGCCTTCTCCAAAATTGCCTACTAACTACAAGTCTACCTTTGATTATCACTATTATATTTTGAGTAAAGTAGATGGCAAGATGAAGGCAAGGTTCATTGGCAAGGACATGAAGGGCATGAAGGGGAAGCTCCCCAAGCAACATTGTGTCCCAAAAACACTTGTATCACACATACAAGGACCTAAGTTGGCTTGGGTGCCTAAAATCAAAAATTGAATTCATGTGTGTAGGTGAACTACAAAGCCGGAGGAAAGCATTGGGTACTAGATAGCGGGTGCACTCAACACATGACCGGCAATGATGGTATGTTCACCTCCATAGAGAACCCCGGCAATCATGAACAAGTCACCTTTGGTGATAACTCTAAGGGGAAGGTAATTGGGTTGGGTAAGATTGCAATTTCAAATTATTTATCTATTTCCAATGTATTGTACATTAAGTCACTTAGTTTCAACTTGATTTCTATTGCACAATTATGTGATCTTGGACTAACGTGCACCTTTGGCAAAAATGATGTGTTGTGACTAGTGAAACAAGCCAAGAACTAATATTCAAAGGGTTTCGGCATGGACATCTCTACCTAGTAGACTTCTCCGACAAAGATGCTAGCTTGACCACTTGTATTTTCACCAAGACAAGGTCGGGTTGGCTATGGCATCGATGCATTGCTCACATTGGAATGAGCAAGCTCAAGAAGTCATTCAAGCTCGGGATGGTGACCGGCGTGAAGGATGTCACATTTGAGAAGAACAAGCTTTGTAGAGCTTGTCAAGCCGAGAAACAAGTTGCTTCACATCACCCGATGAAGACAATGGTGTCAACCTCCAAGCCACTTGAGTTGCTCCACATGGACCTCTTCGGACCGTCCACATATCAAAGTCTTGGTGGTAATCTCTATTGTCTCGTTATAATTGATGACTACTCTCGCTATGCTTGGACTTTGTTTCTAGGTGACAAGAGTGAAACTCTGGAAGTTTTCAAGACCTTCGCTAACCGTGCTCAAAGGGAATTTCAACTTCCCATCATCAAGGTCTGGAGTGAAAACGACACCTAATTCAAGAACTACAACATTGGGGAGTGGTGTGATCGTGAAGGCGTGAAGCATGAATTTTCAGTCACATACACTCGTCAACAAAATGGTGTCGTTGAAAGGAAGAACAAGACTGTCATCACCCTTGCACGAGCAATGCTTGATGACTATGGCACGTCCGAGAAGTTTTGGGCTGAAGCAATTAACACGGCGTGCCATGCCGCAAATCGGTTCTATCTACATCGACTACTTCAAAAGACCCCGTATGAACTCCTCATTGGAAGAATGCCCAATATCTCCTATTTCTGAGTCTTCGGGTGCAAGTGCTACATCTACCGCAAGAAAAAGCTCGGTAAGTTTGAAAGAAGATGTGATGTTGGTATCTTTCTTGGTTATGCATCAAACTCAAAAGCATATCGAGTATTCAACCAAACCTCCGGTTTAGTTGAGGAAAGTTGTGATGTTGAGTTTGATGAAACTAATGGCTCCCAAGAGGAGAGTTTTGGTCATGATGAAATAGATGATGAGCCTCTACAAGAAGCTATGAAGAACATGACCATTGGAGACATCAAGCCTAAAGTTGAGGAGAGCCATGATCAAGGGGGAGCTTCAAGTTACAACATCAACACAACTATGGCACCTCAAGTTGATGAAGAAGAAAAAGATGATCCATTACCGACACAAGATTCACAAGCCACACAACATCAAGAAGAAGAACAAGTCCATGATCAAGTCCAACCACAAGAAGAGCAACACGCATCACCACCGCCAAGTGCTTCACAACCACTTATGAGGCATGGACGCATCTCCAAGGCACATCCGATTGATCAAATCATCAGAAATCCGTCAAGGGGAGTAAGTACACGTTCTTGCCATTTTGCTATGTTTTGTGAGCACTACTCGTTTGTTTCATGTATAGAACCCACTCACATTGAGGAGGCACTCCAAGATCCAAATTGGGTGATGGCCATGCAAGAAGAACTTAACAACTTCATCCGCAATGAAGTTTGGGTGTTGGAGGAGCGACCCAAGGACAAGAACGTCATCGGGACAAAGTGGGTGTACCACAACAAACAAGACAAGAACAGTGTTGTGATCCGCAACAAGGCAATACTTGTGGCCAAGGGTTTCTCGCAAGTTGAAGGACTAGACTTTGGAGAAACATTTGCTCCTGTCGCTCGACTAGAAGCCATCTGTATACTTCTTGCTTTTGCATCACATCATAATATAAAACTTTATCAAATGGATGTGAAAAGTGCCTTTCTTAATGGTTATATTAACGAGCTTGTTTATGTTGAACAACCTCCCGAGTTCGAAGATCCGAGGAATCCTAATCATGTGTATAGGTTGTACAAGGCGCTCTACGGGCTCAAGCAAGCACCTAGAGCGTGGTATGAATGAGTACGGGATTTCTTGATCATGCAAGGATTCAAGATCGGGAGGGTGGACACTACACTCTTCACCAAAGACATCGATGGAGAACTATTTGTTTGTCAAATTTATGTCGATGATATTATTTTTGATTCAACTAAAGAAGCTCTTAGCCATGAGTTTGGCAAAATGATGTCTAGGGAATTCAAGATGTCGATGATTGGATAGCTCAACTTCTTCCTTGGATTTCAAATAAAGCAAATTCGAGAGGGGGCCTTCATCTATAAAGAAAAGTATACCAAGGATCTCTTGAAGAAATTTGAGATGGGAGATTGTAGCTCAAGAAGTACTCCAATGGCAACCAATTGTCATCTCGACGCAGATATGGACGGTAAACCTGTTGACCAATCTAATTTTCATTCTATGATTGGTTCATTGCTTTATCTTACCGCATCTAGGCCCGATATCATTTTTAGTGTATGCTTGTGTGCTCGCTTTCAAGCGGCACCTAAAGAATCGCATCGGAAGGCGGTCTTTAGGATACTTCGGTATCTCAAGCATACCCCAAGTATAGGACTGTGGTACCCCAAAGGCGCTAAATTCCATCTCTTGGGTTACTCGGATTTGGACTTTGCCGGATGTCGTGTGGATCGCAAGAGTACCTCCGGAGGGTGCCACTTGCTTGGGCGTTCCCTAGTATCTTGGTCTAACAAGAAGCAAAACTCCGTTGCTTTGTCCACTGCGGAAGCGGAATATATAGCGGCTGGTGCATGTTGTGCCCAAATCCTTTATATTAAGCAAACACTTTTGGACTTTGGTGTTAAACTTGGTTGTGTTCCTCTCCTTTGTGACAATGAAAGTGCGGTTAAGATTGCTAAAAACCCCGTTCAACACTCCCGCACTAAGCACATTGATATTCGCCATCATTTCTTGCGGTACCATGAAGCTAAGGGAGACATCTCCTTGCGAGGTGTTAGGTCCGAAGAACAACTGGCGGATATCTTCACTAAACCACATGATGAGAAAACCTTTTCTAGACTAAGGAGTGAATTAAATGTGCTAGATTCATCAAACGTCATGTAAGTTGCCATGGTCATGTAAGAATGCATCACATATAGGTCTTGCCTAACTTTCAAAGGATAGGGGTGAGCAAGGGTTAGCTTGGGATGGAGGTTCTTTTGGGTTTCCCCAAGACTTGGAGAGTGGCTCTCCCTGAAGAAGCCTTTGAAAGGTTCAAATTTGGCAAGATAGATTTAATTTATGTCTTGCATGATGCCTGCCATATAGACTTGCACTCACGTTTAATACCCTGCATTAAAAATTGTTTGTCATTGCATACGGTAGATTGTCACAAAGGGGAACCCACCTCATGAGAAAGAGACTTGTTTGAAATGCAATATCTCAACTCATATGATGTGGAAAGAACAAAGTGTTAGGTGCGTTAATGCCTAAAGGAACATGCTTTAAAGAGATAGAAGTCTTCATCCTCTAGCTCACAAAGCATGAGCCTTACATTTTATTTGGATTCTTTCCTTGATCTTTCCGGTGTTCTATTTGCTTTAGGGCTTAGCCAAGTTATTGGCAACTAGTGTTATAGTCTTTTTGAAGGGTAAGGGGTTGCCCAAAAAGTCCTAAGACTTGTGTTTCTCTTTTTGTGTTTAAGTCAAAGGACATATATGGGATGTTGCTACTTTGTAGCCATCGGATTATCCGATGCTTAGGGCAGAAGCTTCGTCGGATCAGTTTGTGCTTATGTGCAAGGGTCAGCTCAGTCAGAAAGTCAAATCCACCGATGAGTTCATTCTGAAAAACATCGGAGCATCCGATGTTCACATTTCTGGAGTTGTGCCAAATTCAACCGATGATAATCCTTTCCACATCGGATCATCTGATGCCGAAGGTTCCTCTGGAATACCCTTACTGTACCATTCGACCGATGCACCTCTCATCTGACGTCGGATCATCCAATGTTAAAATTTGAGCTAGGGTTTGGGCCCCACCTATTTAGTGCCTCTTCGTTTTCGTTTTTCTCTCTCCCCGAAGCCAAACCTCCCCGACGCCGCTCCGTGCTCTCCTCTCCGCCGCTGCCGCTCCTTGCCTCCGGTCGCCGCCGCCCTCCAACCGCCCCTGCCCTCTAGCCGTCGCCGCCCTCCGGCCGTCGCCGCCCTTCGGCCGCTGCCACCCTTAGTGTCGCCGCCCTCCACTGCCGTCGCCCTTCACCACCTCCGCACCACCGCCGCCGCCCTAAGCGTCGCCGCCACCCTGCGCCACCGCTCATCGCCCACCACTCCACGCGCCCAGCCGCCGCATTCATCTTCGCCGCTAGGGTTCGCCCGGCCGCGACGTTCTTTGCGTCGCTGTCTCGTGCGACCGGCTTCGTTGTCCTGTGATTTCATCGTCGCCGTCGTCACTCGTCTCCTCGAGATGGGCCGTGACAAGAAAGGAAAGGGCAATGCCATTGAGGAGCCGGCAGCTAAGAAGCTGAAGCTGTCGAAAGAGGAGAAGAAAGCTCTGATGGCCGCTCGCGCCGCTGAGGAGCGAGAGCGTGGCCGAGGAGGATCGTTGAGGATCTGGGAGGCCCGATAGAGGCAGCCTCCGGTGCCTAAGGAGCCAGAGGAGACTGAGGAGCCAGAGGTGCCGCTTGTTCGCCGGCGCTCAGTCAGGACCCGTGGAGGTCATCCAGCTGCAGCCCCGAGACAGAGACCCTCTGCAGTTGAGCTTCGGGATGACAGGGCAGCCGAGAGAGCCATCTATGAGATGGACACCAATGCCTGAGTTGGTGAGGGTGTCCGCCTGACTGATTATAGAAAGTTGAAGGCAAAGCAGCTCAGGAAGCTTCGATGGAGCATTCTACTTGAGGAGTGGTTCCCGCAGCCTAGAGAGCCACTTGCTGATAGCCTCTTCTGGACCATGACATAGGCGTCGCTGTATGAGACTTACAGACGTCGGGACCATAAGCTTTTCCAGCACAACTTCCTTGATTGGGATCAGCTTGCACTTGCAGCCGACACTGAGATACGCCCTTACTTTGAGAGGTACAAAGGGCTAGTGGAGTTGATGTCTTACCAGCGGAGTGCCTTCGTGGAGGACTGGGTCCGAGTGTTCTATGCCACACTCTACGTTTCAGAGGGCCGCAGATCCATTGACTTCATGTTCATGGGCCAGCATCACCATCTGACCAGACAATCCTTGGGACAGCTGCTAGGCGTGGATCTCCATGACACATGCCTACATGAGTTGGTGTATGGACAGGTTGACCCACCGAGGAGGCCGCTCACTGGAGGTGTGGCACCACCTTTTGAGGATATTCGGTCACTGTTCGCTCAGCCCTTCTCTCCTGACCAGCCGAGGGTACCTGCTCTACTCACTCCAGCTGCACGCATTGTGCATCTTGCCTTGCGCCACACGCTTCTACCCAGGTCCGGATACCTCGAGGGCTTTACCAGTCTGCAGCAGACCCTCCTGTTCTACGTCATGAATGGGATGGAGTTCGACATCGTGGATATCCTTATATGTGAGATGGAGGACGTCATTACCGATGGAGTTGGGATGATGAGGCAGCTTGTGTTTGGCCACTGGATCAGTCACCTCCTCTACCTGTTGGCTCCAGAGGGGTCAGCCGTGCGTGACAGTCTCACTAACGAGAGCGTCACTAGGTTCGGACACTACCTTGCTCCAGCTCCTGGAGAGCGCCGCCTTGGCCGCCCACTTGAGCGTCAGGTCCGAGCTCGCCTTTCAGAGGAAGACTGGTCAGACCTCGAGAGGGAAGATGAGATCCTAGCACATGCTGAGGCTCAGGGAGGAGATCTGCAGCACATCTGGTCCGAGAGTGACACTAGTGACAGTGTTGAGGAGTACTTCCCACCTCCTCCCTCACCCAGGCAGCACGATGCAGAGGCTGGAGGCTCAGCTGTACCACCTCCTACTCCACCTCCGGTGTCCGAGGCACAGGTCTCTCAACCATCTGAGCTCACTTCTCTACTTCAGCAGATGGTTGAGCAGCAGCGACTGGATCGGCTTGCAGCTGAGCAGGCCAGAGCTGAGCAGGCTACGCGTCTTTTGGAGCTCCAGCAGCAGCAGCAGGAGATGCAGCGTCAGATAGCCCGCGAGAGGCGAGAGGACACTGACAGGCTCACTGGACTGATTGATCAGATGCATCAGCGTTCCCTTGACCAGCAGCAGCAGACGCAGCAGTCTATGATGGGCATCCTGGGGTTAATCACCAACCTCTACACTCAGACCGGGATTGCCCTGCCTTCACAACTTCCGGGTCTAGCTCCAGGTCCGCCTGTCCTGGCACCAGTTTCAGCTCCAGTGCCGACTACGCCGATACCGATGATCAGCATGTCACCACTGCTTGCTCCAGGCGCACCGATTCACTCTCCCCTGCCGGCTTTGACACTCTTCCAGCAGACTCCGACTTCAGTTGTCAGTACCCCGCTAACAGCAGTCCGAACTCAGCAGGCACCGACAGCAGCTCCTACAGCATCGACAGCAGCTCCCGCATCCCTCGTCACCTCCACTCTAGCCTCAGCAGCAGCAGGTAGCAGCTCCGACGACAGCACCCCCGACGGCGACCAGTTCGTCATCGCCCCAAGCGCTCAAGATCCTTAGGCACTCGGCTTCCCTTTTTGGTGTCTTGATGCCAAAGGGGGAGAAGAGTCAGAGGGAGGGATAGCTTAGCCCCAGGGGGAGTCCTAGTGTAGGGGGGTATTTCTCTTGGGAGTTTGGGAGTCTTTTGTAATTTGGGAGATTTGCTACTCTTTTGCTATTCTTTGAGTATTCGCGTGCCACTTAATTCTCTCATGTGTTATTGATCGCTTTTTGAGCCTTCGAGTTTCGTGTGCTATATCTTGTACTTGTTGCATATTCTTTTGAGTATCGTATTCTGAAATTCATTACTGTTATGCTTTACTCGTTGTGTTGTCATCAATCACCAAAAAGGGGGAGATTGAAAGCATCTAGGCCCCCATGAGGTATGGTTTCGGTGATTAATGACAACTGTTGGATATTACTAATGAGTTTGTAGATGCAAGGTCTCTCACATCACTTATCACATTTAATGAACTCTATATGTATATCATCTAGTGCTCATTGGATACAATTGGAGACCCCTAAAAATTATTTTACAAGGTCAATTGATTTTTATGAAGACTAAAAGAAAAAACACATATGTCAAATTTATTCCATCGAAATTGACAGCGCTGAAGACTTGGTCATCATCAGAAGAACATTTCAAACCAATGTCTAAGAGGTCACTCGAACAAATTCCAAAAGAATAACTTAGAACAACTCGAAGCAGACAAAATCAACTCACCGGATCATCCGATGTATCCAGAAAAGACTACATCCGTCGAGTTGGCTCAACAGCAGAAAAAGACCTCAGACTTGAGTACACACCGGATCATCCGATGATGAAGCAAGTGTTACATCGGTCGATCATTCCAGTAAGCAATTTCCCTGGACCAAGTGTAACATCGGACCATTCGATGTACAATTACAACACATCAGTCAATCATTCTAGTAAGCATTATTTCTGGACCATTCTGGATCAAGTGTCACCGGATCATCCGATGATGAGGCAAGTATTACATCGGTCGATCAACGGTCATATCTGACAAAGTGACATCAGCTAATTTGTATTCGACCGATGACAACTGAAGGGAGAACATCGGATCATTCGATGTTTGCAGAACAGTGATGTCAGCCTACTTTTCCAACGGCTATTTCATGGAAGCTAGCTATTTATACCCCTTCAACCAGTCATTTCAAAAAGTCTTGATACCCAGAGCTACTCTACACATTACCAAGCATTCAAGACATTGAGCTACCACTTCTACATCATTTACACCACTTGTACACCAAGAGATAGACTAGAACTTGCTAGAGATGATGCTTGTGTGCTTCCATTCTTGGTGATTGGAGTATCTAGTCTAGTGAGAGCTGTAAGGGAGTGTCTCTTGGTGATTGCATTCACCGTGTAACAGTCGATGATTGTAGAGAGCCTTCCGGAGCTTGCCAAGTCAGTTGTGGAAGCCCGGAGGATCAAACTTGGACAAGGCTTGAGCTCCACCTTGTCGGGGTTGGCGAACAGAGACTTTTAGTGAAGAACCCTGGTCTCAGTGACTTGGGAGTGGCTATACCCTTTGGTGGGTGCCACAACGTAGATGTAGAAAGGTCTTGACGATCTTGCCAAACCACGGGATAAATCTACGTGTCTTCGTGTCTCCTCGGGAGTTTGCACACTCTTTCTTTCCTGTTACACTTATGCATTTCATATACCGCAAAATTACTATTCACTTGAATGCATAGGTTGTTTGCATAGGGAATTGAGCTTTTAGTAGTTAAGTTTTTATTGCTTTAATTTTTGAAAAGAAGCCCAATTCACCCCCCCTCTTGGGCATTCGATCCTTACACCATGCTTCCTTAACAACGTCTATGAAGCCAGGTACCTTTAATCGGAATGTTTCAAACTTGAACTTTGGTGGCCGATGCGGGGTATCTTGTTGGCTCAGGTAGATGGGGCAGTGATCCGAGATCGCAGAAGATAGAGAATGCAGATAAGTATCCTGAAAGAGAACCTCCCAAGCCTCATTACAGAACATTCTATAAAGCTTTATTAGGACTGGGTCCTGCCTTCCATTAGACCAAGTGTACTTCCGACCGCGCATTGGTAATTCCAATAGCTCCAGGTCATCCAGTGTTCTCCTAAACTTCCCCATCATTCTCCGATTTATATTCAGGTTGTTTTTGGCTCTAGCATCACAAATTAAGTTGAAATCCCCTAGACAGATCCAAGCAGTATGTGTTTGAGGCTTTAGACTAACTAGCTCCTCCAAGAATCTCTGTTTGTCTGCTTCAACAGTCGGGCCATAAACAATGGCGAGGAAAAAAGGAGACAAGGTTCCTGTGGTCTTGCAAGTAACGGATAGGCTGAATTCACCCCAAACTGGATTAGCAGTATTGATGTAGTCCGGGTTCCAGGCCAAACCTATCCCTCTGGTACCAGATTAGCAGTATTGATGTAGTCCGGGTTCCAGGCCAAACCTATCCCTCTGGTACCATTGGAGGATAAGCAGAGTGTTTCACAGAGATTTCTGCCAAAGATTTCCATCCTTAGCATTGGGTTTATATCCTGCAGCTTAGTTTCTTGTAGACACGCTATTATCGGATGGTACTGTTGAAGCAAGGTTGAGACCGAGGCGCGTCGGGCCGGAGAATTTAACCCCCGCACATTCCAAGAGATAATTGACATTGGATCACTTATCATTGATAACCGGTTCAACAGCAGCACATACCACACTAGCAAGCCACACTGGAACTAACACTAAACATTAGAACATCTTCCTTACAGCCACACAGTACAGAGTCTGCCTCAGCCTTGAGCCCCAAACACGGCCTGCCTCTGTCTTAACCAACGCGCCTAACATGAAACGAACTAGCTTTGACATTGATTTGATGTAGTGACCACTAGGCACAATGCCAGATGAGACCTCCAGCACCGCCGAGCTTTCCAGACCTGCAAGGGTTTCATTCCCCTTCGTGTTGTCTGCATCAAGATGGAGGGCGGCCCTGATAGCCTCAATAGCTTGCAACAGCACAAGACAGGGGGGTCTTTAACATCTCCAAGTACTTTGCAACAGCTTTGTCTCCAACCGGCTGGCCATCCTCTGCCAGGTCCAATTCTTTTATGAGCCGATGGGTGGCGCGGAGAGAAGTTGGGATAATTGATTTCTTGCCCGCCAGTCGGGCACTCCGGTACACCGGTTCACCAGAAGCAGAGCGCTGGCTGCTATGGCGTTGCACGGCTGCATCAGGAAGAATGGACGGCCGTGGCGGCGGGAACATCTTTGCGAGAAAATCTTGTGCTGCTGGAGATAGCTGTTCTGAGGACACTGCAGAGGACTGGCCTACCAGCAGCCCAAGGCTTCAACCGAGCCCACACTCCCAGGCTCGAGCACAGCATCCGAAGCACAGATCAGCTGCTGGTTCAGCTCCCCAGGCTCAATCGTCTGCACAGGCAGATGAGAAGCAACAGCGGTAGGCAAATCCCCCAGAGGAGCACAACTTCCGGTGACTTGTGATTCAGCTTCTGCTTCGACACCCAAATCATCGAAGGTGGCCGATGTCCTGAGAGGTGTCCCGCATCCTTCATCGGGACGCCAATGCGTGCCGAAAGCGGGACTTGGACATCTTTTATCTTTATAGGCGGCACTTCCTGGTGACGGCTGCGGCCATTTTCTGAACGGCGCCGGCCCTCCCCCTGGCGATCGAAAGGCCTCTGGCGCGGTGACCTTGACCTGCCGCGACCAGGCAGCAGGTCGTAAGCCGGGCAGCCGCAAGCATGCAGATTAAGCCGCCAGTCTCTAATCGGTGGTCGGCCCAGATCGTCATCCGAGTCAGGGTCAGAGAAGTGCCGATGGGCATCTGGGCCCTTGGCAGGGTTCGCCGCCCCCCCCCCCCCCCCCCCCCCCCCCCGGGGCACCCCCAGCAGCAGACGAGGCCCCGAGAACACCCTTTCGACGGATCGAGTTCATGTCCTGTTTTGACGAAGATGGATCGCAAAGTATATAGCCTTGTCGTACCCATGACAGACTAAGGAGTTTACTAATTTGTCACAAGACATAAGCTAGCATTCACCGTTTACAGTATGGTCAGAGAACACACGCACAAAAGAATACTTGATTTGTCACTTCACAGAGCTCAACCGTACACCACAGTAAAACGAAGATGCGACGAGTCTCTCTCATGGTCAGAGTCACACAATAAGAATCAGAAGCACCCACCCTCAGTAGAACAACACACGTCATGCGTGCGCCATACCGTGCCGGCGGCCACCGGTCCTCGCCCTTTGCCGGCGCTCGGAACACGCGCGAAGCACGCACAGCTGCGCCTCCCACACGTCTCTAGCGAACTCGCCGCCCGACACCATCGCTGCCGCCTGCCCGCCCGACCTCCGCCTCAGCTCGGCGTCGTACCGCAGCCTCTGCGCCGGGTCTGAGAGCGTCTCGTAGGCGCGACGCAGCTCGAGGAAGAACTCCGTGCACTCGGCCCGCCGCGACGGCGGGCACACGTCCGGGTGGCACCGCAGCGCCAGCCTCCGGTACGCGCGCTTGATCTCGTCGGCGCCAGTAGCCGGCGAGTGCTCGAGAGACAACACCTTGTAGTAGTTGCTCTTCTTATTAGCCGAGCAGACACTAGCTCTGTCTGCCGTCGCCGCTGTCAGCTTGCCGCGCCTGTTCCGGCCAAACACGGCGGCGTTGCTGATGCTGCCGACGCATCTCGCCATGGGTATGCTGAAAGACTAGAGCACTAATAAGCTAGGTGTCTTTGCGACAAATAAACAGCGATGTACGGTGGCGAGGAGATGTGTACGGATATATATAGAACGCGCCCGGCAGCCTGCTGCCTGCAGGAGCAGGACCGCGACACGATGACGGACGAGGCAAACGAGGCCGGGCCGGCGACGGTACGCGGTTTCGCTCGGCACGCGTGCATGGTTGCTGCCAACGTCGCCGTCGTAGCCGAGCTGCGGCGGCCTGGCTGGTTCGGACCGCTGAAATGGACTTTTCCTGAGATGGAGACGGCAATATTGTGCACGCATAGGTTTTGGGGTAGCATAGCAATAAAAAAATTGGGAGCACCAGCGACGAAGTAACCGTGCAGATGTGCCATTTGTGCCATACAAAAGCGAGCTGGGTTTAAATAGTGCGCTTGCAGGGGCGGTGAAAGCTTGTATCATGGTGATTAACATTGTCACATTTAAGGTTAGTCAAGTGATAGATTGTTATGCAACTGTTTGGTTGACTATCATATCTGTGGCAAGTTACCCTACACATTCTTAGCCATCTAGTCCACACGTCATAGTCTCAATTTTTTTAATTAAATTTGGTATTTTGCCACACTTGTGTTTAAAAATTTGCATTGTTGACCACATTTTTTTGTGACATGTTATATTTAACTAAGTTTAGTTGTGGCAACTATAAAGACCAAATAAATGCATCCTAAAATAAGTAGCGGCCACGTATGGGAAAAGTTTTCTCTAGCAAGCTTCGGGTATACTAATTTTATTTCCAAGGCAACAAAAAGAACGCCATGAGACACACATACCAGCAATACCACTCACCGTGATTGTGAAAGATGGAACTCGAAACCCCCCACAACGGTCTGGCGGCCGCGCCGGTGACACCGCCGCCCGCTCCAACCCTGGAGATTTTGAATCCCACCATCGTCGAACCTAGCGAGGTCAGAGAGAAGAGCCCAAGTGCAACACCCACCTCATCGCAAACTAACACCACGCCCACCCATGTGAGCCCCACTGCGAGTGACTACCGGAGTGAAGATCGGATCTCCTTCCTGTCTGAAGAGCAGGTAATTTGGGAGTCGGAGGCGGAATCGGAAGACAAATCAGACCACCATCCCGGGGAGCAGTCGGATCCGAAGAGAGGGGCCACCATCGTGCCTTGCCCCCTGCCTCTAGAGGGTATGCCAGAGGACCACGGAGGCCACACAGCCCCAAGCCTGACAATGGAGGCAGACTTGCGTCGGGAGGCTCCGTCGGGGAACCCGCCAGACCTTCCGTGGAAGGTGTCGCGAGGGTGCCTGAAGGTGCCAGCAGAATCTCTGCGAGCAACAGTGCTGAGCCGCCCAGGGTCTTCCCTAAGATCAGGAAAAGGAGATCTTCAGCACAATCCGAGTACAACGCAAATACACCGCAAACTTGAAGCAGTCAGCAGCCGTGAACAAGGAAGATTTGGACTGGGCATAAAGAGGCCCTATCATTCCTACCGAGATGCACTGGTCAAGGGTGAGTTCTACAGACACCAATGGTACCCCGAGTAGCTAAACTTTGAGCAAAGGTGCCCATACGAGAATCCGGCAGACCATCGACGGGACAGCTCAAGGGCGCGGGACTTGGCTCCGCCGCGCCCGTACCCAGCCGATGTGATGACTCACGTGCACGGGGCTCAAGTCCTGCTTCACCGGATGTAGGCTGGCAGCTCGTGCAAAGGAGGCTGGCAGCTTGTGAAGTGTCCACTCCCCTCCGGGTTCTTAAAATTCATCCTCTACAACAAATTATTGGAAGCTTGCACGAACGAGTCACGCGGTCCAGGTTTTGCGATCCAAACTCTCATGTCCATTCTGCTTTTGTTGTTTCTTTTGAACCCAAAGATATATCACACGCACTCACTAATGAATCTTGGATTATTGCCATGCAAGAAGAGTTAGAAAATTTTGAAATAAATAATGTTTGGAAACTTGTACCTCCACCTCAAGATCACACTTTAATTGGAACTAAATGGGTGTTTAAAAATAAACAAAGTGAGGATGGGGTTGTGGTTAGGAATAAGGCTAGGTTGGTTGCTTAAGGTTTCACTCAAGTTGAAGGTCTAGATTTTGATGAAACTTTTGCTCCTGTTGCTAGATTAGAAGCCATAAGAATTTTGTTAGCTTTTGTTGCATCTAAAGGTTTTAACCTGTATCAAATGGATGTTAAAAGTGTTTTTCTTAATGGCTACATAGATGAGGAGGTTTATGTCAAACAACCACCGGGTTTTGAAAATCCAGATTTTCCTAATCATGTTTACAAACTGTCCAAAGCCTTGTACGGTCTCAAACAAACCCCTAGAGCATGGTATGATAGGTTAAAAACATTCTTACTTGAAAAGGGGTTTACCATGGGCAAGGTTGATAAAACTCTTTTTGTGCTTAAGCATGGCAATGACTCATTATTCGTTCAAGTGTATGTGGATGATATTATCTTTGGTTGTGCTTCTCATGATCTTGTGTCTAAGTTTTCAGCTATGATGAGTTCAAAATTTGAGATGAGTATGATGGGCAAACTCACGTACTTTTTGAGGCTGCAAATCAAGCAAACCAAGGAGGGTACCTTTGTGCATCAAATGAAGTATACAAAAGACCTCCTAAGGCGCTTCAACATGGACAAAAGCAAGCATCTTCGGACACCAATGAGAACAGCAACAACACTTGAACTTGATGAAGATGGTAAACCTGTGGATCAAAAAGAATATTGAAGCATGATCGGATCACTTTTGTACCTCACGACATCAAGACCGGACATACAATTCAGCGTATGTCTTTGTGCACGTTTTCAAGCCTCCCCACGTGTTTCACATCGTCAAGCCGTCAAAAGGATTCTCAGGTACTTACATAAAACTCAAGAATTTGGCATTTTTCTTTCTTCTTCCTCAACCGTTACTTTGAAAGTTTTTTCGGATGCTGATTTGGGGGCTGTAGGATTGATAGGAAAAGTACTTCGGGTGCTTGTCGTTTTCTTGGTAATTCACTTGTTGATTGGTGCTCTAGAAAACAAAGTTCCGTTGCACAATCCACCGCTGAATCTGAATATGTAGCTACTACTAGCACTTGTTCACAAATTCTTTTGATTGTTCAAACACTTAGGACTATGGGGTTGATCTAGATAGTGTTCTACTGCTTTGTGATAACACTAGTTCTATTTGCATTGATAAAAACCCTGTGCAATATTCTAGAACTAAGCACATTGATATTAGGTATCACTTTCTCTGTGATAATGTTGAAAAAGGAAACATTGTGCTTCACCATGTAGATACCAAACAACAATTGGCTGACATTTTTACAAAACCTTTGGATTTCACTCGTTTTTGTTATATTCGTTGTGAAATAGGGGTTATGCATCCTCATGGCTTAAATTATGGGGGAGTTTTGAAGCTTGGGAAGTCTATGTGTGAATCTGAACTAAAATAATATGAGCATAGTATTTCATATATATATGACTTTGTGATTCTTTTTACATGCTGAAAGTTCTTACTACATTACTCATGTTATACATTTTGTAGTTTTTGCCATGACTAATAATTGGAATAATTACTTCTACTAAATCTGGTCATGATCAAACTTTCTCGCTGTTTTGAACTTGTTGCATGCTCACAAGTACTTTTAATCATTAAGAATTAAACAAGTAATCAACTCACATGTTGAGTTTTTATGAACAAATATAAATTTAGAAAAGACCAAGAGAATATGCATGCATCGCACTTCTTCTTTTGAGATGGCTTATCATTGCACTTAGATATGAACTTGGAAGAAGTTGTGTATGACTAAAATCATGTCCTTAAGCTTCTGATTGTCAAATGACATAGGCTTGTCTTGGTTGGTTAGAATAAGGCAGATGCGGTATATAATCTCTTACAAATGTCATATGTTAAAAGTTTGTGCTTTAAATAATAAAATGCAGCAACAAGTGTCATGCTTTTGAGTTTCGAAATAGTTAAGTTTGTGAGATCATGACTTGTTTAAATTGAAAATTATATTTGATCTCTAGCATGGCTTACACTACTTTATGTATGTCATTGATGTGATAGTGTAAGTTACTTGATAGTATGACTTGGATTAGCTTTGTTTATATGCATATGTTATAATATGCTCATAACATTTGAAATTTCTCTTTTGAACCTTGCTGAATACATTGTCAAAGGGGGGGGGGGAGATAATATGTGAATTTTTAACATTTTTAAAAATAAGTACGCAAGCACGATTCTTCTCAAGGGGAGACATTGTTTTCAAAACTTTTAATGTGAATAAGCCAATGCTCGGATTTTAAGTGGTGTTGCCAATGCATTCATCAAGGGGAAGATTGTGAGACCTATGTGTGCTGAATACATTGGCTTTGATGATAAAAGTTCTGAAATTATGCTAAAGCACTTTTTTTATCAAAGTCCGACTCTAGCTTCGAGCTTCTGCAAGGTCCGACAATAGATCTGACTTGCTTCAAGGTTCGACATGTTTTTTAGTAGCTCCAGTGAGCTTTGTCTTTAGCTTCGGCATGTCTTTGATAGCTCTGGCATATCTTTATTAAGCTCCGATATGTTTGACATGTTTTTGGGTAGCTCCGGTGAGCTTTGTCTTTAACTCCGATATGTTTTTCTAGCTCCGACTTTTGGGTTGACTAGTTCTGACTAGTTTTGGTTAGCTCCAACGCTAGGTACGACTAGCTTTGGTAAGCTCCGGCGCTAGGTACGACTAGCTTTGGTAAGCTCCGGTGCTAGATCCTGCTAGCTTTGGTAAGCTCCGGCTCAAGGTACGGTTAGTTTTGGCAAGGTCCGGAGCTAGTTTGCGATGGTTCTGTTTTTACTTTGACTTGATTCGAACTTGCTTTACATCTATGAAAAGTTTGCTTAGTATTCTTTTACTAAGTTTTTGGTGTGTTTTGGTTGATATGGCTAATATCGTTTTGCTATGCTTTGCAACATGCTTGTGTGAGGTGCTCACGTAAGGTGTTGTGTTCGGAACTAACCTGAGTCAAGTCGCGGACTTGGGCTCGTACGGATTGGTTATTTGTTCATGTGTAGGTGTTGCTTGAGTTCAAGACATGGCTGGTGACGGGATCCATTGAACTAGTCTTAGGGAGAAGATGAGGTTCAACAACCAAGTTCAGGAGGAATTGTGGTTGAGTTGATCGGGAGGTCGCGCAACATGTATGAATCAAGAACAATGCATATGAAGGTATCGTGGACATCATTGGAAGATGTTTGCACGTATGCAAGGAGTGCATGTACGTGGCTACATGGTTCCGAGGCGTGATGAAGAGATGTGGACATAAAAAATTAGTCAAAAAGGTCCAACCGACTAGGTTATGGACTCAAACAGCGGCTGAGTCGTGTTTGACTCAAATATGGAAAGATTTGAGTTGGTTATGATAGGATTTCGTATGGGTCACAAATTTGAGTTATTTTAGAAATGTGGGATACGTTCCTAAGGTGTTTGGAAGTCTTAATATTGCTTCTATCTGCGTATAGAAGAGTCCTAAGCAGTTATGGAAAGTTACGATTCGTGATTTGAGTAGGAGTAGAGTCCTAGTTGAGATTGGGTTGGCCTAAGGGCTGGTTATATAAGCAAGGGAGGTCAGAGCTCGTGGGTGATGACTTTGGGGTTGTTCCTCTTGTATTCTGTTGAATAAAGATCGTAGTTTAAAGGAACTTTTGTGCCTTGTTCATCCGACTTGTAGCAGACAAGTTTTCTCGTCGAGTTTTGTGCACAACAATACCATTCTTTGGTGGTTTTATCATAACTCGAGTTTTACATATCCAATTGATGTGATTCTTTTTAGGTTGTCTTTACAACTTGATTATCTATCATCTGTTAAAATTGCACGGTCATTGGATATGTGGTTTCTGATCTACACGAGTTTCTTTGCAGTATTCCAGAACTGTTTTTCTCGGGTAGGACAGATTGACCTTTGTTCGATCTTTCGATCGTAACTTGAGTTTCTCTTGATGGATTTGAGTGATTCTTGTTGTGTCATCTTCGCGACTTGATTATCTCTGATATCTATCATTTTTTCACGGTGAAACACATTTAGATTTGTCTCACACACGATTTCTTTAACATGTCATTTTTCTGCTGAGGGATTTTCATTGCTTCTGCCGAAAAAGTTTTAAAATCTACCATTCACCCCCTCTGGTAGCTTTTCACGTGCTCTTCGATCCTGCAATATCTACCATCCAGAGTGCATTTATTAAACGGTGTTGCATACATGATAGCTTCATATTTGTGCAAGGATTGGTTAAAGAATTGCACAGGAAGAGGAGGTCGGCTCTATTTCTGAAATTAGACATAGAGAAAGCTTTTGATTCAGTGCGTTGGGGATATCTCCTGGAACTTTTGGAAAAACTTGGCTTCAGTCCCAAATGGAGAGAATGGATGTCCATCTTGCTATCGACATGCTCATCTAGAGTTCTACTGAACGGCGGCCTAGGGCAAGCGATTAACCACATGAGGGGTCTCAGGCAGGGTGACCCATTATCGCCATTGCTATTTACTATATCCATGGACCCTCTGCAAAGGATCCTCCAGCTAGCCACAGAGCAAAATATCTTGACAAAGGTGAGCTCTAGGGTATACAAAGTGCGAGTGTCCATGTATGCGGATGATGTGGTGATCTTCTTAAACCCCACCGCTGAAGAACTGAATTCCCTAAAAGAAATACTACAGCTTTTCGGGGAAGTAACGGGAATGAAGATCAACTTAACCAAGACGGACATGTACAAAATCAGATGTGACCACATTGATACAGGGGAACTCACAAGGGCTTCCGGCCAACGTGAAGGACTTCCATTGCAAATACTTAGGCCTACCCTTGCACACATCAAGACTTCGCCGGGTTCACTTTCAACCATTGATTGATAAAATTGGTTCCAAACTCGCAACCTAGAGAGGGAATTTTTTAACTAAAGCAGGACGAGTAACCCTCACAAAAGCGGTTTTTACATCAACGGTCACACACCATGCGTTGACACTCAGCTTGCCAAAATGGTTAATCAAGAAGATTGACAGAATCAGGAGAGGGTTCATATGGACGGGGGCATAGATTGAACAAAACACAGGAGGGCGCTGCTTGGTCAGCTGGGGCACAATGTGCAAACTGAGGAATTTAGGTGGATTGGGCTTGCTGGACCTGCACAAACATGGCATAGCACTGCGATTGAGATGGCTATGGCTACAGTTCACCGAGTTATACAAGTCTTGGTCCGGAATAGAAATAGCATGCTCCGAAACGGAGCGAGCTATGTTCTCATCTTACACAAAAATTGACATCAGAGACGGACAACTAGCTCTTTTTTTTGGGGGGGGGGGGGGGGGGCGATGGCTGGAACAATACCCTTTGAAGGAATTGTTCCCACTTCTGTATCAAGCAACAGCACATAAAAATAGAGTGGTAGCCAAAGAGCTACAAAATAATAATTGCATTAAATCGCTGCAGAGGATAACAATAGTTGATCAGTTAAACTAGTACGTGGAGCTTTGGAGCTCCTCCATGCAGTGTCCTTAAGTCAGAGAAGAGACAAGCAAGCAACTGGCAAGGGACTGCAAATAGGCTGTTTACATCAAGTTCGGCCTATAAAATCCAGTTCCAAGGTGCACATGTTAATTTACAAGCTCAAGCCTTATGGAGAGCACAAAGCAGAGCCAAGGTGTTATGGTTTGCATGGATAGCGCTTCATCAGCGACTTCAAACTGCAGACAACTTAGAAAAGAAGGGTTGCGATAATAATGTTGTGTGCCGTTATGCCTGGACGAGGTGGAATTTGTCCCCCATCTACTCACTCGGTGCTGCTTTGCTAAGAACACAGTGGAAACTGCACTGACTTGGGTGCAAGGAACAAGTTGGCAAAGACGGGATACACGCACCATTCAAGAATGGATTGGAAAGGCAATAGACGCAGGAGAGAGGCTGCGAGAAGACTAGATATTATTTTTTATCAATGGTGGAACATCTGAAAAGAGAGGAACAGAAGGATTTTTCAAGAAAAAACTGAGACACGAGTTGCAATGCTTGCGAAGGAGAAATTGATAACTTCAAATTTGCAATGAACAACCTGCCGCTTGGGCTTCGTGACTGAAGATCATGATCGGCTACCTCCTTGTCAGCCCTGATGGAACCTCCCTATCATCATACCTGTAGCTTATTCTCTCTGTTTTTTTCCTTTTTTTGTTTCCTTTTGCTGATGCAGCATAGGCTTATCAGTTGTTTGTAATGCCTAGCAGTCGGGACTGTGATTTCCAGTACTCTTATGCCTGCTATAATGAATTGGCAGAACACCTGCTTTATTCCGTCAAAAACAAAAAGAACGCCATGAATACTAATTACCTGTGTACATAAACTGAGTTTTCATTGTAACATATGGCACTTTTACCTAGTCAGACAATAAGTCAGTATGCATTGGATCTAATGTGTACACATCGGAGAACCGAGAATTGATGTGTGTATACGAGTTCCATTTTACACCCGTGAAAGTTGTGGGTCTGGGTGGGTATTTTATTAAGCACTGGTTTTGTACTAAACCCGCTCCACTGTCTTCCTTAATTGATCGTGGGTTGTGGTGCAACAAGATATTTGAACTGAACTCTGCCACCATGTGAACGGCTCAGGCACGAGTGACTGGATATATTTGCGAAGTGGTATATCTAAGTGAACTCAACGTATAATCGTTTCTGCTTCTCCAACATCTAAACTTGATTTACACGCTTGACGTGCTGGATTCATCTTGCGCTGATGTCCCACCATCCGTGCTTAAGCTTGAGGTAGCTACTGTCACAGCCAGCGAAGAGAAATATCGTGCCAAAACTGCACGCCTTCGTAGACCAGGCGCCGCCGTGGGTGTTAGGTGATCTGTTTCGTGAAGCTTTACTAGGAAATAAGTTGGGCTAAACCCAAAATAGATGGGCTAGCTTTTTTAACGGACTGGTTTGGATGGACCCATATACAATAATTGCTAGCAGTATACAGTATTGGGTCGTTGGGTTGGATCTGCCATGATGGGCCTGTTCATTTCTGTCTCTACCACCTCTGCCTCCGCTCAACGCCATCTTGGGCCTAGGGGGTAACTTGTCCTATTTGTTTTCGAGTTGTAGATTGCGAGGCATTACTAGTCATTCGAATGCCGGACAGTTACAATACAGGGTCCACATGCCAGTGACAGGTAATATGCATGGACCGACATATGGATAGAGGATCCCTCTCTCAGCTGACTCCAATGCATTATGCATATGGAGACGTATCAGTGGAATAGATAATCAGAGAGTACCAAACGGTCTCTAACCGGTTACCAAGCGTAACTACCGTATTTTCCTATCGTAGGTGTCGGTACCCTGCGTACCGGATACCCTTTGAGACTATAAAGAGCTCAAAGGAACTTCACCTGTCTGAGTTGAAGACCTCCGAAGGCCCCACGTGTCATACGGAGCCGAACCTGCCTTTCTTCTATGGTTAGTCCTAATGTCGTCACGTGTATCGCTAAACCGAAGCTACATTCCCTACACGGGAAAGCTTCGGACTAGATACCTGTGTAGCATCCTCGGACCTAACCCCCGACAGAGTGAAGCTCCGGTGCCGACACGTGTACAACAGCACTGAACCTACCTGTCCAAGACGGTAAGCTCCGGAGCTGCCACGCATCCAACCGCCAGACGTTCAACTTCAACAAGCAGACTGGTGGACCCCCAACGGCTCGGACCTTCAAGGGACAATTAAAGACTTCAAGACCCGATTAAGTGTCATTAATGCTATCCTAATGACACACAATCGGAGGGCTCTTAATACCAGTAACGCCACTGTCAAGGCGCGTTACCACTATTAAAGGTAATTAAGCTCATTAATTGTGTATTAAGCATCAGTAACCGCCAGAGCCACATGTCGGGTCAGACTAACGATGTAACGACCAGTCCTTGTACTATAAAAGGACTGACTGAGTGATACAAGGAAGGGACTTGGACACTCTACTCTCACACACAAGTGCTCAGACGCTCAATACAACAACAACACATACCCGTGGAGTAGGGTATTGTGCTCAGGCGGCCCGAACCACGTAAATCCCCGTGTCAACTTGCCAACGTGTTCTGAATCTCTACGCGCCCACTATCGAACTACAAACTCCACGAGCTACTAATGGTAGTACCGGGAGAATTGCCGGAATCACACTCCGACAGCTGGCGCGCCAGGTAGGGGCGCCCGAGATTCACACATGGTGAACTCTGCTACTGGATCATCCAATAGTAACCATGTTGTGCAACCCGCTGGAGTCAATCCCTCCAACATGCAGCAACCAACAGGTGTCGTGGATCTAGCAGGAGTCATGCCACCGCCGCCACCATCCGCACCGGCGAATCAAGCTGGACGGCGAGATGGGGCGTCCGCGTCGGTCACTGCATCAGCGAACAATAACTCAGAACATGAGCTCCATGCTGCGCGTGATCTTCTCCAACGTCCACCGCCTCCAAGAGCATCCGAGGGTGCAATTGAGCAGTGGAGAGCTGATGTGGAACATTTGGTTGCAGCAGCAGCCGATCGCATCAGCAACCAAGGTCCTCCCCCCTTGGGGCGGGCCCCATCGCAACATCGGACCGTGTCGGGTAGACTTGGTCCACACGCTTCACAACACAGGAGGCGTGCTGCATCTTAGCAGGCGACATCGCTGCCTTCTGGGGCGCGACGTACCCACACGGTAACTAGGCTTTGGACTCACGACCTCCGGGCGGAGATCGATCGCCGTTACCGTCAACAGGACGGTCGCGTCCACATCAAGTGCGCTCGCGAAAGGCGAGAAGTTCGGGACAGTCCTGCTCCTGAGGGAGTAGAAGGAGGCTGTTCTGCCCTGGCCATGAACCTACGCATGGTCAGATGGCCGCTGAAGTTCCGGCCTCACCTGCTAGAGAAATTTAACGGGACTGTCAATCCCGCCGAATTTTTCCAAATCTACTCCACTCCAATCCTCGTGGCTGGAGGCAACGAGGTCGTGATGGCCAACTATTTCCCTGTGGCTTTAACTGGGATCGCCAGGTCTTGGTTCATGAGCCTTCCACCTGACTCCATCAACAGTTGGGTGGAGCTGTGCCAACAGTTCACAGCCAACTTCGGGAGTTCATATACCCGACTAGGCACGGAACTGGACCTTTTTGCTTTCAAGCAGAAGGGGGGAGAGTCCCTGCGATCCTTCATCTAGAGGTTCTCCCAGGTACGAAACACCATTCCTTCTATCTCAAGCACTTCTGTTATTGTGGCATTCAGACAGGGCGTGCGAGACAAGAAGATACTGGAGAAGCTGGCGACCAAGGAAGTTACCAGCGTTACAAAACTCTTCAGCTTGGCAGACAAGTGTGCCAAAGTTGCGGTGGGTCGTGAAATGCACTCCCAACCACCTCCGGGGGACAACAAAAAGTCCTCCAAGGGTGAAGCCGCTACCTCTGGGAGTGACAAGAAGAAGAAAAAGTCCAACGGCAAGAAGAAGTCATCGGTCGGCGCACCTACTGTTGCAGCTGCTGCAGCTCCGGGTGGCCGGGGGCCACGCCCCGAGAAACGACCTCGACCATCGTCTGAAGACGGTGGCAGCTCCAAGATGTGGTGTCCCATACACAAGAGGAACAACCACAACCTGGAAGGCTGTCGAAAGGTCCAGAACCTCGCCGAGCGCTATAACAAGCGCCGGGAAGAAGCTCCTTTCCGTCAAAGGGAAGGAAAACAAAAAGTCGATGTAGCTCCGGTTGAAGAGGAGTTAGGCTTTGAGGACCCTAAAAAGTTCTTGAAGGCTATTTACACCTGCATCGACGACGACTCCAACGTCTCCACACAACGAGCATCGGAAGACCATGAAAACCATCTTTGGTGGTTCGTGGGACATCACCTCCCGCCATGTCATCAAGAAAATGCGGCGGGACATGGCCTCTATAGCTCCCATCGCCAGGGCGGAGCCTCACCGGAAGTGGATGGACACTGTCATCACCTTCGATGCTTCGGACTGCCCTCGGAACATGATCGGAGCTGGCCAACTCCTATTGATGGTATCTCCGACCATCAACAACATCCAACTCCACCATGTAATGGTGGACAGAGATTGAGGGCTGAACCTCATAAGCTTCGAGGCCTTCGTCAAGCTTTAGCTCCGACCTTCGGATCTTCGCCCCTCTCGGCCTTTCTCCGAAGTAGGTCTGGGGGCCATTACTCCACTTGGTGCTATTACTCTCCCAGTGACCTTCGGGACCCGGGAGAATTACCGCACTGAGAAGTTGATCTTCGACGTAGCACAGATCAACTTACCATTCAACGCCATCTTGGGCAGGCCAACCTTGTACAAATTCATGGATGCTGCTCATTATGGCTACTTGGTGTTAAAGATGCCAACACCAGCAGGTGTTCTCTGGATCTGCGGAGATCGCACCATCGGGGTTACTGTTCTGGAAGAACTTCATGCACTTGATACAGCGCAGGAGGAAGAATCCGGAAAGGAACAAGCTCCGAAACCCCCGAGCATTCGTCATGAAGGATCAACCTCTGCACCTCGTGTGCAACCAAGCGGCGACACCGACATTCCCGTCAAAGTCGTCCAAACTAGTTCCAATGCTGCTCAGACCACCCATATATCGGGAGGTCTGAATGACAAATAGGAACTCGCGCTCATCACTTTTCTCCAGGCTAATGTCGACGTGTTCGCCTGGCAACCGTCACAAATTCCTAGGATCCCTAGGGAAGTGATTGAGCACAATCTGAAGATTTATCCCGACGCACGGCCTGTACACCAGAAGCCTCAGAAGCAATCAGTAGAGCGACAAAACTTCATACGTCAAGAAGTGAAGAAGTTGCTCGAAGCTGGATTCATCCGAGAAGTCTTCCACCCAAAATGGCTGACAAACCCAATCGTTGTACCTAAGGCCGGTGGGAAGCTTCGAATGTGTATCGACTACACTACACTGAATAAGGCGTGTCCAAAGGATCCATTCCCACTACCTAGAATAGATCAGATAGTGGATTCCACCTCTGGGTGTGAATTACTGAGTTTCCTAGACGCATATTCTGGATATCATCAAATCGGAATGTCTAGGGAAGATGAAGAGCATACTTCCTTCATCACAGTAGATGGATTATATTGTTACACTGCCATGCCATTCGGTCTCAAAAATGTTGCTTTAACGTTTGTACGAGCTATGTACAAAACTTTTGGAGAGCTCATCAGAGATGTAGTGGAAGTGTACGTCGATGACATCGTCGTCAAGATCAAGAACAAGGAGGAGTCATTCCTTGACACCTTGCAAGCTGTCTTCGACAAGTTGCGAATCACACGCACGAAGCTGAACCCAGACAAGTGTGTCTTCGGGGTTAGCTCCGGAAAGCTTCTTGGATTCTTGGTGAACTACCAAGGAATAGAAGCAAATCCGGTGAAGATTAAAGCTATTGAAGACATGCGACCACCAGCCCGCATCAAGGACGTCCAGAAGTTGACAGGATGTCTAGCTGCCCTCAGCCGGTTCATCTCAAGACTGGCAGAATGGGTGCTACCTTTCTTCAATTATTGAGGAATTCCAGACCATTCAAATGGTCTAAAAAAGAAAAAAAGGCTTTCCAAGAGCTAAAGCAGCTCCTCACCACTCTACCAACTTTGGTAGCTCCGAATCCTGGTGAGCCACTTCTACTTTACATTTCTACAACTGACGAAGTTTTCAGCATGGTCTTGGTTGTGGAAAGACCAGAACCATTTCCAGTTCAGGAAGCCAGACCCCTCCAGGAGGGTCCGGAGCTACCTGAAGGTGAGTCTGGGTCCCAGCTCCCAGACCCGGATCCTCAAGGCGAGACACCGGGGATCAACCTCCTTCAAATGTAGGGGTTGCTATTGCTGAACAAGAAGATCCGTACCCCTCTGGGAAGGTCCGGGTCACTTCAGAAGAAACTCCGAGTTCTTCAAGCAAGAACTTGGATGTCCCCGAACAAGGTTCGGACCCCTTCGGGGGGGGGGGGGGGGGTCCAGGTTGATGAGGAGGAAGCTCTGGGCCCCTTCGGGAGGGTGCGGACAGTCCAATGCCCAGTGTACTTCATCAGTGAAGTACTTCATGATGCCAAGACTTGGTACCTAGAGGTGCATAAGCTGCTCTACGCAGTTCTTATTGCCTCTAGGAAGCTTCGACACTACTTCCAAGCTCACAGATTTCAGTGGTAACCTCTTATCCACTGTGCGCAGTCTTGCATAACCCCAATTCTACTGGGAACATTGCAAGGTGGGCAGCAGAATTGGCCGAATTCGATCTTGAATTCGTCCCAAGACAAGCAATCAAGAGTCAAGCATTGGCGGACTTCGTGGCGTAATGGACCCCCTATCCATCAAATCCTGGGAGCCCCAGTGAGCAGAAGCCGGAACCTAAGGTTCCGGTCTTCACTGAGCCTCACTGGACTCTCTACTTCGACGGCTCCATGCAGAAGCAGGGGGCTGGAGCTGGAGTGTGACACCCGGTTCCGAAAAAATGAACCAAGTGAACGCATATGTGTGCCCAGGATGTTCAACACACATACACGAGTGAATTCACAAAAGAGTATACAAGAAATTACCACAGAACAAGATTAATTAACCAAATGTTATTACACAAACCATATTATCCTCGAATACAAACTCTAATGAATATCGATGACAAGTTGAACTAATGCAGCGGAAATAAACTCAATAAGCAAACTAAACAGCTAGGCAGCATAAGCGATAGGGTATAGCACAACTCCAATCAACACCACAGGAAAGCTGACGGTAGACACGGCCTAGAACTACGCATTATCATCATTAAACTTCCAATCCTGACCTGCAACTGTTGGGGGGATTGCAAGAGTGAGTACATGTCGTACTCAGCAAGTGTGGAAAGTATGACATGTGACTGATTCAAATGACGAATATAACAATGGTAAGTGCTGAAAAGTACATTAAAACGTTTGAAAAGTAATATATTACATGTATGTGAAATAAACCCATCATAAATCATATATTCATCATAATACCAATCCATATCCATTACCATCATCAATAATTCCAGATTTCACCATTTGCCAATAACCATATTCAATACCAGAAATTAATCCATAACCAGCCATAACCATTATCAAACCATAACTATCCCAAATACCATTCCAATATCAAGTTCCTTCTAATCATGTGAGGGTCCAGGTTGCTCATAACCGGGAGCACGACTATCATGATAGTTTTAGACACACTCTGCAGAGGTTGTACCGCTTTACCCACGTGTTTGTGATTTCATCACCTTTCAATGACTAGAACCTCTATTATGCCGTCTCACACTTCCGTCGGTGTGTGGCCAAGAGATCACAAAATAGCCTTTACAAAGGGATTACTAGACTATTTAGACACCACTGAGGTTTCACCGGTGGCGATGTCTCCAACTGAGCACATCTTCAACCAAGGGCCCCCTCTTGAGCCATTCGGATCCCAGGATAGTCCCACCAATCATCAACAAACCCAATCCGACTACCCCTTCCCCGAGCATCCTTAATGGTCCAAATAGCACTAGCAAAGCCCTAATTAATCAGCTACGCCGCACCCATACTTGGCCTCGTGGTGGCACTGTAAATCCTGGATGGTCGCTCCACGAACCGGTCCTTAGATCTAAAGCAAGCAAAACCACCATAACATCCAACCCATCCACATACCAGGCTTGCTTAGATCACCCATTACCATATCATATTAACCAGTTCATGTTAACCATAATCTCGTCCATGCATAATTAAATTGAGTGGTATAGTTGTTTTCCCATCCCAGTTGATTAACCGAAGCAAAAAGGTAAAAATCCCATCCTGACTCTCTACCATATATTCCAGGTGACAAGGGTGGTTAAACAAAGCTAGTAAACATCCTACCATAGAATTTCCCATCAAATTGACACAAGCATGCAGTTTTGCAAACAAAACATTTACTATCAAAACAGGATCAATATGCTTCAAGGACACTTGCCTTGCTCTTGCTGTTGATTAGGGTCAAAGCCTTCAAACTCTTGGTGTTGTAGATCCTCCGCGGCACTATCTAGCGCAAATCCGTCTAATCCACACAATAAACATACAAGATAAAAACACAATCAAAGAGTGCACATACATTACTCAATATGACATGACATGCATGATTAATGCAAATGCAAGGTAGAACTCGTTAATGGGTTGCTTTTAATGATCACTAGCTAGTTCTAATAGCTTTTAACAAGTTTATACAGGTTTGAAGTTGATTAGATCAAATTTTAGAATTAATTCAACACAATTTAACCAGGAAAATCGGACTAGTCTGCAGAAGGCCGGACTAGTCCGCACTTCGCAGAACTAGCAAACTAGGGTTTTCTAGATCGGCGTAAATTTGGAGATTAGGGGTTGAATTCTCGTAAGAAAAGGGAAATAGAAGGTATACCAGGTGTTTAGAACTCTAATGAACCAAGAATCTTGGAGGCAACACTTGGATCTTGATGATCTAGGGTTGGTGATGAACTTGGAGAAGAATTGGTGATGAAGAACGAAAGCTTGATGGAGATCTTGATCCTCCTTCGTTTCCTCCTCTTGTTCTTCTTGCTTGGAATCTTCTCCTCCCTCCTTGATGGTGGCTCTCCACGAACTAGGGTTTGGGTGGGGTGGAAAAGTGGCAAATAGATGTCAAGCCAAGGAGTGGGGCTGTTTATATAGAGGTGGAGGCTAGGGTTAGATGGATTTCGAGTTTGAGATGAATAGAGGCCGGTTAAGAGTCCCACGTGGGCTCTAAAAGAGTTAGGCACGACGTCCCTAGGCCCACTTAACGTGAACCCCAAGAAACAAGTCGTAAAACAAAAGATCAACTCAGATCGTGAAATATCGGACAAGTCCAAAAATGTCCAGAGAGAAAATCGGACTAGTCTGGACTAAAATCGGACAAGTCCGACTTTAGTCAGAGAGGAAAACGGACAAGTCCGTTGGAACACCGGACTAGTCCAGAAAAGTCCAGGGACTTAGCAAATTTTTAAGGATTCTTGGAATATCGGACTAGTACGCACAAAATCGGACAAGTTCGAAAGTTCCAGAGGCAAAATCGGACTAGCCCGCAGCAAAAATAAACAAGTCCGTTTTTTGTCAGAGAGAAATCAGACTATTCCTCACTAAAATCGGACCAGTCCGCACTTTTCAGCATTTTAAGTGCGGTTTTGTTCCAAATTAATTTTAAATGTTCCAAATCAATTTTAAACTCATTCCTCTTTATGTGGGTTAGTGTTAAACATGTTAATGAATGTATGTAGGGCATGATGCATGAAAATGAGGGTGTTACAAACCTACCCCCCTTAAAATGAATCTCGCCCTCGAGATTCGATGCGGAAGAGAAGAGATAGGGGAATTCCTTCTTGAGATCATCCTCCAATTCCCATGTTGCTTCTTTTTCTGTGTGGTGCTTCCATTAAACTTTACACCATCGAATCACCTTGTTCCTTGTTACTCTCTCATTGGTTTCCTAGATTTTGACTGGTTGCTCGGCATAAGTCAAATCTTCCTCTAGTTCCAATCCTTCTATTGGCACTTGTTCTTCCGGTACTCTCAAGCACTTTTTGAGCTGGGAGACATGAAAGACATCATGAACATCTGAAAGATGATTTGGCATCTCCAACTTATACGCTACTTCTCCTCTTTTGTCCAAAATCTTGAATGGTCCAATGTATCGAGGTGCTAGCTTGCCTCTTATGTTAAATCTCTTATGACCTCTCATTGGTGACACCTTAAGATAAACGTAGTCTCCTTTTTCAAAGGCTAATTTCCTTCTCCTATTGTACGCATAGCCTTTTTGCCTTGATTGGGTAGCCCTCAAGTTTTCATGAATTATTTGGACTTGTTTTTCGGCTTCTTGCAACACATCCAGACCAAATACTTGAGTTTCTCCTACCTCATTCCAGAATAAAGGTGTCCTACACTTCCTTCCATAAAGCGCTTCATATGGTGACATTTTCAAGCTTGCTTAGTGACTATTGTTGTATGAAAATTCTGCATATGGCAAGCTCTTGTCCCAACTTTTCCCATGCTTCAAAGCACAAGCTCTTAACATGTCCTCTAAAATCTGATTGGTCCTCTCGCTTTGTCCATCCGTTTGAGGGTGATATGCCGAACTAAAATTCAACCTTGTTCCCAATGCTTCATGCAATTTTTGCCAAAACCTAGAGGTAAATTGAGAACCTCTATCCGACACTATCCTCTTTGGAACTCCATGCAAACTTACTATTCTTCCCATATACAGTTCCGCCAATCTCTCTCCATTATAGGTGGTCTTGACGGGAATAAAGTGGGCTGACTTAGTTAACGGCCACAATTACCCAAATTGAGTCGTAACCGGACTTAGTACGTGGTAAACCAACTATGAAGTCCATACCAATTTCTTCTCACTTCAATTCCGGGATCTTTAATGGTTTTAATAGTCCAGCTGGCCTTTGATGTTCTGCCTTGACTCGTTGACACACATCACACAATGCTACGTATTCAGCTATGTCCTTCTTCATGCTAGCCCACCAATGGCAAGTCTTTAAGTATTTGTACATCTTCATACAGCCGGGGTGAATTGAGTATGGTGAGTCATGTGCCTCTTTTAATATCGTCTCCCAAATATGCTTTACATTAGGCACAATGATTCTCTTTCCAAGCCATAAGGTACCATGTTCGTCTTCATCAAATCTGAATTCTCTCCCTTCCTCGGTCCTTTCCTTGATTTCCTTGATCTCCTCATCCTTCGTTTGAGCTTTCCGAATTTCTTGCTCTAGGTTTGGATTAAAATCCATCATTTCCATCTCATTTACAAATCCAAAGTTCAACCATTCAAGCTCCTTACATAACTCGGATGGTAATTCTCGAACCGTGAGTTGATTACTTACTCCTTTCCGACTCAAGGCATCGGCCACTACATTGGCTTTTCCCAAATGATAGTTGATCCCCAAATCATAATCTTTGATGAGCTCCAACCATCTCTGTTGCCTCAAATTCAGATCCGTTTGTGTGAAAATATACTTAAGACTCTTGTGATCCATATAAATTTCACACCTATGTCCAAGGATATAGTGTCTCCAAATCTTCAATGCGTGTACCACAGCTGCAAGTTCCAAATCATGCGTTGGATAATTCTGTTCATGTTTCTTCAATTGTCTCGACGCATAGGCGACCACTTGACCTTCTTGCATAAGCACACATCCAAGTCCTTGTCTCGAGGTGTCGCAATAAATATCAAAACTCTTGCTTACATCCGGCAGTACCAAAACTGGGGCTTTTGTCAACCTCTTCTTTAACTCCTCAAAACTGTTTTGACAAGCTTGAGTCCATTGGAATGCCTTTCCCTTCATTAGCAATTCTGTCATTGGTTTGGCTATCTTGGAAAAGTCCTTGATGAATCTACGGTAATATCCAGCCATCCCAAGAAAACTCCTTATTTCCTTTACGTTTTGCGGGGGTTCCCATTTCAACACGTCTCTCACTTTTCCGGGGTCCACCGATACTCCTCCTCCTGGTATTATATGACCCAAAAACGACACCTCTTTCAACCAAAACTGACACTTGTTGAACTTGGCATACAATTGATGCTCCCTCAATTTCTGCAACATAAGCCTCAAGTGTTCCTCATGTTCCTTCTCAACCTTCGAGTAGATCATAATGTCATCAATAAACACCACGACGAACTTATCCAAGTACTCCATGAAGACCTTATTCATGAAGTACATAAAGTAGGAAGGTGAATTTGTCAATCGAAAAGACATCACGGTGTACTCATAGGATCCATACCGTGTTCTAAAATTTGCCTTAGGTATGTCCGACGGTCTAATCTTCATTTGAAAGTATCCCGAACTCAAATCAATTTTAGAGAAGACACAAGCACCCTTCATCCGATCAAACAAGTCTTCTATGCGTGGCAAGGTGTACTTGTTCTTGATTGTTACCTCGTTGAGAGCTCGGTAATCTACGCACATCCTTTGGGTTCCATCCTTCTTGTCCACAAACAGCACGGGCGCTCCCCAAGGTGAAGAGCTTGGGCGAATAAAACCCTTCTCTAGTTGCTCTTGAATTTGCTTCTTGAGCTCCGCTAATTCCATAGATGGCATCCTATACGGCCTCTTAGCTATAGGTGCAGTTCCAGGTATTAAATCAATAACAAACTCAATGTCTCGATCAGGTGGCATACCTGGCAACTCGTCCAGAAAAACATCCAAAAATTCACACACCATCAAAATCTCCTCAATTGCGGTACCATCCATATGATTCAGCTCCAATTGCTTCGGTGCGGTTTGAGATGCTTCAAATTCTACGGTGATCCCTTCTTCATTGGTCAACTTCACCGTCTAATGGCACACTCAATAACTCCATTGTGCTTCCTCAACCAGTCCATACCAAGTATAATGTCCAATCCTTGATAAACCAGAACAATGAGGTTGGCGGAGAAGTCTGCCCCCCTTATTCTAAGGCTTACTTTTGGACATACTATATTTGTCCTCATCTCTCCTCCAGGAGACTTAAAAAATAGAGTAAACTTCATAGGAGAGATAGGCAAACTATACTTGGCAACATACTTCGATGCAATGAATGAATGCGATGCTACAGAATCAAATAACATGGTCGCGGGGTTGGAGTTGGCGAGAAACATACCAATGACCACATCATCTGCTTGTTGAGAATCCTCTGTAGAGACATGGTTCACATTACCACGAGCAAAATTTTGCTGTTCGCGGTTTCCTTGCGGTTGTCCTCCATTGGGTCTTGGGTTTTGCCTCGACGCATTGCTTCCTTGACCAAGGCGTGACTTAGGACATTGATGCACAAAGTGTCTAGCTTCTCCACAAGTATAGCACTTCCTAACTCCACCAAAATTTCGACGGACTTGATTTTGAACATTTGCACCAAGAAAATTAGCACGAGACACACAAGGCATTGGAGGCCTAGGTGCTTGCATGACAGGGCGGTGTTGCACAAACTGAGTTGGGTGCGGTGCAAATCCAGGGCGTTGTACAGGAACAGAAGAGCTGAAATAAGGCACATCGGGTGGTGCAAGGCGAGGGCGCATGTTACATCCTTGTTGTTGTCCTTGATATGGCGCCTTCCTCTTGTTGTCTTGCTCCATCTCACGGATCTTGTTTTCCACCACAATTGCTTTGTCCACAAGCTTCTGAAAATTTGCATAGTCACAATTGAGCAATTGCATTTGGATCTCATTGTTGAGGCCCCTCATGAACAAGTATTGTTTCCGGCTGTCCCGACTAACATCTTCAGGGGCATACCTTGAAAGTTGGGTAAATTTATTGAGGTACTCACCCACGCTCGATCTTCCTTGCCTCAAGTTCTCAAAATTTTGTCTCTTCAAGATCATAACACCTTCCGGCACATAATGAGAACGGAAACTCTCCTTGAATTCAATCCAAGTAATCCTCTCTTGGTTCTCATGAGCATTGCAATAAGAATCCCACCAATCCGCAGCTGCTCCAACTAGTTGATGAGAAGCAAATAAGACATCCCAGTCACTGCATTGGACAATAGCAAGCTTCTTCTCCACGGACTTGAGCCAATCATCCGCATCCATAGGGTCAGAGGCTTGAGCAAAGGTTGGTGGTCTAATCCTCATAAACTCTCCCAAACGGTTATGAGGAGGTGGGGGTGGCGGTGGAGGCATGTGGGGCTGATTGTTGATGTTGCCAGCCTGTAGCTGTCCCATAGTTTGTATCATGGTCTGCATGAGCTGGTTCTGCATATCCAAAAGTTTCTCGATACTCATAGCTCCATGAGCAGGTCCTTGTCCATTGTTGTTCTGAGGTGCTCCATGGTTCTCCTCATCATCATTAGCATCCCTCTGGTTGCGAGTCCTCACCATCTGAAGGAAAGCAAAAGATAAGAATTAGAAAACGTCCCCAACTATATGCATCAAGGGATATGAAACTAGACAACTAACTAGCCTACGTGGACATGGCAATGCTAAAGCATCCCAAAATCCTCTATTGAGCACACAAGCAAATAATATATAGCAACAGCACACCAAACAAAACACATCAGTCCCTGAGTGCTCCTATATGCTCTAAAGTGTCCATTCTATCTAGGTTGCGTCCTACGGTCAACCTGTGGCTCGGATACAGGAAATTTCCTACCATAGGATTTCCCATCAAATTGACACAAGCATGTAGTTTTGCAAACAAAACATTTATTGTCAAAACAGGATCAATATGCTTCAAGGACACTTGCCTTGCTCTTGCAGTTGATTAGGGTCAAAGCCTTCAAACTCTTGGTGTTGTAGATCCTCCGCGGCACTCTCTAGTACAAATCCGTCTAATCCACACAATAAACATACAAGACAAGAAACACAGTCAAAGAGTGCACATACATTACTCAATATGACATGACATGCATGATTAATGCAAATGCAAGGTAGAATTCGTTAATAGGTTGCTTTTAATGATCACTAGCTAGTTGTAATAGCTTTTAACAAGTTTATACAGTTTTGGAGTTGATTAGATCAAATTTTAGAATTAATTCAATAAAATTTAACCAGGAAAATTGGACTAGTCTGCATAAGGTCGGACTAGTCCGCACTTCGCAGAACTAGCGAACTAGGGTTTCTAGATCGACGTAAATTTGGGGATTAGGGGTTGAATTCTCGTAAGGAAACAAAAATAGAAGGTATACCAGGTGTTTAGAACTCCAATGAACCAAGAATCTTAGAGGCAACACTTGGATCCTGATGATCTAGGGTTGGTGATGAACTTGGAGATGAATTGGTGATGAAGAACGAAAGCTTGATGGAGATCTTGATCCTCCTTCGTTTCCTCCTCTTCTTCTTCTTGCTTGGGATCTTCTCCTCCATCCTTGATGGTGGCTCTCCAAGAACTAGGGTTTGGGTGGGGTGGAAAAGTGGCAAATAGATGTCAAGCCAAGGGGTGGGGCTGTTTTCGACACCTTGCAAGCTGTATTCGACAAGTTGCGAGTCACACGCACGAAGCTGAAACCGGACAAGTGTGTCTTTGAGGTTAGCTCCGGAAAGCTTCTTGGATTCTTGGTGAACCACCGAGGGATAGAAGCAAATCTGGCGAATATAAAAGCTATTGAAGACATGCGGCCACCAGCCCGCATCAAGGAAGTCCAGAAGCTGGCTGGATGTCTAGCTGCCCTCACCTTGTTCATCTCAAGACTGGCGGAACGGGTGCTACCCTTCTTCAAGTTATTGAGGAAGTCCGGACCATTCCAATGGTCTGAAGAAGCACAAAAGGCATTCCAGGAGCTGAAGCAGCTCCTCACCACTCTACCAACCTTGGTAGCTCCGAATCCTGGTGAGCCACTACTGCTTTACATTTCTGCAACTGACGAAGTTGTCAGCATGGTCCTGGTTGCGGAAAGACCAAAACCATCTCCAGTTCAGGAATCCAGACCCCTTCGGGAGGGTCCGGAGCTACCTGAAGTCGAGTATGGGTCCCAGCTCCCAGACCCTGATCCCCAAGGCGAGACGCCTGAGGGTCCATCTCCTTCAAATGAAGGAGTCGCTGCTGCTGAACAAGAAGATTCGGACCCCTCCGGGAGGGTCCGGATCACTTCAGGAGAAGCTTTGGGTTCCTCCAGCCGGAACTCGAAAGTCCCCGAACAAGGTCCGGACCCCTCCGGGAGGGTCCGGGTTGATGAGGAGGAAGCTCCGAGCCCCTTCGGGAGGGTCCGGACAGTCCAACGCCCAGTGTACTTCATCAGCGAAGTACTCCATGATGCCAAGACTCGGTACCTGAAGGTGCATAAGCTGATCTATGCAGTCCTTATCGATTCCAGGAAGCTCTGACACTACTTCCAAGCTCACAATATTTCAGTGGTAACTTCTTACCCACTGCGCGCAATCTTGCATAACCCCAACTCCACTGGGAACATTGCAAAATGGGCAGCGGAACTGGCCAAGTTCGACCTTAAATTCGTCCCAAGACAAGCGATCAAGAGTCAAGCATTGGTGGACTTCGTGGCGGAATGGACCCCTCTCCATCAAATCCTAGGGGCCCCAGTGAGCAGAAGCTAGAACCCAAGGTTCCGTTCTTCACCGAGCCTCACTAGACTCTCTACATCGACGGCTCCGTGCAAAAGCAGGGAGCTGGAGTTGGAATCCTTCTTCTCGCTCCGACCGGGGATAAGGCTAAATACATGGTTCACCTTGACTTCAAGGCAACCAACAACATGGCGGAGTATGAAGCACTAATCTATGGGCTCAAGATGGCACTATCGTATGGTGTCAAGCAGCTGTTAGTAAATGGTGATTCACATCTTATTGTAAAACAAGTCAAAGGTGAATGTTGCTGCAATAACCCTCAACTAGTTGCATACCTACTTGAAGTCCAGAAGCTTCAAAAGGACTTCGACGTCCTGGATCTCTGCCATGTCCAGCGTCTCAACAATGCTGAAGCCGACAAACTCTCGACGAAAGCTTCAACTGAAGCTCCGACTCCCGACGGAACCTTCGTCCGGAGGTTGTCAATACCTACAGCTTAGCCTGCTGAACTGAGCGAAGGGGGCGAGACCAGCACCTCGAAGCTGGCGGTCCCGATGGCCTTGTTACCATGGCGCCCATCAAGGGTCGTAGGTGCTGCAGGAAGCTCCAAGCAACCCAGCACGCAAGACTCAAATCCTCAAGCTAGCTCCGATGCATGGATCTCATAGATTCGAAGCTACTTGAAAGAAAATTTCCTTCCTGAAGATAATGTATCCGCTGACTGGATAGTCAGGTTGGCTAAAAGATACACACTGGTAGAAGGGGATCTCTACCGGTGTGATGCCAACGGCTTCCTAATGTGATGCATTACAAGGGAAGAAGGCTGCAAGCTCCTCGCAGAAATCCATGGAGGCGAGTGTGGGAACCACGCGTCTTCCCGCACGTTGGTCGGTAAAGCCTTCCGGCATGGCTTCTACTGGCCTACAGCGCTCCAGGATGCAACTGAGCTAGTGAAGAAATGTGAAGCATGCCAGTTCCATGCAAAGCAAATTCACAAACCAGCTCAACCTCTACAAATGATACCTCCTACATGGCCTTTCGCTGTGTGGGGGATGGATATCTTGGGACCTTTCCCAAGAGTCGTTGGAGGTTACAAGTTACTGTACATTGCCATTGACAAGTTCTCCAAATGGCCGGAAGCAACTCCAGTTGTGACAATAAACAAGCAATCAGCTATCAACTTCTTGCAGTCCATCGTATGCAGATTTGGAGTACCGAACAAGATCATAATTGATAACGGGACCTAATTCACAAGCTCTTCATTTCAAGGATATTGCGAAGACCTCGGCATTCAGGTCAGCTACGCTTTTGTAGCTCACTCGGCAAGCAATGGCCAAGCTGAGAGAGTAAATGCAGAAATCCTAAAAGGACTCAAGACGCGCACATATGAGCGCCTGTAAACATGGAGCCAACTGGATTGAAGAGCTTCCGCCCACACTCTGGGCCAACAGGACAACTCCAAACCGGTCAACTGGAGAGACACCCTTCTTTCTAGTGCACGGAGCTGAAGCAGTCCTTCCTCCAGAAATTACCTTGGCGTCGCTCCGGGTCCGGACCTTTGACGATGCCATGCAGGACCAGCTCCGGCGTGAAGACCTTGACCTCCTTGAAGAGGGAAGGTGCCGAGCAGCTGTCCGGAATGCCCGATACTTCCAGGCTCTTCGGCGCTATCACCGAAGGCATGTTCACAGCCGATAGCTCGAGGAAGGCGATCTGGTGCTACGGAGAATACAATCCAGAGAAGGGTTAAACAAACTCTCCCCCGGCTGGGAAGGACCCTTCTGAGTGATCAAAGTCTCCTGTCCCGGATGCGTTCGCTCCCAAATCCTTGGAACATTGAGCACCTCCGTAAGTTCTACGCTTAATATCACGGAGGTGAGTCTGTAGTTACATGAGATGTATGTTATAGAGTCATTGTACAGAGTCAGTGTAACACCCTCATTTTCATTCATCATGCCCTACATACACTCATATACATGTTTAACATTGATCCACATAAAGAGGAACAAGTTTAAAATTGATTTGGAACAAAACCGCACTTAAAATGCAGGAAAGTGCGGACTAGTCCGATTTTGCTGAGGACTAGTCCGATTTCTCTCTGACTAAAAACGGACTTGTCCGTTTTTGCTGCGGACTAGTCCGATTTTGCCTCTGGAAACTTTCGGACTTGTCCGATTTTGTGCGGACTAGTCCGATATTCCAAGAATCCTTGAAAATTTGCTAAGTCCCTGGACTTTTCCGGACTAGTCCGATTTTCTAGCGGACTTGTCCGATTTCTTCTCTGACTAAAGTCGGACTTGTCCGATTTTTGGCCAGAATTGTCCGATTTTCTCTCTGGACGACTTCGAACTAGTCCGGTCCTTTCCGGACTTGTCCGATATTTCGCGACTCCGAGTTGATCTTTTGTTTTACGACTTGTTTCTTGGGTTTCACGTTAAGTGGGCCTAGGGACGTCGTGCCTAACTCTTTTAGAGCCCATGAGAGACTCTAAACCGGCCTCTACTCCTCTCAAACTCGAAATCCATCTAACCCTAGCCTCCACCTCTATATAAACAACCCCACCCCTTGGATTGACATCTATTTGCCACTTTTCCACCCACCCAAACCCTAGTTCGTGGGGAGCCACCATCAAGGAGGGAGGAGAAGATCCCAAGCAAGAAGAAGAAGAGGAGGAAACGAAAGAAGATCAAGATCTCCACCAAGCTTTCGTCCTTCATCACCAATTCACCTCAAAGTTCATCACCAACCCTAGATCATCAAGATCCAAGTGTTACCTCCAAGTTTCTTGATTCATTGGAGTCCTAGACACTTGGTATACCTTCTATTCTATTTTCCTTACTTGAATTCTACCCCTAATCTCCAAATTCACGTCGATCTAGAAAACCCTAATCTACTGATCTCGCAGAGGGCGGACTTGTCTGGTCCCTAGCGGACTAGTCCGATTTCCCTGGATAAATTGTGTTGAATTAATTCTAAATTTGATCTAATCAACTCCAAACCTGTATAAACTTGTTAAAATCTATTAGAACTAGTTAGTGATCATTAAAAACAATCTATTAACAAGTTCTACCTTGCATTTGCATTAATCATGCATGTCATGTCATATTGAGTAATATTTGTGCACTCTTTGATTGTGTTTCTTGTCTTGTATGTTTATTGTGCGGATTAGACGGATTTGCGCTAGAGAGTGCCGCGAAGGATCTACAGCACCAAGAGTTTGAAGGCTTTGACCCTAATCAACAGCAAGAGCAAGGCAAGTGTCCTTGAAGCATATTGATCCTGTTTTTTTTTTTAAAAAAAATGTTCGTTTGCAAAACTGCATGCTGTGTCAATTTGATGGGGATCCTATGATAGGAAGTTTACTAGAATTGTTTAACCACCCTTGTCATCTGGAATTTATGGTAGAGAGTCGGGAAGGGTTTTTACCTTTTTGCTTTGCTTAATTAATTGGGATGGGAAAACTACACTACACATTTAATTATCTATTAATGATATTCTGGTTAATGTGAATTGGTCAATATGATATGGTTATGGGTGATCTAAGCAAGCCTGGTATGTGGATGGGTTGGATGTTATGGTGGTTTACTTGCTTTAGATCTAAGGACCGGTTCATGCGAGAATAGGCCAGGACTACAGTGCCACCACGAGGCTAAGTATGGGTGCGGCGTAGCTGATTAATTAGGGCTTTGCCAGTGCTATTTGGACCATTAAGGATGCTCGGGGAAGGGGTAGTCGGATTGGGTTTGTTGATGATTGGTGGGACTACCCTGGGATCCGAATGGCTCAAGAGGGGGCCCTTGGTTGAAGATGTGCTCAGTTGGAGGCATCGCCATTGGTGAAACCTCAGTGAGGTCTAAGTAGGCTAGTAATCCCTTTGTAAAGGCTATTTTGTAATCTCTTGGCCATACACCAAAGGAAGTGTAATTGGCGAAAGGGGGGTTCTTTAGTCGCCGACGGGTGATGAAATCACAAACACGTGGGTAAAGCGGTACAACCTCTGTAGAATGTGTCTAAAACTATCATGATAGCCGTGCTCACGGTTATGAGCACCTAGACAACTTCCATGATTAGAGGGAACTCGGTATTGGGATGGTTATGGTTTGGTAATGGTTATGGCTGGTTATGGATTAATTTCTGGTATTGAATATGGTTTTTGGAAATGGTGAAATCTGGAATTATTGATGATGGTAGTGAATTCAGACTGGTATTATGATATTACTTATGATTATGATGGGTTTATTTCACATACATGTAATATATTGCTTTTCAAATGTTTTAATGTACTTTTCAGCACTTTGCCATTATTATTGTCGTCATTTGAATCAGCCACATGTCATACTTTCCACACTTGCTGAGTACAACATGTACTCACTCTTGCAATCCCCCCCAACAGTTGCAGGTCAGGATTGGGATTTTAATGGCGATAATGCGGAGTTCTAGGCCAGGTCTACCGTCAGCTTTGCCTGTGGTGTTGATTGGAGCTGCGCTATATCCTATTGCTTATGCTGCCTAGCTGTTTAGTTTGCTTAACTAGTTTATTTCCGCTGCATTAGTTGAACTTGTCATAAATATACATTAGAGATTGTATTCTAGGATAATATGGTTTGTGTAATAAAATTTGGTTAATTAATCTTGTTCTGTGGTAATTATTTGTATATCGTTTGTGATTGCACTCGTGTATGTGTGTTGAACATCCGGGGCACACATATGCGTTAGCTTGGTTTTTTTTTGGAACCGGGTGTCACAGATTGGTATCAGAGCCACAGGTTGACCGTAGGGCGCAGCCTAGATAGAATGGACACTTTAGAGCACATAGGAGCACTCAGGAATCGATGTGTTTTTGCTTGGTGTTCTGTTGGATATATATTGTTTGCTTGTGTGCTTATTAGAGGATTTTGGGGTGCTCTAGCATTGCCATGTCCACCTAGGCTAGTATAGCTAAATGTTTAGTTTCATATCCCTTGGTGCATATAGTTGGGGACGTTCTCTAATTCTTACCTATTGCTTTTCTTCAGATGGTGAGGACTCGCAACCAGAGGGATGGCAATGACAAGGAGGAGAACAATGGAGTGCCTCAGAACAACGTTGGACAAGGATCTACTCAGGGAGCTATCAACATTGAGCAGCTATTGGCTATGCAAAACTAGCTCATGCAGACCATGATTCAGACTATGGGACAGCTGTAGGCTGGCAATATCAACAATCAGCCCCTCATGCCTCCACCGCCACCCCCGCCTCCTCATAACCGATTGGGAGAGTTTATGAGGACTAGGCCACCGACATTTGCTCAAGTCGTTGACCCTATGGATGCGGATGATTGGCTCAAGTCCATAGAGAAGAAGCTAGATATTGTCCAATGTTGTGACTGAGAGAAGGTCTTGTTTGTTTCTCATCAACTAGTTGGAGCAGCTGCAAATTGGTGGGATTCTTATTGCAATGCTCATAAGAACCAAGAGAGAATTACCTGGGCGGAATTCAAGGAGAGTTTCCGTTCTCATTATGTGCCGGAAGGTGTTATGATTTTGAAGAGGCAAGAATTTGAGAACTTAAGGCAAGGAAGATCAAGTGTGAGTGAATATCTCAACAAGTTCACTCAACTCTCAAGGTATGCGCCTGAGGATGTGAGTCGGGACAGTCGGAAGCAATACTTGTTGATGAGAGGCCTCAACAATGAAATCCAAGTGCAATTGCTCAATTGTGACTATGCAAATTTCCAGAAGATTGTGGACAAAGCAATTGTGGTTGAGAACAAGATTCGTGAGATGGAACAAGACAATAAGAGAAAGGCGCCATATCAAGGACATCAACAAGGAAGTAACGTGCGCCCTCGCCTTGCACCACCCAATGCGCCCTATTACAGCTCCTCTATTCCTGCTCAACGCCCTGGATTTGCACTGTGCCCAACTCAGTTTGTGCAGCAACGCCCTTTCATGCAAGCACCTAGGCCTCCAATGCCTTTTGCACCTCGTGCTAACTTTCTTGCTGCAAGTGTTCAAAACCAAGCTCGTCCCAATAATTCTGGTGGAGTGAAGAAGTGTTATACTTGTGGAGGAGCTGGACACTTTGCGCATCAGTGTCCTAAGTCAGGCCTTGGTCAAGGAAGCGGTGTGCCGAGGCAAAACCCAAGACCCAATGGAGGACAGCCACAAGGGAACCGTGGACAACAGAACTTTGCTCGTGGAAATGTGAACCATGTCTCTATGGAGGATGCTCAACAAGCGGATGACGTGTCCATTGGTATGTTTCTCGCCAACTCCAACCCCGCGACTATGTTATTTGATTCTGGAGCATCGCATTCATTCATTGCATCGAAGTATGTTGCCAAGTATAGTTTTCCTATCTCTCATATGAAGTTTACTCTATTGGTTAAGTCTCCTGGAGGAGAGATGAGGACAAATATAGTATGTCCAAAAGTAAGCCTTAGAATAAGGGGGGGGGGGGGGGGGTAGACTTCTCCGCCAACCTCATTGTTTTGGATTCTCAAGGATTGGACATTATACTTGGTATGGACTGGTTGAGGAAGCACAATGGAGTTATTGAGTGTGCCACAAAGACGGTGAAGTTGACCAATGAGGAAGGGATCACCGTAGAATTTGAAGCATCTCAAACCACACCGAAGCAATTGGAGCTGAATCATATAGACGGTGCCGCAATTGAGGAGATTCTGGTGGTGTGTGAGTTTTTGGATGTTTTTCCGGACGAGTTGCCAGGTATGCCACCCGATCGAGACATTGAGTTTTTTATTGATTTAATACATGGAACTGCACCTATAGATACGAGGCCATATAGGATGCCTCCTTTGGAATTAGCGGAGCTCAAGAAGCAAATTCAAGAGCAACTATAGAAAGGTTTTATTCGCCTAGTTCTTCACCTTGGGGAGCGCCCGTGCTGTTTGTGGACAAGAAGGATGGATCCCAAAGGATGTGCGTGGATTACCAAGCTCTCAACGAGGTAACAATCAAGAACAAGTACACCTTGCCACGCATAGAAGACTTGTTTGATCAGATGAAGGGTGCTTGTGTCTTCTCTAAGATCGACTTGAGGTCGAGATATTTTCAAATGAAGATTAGACCATCGGACATACCCAAGACAGCTTTTAGAACACGGCATGGATCTTATGAGTAAACCGTGATGTCATTTGGATTGACAAATGTACCTGCCTACTTTATGTACCTCATGAATAAAGTCTTCATGGAGTACTTGGACAAGTTCGTCGTGGTGTTCATTGATGACATTATGATCTACTCGAAGGATGAGAAGGAACATGAGGAACACTTGAGGCTTACGCTGCAGAAATTAAGAGAGCATCAATTGTATGCCAAGCTCAACAAGTGTCAGTTTTGGTTGAGAGAGGTGTCGTTTTTGGGTCATATAATTTCAGGAGGAGGAGTATCGGTTGACCTCGGAAAAGTGAGAGACGTATTGAAGTGGGAGCCGCTGCAAAATGTCAAGGAAAGAAGAAGTTTTCTTGGGATGGCTGGATATTACCGTCGGTTTATCAAGGACTTCTCCAAGATAGCCAAGCCTATGACGGAGTTGCTAATGAAGGGAAAGGCTTTCCAATGGACTCAAGCTTGTCAAAATAGTTTTGAGGAGTTGAAGAAGAGGTTGACAATAGCCCCAGTTTTGGTATTGCCGGACGTGAGCAAGAGTTTTGATATTTATTGTGACGCATCAAGGCAAGGACTTGGATGTGTATTGATGCAAGAAGGTCAAGTGGTTGCCTATGCGTCAAGACAACTGAAGAAACATGAGCGGAATTACCCAACACATGATTTGGAAGTCGCGGCCGTGGTACACGCATTGAAGATTTGGAGGCACTATACCCTTGGACATAGGTGTGAAATTTATACGGATCATAAGAGTTTGAAGTATATTTTCGCACAAACGGATCTGAATTTGAAGCAACGGAGATGGTTGGAGCTCCTCAAAGATTATGATTTGGGGATCAACTATCATCCGGGAAAAGCCAATGTAGTGGCCGATGCTTTGAGTAGAAAGGGAGTAAGTCATCAACTCATAGTTTGAGGGTTACCATCCGAGTTATGCAAGGAGTTTGAAAGGTTGAACCTTGGATTTGTAAATGAGACAGAGATGATGGAGTTAAACCCAACCTTGGAGAAAGAAATTTGAGAAGCACAAACCACGGATGAGAAGATCAAGGAAATCAAGGACAGGACTGAAGAAGGGAGAGAATTCAGATTTGATGAAGACGAACATGGTACCTTATGGCTTGGGAAAAGAATCATTGTGCCTAATGTGAAGCATATTCGGGATATGATATTAAAAGAGGCACATGACTCACCTTACTCAATTCACCCTGGTCGTACAAAGATGTACAAAGACTTGAAGGCTTGCTATTGGTGGGATAGCATGAAGAAGGACATAGCTGAATATGTGGCATTGTGTGATGTGTCTCAACGAGTCAAGGCGGAACATCAAAGGCTAGCTGGATTATTGCAACCATTGAAGATCCCGGAATGGAAGTGGGAAGAAATCGGTATGGACTTCATAGTTGGGTTACCACGTACTCAGTCCGGGTATGACTCAATTCGGGTAATTATTGACCGTTTAACCAAGTCAGCTCATTTTTTCCCTGTGAAGACCAAATATACAGCTGCACAATTGGCCGAAATATACATGGAGCATATTGTGTGTCGACATGGAGTCCCTAAGAAGATAGTCTCGGATAGAGGTTCTCAATTTACCGCCAGATTTTGGCAAAAATTACATGAAGCTTTGGGAACGAGGTTGAATTTTAGTTCAGTGTATCACCCACAAATGGATGCACAAACCGAAAGAACCAATCAAATTTTGGAGGACATGTTAAGAGCTTGTGCCTTGGAGTATGGGAAAAGTTGGGACAAAAGCTTGCCATACACAGAATTTTCATACAATAATAGTTACCAAGCAAGCTTGAAAATGTCACCGTATGAAGCACTTTATGGGAGGAAGTGTAGGACACCTTTATTCTGGAATGAGGCAGGAGAAACTCAAGTATTTGGTCCGGATGTGTTGCAAGAAGCCGAAAAGCAAGTCCAAATAATTCGTGAAAACTTGAGGGCTGCCCAATCAAGACAAAAAGGCTATGCGGACAATAGGAGAAGGAAATTAGCCTTTGAAATAGGAGATTTTGTTTACCTCAAGGTGTCACCAATGAGAGGTCATAAGAGGTTTAACATAAGGGGCAAGCACGCACCTCGTTATATTGGACCATTCAAGATTTTGGACAAAAGAGGAGAAGTAGCGTATAAGTTGGAGATGCCAGCTCATCTTTCGAATGTCCATCATGTCTTTCATGTTTCCCAGCTCAAGAAGTGCTTGCGAGTACCGGAAGAACAAGTGCCAATGGAAGAATTGGAACTAGAGGAAGATTTGACTTATGCCGAACAACCGGTCAAAATCTTGGAAACTAAGGAGAGGGTCACAAGGAACAAGGTTATTAGATGGTGTAAAGTTCAATGGAAGAACCACACAGAAAAAGAAGCGACGTGGGAATTGGAGGATGATCTCAAGAAGGAATTTCCCTATCTTTTCTCTTCCGCGTCGAATCTCGAGGGTGAGATTCATTTTAAGGGGGGTAGGTTTGTAACACCCTCATTTTCATGCATCATGCCCTACATACACTCATATACATGTTTAACATTGATCCACATAAAGAGGAACAAGTTTAAAATTGATTTGGAACAAAACCGCACTTAAAATGCAGGAAAGTGCGGACTAGTCCGATTTTGCTGAGGACTAGTCCGATTTCTCTCTGACTAAAAATGGACTTGTTAGTTTTTGCTGCGGACTATTCCGATTTTGCCTCTGGAAACTTTCGGACTTGTCCGATTTTGTGCGGACTAGTCCGATATTCCAAGAATCCTTGAAAATTTGCTAAGTCCCTGGACTTTTCCGGACTAGTCCGGTGTTCCAGCGGACTTGTCCGATTTCTTCTGTGACTAAAGTCGGACTTGTCCAATTTTTGGCCAGACTTGTCCGATTTTCTCTCTGGACGACTTCGGACTAGTCCGATCCTTTCCGGATTTGTCCGATATTTCGCGACTCCGAGTTTATCTTTTGTTTTACAACTTGTTTCTTGGGTTTCACATTAAGTGGGCCTAGGGACGTTGTACCTAACTCTTTTAGAGCCCATGAGGGACTCTAAACCGGCCTCTACTCCTCTCAAACTCGAAATCCATCTAACCCTAGCCTCCACCTCTATATAAACAACCCCACCCCTTGGATTGGCATCTATTTGCCACTTTTCCACCCACCCAAACCCTAGTTCATGGGGAGCCACCATCAAGGAGGGAGGAGAAGATCCCAAGCAAGAAGAAGAAGAGGAGGAAACAAAAGAGGATCAAGATCTCCACCAAGCTTTCGTCCTTCATCACCAATTCACCTCAAAGTTCATCACCAACCCTAGATCATCAAGATCCAAGTGTTACCTCCAAGTTTCTTGATTCATTGGAGTCCTAAACACTTGGTATACCTTCTATTCTCTTTTCCTTACGTGAATTCAACCCCTAATCTCCAAATTCACATCGATCTAGAAAACCCTAATCTGTTGATCTCGCAGAGGGCGGACTTGTCCGGTCCCTAGTGGACTAGTCCGATTTCCCTAGATAAATTGTGTTGAATTAATTATAAATTTGATCTAATCAACTCCAAACCTGTATAAACTTGTTAAAATCTATTAGAACTAGTTAGTGATCATTAAAAACAATCTGTTAACAAGTTCTACCTTGCATTTGCATTAATCATGCATGTCATGTCATATTGAGTAATATTTGTGCACTCTTTGATTGTGTTTCTTGTCTTGTATGTTTATTGTGCGGATTAGACAGATTTGCACTAGAGAGTGCCGCGGAGGATGTACAACACCAGGACTTTGAAGGCTTTGACCCTAATCAACAGCAAGAGCAAGGCAAGTGTCCTTGAAGCATATTGATCCTGTTTTTAAAATAAATGTTTGCATGCTGTGTCAATTTGATGGGAATCCTATGATAGGAAGTTTACTAGAATTGTTTAACCACCCTTGTCACCTGGAATTTATGGTAGAGAGTCGGGAAGGGTTTTTACCTTTTTGCTTTGCTTTATTAATTGGGATGGGAAAACTACACTACACATTTAATTATGTATTAATGTTATTCTGGTTAATGTGAACTGGTCAATATGATATGGTTTTGGGTCATCTAAGCAAGCCTGGTATGTGGATGGGTTGGATGTTATGGTGGTTTACTTGCTTTAGATCTAAGGATCGGTTCATGCGAGAATAGGCTAGGACTACAGTGCCACCACGAGGCCAAGTATGGGTGCGGTGTAGCTGATTAATTAGGGCTTTGCCAGTGCTATTTGGACCATTAAGGATGCTCGGGGAAGGGGTAGTCGTATTGGGTTTGTTGATGATTGGTGGGACTACCCTGGGATCCGAATGGCTCAAGAGGGGCCCTTGGTTGAAGATGTGCTCAGTTGGAGGCATCGCCACTGGTGAAACCTCAGTGGGGTCTAAATAGGCTAGTAATCCCTTTGTAAAGGCTATTTTGTGATCTCTTGGCCATACACCAAAGGAAGTGTAATTGGCGAAAGGGAGGTTCTTTAGTCGCCGACGGGTGATGAAATCACAAACACGTGGGTAAAGCGGTACAACCTCTGCAGAGTGTGTCTAAAACTATCATGATAGCCGTGCTCATGGTTATGAGCACCTGGACAACTTCCATGATTAGAGGGAACTCGGTATTGGGATGGTATTTGGGATGGTTATGGTTTGGTAATGGTTATGGCTGGTTATGGATTAATTTCTGGTATTGAATATGGTTTTTGGCAATGGTGAAATCTGGAATTATTGATGATGGTAGTGAATTCAGACTGGTATTATGATATTACTTATGATTATGATGGGTTTATTTCACATACATGTAATATATTGCTTTTCAAATGTTTTAATGTACATTTGAGCACTTTGCCATTATTATTGTCGTCATTTGACTTAGCCACATGTCATACTTTCCACACTTGCTGAGTACGACATGTACTCACTCTTGCAATCCCCCTCCCCAACAGTTGAAGGTCAGGATTGGGAGTTTAATGGTGATAATGTGGAGTTCTAGGCTGGGTCTACCGTCAGCTTTGCCTGTGGTGTTGATTGGAGTTGCGCTATACCCTATTGCTTATGCTGCCTAGTTGTTTAGTTTGCTTAATTAGTTTATTTCCGCTGCATTAGTTGAACTTGTCATAAATATACGTTGGAGCTTGTATTCGAGAATAATATGGTTTGTATAATAAAATTTGGTTAATTAATATTGTTTTGTGGTAATTATCTGTATATCATTTGTGATTGCACTCGTGTATGTGTGTTGAACATCCTGGGCACACATATGCGTTAGCTTGGTTCTTTTTCGGAACCGGGCGTCACAGTCGGGTAGCTCATTCGGGAGAACAGCCGGACCTTCTCCGGAAGGTCCACAAAGTTCAGGCAACACTTTTCACAGTCTCAAAACTAAAAGTGTAGCTAGCTACCTTGGGTCAAACGAGAAACGAAACACACTTAGCCTGGTTCCGTACCCTAAGAGTGTGCTTGTTTCCCCTATACCCCAGACCTATAATGAAAGACATCATCGTGTAAAAACAGAATCCACGTGCATTTATTTTGTACAGGCTCAATATTTTTTATTTTTCTCTTTCTTGTCTATAACAAGGTTGTGCAATTCTTAAGAAACTTTAGCTTGACCAATTCATGTATAATTCAAGTTGCATTGCCAATTCTTCTGGGTCTAAACATTGTTAATGGTCTACTCGTCTGAATGCCACCAAGCCAATCTAGGTCCGGAGTGTGCTGTCGACTTAGCCTGATCCTGCACCCTAAGTACGCCACTCTACCTACATTCCGGCAGGCTGAAGTAAGGCGAGTCCAGAAACGATCGGACCTGGGGAAAACAAGCCAGTGCACTTGATTGTATTTAGAATTGCGTTCGACCTAAAAAATTCTTTTGGGAATAGTAAGCCGCCAACGAGATAAATATAGGAAATGGATTTTACTGTTTTTCTTGACTTCAGTGTGCAGGAAAAATAAAGATCTCATGGTGATGGTGAATGAAGCCAGAGCTACCAAAGCTCCAACGTCCCCTATGGTGGCTTGTTGTCGATGTTTTAAACATTGATAGCGAGCATCGCTGGAGCTACTAAGTTCCGGTAAAGCCAGGGGGCCAGCCGTCAACGTGAGGAAAAGATGGTGGGAAGACTGCCCAGTGGGGTCTGCTGTCAACGCACCGCACGTTGACAATGGTCGCTGCCGGAGCTACCAAGCTCCGACAACCCCAGAGGACTAACCGTCAATGCTCTAAGTGTTGACAAGGGTCACTGCCAAAGCTACTAAGCTCCGACAACCTCAGGGGGCCCCTACTATCGGTGACTTTGGACCTACGCTCTACAAGTTCAAAGCACGCAAGTCTTCAACAAAATGTTACATCCTCTTGGTACATGTTCACAATCAAATTGTGTACATCTACCAAGGGGCCAAGTGGGACAAAGGTGTTGAAGACAAAAATGAAATTCATAAAAAAACTTGGATTTCATTCATCTGGAGACAAGAGATTACAAAATTGGAGAAAAAGAAGAGAGAATACAAGCGGGAGCTACAAAGAGAGAGTCCTAGACCCTATGGAAGAATGAGGCGACCTTCTGGGCAACCTCCGACACGCTGGCTTTGGCAGCTTCTACCTCTCCGTCGATGGGGCCTTCAAGCACCGAGTCCTGTGGGAAGTGAGGGTCCCGGCTTGTGTAGCACATCAGCATGAACTCTGCGACATTCTTTGCCAGGGATTGTCCCTCGGTTTCCATCTGATCCGTGATGACATCGCCCATCTTGGTGAGCTTGTCGCCCGTCGAACTCAGCGCTTGCAACGCCTGGTCCAGCTCCGGCTCCGGGTCATCTGGATGCACGGGACTAAAACCCATTGGCGTCAGCGCATCGTTAGATTTGCCCAAGAAGTCCCAAACTTGTTGGTACTCTGCAGTCCTCGAGCCTTGCATCTCTTCCAAGGATCTTTTGGTCGCCACAAGCTCTGAATTCTCCCGGTCAAGGCGCTCAACCTCTTTGGCGTTCTGCTGAATCTTTTCAGCAACCTGCCTTTCGAGCTTACTGAGCTCCTCCTCCCAGAGGTGGATCTTGTTTTAGCGGTCGACCAGGTCCTTCTCCCGGCCCCGCACCTTCTTCTCCCTGGCAGCAATTTCATCCTCCCTCTTATGGAGGTCCTATCCTTGCTGCCAGGCCTTCTTCTCCTCCTTCTCGCAGCACTCATCCAGCTTCTTGGTGTGCTCCGCGAGACTCTTGTCACCTAGAGTCAGCCTCTGAGTGAGCTCCTCCTCCCTCTTCACGAGGTCATCCCACAGCTCCAGGAGTTTTTGCTCTTCATCTTCGAGCTTTTTCTCTCGCTCCTAAAGAGCCTCTCAGCGCTTGACGAGGCTATCGTGGATGCCGCTGAGCCTCTCCTCACGATCATTTGTTGCATTATTAGCAGATACAACCTGTTCATGGATGGCTCGAGACTGGTTGTCGAGGGATCGCACCATGCTTTCCCTCTCGTCCAGTAGCTGGCCCCAGTACTCCATCCGGGCCTTCTCCTTCTTCACCCACTCCCTGTCGTTAGCCATCCTGGTTTGCGCCAGCTTGGTCTCAAATTGGAGCCGGTTGCGCCACCTCCTAAGGGTTTGGCGCTCCTCCTTGAGGGCCTTGCTGTTGTGGTAGAAGGCCAACTGCACTTGACGAAGACTGGAGCAGGCGTTGCTGATAGACAACGACAGAGGGATCGGCTCCGGACCTGTCCGGGTCCTCTCCGCTGGTTCCAGCGGGTTCTCCATGACAAAAATCGGGTCCCACTCTACAAGAGCAGTCCCCTGAGCTTCCACGGCACTAGGGCCGCCCACTGGAATAGCCTCGGCCGCTGCCAAGGAAGGTCCTGCAACAGAAGTCTCGACCTCCAGAGTTGGCTCCGAAGGTCCCGCCGCCAGGTCATCAACAACTGGTCCCTCAGGCGGGGGACCGGCAGCTTCATCTCGGCTCCCTGGCTCAGGCACGGGCACCTCCGGGACCACCACCTCAGGGGCAGGCGTTGAAGGTTCAGCCGGAGCTGAAGCCACTTCCAGCTCTAACGCTGGTGCCTCCTCCACCGCTGGCTCGGGCGCTGGCGCTTCGACCGTCATGGGCTCAGGTGCCGGCACTTCTGCAACAACCGGCTCAGGCACCAGAACTTCTTCGACGACCGGCTCAGGCGCCAGCACTTCTTCGACGACCGGCTCAGGTGTCGGAACTTCATCAACCATCGTCTCTACTATCGAGGCTTCATCAACCACCACCTGTGCTGTCGGGGCTTCAACAACATCTGGCTCTAGGGCCGGAGCTACAGCTACCTCCGGCTCTGAGGCCGGAGCATCCATCATCTCAGCATCCAAACCCGGAGCTTCAACCTTCGGGGCTGGTGTCGCTGGTACATCTTCATTCCCGTGGTCCGGTGCTACCACGGGAGCTTCAGGGGATGAGGTGAGGTCCAGGACCACGCCAGTCGTTGCCGGGCCTACCATGAACTCAGCCACCACCTGAGGTGGCACTGGAACTGGAGCCGGAGCCTCCGTCTATGCAGCATTAGTTGCTGCTGCAGGAACCGGAGCTTCAGCCCCTTTCTTGGGTATCCTGTGGATGATGGACGAAGACATTCAAAATGCAGTTACAATAAAAAACAACCAACTCGGGTAAAGAACCAAATTTACCTCGGAAGGCTTCCGCTCTAGCTAGCGTGGAACCTCTTCCCCGGACGCTCAGGGCCGGACCCTGTCGCCACTGGCGTGGTAGCTTCGGAAGGTTCCCTGGAGCTTCCTGCTACCGTTGGCATCACCTTGGTTGAGGCCCCCCTCGACTGAGAAGGATCCTCGGACCTGGAGCCCTCAGCAGGCCCTGGTACCGGAGCCACATGACCAGAGCTAGCATCCCGGGGAGACGCTGATGCCGGGGTGGTTGCCGTTGTTGAAGACCTCCTCCGCTAGGGAGAAGGAGCTGATGTGGAAGGAGCAGGTCTGATGGACCTCCCGTCAGCATGCTTCAACTTCCTCTTGCGGCTCGAGGGCTCGGCCAACTCCTTGCCCTTGCCTACGACTTCGGTTCTTGGCTTCGGGGCGGGAGCGTTGCCATCCTCCGAAGCTCTGGGGATCGCCACCCCAGAAGTTGATCGCCTCTCTACTAGGCCCAAGTCGTCCAACAACGACATCTTCCTCCGGAGCTCTCTGTACTCCTCTGGTATCATATTCAGAGGAAGGAAGGCTGCTGGTGGAGACACATCGCCAGGGCCGATGTTCCCAGGCTGGAACTTCTTGAGATGGGTCTTCAAGTCTTCACCAGTCAGGTTGGTGTCCAAGCCGACCTCAATACGGTTGGTGTCCATCTCATTGTTGAAGGCCGAGGCAGGTTGGCTTCTAGCCCTCAACGGGGCCCACCTGTTCATCAAGAAGTTGCTGAAGACCATCTGCTGGGTCACCCCACCTTCGACACATTCTTGGATTCTGTCCAGGATGGTCCTGTACTCCCTCGACAGCTCCGGCACATGACTCCAAGTGTCGGTATCGACGCGAGGAAGACCTTTAGGCAGCTCTAGCCTCTCGTGTCCCTCACCGGTGATGATCACCCAGTCTTTCTTCCAATCGTCCCACTTGCCGGAAGGGAAGGACCTCAAGTACTTAAGGGGGGAGTTTTTCCGCTTCACGAAGTAGTAGAAGCCGATGAACTCATCGCTCTTCCCGGTCAGATGGACAGTGAAGAAGGTCCGGAACAACTCCACACAAGGGGGCACGGCCACCCACATCTCGCAAAAGTGGACGAAAGTCACCACCAGCAAGATTGAGTGGGGGCCCAGATGGTGGAGTTGCAGACCATAGAAATCTAGCAGCATTAGAAAGAAAGTGGAGAAAGGCGGGATCAAACCCGCCATAGCCTACCCAAGGAAGTACACTGTCGGTACCCTACGTATCGTATACCCATTGGGACTACAAAAAGACCAAAGGAACTTCACCTGTCTGAGTTGAAGACCTGCAAAGGCCCCACGTGTCATACGGGACCGGACCTGCCTCCCATCTATGGTTAGTCCCGGTGCTGCCACGTGTATACTGCAACTGGACCTACATCCGACACATGGGATAGCTCCGGGCTAAACACCTGTGCGGCACCCCCGGACCTACCGCCCGACAGAGGGAAGCTCCGGTACCGACACGTGTACATCTACACCGAACCTACCCGTCCCAGACGGAAAGCTCCAAAGCTGCCACGTGTCCAACCGCCCGACCTTCAACCTCAGCAATCAGACTGGTAAACACCCAAGGGCTCAGACCTTCAAGGGGCAATCAAAGACTTCAAGACCCGATTAAGTGTCATTAATATCATATTAATGACACACAATCAGAAGACCCTTAATACCAGTAACGGCACAATCAAGGACCGTTACCACACTATTAAGGGTAATTAACCTTATTAATTGTGTATTAAGCATCAGTAACCGCCAGGGCCAGATGTCGGGCCAAGCTAACAGTGTAACGACCAGCCCTTGTACTATAAAAGGGTTGGTCGACGATATACAAAAGGTTGGACTCTCTCTCTGCTCTCGGACTCTCTAAGGCCCGAAGCTAGAAGCTCTGAACTCTTATTTGCTCAATACAACAACTACACACCCTGTGGAGTAGGGTATTACGCTCAGGTGGTCCGAACCACATAAATACTTGTGTCTATTTGGCATCATCTTTTGAATCTCTGCGCGCCCAATACTGAACTACAAACTCTGTGGGCTACCAACGGTAGTATCAGGAGAATTGCCAGAAAAACACTCTGACAGTTGGCGCGCCAGGTAGGGGGGTGCCCGAGATTCGAAGATGGTGAACTCTGCTGCTAGATCGTCCAATGGCAACCCTGCAGCGCAACCTGCTAGAGGCAATCCCTCCAATGTGCAACAGCTAGCAGGTGTCGCGGCTCCAGCAGAAGTCATGCCTCCGCCGCCACCGTCCGCACCGGCAAATCAAGCTGGACAGCGGGACGGGGCATCTGCGTCGGTGATGGCATCGGCTAACAACAACCCTGAACACGCGCTCCATGCAGCGCGTGCTCTTCTCCAATGCCCACCACCTCCAGGTGCATCCCAAGGTGCAATGGAGAAGTGGAGGGCTGATGTGGAACATTTGGTTGCAGCAGCAGCCGATCGCATCAGCAACCAAGGTCCTCCCCCCTCGGGGCGGGCCCCATCGCAACATCGAACTGTGTCGGGCAGACTTGGTCCGCACGCTTCCCAACATAGGAGGCGTACTGCATCTCAACTCACGACCTCCGGGTGGACCTTGATCGCCGTTACCGTCAACGGGACGGTCGTGTCCATATCGAGCGTGCTCGCGAAAGGCGAGAGGCTCGAGTCAGTCCTGCTCCCGAGGGAGTAGGAGGAGGCTGTTCTGCCCTGGCCATGCACCTACGCATGGTCAGATGGCCACAAAAGTTCCGGTCTCACCTGCCGAAGAAATTCGACGGGACTGTCAATCTCGTTGAGTTTCTCCAGATCTACTCCACTGCAATCCTTGTGGCCGGAGGCAACGAGGCCGTAATGGCCAACTACTTCCCCGTGGCTTTGACTGGAACTGCTAGGTCCTAGTTCATGAGCCTTCCGACCGACTCCATCAACAGTTGGGCGGAACTGTGCCAACAGTTCACCGCCAATTTCAGGAGCTCATACACCCGACCAGGCACCGAACTGGACATTTTTGCTGTCAAGCACAAGGGGGGAGAATCCCTGCGATCCTTCATCCAGAGGTTCTCCCAGGTACGAAACACTATTCCTTCTATCTCCAGCGCCTCTGTTATTGTGGCATTTATACAAGGCGTACGAGACAAGAAGATACTGGAAAAGCTGGCGACCAAGGAGATCACCAGCGTCATGGAGCTCTTCAGCTTAGCAAACAAATGCGCCAAAGCAGCGGAGGGCCGTGAAATGCCCTCCCAACCACCTCCGGAGGACAATAAAAATCCTCCAAGGGCGAAGCCACTACCTCCAGGAGTGGCAAAAAGAAGAAAAAGTCCAATGGCAAGAAAAAGTCGTCGGCGGGCACACCTACTGCTGCAGCTGCCGCAGCTCCGGGTGGCCTGGGTCCACGCCCCGAGAAACGACCTCAGCCATCATCTGAAGACGGTGGCAGCTCCAAGATGTGGTGTCCTATACATAAGTCGAACAGCCACAGCCTGGAAGACTGCCGAGAGGCCTAGAACCTTGTCGAGCGCTACAACAAGCGTCGGGAAGAAGTTCCTTTCCGTCAAAGGGAAGGAAAACAGAAAGTCGACGAAGCCCCGACTGAAGAGGAGTTAGGCTTTCAGGACCCTAAAAAGGTCTCGAAGGCTGTTTACACCTCCGTCGATGATGACTCTGACGTCTCCGACAATGAACGTTGGAAAACCATGAACACCATCTTTGGTGGTTCGTGGGACATCACCTCCCACCGTGTCCTCAAGACCATGCGGCAGGAAATGGCCTCAGTAGCTCCCACCGCCAGGGCGGAGCCGCACCGGAAGTGGATGGATACTGCCATCACTTTTGATGCATCAGACTGCCCTCGGAATATGATCGAAGCTGGACAACTCCCATTGATGGTATCTGTGACGCCCGGTTCCGAAAATGAACCAAGCTAACGCATATGTGTGCCCAGGATGTTCATCACACATACACGAGTGCAATCACAAAAGAGTATACAGAAAATTACCACAAGACAAGATTAATTAACCAAATTCTATTACACCAACTATATTATCCTCAAATACAAGCTCTAATGAATATTAATGACAAGTTCAACTAATGCAGCGGAAATAAACTAATTAAGCAAACTAAGCAACTATGCAGCATAAGCGACAGGGTATGTATGCGCAGCTCCAATCAACACCACAGGTAAAGCTGACGGTAGACACGGCCTAGAACTCCGCATTATCACCATTAAACTCCCAATCCTGACCTGCAACTGTTGGGGGGGGATTGCAAGAGTGAGTACATGTCGTACTCAGCAAGTGTGAAAAGTATGACATGTGGCTGATTCAAATGACGACAATAATAATGGCTAAGTGCTGAAAAGTACATAAAAACATTTGAAAAGCAATATATTACATGTATGTGAAATAAACCCATCATAATCATAAGTAATACCATAATACCAGTCCACAATTCACCATCCTCATCCATAATTCCAGATTTCATCATTACCAATAACCATATTCAATACCAAAAATAAATCCATAACCATTACCAAACCATAACCATCCCAATTACCAATCTCCCTCTAATCATGTAGGTCATCCAGGCGCTCATAACCGGGAGCACGGCTATCATGATAGTTTTATTTGGCTCTGCAGAGTTTGTACCACTTTACCCACGTGTTTGTGATTTCATCACCCGTCGGCGACTAAAGAACCTCCCTCATGCCAATTACACTTCCTTTGGTGTATGCCCAAGAGATCACAAAATAGTCTTTACAAAGGGCTTACTAGCCTATTTAGACCCCACTGAGGTTTCACCGGTGGCGATGCCTCCAACTGAGCACATCTTCAACCAAGGGCCCCCTCTTGAGCCATTCGGATCCCAGGGTAGTCCCACCAATCATCAACAAACCCAATCCGACTACCCCTTCCCTGAGCATCCACAATGGTCCAAACAGCACTAGCAAAGCCCTAATTAATCAGCTACGCCGCACCCATACTTGGCCTCGTGGTGGCACTGTAATCCTGGCTTATTCTCGTATGAACCGGTCCTTAGATCTAAAGCAAGCAAACCACCATCACATCCAACCCATCCACATACCAGGCTTGCTTAGATCATCCATTACCGTACCATATTTAACCAGTTCATGTTAACCATAATCTCATCCATGCATAATTAAATTGAGTGGTATAGTTATTCCCATCCCAGTTGATTAAGCGAAGCAAAAGGTAAAAAGTCCATCCCGACGCTCTACCATAAATTCCAGGTGACAAGGGTGGTTTATCAAGTCTAGTAAACTTCCTACCGTAGGATTCCCATCAAATTGACGCAGCATGCAGTTTTACAAACAAAATATTTATTTTAAAATAGGATCAATATGCTTCAAGGACACTTGCCTTGCTCTTGCTGTTGATTAGGGTCAAAGCCTTCAAACTCTTGATGTTGTAGATCCTCCGCGGCACTTTCTAGCGCAAATCCGTCTAATCCACACAATAAACATACAAGACAAGAAACACAATCAAAGAGTGCACGAATATTACTCAATATGACATGACATGCATGATTGATGCAAATGCAAGGTATAACTTGTTACTAGATTGCTTTTAATGATCACTAATTAGTTCTAATAGCTTTTAACAAGTTTATACAGGTTTGGATTCGATTAGATCAAATTTTAGAGTTAATTCAACACAATTTAACCAGAAAGATCGGACTAGTCCGCTAGGGACCGGACAAGTCCGCACTTGACGAGATCAGCAGATTAGGGTTTTCTAGATCGACGTAAATTCGGAGATTAGGGGTTGAATGCACGTAAGGAAAAGAGAATAGAAGGTATACCAGGTGTTTAGAACTCCAATGAATCAAGAAACTTGGAGGTAACACTTGGATCTTGATGATCTAGGGTTGGTGATGAGCTTGGGGAGGAATTGGTGGTGAAGGACGAAACTTGGTGGAGATCTTGATCCTCTTTCGTTTCCTCCTCTTCTTCTTCTTGCTTGGGATCTTCTCCTCCCTCCTTGGTGGTGGCTCTCCACGAACTAGGGTTTGGGTCGGTGGAAAAGTGGCAAATAGATGTCAAACCAAGGGGTGAGGCTATTTATATAGAGGTGGAGGCTAGGGTTAGATGGATTTCGAGTTTGGGATGAGTAGAGGCCGGTTTAGAGTCCCACATGGGCCCTAAAAGAGTTGGGCACGGCGTCCCTAGGCCCACTTAACGTGAAACCCAAGAAACAAGTCGTAAAACAAAAGTTCAATTCGGAGTCACGAAATATCGGACAAGTCCGTACAGGACCGGACTAGTCCGAAGTCGTCCAGAGAGAAAATCGGACAAGTCTGGCCAAACATCGGACAAGTCCGAATTTGAACAGAAAGGAAAACGGACAAGTCCGCTGGAACACCGGACTATTCCGGACAAGTCCAAGGACTTAGCAATTTTCAAGGATTCATGGAATACCGGACTAGTCCACACAAGATCGGACAAGTCCGAAGTTGTCCAGAGGCAAATATCGGACTAATTCACAACAAAAACAACGGACAAGTCCGTTTTTATACAGAGAGAGAAATCGGACTAGTCCTCAGCAAAATCGGACTAGTCCGCACTTTCCTGCATTTTTAAGTGCAGTTTTGCTCCAAATCAATTTTAAACTTGTTCCTCTTGTTATGGGTTAATGTTAAACATGTATATGAATGTATGCAAGGTATGATGCATGAAAATGAGGGTGTTACAGTATCTCCGACCATCAACAACATCCAACTCCACCATGTGATGGTGCTCCGGAGGTTCGGGGCTGAACCTCATGAGCTTCAAAGCTTTCGTCAAGCTTTATCTCCGACCTTCGCACCTTCGCCCCTCCTGACCTTTCTCCGGAGTAGGTCCGGGGGCCATAACCCCACTCGGTGCAATTACTCTTCCGGTGACCTTCGGGACCTGGAAGAATTACCGCACTGAGAAGTTGGTCTTCGACATGGCGTAGATCAACTTACCCTTCAATGCCATTCTGGGCAGGCCAGCCTTATACAAATTCATGGCTGCTGCTCATTATGGCTACTTGGTGTTGAAGATGTCAACACCAGCTGGTGGTCTCCGGATCTGTGGAGATCGCATCGCCGGAGTGACAGCTCTGGAAGAACTCCACGCGCTTGCTACAGCACAGGAAGAAGAATCCGGAAAGGAGCAAGCTCCGAAACCCCCGAGCATTCGTCATTGAGGCTCAACCTCTGCACCTCGCGTGCAACCAAGCGGCGACGCCAACATTCCCGTCAAAGTCGTCCAAATCGGTTCCAACGCCGCTCAGACCACCCGTATATCGGGAGGTCTGAATGACAAATATGAACTTGCGCTCATCACTTTCCTCCGGGCTAACACCGACGTGTTTGCTTGGAAACCATCACAAATGCTTGGGATCCCTAGGGAAGTGATCGAGCATAATCTGAAGATCTATCCTGACGCTCGGTCTGTACATCAGAAGTCTCGGAAGCAATCAGTAGATCTACAGAACTTCATATGACAAGAAGTGAAGAAGTTGCTCGAAGCTGGATTCATCTGAGAAGTCTTCCACCCAAAATGGCTGGCAAACCCAATCGTTGTACCCAAGGTTGGCAGGAAGCTTTGGATGTGTATCGACTACACTACAATGAATAAGGCATGTCCAAAAGATCCATTCCCAATACCTAGAATAGATCAGATAGTGGATTCCACCTCCGGGTGTGAATTACTGTGTTTCCTAGACGCATATTCTGGGTACCATCAAATTAGAATGTCTAGGGAAGATGAAGAGCATACCTCCTTCATCATAGTAGATGGATTATATTGTTATACTGCCATGCCATTTGGTCTCAAGAATGCTGCTTCAACATTTGTACGAGCTATGTACAAAACATTTGGAGAGCTCATCAGAGACGTAGTGGAAGTGTATGTCGATGACATCATCGTCAAGATTAAGTACAAGGAGTCGTTCCTTAACACCTTGCAAGCTGTCTTCGATAAGTTGCGAGTCACTCGCACGAAGCTGAACCTGGACAAGTGTGTCTTTGGGGTTAGCTCTGGAAAACTTTTTGGTTTCTTGGTGAATCACCGAGGAATAGAAGAAAATCCGGCGAAGATAAAAGCTATTGAAGATATGCGACCACCAGCCCGCATCAAGGACGTCCAGAAGCTGATTGGATGTCTAGCTGCCCTTAGCCGGTTCATCTCAAGACTGGCGGAACGGGCGCTACCCTTCTTCAAGATATCGAGGAAGTACGGACCATTCCAATGGTCTGAAGAAGCAGAAAAGGCATTCCAGGAGCTGAAGTAGCTCCTCACCACCCTACCAACCTTGGTAGCTCCGAACCTTGGTGAGCCACTACTGCTTTACATTTCGGCAATTGACAAAGTTGTCAGCATGGTCTTGGTTGCGGAAAGACCAGAACCATCTACAGTTTAGGAATCCAGACCCCTTCGGGAGGGTCCGGAGCTACCTGAAGTCGAGTCTAGGTCCCAGCTCCCAGGCCCTGATCCTCAAGGCGAGATGCCAAAGGATCCATCTCCTTCAAATGAAGGAGTCACTGTTACTGAACAACAAGATCCGGACCCCTCTGGGAAGATCCGGGTCACTTCAGAAGAAGCTCTGGGTTCCTCCAACCGGAACCGGAGGTCCCCGAACAAGGTCCGGACCCCTCCGTGAAGGTTCGGGTAGATGAGGAGGAAGCTCCGGGCCCCTTCAGGAGGGTCCGGACGGTCCAACGCCCAGTGTACTTCATTAGGGAAGTACTCCATGACGCCAAGACTCGGTACCCTGAGGTGCATAAGCTGCTCTACGCAGTTCTTATTGCCTCTAGGAAACTCCGACACTACTTCCAAGCTCACAAGATTTCAGTGGTAACCTCTTATCCACTACGTGCAATCTTGCGTAACCCCAATTCCACTGGGAACATTGCAAAGTGGACAGCGGAATTACCCGAGTTCGACCTTGAATTCATCCCAAGACAAGTGATCAAGAGTCAAGCATTGCCGGACTTCGTGGCGGAATGGACCCCCTCTCCATCAAATCCTGGGGGGGGGGGCAGTGAGCAGAAGTCGAAACCCAAGGTTCCAGTCTTCACTAAGCCTCACTGGACTCTCTACTTCGACGGCTTCGTGCAGAAGCAAGGGGCCGGAGCTTGAGTCCTTCTCCTCACTCTGACCGGGGAGAAGGTTAAATACATGGTGCACCTTGACTTCAAGGTGACCAACAAGATGGCAGAGTATGAAGCACTAATTTATGGACTCAAGGTAGCACTATCGTATGGTGTCAAGCAGCCGTTGGTAAAGGGTGATTCACAACTTGTTGTAAAACAAGTCAAAGGTGAATGTTGCTGCAACAACCCTCAAATAGCTGCATACCTACTTGAAGTCCAGAAGCTTCAGAAGGACTTCAACGTCCTGGATCTTTGCCATGTACAGCGTCTCAACAACGCTGAAGCTGACGAACTCTCGACGAAAGCTTCAACGGGGGCTCCGGCTCCCGATGGAACCTTCGTCCATAGGTTGTCTAAACCTACAGCTCAGCCTGCTGAACTGAGCGAAGGGGGCGAGACCAACACCTCGAAGCTGGCGGTCCCGATGGCCCTGTTACCATGGCATTCATCAAGGGTCGTAGGTGCTGCAGGAAGCTCGGAGCAACCCAACACGCAAGACTCAAATCCTCAAGCTAGATCCGATGCATGGATCTCAGAGATTCGGAGTTACTTGAAAGACAATTTCCTTCCTGAAGATAATGTATCCGCTGACCGGATAGTCAGATTGGCTAAAAGATACATACTAGTAGAAAGGGAACTCTACCGGTGTGGTGCCAACGGCGTCCTAATGCGGTGCATTACAAGGGAAGAAGGCTGCGAGCTCCTCGCAGAAATCCATGGAGGCGAGTGTGGGAACCACGTGTCTTCCCGCACGCTGATCAGTAAAGCCTTCCGGCGTGGCTTCTACTTGCCTACAGCGCTCCAGGATGCAACTGAGCTAGTGAAGAAATTTGAAGCATGCCAGTTCCATGCAAAACAAATCCACACACCGGCTTAGCCTCTACAAATGATACCTCCTACATGGTCTTTCGCTGTGTGGGGGGTGGATATCTTGGTACCTTTCCCAAGAGCCATCAGAGGTTACAAGTTCCTGTACGTTGCCATTGACAAATTCACCAAATGGTCGGAAGCAACTCCAGTTGTGACAATAAACAAGCAATCAGCTATCAACTTCTTGCAGTCCATCGTGTGCAGATTTGGAGTCCCAAACAAAATCATAAATGATAATGGGACCCAGTTCACAAGCTCTGCATTCCAAGGATATTGCGAAGACCTCGGCATCCAAGTCAGCTACGCTTCCATAGCTCACCCGACAAGCAATGGCAAAGTCGAGAGAGCAAATGCAGAAATCCTAAAAGGACTCAAGATGCGCACATATGAGCGCCTAAAAAAACATGGATCCAACTGGATCGAAGAGCTTCCACCCACTCTATGGGCCAACAGGACAACTCCAAACCGGTCAACTGGAGAGACACCCTTCTTCCTAGTGTATGGAGCTGAAGCAGTCCTTCCTCCGGAAATCACCTTGGGGTCACTTCGGGTCCAGACCTTCGACGATGTCACGCAAGACCAGCTCTGACGTGAAGACCTTGACCTCCTTGAAGAGGGAAGGTACCGAGCAGCTGTTCGGAATGCCCAATACCGCCAAGCTCTTCGGCGCTATCACCAAAGGCATGTTCACAACCGACAGCTCGAGGAAGGCGATCTGGTGCTACGGAGAATACAATCCATAGAAGGGTTAAACAAACTCTCCCTCAGCTGGGAAGGACCCTTCCGAGTGATCAAAGTATCCCGTTCCGGATGCGTTCGCTTGACAATCGAGGATGGAACACCTCTCCCTAATCCTTGGAACATTGAGGACCTCCGTAAGTTCTACGCTTAATATCACGGAGGTGAGTCTGTAGTTACATGTGATGTATGCTATAGAGTTATTGTACAGAGTCGGGTAGCTCCTCCGAGAGAACAGCCGGACCTTCTCCGGAAGGTCCGCAAAGTTCAGGCAATACTTGTCACAGTTTCAAAACTAAAAGTGAAGCTAGCTACCTTGGGTCAAACAAGAAACGAAACACACTTAGCCTGGTTCCGTACCCTAAGGGTGTACTTGTTTCCCCTATACCCCGGACCTATAATGAAAGACATCATTGTGTGAAAACAGACTCCACATGCATTTACTTTGTACATGCTCAATATTTTTTATTTTTCTCTTTCTTGTCTATAACAAAGTTGTGCAATTCTTAAGAAACATTAGCTCGACCAATTCAAGTATAATTCAAGTTGCATTGTCAATTCTTCCAGATCTAAACATTGTTAATGTTCTACTCGTCTGAATGCCGCCAAGCCAATCTAGGTCCGGTGTTTGCTATCGACATAGTCTGGTCATGCACCCTAAGTACGCCACTCTACCTACACCTCGGCATGCCGAAGTAAGGCGAGTCCAGAAATGATCGGACCTGGAGAAAACAAGCCAGTGCACTTGATTGTATTTACAATTGCGTTCGACCTAAAAATTTCTCGGGAATAGTAAGTCACAATTGAGTTATAGATAGAGAATAGATTTTACTGTTTTTCTTGACTTCAGTGTGCAGGAAAAATAAATATTTCGTGATGATGGTGAATGCAGCCGGAGCTACCAAAGCTCCGACATCCCCTAGGTGGCTTGTAGTCGATGTTTCAAACATTAATAGCAAGTGTCGCTGGAGCTACTCAGCTTCGGTAAAGCCAGGGGGCCAACCGTCAACATGAACAGAAGATGGTGGGAAGACTCTACAGTGGGGTCTGCTGTCGACACACCGCGTGTTGACAGCGGTCACTGCCGGAGCTACCAAGCTCCGACACCCCAGAGGACTAACCGTAGATGCTCTACACGTTGATGGAGACTACTGCCGGAGCTACTAAGCTCCGACAATGGTCAATGCTGGAGCCACTAAGCTCTGACAACCTCAGGGGGCCTTCACTATCGAAGACTTCAGACATACGCTCTACAAGTTCGAAGCACGCAAGTCTTCAAAAATTGTTACATCCTCTTGGTACATGTTCACAATCAAATTGTGTACATATACCAGGGGGCCAAGTGGGACAAAGGTGTTGTTGACAAAAAATAAAATTCACAAAAAACATGGATTTTTTTCATCTGGAGACAAGAGATTACAAAATTGGAGAAAAAGAAGAGAGGATACAAGTGGGAGCTACAAAGAGAAAGAGTCTTAGACCCTATGGAAAAACGAGGAGACTTTCTGGGCAACATCCGACACGCTGGCTTGGGAGCCTCCTCCCTCTCCGTCGATGGGGCCTTCAAGCACCAGGTCCAGGGGGAATTGAATGTCTCGGCTTGTGTAGCACGTCAGCACGAATTCTGCGATGTTCTTTGCCAGGGATTGTCCCTCAGTTTCCAGCTGGTCTGAAATGACATTGCCCATCTTGGTGAGCTTTTTGCCTGCCGAACTCAACGCTTGCAACGCCTTGTCCAGCTCCGGCTCCGGATCATCCGAACGCACAGGACTAAAACCCATTGGCGGCAGCGCGTCGTTGGCTTTGCCCAGTAAGTCCCAAACTTGTTGGGACTCCGCAGCCCTTGAGCCTCGCATCTCCTCCCAAGATCTTCTGGTCACCGCAAGCTCCGAATTCTCCCACGCAAGACGCTCTACCTCTTTGGCGTTCTGCTAAATCTTTTCAGCAACCTGCCTTTCGAGTTTGCCGAGCTCTTCCTCCCAGAGGTGGATCTTGTTCCGGCGGTCGACCAGGTCCTTCTCCCGGCCCTGCACCTTCTTCTCCCTGGCAGCAACATCATTCTCCCTCCTGTGGAGGTCCTGCCCTCGCTGCCAGGCCTTCTCCTCCTCTTTCTCGTAGCGCTCCTCCAATTTATTGGTGCGCTCCTCGAGACTCTTGTCACCTAGAGTTAGCCTCTAAGTAAGCTCTCCCTCCCTCTTCACGAGGTCATCCCGCAGCTCCAGGAGTTTTTGCTCTTCATCTTTGAGCTTTCTCTCCCGCTCCTTCAGAGCCTCCCGACGCTTGATGAGACTGTCGTGGATGGCGTCGAGCCTCTCTTGGCGATCACTTGCTGCATTATTAGCAGCTACGACCTATTCGTAGATGGCCCAGGACTGGTTGTCAAGGGATCGCGTCATGCTTTCCCTCTTGTCCAGCAGCTAGCACCAGTACTCCAACCGGACCTTCTCCTTCTTCACCCACTCCTTGTCGTCAGCCAGCCTCGACTGCGCCAGCTTGGTCTCGAATTGGAGCCAGTTGCGCCACCTCCTAAGAGTTTGGTGCTCCTCCTCGAGGGCCATGCTGTCGTGGTAAAAAGCCAGCTGGACTTGACGAAGGCTGGAGTAGGCATTGTCGATAGACAACGATAGAGGGATCAACTCTGGACCTCCTGGAGTCATCTCCGCTGGTTCCAGCGGGTTCTCTGTGACAAAAATCGGGTCCCACTCTACAAGAGCGGTCCCCTGAGCTTCCACGACACTAGGGCCACCCTCTGGGATAGCATCGGCTGCCACCGAGGGAGGTCCTGCTACCGAAGTTTCGACCTCCGGAGTTGGCTCCGAAGGTCCCGCCGCCAGGTCATCAACAACTGGTCCCTCAAGCGGGGGCCAGCAACTTCATCTTGGCACCCTGGCTCAGGTGCGGGCACCACCGGGACCACCACCTCTGGGGCAGAAGTTGAAGATTCGGTCGGAGCTAAAGCCACTTCCGGCTCCGACGCTGGCGTCTCCTCCACCACCGGCTCAGGCGTTGGCGCTTTGACCATCATGGGTTCGGGCACCGACACTTCTGCAGCAACCGGCTCAGGCGCCAGAACTTCTTCGACAACCGGCTCACGCACCAGAGCTTCATCAACCACCGGCTACCGTCAGGGCCTCATCAACCACCGGCTCCGCCACCGGGGCTTCAACAACATTCGGCTCTAGGGCCAGAATCACAGCTACCTCCGGCTCTGAGGCTGGAGCGTCCACCATTTCAACATCCAAACCCGGAGCTTCAACCTCTGGGGCAGGTGCCGTTGGTACATCTTCATTCCCGTGGTCCGACGCTACCACAGGAGCTTCTGGGGATGAGTCGAGGTCTAGGACCACGACAGCCGGCGCTGGAGCTGTCGTAGCCTCAGCCTCTTCTTGAGGCAGAGTTGGGATTGGATTGGGAGCTTCCGCCTACACAGAATTAGCTGCTGCTGCAGGAACCGAAGCTTCAGCCCCTTTCTTGGGCACTCTGTGGATGAAGGACGAAGACACTCAAAATGCACTTACAACACAAAACAACCAACTGAGGTAAAAAATAAAATTTACCTCGGAAGGCTTCCGCTTCAGCTAGCGCGGAACCTCTTCCCCGGGCGCTCGGGGCCGGACCCTGTCGCCACTGGTGTATCAGCTCCAGAAGGTTCCCCGGAGCTTACTGCTGCCGTCGGCGTCACTTTGGTCAAGGCCCCCCTCGACCGGAAGAACCTCCGGACCTAGAGCCTGTGGCTGGCCCTGGTACTGGAGCCACATGGTCGGAACTAGCACCTCGTGGAGATGCCGATGCTGGAGTGGTTGCCGCCATTGAAGACCTTCCCCTCCGGGGAGAAGGAGCCGCTACAGAAGGAGCAGGCCTGACGGACCTCCCGTCAGAGTGCTTCAGCTTCCTTTTACGGCTCGAAGGCTCGACCAACTCTTTGCCCTTGCCCACGACTTCAACTCTCTGTTCTGGGGCGGAAGGGGGACCACTCTCGGAAGCTCTGAGGATCACCAACTCGGTGGTCGAATGCCTCTCAACTTCACCGAGGTCGTCAAGCACCAGCATTTTCCGCTGGAGCTCCCTGCTGAACTCTGCCTCCATGTTCAGAGGGAGGAAAGCCGCCGGCAGAGTCAAGTCATCACCCTCGACGTCGATGTCGTGCTGGAACTTCTTGAGGTGAAACTCCAAAGTTGCGCCTTCCAGGTTGTACTTCAAACCGGTCTCGATCCGGTCGTCGTCCATCACGCTATTGAGGGCCCAAGCGAGCTTCTCCCTCTTCTTTAGCAGAGCCCACCTGTTGACCAGGAAGTTGCAAAATACCGCCTGGGGAGTCACCCCTTCTTCCACACATTGGCGGATCCTGGTCAGAACAGGGTTGAAGGCGTTCGATAACACCGGAACTTCGCTCCAAGCTTCAGTGTCGACGTTGGGGAGGCCTCCAGGCAACTCCAGCCTCTCATGCTCCTCTATCCTGATGACAATCCAATCCTTCTTCCAGTCGTCCCACTTGCCAGAAGGGAACGACCGCAAGTACTTGTGCAGGCACTTCTTGCGCTTCACAAAATAATAGAAGCCAAGGTACTCGTCACTTTTGCTAGTGGTGTGGATGGTGAAGAAGGTGCGAAAGAGCTCAACGCAGGGAGGAATACCCACCCACATCTCGCAGAAGTGGAAAAAGATCGACACCAAAAGAATGGAGTGGGGGCCAAGGTGGTACAGCTGCAGACCATAGAAGTCTAGCAGCATCAAGAGAAAAGAAGAGAAGGGTGGGATCAGTCCCACCATGGCGTACGCGGAGAAGTACACCATGTCGTCGGCGTGCTCCTTCTCGAATGGAAGCTTGCCGGCGCGGACCTGGTGGTTGAAGAAGTCACTGGACCACCCCATGAGGGCCCGGACCTTCTTCAAATTATGGTCAGTCTTAAGTCAGCTCTCGTAGAGACCCAACTCCATCGCAACACAACGAGGCTAGAGATGAAAAGCAAGCAAAAGTTTGGAGGATTTGAGCGCAAGTTCAAATGAAGGAGTAAAGAATCCCCAAACGGTGTGCACTTTCCTTCTTAAGTAAGCCCCCGCAACGCTTGGATGGAAACCGCAGAAGAGCCGACTATAAAATTCAAAAACTTCACCCTGCCAATGACAAGGGGGCCTGGGGCCACCCCGACGATCAAGTCGAGGTCCTTACCCCAGGCGAACGGTTGTCATCATGAAAGGTGGGAAGCCCGAAGGCGGCGGTCTGACAGGGCGCGCGGAACCGATACGGTTTTCGTATCGGGAACCGGCGACCTTCAATTGCGTGAGATCCACACGCTCAAATCTCACCTGCCGCATCCTGGATATGCCACGCGGTGTTGGTTTAACTGTGAACTACCGCCAACAGCACATCCGAAGACCCTTAAAGACACGGCTCAAAAACCGAAGGATGGACCCACCTCCGGCAGAACGACTTCATCCAAAAGGTCTCTCCCAGAGGTGGGCCCAGGGGGCCACTGTCGGTACCCTGCGTACCGTATACCCCTTGGGACTACAAAAAGACCAAAGGAAATTCACCTGTTTGAGTTGAAGACCTGGGAAGGCCCCACGTATCATACGGGACCGGACCTGCCTCCCATCTATGGTTAGTCCCGGTGCTGCTACGTGTATACTGCAACCGGATCTACATCCCACACATGGGATAGCTCTGGGCTAAACACCTGTGCGGCACCCCGAACCTAACCCCCGACAGTGGGAAGCTCCAGTACCGACATGTGTACATCTACACCGGACCTACCCGTCCCAGACGGAAAGCTCCAAAACTGCCACGTGTCCAACCGTCGGACTTTCAACCTCAGCAATCAGACTAGTGAACCCCCAATGGCTCGGACCTTTAAGGGGCAATCAAAGAATTCAAGACCCGATTAAGTGTCATTAATACCATATTAATGACACATGATCAGAAGGCCCTTAATACCAGTAACGGCACTGTCAAGGCCCGTTACCATGCTATTAAGGGTAATTAACCTCATTAATTGTGTATTAAGCATCAGTAACCGCCAGGGCCACATGTCGGGCCAGACTAACGGTGTAACGACCAGCCCTTGTACTATAAAAGGACTGGTCGATGATACACAAAAGGTTGGACTCTCTCTCTCTCTCTCTCTCTCTCTGCTCTCAGACTCTCTAAGGCCTGAAGCTAGAAGCTCTGAACTCTTAGACGCTCAATAAAACAACTACACACCCTTTGGAGTAGGATATTACGCTCAGGCGACCCGAACCACGTAAATCCTTGTGTCTATTTGCCATCATCTTTTGAATCTCTGCGCGCACAATACCAAACTACGAACTCCGTGGGCTACCAATGGTAGTATTGGGAGAATTGCCGAAAAAATACTCCGACATACACCATATCTCCGACTCGCTCCTTCTCGAAGGGAAGCTTGCCGCAGCGAATGTCGTTATCGAAGGAGTCACTGGATCATCCCATGTAGGTCCGGACTCTAGACAACTCCTTATTGCTCCCGATGCGACTCTTGGGGAGTCCCAACTTCATCGCGCACAGCGTGGTGAGAGAGGAAAAGCGAGCGAAAGTTTGGAGGATTTGAGCGCAAGTTCGAATGAAGGCGTAAAGAATCCCCAAACGATGCACGCTTTCCTTCTTAAGTAAGCTCCCGCAACGCTTGGATGGAAACCGCAGAGGAGCCGACGAGACAGTTCAAAAACTTCACCCTGCCAATGACAAGGGGGCCCGGAGCCACCCCGACGATCAAGTCGAGGTCCTTACCCCAGGCGAACGGTTTTCATCATGAAAGGCGGGAAGCCTAAGGGCGGCGGCCTGACAAGGCGCACGGAACTGATACAGTTTTTGTATCGGGAACCGGCGACCTTCAATTGCGTGAGATCCACACGCTCAGATCTCACCTGCCGCATCCTGGATATGCCACGCGGCGTTGGTTTAACTGCAAACTACCGCCAACGGCACATCCGAAGACCCTTGGAGACACGGCTAAAAAACCGAAGGATGGACCCACCTCCGGCAGAATGACTTCATCCAAAAGGTCTCTCCCAGAGGTGGGCCCACGGGGGCACTGTCGGTACCCTGCGTATCGTATACCCCTTGGGACTGTAAAAAGACCAAAGGGACTTCACCTGTCTGAGTTGAATACCTGCAAAGGCCCTACGTGTCATACGGGACCGGACCTGCCTCCCTTCTATGGTTAGTCCCGGTGCTGCTACGTGTATACTGCAACTGGAGCTACGTCCCACACATGGGAAAGCTCTGGGCTAAACACCTGTGTGGCACCCCCGGACCTAACCCCCGGCAGTGGGAAGCTCTTGTACCGACACGTGTACAACTGCACCGGACCTACCTGTACCAGACGGTAAGCTCCGGAGCTGCCACATGTCCAACCGCCGGACCTTCAGCCTCAACAATCAGACCGGTGTACCTCCAACGGCTCGGACCTTCAAGAGACAATCAAAGACTTCAAGACCCGATTAAGTTTCATTAATATCATATTAATGACACACGATCGAAGGGCCCTTAATACCAGTAACGACACTGTCAAGACCCATTACCACAATATAAAGGGTAATTAACCTCATTAATTGTGTATTCAGCATCAGTAACTGCCAGGGCCACATGTCGGGTTAGACTAACGGTGTAACAACCAGTCCTTGTACTATAAAAGGACTGGTTGAGCGATACACAGGACTCTCGATCCCCTCTCTCTCTCTCGACCCCTCGACTCCTCTGGATTCTCCTAACACTCTCAGACTCAGCTCTAACACACGCTCACAAGCGCTCAGAAGCATAATACAACAACCACACACCCCATGGAGTAGGGTATTACGCTTAGGCTGCCCGAACCATGTAAATCCTCGTGTCTACTTGCCATCGTGATCTGAATCTCTGCGCGCTCATTACCGAACTACAAACTTCGCGGGCTACCAACGGTAGTGCCGGGAGAATTGCCGGAACAAAACCCCGACAGCGCACTTCATTTTTCACATGCGGGCGCAGGGACGAGCGTTGAAAAAAATTCGGTAATGATGGTTGCGTCTTCTGTTGGAGTTGACTCGTTTTTGGTCGCCCGGTCACAGGTTGGGATGGCAATTGTACCTGCGGATGCGGGTACCCGTTGGGCATTGTACTCGACGGGTACGTTTTTTTACCCGCGGGTACAACCCATACCCGACCCGATATATTTCGGGTACGGGTACGGGTACGGGTATGATTTTTTACCCGCGGGTATCCGACGGGTTATCCGATTTCTTAAATCCAGGCCCAAGAAATTTAACTTGGCCCACTAAACAAACCCTAACACCTCTTCTAGTACCCTCATTTGAAGATGCATTTGAATGAATTATTATGGTTGCAGTTAGCTTCTTCCTCCTTGAAATAGCTTAATTAATTCTTAAGATCTGTAGTTAAGGTGAATGGTGTTTGTTTGTATGGTGTATGTCGTATGGTTGAATTAGCTGCTGAAAATTGAAATTTGATATGTTATTTAAGTTGTTCAGCATTTAAATTATGATTTATGGATTTTTTTGTTATGTTTGGTCATACCCGACGGGTACCCAAAACCCGCCCGAAACCCTTCGGGTACGAGTACGGGTACGGAATTTTACCCGCGGGTACGGATACGAAATTTTACCTATGGACAATTTCAGTCCGAGTCGGATATTTGCTCTACCCGATCCGAACCCAACCTGTTGTCATCCCTAATCACATGCTCGAGCGTGACGTATATCGGGAGATGGATACGCTCGTATTGGTTATACGGTTGGAGTCAGCCTTATTCTCCTTATTATGGGTGGTGACCACGGGCAGTTGTTGCTTAGACCATCTTTAACGACTCCTAAAAAGCAAGTCTCCTAATAATATGGTTTTGGGAGTTTTTTTTTTTGAAAAAATCTTGGAAATAAAAAAGAATGAACTCACTCTAACCATTTCTAATATCTTGTTTTCCAAAATATTTAAAAGAGGGCACATGTAGTGGACTATTTTTGGTGAGTTGTCCAAGATGCTTTTAGTAGTGGGCTATCTAACCCGATTTTGAAACACTTTTTCAGAAATCAGGTCATAACACGCTTCCGCTGGGCTTTGGGGAAAAAAAACACGCTTCCGCCAAGACGGGAAACTGCGAATAAGTCGGGTTTACCCGAATGACGGAAATCAAGAAGATTCGTACATTTGGAGGCAACCAGCACAGCCAACAGTTGAGGCCAGCTCCAAAGCGTGAAGGAACAAAAAGCTGCCGGTAATAAAGAGAACGAGCAACAAACACGGCTGCATGGACATGGACTTGTCTGTGGTCACGCCATCCATGCCACGCATTGAGCCGTGTCCCCCTGAACCGTGCTCCCGCCGGCTTGAAACTAAGAATACATAATCTCCAAACTGAACAAAGTTTATGTTATTTAGAATGTTATGTTTTTTTATTTTTCCGAAAGCTCGAAATGAGGTAATATGATATAAGAAAAAAAGTGACCCCATTTATATGAGAAACCAGGCCCAAAAACCGTATAACAAAGAGGATAATGTCACATTCTCTACCAAACGATAAAAACACCGCTGTGACATACCCACAACACCACCACATCACAAGTGATCACTATCGCGATCGACATCTACACCACAAACTACTACGTCCACGACTACCACCACACCTACGCCATCCACCTGCTTGAATCATAAGTAGATCGCTCACAACCTGTACCAAGTCAAGGCCTAGCACTACACCGGCACACGTCAATCTCCGGTACCCTCCTGCTTTGCTCACCTTCCAGTCGCTACACCACGGAATTCGAGACACTTACCCCGACTATCCCAAGACTGCCTTCACTTCCTATATTGGTGCACGCGAGCGTCGCCGTCCAGATCAGTTGTCGCAGGCGCCTCGTCGGTCATGCCACCCAGATCCGCCGTTGCAGGCACCCCTCAGGTCCTGCCGCCCAGATACGCCATCACAAGCAACCGTGATCCCTCATGCCCAGATACATCATCGCAACTGCTCACAGGCAACCGCCACCACTCCAGGAAACTTTCTGGAGATAGGAACGGGCTCACTGCCGCCGAATCCTCCTGTGACGAGGGGTCCACCAGATCTAGCTGCTTTCACCCCGGAAATCACCATGGCGACTGTCGCCCTTGCCAACCCACGGCACGCCGGGGAAGGAGTTTCCCGTCACCTCGGATAACATCATCGCCGAGCTCGCCCATCACACCTCTTGCATAGCAAACACGACACCACCACCGTCGACGGTCGCCACCGCATCCACAACTTTGACTCTGCACAGAGCTTCATGGCCGTCACACTGCTAGAACCTGCAGCTGTTGGCAAGCTCAGCATCTCAACGGTCAGATGCACAACCCCGATGCCCGCACAACTATGAACCAACCGACAAGATCTGCTGCTGAGACGCCAGATTCGACCGGTCACCAGCTCCGACCGCCGACGCCTTCACCCTTGTCGGCCGCTGCATGGACAAACCTCCACAATATGCGCAATACGGACCTTAGAGTCAGCCACCAATGCAGCCCCCGTTGTTTTAGCTGCGCCACACTAAGATTCCAGTCGCATGCGCCATCCAGGAGCCTGTCGTCTTCCTTGCGCATGCCATGGCCGTCATCTCATTCCCCACCGCGCACCCACGAAGCACCCGACTTCGTACGCTCTGGCCTTCCACTAAGCACCAGATCTGGTCGATTGAGAGCCAAATCTGACCGGCCGGACGCCGGATCGGGCCGGTGTCACCCCATCGTCGTCGTCCATCACTTGCTCATCGACTCCATGAATCCGGTGATGAGAGATCTGTTGTTGCCTCGCCGTCGCCTTCCCGACTGGTCTCGCGACTCTGACGGCTAGCTCCGGCGGTGAGGCGGCAGGGAAAGGGAGATAAGAGGGTGGCGGTGGGGTGTGGCCTGGTGGCTGCCCGAGTCGCCGAGAAGGGCGACGCGGGGACCGCTGTTATGTTTCTTTATTAGTTATCTATAAAATTTCCCTCCTCAATTATTAGTATCATAGTGTTTCAAATCTTGGTAAATTTGTTCCGCCTTTATCATCGTAACTTCGTTGCTATATCACCAAATTACTTACGTGATATCTCGTTTATTAAAAATGAAACTCTATTTTAGCCTTAACAAAAGTTTATCCTTTCCACTGTTTACACTACTAAAAACAACACTTGTAGTGGCACGGTACACAACATCTCCCTCTGGATAACCTAAGTAAGTGGGCCAAGCCCACGCTGGAAAACAGGCCAGTCCGCATACTCGACGCTCGCGCGCGACCGGTCCCAGACCATGTGCGGGCACGCAGATTCGCACCCGAAATGCACAAAAAGAACCGCGATCCCACGAGCTCACGAACACGGATCCGCAGAACGCGACGGCCGCACACACCTGGTGGCACTGGCCACTGGCAGCAGCGTCACTCACATGGCGAGCGCAGCGGCGAGGGCGGACAGAAGCCCGAGATGGCGTGGAGGCGTTGCCAGCGCGCATGTGCCGGCGCACATGGCATGGCCGCTGATGGGGGCGGAGGCTCGCGCAAAAGTCTCCGCCGCGGGCATCGGGTCCCCAACTGACGCAACGGCCGCGCGTTGATTCAATGCGTGCGGGCACACAGCTCCGCGGCGCCCCCAAGTACTCTTCTCGAGACCACAGGCCACAGAGCGCGGCATGCAGTGCGGCGGCAACCACCGGCATGTGGGCTCGCCTGTTCCATGCTGCGATTACCACTTTTACCGGCACATTTGCTCCGGTTTGCATTGACCGTGAAGGTCAGAGCTGCGATTACATCGCTCTACTAGTCAAGTTAGTATACACCGGTGCTCGTTGCAGATCTAGATCAGGGGTCGTCAATGTAAGCAGGAGAGTGGAGGAAGAAGAGATCCGTAGGGAGAAGAGTAACTTGGGGAAGAAGAAGGTCGCGAGGAATCTCTCTTTTTAATCGTAATGTCAGAATCTGTTTTTCCTCTCCTCTTCCGTTGCTTCTTATAGCCTAGGTCGTCACTCCCAATATTACATCGAAGACCATTCGACACCCGCCAGTTTAATGTTGGGTTTCTTGGGCCGACAGCTACGACGAGGCCCACCCGGGTTGGAGGCTTCCCGCGTCTTTGTTACTGAAGCCAGCGGAGCATCGCTAACAATCAACTTCATTTGCATCCAGAGTGTCAAAAAGGACGTGCACATTCTTAAGCCCCCTTTAGCACAGCTCTACAAAGTTAATTCTCTGGATTCACTTCTGATTCTCTGGTGAAGTGATTTTATGGTTGAAAATGATTCTCTATGATTTTCTAAAATAAACTTAAAATCAGGACAGAGAATCACTTCACAAAATCAGTAGAAGTTACTTTTTTCAGCTTCTAGCCCCTTAGTTCATTTTATTTTAGAGAATCACTTCACAGAATCAGTCAAGAATCACTTCTTCTGAAAAACAGTGTTTGACATAACTTCTCTGATTATGCCTGAGAATCAGCTTCGTGAAGGTCTTTGCCTTAACTGGAGCTCCGGATCTGATACCAGTTCCAGATCCGACGGTCAGGTCGAGATGCTGCTCGCTGTGGATCTAGAGGATCGGTCAACTTCTATATATCGTGGAAACTGGAAAGATAGCATCATAGCAGCATGCTCCAGGAGGAAAAAGAGGTAGCTGCACATGCAAAGGAATTCTTTGGACATGTTTTGAGTCGTAGTTTAACCATCAGCCAACCTCAACTGCTCATCGACCTTCCGTTCCAAAAGGTGGCATCGCTGGCTGCTTACAGATCAGTGCACGCTGTGGATGGCGACGCGAAAGTTTGCTTGCCGTATACTCCCTCCTTCCCATATTAATTATCGTTTAGGACAATGATTTTAGTTCATTTTGAACTAAAATTCTTGTCCTAAACGACAAATAATATAGGAAGGAGGGAGTAACAATGCAGTCAGAACGATCAAAAGTTTGCTTCTATCACGGCTACCCATCAACCACGCTGTGTTTTGTTCTAAACGAGGTGCCGGTTCGTCACGCTCACGCTGCACAGCCGAGCGCCGCCACACGTTCAAAACGATCAAAAGTTTGCGCGGAACCAGCAGGCGTCTTTGTGACAGCTTGGGATCGAGGTTGTTCTGGGCTGGGGTCACGTAGAAGGGCGAGCGCGGCGTCACCCTCCTACTACCACGAGAGGGACGCGGTGAGAGCGACGCGAAACGCAAGAGTGGCCACGATGGATGCGTGAGGCAAAAACAAGGAGGCGACACGGCACGAGAGGTTGATAAATGAGTGCGTGAGGGGAAAAGAAGCAGGCGATGCAACGAGGCAAGTACAGATTATTGGTGAAACGGATTATTACTGGCGGGGAACAGTTGACAGGCCTGCAAAAAAAAGTTACAGTTGAAGCTATTTTTTTAAAAGTTGTAGGTTACCGTTCACAGTTCACACCCGACAATTGAGTAGGCGAGGAAACTGGTGAGCAACCCCAGGCTCACCACGACCCTCCAGCATAAAAATCGCGGCAACACCAACACCAAGGCTGATCATCGCCAAACACCAGACACCCCTTCACCCAATAGAACATCACCACGCAACCCACCACCGACGCCAGTGGTTCACCACGCATCATACGTGTCAGTCACTCACATAGCGCTCTTCTTCCGCTGGCCGCACGCTCTGATCGCGACGGCGCGCCATCGCCAGTCCACCGCTCGGCCGCAAAGACGCCGCACCCGATCCGACTCACAAACGCCCGCGCGCGCATTTACGGCGCCGTGTGGGGCTAGGAAACCGCGGTCCCACGAACCAGTGCCCAGGCTGGCTCCGCCATCATCACTGACGCGCCCCTGGAAAAAGGGATTACCGGAGAAGTAAGGGCGAAGTAACCCGGACTAATCATCATTAGTCGCCTCGTCGCAATAGCTGTACAAAAAAAAAAGGTTACCGCACCGCTAAATCAACGGCTGGCCTGTCTCCGTGCCGCCGCCTATTAAGAGAGCTCCGCGGCTACCTTTCCTCCTCCCCGCCCCCATTCCACTCCATTCCCACGCACAAAGCCGCCACCAGCCACCGCCGTTCCCCAGCCGCACACCACCGTCATAGTGAGCTTGAGAGAGGTAAGCTTTAGATCTGAGCGAGTTCTCAAGCACAGCAGGTAAAAGTTGTCTCAACCCGACCCTCCTCTCCTCCCGCTCTCATCTCTTCCTTTTTCCCCGGTTTTTTGTTTTGGTTTCTTTGTGATTTTAGAGCAGAGAGTGAGAAACCCTGGGCCTTTTAGATCCCGGGCTTCAGATCTGCTTGTTCTTCAGGTTCTTAGCATAGGTTGCTAGGTTCGTCGATTGCCAAGAGGGGCTCTTTTTCCACGCCTCGATTGTGCTTGTTCTTGTGCACAGATAGATCTACCGGAGTCACCTGTTTTTCCCGTGGCTGTTGGTATTTCTTTTTGGTTTGGTTTGCTCTTGTTTTGCTAGAGAAAAAAAAATTCCAAAAAAAGTTTTTGTTAGTTGTTCAGATTCATGGCTGCTGCTATAGATCTGTCTGGTGAGGATCTGATGAGAGCTCTCGAGCCTTTTATCCGGGACGCCTCTGCTCCTCACGGACCCACTCCACTCCTCCCACACCAGCTCGCTAGTCCCACCTCGCCGTTCGCCTACCACCACGCATCCGCCGCAGCCTACCGCGTGTACCCGGACTCCGTTGCAGGTGCTGACGGGGCGGGCCAGCTGAGCCCGGCCCAGATGCAGTACATCCAGGCCCGCCTCCACCTGCAGCGCCACGCGCAGTCCGTCCTGGGCCCGTGGGCGCAACCCATGAAGGCGTCGGTGGCTCCCAGCCCGCCGAGGCCGCAGAAGCTGTACCGCGGCGTGCGGCAGCGGCACTGGGGCAAGTGGGTGGCGGAGATCCGCCTCCCGCGGAACCGCACCCGCCTCTGGCTCGGCACCTTCGACACCGCTGAGGAGGCGGCGCTCGCCTACGACCAGGCGGCCTACCGCCTCCGCGGCGACGCGGCGCGGCTCAACTTCCCCGACAACGCCGCCTCCCGCGGCCCGCTCCACGCCTCGGTCGACGCCAAGCTCCAGGCGCTCTGCCAGAACATCGCCGCATCCAAGAAAGCGTCTAAAGCTGGAGCCGCCACAGCCACCGTCACCACCACCGCGACGTCGTCCTCCGCACCCACCAGCAACAGCTCCTCCCCGTCGTCCGACGACGCGACCTCGTCCAGCCTGGAGTCCGCCGAGTCTTCACCGTCGCCCTCACCCGAGGCCCCCACGGTGCCGGAGATGCAGCAGCTGGACTTCAGCGAGGCCCCGTGGGACGAGGCCTTCAGCTTCGCCCTCACCAAATACCCGTCGTACGAGATCGACTGGGACTCGCTCCTGGCCGCCAATTAACTCTCCAACCAGCTCGTGGCACCACTACTAGTTACACCACCGTCGCAGATGGGATTTTTGACATGCTGCGCGGACGCTAGTGAATTGTTAGCTCTAATCATGTTTATTTTCTGTAGATGTCGTATTCGTTTCTGTGTGATCCCTGACTGTCAGTCAGTTGTAGATCGCTGTTAGGTTTCGGTTCCTTGAGATGAACTGACTGGAAGCCGGCGTTTTTGTGTCCGGCGTCCTCGGTGGTCGATCGGGTCGGGTCACTGGTCAGTGACTCCGGCCGGTCAGTGTCCTATATTGTTCTAGGTGTTGCATCTGCTGCTCTACGGGTTGTAACAGCAGTGTGGTGTCATGTGACGGTATTAATATGCTGTAAAATTAGCTGTGTCCAGAAGTTGTAATCTGAACTACTACTGTTAGTGTTATTATGTCTTGTTGATTGTTGTAAGATCAGTGTGCTAGTGGCTGCGTGGTCTTCTAGTATGATTGTTCTTGCGCGAGGTTATCTGTTCTCAGATCATCAGTCTGCCTTCGCTTGATGCTTCCAATTCCAATACAAGTTTACCGAATCCCTACACATTCGCAGGAACTGAGGATCCTGTAACCCGAAGTACTACTGTTATCGTGCTAGTGACGCCGTACCTGTTGTTTCTATGCGATCAGATATTTGCGCGGATAGCTGTGATGATAAACTGTAATTTGAACAGTAGATCTGTTCACAAGGTGATGACCAATCTCTGCGTTGCTGGGATCCGCAACACGGAATTCTACGGTCTCCGAGTCTATCGATGACCAGATTACAGGGTCAGTTGCGTCCCTTGAAAAGAAAAGTCCCTCCAAAACAGGGTCAGTTGCGCAAGTGATGAGGATGAGCTCACTTTACTTGATAGAAGTTCAAACGCCTCATCCGTCGCTCTGGGCCTCAACCCTCAGGTCGCATTGTATATCTCATACTTGGACTGCAGAGCTGTACGTTTTTCTAAATAGTTCAATTTTGAACTAGGAACGTAGGGTGTACATATTTTCTTCTAGCTCTGAGTCATGGACGAGTATTACTTATCCTGGAAAAGAAATCATATTGCAGTATGTTTTCGTCTAAAATTGTAAAGGGAGAAAAGGAAGAAGAATACTCGAAGTACTTCCGTGTGCGACAGCCCCGTTCTTCCTGAGGCGACGAATCGTTTTGGGCATGTTTGAATTGATGGCAATATGAACCGTTTCAAATATTGGCACGCCTATGCAAATTGACTAGCATTTGGTTCACATCCAATAATTGATGTGCCTTCAAAAAATTGACCTAGCTAGTAGAGAAATCACGGGCGCCCAAAACCTCGACAAAAAATTAGCGCACTTTCACTGCCGCTTCACTTCCACTCCAGGCTGACTTGGCAAGTTCTAGTTGGTTAGATTAATGTTTCCCTTCTTTGGTTTATCTAGCTTCAAATGGATGTATATCATGTACCGTTAATCAAAATGAAAAATGGGTTGTACTGTTGTATTCAGTGCAATTAAATCTGCAAAATAAGATCTTAGTTGACCATATTTCGACAAAAATAAATTTGTTGACAGAAAGACTCTACATGTCATACTCAGAGATTACAGATTTTGGTAGAGTCAGAATCCAAACACCATTATTTTGACTACATTACCAACAGTTTGATAATGTCCTTATGTTGGTCATGACAAATTTTGGTAAGACAAATTTTGGCACAAACCACACAACCTCCCTGTGGACGGAGACGGACGGATCTCTGGCTACGGATCGGGGGATGTCGCCGAATCCAGAGCGCGTTTTGACGGCGACGTACTAATCATCACCATCACCATCATCATCACCATCGAACAAAGCTGCACGCGCGCACAGTCCCTTTCAACTGCTGTACTGAGCCCGGCGGGAGAGGCTTCCCGCCACAACTGGTTGGAATATTTAGAAATGGGGCAAACGCCTCGCGATCGCGGGGCGTCCGCGTGACGGGGCGGGCGTGGCGCGCAAAGCCGGGAGCCCGGGAAAGGCGAAGTCATCAATGCCGACCGCCAACTTGTCGACGCCCCATCACCATCAGTGGGAGGGACGATGGACGGACCGATAGGATTACGAGTGGCCGTCGTGGACGTGACCTGAACGCCGCCGCGGCCACCGGAAGTCTCTGGACCTCCGGGCCAGCGAACGCCTCTGAGCCTCTCCCTTCACGCTTCCTTGTTCCCGACGACCAGTACAGTACGTATCATTCAAGCGCGTGAATATAAACAAGAGAGTAACTCCACTGATGGGACCCACACAAAAAATGGTGACAAGCCCGTCGGAAGGATCACCGGTGTGCGCTGTTCGCATGCGCGTCCGGTGCAGTATCTGATGCTCTCTCTGCTCCATGGCAGAGAGAGAGAGAGAGAGAGCTGTTCGTTCCATGGCTGGCTGCGTTTCGCTTTCGCTTTCGCTTTGCTGCCAAGATGCTGCGACTTGTTAAATGCAAAAGGCAGCAGGCGCACCAACCCACTCCACGAAAACGCCGCTGCTAGTGCTACTGCCATGTGGGCCTTACTAGTCTCACATTCTCTGCCTTTTTTTTCATTCACATTTTGTTCGGTCTCTTTCTCTCTCGGGGGAGCTGCACGGACGCAACGCAACGGGCACCACTCCTTCGCCGCGCTCGGAAACGGCAGGTTTATCTCTCACGATAATCAATAGAGATCTTCAGCTCAGTGCGAAAGTGTTGTGCCATGCACCGCGGCGATCTTGTTAATGCCCCCGTGAACAAGAGTAACGAAGAGGGAGTGAAGGAGGCAAGGAGCCCAGACGGATGGAGACGGGGTGGTAAAGGTGGATGGTAGCCGCTCCATCACACACGCTAGTCCACCACTACACCAGTGATTATTTATGTTTGTGGCCTGGCAGCAATCGTTACGGGCGCCCTCGATAAATGCCATCACCTTTTGCAGGCTAGGAAACATTGCGAGTGCGGTACTAGATCAGGTCAATCAAAATCGCAAAAAAAGGTTAATCGAGCTTTCATTTTGGTTAATCATCCTGCGGTATGAGGTGCCATCACTTTCGCAGGCTGCTGATCCTCCACCAAAGCCTGCAAAACAAGACGTTAACCTCGACCAATTAAAGCTTTTGGTTCACGGACGGCCTGATTTTGTTAGGCCAGGCGGCTGTCAGCTGTGATACACAGTTATAGGCTGCGTAGTCTCAGATGAATAATACCGTATGGGCCTGGTTCTACGTCCTACTAAAACTATTTGGGCCTAGAATAGAGAGTCGTCTATGTAAAAGCCCTAAATTCGAGGTGCAAACCTCAGTGAGGGTAGATCAAAAGAAAAAGAAGAAAAAAAAATAATGAGCACAAGAAATATCAATGTAATTCAAACTTGAATTGAGGGTTTAGAAATTCCAATTTAGCCACTGTTCAAACTTAAATTAAAATTTTGAGTGGTCCAGTGAATTCCAAATATACCAAATAGTGGCCCTGCAAGTTTTTAGAATTTCTGAAGGCCATTTGAAATGTTATGAATTGAAATCAACTTGAATTCAAATAAAAAATTTAAATTGAGATGAAACTTGTCCAAATATCAAATTGAATTCCAGAATCTGAATCTACACATTTGATTTGGCCCCTCTACAAAAATCTAGGATTTTTGGACATTGTTAGGTGGTGAAATTAAAGGACCAGAGAGGCTGTGCTTGAGTATGACGGGTGGGATCCACTGGTCAGACCCACTTGCTCTGTATGCCGTTTTTTCTCTGTTCCTCCGCTCGACACTACGACGATGCATGCGGCCACCGTGATGGCTTTGCCTTGGCGCCCAATCCACTGCCTCCTAGATATCTATCACATTGCAAACGAGTCGTGCACCTCCTCTCTCATTTCCACGGTGAAAAACAACGTTCTTTTCTCTGTTCTTGCTACCGATGCCATTACCGCCTGCTCTACTTCTTCGTCGCCAGGCCGAGCTGGTCCTCGGTTGAGAAGACAACCAAAAGCAAAAACGTTCATTTTCTGGCGCTCCATCCTTTCCTCCATCAAGTTTATGTCGTGCTCAATCGAAGCGTCAGTATTTTTCAGGTCGCCATCGTCTCTGTTTCGAACTGCCAAACCAAGGCACCGTAATACCCCCGTTTTCATTGACCTCACTTCTCTCCCAAGCAGTTGCAAGGTTCACCAGGATCCCAACTTGTCGTTCTAGCGTTTCATTATCGTTTCATAGCTCGTGGCCGTGGCATTGTCCAGTTTTCCCCACTCTGTTTTTGATAACCAGCGCTAGGACTTCACTTCAATTCGAGTTTGACATGCAACCGTCCTTTAATCCAGTTTATACATAGCTTCCAAACTTCCTATCAAAGTCCCTCGATGAAAAACCATCAAAAATCGTTGAGTAATTGAGCCGGAATAGGAGTTTTTCTGGCCGCTAATGTCAAACCCTAGCCTTGCCGTCGAGCCAGTAATTGCCAGGCTGTTCAACACGTTTGAAGGTCATAATATTGCTCCTCAGATTAATACAATTCTATTGGTGTAGTTTATGCCCTAAACGACCTTCTCCCAAGCAAAAACCGAGGTCCTCACTGGAGTTCTCGCCGCTGCGGCCGTCGGGGGCCTCTTTCCGGCTGTCGCCGCGTCGATTTGACCCTACCATCGAGTTCCTCATCCTATTTTAGGCCGAGGCTGCCAGAACCAGGCCGAGAGTAGTAGGGCACAGCTGGGCCGGCGATACGCCGCTGCCCTAGCGCCGCCACCTCGCCGGAGCGTCAGGTAGACGAAGGCATCACTGGGTCCCGCATGTCAGTGGCCTTTTCCACTGCGGGGATCCTTTGTGGCGCCGGATCGGGTGCGGCCACCCCAATGGCCCTGCTGTGGCCCAATTATTATTGGGCCAATTTAAACCAGTGGGTCCGGGTGGGGTTTATTTGAACTTTTTAATTGAAGGAAAAAATCCAGAAATGCATCAAACTTCATAATTCAATTGATCCTAGTAGATTTGCAAAAAAAATTCCGAATAAATTCTGATAGACTCATATTGATTCCAATTTTGCAGTGGTGCAATTGGTTGAACATGAATGTCCCAAATTTTCATAATTAATTCCTTTGATCTAACTTCTTGGGAAATTAATTACTCCTGTTTTGATTATTGGAAAATTCCTAATTTTGGTAAGAAAATTCATTATAATACACTTGATTTCCAGTAAAAAGTTAAGGTTCATTGGAATTAATTTACTTGACCAAACAGTGTGCAAATTCCCAATGTCCATTGAAAATTCAGAAATGTATAGAAACATTTTTAGATTTTATCCCAAACTTGTAAAATCAATTTCTACCTGTAGGAATCTCAAAAAATTATGAAACAAAATTTCCTAGAACTATTGATACCTCCTCTACCATGATCGTCTACTGTTAGTCATGACAGAGCTCCAGATTTAATACCAAATTTTAGAGAAGGCTTTTACTTGTTGGAATTTTAGAGACAATAAGCTTCCTTGAACATCTCCAATTCTTGGTCCAGTTATTCCTCATAAAACCTAGTATCCACTATAAAAATCCAGAAGCCAATTAAAATCATCTTCATACCTGATCAGTGTCTAGAAAGTCTTTTATATAGTTTCAATATCACTCATGTACTTTGTATATTGCATATCATATAGTGACCAAGATCAAGGAGGAGCCGGAGCCCTAGGAGAGTATAGCACCAGAAGCTAACTTCCCCTCTGAATCATATCCAGGCAAGCCCTTTGCATTTAAGATATGTTTCAAAGTTTTCATTTGTATCACTATTAAGTCTATAGTTTGAATTGCATTATGTTTAAGGTGTATTGGTACTCAAAATGCATGCCCCACAATCCAATGGAGTATTTGGATAGTTGTATAGCTTGGCGTGTAGAATTGTCATGCTAATGTTATATAGAATCCGGTAGAAGTCAAGTAGTTAGAATCTACTCGCAAGATAGTTACACCATCACACGGGATTGGTTTATGTTGAGAATGACATATGAGTATTAATATGAGATCCGGCAGCAGCGTAAGAGGAAACGAGACATGGTCTCACGTGCATAGCACTGCCTATGTCGATTGAGGAACGATCCTTGTGCGGCCCTGCTGAGCAAGTTTGAACTAAACCGAATACATACTGGCTATATGAGAACCAGGAAATCGATGTAATTGGTTAACCTGTGTGTCGAGGCTTACCCTACCATTTTATAAGAGTGGGTTGAGGGCAACAAGGTGTAAATCTGCCGATGGGCACAGAAACGCTCCGCGCGGGGACCTCCTGCCCGTTACGGAAGGACTGATTCAACATTTGGATTTCCTTTGAAAAGTTGTTGCATACAACATAGTATTAAAGTGTGATTCGTACCACTTCCGAAATAGGTGTATGTGACGTGTTATTCGGGTGTCTACTGATTGCAATCACCGTCCCTCATGGTTATTTGAGTACCGCTTGTTCACTGTGTCGTGACGTAGTAAATATTGAAGAAGCCAAAAGAATATGATGTATTGAATTATAATTATTTTGCAACCATGCTTGTTGTATTATATTGCTCACTAAAGTTACATTTTCTGAACATTTAATTTGCTGCTAATAACTTGAAAGTAAGGATCCACATATAGGCGAGTCATTTATGCAATATCACTACCTATATTTGGATGTATCCCTGCATGTAGAGTTTCATGCTTAGGTGAGACGGTTAAGTCTTGCTAAGCCTTCATGCTCAGGGTTGCTATATTAAGTTGTTTGCAGGTGAGACGTATGAGGAAGGACCCGAGGATGTGGCGATGGCCCCGTTGGAGTATACCGCCGAGTGAGAGCCCTGCATGCCGCCGTGATCTGTTGTGTGCTGCTAGTGTTTAGTGTCCACGTGCTGGACGGGTGCACTTTTGCATAGCTAGGCTGAGAGTTTAGCTATGAGTATGACTTCTGCCGTATATTAAGTATTGTAAAAGACTTCCACAATTTCTATAAATAAAACTTTATATTCTGTCGTATTTTTTTCGTGTGTGCTGTTGGATACCACATCGCACGGCACCATCATCTGCGATTCCTGTAATGTGTGAACCCGATCCTCACAGTCTACCTCTTAGATCGATGTGAATAAGCATTTCAAGTCGCAATGAAACATTAATTTGTACTCTCTCCATCCCAAATTACTAATAGGTAATTTATGGAGTACTATACTCCTTGATTTGTTTTTAGGTGACGCAATTTTTTTTGTTCCTTCCTTATAACGATAAAACAATGTAAAATTTGTCTATTGGACATAGAAACACCACGGTTTTGTCTATAGGACACAGTAAATCAATATCTTTTCTTTCAGGACACTAAGATATTGTAGCTTTTACCTGTAGCACACTATAGCAGGAGAAATAAAATACCTCGCATCTTGAAATCTGACACAAAGATAGATGATTGCATTTCCTATACATAGTTAAACGACCCTTGGGAAAAGGGGGTACTTATCAATAGATGTGGGCATGATTAATCTGTTAATCGCAAAAACAAACCGAAAAGCACTGAATTGAACCGAATCAAAATACACGGTTAGTCACAATTTTCAGTTAAATACAGTGATTATTTTGTGTATTTCTGTTAACCGAATTTTCGCAACTATCACGTCGTATTAACCGAACATTCGATTTAACCGAAATTTTAAACCACACTGCCTCATAACCCATAAAAATAAAATTCGATATTACTAATCTTCATCTTTATTGAATTATTTTTCATAGAATATGATCCGATCTTGTTAATCTTCATGCATCCCGTCCATACATGTAATATTTGTGTGTTTGTTTTAAATTTTTATGTTTTTATTGTTAGTTTGTGATGACCGTGGTACCCGGTTGGGCAACAACCGTCGGGTCCAGGACTCCCGTTCCCCACGCGCCCTGAGCGGGGGCGCAACCAAATTCTGTTTCGGTTGAGGCCTCCTCTCGTCCGCGCTATATTAACTCACGGGAGGTAGCCGGGACGTGCAACACGTATTGCACCCACGCATGAATCCTCCCACAGTTCCGTGAAATCCAATCGTGAGAAGTGCGGCAGTGAGGGGAAGGCCCTTGACCATCGGCGGTGGTCTACGGCTGCGTGGGGAAGACAATCTTCCCCCGGCCATTTTCACCGACCTGTTGCGCACGGAGCCAAGCTCCTTGCACCGTCATGTCGTCGTCCTCATCACAATCCGAAGGTATGCGACCATAATCCCATCCCCAATCATCTTTTAGTTGATGTTGATTAGGATCCTAGTTCACTGTTAGGTGTGATTGTTTGATCTATGCCTAAGTACTTTGATTAGCAGTCCTTAAGATTGATCATTAAGTTCATCCTAAGTCTAACATTGGCATCAAAGCCACCTTAGGGTTATACTAATTGGGTTATCAAGTTTTGATTAAGTTCAAGTTTCATTTTAAGTCAATTTCACAACAATTAGAAGGAGGGAAATATTTTTGCTTCGTTTTAGACTAAGAAAATCCAAATCATAAGGACAATGAAGCGAAATTAAGACAATTGAGATTGGATGATAGACTTACCTTAGAGGGCTCGCGGCCTCCTGCCTCTCGCCCCCCCCCCCCCCCCCCACCGTTGTTGACGCACCGAGCGAGGGAGGTGGCGTAACCCTACGCTGGTGAACCCCTCGGTTGGAGTGGACCCGAGAAGGGCAGCCTTGTGCACCACCAGATCCGTACCCATAGGAGCACCACACGTCAATTTCATCGACGGCGGCATGCTCACACTTAGGGAACGCGCGCACCAGCAATGATCTCGACGGTGGCGCCGTTCCACCGAAGCGTGCAGGGTGGGAAAACCCTAACCCTACTAGTGTTTCCCTCAGAGGCAGACGCCTGATGACCCTCCCACCTGCGGCACGACTTGTGCACCGCAGTGGAGGTCACGGCGGCGCCAGAGCCTCATCGCCGGCGGGCTCTTCCCATGCGCCCCTCTCTGTTTCGCTCGCTGTCTCTCGATTCTGTCGGCGGAAGAGAGAGAGTGAGGAGGAGAGAAATGGCGTTTTAGGGTTTCAGTCAGCGACACCAGACTTTTATTCCTCCCGTAACTATCCCTCAGCCGTCCGATCTCGGATTAACGGTAGAGATTGATTCAAGTATTAAGGCTATGACTCATCTGAATTGTCATATCGAAATCCGATGGGTCCAAGCGTTGCGTGCACGCCACCCGCACCAAGTGGGCTCGGGGCCCATGCGGGTGGCATCATGGGCCAGCTGGGCTGCCCTTTTGATTTTCTGAGAATTTTCAATTTAGCTTCTGGGCCGAATCAGCTTTGGGCTGGACCCTTTTTGGGCCGCGCGCGTGGAAATTTTTCCAATTTCTGAGTTATTTTTTCTTGTTGGGTCGAGTTACAAATGTGGGCCTTGAGCCGATTAAGATGTGGACCTTTTAATTTTTTCAAAGAATTTTTCTGGCATTTTAGTATGGCCTAAAATGACTTTTGGGCCACACATAAAATATTAAATGAGCTGAGAGTAATTAAGATATTTTGTGTGCATTTTGTGTCATGATTGTTTAATTAATTGTTGTCATATTTATAATCATTGTTGTTAAGATATAATTCTCAGCTTATTTAATTATTTTATATTGAGTTGCTGTAAAGAAAATTAAGTTTGCTTCCGCTGTATTTGTATAGAATATGGTAATTTGAATAAGTAGCCAACGTGAAATTTAAATTAATGTATTTTTTAAGTTTATGTTAAGTTTAATTTGGTAAATTTTCATAAAGTAGCCAACGTGAAATTGTATTTACCATATTTTATGTTGCATGAAATTTAAATTAGTAGCCAACGTGAAATTTAAATTTACCATGCTTTATGTTAAGTTTTGAATGACGTGTTCTGCGGAGTAACCAACGCTAAAAACAAAACACGCTATTTCTGCTTGTTTAAGTGATTGTTGTAATTTTGTGAAGTAGCCATCGTGAAAAAAATGCAACATTCTTCTTGTATTAAGTTGTACATTTGTTTACTTATGTTTATATTTATGTTTATGAAGGTTCCTCCACCCTATCTTCAACACTGAGTTTTATCTCAACCATTGAGCCTCTTACTGGTCACAACTATGGCTCATGAAGAGATAAACTTGAGATCGCCCTTGCGGTCGCTGAGTTGGACTATGCAGTGATGAGTCCTTACCCTACTATGCCTGCAGTCCCTATTGCTGAGACGGGAGAGACTGATGAGGCTTTCTCGCTCAGGAAGGGACTGTACCTAAGTGCTAAGAGTAAGTATGAGAAGGATCTCCCTAAGTGGAAGGCCTCAAACAAAAAGTGTTTGATGGTCATTAGGGGGACTATCACTGAGGCTATTTGGGGAGCAATTGCCGAATGTGAGACGGCTGCTGAGTACCTCCGTAAGGTGGATAGTCAGGTTACTGGCTCTTCCAAGGCTTTGGCAAGCACTCTCATAAGGGGGATCGTTAGTGAGAAGTATATAGGAGGTGGTGTGCATGAGCACATACTTAAGATGACAAACTTAGCCACAAAGCTCAAGCCGCTTGACTTAGGGGTGAGTGATGAGTTGCTTGTGCACTTTATCTTCGCCCCCTTTCTAAAGAGTTTGAGGCCTTTGTGATCAATTACAACTTGCAACCTGATAATTGGTCTATTGAGAAGTTGATTGTCATGTGCGTTCAGTAAGAAGAACACATCAGGTCCCAGATGGGTAGTGACTCTATCAACTACACCAAAGGGAAAGGGAAGGGGAAGCAATATTTTAGTTCTCCCAAACCTCCATCTTTTAAGGTACATGTCACTCCTACTAATAAGAGCAAGGGGCCAATGCAGCATCCTCCTCAGAAGGATGTGAAAGTGGCTAAGGATCAGTGCAGATTTTGCAAGGCTAAGGGGCATCATCAGAAGGACCGTGTTGGCTTTATGATGTGGTGTTATAAGAACGGTAATGATTTTATTACTTTTGTAAATGAATACCTGTATTTAACTTATTCTCGATCTACTTGGTGAATTGATTCAGGTGCCACCCTGCACATATGTAATTCTATGCAGAGATTAAGTACGAGGAGGGCCCTAAGAAGAGGGGAAAGGACCACTAAAGCCGATGATGGTCGTGAAGCCCAAGTCGAAGCCATGGGATATCTTCCTATTAGACTTAGTAATGGCTTTGTACTTAGGCTAAATAATGTTCTTTTTGTTCTATCGTTAGAGAGAAACTTGATTTCAATTTCATGTTTGGATGATTCAGGTTATGTATGTCATTTTAGAAATACAGATGTTCTATTACCTTTAATAATGAGATTGTGGGTCTTACCTTCTGACTAGACGTTTTATATCTATTGTCCACTCATGATAATGCTAATGTTGTAAGTAACGATCACGTTTCTCAACCAAACGACTCAGTATCTAGTAAGCGCAAATGAGTCGATTCCGAATCATCGGCAAAATTATGACATGGTCGTTTATGCCATATTTCAAGGAGAAGAATTGAACGTCTAGTATCGCAATCCATTCTTCCTCACTTAGACTTTTCATATTCACACAATGCATTGATTGCATTAAGGGTAAGTACGTTAAGACTATTAAGAAAAACGCCAAATGTAGTATGGGAAATTTAAAATTAGTACATACGAACATTTGTGGTCCGTTTCCTGTAGTCTCCATAGACGGATATGATTCGTTCATAACGTTTACGGATGACTATACTCATTATGGCTACATTTATCCAATCAAAGAGCGATCTGAAGCATTGAATAAATTTAAGATATTTAAGGCTGAAGTAGAAAATTAGCATAACCTTAAGATTAAGGTAGTACGATCCGACCGTGGAGAGGAGTACTACGGTCTTCATAACCCATATGGCCAAGTCCCTAGACCATTTGTGAGATTTCTATAGGAGAATCACATAGTCGCCTAATACTCGACACCGGGCAAGCCCCAGCAGAACGGTGTAGCGGAACGGCGTAACCGTACGCTTATGGATATGGTAAGGAGTATGTTAAGTTATTCTACATTACAAATTAGCTTATGAATGGAGGCATTAAAAACCGCCACTCACGTGCTTAATTGGGTACCTAGTAAATCAATATCTAAGATACCGTACGAGATGTGGACGGGACGTAAGCCCTCATTGAACTACTTGGACGTATGGGGCTATCCGGCTGAGGCGAAAATATTCAACCCAAACATTGGTAAGGTGGACTCTAAGACCATTAGTTGCCATTTTATTGGCTATCCCAACATGAGTAAGGGATTCTAATTTTATTGTCCAGATCATTCCACTAAGTTCGAGGATACGAGTCATGCCGTCTTTTTAGAAGATGGCATGATCAGGGAGAGCATGGTTAGACATGAGGTAGATCTTGAGGATAAACGGGTGTATGCGTCCATTCCTATGATTCAAGAACCATATTTCGCGATACCTGCTGATGTTGGACTATCAGTGCCTGTCACTTGTGATCTAACACCCGTTGTTGTTCCTATCAGCGACTGAAATAAGTGAGGCTCCTACACTACAGGAACAAGCTCAACCTTCTGAGCATTTTGAGTCGGCTGTCGCTAATGATGAGGAGCAGGCACTGCCCCAACCAATAAAAGATGTGCAACTTAGAAGATCCCAAAAAGTGCGACGTTCGACCATCCTGAGTGAATATGATGTCTATATGAGTGAATAAGTTCAAATGGAGGATGATCCTACCTCATTTGAAGATGATATGAGGAGACCACAATCATCCGAGTGGCGTAAAGCCATGGAGGATGAAATGAGGTCCATGGATGTCAACAAAGTCTGGGAATTAGTCAAAATTCTTAATGGAGCCAAAACGATATGCTGTAAATGGGTCTACAAGATTAAACGTGACTCCAAAGGTAAGATCAAGAAATATAAGGCTAGACTTGTGGCAAAAGTGAATGTGGCCTATAGGGGGGGGGGGGTGAATAGGCCTTTTCGATAATTGTCGGATCCTGCAACACTTAACAACCAGTTCAATACCAGAGATATCGGACTAGTCTGGTAAAGTGCGGACTAGTCCAGTGTTCACGGACTAAGTTTATCAAATTTGATTGATTAGATTGATTCTACTATGTATGCAGCAGAAGTATAGAATCAAATGAAGGTTTCAATGTTATATATCAGATTATATCAAGATTAAATCTTATGTTTAACAATTCAATGTGAGATAAGCAATGATTAGTGAAACCCTAGATTATATTGATAAATAAGAATGTTGAACACCAAGAACAAGACACAAGGATTTATCCCGTGGTTCGGCTCCCACGAAGGCAACCTACGTCCACATTTAGGAGTCCACAAAAGGACCGGGTCTTCTCCAACCCTACCCTCGTCGGATCGCCACGAAGGCCAATCCTCTTCCACTAATCACAAAGGGGTGAATAACCGAATTCAAAGGGGCCTTCTCACACGTTGAGAGCTCCCTTGGATTACAACACGAAATACCACCAACACACACGCAAAAGATTACAATTAAAACGCAGGAGTGTGTTAGAGAATCAAACCAAGAGCTCAATGTGGTGATGAACATGTCTCTCCAATGATCTAGAGTGAATCCTCAAAGGATTGATCATTGTTGCACTTAATTTCGTGGAGAGATGTGGTTTTTGAGGCTCTTGGGAGGTGTGACGGCGCTAGGGTTCGAGAGTGGTAAAAATATGGCCGTACAACTCTATTTATATGGGTCTCTAAAAGTGACCGTTAGGGTTCAAAAAGTTCGGACTAGTCCGTGGTGCTCACCGGACTAGTCCGGTGTGCTCAGTGTAGCAAACCCTAGATGTCCCGAAATATCGGACTAGTTCGGCTAGGAGCGGACTTGTCCGATTTCGCTACTGGAAATCTTCGGACTAGTCCGATAGCCATCGAACTTGTCTGGTTATGTGAAACCTTAAGTGTATAGGATGATAAGTCCGCACTTGGGGGACTTGTCCGATTCAGATCAGAGGGTTTTTCGGACTAGTCCGTGTACACATCGGACTTGTCCGATTTGGATCAAAAAGAATATCGGGCTAGTCCGAATGTGATCGAGCTGGTCCGATTTTGTGTGACTTGTGAAGTGTTTTGAGGAATAGTCCGCACTGGGGAGGACTAGTCCAATTCTAGTCAGAAAGGATATCGGACTAGTCCGGTGTCTATCGGACTAGTCCGGTCCTGTGTAACTTTGTGTAATGTGTGTGTGTTTAAATGTGGTTGATCTCTTGGGATGTGTTTCCTTAACACACTCCATACACAATAATCTACTACTCTTCTTCCTTGAGCTCATTTCCACTTTGCTCCTCATTCTTCATTCTTTTTGGTACTTTGTTCATTTTTCTGTCATAAGCCTGCACTCATCTCAACAAAGAGGTTAGAATCCCAATTGCTTGTCATAAATCATCCAAAACCCACAAGGGAGTCCTAGATGCACTTTCAATCTCCCCCTTTTTGGTGATTGATGACAACCAATTGAGATTTCACAAAATGTGATAAAAATTGAGATTTTCATAAAGTATGCACATATGAATCCAAAATACATCAAGAAATGAAAAGTATTATCCATATGTGCATTCTTTATGGTGGGATACATGACTAAGTATACTGAAACATTGATAAAGATATAATTGACATTAATTACTAAATAGCAAGCATATATGACATTCTAGAGCAAAATCACAGTTTTCATAAATACTACTCAAAGTATTAACTCATTGCATCACATAACCATAATTAACATAAGATCATTGTGAAAACATTACAAGCCACAAAAGAGGTAAAAAGAAAAGCATAGAACTCTCTCCTCGCAAACTACATCTAAGACTAAGACTCCCCCTCAATTTCTCCCCCTTTGGCATCAAGACACCAAAAAGAAGGAGAGGAGGGTCCTAGGGTCTTCACTCTTCGCTGTCAGTCCTCTCATCGTCGTCTTCATCATCTTCATCTTAAGCTTGATGATGAGGAGGAGGAGGAGGTGCGGAGGTACTCGAGTCCCCAACGCCAAAGTAGGCAAGCTCGGAGGGGGTCAAGGGCCCAAGCTCAGTGAAGTCCGGGTCGGAGTCTTCAGAAATCACTGGAGATCCAAGGGGGTCAATCTCCAACTTCTGGCAAATTTGCTTTACATTTGCCTTGATGTACCTCATGTCCTCCTTTCTTTTCTGATTGAGCTTGTGGGCCTTCACTTCGACCTTCTTGCAGGAGGAAAAGATTGCAGCTAGATATTTAAGGATCCCACTAGCTGATCCTTTTTGAGGGGTTGCCCTACCAGCAGGTGCAAAACTTGCATCTTCTCTTATTTTCGCCGGTGCCTCAGGGCTGGAGGCCGGCGGTGGAGCAGCCTGGACATTTACTTGTTGAGGCTTCTGAGGCCTCAGAGGTGTGTGCTCCACATCTTTGACAAACTCGATCCCTGTGACTTTCTCAATCATGTACATGAGATAAGGGGCATAGCCACATGATCTGTTAGGAGCGCAGGATATGTTCACCATGTCATTCCAAATGTATTCCGCCACATCAAATGGGCGGTTTTTGCTTATGACCCTCATCAGAGTTCTGAGGTATCCTTGAACACTCCCTGCATCCCCATCCTTAGGAGCTATTGTCTTCCTCAAGACTCTATTTAGCACCACAAAAAATGGCTTCATGTTCTTCGTGGAAGGAGGAATGAACTTTGAGTTGGGCTCATAGAGAAACTTCATCTTTTCCTTCTCGATGACACCAACATTGTGAATAATCACATAGTCATTGCTTGAGGTGTCAAGATGCAACATCCTTGCAAATTCTTCATATGTGATAGTGTACTTTGATCCATGAGTCATCCAAGTCACTCTCTCTTCTTCATCGCTTGCAAAGTAACAAGTGGCATAGAACTGAGCCACCACTTCATCATTCCAATTGTACTTGAAGGCAAAGAGGTCCTTCAAACCATGTCTTTCACCTGCTGCAATCACTTCATCAAATGCAGAGCATCTCTTCTTCTCAAGATGTGCCCAGTCAATCCACTGACTGTGCACCACTGGTGTCTTCATCTGTAGGTAAACAACCCTGTAATAGTCAGCATGAAAATTGCTCCAGAATCTTCCATCTGCAGCCTGCTTTGGATGACTATAGCAATCAATGCTCCAGAGTTTTGCAGCTGAGTCGCTGCCCTTTCCATTGAACTTCTCTTCAGTGGGGTCCTGGACCCCTTCCCTCGGAGCATGCAGCTTCAACGGTCCAACTGGACCCGTAGCAATCCCTTTGCCCTTGCCCTTTGCTTGGCGGGCACTTGCCGAGCTAGGACCACCACCGGTGGTAGTCCTAGAAGCTGGCACCTTGGAGGTCGGCTTCTTCGCCAGCACTTTCCTCCGAACCTGTGGAGGAGACGGAGCTGGCTTGGTAGGTCTCTCTTGGCGCTTCTTGCCGGGACTCATTGAGGTTCGAGGTGCCATCTCGTGGTCCATCTCGGCCTCAAAATTGGAAACTTCATCGTTTGAGCTCGACATGACCTGAGAATGAGAGGCTTGATTGAGAATGAATGGTACAAGGCATAGGTGTGAAAGTATATCAAGGACTTGCATTGAGGAATTGAAAAGATAGGTTTTGAGTTCAGAAAAGCCGGACTTGTCCGTTGTCCAGGCACGGACTAGTCCGGGATATCGGACTTGTCCGTGCATGGACTGGACTAGTCCAATATTCAAACTCAAAAACCTAGGAAACTAGATAAATGGTGATTCCCAATGCATAACAGGTGTAGCATAAACGTAATACATCAAGGAGGCATGTATATAGTGAAATATGCTAGGCTATTTGATCAACAATGAAGGAATTCGAGATTTCTAGGGTTAGGGTGAAAGATTACCGAAGAAATCGACTGGAGCTGGAAGATGAGGACGTTGAAGGCCGGACTAGTCCGAGAGCTTCAGTCCCGATGCAATGTCGATCAAATCCCACCCAAACTTGCGAAGTTTTGATGGAGAAATCAAGAAATCGCCTTGGGGGCTCGAGCACGAAGAGAGAGAGAGAGAGAGAGTGCGTGAGGCAAGAGTGGAGGTGAGGGATTTAGGGTTTAGCGGCGGCTAGGGTTATGGACACAAAAAATCAGACAGGTCCAGAGAAGACCGGACTAGTCCGAACTTTTCCAGGGGCTATATCGGACTAGTCCGTTGGCTACCGGACTAGTCCGGCCTAACCGGCATTCTACAGACTGGTCTGCATGGGCGGACTAGTCCGGGCAACCACGGATTAGTCCATGGTCACCAGGCAAGAATTTGTAGCCCATTCATATATATTTGAAGGTACATATTTAGAGAAAAGAGAGGCAAAACACATCAAATAGTCTTGATAAATATGATCAGTAAGCATACAACAATCAAGCAATGATCATAATTCACCAATATCTAGTAATTGACATAGTTTTTCGGAGAAAAATGAGAGAGATGATTTTCACAATCCAAAACAACATATTTGAAGAATTCATACATGTATGCAACATTTCAAGCCACACTCCGAGCATCAAAGATATTTAGTTCATTTCGGAGTTCGCAAAAGCGTTTTTCATCAAGTGGCTTGGTGAATATGTCAGCCAATTGCTTTCGGGTATTGACATGGGAAATAGCTATGTATCCTTTCATGGCATGATCTCTCAAAAAGTGATGTCTTATATCTATGTGTTTAGTTCTGGAGTGCTCAACTGGGTTGTGGACAATTTTGATGGCACTCTCATTGTCACAAAGGAGTGGAATATGGTTTATAGTGTAACCATAATCCCTTAGAGTTTGTCGCATCCAAAGGAGTTGAGCACAACAACTCTCGGTTGCAACATACTCCGCTTCGGCTATGGATAAAGTAATGAATTTTGTTTCTTGGAGGACCAAGAAACTAAGGATCTCCATAGGAATTGGAATGTGCCGGAAGTGTTTTTTCTATCTACTTTGCACTCGACATAATCTGCATCGGAATAACCGATGAGATTGAATTTTGAGCCTTTTGGGTACCAAAGACCAAGGTTGAGTGTATGAACTAAATATCTCAAGATCCTTTTTACGGCTGTCAAGTGACATTCTTTAGGGTTGGCTTGAAATCTTGCACATATAGGTGGCCAACGGGCCGTGCCGGGCCGGCCCGGCCCGAGCCCGATCGGGCTCGTGCCTAAAAAACTTGGGCCCGACACGACCCAGAAAAAAATTGGGCCGTGCCGCGCCGGCCCACAGGCCGAGGGTCCAGGCCCAGGCACGACCCGACTCCATTTTAAGCGTGCTGGGTCGTGCCGGGCCATATCGGGCCGGCCCGTAGCCAATTTTAGTTAAAAATATAATAAAAATAACCAAAAAATCACTATTCGGGCCTAAACAGGCCATGCCGGGCCGGGCCACCCGGCGAGCCGATCGTGCTGGGCCTAATCGGGTCGTGCCGGCAAGCCCGATGGGCTGGAGATCCAGGCCTGGGCACGACCCGTGTCGTGCTTCGGGCCAGCCCAAGCCTGATTTTTTCAGGCCGGACCGTGCTCGTGCCGGGCCATTTTTGTCGTGCTTCGGGATGGCCCATTTAGCCCGGCTCATTTGGCCACCTCTACTTGCACACAAACATACACTCAACATAATGTCTGGCCTAGATGCACATAAATAGAGTAGAGATCCAATCATGGAGCGATATACCTTTTGGTCAACGTTAGGTCCATCTTCATTGAGATCCAAGTGGCCATTTGTTGCCATGGGGGTCTTTATGGGCTTTGCCTTGTCCATACCAAACTTCTTAAGTATGTCCTGCGTGTACTTGGTTTGGCTTATGAACGTCCCTTCCTTTTGTTGCCGCACTTGGAATCCCAAAAAGTACTTTAACTCTCCTATCATTGACATTTCAAACCTGTCTGTCATGATTTTACTAAATTCTTCACAAAAAGATTGGTTAGTTGACCCAAAGATTATATCGTCAACATAAATTTGACAAATAAAAAGATCATCATCAAAATTCTTTGTAAACAGTGTATAGTCTACTTTGCCAATCTTAAAGCCATTTTCAATTAAGAAATCTCTAAGACACTCATACCAAGCTCTAGGAGCTTGTTTGAGGCCATAGAGAGCCTTACGCAATTTAAACACGTGGTCGGGGAACTCTTCGTCTTCAAATCTGGGTGGTTGCTCCACGTACACCTCTTCCTTGATTGGTCCATTGAGGAAGGCGCTTTTCACATCCATTTGATACAGTTTGAAATCATGGTGAGTAGCATATGCAAGTAATATTCTAATAGATTCAAGCCTAGCTACTGGAGCGAAAGTTTCATCAAAATCCAAACCTTCGACTTGTGAGTACCCTTTGGCCACAAGTTGCGCCTTGTTCCTTGTCACCACCCCGTGTTCATCTTGTTTGTTGCGGAAGACCCACTTGGTGCCGACAATGTTTGCATTGGGTCTTGCCACAAGTTCCCACACTTCGTTCCGCTTGAAGTTGTTCAATTCTTCTTGCATTGCCATCACCCAGTTCGGATATTTCAATGCATCTTCAACCCTACGTGGTTCCAAAAAGGATACAAACGAATAGTGTTCACAAAAGTTAGCTATGCGAGATCTAGTGGTTACTCCCTTTTGGATGTCACCGATGATGTTGTCGATTGGGTGATCCCTTTGGACGCATTGGTGTACTCTTGGGTGTGGCACTTGAGGAGTTGTATCTTCATGATTATCTGCTTCTCCCCCTAAGTCATTGTCTTTGTTGACTTGTTGATTATCTTGGTATCTTTGTGGTTGATCTTGTGTTGAAGCTCCGCCTTGATCGTTGATCTCCTCTTGTGGTTCATCTCCCTCATGTACGTGTGGAGGTGGCTCTTGTGGTCGAACGTCACCTAGAGCCATTCTCTTCAATGCTTGACAAGGAGCTTCTTCTTTACCTAGTTCACATGGATCAACTTGCTCCTTTTGGGAGCCATTAGTCTCATCGAACACTACGTCACGTGCTATTTCAACAAGTCAAGAGGTCTTGTTGAAAACACGATAGGAGTAAGTGTTCGAATCATAACCAAGCAAGAAACCTTCATCGGACTTCGAAGCGAACTTTGAAGTCCTAGGCTTCTTTTTAAGATATAGCATGTAGAGCCGAAAACTCGAAAATATGAAATATTTGGTTTGTTACCGGTGAGTAGCTCATAGGATGTCTTCTTGAGTAGTCAATGAAGATAAAGTTGATTTACAGCGTGGCAAGCGGTGTTAATCGCTTCTGCCCAAAATCGATTCGATGTCTTGTACTCATCGAGCATTGTTCTTGCCATATCTATGAGTGTTCGATTCTTCCTTTCGGAAACTCCGTTTTGTTGTGGGGAATATGGCGCTGAAAATTCGTGCTTGATGCCCTCTTCATCAAGGTACTCCTCTACTTGTGTGTTCTTGAACTCCGTGCCATTGTCGCTTCAAATATTCTTGATTGTCAATGAGAATTTGTTTTGAGCTCGCTTGGAGAACTTCTTGAGTGTTCCTTGTGTCTCTGACTTATCATGCAAAAAAAAAACCCAAGTGAAGCAAGAAAAGTCATCAACAACTACTAAACCATATTTGTTGTCGTCGATGCTTATGTAAGCAATTGGACCAAATAAGTCCATGTGAAGTAGTTCGAGCGGTCTTGTTGTAGTCATGACGTTCTTTGCGGGATGAGGTGCTCCAACTTGCTTCCTGGCTTGGCATGCGCTACAAGGCCTGTCTTTCTCAAAAACAACATCCTCCAAACCACGGATGTGATCGCCCTTGAGGAGTTTTTGAAGATTCCTCATTCCAACATGCGCTAGCTGTCTATGGCACAACCAACCCATGTTGGTTTTTGCAATCAAGCATGTGTCAAGTTCGGTTTTATCCTTGTTGAAGTCAACAAGGTAAAGCTTTCCCTTCATCATACCCTTGAATGCAATGGAATCATCACTCCTCCTAGAGACGGTCACACCCTCGTTAGTGAACAAGCAATTATAACCTTTGTCACATAGTTGAGATATGGATAGCAGGTTATAATCTAAGGATTCAACATGTAAAACATGAGAAAGTGTGTGTTTAGATGATATAGCAATTTTACCGGTACCGAGCACTCTTCCTTGACTGTTATCTCCAAAGTAGATGCCCTCATTTTGGTCCTTATTCTCTTCATATTCCACGAACATTCTTCTTTCTCCAGTCATATGGTTGGTGCACCCGCTGTCTAGCACCCATTTAGATCCACCGGAGGAATAGGCCTGCAAAAACAGATTATGCTTTGGTTTTAGGTACCCAAGCTTGCTTGGGTCCTTGGAGATTAGTTACAATACATTTGGGCACCCACACATGAGATTTAGTGTTCCCATGGCGTGGCCCAACATAATGAGCATAAACCTTGCCAAAGTTATTTCTCATTAACAAATAAGAGACATCAAAGGTTTTAAACAATAGCTGTTTATGTACCGGACTAGTCTGGGGGCCCGAAATTGTCCGGAGAACCGGACTTGTCTGGACATTGACCGAACTAGTCCGATGTTCCTGTGCAGGTACAATCTTAATCTGTGACTTTCCAGTTTGAGAGGGTCTTCCTTTTATAAAGGTAATCCTCTCCTTGTTATTCTTATGACTTCTAGCATGCTGCTTTTCAACATAAGAGTAACCAATGCCATATTTGACGTTTGGAGGTCTTTGGACCAAGTATGCACTACGTGCATAGTTGATATTCTCCTTGTCAAATATGCCACATTGGGAAGGATGATTATCCTTTGTGGAGGTTGACTTCTCCTTCAAACTGGTGTCACCTTTCTTACATGTACAAGCATGAGCTAAATCAGTTTTAGTGGGTTGAGAAGGTGAACTTGAAGAGGAGGAAGGTTCACTCAGCTTGAGTGACTCAACTTGCACTTCAAGGATCTTGTTAACCTTGATCAGGTCAGCAAGTTGGTCCTTGATTGCAACATTTGAGTTGGTTAACTCCAGGCAAGCTTCCTTGCTTGAAGCTAACTCAAGCTCTAGTGAATTGCTTTTCTCCTTTTCAAGTTCTAGAAGTTTGTCAAGTTCGACATACTCCTCATTTTGGGAGATGATCATATCCTCTTGACGATGAATTAACCTCTCCTTCTCGACAAGTTGATCAATTAAAAACTTCATTTTTATTGCAGCTTTCCTATCTAGTCCAATAAGCATATCCTCATTATCACTATGTATTTCATCATCACTAGAGTAGGAATGCACGAAAGGGGCTTTGATGGTTACCTTGCATTTACCTTCCTTTGCCATGAGGCAAGTGCCATTTCCCTTCCTTGTGCCGAGTGTAGGGAAGAGGGTAGACTTCTTGGATGTGCTCTCGATAGCTATGCTAGCCATCTCTTCTTCTTCGGATGATGAGGATTCATCATTTGAGTCCCACTCCTTCCCTATGTGAGCTTGTTCGGCTTGTTTCTTCTTCTTGAAGAATTTCTTGGGTTGAGGCTTGGCTTCATTTGTCTTCTTCTTGTTCTCTTCGTACGGGCAATCAACAATAAAGTGGTTGTACTCACCACAATTATAGCATGCCCTCCTCAACTTTGCCTTTGTTCTGTCCTTGTACTTTACTTCACTTGATTTTGTACCTTGTCCTTTCTTCATTATTCTCTTGAAATTTTTCATGAATAATATCATGTCATCTTCATCTAGTTCACTGCTCTCGTCGTCACTGTCTTCCCCTAGTTGTGCTTCTCTAGCTTCTTTGGATAGGGGCTTGAGGGTGGACTTCAAAGCAACCCCTTTCTTCTTTGCCGAGGTGAGGTCGGCAATTTCCTTGACGTGCTTTGCTTGTTTTTCCATCATCTCAAAGTTGATGATCTTTCCAAGCAATTCATTCGGAGTCATCCTTTTGTATCTGGGGCTTTCTCTAATCATGGAGCATAGTGTGACATTGCGAGGCATAAAAGCTCTAAGGATGAGCTTTACCACCTCGTGGTCATTCCACTTCTTGCTCCCATATGATCGAACCTTGTTGACGAGTGTCTTCAATCGGTTGTACATATCTTGAGGCGACTCATCTTCCCCAATTGCGAATCTTCCTAGTTCACCTTCGATCATCTCAATCTTTGCTTCACGAACATGTCGGTCACCTTCATGTGCATTTTGCAGTGTATCCCATATCTCCTTAGCAATTTCGAGTCCATCAACCTTGATGAACTCGTCCCGACCGAGTGAGGAGGTGATTACTGCTGCGACTTGAGCGTTTCTATGAATAGCCTGCTCTTGGCTTGGGGTGATCTCTTCGTCGTTGTCCAGAATATCTATCCCTGTGCATACAACATGCCATAGACTTGGATTGAGGGAAATCAAATGCATTTTCATATTCCGCCTCCACATTGAGTAATCACTTCCATCGAAGTGTGGGGCTTTTCCAAGTGGGATAGATAAGTAATGACTATTATTGGAATTTATATGATCATAGTTAAAAGGATATCGGGAGTAGTCGGTGTGACTACTCCCCTTCTTCTTCTCTTCAACTTTCACTTTCCCTTTGGAAAGTGCCTTCTTTCTGAGCAGCGCCTTTAGCTCCAGCGTCTCCTCATCATCGTCCTCGAAGTCCTGAATGGCTTCGAGGTACTTCTCCATCTTTTGGGTCTTGTCGTTGTTAACCTCCTCTTGGTTGTTGGTTTTGTGGATGTCCTTCATCTCCGACATGATCTCTTCGAGTGGTTAGACTCTTTCTTGAAGAACCGGCTCTGATACCAATTGAATGTGGCCTAGAGGGGGGGGGGGTGAATAGGCCTTTTCGATAATTGTCGGATCCTGCAACACTTAACAGCCAGTTCAATACCAGAGATATCGGACTAGTCCAGTAAAGTGCGGACTAGTCTCGTGTTCACAGACTAAGTTGATCAAATTTGATTGATTAGATTGATTCTACTATGTATGCAGCGGAAGTATAGAATCAAATGAAGGTTTCAATGTTATATATCAGATTATATCAAGCTTAAATCTTATGTTTAACAATTCAACGTGAGATAAGCAATGATTAGTGAAACCCTAGATTATACTGATAAATAAGAACGTTGAACACCAAGAACAAGACACAAGGATTTATCCCGTGGTTCAGCTCCCACGAAGGCAACCTATGTCCACGTTGAGGAGTCCACAAAAGGACCGGGTCTTCTCCAATCCTACCCTCATCGGATCGCCATGAAGGCCAATCCTCTTCCACTAATCACAAAGGGGTGAATAACCAAATTCAAAGGGGCCTTCTCACACGTTGAGAGCTCCCTTGGATTACAACACGAAATACCACCAAAACAGACTCAAAAGATTACAATTAAAATGCAGGAGTGTGTTAGAGAATCAAACCAAGAGATCAATGTGGTGATGAACGTGTCTCTCCAATGATCTAGAGTGAATCCTCAAAGGATTGATCGTTGTTGCACTTAATTTCGTGGAGAGATGTATTTTTTGAGGCTCTTGGGAGGTGTGACGGCGCTAGGGTTCGAGAGTGGTAAAAATATGGCCGTACAACTCTATTTATATGGGTCTCTAAAAGTGACCGTTAGGGTTCAAAAAGTTCGGACTAGTCTGTGGTGGTCACCGGACTAGTCCGGTGTGCTGAGTGTAGCAAACCCTAGGTGTCCCGAAATATCGGACTAGTCCGGCTAGGAGCGGACTTGTCCTATTTTGCTACTGGAAATCTTCGGACTAGTCCGATAGCCATCGGACTTGTCTGGTTATGTGAAACCCTAAGTTTATAGGATGATAAGTCCACAATTGGGGGACTTGTCCGATTCAGATCAGAGGGTTTTTCGGACTAGTCCGTGTACACATCGAACTTGTCCGATTTGGATCAGAAAGAATATCGGACTAGTCCGGATGTGATCGGAATTGTCCGATTTTGTGTGACTTGTGAAGTGTTTTGAGGACTAGTCCGCACTGGGGAGGACTAGTCCGATTCTAGTCAGAAAGGATATCGGACTAGTCCGGTGTCTGTCGGACTAGTCCGGTCCTGTGTAACTTTGTGCAATGTGTGTGTTTAAATGTGGTTGAGCTCTTGGGATGTGTTTCCTTAACACACTCCGTACACAATAATCTACTACTCTTCTTCCTTGATCTCATTTGCACTTTGCTACTCATTCTTCCTTCTTTTTGGTACTTTGTTCATTTTTCTGTCATAAGCCTGCACTCATCTAAACAAAGAGGTTAGAATCCCAATTGCTTGTCATAAATCATCCAAAACCCACAAGGGAGTCCTAGATGCACTTTCAAAAAGGATTCACTCAAAGAGAAGGCGTGGATTATAATGAGACATTCTCACCCGTCTCTAGTAAGGATTCTTTTAGAATCATTGTGGCATTAGTCCATTTTGACTTAGAATTACATTAGATGGATGTAAAAAACGGCATTCCTTAATGGGGATCTATACGAGGACGTCTATATGACACAACCGAAATGTTTTGTTGTTGAGGGTAAGGAACATATGGTATGATGTCTTAAGAAGTCCATTTATTGACTTAAACAGGCCTCAAGGCAATGGTATATCAAATTCGACGAGACGATAAGAAAGTTTGGGTTTAAAAAAAATGAGGAGGATAGTTGCATATATGCTAAGTTTAAGAATAGGAAATGAAAGTTGCCTAGAGGGGGGGGGGGTGAATAGGCGGATAACATGCAATTTAACTCAATAAAAGCTAATCAAATTACAGAGTGCAGACTAGTCCGGCCTCAGAGTGGACTAGTCCGGTCAGAATAACAAATTTGATCAAAGGTGAGATTTTTAAGCGATCTAAAGGACTTAACTCGATGAAATGTAAAGTAGAGCCTAGCAATCTAGTAGATGGTATGCACGAAGTAATAACAACTAGATAGAGGCATATCACGAGATTGAACTGAAGAACGTGTGGAACCCTAACTAGATCTAGCGAAGAACGAGGAAATCAAATCAAAGACACAAGACGCAAGATTTATCCCGTGGTTCAACCCCACAAAGGAGATTACATCCACGTTGAGGATGCCCACGAAAGGCAGGGTTCCACTCAACCCTTCCTCACTTAGCCACCACGAAGGCCGACTTTTCTTCCACTAAATCACAAGGGTAATCACCAAATACGTTGAGAAACTCACAACCTGAGTCTCCCACAAGTTTACAACTCGAAAAGATTGAAGATTAACACCCACATGAACTCAAATCAATCAATCGAATAGAGAGAATCAACCCAAGAGCTCAAGATTGAACAAACCCTTCTCTTTCCTCTTCCAATCCTCAAGAATCGCTCTTAGGACTCCAAGAATGGTTGAGAGAGGGCTGGGATGGCTCTAGGAAGGCTATGTCGGCGCTAGGGTTCGAGAGATGACCTTTGGAGTCTTGGGGATCCCTTTTTATAGGGGTCCTGACAATTAGCCATTGCCACCAGAAAAAGTGCAGACTACTAGTCCGGCCTATGGGGACCAATGATGTCATCCTTGACCAACCACAAAGCCCCCCGTCACCTTTTGAATTCAAATGGTTACCAAACCACAGACTAGTCCGTCCAATAATGGACTAGTCCGATCTCACACAGAACAGTTTGTTCCGATTGGGAACAGACAAGTTTGGAGCATCGGACTAGTCCGGCCCCTGAGGGCGGACAAGTCTGACCGTCCAGGACTTAGTCCCAGCAGCCATCTCCAAGTCCATAGCGGACTAGTGTCTTAAGGGGCGGACTAGTCCGAACTCAGTCAGGAGCTACTTTTTTGGACTGAAATGGACTAGTCTAACCAAGTGGACTAGTCCGCCCCCCCAGGACGGACTAGTCCAGTCCTTAAGGACTTAGTCCCAGAAGGACGCAGACACACTCACCACGAACTAGTCCGTCCCCTAACGAACAAGTTTGAACTTACACAGAACGCTTTGGTCTGCCTATCATTGGATCAGTCCAATGCGCCCGAACTAGTCTGACACTGTCCTTAGGGCTGCTTCAACTCATCTTTCTATCTAGTCTAACTTGGACTATGAGCTCTTAGGAGATTCTAACACTTAGACTCATTGAACACACTCAAGCTAAGTGACTAAACTCGACACAAAGAATTTAAAAGCTCAAGTTCCATTCTTCGAGTTCTTCACATTTTCTACTCTTTTTCCTTTTTGAGTGCATCCAATGCTGTCCATCTTTCAATCACCTGTGCTTATACTTGCAAAGCTCATTAGTCCCTTAAGTTTTGTCATTAATCATCAAAACCCACGGGGATTAGCCTAGATGCACTTTCAATCTCCCTCTTTTTGGTGATTTGATGACAACACATTGAGGTTTTTGATAAAAAATAAGGTTGAGCTGATTTTCAAAACACACATGTGTATTAGGAGCTCCCCCTAAATGTGTGCATAGATGATTTGCAATAAGTTAGATGCACAAGAATGAAGTCTATGAGAGGCTTATACATTTGTGCATTATGGTGGGGTGCCTACGTGTGATGCAATTGTTGAGATGTTAAATGTGGAGTGAAGTATGCATCTTAGATTTTTATTTAGCATCATCACACATATTTGACTAGAATGGTCTTCAATAGAATCAATAATAACAAGATAGACAATAAAATTCACATAAACATAACATAGGGTGATAGCATAGCGATAATGTCATTACAACCTAAAATGAGAATGAGTAGCAAAAGTTAACATTACAACCCAAATTTCCAAAATATATCATAGTCCATGGATCTATAATACCCCCCCACAATCTCTTCCCCTTTGGCATCGAGACACAAAGAAGGAAAAAGAGTAAGGGAGAAGAGAGAGAACCTAAGAATACTCATCGTCACTCTCGCTCGCGTCTCCACGGCTCGTGTCACTCTCTGTCTCCTCGTAATCTTGAGCATCTTCGTCTTCGTCATCATCATATTCATCACCATCGACGACCTCCTCAGCAGCAGGAGCAGCGATAGAGGGACCACCCCCACCACCAAAGAGGGCAACCTCTGCCTCCGAGAGTTTTGGAAATGGTGTGATGTCTTCATCTTCAGAGGCCTTTAGGGACATAGGAATGCCCGCTTTTTCGCAAAGCTTGCGAAGGTAGTTGTCGTGCTTCTTTGCAATTTTGTTAGCCTTCACCTCCGCTTTCCAACACCAGGTGAAGATTGACTTGAGAAACTTGAGTGTAGCACTCACAAGGTCACCAGAGGAGGAGGAGGCGGTGGCGGGAGCCGGAGGAGGAGAAGGCACAAAAGAGGTACCTCTCCTCGAAGCTTCGTCAATCTTTGGCGTAGGAGGTGGAATATGAGGATGGAGAGCTCTATGCTTTACATCCTTCACAAACTCCAAGCCAGACACTTTCTCAATTAAGAACATGATGAGAGGGGCATATCCACAAGAGCGGTTGGGCATATCTACATATGTTGAAGATGTCATTATAGATATAGTCAAAGACATTAAACTTCTCATCTTCAACTATCAACTTCATCAAGTGCCTCAAGTTTCCTTGGATCATGCATGCGCCCCCAACCTTAGGTGCTAGAGTTTTTCTCAAGATCCGATTAAGCACGCTAAAGAAGGGGCAAAGAATCTTGGTGGTTGGGGGGTTGTAGAAGCCGACCTCATACATGAATTCCACCTCCCCCAAATCTAGAGCCTTGAGGTTGTGAATGGTCAGCTCATAGTTCAAGAACTCCTCAAGTCCAAGAATTATAGCAAACTCATCATAGAGCACATAATATTTGACTCCATTAGTCAACCAAGTAATCTTCCTATCTCCAAAGGTGGAGAAGTAACAAGTGGAGTAGAATTGGGCCACCACTTCTGTGTTCCAGTTGTATCTAAACTCAAACAACTCCTTGAGTCCATGGTGATCAGCAGCTCAGATTATTGCATTGAAGGCTTAATGATCCTTCTTTTCCATATAAGCCCATTCTACCCATTGAGCATCCGTCACTGGAGTTTTCTTGGATAGGTAGACTAGGTGATAATAATTGCAATGGAAGTCGCACCAGAAACGAGGATCTGTTGTTGCTTTCTCATACCTGTATGGATCCTTCATCCTAAGCCTTCTTGCTTTATCAGATCCTTGTCCTTTGAACACATTGCTTCCTAGCTCAGGTTGGCAGTTAGGGTCATGCATAGGAGGAGTCATGACCAACGGACCAATGGGGCCTTGTGGAGGACCACGAGGCACCGCAGTTTGGTCACTGTCGGTACCCTGCATACTCTATACCCCTTGGGACTGCAAAAATACTAAAGGAACTTCACCTGTCTAAGTTGAAGACCTCTGAAGGCCCCACGTGTCATACGGGACCGGACCTGCCTCCCTTCTATGGTTAGTTCCCGTGCTGCCACGTGTATCCTGCAACTAGAGCTACGTCCCTCACATGGGAAAGCTTCGGGCTAAATACCAGTGTGGCACCTACGGACCTAACCCCCGACAGAGGGAAGCTCCGATCCCGACACGTGTACAACAGCACCGGACCTACCCGCCCCAGATGGTAAACTCCAGAGCTGCCACGTGTCCAACCACCGGACTTTCAACTTCAACAAGCAGACTGGAGGACCCCCAATGGCTCGGACCTTCAAAGGGCAATCAAGGACTTCAAGACCCGATTAAGTGTCATTAATACCACCTTAATGACACACAACCAAAGGGCCCTTAATACCAGTAACAACACTTTCAAGGCTTGTTACCACGTTATTAAGGGTAATTTAGCTCATTAATTGTGTATTAAACATCAATAACCGCCAGGGCCACATGTCGGGTCAGGCTAGCGATGTAACAACCAGTCCTTGTACTATAAAAGGACTGGTCAACCGATACACAGGGGGATCTCTTCTAGACTCTCCTGGAGACACTCTTCCATATTCGGCTCTGACACACGCTCACAAGTGCTCAGAAGCTCAATACAACAGCTACACACCCCGTGGAGTAGGGTATTACGCTTAGGCGGCCCAAACCACGTAAATCCTTGTGTCAACTTGCCATCGTATTCTGAATCTCTGCGCGCCCATTACTGAACTACAAACTTCGCGGGCTACCAACGGTAGTACAGGGAGAATTGCCGGAACCAAACTCCGACAGTTGGCGCGCCAGGTAGGGGGGTGCCTGAGATTCAAGGATGGTGAACTCTGCCGCTGTATCGTCCAAAGGCAACCCTGCTGCGCAACCTGCTGGGGCAACCCCTCCAACATGTAGAAGCCAGCAGGTGTTGTGGCTCCAACAGGAGTCATGCCACCGCCGCCACCATCTGCACTAGCGAATCAAGCCGGACAGTGAGATGGGGCGTCAGTGTCGGTCACGGCATCGGCGAACAACAACCCTGAACTCGCGCTCCATGCTGCGCGTGCTCTTCTTCAACATCCACCGCCTCCAGGAGCATCCTAGGGTGCAATGGAGCAGTGGAGGGCTGATGTGGAACATTTGGTTGCAGCAGTAGCCGATTGCATCAGCAACCAAGGTTCTCCCCCCTTGGGGCGCGCCCCATCGCAACATCGCACCGTGTCGAGTAGAGTTGGCCCGCACGCTTCACAACACAGGAGGCGTGCTGCGTCTCAACAGGCGACGTCGCTGCCTCCCGGGGCGCGACATACCCATACGGTAACCAGACTTTCAACTCACGACCTCCGGGCGGAGCTTGATCGCCGTTACCGTCAACAGGACGGCCGTGTCCATATAGAGCGAGCTCGCGAGAGGCGAGAGGCTCGGGACAGTCCTGCTCCCAAGGGAGTAGGAGGAGGCTGTTCTGCCCTGGCCATGCACCTACGCATGGTCAGATAGCCGCAGAAGTTCCGGCCTCACCTGCTAGAGAAATTTGACGGGACTATCAATCCCGTCGAATTTCTCCAAATCTACTTCACTACAATCCTTGCGGCCGGAGGCAATGAGGCCATAATGGCCAACTACTTCCCCGTGGCTTTGACTGGGACCGCCAGGTCCTAGTTCATGAGCCTCCCGCCTGACTCCATCAACAGTTGGGCGGAACTGTGCCAGCAGTTCACTGCCAACTTCGGGAGTTCATACACCCGACCAGGCACTGAACTGGACCTTTTTGCTGTCAAGCAGAAGGGGGGAGAGTGTGACACCCGGTTCCGAATATGAACCAAGCGTAACGCATATGTGTGCCCAGGAAGTTCATCACACATATACGGTTGCATCACAAACGATATACAGAATTTAACCACTTCTTAACTATTAAATAAGTACTTTATTACAATAACCCTATAGTTCACGAATGATAAAACTCTAAATAATGCAGCGGAAAATGAACTAAACAGTACGACTCCAATCCACAGGCAATTGACGGCGGTACGCAACCTAGTACTCCACGTGATCCTTAGGGTACTCCCAATTGTCTCCAGTAGCTGTTGGGGGGGGGGATTGCAAGGGTGAGTACATGTCGTCCTCAGCAAGTGTGGAAAGTATGACATGTGGCTCATTCAAATGACGAATGTAATAATGGATAAGTGCTGAAAAGTACAGTAAAACATTTGAAAAGCATTATACTATATCTATGTGAAACAAATCCCATCATAACCATCATATTAACATAATATAAACCATATCCAATTATTGCCAACATCATCATTATCCATGTCTAGTTACCATAACTCAAATTCATATCCGTAACCATAAGCCAAAAACCATCCATAACCATTACCAACCCATACCATAATCCAACCATAACCATAACCATATCCCAATTTCTCTCTAATCATGTAGGTCATCCAGGTGCTCATAACCGGGAGCACGACTATCATGATAGTTTTAAACACTCTGCAGAGGTTGTACTACTTTACCCACATGTTTGTGATTTCATCACCTTTCGATGACTAAGAAACCTCCATTATGCCATCTCACACTTTTGTAGGTGTGTGGCCAAGAGATCACAAAATAGCCTTTCAAAAGGGACTACTAGTATGTACGGGCCCACTAAGGTTTCACCGGCAGGCTTGAATCTCCATTCTCCCAACCACGGGCCCCCTCATGTGCCATGCGGATCCCAGGGCAGTCCTCCTCGACTCCCATTCCCCGCGCCATCCAATAGTCCATACAATACTAGCAGCGCTCCTAATTATTCAGCTACGCCGCACCCATACTTGGCCTTGTGGTGGCACTGTTGACCTGGCATATTCTCGCATGAACCGGTCCTTAGATCTAAGGCAAGCATACCACCATATCATCCAACCCATCCACAAAACCATGCTTGCTTAGATCACCCATCATATTGACCAGTTCACATTAACCAGAATATCATTGGTGCATAATTAAATGTGTAGTGTTGTTTGCCATCCCAATTAATTAAGCGAAGCAAAAAGGTAAAAACGCTTTCCGACTCTCTACCATATATTCCAGGTGACAAGGGTGGTTTAGCAAATCTAGTAAACTTCCTACCATAGGATTCCCATTAAATTGACACAGCATGTAGTTTTGCAAACAAAACATTTATTTTTAAACAGGATCAATATGCTTCAAGGACACTTGTCTTGCTCCGACGGATGGGGTTGCTCAAGCGCTTCAAAGTCTTGATTTTGGAAATCCTCGTATGCGGCCTCTTGAGCACGTTCCTCTACGCGTGCTCGTACATACAAGAAAACATATACACTTCAATATAATGCACACAAAATAATCAACATGCAATGACATGTATGCATGCACAATTCAATAATTAATTAACTACAGTTGTTTATTAATTAGATGCGAGTAGTTCATACGTGTTCATATGAGTTTACGGGGGTTTTAGGGTGGATTAATGCTGCTGAAAATAAAATTATGGTGCAACTAAAATCAATTTACGTCTACTAGATTCAATATGGTCGCTAAATTTCGCATCGGGAACATGGCCTACCGTAGATGCAATGGCTTCGTTGATCGCGGGATGGGGACAATGCATAGACGAAGTAGATGCGTGAGATCCTCCGGCGGCACGACGACAGCGGCGCGATGGTGACGTCAATCTCCGGCGAACGGTGGAGCCCTCCTCTTTTTCTTCCTTTTCTTTCCCTGGGGCGCCTATGTTCTCTGGTGCTTTTTCCCTCTGTACCGGCGGCGGGCTTCTATTGTGGAGGCGGCGGTGGTTTGCTGGTTCGGGAAAAAAATCCACGGAGGCCGCGGTATTTTATAGGCGCGGGGGGGGGGGGGGGGGTGGGGGACTCGATCGGGGGCCGAGTCGGTTCCGGGAATCGGGGCGTAAGCGAGTGGGAGTGGGGGCCACGTGGTCGGGCGCGTGAGCGCCGCGTCGGGCGGGAGCGTGGCCGGGGCGCGGGAGCTAGCGGGCATGGGTGCGGGTGGGGTCACGCGGGAGCATGCGCGGGAGGTGCCCAGGAGGCGGCGCGTGTGGTACGGCGAGCGCGGGAGCCCGGGGCGTTGGGGCCGGCTCAGCGCTGCCTGGCCGCTCGGTTCCAGCCTAGGCGGCAGGTTGAGTTGACCTTTGCCTTGCCTCTTTTTTTTTCTATCGGTAGTTTGCTTTTTTTTTTCTTTTTCACCTGACTGGGAACGTGGCTCGTGAGTCCCGATGGACTGTTCTTGTGCCATGGTTACTTGTCCCCTTTTTGTTTATTTGGCCTGCGGTGGTCTTGATGAGAGTCCCGATGGGACTGGCTTCCTGGCCGTAGGCCAGGCTGGTTTTTTTCTTTTTTTTTGTTTGTTTATTCTTTATATTTTTTATCTTTTATTTTTACTATTATTTGTTATTCTTTTTTTATTTATTTAGTTATTCTCTTAGTTAAAGTTATATACTTTCTTTCTTTATATTTGTTATTTATTATATTATTCTTAACAACTATTGTTTCTTTCTTTCATAATAAATTTTCTTCCCTTTATTTCTTTCATTCCATATTCATTATGCCAATTTAATTACTTTAATTGTATATGTTTTGGCAATAAATTTAATACCTAGGGGTGAATGCAAATGCAACATGAGGTGCATGTATTTTATATATTTCTTTATAAAAACAATTTATTTCTAAATTCCCATTTAATTTTTAGTTTGCTAAAACTCAAAAAATCAGGGTGTTACAATTCTATCCCCCTTAAAATAAATCTCGCCCTCGAGATTCGGATAAGCTGAAGAAGAGATTTGGAAACAAAAATTTTTTAAAATCCCTTTCATATTTAAATTAGCCAAGTTTGAAAATTTTGGGATGTTACAATCTACCCCCCTTAAAAGGAATCTCGCCCTCGAGATTCGGACGGATTAAAGAAGATACGAGAAAATCCTTGATAACATCTTCACGCTTCCATGTAGCTTCATTTGGGGTTATGAATCTTCTTGTAGTGACAATCTTCCACAGAAGTAGAGACAGGAATGAAGATAGAAGGAACCCCAATCTATATGCATGCATCAAGGGATATGAAACTAAACAACTAGCTATACTAGCCTAGGTGGACATGGCAATGCCAAAGCATTCCAAAATTCTCTATTAAGCACACAAACAAACAATATATATATAGCAAATAGCACACCAAAGAAAAACACAACGATTCCTGAGTGCTCCTATGTGCACTAAAGTGTCCATTCTATCTAGGCTGCATCATACGGTCAACCTGTAGCTCTGATACCAATTTGTGACACCCGGTTCCGAATATGAACCAAGCGTAACGCATATGTGTGCCCAGGAAGTTCATCACACATATACAGTTGCATCACAAACGATATACAGAATTTAACCACGTCTTAACTATTAAATAAGTACTTTATTATAATAACCCAATAGTTCACGAATGATAAAACTCTAAATAATGCAGCGGAAAATGAACTAAACAGTACGACTCCAATCCACAGGCAATTGACGGCGGTACGCAACCTAGTACTCCACGTGATCCTCAGGGTACTCCCAATTGTCTCCAGTAGCTGTTGGGGGGGGGGGGGGGGTTGCAAGGGTGAGTACATGTCATACTCAGCAAGTGTGGAAAGTATGACATGTGGCTCATTCAAATGACGAATGTAATAATGGCTAAGTGCTGAAAAGTACAGTAAAACATTTGAAAAGCATTATACTATGTCTATGTGAAACAAATCCCATCATAACCATCATATTAACATAATATAAACCATATCCAATTATTGCCAACATCATCATTATCCATGTCCAGTTACCATAACTCAAATTCATATCCGTAACCATAAGCCAAAAACCATCCATAACCATTACCAACCCATACCATAATCCAACCATAACCATAACCATATCCCAATTTCCCTCTAATCATGTAGGTCATCCAGGTGCTCATAACCGGGAGCACGGCTATCATGATAGTTTTAAACACTCTGCAGAGGTTGTACCACTTTACCCACATGTTTGTGATTTCATCACCTTTCGATGACTAAGAAACCTCCATTATGCCATCTCAAACTTCCGTAGGTGTGTGGCCAAGAGATCACAAAATAGCCTTTCAAAAGAGACTACTAGTATGTACGGGCCCACTAAGGTTTCACCGGCAGGTTTGAATCTCCATTCTCCCACCCACGGGCCCCCTCGTGTGCCATGCGGATCCTAGGGCAGTCCTCCTCGACTCCCATTCCCCGCGCCATCCAATGGTCCACACAATACTAGCAGCGCTCCTAATTATTCAGCTACGCCGCACCCATACTTGGCCTTCTGGTGGCACTGTTGACCTGGCATATTCTCGCATGAACCGGTCCTTAGATCTAAGGCAAGCATACCACCATATCATCCAACCCATCCACAAAACCATGCTTGCTTAGATCACCCATCATATTGACCAATTCACATTAACCAAAATATCATTGGTGCATAACTAAATGTGTAGTGTTGTTTGCCATCCCAATTAATTAAGCGAAGCAAAAAGGTAAAAACCCTTCCCGACTCTCTACCATATATTCCAGGTGACAAGGGTGGTTTAGCAAATCTAGTAAACTTCCTACCATAGGATTCCCATTAAATTGACACAGCATGCAGTTTTGCAAACAAAACATTTATTTTAAAACAGGATCAATATGCTTCAAGGACACTTGCCTTGCTCCGACGGATGGGGTTGCTCAAGCGCTTCAAAGTCTTGATTTTGGAAATCCTCGTATGCGGCCTCTTGACCACGTTCCTCTACGCGTGATCGTACATACAAGAAAACATATACACTTCAATATAATGCACACAAAATAATCAACATGCAATGACATGTATGCATGCACAATTCAATAATTAATTAACTACAGTTGTTTATTAATTAGATGCGAGTAGTTCATACGTGTTCATATGAGTTTACGGGGGTTTTAGGGTGGATTAATGCTGCTGAAAATAAAATTATGGTGCAACTAAAATCAATTTACGTCTATTAGATTCAATATGGTCGTTAAAATTCGCATCGGGAACATGGCCTACCGTAGATGCGATGGCTTCGATGATCGCGGGATGGGGACAATGCATAGACGAAGTAGATGCGTGAGATCCTCCGGCGGCACGACGACAGCGGCGCGATGGCGATGTCGATCTCCGGCGAACAGTGGGTCCCTCCTCTTTTTCTTCCTTTTCTTCCCCTGGGGCGCCTCTTTTCTCTGGTGCTTTTTCCCTCTGTACCAGCGGCGGGCTTCTATCGTGGAGGCGGCAGTGGTTTGCTGGATCGGGAAAAAAAATCCACGGAGGCCGCGGTATTTTATAAGCGCGGGGAGGGACTCGATCGGGGGCCGAGTCGGTTCCGGGAATCGGGGCGTAAGCGAGCGGGAGTGGGGGCCACGCGGTCAGGCGCGTGAGCGCCGTGTCGGGCGGGAGCGTGGCCGGGGCGCGGGAGCCAACGGGCGTGGGTGCGGGTGGGGTCACGCGGGAGCGTGCGCGGGAGGTGCCCAGGAGGCGGCGAGCGCGGGAGCCCGGGGCGTCGGGGCCGGCTCAGCGCTGCTTGGCCGCTCGGTTCCAGCCTAGGCGACACGTTGAGTTGACCTTTGCCTTGCCTCTTTTTTTTTTCTATCGGTAGTTTGCTTTTTTTTCTTTTTCACCTGACTGGGAACATGGCTCGTGAGTCCCGATGGACTGTTCTTGTGCCACGGTTACTTGTCCCCTTTTTGTTTATTTGGCCTGCGGTGGTCTTGATGAGAGTCCCGATGGGACTGGCTTCCTGGCCGTAGGCCAGGCTGGTTTTTTTCTTTTTTTTGTTTGTTTATTCTTTATATTTTTTTATCTTTTATTTTTACTATTATTTGTTATTCTTTTTTTATTTATTTAGTTATTCTCTTAGTTAAAGTTATATACTTTCTTTCTTTATATTTGTTATTTATTATATTATTCTTAACAACTATTGTTTCTTTCTTTCATAATAAATTTTCTTCCCTTTATTTCTTTCATTCCATATTCATTATGCCAATTTAATTACTTTTAATGTATATGTTTTGGCAATAAATTTAATACCTAGGGGTGAATGCAAATGCAACATGAGGTGCATGTATTTTATATATTTCTTTATAAAAACAATTTATTTCTAAATTCCCATTTAATTTTTAGTTTGCTAAAACTCAAAAAATCAGGGTGTTACAATTCTATCCCCCTTAAAATAAATCTCGCCCTCGAGATTCGGATAAGCTGAAGAAGAGATTTGGAAACAAAAATTTTAAAATCCCTTTCATATTTAAATTAGCCAAGTTTGAAAATTTTAGGATGTTACAGAGAGTCCCTGCGATCATTCATCCAGAGGTTTTCCCAGGTACGAAACACTATACCTTCTATCTCAAGCGCTTTTGTCATTGTGGCATTTAGACAGGGCGTACGAGACAAGAAGATGCTGGAGAAGCTGGCGACCAAGGAAATCACCAGCGTCACGGAACTCTTCAGCTTGGTAGACAAATGCGCCAAAGCTGCGGAGGGCCTTGAAATGCACTGCCAACCACCCCCGAAGGACAACAAAAAGTCCTCCAAGGATGAAGCCACTACCTCCGGGAGTGGCAAAAAGAAGAAAAGGTCCAACGACGAGAAGAAGCCATCGGCCGGCACACCTACAGCCGCATCTGCTGCAGCTCCGGGTGGCCGGGGGCCACGCCCCGAGAAACGACCTCAGTCGTCGTCTGAAGATGGTGATAGCTCCAAGATGTGGTGTCCTATACACAAGTCGAACAACCACAACCTGGAAGGCTGCCGAGACGTCCAGAACCTTGCCGAGCGCTAAAACAAGCGTCGAGAAGAAGTTACTTTCCGTCAAAGGGAAGGAAAACAAAAAGTTGACGAAGCTCCGGCTGAAGAGGAGTTAGGCTTTCATGACCCTAAAAAGGTCTTGAAGGCTGTTTACACCTCCGTCGATGACGACTCCGACGTCTCCGACAACGAGCATCGGAAGACCATGAACACCATCTTTGGTGGTTTGTGGGACATCACCTCCCGCCGTGTCCTCAAGACCATGCGGCAGGACATGGCCTCAATAGCTCCCTCTGCCAGGGCGGAGCCACACTGGAAGTGGATGGACACTGCCATCACTTTTGATGCTTCAGACTGCCCTCGGAACATGATCAGAGCTGGCCAACTCCCATTGATGGTATCTCTGACCATCAACAACATCCAACTCCACCATGTGATTGTGCTCCGGAGGTTCGGGGCTGAACCTCATAAGCTTTGATGCTTTTTTCAAGCTTTAGCTCTGACCTTCGGATCTTCGCCCTTCCCGACCTTTCTCTAGAGTAGGTCCGGGGGCCATAAGTCCACTCGGTGCTATTACTCTCCCGGTGACCTTCGGGACCCGGGAGATTTACCGCACTGATAAGTTGGTCTTCGACGTGGCGCAGATCAACTTACCGTTCAACGCCATCTTAGGCAGGCCAACCTTGTATAAGTTTATGGCTGCTGCTCATTATGGCTACTTTGTGTTGAAAATGCCAACACCAGCAGGTGTACTCCGGATCCGCGGAGATGGCACCGCCGGAGTGACTGCTCTGGAAGAACTTCACGCACTTGCTACAGCGCAGGAGGAAGAATCTGGAAAGGAGCAAGCTCCGAAACCCTTGAGCATTCGTCATCGAGGCTCAACCTCCGCACCTCGCGTGCAACCAAGCAGCGACACCGACATTCCCGTCAAAGTCGTCCAAATCTATTCTGACGCTGCTCAGACCACCCGTATATCAGGAGGTCTGAATGACAAATAGGAACTCGCGCTCGTCACTTTCCTCCGGGCTAATGTTGACGTGTTTGCCTGGCAACTGTCACAAATGCCTGGGATCCCTAGGGAAGTGATCGAGCATAATCTAAAGATCTATCCCGACGCTCGGCCTGTACATCAGAAGCCTCGGAAGCAATCGGTAGAGCGACAAAACTTCATACTTCAAGAAGTGAGGAAGTTGCTCGAAGCTGGATTCATCCGAGAAGTCTTCCACCCAAAATGGCAAGCAAACCCAGTCGTTGTACCCAAGGCCGGCGGGAAGCTTCGGATGTGTATCGACTACACTACACTGAATAAGGCATATCCAAAAGATCCATTCCCACTACCTAGAATAGATGAGATAGTGGATTCCACCTCCGGGTGTGAATTACTGTGTTTCCTAGACGCATATTCTGGATATCATCAAATCAGAATGTCTAGGGAAGATGAAGAACATACTTCCTTCATCACAGTAGATGGATTGTATTGTTACACTACCATGCCATTTGGTCTCAAAATCGCTGCTTCAACGTTTGTACGGGCTATGTACAAAACTTTTGGAGAGCTCATTAGAGATGTAGTGGAAGTGTACATCGATGACATCGTCATCAAGATCAAGAACAAGGAGTCATTCCTTGACACCTTGCAAGCTGCCTTCGACAAGTTGCGAGTCACTTGCACGAAGCTGAACCCCAAAAAGTGTGTCTTCGGGGTTAGCTCCGGAAAACTTCTTGGTTTCTTTGTGAACCACCGAGGAATAGAAGCAAACCCGGCGAAGATTAAAGCTATTGAAGACATGCAGCCACCAGCCCGCATCAAGGACGTCCAGAAGCTGACTAGATGTCTAGCTGCCCTCAGCCGGTTCATCTCAAGATTGGCGAAACGGGCGCTACCCTTATTCAAGTTATTGAGGAAGTCCGGACCTTTCCAATGGTCTGAAGAAGCAGAAAAGGCATTCCAGGAGCTGAAACAGCTCCTCACCACTCTACCAACCTTGGTAGCTTCGAATCCTGGTGAACCACTTCTACTTTACATTTCGGTATCTGACGGAGTTGTCAGCATGGTCCTGGTTGCGGAAAGACCAGAACCACCTCCAGTTCAGGAGTCCAGACCCCTCCGGGAGGGTCCGGAGCTACCTGAAGACGAGTCTGGGTCCTAGTTCCTAGACCCTGATCCTCAAGGCGAGACGCCAGAGGATCCATCTCCTTCAAATGAAGGAGTCACTGCTGCTGAACAAGAAGATTCGGACCCCTCTGGGAAGGTTCGGATCACTTCAGAAGAAGCTCCGGGTTCCTCCAGCCGGAACTCGGAAGTCCCCGAACAAGGTCCAGACCCCTCCGGGAGGGTCTGGGTTGATGAGGAGGAAGCTTCGGGCCCCTTTGGGAGGGTCCAGACAGTCCAATGCCCTGTATACTTCATCAGTGAAGTACTACATGACGCCAAGACTCGGTACCTAGAGGTGCATAAGCTGCTCTACACAGTTCTTATTGCCTCTAGGAAGCTTCGACATTACTTCGAAGCTCACAAGATTTCAGTGGTAACTTCTTATCCACTGCGTGCAATCTTGCATAATCCCAACTCTACTGGGAACATTGCAAAGTGGGCAGCAGAATTGGCCGAGTTCGACCTCGAATTCGTCCCAAGACAAGCGATCAAGAGTCAAGCACTGGCGGACTTCGTGGCGGAATGGACCCACTCTCCGTCAAATCCTGGGGGCCCCAGTGAGCAGAAGTCGGAACCCAAGGTTCCAGTCTTCACTAAGCCTCACTGGACTCTCTACTTCGACGGCTCCGTGCAGAAGCAGGGGGCCGGAGCTGGAATCCTTCTCCTCGCTCCGACCGGGGAGAAGGTTAAATACATGGTTCACCTTGACTTCAAGGCGACCAACAACATGGCGGAGTATGAAGCACTAATCTATGGGCTCAAGGTGGCACTATCATATGGTGTCAACCAGCTGTTGGTAAAGGGTGATTTGCAGCTCGTCATAAAACAAGTCAAAGTTGAATGCTGTTGCAACAACCGTCAACCAGCTGCATACTTACTTGAAGTTCAGAAGCTTCAGAAGGACTTCGACGTCCTGGACCTCTGCCATGTCCAGCATCTCAACAACGTTGAAGCCGACGAACTCTCGACGAAAGCTTGAACCGGAGATTCGGCTCCCGACGGAACCTTCGTCCGGAGATTGTCAAGACCTACAGCTCAGCCTGCCAAACTGAGCGAAGGGGGCGAGACCATCACCTCAAAGCTGGCGGTCCCGATGGCCCTGTTACCATGGCGCCCATCAAGGGTCGTAGGTGCTGCAGGAAGCTCCGAGCAACCCAGCACGCAAGACTTGAATCCTCAAGTTAGCTCCTATGCATGGATCTCAGAGATCCGGAGCTACTTGAAAGTCATTTTCCTTCCTGACGATAATGTATCCGCTGACCGGATAGTCAGATTGGATAAAAGATACACACTGGTAGAAGGGGATCTCTACCGGCGTGGTGCCAACGGCGTCCTAATGCGGTGCATTACAAGGGAAGAAGGCTGCAAGCTCCTCGCAGAAATCCATAGAGGCGAGTGTGGAAACCACGCGTCTTCCTACACGCTGGTCGGTAAAGCCTTCCGGCATGGTTTTTACTGGCCTACATCACTCCAGGATGCAACTGAGTTAGTGAAGAAATGTGAAGCATGTCAGTTCCATGTGAAACAAATCCACACACTAGCTCAACCTCTACAAATGATACCTCCTACATGGCCTTTCGCTGTGTGGGGGATGGATATCTTGGGACCTTTCCCAAGAGCCCTCGGAGGTTACAAGTTCCTGTACGTTGCCATTGACAAGTTCACCAAATGGCCGGAAGCAACTCCAGTTGTGACAATAAACAAGCAATCAGCTATCAACTTCTTGCAGTCCATAGTATGTAGATTTGGAGTCCCAAACAAGATCATCACTGACAACGGGACCCAATTCACAAGCTCTTCATTTCAAGGATATTGCGAAGACCTCGACATTCAGGTCAGCTACACTTCAGTAGCTCACCCGGCAAGCAATGGCCAAGCTGAGAGAGCAAATGCAGAAATCCTAAAAGGACTCAAGACGCGCACATATGAGCGCCTGAAAAAACATGGAGCCAACTGGATTGAAGAGCTTCCGCCCACACTGTGGGCCAACAGGACAACTCCAAACCGATTAATTGGAGAGACACCCTTCTTATTGGTGTACGGAGCTGAAGCAGTCCTTCCTTCGGAAATCACCTTGGGGTCACTCTGGGTCCGGACCTTCGATGATGCCACGCAGGGCCAGCTCCGGCGTGAAGACCTTGACCTCCTTGAAGAGGGAAGGTGCCGAGCAGCAGTTCGGAATGCCCGATACCGCCAAGCTCTTCGGCGCTATCACCAAAGGCATGTTCACAGCCGACATCTTGAGGATGGCGATATGGTGCTACAGAGAATACAAACTCGAGAAGGGTTAAACAAACTCTCCCCCAGTTGGGAAGGACCCTCACAAGTGATCAAAGTATCCCGTCCCGGATGCGTTCGCTTGGCAACCGAGGATGGGACACCACTCCCTAATCCTTGGAACATTGAGCACCTCCGTAAGTTCTACGCTTAATATCACGAAGGTGAGTCTGTAGTTACATGTGATGTATGTTATAGAGTCATTGTATAGAGTCGGGTAGCTCCTCCGGGAGAACAGCCGGACCTTCCTCGGAAGGTCCGCAAAGTTCAGGCAACACTTGTCACAGTCTTAGAACTAAAAGTGTAGCTAGCTACCTTGGGTCAAACGAGAAATGCAACACACTTAGCCTGGTTCTGTACCCTAAGAGTGTACTTGTTTCCCTTGTACCCCAGACCTATAATGAAAGACATCACTGTGTGAAAGCAGACTTCACGTGCATTTATTTTGTACATGCTCAATATTTTTTTCTCTTTCTTGTCTATAACAAAGTTGTGCAAACCCTAAGAAACTTTAGCTCGACCAGTTCATATATAATTCAAGTTGCATTGTCAATTCTTCCGGGTCTAGACATTGTTAATGGTCTACTCGTCTGAATACCGCCAAGCCAATCTAGGTCCAGAGTGTGCTATTGACTTAGCCTGGTCCTGCACCCTAAGTACGCCACTCTACCTACACCCCGGCAGGCCGAAGTAAGGCGAGTCCAGAAACGATCGGACCTGGAGAAAACAAGACAGCGCACTTGATTATATTTAGAATTGTGTTTGACCTAAAAATTTCTCGGGAATAGTAAGTCGCAATTGAGTTATAGATAGGAAATGGATTCTACTGTTTTTCTTGACTTCAGTGTGCAGGAAAATAAGGATCTCATGATGATGGTGGATGAAGCTGAAGCTATCAAAGCTCCGACACCCCTTAAGGTGGTCTACTGTCAATGTTTCAAACATTGATAGTAGAAACGGTCAGAGCTACAAAGTTCTGGCAAATCCAGGGGCTAGCCGTCAACGTGAAGAAAAGATGGTGGGAAGACTCCCTAATGGGGTCTGATGTCGATGCACCGTGCATTGACAGTGGTCGCTACCGGATCTACTAAGCTCTGACACCCCAAAGGACTAATTGTCGATGCTCTATGTTTGACAAGGGTCACTGCCGAAGCTACTAAGCTCCGACAACCTCAAGGGGCCCCTACTATCATCGACTTCGGACCTACGCTCTACAAGTTCGAAGCACGCAAGTCTTCAACAACTGTTACATCCTCTTGGTACATGTTCACAATCAAATTGCGTACATCTACCAGGGGGCCGAGCGAGACAAAGGTGTTGAAGACAAAAAATGAAATTAAAAAAAACTTGGATTTCATTAATGTGGAGACAAGAGATTACAAAATTGGAGAAAAAGAAGAGAGGATACAAGCGGGAGCTACAAAGAGAGAGTACTAGACCCTATGGAAGAACGAGGCGACCTTCTGGGCAACCTCCGACACGCTGGCTTGGACGGCTTCTCCCTCTCCGTCGATGGGTCCTTCAAGCACCGGGTCCAGTGGGAAGTTAGGGTCCCGACTTGTGTAGCACGTCAGCATGTAATCTGCGTTGTTCTTCACCAGGGATTGTCCTTGGGTTTCCAGCTGGTCCGCGATGACATTGCCCATCTTGGTGAGCTTGTTGCCTACCGAGCTCAACGCTTGCAACGCCAAGTCAAGCTTCGGCTCCGAGTCATCCGGACGCACGGGACTAAAACCCATCGGCGTCAGCGCGTCGTTGGCTTTGCCCAAGAAGTCCCAAACTTGTTGGGACCCTGCATTCCTTGAGCCTCGCATCTCTTCCAAGGATCTCTTGGTCGCCGCAAGCTCCGAATTCTCCCGGGCAAGGTGCTCTACCTCTTTGGCGTTCTACTGAATCTTTTCAGCAACCTGCCTTTTGAGTTTACCGAGCTCCTCCTCCCGGAGGTGGATCTTGTTTTGGCGGTTGACCATGTCCTTCTCCCGGCCCCGCACTTTCTTTTCCCTGGCAGCAATTTCATTCTCCCTCTTGTGGAGGTCCTGTCCTTGCTCCCAGGCCTTCTTCTCCTCTTTCTCGCAGTGCTCCTCCAGCTTCTTGGTGAGCTCCACGAGACTCTTGTCACCCAGAGTTAGCCTCTGAGTAAGCTCTTCCTCCCTCTTCACGAGGTCATCCCGCAGCTCCAGGAGTTTCTGCTCTTCATCTTCGAGCTTTTTCTCCCACTCCTCAAGAGCCTTCCGGCGCTTGACGAGGCTGTCGTGGATGGCGCTAAGCTTCTCTTCACGATCATTTGCTGCATTATTAGTAGCTACGGCCTGTTCGTGGATGGCCCAGGACTGGTTGTCGAGAGATCGCACCATGCTTTCCCTCTCGTCCAGTAGCTGACCCCAGTACTCCAGCCGAACTTTCTCCTTTTTCACCCACTCTTTGTCGTCGGCCTGCCTCGACTGCGCCAGCTTGGTCTTGAAGTGGAGTCGGTTGCGCCACCTCCTAAGGGTTTGACGCTCCTCCTCGAGGGCCTTGCTGTCATGGTAAAAGGCCAACTGGACCCGACGAAGACGGGATCAGGCGTTGTCGATAGACAACGACAAAGGGATTGGCTCTGGGCCTGCCAGGGTCTTCTCCGCTTGCTCCAGCGGGTTCTCCGTAACAAAAATTGGGTCCCAATCTACAAGAGCGGTCCCCTGAGCTTCCACAGCACTAGGGCCGCCCTCCGGGATAGCCTCGACCGCCGCCGAGGAAGGCCCTACAGAAGAAGTTCCTACCTCCGGAATCGGCTCCGAAGGTCCTGCCTCGTGGTCATCAGCAACTGGTCCCTCAGGCGGGGGACCGACAACCTCCTCTTGGCACCCTAACTCAGGCATGGGCACCTCCGGAACCGTCACCTCCGAAGCAGGCGTTAAAGGTTCAGCCGGAGCTGAAGCCACTTCCGGCTCCGCCGCTGGCGCCTCCTCCTCCACCAGTTCAGGTGCTGGTGCCTCGACTGCCATCGGATTGGGCGCCGACAATTCTTCAACAGTCGGCTCAGGCGTCAGAAATTCATCAAGATCAGGCTTCATCGCCGGAACTTCATCAACCACCGGCTCTACCGTCGGGGCTTCATCAACCACCGACTCCACTACCGGGGCTTCAACAACATCTGGCTCTAGGGTCGGGACTGCAGGTACTTCCGGCTCTGAGGCCGGAGCGTCCATCATCTCAGCATCCAAACCCGGAGCTTCAACCTCCAGGGCTGATGCCGCTGATACATCTCCATCCCCGTGGTCCGGCGCTACCACGGGTGCTTCGGGAGATGAGTCGAGGTCCAGGACCACGACAGCCGGCGCCGGGGCTGCCGCGACCTCAGCCACCACCTGGGACGGCGCTGGGATTGGAGTCGGAGCCTCCGCCTGCACAGCCTCAGCCGCTGCTGCAGGAACCGGAGCTTCAACCCCTTTCCCGGGCACTCTGTGGATGAAGGACGAAGAAACTCAAAACATAGTACAACAAAAACAATCAACTGAGGTAAAAAATCAAACTTACCTTGGAAGACTTCCACTCCAGCTAGCGCGGAACCTCTTCACCGGACGCTCAAGATTGGACCCTGTCGCCACTAGAGTGGTATCTCCAGAAGGCTCCCCAGAGCTTGCTCCTGCCATCAGCGACGTCTTGGTTGAGGCCCCCCTTGACCAGGAAGGACCTTCGGACCTAGAGCCTTCAGCTGGCCCTAGTACCGGAGCCACATGGCCAGAGCTAGTGTCCCTAGGAGATGTCGATGCTGGAGTAGTTGCTGCCGTCGAAGACCTCCTCTGCCGGGGAGAAGGAGTCGTCATGGAAGGAGCAGGTCTGACGGACCTCCCGTCAGCATGCTTCAACTTCCTCTTGTGGCTCGAGGGCTCGACCAACTCCTTGCCCTTGCCTACAACTTTAGTTCTTGGCTTTGGGGCGGGAACGGAGCCATCCTCTGAAGCTCCAAGGATCGCCACCCCAGAGGTTGATCGCCTCTCCATCAGGCCCAAATCGTCCAATAGCGGCATCTTCCTCCGGAGCTCTCTCCACTCCTCTGGTATCATATTCAGAGGCAGGAAGGCCGCCCGTGGAGACACGTCGCCAGGGATGATGTTCCCAGGATAAAACTTCTTGAGATGGGTCTTCAAGGCTTCGCCGGCCAAGTTGGTGTCCAAGCTGACTTCAATGCGGTTGGTATCCATCTCACTGTTGAAGGCCCAGGCAGGTCGGCTCCTTGACCTTAGTGGGGCCCACCTGTTCATTAAGAAGTTGCCGAATACCATCTGCGGGGTCACCACACCTTCGACACATTCCTGGATTTTGTCCAGGATGGGCCTGTACTCCCTCGATAGCTCCGGCACGTCACTCCAAGTGTCAGTGTCGACGCAAGGAAGGCCTTCAGGCAGCTCCAGCCTCTCGTGTCCCTCGACGGTGATGACCACCCAGTCTTTCTTCCAGTCGTCCCACTTGCTGGAAGGGAAGGACCTCAAGTACTTGAGGGGAGAGTTTTTCCGCTTCACGAAGTAGTAGAAGCCGATGAACTCATCACTCTTCCCGGTCGGGTGGACAATGAAGAAAGTTCGGAACAACTCAACGCAAGGGGGCATGCCCACCCACATCTCGCAAAAGTGGACGAAAGTCGCCACCAGCAATATTGAGTGGGGGCCTAGATGGTGGAGCTGCATACCTTAGAAATCTAGCAGCATCAAAAAGAAAGTGAAGAAAGGCGGGATCAGACCCGCCATGGCGTACCCAAGAAAGTACACCATATCTCCGGCTAGCTCCTTCTCGAAGGGAAGCTTGCCACAGCGAATGTCGTTGTCGAAGGAGTCACTGGACCATCTCATGTAGGTCTGGACCCTAGACAACTCCTTCTTGCTCCCAATGCGGCTCTTGGGAAGTCCTAACTTCATCGCGGTACAGCGTGGCGAGAGAGGAAAAGCGAGCAAAAGTTTGGAGATTTGAGCGCAAGTTCAAATTAAGGCGTAAAGAATCCCCAAACGGTGCACGCTTTCCTTATTAAGTAAGCCCCCGCAAAGCTTGGATGGAAACCGCAGAGGAGCCGACGATATAGTTCAAAAACTTCACACTGCCAATGATAAGGTGGCCCAGGGCCACCCCGACGATCAAGTCTAGGTCCTTACCCTAGGCAAACGGTTGTCATCATGAGAGGCGGGAAGCCCGAGGGCAGCGGCCTGACAGGGCGCGCAAAACCGATATGGTTTTCGTATCGGGAACCGGCGACCCTCAATTGCGTGAGATCCGCACGCTCAGATCTCACCTGCCGCATCCTGGATATGCCACGCGACGATGGTTTAACTGCGAACTACCGCCAACGGCACATCCAAAGACCCTTGAAGACACGGCTCAAGAACCGAAGGATGGACCCACTTCCGGCAAAACGACTTCATCCAAAAGGTCTCTCCCAGAGGTGGGCCCAGGGGGCCACTGTCGGTACCCTGCATACCGTATACCCCTTGGGACTGCAAAAAGACTAAAGGAACTTCACCTGTCTGATTTGAAGACCTCCGAAGGCCCCACGTGTCATACGGGACCGGACCTGCCTCCCTTCTATGGTTAGTCCCCGTGCTGCCACGTGTATCCTGCAACTGGAGCTACGTCCCTCACATGGGAAAGCTCCGGGCTAAATACCAGTGCGGCACCTCCGGACCTAACCCCCGACAGAGGGAAGCTCCGGTCCCGACACGTGTACAACAGCACCGGACCTACCCGCCCCAGATGGTAAACTCCGGAGCTGCCACGTGTCCAACCACCGGACCTTCAACTTCAACAAGCAAACTGGAGGACCCCCAACGGCTCGGACCTTCAAAGGGAAATCAAGGACTTCAAGACCCGATTAAGTGTCATTAATACCACCTTAATGACACACCATCAGAGGGCCCTTAATAACAGTAACAACACTATCAAGGCTCGTTGCCACATTATTAAGGGTAATTAAGCTCATTAATTGTGTATTAAGCATTAGTAACCGCCAGGGCCACATGTCGGGCCAGGCTAGCAATGTAATGACCAGTCCTTGTACTATAAAAGGACTGGTCGACCGATACACAGGAGGCTCTCTTCTAGACTCTCCTGGAGACACTCTTCCATATTCGGCTCTGACACACGCTCACAAGTGCTCAGAAGCTCAATACAACAGCTACACACCCCGTGGAGTAGGGTATTACGCTTAGGTGGCCCGAACCACGTAAATCCTTGTGTCAATTTGTCATTGTATTCTGAATCTCTGCGCGCCCATTACCGAACTACAAACTCCGCGAGCTAACAACGGTAGTACCGAGGGAATTGCCAGAACTAGACTCCGACGGTCACGAATGACCAAGCCTCTCCCTACCAGATCTTTCTTTCTAGGAGCAGCCTTTTTGAGAGGCAATTTCCTTGCAGGCTCCTTTCCTTTCCCCTTAGCTTGGATACTCTCATTCATTGGTGTTTTTCCCTTATCGGCCGCCTGGGCCTTTTGCTTCTCACCCACAGCGACAATACTTTTCCTTCTGCTTGCTTGCTCTTCGGCCGCTTGAGCTTGGGCTGCCTCTTGATCACGTTTGTTCTTGAGTCTAGCTTCACCCATGCGCTCAATCTCTGCTGCAATAGCATCTTCCTCCTCATCCCTTCAACGATAGCACTCTTGACGAGCTGCCTCTCTTTCCGGATCAGAAAGAGGAGAGTTGTTGCGTTGAGACATGCTGAAATAAGAAGAACAAAAGAGTATGAGGTGATATCAAGCGAAATATTGCGGTAGAGAAGTAGAGAATTCACTAATTGAGGAGTTAACCCTAGTTTAGGCAGCGAGTTAACCCTAGGTTAGGTCGGACTTGTCCGACTTGGTCCGGACTAGTCTGGACCACCCAGTGTTAAACACTAACTATGCGATTTTTCTACAAAACTTCGATACCAAGGCGCAATACTGCATGGAGAGAATCACAAGGTGATAGATAAGCTAGTAGGATGCTAGTTTCCAGGAGAAATGATCTAGAATCGAAGGAATCGAAAAAGTTCAAGTTAGGTCAAGAACACACCTTGAGATTAGAAAATCGGTCAAATCCGTGGACGGAAGAGCGGAGTAGTCCAAGATTCGCCTTCCCGACACTTCGAAGAAGCTTCCACACAGATTCCTTGAAGATTTCGATGGTTAGGATAAAAAATTTCCAATGAGGGCGGTTTTGGGGAGAGAGGCACACATTTGAGATTTTGAAACAAAGTGGAGAGGTCGGGCCCGACGCTGGGGGTTTAAGTCCCAAAAAGTCTGGACTAGTACGGTTACGGTACCGAACAAGTCCAGGCACCGGACTGGGTCCGGACTAAGCTGTTGCTCCGGACAAGTCAGGTGATAGGCCGGACTAGTACGGTCCTAGACAGTAAATTCTCATATATATTGAAAAATTTGAAAGAATGATCCATATGGACTAAGTTTTTCACAAATATTCTCAATGAATATGGCTAGTAAAGCACACAAATATTCATACAATGATCATGATTCAAGGAGACAATAATTGAAAATAATTTGATAGAAAATTGAGGAAGCCAAGTTTTCAAAAGCATACATAGTTTTGAAGAGAGAAACAAAACTAACAATCAGATATGCAACATCTCAAGCCACATTTCGAGAATCAAGGATATTTAGTTCATTCCTAAGTTCGCAAAAGCGTTTTTGATCTAGTGGATTGGTGAAGATATCGGCTAGTTGTTTTTCGGTTCTCACATGTGAAATGATAATATCCCCCTTCATAGAATGGTCTCTCAAGAAATGGTGTCGGATGTCAATGCGTTTGATTCTAGAGTGTTCAACGGGGTTATGGGCAATCTTGATGGCACTCTCATTGTCGCATAGGAGCGGAATATGGTTCATATTGAGACCATAGTCCCTTAGAGTTTGTCACATCCAAAAAAGTTATGCACAACAACTTCCGACTGCGACATACTCCGCTTCGGCTGTGGATAGGGCAATAGAATTTTGTTTCTTGGATGACCATGACACTAGGGACCTACCCAAAAATCAACAAGTCCTGGAGGTACTTTTCTTATCCACTTTGCATCCGGCATAATCCGCATGAGTATCTGATGAGGTTAAACTTGGACCCTTTGGGATACCACAACCCTAGGTTAGCTGTATGAACTAAATAGCACAAGATTCTCTTTACGGCTGTCAAGTGACACTCCTTAAGAGCGGCTTGAAACCTTGCACACATGCATACACTTAACATAATATCAGACCTAGATGCACAAAGGTAAAGAAGTGATCATCATGGAGCGCTATACCTTTTGGTCTACGCTAGGGCTGTCTTGGTTGAGATCGAGATGTCCATTCATCGCCATTGGCGTCTTGATGGGCTTAGCCTTCTCCATGTCAAACTTCTTGAGAATGTCTTGAGTATACTTGGTTTGACATATGAAGGTGCCTTCATTGATTTGTTTCACTTGGAAACCTAAAAAGAACTTCAAACCCCCCCCCCCCCCCCCCCATCATTGACATCTCAAATCTCCCTGTCATGATTTTGCTAAACTCTTCACAAAAAGATTGATTAGTAGAACCAAATATTATGTTGTCAATATAAATTTCGCATACAAATAAATCATCATCCATGTTCTTGGTAAAGAGCGTATAATCGACTTTTCCTATCTTAAAACCATTATCCTTGAGAAAGTCCCTAAGGCACTCATACCAAGCTCTAGGAGCTTGTTTGAGGCCGTAGAGAGCTTTGTGAAATTTAAAGACATGGTTAGGATACTTATCGTCCTCGAAGCCGGGCGGTTGTTCCACATACACCTCCTCCTTCACTGGTCCATTGAGGAAGGTGCTTTTCACGTCCATTTGAAACAACTTGAAATCGTTGTGAGTAGCATAGGACAATAATATGCGAATAGACTCAAGCCTACCTGCGGGAGCAAAAGTTTCATCGAAATCCAAACCTTCGACTTGAGAGTATCCTTTGGCTATGAGTCTAGCTTTGTTTCTTGTTACCACGCCATGCTCATCTTGCTTGTTGCGGAAGACCTACTTGGTTCATACCACATTGGCATTAGGTCTTCTCACAAGCTCTCATACTTTGTTCCTCTTGAAGTTATTGAGCTCCTCTTGCATGGCTATTACCCAATCAGGATCTCATAGGGCATCTTCAACCTTAAATGGCTCTAAGGAGGACACAAAAGAGTTGTGAGCACAAACGTTAGCCATACGAGATCGAGTCATTACCCCCTTGGAGATGTCTCCAAGTATGTTGTCAACGGGACGATCCCGATGAGCACATTGATGAACTCTTGGGTGTGGTACACTTGGTCTTGAGTCAACTTATTCATCTCCTCCATCTTCATAGTCTCCCCCTTGACCATTGCCACCATCTTGATCTTCAAATACTTGATCATGATGATCTTGATTAGGTTGTTGATCTTGAGGATCTTGGACTTGATCTTGTGCTTGGGGCACCTTTTGAGATGGATTTGGGTCACTTGGGACTTGTTGCTCTTGAGGTCTTACATCACTAAGCGCCATCCTTCTCAATGCAAAATGGTGCCTCTTCTTCATCTAGCACACATTGATCAACTTGCTCCACTTGGGAGCCATTAGTTTTATCAAACACCACGTCACGTGCAATCAACACAACCGAATGTTTTGTTGAAAACATGGTAGGCGTAGGTGTTTGAGTCATAACCAAGCAAGAAACCTTCATCGGATTTTGGAGCGAACTTTGAAATTCTAGGCTTCTTATTGAGAATATAACATTTTCTACCAAAGACTCTAAAGTAGGAGATGCTTGATTTGTTACCCGTTAAAAGTTCATATGGAGTATTCTTCCATAGGCGATGGAGGTAGAGACGTTTTGTGGCATGGCATGCAGTGTTTACCGCTTCCACCCAAAACCTATTGAAAGTCTTGTACTATCCAAGCATGGTACTTGACATCTCTATTAGAGTTCGGTTCTTCCTTTTGGCCACACTATTTTGATCGGGTGAGTAGGGTGCCGAAAACTCATGCTTGATGCCCTCCTCGTCCAAGTACTCTTCAACTTGAGTGTTCTTGAATTCGGTGCCATTGTCACTTCTTATCTTCTTGATTCTCAAGGAGAACTCATTTTGAGATCTCCTCAAGAAACTCTTGAGGACACCTTGTGTTTCACCTTTGTCATGCAAGAAATACACCCAAGTGAAGCGGGAAAAGTCATCAACAATCACTAAGCTGTATTTATTACCAACAATGCTTATGTAAGCAATGGGACCAAAGAGGTCCATCTGCAGCATCTCCAATGGTCTTGTTTTCGTCATCACATTCTTGGCGGGATGAGCTGCTCTGACTTGTTTCCCGGCTTGACACGCGCTACAAGGCCTATCTTTCTCAAAAACATTATTCTTAAGACCTCGCACGTGATTGCCTTTTAGAAGTTTGTGAAGATTCCTCATACCAACATGGGCTAGCCTGCGTGCCACAACCAACCCATGTTGGTCTTTGCAATCAAGCATGTGTCACGTTGAGTTTTATAAGCGGTAAAGTCTACGAGATAAAGCTTTCCCTTGAGAACACCCTTGAAGGCAATCGAGTTATCAATCCTTCTGGTGACAACCACGCCCTCATTAGAAAACAAGCAATTATATCCCCTTTCACATAACTGGGAAATGGATAATAGATTATAATCTAATGACTCAACATGCATGACTTTAGAGATGGTGTGTTGTGGAGAAATAGAGATCTTACCCATACCTAGTACCTTACCTTGACTATTGTCGCCAAAGTAGATATCTTGACTTGGATCTTCATTTTCTTCATACTCCAAAAACATTCTTCTCACTCCAGTCATGTGATTGGTGCAGCCACTGTCTAGCACCCACTTTGAGTCGGCGTAGGAGTAAGCCTACAAGACAAGTTTAGGCTTTGGTTTTAGGTACCCAAGCTTGGTTGGGTCATTTAAGGTTAGTCACAAGGAATTTGGGCACCCACACACAAGGCTTTGGGCTCTTGCAGAGTGGCCCAACATATTTAGCAAGTATAACCATATTTGTTTCTCATAAGCACATAAGGTGCATCAACATCGTGAAACATGGTTAGATTGACATTTTTAGCATTTTGAGCATCTTTGTCAAGTTTCACTATCTTATTATAGGTAGATGCATGATATTCATTCTTGATTTGAAATGAACCCTCTTTGACAAATTCAATTTGTATCTTGTTATTCTTGAGAATTCTAGCATTTTGCTTTCCTCCTCTTGAATGGCCAAGACCATCTTTGATCAAGGGAGATCTTGAGATCGAGTATGCACTACGTGCATACTTGATCTTCTCCTTATCAAAGATGCCACCCTTAGGTGTGCTTTTGCTTTTTGCCAAATTAAGCTCATTCTTTAGATCAAGCACAAGGTTAGCACATTTGCAAGTTTTAGTGTTCGAATCCATTTTAGGCAAGTTTGAGCTTGTTTAGGATGAAGAAGGGAAACTTGACTTGAGAGTTGTGAATTGTGCATCAAGACTCTTGTGAGCTTTGTTCAAGGTCACAAGATCATCTTGGAGCACAACATTCGAACTCTTAAGGCTTGAGAAAACCTCCTTGCATCAAGTTCAAGTTCAAGTTGTAACACCCTCATTTTCATGCATCATGCCCTGCATACATTCATATATGTGTCTACCATTAATCCACATAAAAAGAAATAAGTTTAAAATGAATCAGAAACAAAACCACACTTAAGAATTATGGGAAGTGCGAGCTAGTCCGTTTTTGGTGCGGACTAGTCCGATTTCTCTCTAACCTCGATCACACTTTTTTGTTTTTCTGCGGACTAGTCTGTTTTTGCCTCTGGACACTTTCAGACTTGTCCGGTCTTGTGCGGACTAGTCTGGTGTTCCAATTACCTTGGAGATTTTGCTAAGTCCCCGGACTTGTCCATACTAGTCCGGTGTTCCAGCGGACTTGTCCGTTTTCCCCTCTGACTAAAGTCGGACTTGTCCGATTTTAGGCCAGACTTGTCTATTTTTCCCCTCTGGATAAGTTCGGACTTGTCTGATGTCCAGTCCGGACTTGTCTGATTTCCCTCTGTCCAACTTCGGACTAATCCGGTCCTTTTCGGACTTGTCTGATATATCATGACTCCGAGTTGATCCTTCGTTTCACGACTTGTTTCTTGGGTTTTACGTTAAGTGGGCCTATGGACATCGTGCCTAACTCTTTTAGAGCCCATGTGGGACTCAAAACCGACCTCTGCTCATCCCAAACTCGAAATCCATCTAACCCTAGCCCCCACCTCTATATAAACAACCCCACCCCTTGGCTTGACATCAATTTGCCACTTTTCCTCCACACCCAAACCCTAGCTCGTGATTAGCCGCCACCAAGGAGGGAGAAGGAGATCTAGAGCAAGGAGAAGAAGAGAAGGAAAAGAAATAGAATCAAGATCTCCATCAACTTCGCGTTCTTTGTCAACAATCCACCATCAAGTTCTTCATCAACCCTAGATTGTCAAGATGCAAGTGTTGCCTCTAATACCCTTGATTATTTGGAGTCTTTGGCACCTGGTATACCTTCTACTTCCTTTTCCTTACGTGAATTCGACCCCCTTTCCTTAAATTCACGTTGATCTAGAAAACCCTAATCTACTTTTCTTGCGCAGTGCAGACTTGTCCGGTCCCTAGCAGACTAGTCCGATTTTCCTAGTTAAATTGTGTTGAATTAATTTTAAAATTAGATCTAATGAACTCCAAACCTGTATAAACTTGTTATAAGCTATTAGAACTAGTTGTGATCATTAAAAGCAACTCGTTAACAAGTTCCACCTTGCATTTGCAGCAATCATGCATGTCATGTTATATTGAGTAATATTTGTGCACTCTTTGATTGTGTTTCTTGTTTATATGTTTATTGTGCAAATCAGACGAATTTGCACTAGAGAGTGCCGCGGAGGATCTGCAGCACCAAGAGTTTGAAGGCTTTGACCCGGACCAAGCCCAAGAGCAAGGCAAGTGTTCTTGAAGAATATTGATCCTGTTTTTAAAGTAAATGTTTTATTTGCAAAACTGCATGCTTGTGTCAATTTGATGGGAATCCTATGATAGGAAGTTTACTAGATTTGTTTGACCACCCTTGTCACCTGGAATGTATGGTAGAGAGTTGGGAAGGGCTTTTTATCTTTTTGCTTCGCTTAATTAATTGGGATGGAAATACAACTACACCACTTAACTTAATTATGCCTTATGATATTTGATTAACATAAAATGGTTAATATGACTTGGTCATGGGTGATCTAAGCAAGCCTGATATGTGGATGGGTTGGATGTTATGGTGGTTTGCTTACTTTAGATCTAAGGACCGGTTCATGCGAGAATAAGCCAGGACTACAGTGCCACCACGAGGCTAAGTATGGGTCCAGCGTAGCTGACTAATTAGGGCTTTGCTAGTGGTATTTGGACCATTAAGGATGCTCAGAGAAGGGGTAGTCGGATTGGGTTTGTTGATGATTGGTGGGACTACCCTGGGATCTGAATGGCTCAAGAGGGGGCCCTTGGTTGAAGATGTGCTCTGTAGGAAACATCGCCACCAGTGAAACCTCAGTGGGGTCTAAATAGGCTAGTAATCCCTTTGTAAAGGCTATTTTGTGATCTCTCTGTCATACACAAAAGGAAGTGTGATTGGCGTATGGGAGGTTCTTCAGTCGCCGACGGGTGATGAAATCACAAACACGTGAATACAGTGGTACAAACTTTGCAAAGTCTAATAAAACTATCATGATAGCCGTGCTCCCGGTTATGAACCCCTGGAAAACTTCCATGATTAGAGAGAACTTGGTATTGGGATGGTTTTTTGGATGATTATGGTTTGGTAATGGTTATGGCTGGTTATGAATTAAATTCTGGTATTGAATATGGTTAATAGTAATGATGAAATATGGAATTTGGATGATGGAAATGAATATGGATTGGAATTATGATGATTACATGGTTTATGATGGGTTTATTTCACATACATATAATATATTGCTTTTCAAATATTTTAATGTACTTTTCAACACTTAGCCATTATTATATTCGCCATTTGAATCAGCTACATGTCTGTCGGTACCCTGCGTACTGTATACACTTTGGGACTACAAAAAGACCAAAGGAACTTCACCTGTCCGGGTTGAAGACCTGCGAAGGCCCCACGGGTCATACGGGACCGGACCTGCCTCCCATCTATGGTTAATCCCAGTGGTGCCACGTGTATACCGCAACCGGACCTATATCCCACACATGGGATAGCTCCGTGCTAAACACTTGTGCGGCACCCCCGGACCTAACCCCTGACAGAGGGAAGCTCCGGTATCGACACGTGTACACCTACACCGTACCTACCCGTCCCGGACGAATAGCTCCGAAGCTGCCACGTGTCCAAACTGCCGGACCTTCAACCTCAGCAATCAGGCTGGTGAAGCCCCAACGGCTCGGACCTTCAAGGGACAATCAAAGACTTCAAGACCTAATAACGTGTCATTAATACCATATTAATGACACATGATTAAAAGTCCCTTAATACCGTAACAACACTGTCAAGTCCCGCTACCACACTATTAAGGGTAATTAATCTCATTAATTATATATTAAACATTAGTAACCGCCAAGGCCACATGTCGGGCCAGGCTAACGGTGTAACGACCAGTCCTTGTACTATAAAAGGACTAGTCGACGATACACAAAGGGAGACTTTTTGGAAGCTCTAGACTCTTAGACGCTCAATACAACAACTACACACCCCGTCGAGTAGGGTATTACGCTCAAGCAGCCCGAACCACGTAAATCCTTGTGTCTATTTGCCATCGTCTTTTGAATCTCTGTGCACCCAATATCGAACTACAAACTCCGCGAGCTACCAACGGTAGTATCGGGAGAATTGCCAGAAAAACACTACGACAGTTGGCGCGCCTGGTAGGGGGGCGCCCGGGATTTCAAGAATGGTGAACTCAGTTGCTGGATTGTCCAACGGCAACCCTGCTGCTCACCTTGCTGGGGGCAACCCCTCCAATAGGAAACAACCAGCAGGTGCCGCGGCTCCAGCAGGAGTCATGCCTCAGCCGCCACCGTCCGCACCTGCAAATCAAGCTGGACAGCGGGATGGGGCATCTGCGCTTGTCACCGCGTCAGCAAATAACAACCCTGAACACGCGCTCCATGTTGCGCGTGCTCTTCTCCAACACCCACCACCTCCAGGTGCATCCCAGTGTGCAATGGAGCAGTTGAGGGCTGATGTGGAACATTTGGTTGCAGCAGCAGCCGATCGCATCAGCAACAAAGGTCCTCCCCCCTCAGGGTAGGCCCCATCGCAGCATCGGAGTGTGTCGGTCAGACTTGGTCCGCACGCTTCCCAAAATAGGAGGCGTGCTGCGTCTCAACAAGTGACGTCGCTGCCTTCCGGGGTGCGACGCACCCATACGGTAACCAGACTTTCAACTCATGACCTCCGAGCGGAGCTTGATCGCCGTTACCGTCAACAGGACGGCCGCGTCCATATCGAGCGTGCTCGCGAAAAGCGAGAGGCTCGAGATAGTCCTGCTCCTGAGGGAGTAGGAGGAGGTTGTTCTGCCCTGGATATGCACCTACGCATGGTCAGATGGCCACAAAAGTTCCGGCCTCACCTGCCGGAGAAATTTGACAGGACTGCCAATCCCGCCGAGTTTCTTCAGATTTACTCCACTGCAATCCTTGCGGCCGGAGGTAACGAGGCCGTAATGGCCAACTACTTCCCCGTGGCTTTGACTGGGACCGCCAGGTCCTGGTTCATGAGCCTTCTGCCCAACTCCATCAACAGTTGGGCGGAACTATGCCAACAGTTCACCGCCAATTTCGGGAGCTCATACCGGACCAGGCACCAAACTGTACCTTTTTGCTGTCACGCAGAAGGGGGGAGAATCCCTACGTTTCTTCATCCAGAGGTTCTCCCAGGTACGAAACACTATTCCTTCTATCTCCAGCACCTCTGTTATTGTGGCATTTAGACAGGGCGTACGAGACAAGAAGATGCTGGAGAAGCTGGCGATCAAGGAAATCACCAGCGTGACGGAGCTCTTCAGCTTGGCAGAAAAATGTGCCAAAGCTGCGAAGGGCCGTGAAATGCACTCCAAACCACCTCTAGGGGAAAATAAAAAATCCTCCAAGGGTGATGTCACTACCTCCGGGAGTGGCAAAAAGAAGAAAAAGTCCAACGGCAAGAAAAAGCCGTCGGTCGACACACCTACTGCTGCAGCTGCTGCAGCTCCGGGTGGCCGGGGGGCACACCCCGAGAAACGACCTCGACCTTCATATGAAGACGGTGGCAACTCCAAAATATGATGTCCTATACATAAGACGAACAACCACAATCTGGAAGACTCCCGAGAGGTCCAGAAACTTGTCGAACGCTACAACAAGCGCCAGGAAGAAGTTCCTTTTCGACAAAGGGAAGGAAAACAGAAAGTCGACGAAGCTCCGGCTGAAGAGGAGTTAGGATTTCAAGACCCTAAAAAGGTCTTGAAGGTTGTTTACACCTTCGTCGACGACGACTCCGACGTCTCCAACAATGAACGTTGGAAAACCATGAACACCATCTTTGGTGGTTCGTGGGACATCAACTCCCGTCGCGTCCCCAAGACCATGCGATGGGACATGGCCTCAGTAGCTTCCACCGCTAGGGTGGAGCCGCACCGGAAGTGGATGGATACTGCCATCACTTTCGATGCATCAGACTGCCCTCGTAATATGATCGGAGCTGGCCAACTCCCTTTGATGGTATCTCCGACCATCAATAACATCCAACTCCATCATGTCATGGTGGATGGAGGTTCGGGGCTAAATCTCAGAAGCTTCGAATCCTTCGTCAAGCTTCAGCTCCGACCTTCGGATCTTCGCCCCTCCCAACCTTTCTCCGGAGTAGTTCCGGTGGCCATAACCCCACTCGGTGCAATTACTCTTCCGGTGACCTTCAGGACCCGGAAGAATTGCCGCATTGAGAAGTTCATCTTTGATGTTGCTCAGATCAACTTACCCTTCAACGCCATTTTGGGCAGGCCAGCCTTGTACAAGTTCATGGCTGCTGCTCATTACGGCTACCTGGTGTTGAAGATGCCAACACCAGCTGGTGTACTCCGGATCTTTGGAGATCGCACTGCCAGAGTGACAGCTCTGGAAGAACTTCACGCGCTTGCCACAGCGCAGGAAGAAGAGTCCGGAAAGGAGCAAGCTCCGAAACCTCCGAGTATTCGGCATCGAGGCTCAACCTCCGAATCTCGCGTGCAACCAAGCGGCGACACCGACATTCCCGTCAAAGTCATCCAAATCTGTTCCGACGCCGCTCAAACCACCCGTATATCAGGAGGTCTGAATGACAAATAGGAACTCGCGCTCATCACTTTCCTCCGGGCTAACATCGACGTGTTTGCCTGGCAACCGTCACAAATGCCTGGGATCCCTAGGGAAGTGATCGAGCATAATCTGAAGATCTATCCTGATGCTCGGCCTGTACATCAGAAGCCTCGGAAGCAATCGGTAGAGCGATAGAACTTCATACGACAAGAAGTGAAGAAGTTGCTCAAAGCTGGATTCATCTGAGAAGTCTTCCACCCAAAATGGCTGGCAAACCCAGTCGTTGTACCCAAGGCCAGCGGGAAGCTTCGGATGTGTATCGACTACACTACACTGAATAAGGCATGTCCAAAAGATCCATTCCCACTACCTAGAATAGATTAGATAGTGGATTCTACCTCCAGGTGTGAATTATTGTGTTTCCTAGACACATACTCTGGGTACCATCAAATCATAATGTCTAGGGAAGATGAAGAGCATACCTCCTTCATCACAGTAGATGGATTGTATTGTTATACTGCCATGCCATTTGATCTCAAGAATGCAGCTTCAACATTTGTATGAGCTATGTACAAAACTTTTGGAGAGCTCATCGGAGATGTAGTGGAAGTGTATGTCGATGACATCGTCGTCAAGATTAAGGACAAGGAATCGTTCCTTGACACCTTGCAAGCTGTCTTCGACAAGTTGCAAGTCACTCGTACGAAGCTGAACCCAGACAAGTGTGTCTTCAAGGTTAGCTCCGGAAAACTTCTTGGTTTCTTGGTGAATCACCGAGGAATAAAAGCAAATCCGACAAAGATAAAAGCTATTGAATATATGTGACCACCAGCCCGCATCAAGGATGTCCAAAAGCTGACTGGATGTCTAGCTGCCCTTAGCCGGTTCATCTCAAGATTGGCAGAACAGGCGCTTCCTTTCTTCAAGATGTTGAGGAAGTCCGGACCATTCCAATGGTCTGAAGAAGCAGAAAAGGCGTTCCAGGAGTTGAAGCAGCTCCTCACCACCTCACCAACCTTGGTAGCTCCAAACCCTGGTGAGCCTCTACTGCTTTACATTTTGACAACTGACGAAGTCGTCTGCATGGTCCTGGTTGCGGAGAGACCAGAACCGTCACAAGCTCAGGAATCCAGACCCCTCCGAGAGGGTCAGGAGGTTCCTGAAGGCGAGTCTGGGTCCCAGCCCCCAGACTTGGGTCAACAAGGAGTTACTCTTATTGAGCAAGAAGAGCCGAACCCCCCTGGGAGGGTCCAGGTCACTCCTGAAGAAGCTCCGGGTTCCTCCAACAAAGACCCGAAGGTCCCCGAAGAAGGCCCGGACCCCTCTGGCAGGGTCCGGGTCGATGAGGAGGAAGCTTCGGGCCCCTCCGGGAGGGTTCGGACAGTCCAACACCCAGTGTACTTCATCAGTGAAGTACTCCACGACGCCAAAACTCAGTACCTGGAAGTACATAAACTGCTATACGCAGTTCTTATTGCTTCCAGGAAGCTCCGACACTACTTCCAAGCTCACAAGATCTCAGTGGTGACTTCATATCCACTGCGAGCGATTTTGCATAATCCCAACTCCACTGGGAACATTGCAAAGTGGGCAGCGGAATTGGCCGAGTTTGACCTTGAATTCATCTCAAGACAAGCAATCAAAAGTCAAGCATTGGCGGACTTTGTGGCAGAATGGACCCCCTCTCCATCAAACCCTGGGGGCCCCAGTGAGCAGAAGCCGGAACTCAAGGCTCCGGTCTTCACCGAGCCTCACTGGACTCTCTACTTCGACGGCTCGATGCAGAAGCAGGGGGACGGAGCTGGAGTCCTCCTTGCTCCGACCGGGGAGAAGGTTAAATACATGGTGCACCTTGACTTCAAGGCGACCAACAACATGGCAGAGTATGAAGCATTCATTTACGGACTAAAGGTGGCACTATCATATGGTGTCAAGCAGCTGTTGGTCAAGGGAGATTCGCAGCTCATCATTAAACAGGTGAAGGGTGAATGCTACTGCAACCATCCCCAACTAGCTGCTTATCTTCTTGAAGTCCAGAGGCTTCAGAAGGACTTCGAAGTCCTGAACCTCCACCATGTCCAGCGTCTCCATAACGCTGAAGCTGACGAACTCTCGACGAAAGCGTCAACTGGAGCTCCGGCTCCCGACGGAACCTTCGTCCGGAGGTTGTCAAAACCCACAGCTCAGCCTGCCGAACTGAGCGAAGGGGGCGGGACCAGCACCCCGAAGCTGGCAGTCCTGATGGCCCTGTTACCATGGCAGCCATCAAGGGTCATAGGTGCTGACGGAAGCTCCGAGCAACCCAGCATGCAAAACTCAAATGATCAAGCTAGATCCGATGCATGGATCTTGGAGATCTGGAGCTACTTGAAAGACAACTTCCTTCCTAAAGATAATGTATCCGCTAACCAGATAGTTAGATTGGCTAAAAGATACACGCTAGTAGAAGGGGATCTCTACCAGCACGGTGCTAATGACGTCCTAGTGCGGTGCATTACAAGGGAAGAAGGCTGCGAGCTCCTCGCAGAAATCCATGGAGGCGAGTGTGGGAACCACACGTCTTCCCGCACGCTGGCTGGTAAAGCCTTCCGGCATGGCTTTTACTGGCCTACAACGCTCTAGGATGCAACTGAGCTGGTGAAGAAATAAGAAGCATGCCAGTTTCATTTAAAACAAACTCACACACCGGCTCAGCCCCTACAAATGATACCTCCTACATGGCCTTTCGCTGTGTGGGGGATGGATATCTTGGGACCTTTCCCAAGAGCCGTCGGAGGTTACAAGTTCCTGTACGTTGCCATTGACCAATTCACCAAATGGCCGAAAGCTACTCCAGTTGTGACAATAAACAAGCAATCAGCCATCAACTTCTTACAGTCCATTGTATGCAAATTTGGAGTCCCAAACAAAATCATAACCGATAATGGGAGCCAATTCACAAGCTCTGCATTCCAATGATATTGCGAAGACCTCAACATTCAAGTCAGCTACGCTTCCGTAGCTCACCCGACAAGCAATGGCCAAGCCGAGAGAGCAAATGCAGAAATCCTAAAATGACTCAAGACACGCACATATGAGCGTTTGAAAAAACATGGAGCCAACTGGATCGAAGAGCTTCCGCCCACTCTATGGGCCAACAGGACAACTCCAAACCAGTCAACTGGAGAGACACCCTTCTTCCTGGTATACGGAGCTGAAGCAGTCCTTCCTCCCGAAATCACCTTGGGGTCGCTACGGGTCCGGACCTTCGACAATGCCGCGCAGGACCAGCTCCGGCGTGAAGACCTTGACCTCCTTGAAGAGGGAAGGTGTCGAGCAGCTGTTCGAAATGCCCAATACCGCCAAGCTCTTCGGCGCTATCACCAAAGGCATGTTCACAGCCGACAGCTCGAGGAAGGCGATCTGGTGCTACGGAGAATACAATCCAGAGAAGGGTTAAACAAACTCTCCCCTAGCTGGGAAGGACCCTTCCGGGTGATCAAAGTATCCCATCCCGGATGCGTTCGCTTGGCAACCAAGGATGGGACACCTCTCTCTAATCCTTGGAACATTGAGCACCTCCGTAAGTTCTACGTTTAATATCACAAAGGTGAGTCTGTAATTACATGTGATGTATGTTATAGAGTCATTGTACAGAGTCGGGTAGCTCCTCCGGGAGAACAGCCGAACCTTCTCTGGAAGGTCCGCAAAGTTTGGGCAACACTTGTCACAGTCCCAGAACTAAAAGTGTAGCTAGCTACCTTGGGTCAAACAAGAAACAAAACACACTTAGCCTGGTTCCGTACCCTAAGGGTGTACTTGTTTCTCCTGTACCTCGAACCTATAATGAAATACATATTTGTGTGAAAACAGACTACACGTGCATTCACTTTGTACAAGCTCAATATTTTTTATTTCATTTACTTTGTACAAGCTCAATATTTTTTATCTTTCTCTTTCTTGTCTATAACAAGGTTGTGCGATTCTCAAGAATTTTTTAGATTGACTAATTCATGTACAACTCGAGTCGCATTGTTAATTCCTTCGGGTTTTCATGTTGTTGAATGGCTCACTCGCCTGAATGCCGCCAGCCAATCTAGGTCCGGAGTGTGCTATCGACTTAGCCTGGTCCTGCACCCTAAGTACGCCACTCTACCTACACCCTGGCAGGCCGAAGTAAGGCGGGTCCTGAAAATGATTGGACCTGGAGAAAACAACTCAGTGCACTTGATTGTATGAAGAATTGCGCTCGACCTAAAAATTTCTTATGACAATAGTAAGTCGCAACTAAGTTATAGATAGGAAACGAATTTTATTGTTTTTGTTGACTTCAGTGTGCAGGAAAAATAAAGATCTCATGATGATGGTGAATTAAGCCGGAACTAACAAAGCTCCGATATCCCTTAGGTGGCTTGTAGTCGATGTTTCAAACATTGATAGCAAGCGTGACTCGAGCTACTCAGCTCCGGTAAAGCCAGGGGGTAGTCGTCAACATGAACAAAAGATGGTGGGAATACTCCACAGTGGAGTCTGTTGTTCACACACCGCGTGTTGACGGAGGTCACTGCCGGAGCTACCAAGCTCCGACACCCCAAAAGACTAATTGTCGATGCTCTACGTGTTGATGGAGACCACTGCTGAAGCTACTAAGCTCCGACGATGGTCAATGCCGGAGCCACTAAGCTCCGACAACCTCAGGGGGCCTTCACTATCAAAAACTTTGGACCTACGCTCTACAAGTTCGAAGCACGCAAGTCTTCAACAACTGTTACATCCTCTTGGTACATGTTCACAATCAAATTGTGTACATCTACCAGGGGGCCAAGTGGGACAAAGGTGTTGAAGATAAAAAATGAAATTCATAAAAAGACTTGGATTTCATTCATCTGGAGACAAGAGATTACAAAATTGGAGAAAAAGAAGAGAGGATACAAGGGATTGTCCCTCGGTTTCCAGCTGGTCCGCAACGACATCCCCCATCTTGGTGAGTTTGTTGCCTGCCTAACTTAGCGCCTGCAACACCTGGTCCAGCTCCAACCTCGGATCATCCACGCACGGGACTAAAACCCATTGGCGTCAGTGCGTCGTTGGCTTTGCCCAGGAAGTCCCAAACCTATTGGGACTACACAGCCCTGCAACCTCGCATCTCCTCTAAGGATCTTCTGGCCGCCGCAAGCTCCGAATTCTCCTGGGCAAGACGCTCTACCTCTTTGGCATTCTGCTGAATCTTTTCAGCAACCTGCCTTTCGAGTTTGCTGAGCTCTTCCTCCCGGAGGTGGATCTCATTCCGGCGGTTAACCAGATCCTTCTCTCAGCCCCGCACCTTCTTCTCCCTGGCAGCAACGTCATTCTCCCTCCTGTGGAGGTCCTGCCCTTGCTGCCAGGCCTTCTTCTCCTCTTTCTCGCAGCGCTCGTCCAATTTCTTGATGCGCTCCTCAAGACTCTTGTCACCCAGAGTTAGACTATGAGTAATCTCTTCTTCCCTCTTCACAACGTCATCCCGCAGCTCCAGGAGTTTTTGCTCTTCATCTTCGAGCTTTCTCCCCTGCTCCTCAAGAGCCCCCCCGACGCTTGACGAGACTGTCGTGGATGGCATCGAGCCTCTCTTGGCAATCATTCGTTGCGCTATTAGCAGCTTTGGCCTGTTCGTAAATGGCCCGGGACTGGTTGTCAAGGGATCGCGTCATGCTTTCCCACTCATCCAGCAACTTACCCCAGTACTCCAGACGGATCTTCTCCTTCCTCACCCACTCTTTGTTGTCAGCCAGCCTTGACCGTGCCAGCTTGGTCTCGAATTGGAGCCGGTTGCGCCACCTCCTAAGAGTTTGGCGCTCCTCCTCGAGAGCCTTGCAGTCGTGGTAAAAAGCCAGCTGGACCTGGCGAAGACTGGAGCAAGCGTTGTCAATAGACAACGACAGAGGGATTGGGTCTGGACCTGCCGGGGTCATCTCCGCTGGTTCCAGCGGGTTCTCCGTGACAAAAATTGGATCCCACTCTACAAGAGCGGTTCCCTGAGCTTCCACGGCACTGGGGCCACCCTCCAGGATAGCCTCAGCCGCCACCGAGGAAGGTCCTGCTACAGAAGTTTCGACCTCCAGAGTTGGCTCCAAAGGTCCCGCCGTCAGGTCATCAACAACTGGTCCCTCAAGCGGGAGGACAACAACTTCATCTTAGCACCCTGGCTCAGGCGTGGGCACCTCCGGGACCACCACCTTCGGGGCAGGCATTGAAGGTTTGATCGAAGCTGAAGCTACTTCCGGCTCCAACGCCGGCGCCTCCTCCACCGCCAGCCCAGGCGCTGACGCTTCGACCATCATGGGCTCAAGCGCCGGCACCTCTGCAGTGAATGGCTCAGGCGCCGGAACTACTCCAACGACCGGCTCTACCACCGAAACTTCTGCAGCAACCGGCTCTACCGCCAGAACTTCTTTGACAACCGGCTCAGGCGCCGGAGCTTCATTAACCACCGGCTCTACCGCCGGGGCCTCATCAACCACCGGATCCACCGCTGGGGCTTCATCAACATCTGTCTCTAGGGTTGAAATCACAGATATCTCCGGTTCTAAGGTCGAAGCATCCACCATTTTAGCATCCAAAACTGGAGCTTCAACCTCTGGGGCAGGTGCCGCTGGTACATCTTCATTCCCGTGGTCTAGCGCTACCACAGGAGCTTCTAGGGATGAGTCAAGGTCCAAGACCACGACAGCCGGCGCCGGAGCTGTCGCAGCCTCAACCACTTCTTGGGGCGGCACTGGGATTGGAGCCGGAGCCTCCGCGTGCACAGCTTCAGCTGCTGTGGCAGGAACCGGAGCTTCAGCCCCTTTCTTCGGTACCCTGTGGATGAAGGACGAAGACACTCAAAACGCAGTTACAACACAAAACAACCAATCGAGGTAAAAAAAATCTACCTCGGAAGGCTTCCGCTCCAGCTAGCGTGGAACCTCTTCCCCGGACGCTCGGAGCCGGACCACTGGCTTGTCAGCTCCGGAAGGTTCCCCGGAGCTTGTCGCTGCCGTCGGCGTCACTTTGGTCGAGGCCCCCCTCTATCGGGAAGAACCTCCGGACCTAGAGCCTTCAGCTGGCCTCGGTACTGTAGCCACACGGCCGGAACTAGCACCCTGGGGAGATGCTTATGCTGGAGTGGCTGCCGCCATTGAAGACCTTCCCCTCCGGAGAGAAGGAGCCGTTGCAGAAGGAGCAGGCCTGACGGACCTCCCGTCAGAGTGCTTCAACTTCCTTTTGCAGCTCGAAGGCTTGACCAATTCTTTTCCCTTGCCCACCGATTCAACTCTCTGTTCCGGGACGGAAGGGGGACCACCCTCGGAAGCTCCGGAGATCACCAACCTGGTGGTCGAACGCCTCTCAACTACACTAAGGTCATCAAGCACCGACATCTTCCGCCGGAGCTCCCTGCTGAACTCCGCCACCATGTTCAGAGGGAGGAAAGCCGCCGGCGGAGACAAGTAGTCACCCTCGACGTCGGTGCCGTGCTGAAACTTCTTGAGGTGAAGCTCCAAGGCTGCACCTTCCAGGTTGGACTTCAAACCGGTTTCGATCCAGTCGCCGTCCATCACGCTGTTGAGGGCCCAAGCGAGCTTCTCCCTTTTCTTCAGCAGAGCCCACCTGTTGACCAGGAAGTTGCAAAATACCGCCTGGGGAGTCACCCCTCCTTCCACGCATTAGCGGATCCTGGACAGAGCAGGGTTGAAGGCGTCTGATAACACCAGAACTTCGCTCCAAGCTTCAGTGTCGATGTTGGGGAGGCCTACGGGCAACTCCATCCTCTCATGCTCCTCTGTCCTGATGACAATCCAATCCTTCTTCCAGTCGTCCCACTTGCCAGAAGGGAATGACCACGAGTACTTGTGCGGTCACTTCTTGCGCTTCATAAAATAATGGAAGCCAAGGTACTCGTCACTCTTGCCGGCGGTGTGGATGGTGAAGAAGGTGCGGAAGAGATCGACGCAGGGAGGAATACCCACCCACATCTCGCAGAAGTGGACAAAGATCAACACCAAAAGAATGGAGTGGGGGCCAAGGTGGTACAGCTGCAGACAATAGAAGTCTAGCAGCATCAAGAGAAAAGAAGAAAAGGGTGGGATCAGTCCCACCATTGCGTACGCGGAAAAGTACACCATGTCGCCGGCGTGCTCCTTCTCGAATGGAAGCTTGCCAGCACGGACCTAGTGGTTGAAGAAGTCATTGGACCACCCCATGAGGGCCCGAACCTTCTTCAAATTGCCGTCGGTCTTAAGTCGGCTCTCGCAGAGACCCAACTCCATCGCCGCACAAGCGGGGCTAGGGATGAAAAGCAAGCGAAGGTTTGGAGGATTTGAGCGCAAGATCAAATGAAGGCATAAAGAACCCCCAAATGGTGCATGCTTTCCTTCTCAAGTAAGCCCCCGCAACGCTTGGATGGAAACCGCAGAGGAGCCGATGATACAATTCAAAAACTTCACCCTGCCAATGACAAGGGGGCCCGGGGCCACCCCGACGATCAAGTCGAGGTCCTTACCCCAGGTGAACAGTTGTCATCATGAAAGGCGGGAAACCCGAAGGCGGCGACCTGACAAGGCGCGTGGAACCGATACGATTTTCGTATCGGGAACCGGCGACCTTCAATTGCGTGAGATTCGCACGCTAAGATCTCACCTGCCGCATCCTGGATATGTCACGCGGCGTTGGTTTAACTGCGAACTACTGCCAATGGCACATCCGAAGACCCATGAAGACAAGGCACGAAAATCGAAGGAGGGACCCATCCCTGGCAGAACGACTTCATCCAAAAGATCTCTCACAAGGGTGGGCCCAGGGGGCCACTGTCGGTACCCTGCGTACCGTATACCCCTTGGGACTACAAAAAGACCAAAGGAACTTCACCTGTCTGAGTTGAATACCTGCAAAGGCCCCACGTGTCATACGGGACCGGACCTGCTTCCCATCTATGGTTAGTCCCGTTGGTGCCATGTGTATACCGCAACCGGACCTATATCCCACACATGGGTTAGCTCCAGGCTAAACACTTGTGCGGCACCCCCGGACCTAACCCCCGAGAGAGGGAAGCTCCAGTATCGACACGTGTACACCTACACCGGACCTACCCGTCCCGAACGAATAGCTCCGAAGATGCCACGTGTCCAAACCGCCGGACCTTCAACCTCGGCAATCAGGCTAGTGAAGCCCCAACGGCTCGGATCTATAAGGGACATTTAAAGACTACAAGACCTTATTAAGTGTCATTAATACCATATTAATGACACACGATCAAAAGGCCCTTAATACCAATAACGGCACTGTCAAGTCCCGTTACCACAGTATTAAGGGTAATTAATCTTATTAATTATGTATTAAACATCAGTAACCGCCAGAGACACATGTTGGGCCAGGCTAATGGTGTAACGACCAGTCCTTGTACTACAAAAGAACTGGTCGACGATATACAAAGGGAGACTTTTTGGAAGCTCTAGACTCTTAGACGCTCAATACAACAACTACACACCCCGTGGAGTAGGGTATTACGCTCAGGCGGCCCACACCACGTAAATCCTTGTGTCTATTTGCCATGATCTTTTGAATCTCTGCGCAACCAACACCGAACTACAAACTTCGCAAGCTACCAATAGTAGTATCGGGAGAATTGCCGGAAAAACACTCCAACAATGTCATACATTCCACATGCATGACTTGAGAGATGGTGTGTTGTGGAGAAATAGAGATCTTACCCATACCTAGTACCTTACCTTGACTATTGTCGCCAAAGTAGATATCTTGACTTGGATCTTCATTTTCTTCATACTCCAAAAACATTCTTCTCACTCCGGTCATGTGATTGGTGCAGCCACTGTCTAGCACCCACTTTGAATCAGCGGAGGAGTAAGCCTACAAGACAAGTTTAGGCTTTGGTTTTAGGTACCCAAGCTTGGTTGGGTCATTTAAGATTAGTCACAAGGCATTTGGGCTCTTGCAGTGTGTCCCAACATATTTAGCATAAGTATAACCATATTTGTTTCTCATAAGCACATAAGGTGTATCAAAATCGTGAAACATGGTTAGATTGACATTTTTAGCATTTTGAGCATCTTTGTCGAGTTTCACTATCTTATTATACGTAGATGCATGATATTCATTCTTGACTTGAAATGAACCCTCTTTCACAAATTCAATTTGTATATTGTTATTCTTGAGAATTCTAGCATTTTGCTTTCCTCCTCTTGAATGGCCAAGACCATCTTTGATCGAGGGAGATCTTGTGATTGAGTATGCACTACGTGCATACTTGAACTTCTCCTTATCAAAGATGCCACCCATAGGTGTGCTTTTGCTTTTTGCCAAATTAAGCTCATTCTTTAGATCAAGCACAAGGTTACCACATTTGCAAGTTTTAGTGTTCGAATCCATTTTAGGCAAGTTTGAGCTTGTTTAGGAATAAGAAGGGACACTTGACTTGAGAGTTGTGAATTGTGCATCAAGACTCTTGTGAGCTTTGTTCAAGGTCACAAGTTCATCTTGGAGCACAACATTCGAACTCCTTGCATCAAGTTCAAGTTCAAGTTGTAACACCCTCATTTTCATGCATCATGCCCTGCATACATTCATATATGTGTCTAACATTAATCCACATAAAAAGAAATAAGTTTAAAATGAATCAGAAACAAAACCACACTTAAGAATTCTGGGAAGTGCGGGCTAGTCCGTTTTTGGTGCGGACTAGTCTGATTTCTATCTGACCTCGATCGCACTTGTCTGTTTTTCTGCGAACTAGTCAATTTTTGCCTCTGGACACTTTTAGACTTGTCTGATCTTGTGCGGACTAGTCTGGTGTTCCAATTCCCTTGGAGACTTTGCTAAGTCCCTGGACATGTCCAGACTAGTTCGGTGTTCCAGCGGACTTGTCCGTTTTCCCCTCTGACTAAAGTCAGACTTGCCCGATTTTAGGCCAGACTTGTCTATTTTTCCCCTCTGGATAAGTTCGGACTTTTCTGATGTCCAGTCCGGACTTGTCTGATTTCCCTCTGTCCAACTTTGGACTAATCCAGTCCTTTTGGGACTTGTCCGATATATCATGACTCCGAGTTGATCCTTCGTTTCACGACTTGTTTCTTGGGTTTTTTACATTAAGTGGGCCTATGGACGTCGTCCCTAACTCTTTTAGAGCCCATGTGGGACTCAAAACTGACCTCTACTCATCCCAAACTCGAAATCCATCTAACCCTAGCCTCCACCTCTATATAAACAACCCCACCCCTTTGCTTGACATCAATTTGCCACTTTTCCTCCACACCCAAACCCTAGATCGTGATTAGCCGCCACCAAGGAGGGAGAAGGAGATCTAGAGCAAGGAGAAAAAGAGGAGAAATGAAAGAGGATCAATATCTCCATCAACTTCGCGTTCTTCGTCAACAATCCACCATCAAGTTCTTCATCAACCCTAGATCATCAAGATGCAAGTGTTGCCTCCAATACCCTTGATTATTTGTAGTCTTTGGCACCTGGTATACCTTCTACTTCCTTTTCCTTATGTGAATTCGACCCCTTTCCTTAAATTCACGTTGATCTAGAAAACCCTAATCTGCTGTTCTCGCGTAGTGCGTACTTGTCCTGTCCCTAGTAGACTAGTCCGATTTTCCTAGTTAAATTGTGTCGAATTAATTTTAAAATTAGATCTAGTCAACTCCAAACCTGTATAAACTTGTTATAAGCTATTAGAACTAGTTGTGATCATTAAAAGCAACTCGTTAACAAGTTCCACCTTGCATTTGCATCAATCATGCATGTCATGTTATATTGAGTAATATTTGTGCACTCATTGATTGTGTTTGTTGTTTATATGTTTATTGTGCAGATCAGACGAATTTGCACTAGAGAGTGCCGCAGAGGATCTGCAGCACCAAGAGTTTGAAGGCTTTGACCCGAACCAAGCCCAAGAGCAAGGTAAGTGTCCTTGAAGAATATTGATCCTATTTTTAAAGTAATAGTTTTGTTTACAAAACTGCATGCTTGTGTAAATTTGATGGGAATCCTATGATAGGAAGTTTACTAGATTTGTTTGACCACCCTTGTCACCTGGAATGTATGGTAGAGAGTCGGGAAGAGTTTTTTACCTTTTTGCTTTGCTTAATTAATTGAGATGAAAAGACAGCTACACCACTTAACTTAATTATGCCTTATGAGATTTGATTAACATAAAATGGTTAATATGACATGGTAATGGGTGATCTAAGCAATCCTGGTATGTGGATGGGTTGGATGTTATGGTGGTTTGCTTACTTTAGATCTAAGGACCGGTTCATGCGAGAATAAGTCAGGACTACAGTGCCACCACGAGGCTATGTATGGGTGCGGCGTAGCTAATTAATTAGGGCTTTGCCAGTGGTATTTGGACCATTAAGGATGCTCGGGGAAGAGGTAGTCGGATTGGGTTTGTTGATGATTGGTGGGACTACCCTGGGATCCGAATGACTCAAGAGGGGGCCCTTGGTTGAAGATGTGCTCTGTAGGAGACATCACCACCGGTGAAACCTCAATGGGGTCTAAATAAGCTAGTAATCCCTTTGTAAAGGCTATTTTATGATCTCTTGATCATACACCAAAGGAAGTGTGACAGGCGTAAGGGAGGTTCTTCAGTCGCCGACGGGTGATGAAATCACAAACACGTGAGTAAAGTGGTACAAACTCTGCAAAGTCTAATAAAACTATCATGATAGCCGTGCTCCCGGTTATGAACCCCTGGAAAACTTCCATGATTAGAGAGAACTTAGTATTGGGATGGTTTTTTGGATGGTTATGGTTTGGTAATGGTTATGGCTGGTTATGAATTAAATTCTGGTATTGAATATGGTTAATGGTAATGATGAAATATGGAATTTGGATGATGGTAATGAATATGGATTGGAATTTTGATGATTATATGATTTATGATGGGTTTATTTCACATACATATAATATATTGCTTTTCAAATATTTTAATGTACTTTTTAGCACTTAGCCGTTATTATATTCGCCATTTGAATCACCTACATGTCTGTCGGTACCCTGCGTACCGTATACCCCTTAGGACTACAAAAAGACCAAAGGAACTTCACATTTCTGAGTTGAAGACCTGCGAAGGCCCCACGTGTCATACGGGACCAGACCTGCCTCCCATCTATGGTTAGTCCCGGTGGTGCCACGTGTATACCGCAACCGGACCTATATCCCACACATGAGATAGTTCCGGGCTAAAAACTTGTGAGGCACCCCCGGACCTAACCCCCGACAGAGGGAAGCTCCGGTTCGACACGTGTACACCTACACCGGACCTACCCGTCCCGGACGAATAGCTCTGAAGCTGCCACGTGTCCAAACCGCCAAACCTTCAACCTCGACAATCAGGTTGGTGAAGCCCCAACGGCTCGGACCTTCAAGGGACAATCAAATACTTCAAGACCTGAACTTATCTTTCATTTGTCAAATCTCTAAACATCAATTCAATGTAATTGATTCTGTTGAAGATGGATGGACCCAGAGAGCAACTTAATAGAGAGAAGTAGCAGTGAGGGCACTAAGCTGAAGTAAAATGCTGAATGCCATAGGAAGTTCTCGATGAATAATTCACTTACTTCGTTATTGCTGATCGATGCTTTTCGTGGATTGGATTGGTTTTAGGAAGGATGGGATTTCTGATCGGATAGGAAACCGAGGAAGCAGGAGCTCGTCCCTGAAAGCAAGTGTCATTAATACCATATTAATGACACACGATCAAAAGGCCCTTAATACCAGTAACAGCACTGTCGAGTCCCGTTACCACACTATTAAGGGTAATTAATCTCATTAATTATGTATTAAACATTAGTAACCGCCAGGGCCACATGTCGGGCCAGGCTAACGGTGTAACGACCAGTCCTTGTACTATAAAAGGACTGGTCGACGATACACAAAGGGAGACTTTTTGGAAGCTCTAGACTCTTAGACACTCAATACAACAACTACACACCATGTGGAGTAGGGTATTACGCTCAGGCGGCCCGAACCACGTAAATCCTTGTGTCTATTTGCCATCATCTTTTGAATCTCTGTGCACCCAATACTGAACTACAAACTCCGCGAGCTACCAACGGTAGTATCGGGAGACTTGCCGGAAAAACACTCCAACAATGTCATACTTTCCACACTTGCTGAGTACGACATGTACTCACTCTTGCAATTCCCCCACCAATAGTTGCAGGTTAGGATTGGGAGTTTAACAGTGATAATGCGGAGTACTGGGCCGTGTCTACTGTCAGCTTTGCCTGTGGAGTGTTGGAGCTACGCTATATCCCCTTTGCTTAGCTGCATAGTTGCTTTAATTAGCTTATTTCCGCTGCATTAGTTGAACTTGTCATTAATATTCATTAGAGCTTGTATTCAAGATTATTATGAATTCTGTAATAAAAGTACTTATTTAATAATTTGAGTTGTGGTAATTATCTGTATATCGTTTGTGATGCACTTTTGTATGTGTGTTCTGGGCACACATATACCGCACTTGGTTCATTTTCGTGACCGGATGTCACAAATTGGTATCAGAGCCACAGGTTGACTATAGGATGCAACCTAGATAGAATGGACACTTTAGAGCACATAGGACACTCAGGAATCGATGTGTCTTTGTTTGGTGTGTTGTTGCTATATATTGGTTGCTTGTGTGCTTAATAGAGGATTTTGGGATGCTTTAGCATTGCCATGTACACATAGGCTAGTATAGGTAGTTGCTTAGTTTCATATCCCTTGATGCATATAGTTGAAGACGTCTTCTAAAATTCTTATCTCTTGCTTTTCTTCAGATGGTGAGGACTCACAACCAGAGGGATGACAATGATGAGGAGGAGAACAATGGAGTACCTCAGAACAACAATGGACAATGACTTGCTCATGGATTATCAACATTGAGCAGTTTTTGTCTATGCAGAACCAGCTTATGCAGACCATGATACAGGCAATGGGACAGCTGCAGGCTGGTAACATCAACAATCAACCCCACATACCTCCACCGCCACCCCCACCTCCTCATAACCAGTTGGGAGAGTTTATGAGGACTAGGCCGCCGACATTTGCTCAAGCTACTGACCCTATGGATGCAGATGATTGATTGAAGTCCGTGGAGAAGAAGCTAGCCATTGTCCAATGCAGTGACCGGGAGAAGGTTCTATTTGCTTCTCATCAACTAGTTGGAGCAGCTGCCGATTGGTGTTATTCTTTATGCAATGCTCAAGAGAACCAAGAGAGAATTACTTGGGCGGAATTCAAGGAGAGCTTCTGTTCTCATTATGTGCCGGATGGAGTTATGATCTTGAAGAGGCAAGAATTTGAGAACTTGAGGCAAGGAAGATCGAGCGTGGGTGAATATCTTAATAAATGCACTCAACTTTCAAGGTATGTGCCTGAGGATGATAGTCAAGACAGCCAGAAGCAATACTTGTTTTTGAGAGGATTGAACAATGAGATCCAAGTGCAATTGCTGAACTATGACTCGTCCAACTTCCAGAAGCTTGTGGACAAAGCAATTGTTGTGGAGAACAAGGTTCGAGAGATGGAACAAGACAACAAGAGGAAGGCGCCATATCAAGGACAACAACAAGGAAGTAATGTGCACTCTCGCTTTGCGCCTCCTAATGCGCCATATTACAGCTCATCTGCTCCTGTACAACACCCTGGATATGCACTGCGCCCAACTCAGTTTGTGGAGCAGCGCCCTGTCATGCAAGCACCTAGGCCTCCAATGCCTTATGCACCTCGTGCCAATTTTCCTGATGCAAATGTTCAGAACCAAGCTCGTCCCAATAATTCTGGTGGAGTTAAGAAGTGCTATACTTGTGGAGAAGCTGGACACTTTGCACAACAATGTCCTAAGTTAGGTCTTGGTCAAGGAAGCAATGCGCCAAGGCAAAACCTAAGACCTAATGGAGGAGCGCCACAAGGTAACCGTGGACACCAGAATTTTGCTCATGTCAACGTGAACCATGTCTCTACAGAGGATGCTCAACAAGCGGACGATGTGGTATTGGTATGTTTCTCGCAAACTCCAACCTGACAACTATGTTATTTGATTCGGGAGCATCACATCATTCATTGCATCGAAATATGTTGCCAAGTATAGTTTGCCTATCTGTCATATGAAGTTTACTCTATTGGTTAAGTCTCCTGGAGGAGAGATGGGGACAAATATAGTATGTCCAAAAGTAAGGCTTAGAATAAGGGGGATAGATTTCTTCGCCAACCTCATTGTTTTGGATTCTCAAGGATTGAACATTATACTTGGTATGGATTGGTTGAGGAAGCACAATGGAGTCATTGAATGTGCCACAAAGACGGTGAAGTTGATCAATGAGGAAGGGATCACTGTAGAGTTTGAAGCATCTCAAACCGCACTGAAGCAATTGGAGCTGAATCATATGGACGGTACCGCAATTGAGGAGATTCCGGTGGTGTTTGAATTTTTGAATGATTTTCCGGACGAGTTGTAAGGTATTCCACCTGATCGAGACATTGAGTTTGTTATTGATTTAATACCTGGAAGTGCATCTATAGCTAAGAGGCCATATGGGATGCCTCCAAAGGAATTAGCGGAGCTCAATAAGCAGATTCAAAAGCAAATAGAGAAAGGTTTTATTCGCCCCAGTTCTTTACCTTGGGGAGCGCCCGTTCTATTTGTGGACAAGAAGGATGGGTCGCTAAGGATGTGTGTGGATTACCGAGCTCTCAACAAGGTAACAATCAAAAACAAGTACACCTTGCCCCGCATAGAGGACTTGTTTGATCAGATGAAGGGTGATTGTGTCTTTTCTAAGTTTGATTTGAGATCGGGATACTTTCAAATGAAGATTAGACCATCAGACATACCCAAAACAGCTTTTAGGACATGGTATGGATCTTATGAGTACACTGTGATATCCTTTGGACTGACAAATACACCTGCCTATTTTATGTACCTCATGAATAAGGTCTTCATGGAGTACTTGTATAAGTTTGTTGTGGTGTTTATTGACGACATTATGATCTACTCGAAGGATGAGAAGGAACATGAGGAACACTTGAGGCTTACATTGCAGAAATTGGGGGAGCATCAATTGTACGCCAAGTTCAACAAGTGTCAGTTTTGGTTAAGGGAAGAGTTGTTTTTGGGCCATATCATTTCAGGAGGAGGAGTTTCGGTTGACCCCGGAAAGGTGAGGGACGTGTTGAAACGGGAAGCCCCACAAAATGTAAAGGAAATAATGAGTTTTCTTGGAATGGCTGGATATTACCGTTGTTTCATCAAGGACTTTTCCAAGATAGCCAAGCCAATGACGGAATTGCTAATGAAGGGAAAGGCTTTCCGATGGACTCAAACTTGTCAAGAAAGTTTTGAGGAGTTGAAGAAAAGGTTAGCTACATCCCCAATTTTTATATTACCAGACGTGAGCAAGAGCTTTGATATTTATTGTGATGCATCGAGACAAGGACTTGGATGCATGCTTATGCAAGAAGGTCAAGTAGTCGCATATGCATCACGGCAATTGAAGAAACAAGAGCAGAATTATCCAACGCATGATTTGGAACTCGCTGCCGTGGTACACACATTGAAGATTTGGAGACACTACATTCTTGGGCATAGGTGTGAAATTTATGCGGATCATAAGAGTTTGAAGTATATTTTCACACAAACGGATCTGAATTTGAGGCAACGAAGATGGTTGAATCTTATTAAAGATTATGATTTTGGAGTCAATTATCATCCAGGGGAGGCTAATGTTGTGGCCGATGCCTTGAGTAGAAAAGGAGTAAGTAATCAACTCACGGTCCAAGAGTTGCCATCCGAGTTATGCAAGGAGTTTGAGCGGTTGAATCTCAGACTCATAAACGAGATGGATATGATGGTATTCAATCCGACCTTGGAGCAAGAAATTCAAGAGGGTCAAACTAAGGATGAGGAAATCCAGGAGATCAAGGAAAGAACCCAAGAAGGGAGAGAATTCATATTTGATGAGGACGAACACAGAGCTCTATGGCTTGGTAAGAGGATTGTTGTGCCTAATGTGAAGCATATTCGGGAGACAATACTAAAGGAGGCACATGACTCACCATACTCAATTCACCCCGATTGTACGAAGATGTACAAAGACTTGAAGACGTGCTATTGGTGGGCTAGCATGAGGAAAGACATAGCTGAACATGTAGCTTTGTGTGATGTGTGCCAACGAGTCAAGGCGGAACATCAAAGGCGAGCTGGATTATTGCAACCATTGAAGATTTCAGCTTGGAAGTGGGAAGAGATCGGTATGGACTTTATAGTGGGTTTACCACGTACCCAGTCCGGATATGACACAGTCTGGGTAACCGTGGATCGATTGACCAAATCAGCTCATTTCATTCCTGTCAAGACTAAGTATACAACTGCACAATTGGCCAAAATATATATGGAGCAATTGTGTGTCGACATGGGGTCCCAAAGAAGATAGTCTCGGATAGAGGTTCTCAATTTACCTCCAGATTTTGGAAGAAATTGCATGAAGCAATGGGAACAAGGTTGAATTTCAGTTCGGCATATCACCCTCAAACGGATGGACAAACCGAGAGGACCATTCAAATTTTGGAGGTCATGTTAAGAGCTTGTGCTTTAAAGCATGGGAAAAGTTGGGACAAGAGCTTGCCATATGCATAATTTTCATACAACAATAGTTACCAAGCAAGTTTGAGGATGTCACCATATGAAGAACTATATGGAAGGAAATGTAGGACACCCTTATTATGGAATGAGACAGGAGAAACTCAAGTATTTGGTCCGGATGTGTTGCTAGAAGCTGAAAAACAAGTTTAGGTTATTCATGAGAACTTGAGGGCCGCTCAATCAAGGCAAAAAGGCTATGCGAACAATAGGAGAAGAAAACACGCCTTTGAGGTGGGAGATTTCGTTTACCTCAAGGTGTCACCAATGAGAGGCCCTAAGAGGTTTAACATAAGAGGCAAGCTAGCACCTCGACACATTGGGCCATTCGAGATTTTGGACAAGAGAGGAGAAGTAGCATATAAGTTGGATATGCCAACTCATCTTTCGGATGTCCATGATGTCTTTCATGTTTCCCAGCTCAAGAAGTGCTTGAGCGTACCAGAAGAACAAGTGCCAATGGAAGATTTATAACTAGGGGAAGATTTGACTTATGTCGAGCAACCGATCAAAATCTTGGAAAACAAGAAGAGAGTCACAAGGAACAAGGTGATTCGATGGTATAAAGTGCAATGGAACCACCACACAGAAAAAGAAGCAACATGGGAGCTAGAAGATGATCTCAAGAAGGAATTTCCCTATCTTTTCTCCTCCACGTCGAATCTCGAGGGCGAGATTCATTTTAAGGGGCGTAGGTTTGTAACACCCTCATTTCATGCATCATGCCCTGCATACATTCATATATGTGTCTAACATTAATCCACATAAAAAAGAATAAGTTTAAAATGAATCAGAAACAAAACCGCACTTAAGATTTCTGGGAAGTGCAGACTAGTCCATTTTTGGTGCGGACTAGTCCGATTTCTCTCTGACCTCGATCGGACTTGTCCATTTTTCTGCAGACTAGTCCGTTTTTGCCTCTGGACACTTTCGGACTTGTCCGGTCTTGTGCGGACTAGTCCGATGTTCCAATTCCCTTGTAGATTTCGCTAAGTCCCTGGACTTGTCCGGACTAGTCCGGTGTTCTAGCATACTTGTCCGTTTTGCCCTTTGACTAAAGTCAGACTTGTCCGATTTTAGGCCAGACTTGTCTGTTTTCCCCCCTGGATAAGTTTGGACTTGTCCGATGTCCAGTCCGGACTTGTCCGATTTCCCTCTGTCCAACTTCGGACTAGTCCGGTCCTTTTCGGACTTGTTTCATATATCGCGACTCCGAGTTGATCCTTTGTTTCATGACTTGTTTCTTGGATTTTACGTTAAGTGGGCCTAGGGACGTCGTGCCTAACTCTTTTACAGCCCATGTTGGACTCAAAATCGACCTCTTCTCATCCCAAACTCGAAATCCATCTAACCCTAGCCTCCACCTCTATATAAACAATCCTACCCCTTGGCTTGACATCTATTTACCACTTTTCCTCCACACCCAAACCCTAGCTCGTGATTAGCCACCACCAAGGAGCGGGAAGGAGATCTAGAGCAAGGAGAAGAAGAGGAGGAAACAAAAGAGGATCAAGATCTCCATCAACTTTGCGTTCTTCATCAACAATCCACCATCAAGTTCTTCATCAACCCTAGATCGTCAAGATCCAAGTGTTGCCTCCAATACCCTTGATTATTTGGAGTCTTTGACACCTGGTGTACCCTCTACTTCCTTTTCCTTACGTGAATTCGACCCCATTTACTCAAATTCACGTCGATCTAGAAAACCCTAATCTACTGTTCTCACGCAGTGCAGACTTGTCCGGTCCCTAGCGGACTAGTCCGATTTTCCTCATTAAATTGTGTCGAATTAATTTTAAAATTAGATCTAATGAACTCCAAACCTGTATAAACTTGTTAAATTTATTAGAACTAGTTGTGATCATTAAAAGCAACTCATTAACAAGTTCCACATTGCATTTGCATCAATCATGCATGTCATGTCATATTGAGTAATATTTGTGCACTCTTTGATTGTGTTTATTGTTTGTATATTTATTGTGCGGATTAGACGGATTTGCGCTAGAGAGTGCCGCGGAGGATCTGCAGTACCAAGAGTTTGAAGGCTTTGACCCGAACAGGGCCCAAGAGCAAGGCAAGTGTCCTTGAAGCATATTGATCCTGTTTTTAAAGTAAATGTTTTGTTTGCAAAATTGCATTCTTGTGTCAATTTGATTGGAATACTATGATAGGAAGTTTACTAGATTTGTTTGACCACCCTTGTCACCTGGAATGTATGGTAGAGAGTCGGGAAGGGCTTTTTACCTTTTTGCTTCGCTTAATTAATTGGGATGGAAAGACAACTACACCACTTAACTTAATTATGCCTTATGAGATTTGATTAACATGAACTGGTTAATATGACATGGTAATGGATGATCTAAGCAAGCCTGGTATGTGGATGGGTTGGATGTTATGGTGGTTTGCTTGCTTTAGATCTAAGGATCGGTTCATGCGAGAATAAGCCAGGACTACAGTGCCACCACGAGGCCAAGTATGGGTGTGGTGTAGCTGATTAATTAGGGCTTTGCCAGTGCTATTTGGACCATTAAGGATGTTCGGGGAAGCGGTAGTCGGATTGGGTTTGTTGATGATTGGTGGGACTACCCTGGGATCCGAATGGCTCAAGAGGGGGCCCTTGGTTGAAGCTGTGCTCTGTAGGAGACATTGCCACCGGTGAAACCTCAATGGGGTCTAAATAGGCTAGTAATCCCTTTGTAAAGGCTATTTTGTGATATCTTGGCCATACAACAAAGGAATTGTGATTGGCGTAAGGGAGCTTCTTCAGTCGCCGACGGGTGATGGAATCACAAACACGTGGGTAAAGTTGTACAAACTCTGCAGGGTCTAATAAAACTATCATGATAGCCGCGCTCCCGGTTATGAGCCCCTGGACAACTTTCATGATTAGAGGGAACTTGGTATTGGGATGGTTATGGTTTGGTAATGGTTATGGTTGGTTATGAATTAAATTCTGGTATTGAATATGGTTAATGGTAATGATGAAATCTGGAATTTGGATGATGGTAATGAATATGGATTGGAATTATGATGATTACATGGTTTATGATGGGTTTATTTCACATACATATAATATATTACTTTTCAAATGTTTTAATGTACTTTTCAGCACTTAGTCGTTATTATATTCGTCATTTGAATCAGCTACATGTCATACTTTCCACACTTGCTGAGTACGACATGTGCTCACTCTTGCAATCCCCCACCAATAGTTGCAGGTCAGGATTGAGAGTTTAACGGTTATAATGCGGAATACTAGCCCGTGTCTACCGTCAGCTTTGCCTGTGGAGTGTTGGAGCTGCGCTATATACCATTTGCTTAGCTGCATAGTTGCTTTAATTAGCTTATTTCCGCTGCATTAGTTGAACTTGTCATTAATATTCATTAGAGCTTGTATTCGAGATTATTATGAATTCTGTAATAAAAGTACTTATTTAATAATTTGAGTTGTGGTAATTGTCTGTATATCGTTTGTGATGCACTTGTGTATGTGTGTTGGACGTCTTGGGCACACATATAATGCACTTTGTTCATTTTCGGGACCGGGTGTCACACAAGTGCCTTGTTCTTTTGCACTCAAGGAGCCTCTCAAGGTTAAGATTCTTTTGCGTCTCATTGATAAGCGATTTGTCTTGTTCCTCGAGAAGCTCTTCCTTGTCTAAAATTTCATTGGAGAGCTTTTTCATTTTAATGATAGCACTTTTACTCAAGCCTTCAAACATATATTCATTCTCACTATCACTATCAAAATCCTCATCTTTAATGGAACGCAAGGAGAGTTTAGATTTAACTTTTCTTTTTCTTCCTTGGCCATAAGACAAGTGTGGCTTGAGCTTTTCCACTCTCCCTTGTTTGGTGGAAGTGTCTTCTTCATTGTTGGCTTCTAGATGGCGACGGTTGCCACTCCCGCTTCATCATCGGAGGAGGACTCATCGTTGGAGTCCCACTCCTTGCCAACACGAGCATGCCCATGAGCTTTCTTCTTCTTGAACATCTTCCCCTCTTGAGGCTTCTCATCCTTGTTCTTTTTCTTCTTGTCATCTTCCTTTTTGTTTGGCCAATTCACAATGAAGTGTCCATACTCACCACATTGTAGCACGCTCTCCTTGGTATTGACTTGCTCTTGTCCTTGCCCTTGCTCTCATAGTTTGACCCTCTTATATTCATCATCATTCTATTGAATCTTTTGATGAAGAAGGCCATTTTCTCTTCATCCATGTCGGTGCTTTCCTCCTCTTCACTTTCTTTATCATTGCTTGAAGCTTGCACCTCCTTGCATTTGGACTTGGGTGAGGCTTTGAGTGCAACGCCTTTCTTCTTGGAGGATGTGATCTTGGCAATGTCATTGACATGGCATGCTTCCATCTTCATCATCTCGTGGTTGATGATCTTTCCAATCACCTCATCCGAAGTCATTTTGTGAAAGTTGGGACTCTCGCGGATGAGAGTGCAAAGCATCATATTGCGAGGCATGAAAGCTCTAATCATTCTCTTACTACTTCAAGTTCGGTCCACTTCTTGCATTCGTACGCCCGACTTCTATTGATGAGAGTCTTGAGTCGGTTGTACATCTCTTGAGGGGTCTCACCTTTTTCCATCACTACCTAAGAAACCCAAATAGGAGACAAAGATGGGTGACGCGCTCAAAGACGGTCGTCTCTCATAAGCTTAAGCGAGACGAGCCCACTTCAGCGAGGATCAAATATGGCTTGGTTGAACATTCAAGGAGACACGTTACATTATAGCCCGTCTCAGTTAAGTATGGATCCGAGACGGGCCTACTCTATGGACAAACGGGAGACGCACTTGTAGCACAACACGTCTCCTATAAGCGAGTGAAATGAGATGTCTTTACTGAAAGCACGTCTCTCCTTTGTCTTCGCTTATAGACATTGTGACGCCCGGTTCCGAAAATGAACCAAGCTAACGCATATGTGTGCCCAGGACGTTCAACACACATACACGAGTGCATCACAAAAGAGTATACAGAAAATTACCACAGAACAAGATTAATTAACCAAATTTTATTACACAAACCATATTATCCTCGAATACAAACTCTAATGAATATTAATGACAAGTTCAACTAATGCAGCGGAAATAAACTAAATAAGAAAACTAAACAGCTAGGCAGCAAAAGCAAAAGGGTATAGCGCAGCTCCATGCAACACCACAGGCAAAGCTGACGGTAGACACGGCCTAGAACTCCGCATTATCGCCATTAAACTCCCAATCCTGACCTGCAACTGTTGGGGGGGATTGCAAGAGTGAGTACATGTCGTACTCAGCATGTGTAAAAAGTATGACATGTGGCTGATTCAAATAACAAATATAATAATGGTTAAGTGCTGAAAAGTACATTAAAACGTTTGAAAGCAATACACATCATGTATGTGAAATAAACCCATCATAAGCCATATAGTAATCATAATACCAGTCCATATTTCATATTCAATACTAGAATTTAATTCATAACCATGCATAACCATAATACCAACCATACCCATCCCAAATACCATCCCAATACCAAGTTCTCTCTAATCATGGAAGTTGTCCAGGTGCTCATAACCGGGAGCATGACTATCATGATAGTTTATTAGACTCTGCAGAGTTTGCACCACTTTACCCACATGTTTGTGATTTCATCACCCATCGGTGACTAAAGAACCTCCCTTATGCCAATTACACATCCTTTGGTGTATGGCCAAGAGATCACAAAATAGCCTTTACAAAGGGATTACTAGCCTATTTAGACCCCACTAAGGTTTCACCGGTGGCGATGCCTCCAACTGAGCACATCTTCAACCAAGGGCCCCCTCTTGAGCCATTCGGATCCCAGGGTAGTCCCACCAATCATCAACAAACCCAATCCGACTACCCCTTCCTCGACCATCCTTAATGGTCCAAATAGCACTGGCAAATCCCTAATTAATCAGCTACGCCGCACCCATACTTGGCCTCATGGTGGCACTGTAGTCCTGGCTTATTCTCGCATGAACCGATCCTTAGATCTAAAGCAAGCAAATCACCGTGTCATCCAACCCATCCACATACCAGGCTTGCTTAGATCACCCATTACCATATCATATTGACCAGTTCACATTAACCAGAATATCATTAATGTATAATTAAATGTGTAGTGTTGTGTTCCCATCCCAATTAATTAAGCAAAGAAAAAAGGTAAAAAGCCCATCCCGACTCTCTACCATAATTCCAGGTGACAAGGGTGGTTTAACAATTCTAGTAAACTTCCTACCATAGGATTTCCCATCAAATTGACACAAGCATGCAGTTTGCAACCAAAACATTTATTTCAAAACAGGATCAATATGCTTCAAGGATACTTGCCTTGCTCTTACTGTTGATTAGGGTCAAAGCCTTCAAACTCTTGGTGCTGGAGATCCTCCGTGGCACTCTCTAGAGCAAATCTGTCTAATACGCACAATAAACATACAAACAAGAAACACAATCAAAGACTGCACAAATATTACTCAATATGACATGACATGCATGATTAATGCAAATGCAAGGTAGAACTTGTTAATAGATTGCTTTTAATGATCACTAACTAGTTCTAATAGCTTTTAACAAATTTATACAAGTTTGGATGTGATTAGATCTCATTTTAGAATCAATTCAACACAATTTAACTAGGAAGATCAGACTAGTTTGTAAAAGGCCGGACTAGTCCACACTTCGCAGAACTAGCAAACTAGGGTTTTCTAGATCGATGTGAATTCGAATATTAGGGGTTAAATTCTCATAAGAAAAAGAGAATAGAAGGTATACCAGGTGTTTAGAACTCCAATGAATCAAGAAACTTGGAGGTAACACTTGGATCTTGATGATCTAGGGTTGGTGATGAACTTGGAGATGAATTGATGATGAAGAATGAAACTTGGTGGAGATCTTGATCCTCTTTTATTTCCTCCTCTTCTTCTTCTTGCTTGGGATCTCCTCCTCCCTCCTTGATGGTGGCTCTCCACGAACTAGGGTTTGGGTGGGGTGGAAAAGTGGCAAATAGATGTCAAGCAAAGGGGTGGGGTTGTTTATATAGAGGTGGAGGCTAGGGTTAGATGGATTTCGAGTTTGAGAGGAGTAGAGGCCGGCTTAGGGTCCTACATGGGCTCTAAAAGAGTTAGGAACAACATCCCTAGTCCCACTTAACGTGAAACCCAAGAAACAAGTCGTAAAACAAAAGATCAACTCAGAGTCGCGAAATATCGGACAAGTCCGAAAAGAACCGGACTAGTCCGAAAATGTCCAGAGAGAAAATCAGACAAGTCTGGCCTAAAATTGGACAAGTCCGACTTCAGTCAGAGAGAAAATCGGACAAGTCCGCTGGAACACCGGACTAGTCCGGAAAAGTCCAGGGACTTAGCAATTTTTCAAGGATTCTTGGAATATCGGACTAGTCCGCACAAAATCGGACAAGTTCGAAAGTTTCCAGAGGCAAAATCAGACTAGGCCGCAGCAAAAACAGACAAGTCCATTTTTAGTTAGAGAGAAATCGGACTAGTCCTCAGTAAAATCGGACTAGTCCGCACTTTCCTACATTTTAAGTGCGGTTTTATTCCAAATCAATTTTAAATGCTCCAAATCAATTTTGAACTCGTTCCTCTTGTTGTGGGTTAATGTTAAACATGTATATGAGTGTATGCAAGGCATGATGCATGAAAATGAGGGTGTTACAGACATACATGAACACGACTCTGAACGATGCCCACATTCATTCACAGTTGAACACACAAAATATTCATCACACAGATGAACATAGATAACACATTCAATCATTCACACAATTGATCACAAATAACAAATATATTATAAACAGAAGAAAGAAGTACAAAATACAAGAAAAGAAAAACATCAACTAAAAAACAACAAAAGAAAACCCAAATCCTACTCCTCCTACCCCTCCTCCTCCTCCGGCTGCTCCGTCGGTTGCTTCGGCTGCTCCGCCGATTGCTCCAGCTGCTCCGTCTGCTCCGTCGGTTGCTCCAGCTGGTCCAGATCCAGCGATGGAAGCTCACAACCGAGGTTCCTCGCCATCGCCTCCACTAGGACACTGTAGCCCTCGGCACCGAGCACCTCGGCTATCGTCTCGAGCAGCCTCTGGAACCAGTCGAACAACATCTCGAGCAGCTCTTTGTTGAGCCTCTCAGGGGAGCGGCAACACTGTTTCTTGCAGGGTGGCTCTCTCAGTAGGTTTGGCGGCGGAACGTTGGCCATGGTGGGTTGTCTGAGTGGAACAAAGCGAAGAGGAGAGACTGATGGCCCCTTATATAAGGTCTGCGTTGTAAAGCAAAATGGAGATGAGCTTCGCTGCGAAGTGCGTCTCCTATGATCGACGTCTCCCTCTGCTCTGCAAAAAGGGAGACGTTCTCTAACGGAAAGCGTGTTTCCGATTCCATACGTCACTTTTAGATTTGTGATTTTCTCCATTTTGCTTCGGTTCACTCTTGATATCACACATGTCACTTGATAACTAAATCATTCTCTTGTCTCGAATATAATAAAATCCTCCCTTATGATACCTTAGGAACACGATGAACACGCTACACATTCACTCATTCACACAGTTGAAGAACACACAAGATAATATTCAATCACATAGATGAACAAAGATAGATTTCATTCATTAACAATATTTACAAAACAGAAGCAACTAAAAACAACAAAGAAAAACTAAATCCTAATCGTAATCCTCCTCCTCCTCCTCCTCCTCTGGCGGCGACTCCGGCGCCGATGCAACAGGAACCTGGACCGGCTGCTGCGGCTGCGTTGGCTGCACCGGCGGTGCAACCCCGTGAACGAGTTTGCTCTCCGTCACCTCCACTAGGTTTTTGCGTCCCTCGGGGCCAAGCACCTGGGCCATTGTTTCGAATAGAATATCGAGATGATCGACCACCCCCATGAGGGCGAAGAGGTAGTGGCCAATGGTACTCATTCCAGTAAACCGGGGAAGGGTACCCAGACCCAAGGAACTCATGGCGCGAGATGTATTGGTGTACACCTCTTGCGCCATAAGGAGGCGCTGCTCGGTGTTGAACCTCTCGGGGGAGCTGCAACACAGTTTATTACAGGGTGGCTCTCTCGGCGGGCTTGGCGGCGGAAGGTCGGCCATGGTGGTGGTGGGTTGTCGGGGCAGAGAAGATGAAGAAAATAAGAGGATTCAAAGTGAGCGACACGCTTGTGGAGAACTCACTGGTGATGGCGTGTCTTAAATAAGGTCCGCGTGGAGTCGTCGAGGGAGCGATTGGTTTCCCGCGCATTGATGGAATGATGGGACGCATCGATACCGCCTTGAGAAATGAAAGGTCGCACATAGACATCGCACGCGTCTCTGCACCACACCGCCGAAATTAAGTTCTCCGCAGACCTCGTGCCGCACGTCTCTATTTCGACTATGGAAGATGTGCTTTAGGTTAACGAGTGTCTCTCTTTGTTATAGCGCGTCTCGCATTTATCTCCCCCGTCTCTTCGTCTCTTCGACAATTGAAGAAACTCTTTAACTTAACGCGCATCTCGCATTTATCTCTCTCGTCTCTTCTTCGCATCCGGTGTTCCTTTATTACTAATCGACCAACGGTCCTTTACTAATCGACCAACTCCAGTGCAACCGCCTCCTTTGTTTGCCATCGCTGTTGTCATCGTCGTCACCGTCCTCCTCGTCGTCATTGTCACGGTCCTCATCGTCGTCATCGTCGCCGTCCTCGTCGTCATCGCCGTCGCCTTCATCCTCATCGTCGTCACTGTTCATGGCTGGTATCGGCTTGGGGCATTTGCTGCATCAGCCAAATGCGCTCGATGTTGAAAATGATTGCTATAATATACTTATCAAGGTTAGACACTTTGTGTTAGTGACCAACGTAGGTTATTCATTCCTCCTTCGACATTTGTCAATTTAAAGAATGTCAATATTTTCAGTATCCAGGGCAATATAAGAGACGTGTTCGGGAGCAAGCTGGATGGTACAGTTTAGATTGATTGATGGGATTTTAGGAATAAGTTTAGATTCAAAATTAGTTTAGAGGGAACGCAATGTATGAACTATGAAATTCATTGAGTTGCAAATTATCTCTGAATTGCAATGTCATTGCATTTGTTTATCCCTGAATTCCAATTAATCCAGGAATTGCAATGTCATTGTGTTTGTTTATCCCTGCAACGGTTCACGATGTCGTGCGATCGGCAATGTGGAGAGTGCATGAGAGATGAACTTTAGAAAGGCGCGTATCAGATACCTAATATTCGGCAAAAGGAGACAGGCCTTACACAGGCTGGTCTCCGATTTGTTCGGAAGATTTTTTTCCCACCTCATAAAACTGAGCACGTTGCAACGATTGCATAAGGCATTACGCACAGTTACCAGTTGAAACATTGGAATGTCCTGGTTGTTGTTTTGGCTTCAACACACCGTGGCGCATCTAGGGCAGTCCAGCATTTCCGAGGCCACAAAATAATGCGAGACGTGCTTTTCAGTGGCTCATCTCCGATATACGCCAAATATATTTTGTCCCACCTTGGAAGAGCGCAATGCAATGATCATATAATGCATTGCACAAAGTTGTCAGTTGGACACGTCGTAATGTCCTGGATGTTGTTCCTGGCCAGCTTCAGCACACCGTGGCACATCTAGGACATTGTGGCATGTCCGGGGCCACAAAATAATGAGAGACGTGCTTTACACTGGTGCATCTCCGATTTACGCCAAAAATTTTTGTCCATCGCATTCTCTCTCCCAACATTTGGCGAAAATTTTTAGCTGTCGCGCGCTCTCTCGACCTATAAACCCCAGATCCTGAGCACGCCGCCGTCGTCGACCCCGACCTTTGCATCAACAGAGAGTTGAGCACGCTACCTCGTCCCCTGTCCCGGGAGCACGCCGTTGCCGTCCCTCTTTCTCAATTTGCTCTTTGTCATTGTCGCGCTGCTGGCATCGACCCCTACCCCGCCATTAACCCCGACCTTCATCATCAGAGAGTTGACCACGCTAGAGCATGCTGCCTCATCCCGTGTCCCCGGAGCACTCCGCCGCCTCGACCCCGACCTCGGTAATTGGTATGTTCTTCCTGTCCGCAGAGCACGCCGACCCGCTGTCATCAGAGAGTTGAGGAACCGCCACTCCAGCGCCTCTGCCAGCTCGTCCTAAAGCACGCCGTCGTGTCCCCTGTCCCCTGAGCACGCCGCCGCCTCGACCCTGCCCTCAGAGCGTGCATGCCAATGATTTTATTGAATTTGAGGATGTCCAATGAAGGCTCATCGTTAATGAAGTCATTGATCCAAAGGGAGAATTTTCATTACGGTATACATTCATCTTTCTTGTTTACGTCCAATGCAGAAGTAATGTATTTGTTTGGAATATCAATGTATAATAAATTTTGATTCACAAACCCTTGAAACTACAGGAACTATGGTTGACACTAGCATTTGCCATCCAACTGAGTTTGATTTCTACCTCTGCAACCATGCTGGAATCAAGGTACCTATGCGATAATTGGTGTTTCTCTCGCGAGTTTTTGATATCAGGCTATAAAAGCATCAGTAGAATGTAAATTGTTTTTTAGAGGACAAGCAAACCAGCTCAGTACCATGTCCTTTACCATGAGAACAATTTCTCTGCTGATGCCTTGCTCTGCTTGTGCTACAAGTAAGCTCTGTTCTCCATTCACTAACAGTTCATGTGTTTATTATAATTGTATATCAATTTGTTCTTGTGTTTATTACAGTTGAATTTTAGGATGACTCAATTGGAGCATTAGAGGCTATGAAGACTCATCGTCAATGAAGTCATTGATCGGGAGAATTTTCATTACGGTATACAGAATTAGATGATGAAAGTTATGATATGTGTAATTAGTTACATTGTAATCAGGATGAACAGTCTGTGTTGTGTAATTAGTATACTTGATAACCACAATTGACACTTTGGTAATATTTGATTGGTTATTATAATTTAACATGTGATAATTTTGGCTATACATATGTTCATGAACAGTATGTTGCTGACACTGGTAATACGGCTGCCAAATCCTGACTAGCTCCTAAGAATAGTGTGTGTAAACAATCTGTGATGAGCTAGAGCAGAGAGCGTCTCGGATAACCTACATAAAGGATACAAGCTTCTATAAAGCCCGTCTCACATAAAGGAGACAAGCTTCTAGAAAGCGCAAAAAGAAAGGAGAGTGAAGAATCAAGTTGAAAAGACCTCAAGAAGATGAATAGAATACTTTTTGTGTATGAAGTGTGTTGGAGAAACACACCCCAGGAGCTCAAGCAAAAGAAATCACTCTCACTGCATAAGTTTACACAGGTTCGGAATAGTTCGATGTTCACCGGACTAGTCCGATAACCTCTCTGTCCAGGATCAGACAAGTCCTCCCAGTGCAGATTTATCCGCACCGGACTAGTCCAATAAAGTCCGAACTAGTCCGATAAACCTTCTCATCAATATCGAACAAGTCTGATATTTCATAGACTAGTCCGAAATCCCCAATGACCTTCTTCGGACAAGTCCTTAGCCTCTCAAAAGTTCACGACACCGGACTAGTCCGATATTGTCTGGACTAGTCCGATAACCTCTCTGACTAAAATCGGACAAGTCCTGAAAGTGCGGACTTGTCCTCAATTCACTAAGGAATTCACCACAACCGGACTAGTCCGATATGTGCCGGACTAGCCCGAACATCTCCAGAGACAAAAACGGACTAGTCCGACATTTGTCGGACAAGTTCGATAATTCATGACACTTAGGGTTTCCCACACGCCGCACACCGGACTAGTCCGGAGTCCACCACGGACTAGTTCGGACATCGCGAACCCTAATAGTAACCTTTGGAAATCCTAGTATAAATAGAGGTGCACGACCCCTAATCAAAATCGCTTGATCCCCTGCGCCATCACACCTTCCAAGAGTCTAGAAAACACGTCTCTCCACACAATCCAACGCAAGAAAGATCAAATCCTTGAGGATTAACCATAGATCAAAGGAGAGACACATTATTCACTACTTGAGCTCTTGGGTTTGATTCTCTCACACACTCTCGCTGTTTCATTGCATACTTTTTGAGTGTGTTTGGTGGTGTTTCGATTTATAAATCTTGGGGAGGCCTCAACTTGTGAGAAGGCCCCTTTAACACGGTTATTTACCCCTTTGTGATTAGTGGAAGAGAACTGGCCTCCTTGGCGATTTGACGAGGGTAGGGTTGGCGAAGACCCGGTCTTTTCGTGGGCTCCTCAATGTGGATGTAGATTTCCTCTATGGAACCAAACCACGGGATAAAAATCATTGTGTCCATTCCTTATGTTCTTTCAATTCATCGTAATCTAGGGTTTGCTCAATATTATTCAACTTGCGTTAAAACTTTGAAACTAAAGTTAACTTGTGCTACATCTAGTTTCATTGAATCAATATACTCTATTTGTAACTCAATTTCCGCTGCATAGAGTAATTTGATCAAAATCAATGATCAAACTTGATCAATCTAGTCCGCATATACCAGACTAGTCTGCACCGTACCAGACTAGTCCGATTTCTCTGTATTTTATTAGGTTGCTAAGTGTTTCAGGATCCGACTAAAAATTCAAAAAGCCTATTCACCTCTCCCTATAGTCTACATTCAATTAGTATCAGAGCAGGAATCTTCAAAAAGAGACTAATCGCTCGAAGAGAAGATGTCGGACATGAAGGATGCGCACAAGAACTTCAACCAAGAGAAGGTTGAAGATGAAAAGACTCAAAAGTTGGAAAAGCTCCTCGACGCCATCCAAGACTTCGAGGATGATGATGAGGAGACACTTGAACTCAGGGCACTCCTAAGGAAGAAGGCCCTCTCTAAAGGAAAAATAAAGATCGATGATGAGAAGAAGAAGGGGAATAGTCACACCGACTACTCCCAATATCCTTTCAACTATGATCGCTTAAATTCAAATAATAATCATTATCTATCAATTCCTCTCGGAAAAGCCCCATACTTTGATGGCAATGATTACTCAACATGGAGGCAAAATATGAAGATGCATTTAATATCACTTAACCCCAACTTGTGGCATATAGTGTGTACAAGGATAGATATCTCGGATGACGATGAAGAGCTCACATCATGTCAAGAGCAAGCTATTCATTGGAACGCTCATGATGCGGCTGTCATAACTTCATCATTGAGCCGAGACAAGTTCACCAATGTGGATGGACTCTAAATTGCAAAAGAGATATGGGAGACATTACAAACTACACATGAAGGCGATCGTCATGTGCGAGAGGCCAAGATTGAAATGACCGAAGGCGAATTGGAAAGATTCGCCATAGAAGAAGATGAGTCACTGTAAGACATTTACAATCGGTTGAAGACTCTCGTTAATAAATTTTGATCATATGGAAGCAAGAAGTGGAATGATCACGAGGTGGTGAAGCTAATTCTCAGAGCCTTCACGCCTCACAACGTGACTCTATGTTTGTAACACCCTCATTTTCATGCATCATGCCTTGCATACATTCATATACATGTTTAACATTGATACACATAAAGAGGAACAAGTTTAAAATTGATTCGGAGCATTTAAAATTGATTTGGAACAAAACCGCACTTAAAACGCAGGAAAGTGCGGACTAGTCCGATTTTACTGAGGACTAGTCCGATTTCTCTCTGACTAAAAATGGACTTGTCCGTTTTTGCTGCGGACTAGTCCAATTTTGGCTCTGGAAACTTTCGGACTTGTCCGATTTTGTGCGGACTAGTCCGATATTCCAAGAATCCTTGAAAAATTGCTAAGTCCTTGGACTTCTCCGGACTAGTCCGGTGTTCCAGCGGACTTGTCCGATTTCCTCTCTGTTTAAAGTCGGACTTGTCCGATTTTCGCTCTGGACGACTTCGGACTAGTCCGGTCCTTTCCAGACTTGTCCGATATTTTGTGACTCCGAGTTGATCTTTTGTTTTACGACTTGTTTCTTGGGTTTCACGTTAAGTGGGCCTAGGGACGTCGTGCCTAACTCTTTTATAGCCCATGTGGGACTCTAAACCGGCCTCTACTCATCCCAAAACTCGAAACCCATCTAACCCTAGCCTCCACCTCTATATAAACAACCCCACCCCTTGGTTTGACATCTATTTGCCACTTTTCCACCCCACCCAGACCCTATTTCATGGAGAGCCACCACCAAGGAGGGAGGAGAAGATCCCAAGCAAGGAGAAGAAGAGGAGGAAACGAAAGAGGATCAAGATCTCCACCAAGTTTTCATTCTTCATCACCAATTCATCCCCAAGTTCATCACCAACCCTAGATTATCAAGATCCAAGTGTTACCTCTAAGTTTCTTGTTTCATTGGAGTTCTAAACACCTGGTATACCTTCTATTCTCTTGTCCTTACGTGAATTCAACCCCTAATCTCCAAATTCACGTCGATCTAGAAAACCCTAATCTGCTGATCTCGCAGAGGGCAGACTTGTCCGGTCCCTAGCGGACTAGTCCGATCTTTCTGGTTAAATTGTGTTGAATTGGTTCTAAAATTTGATCTAATCAAATCCAAACCTGTATAAACTTGTTAAAAGCTATTAGAACTAGTTAGTTATCATTAAAAGCAATTAATTAACAAGTTCTACCTTGCATTTGCATCAATCATGCATGTCATATCATATTGAGTAATATTTGTGCACTCTTTGATTGTGTTTCTTGTCTTGTATGTTTATTGTGTGGATTAGACGGATTTGCGCTAGAGAGTGCCGCGGAGGATCTACAGCATCAAGAGTTTGAAGGCTTTGACCCTAATCAACAGCAAGAGCAAGGCAAGTGTCCTTGAAGCATATTGATCCTATTATTTTTAAATAAATGTTTTGTTTGCAAAATTGCATGTTTGTGTCAATTTGATGGGAACCCTATGATAGGAAGTTTACTAGATTTGTTAAACCACCCTTGTCACCTGGAATTTATGGTAGAGAGTCGGGAAGGGCTTTTTACTTTTTGCTTCGCTTAATCAACTGGGATGGGAAACCAACTATACCACTCCATTTAATTATGCATGGATGAGATTATGATCAACATGAATTGGATAACATGATATGGTAATGGGTGATCTAAGCAAGTCTGGTATGTGGATGGGTTGGATGTTATGGTGGTTTGCTTGCTTTAGGTCTAAGGACCGGTTCATGCGAGAATAAGCCAGGACTACAGTGCCACCACGAGGCCAAGTATGGGTGCGGCATAGCTGATTAATTAGGGCTTTGCTAGTGCTGTTTGGACTATTGTGGATGCTCGGGGAAGGGGTAGTCGGATTGGGTTTGATGATGATTGGCGGGACTACCCTCGGATCCGAATGGCTCAAGAGGGGGCCCTTGGTTGAAGATGTGCTCTGAGGGAGACATCGCCACCGGTGAAACCTCAGTGGGGTCTAAATAGACTAGTAATCCCTTTGTAAAGGCTATTTTGTGATCTCTTGGCAATACACCAAAGGAAGTGTAATTGGCATAAGGGAGGTTCTTTAGTCGTCGACGGGTGATGAAATCACAAACACGTGGGTAAAGTGATACAAACTCTGCAGAGTATTAAAACTATCATGATAGCCGTGCTCCCGGTTATGAGCACCTGGACAACTTCCATGATTAGAGGGAACTCGGTATTGGGATGGTATTGGGATGGTTATGGTTATGGCTGGTTATGAAATTATTTCTGGTATTGAATCTGGTCATTGGCAATGGTGAAATCTGGAAATTTTGATGATGGTAATGAATTCAAATTTGGTATTATGGTATTACTTATGATTATGATGGGTTTACTTCACATACATATAATATATTGCTTTTCAAATATTTTAATGTACTTTTCAGCACTTTATCATTATTATTGTTGACATTTGAATAAGCCACATGTCATACTTTTCACACTTGCTGAGTACGACATGTACTCACTCTTGCAATCGACCCCCCCAACATTTGCAGGTCAGGATTGGGAGTTTAATGGCGATAATGCGGAGTTCTAGGTCGTGTCTACCGTCAGCTTTGCCTGTGGTGTTATTGGAGCTGCGTTATACCCTATTGCTTATGCTGCCTAGCTGTTTAGTTTGCTTAATTAGTTTATTTCCGCTGCATTAGTTGAACTTGTCATTAATATTCATTAGAGCTTGTATTCGAGGATAATCTGGTTTATGTAATAAAATTTGGTTAATTAATCTTGTCTTGTGGTAATTTTCTGTATACTCTTTTGTGATTGCACTCGTGTATGTGTGATGAACATCCTGGGCACACATATGCGTTAGCTTGGTTCATTTTTCGGAACCGGGCATCATAGATTGGTATCAGAGCCACAGGTTGACCGTAGGATGCAGCCTAGATAGAATGGACACTTTAGAGCACATAGGAGCACTCAGGAATCGATGTGTTTTTTCTTGGAGTGCTGTTTGCTATATATATTGCTTGCTTGTGTGCTTAATAGAGGATTTTGGGATGCCTTAGAATGGCCATGTCCACCTAGGCTAGTGTAGCTAGCTGTTTAGTTTACACCCCTTGATGCATATAGTTGGGGACGTTTTCTAATTCTTATCTATTGCTTTTCTTCAGATGGTGAGGACTCGCAACCAGAGGGATGGCAATGATGAGGAGGAGAACAATGGAGTGCCTCAGAACAACATCGGACAAGGATCTACTCAGGGAGCTATCAACATTGAGCAGCTATTGGCTATGCAAAACCAGCTCATGCAGACCATGATACAAACAATGGGATAGATGCAGGCTGGCAATATCAACAATCAGCCCCACATGCCTCCACCGCCACCCCCGCCTCCTCATAACCGATTGGAAGAGTTATGAGGACTAAGCCGCCGACCTTTGCTCAAGCTGCTGACCCTATGGATGTGGATGATTGGCTCAAGTCCGTGGAGAAGAAGCTAGCTATTGTCCAATGCAGTGACCGGGAGAAGGTCTTGTTTGCTTCTCATCAACTAGTTGGAGCAGCTGCGGATTGGTGGGATTCTTATTGCAATGCTCATGAGAACCAAGAGAGAATTACTTGGGCCGAATTCAAGGAAAATTTTCGTTCTCATTATGTGCCCGAGGGTGTTATGATATTGAAGAGGCAAGAATTTGAGAATTTAAGGCAAGGAAGATCAAGTGTGAGAGAATATCTCAATAAATTCACTCAACTCTCAAGGTACGCGCCTGAGGATGTTAGTCGGGACAGCCGGAAGCAATACTTGTTCATGAGGGGCTTGAACAATGAGATCCAAGTACAATTGCTCAATTGTGACTATGCAAATTTCCAGAAGCTTGTGGACAAAGCAATTGTGGTTGAGAACAAGATCCGTGAGATGGAGCAAGAAATCAAGAGGAAGGCGCCATATCAAGGACAACAACAAGGAAGTAATGTGCGCCCTCTCTTTGCGCCACCCAATGCGCCTCATTTCAGCTCTTCTATTCCTGCTCAGTGCCCTGGTTATGCACCACGCCCAACCCAGTTTGTGCAGCAGCGCCCTTTCATGCAAGAACCTAGGCCTAAAATGCCTTATGCGCCTCGTGCTAATTTTCCTGGTGCTAATGTTCAAAACCAAGCTCGTCCCAATAATTCTGGTGGGGTTAAGAAGTGCTACACTTGTGGAGAAGCTGGACACTTTGCGCATCAATGTCCTAAGTCAGGTCTTGGTCAAGGAAGCAATGCACCGAGGCAAAACCCAAGACCCAATGGAGGACAACCACAAGGGAATCGTGGACAGCAGAATTTTGCTCGTGGCAACGTGAACCATGTCTCAACGGAGGATGCTCAACAAGCGGATGATGTGGTCATTGGTATGTTTCTCGCAAACTCCAACCCCGCGACTATGTTATTTGATTCCGGAGCATCGCATTCATTCATTGCATCAAAGTATGTTGCCAAGTATAGTTTGCCTATCTCTCATATGAAGTTTACTCTATTGGTTAAGTCTCCTGGGGGAGAGATGAGGACAAATATAGTATGTCCAAAAGTAGGCCTTAGAATAAGGGGGGTAGACTTCTCCGCCAACCTCATTGTTTTGGATTCTCAAGGGTTGGACATTTTACTTGGTATGGACTGGTTGAGGAAGCACAATGGAGTTATTGTGTGTGCCACGAAGACGGTGAAGTTGACTAATGAGGAAGGGATCACCGTAGAAATTGAAGCATTTCAAACCGCACCGAAACAATTGGAGTTGAAACATATGGACGGTGCCGCAATTGAGGAGATTCCGGTGGTGTGTGAATTTTTGGATGTTTTTCCGGACGAGTTGCCAGGTATGCCACCCGATCGAGACATTGAATTTGTTATTGATTTAATACCTGGAACTGCACCTATAGCTAAGAGGCCGTATATGATGCCTCCTATGGAATTAGCAGAGCTCAAGAAGCAGATTCAAGAGCAATTAGAGAAGGGTTTCATTCGCCCTAGCTCTTCGCCTTGGGGAGCGCCCGTTCTATTTGTGGACAAGAAGGATGGATCCCAAAGGATGTGCGTGGATTACCGAGCTCTCAACGAGGTAACAATCAAGAACAAGTACACCTTGCCACGCATAGAAGACTTGTTTGATCAGATGAAGGGTGCTTGTGTCTTCTCTAAGATTGACTTGAGGTCGGGATACTTTCAAATGAAGATTAGACCATCAGAAATACCCAAGACAGCTTTTAGGACACGGTATGGATCTTATGAGTACACCGTGATGTCTTTTGGATTAACAAATGCACCTGTGTACTTTATGTACCTCATGAATAAGGTATTCATGGAGTACTTGGATAAGTTCGTTGCGGTGTTTATTGATGATATTATGATCTACTCGAAGGATGAGGAAGAGCATGAGGAACACTTGAGTCTTACGTTGCAGAAATTGAGGGAGCATCGATTGTATGCCAAGTTCAAAAAGTGTCAGTTTTGGTTGAAAGAGGTGCCATTTTTGGGTCATATAATCTCAGGAGGAGGAGTATCGGTTGACCCTGGAATAGTGAGAGACGTGTTGAAGTGGGAAACGCCGCAAAATGTCAAGGAGATAAGGAGTTTTCTTGGGATGGCTGGATATTACCGTAGATTCATCAAGGACTTTTCCAAGATAGCCAAGCCTATGACGGAGTTGCTGATGAAGGGAAAGGCATTCCAATGGACTCAAGCTTGTCAAGAGAGTTTTGAGGAGTTGAAGAAGAGGTTGACAACAGCCCCAGTTTTGGTATTGCCGGATGTAAGCAAGAGTTTTGACATTTATTGCGATGCATCAAGACAAGGGCTTGGATGTGTATTGATGCAAGAAGGTCAAGTGGTCGCCTATGCATCAAGACAATTGAAGAACATGAGCAGAATTACCCCATGCACGATTTGGTACTCGCGGCCATGGTACATGCATTGAAGATTTGGAGACACTATATTCTTGGACATAGGTGTGAAATTTATACGGATCATAAGAGTTTGAAGTATATTTTCACACAAACGGATCTGAACTTGAGGCAACGAAGATGGTTGGAGCTCATCAAAGATTATGATTTGGGGATCAACTATCATCCGGGGAAGGCCAATGTAGTGGTCGATGCTTTGAGTAGAAAAGGAGTAAGTCACCAACTCACAGTTCGAGAGATACCATCCGAGCTATGCAGGGAGTTTGAACGGTTGAACCTTGGGTTTGTAAACGAGATGGAGATGATGGAGTTAAACCCAACCTTGGAGTAAGAAATTCGAGAGGCACAAACCAAAGATGAGGAGATCAAGGAAATCAAGGAAAGAACCGAAGAAGGGAGAGAATTCAGATTTGACGAGGATGAAAATGGTACCTTATGGCTACGGAAAGAGGATCGTTGTGCCTAATGTGAAGCACATACGGGAGACAATATTAAAGGAGGCACATGACTCACCTTACTCAATTCATCCCGGTTGTACAAAGATGTACAAACTTGAAGACTTGTTATTGGTGGGATAGCATGAAAAAGGACATAGCTGAATACGTAGCATTGTGTGATGTGTGCCAACGAGTCAAGGCGGAACATCAAAGGCTAGCCGGATTATTGCAACCGTTGAAGATTCCGGAATGTAAGTGGGAAGAAATTGGAATGGACTTCATAGTTGGGTTACCACGTACTCAGTCCGGGTATGACTCAATTTGGGTAATTGTGGATCGTTTAACCAAGTCAGCTCATTTTGTCCCTGTGAAGACCAAATATACAGCTGCACGATTGGCCGAAATATACATGGAGCATATTGTGTGTCGACACGGAGTCCCTAAGAAGATAGTTTTGGATAGAGGTTCTCAATTTACCTCCAGATTTTGGCAAAAATTGCATGAAGCCTTGGGAACGAGATTGAATTTTAGTTCAGCATATCATCCTCAAACGGATGGGCAAACCGAGAGGACCAATCAGATTTTAGAGGACATGTTAAGAGCTTGGGCTTTAAAGCATGGGAAAAGTTGGGACAAAAGCTTGCCATACGCGGAATTTTCATACAATAATAGTTACCAAGCAAGTTTGAAGATGTCACCATATGAAGCGCTTTATGGGAGGAAGTGTAGGACACCTTTATTCTGGAATGAGGCAGGAGAAACTCAAGTATTTGGTCCAGATGTGTTGCAAGAAGCCGAAAAGCAAGTCCAAATAATTCATGAAAACTTGAGGGCTGCCCAATCAAGGCAAAAAGGCTATGCAGACAATAGGAGAAGGAAACTAGCCTTTGAAGTGGGAAATTTTGTTTACCTCAAGGTGTCACCAATGAGAGGTCATAAGAGGTTTAACATAAGAGGAAAGCTAGCACCTCGTTATATTGGACCATTCAAGATTTTGGACAAAAGGGGAGAAGTAGCGTATATGTTGGGGATGCCAGCTCATCTTTCAGACGTGCATGATGTCTTTCATGTTTCCCAGCTCAAGAAGTGCTTGAGAGTACCGGAAGAACAAGTGTCAATGGAAGAATTGGAACTAGAGGAAGATTTGACTTATGCCGAACAACCGGTCAAAATCTTGGAAACTAAGGAGAGGGTCACAAGGAACAAGGTTATTAGATGGTGTAAGGTTCAATGGAAGCACCACACAGAAAAAGAAGCAACTTGGGAGCTAGAGGATGATATCAAGAAGGAATTTCCCTATCTCTTCTCTTCCGCGTCGAATCTCGAGGGCGAGATTCATTTTAAGGGGAGTAGGTTTGTAACACCCTCATTTTCATGCATCATGCCTTGCATACATTCATATACATGTTTAACATTGATCCACATAAAGAGGAACAAGTCTAAAATTGATTCGGAGCATTTAAAATTGATTTGGAACAAAACCGCACTTAAAACGCAGGAAAGTGCGGACTAGTCCGATTTTACTGAGGACTAGTACGATTTCTCTCTGACTAAAAACGGACTTGTCCGTTTTTGCTGCGAACTAGTCCGATTTTGGCTCTGGAAACTTTCGGACTTGTCCGATTTTGTGCGGACTAGTCCGATATTCCAAGAATCCTTGAAAAATTGCTAAGTCCTTGGACTTCTCCGGACTAGTCCGGTGTTCCAGTGGACTTGTCCGATTTCCTCTCTGTTTAAAGTCGGACTTGTCCTATTTTTGGCCAGACTTGTCCGATTTTCGCTCTGTACGACTTCGGACTAGTCCGGTCCTTTCCGGACTTGTCCGATATTTCGTGAATCCGAGTTGATCTTTTGTTTTACGACTTGTTTCTTGGGTTTCACGTTAAGTGGGCCTAGGGACGTCGTGCCTAACTCTTTTAGAGCCCATGTGGGACTCTAAACCGGCCTCTACTCATCCCAAAACTCGAAACCCATCTAACCCTAGCCTCCACCTCTATATAAACAACCCCACCCCTTGGTTTGACATCTATTTGCCACTTTTCCACCCCACCCAAACCCTAGTTCGTGGAGAGCCACCAACAAGGAGGGAGGAGAAGATCCCAAGCAAGGAGAAGAAGAGGAGGAAATGAAAGAGTACCAAGATCTCCACCAAGTTTTCGTTCGTCATCACCAATTCATCCCCAAGTTCATCACCAACCCTACATCATCAAGATCCAAGTGTTACCTCCAAGTTTCTTGTTTCATTGGAGTTATAAACACCTGGTATACCTTCTATTCTCTTGTCCTTACGTGAATTCAACCCCTAATCTCCAAATTCACGTCGATCTAGAAAACCCTAATCTGCTGATCTCGCAGAGGGCAGACTTGTCCGGTCCCTAGCGGACTAGTCCGATCTTTCTGGTTAAATTGTGTTGAATTGGTTCTAAAATTTGATCTAATCAAATCCAAACCTGTATAAACTTGTTAAAAGCTATTAGAACTAGTTATATTGTCCGCTTTTCCTCTTGTTAGGACAATGTCGAGCTCCAATGATGAGATCTTCGATTTTGAGGCTGAGTTGGATCAAGAGTCTTTGCTTCGGTCCTCGACAGGCCAAAGCAAGAAGAGGCAACACCGTGCCGCTGACCCGTCACCCACTCCACCTCAGGTGCAGCAAAAGGTCGTGGCCAAGAAGTTTGCATCCAAAGGAAAGGATGCAGTGGGCCCTAGCTTGGCAACTCCTCGCTAAGCCATGGGCAAAGGGAAAAGGATCGCCACCGGTCCCATTGGCCCTCTCCAGATGAGTGCTCTGAGGCAGGGGAACAGAGACCCCAATGAAGAAAAGTTCAATGGCAAAGGAAGCGATGTCGCTTCAAAGCTAAGGGCAATTAACTGCTACAACAGATCCAGAAAGGCAGTGGATGCAAGGTTCTGGAGCAACTTCCACTCGGACTATTATAGTTCCGTGTATCTTACGATGAAGACTCTAGTGGTCCGAAGCCAATGGATCGACTGTATACACTTTGAGAGGAAGAGCTGCCAAGCATTTGATGAAGTGATACAAGTTGTGGTGAGGCATGGTCTGATGGATCTATTTGCCTTCAGATACAACTGGAATGATGAAGTTATTGCACAGTTCTATGCTACCTGCTACTTTGTTAGTAATGAAGAGGATAGGGTGACTTGGATGACTCACAGATCCAAGTACACCGAGACGTATGATGAGTTTGCAAGACTGCTGCATCTTAAGGACACTAGCAGCAATGAGCTCATCATTCACAACATTGGCGTCCAGGAGAAGGACAAGATGGAGTTTCTCCATGTCACCCGCCTGAAATTCAATCCCCCTTCCACCAAGAACATGAAGCCATTCTTCATGGTTCTCAATAAGGTGTTGAGGAAGACCATAGCTCCAAAAGATGGAGATGCAGGAAGTGTCCAAGGCTACCTAAGGACACTAATGAAGGTGATAAGCAAGAACCAGAAGTTTGATGTCTTCTACTATATTTGGAATGATATGGTGAATATCTCCTGCACACCGAACCGTTCATGTGGCTATGCGCCCTACCTTATGTTGATGATTGAGAAAGTCGCGGGAATTGAGTTCATGAAGGATGTGGAGCACACTTCCCTGAGGCCTCAGAAGCCTTCCCAAACCACTCTCCCAACTACTCCATCTCTAGTGTCAAGTGAAGAGGATCCAAGGAGAGCTCAAGGAGATGCCAAGACCGCTCCCGCTACTAGGCCCTGAATGTGGCCTAGAGGGGGGGGGTGAATATGCCTTTTTGAAATTTGTAGGAACCTGCAACACTTAACAACCAGATCAAAACCAGAGATATTGGACTAGTCCGGTAAAGTGCGGACTAGTCTTGTGTGTATCGACTAGGTTAATTAACCTTGATCAATAAATTTGATTCTACAATGTATGCAGCGGAATATACAGTTAATTGAAGTGTTGCAAGATTATGTACTAGGGTATACAATAAGTCAATCTTATATTTGATGTTTCAACGTAAAATATGCGAGATTGATTGAAAACCTAGATTGATGTGATGAATAAGAACGATGAACACAATGAAAGAACACAAGCAATTTATCCCGTGGTTCGGCTCCCACAGAGGCAACCTACATCCACGTTGAGGAGTCCACAAAAGGACCGGGTCTTCTCCAACCCTACCCTCGTCGGATCCCCACGAAGGCCAATCCTCTTCTCTTATCACAAAGGGTGAATAAGAAAATTCAATGGGCCTTCTCACACGTTGAGGGCTCCCCTAGATTACAATGACAACTCCACCAAGAACACACTCAAAAGATTACAATGAAAATCATAGAAGTGTGTTAGGGAATCAAACCAAGAGCTCAAGAGTGATGAATCGTGTCTCTCCAATGTTCCAAAGTGTATCCCTAAGGGATTGATCTTTTTGGCTTTTGATTTTGTGGAGAGATGTGTTTTTGAGGCTCTTGGGAGGTGTGATGGTGCAGGAAGTTGAGAGTGATTAAAGTTGGGTCGTGCACCTCTATTTATATGGGGTTTCTAAAAGTGACTGTTAGGATTTAGAAATATTGGACTAGTCCATGGTGGACACCATACTAGTATGGTGTGCTGTGTGTAGCAAACCCTAAGTGTCCAGAAATATCGGACTAGTCCGGCTAGTTGCGGACTTGTCCGATTTTGCTTCTGGAAATCTTCGGACTAGTCCGATAGACATCAGACTTGTCCGGACAGTGAAACCCTAAGAGGATATGAGGACAAGTACGCACTTGGAGGACTTGTCCGATTTAGGTCAGAGAGTTTTTCGGACTAGTCCGTGCTAATATCGGACTTGTCCGATTGACATCAGAAAGATATCAGACTAGTTCGGTGTGTGATCGGACTTGTCTGATTTTGTGTGACTTGTGAAGTGTTTTGAGGACTAGTCCGTACTGGGGAGGACTAGTCCGATTCTAGTCAGAGAGATATCGAACTAGTCCGTGGTGATATCAGACTTGTCCGATCTTGTGCAGAGAGATATCGGACTAGTCCGGTGTCGGTCGGACTAGTTCAGTCCTGTATAAATTTGTGCAATGTGTGTGTTTATTTGTGATTGAGCTCTTGGGGTGTGTTTCCTTAACACACTCCACACACAATGATCTACTACACTTGTTCCTTGAGCTCTTCTCCACATTGTTCCTCATTTTCCCTTCTTTTTGGCACTTTGCTTATTTTCAACTTAAAACTTGTGCTCATCTCAACAAAGTAGTTAGGATCTCATTTGCTTGTCATAAATCATCCAAAACCCACAAGTTATTCCTAGATGCACTTTCAATTTCCCCCTTTTTGGTGATTGATGACAACCAATTGAGATTTCACAAAATATGATAAAGAGTGGAGATTTTCATAAAGTATGCACATATGTGTTCAAAACACATTAAGCAATGAATACATGATCCATATGTGCACTCTTTATGGTGGGATGCAAAAATAAACGAGTATGAGCAATAATTGTGATGATAATGAGTAAATTGACATGGATGTACCAATAATAAGCATAAAAGACAATGTTGAACCAAAAATACAGATTTCACCACCAAGGGCATAACAAGTTCACAGCATTGCATCTTAGGACCATAATTAACAAAATAGCATATTAAACAGTTTTACAAGCCACAAAATAGCATACAAAGGAAGCTCTCTCCTTGCATCCTACATCTAAAGGCCTAATACCTAAGACTCCCCCTCAATCTCTCCCCCTTTGGCATCAAGACACCAAAAAGAAGGAGAGGAAGGACCTAAAGTCTTCACGCCTCGCTGTCGGTCCTCTCATCGTCTTCATCTTTGTCTTCGGGCTGATGAGGAGGAGGAGGAGGTGCGGAGCTGCTCGAGCCCCCAACGCCAAAGTAGGCAAGCTCGGAGGGGGTCAAGGGCCCGAGCTCGGTGATGTCAGGGTCGGAGTCCTCGGAAATTACTGGAGATCCAATGGGGTCGGTCTCCAGCTTTTGACTTAGCTGCTTGATATTTGCCTTCACATATCTCATATCAGCTTTTCTCTTTTGGTTGAGCTTGTGACTTCTGATCTGAGTCTTGCGGTAAGATTCGAAGATGGCCGCAAGATACTTCAGGATGCCACTCGCAGCCCCTTTTTGAGGAGCTACCCTAGTGGCAGGGGCATCCCCGGCATTTCACTTGCTCTCGCTGGAGCCTCTGTAGCAGAATCAGGGGAGGGAGCAGCTTGAGTGCTTGGCTTTTGAGGCATCTGGAGCCTCAAAGGTAGATGCTCCACATCTTTGACGAACTCAATCCCGGTGACTTTCTCAATCACGAACATAAGATATGAAACATAGCCGCACGACCTGTTGGGTGTGCAAGAGATGTTGAACATATCATTCCAGATGTAGTAAGCCACATAAAACTTGCGGTCCTTGCTTATGACCCTCATGAGGGTCCGGAGATAGCCCTGCACACTCCCAGCATCCCCATCCTTGGGGGCAACTCAAAACTTTGTTCAACACCACAAAAAATGGCTTCATGTTCTTGGTAGAAGGGGGTTGAACTTGGAGTTGGGCTCATAGAGGAACTTCATCCTGTCCTTCTCGATGACACCTAGGTTGTGGATGATTAGGCAGTCATTGCTTGAGGTGTCAAGGTGCAGCAGGCTTGCAAAGTCTTCATAGGTTATACTGTACTTGGATCCGTGAGTCATCCAAGTAACACTCTCTTCATCATCACTAGAGAAATGACAAGTCGCAAAGAACTGCGCTATGACCTCATCATTCTAGTTGTTCCTGAAGGCAAATAGATCCTTCAGGCCATGCCTCTCAATTGCTTCCACCACTTCAACAAATGGTGAGCAGCCCTTCTTCTCAAAATGTGCCCAATCAATCCACTGGTTGCGCACTACAGGCGTCTTCATCTGGAGATATACACACTTGTAGAAGTCTGCATGGAAGTTACTCCAAAATTTGCCATCCACAGCTTGCTTCGGGCGGCCATACCAATCAACATTTCTGAATTTTGCAGCCGAGTCGCTGCCCTTCCCATTGAACCTGTCTTATGCGGGATCCTGAGCACCTTTCTTCGGGGCTGACATCTTCAGGGGGCCAAATGGGCCGGTTGCGATCCCCTTGCCCTTGCCCTTGGCTTGGCAGGCATTCGCCGAGCTAGGGCCACCACCGGCGGAGGCCCTGGAGGCTAGCACCTTTCGTCGAGCCACCCTCTTCTGAGACTGAGGAGGAGATGGGGCTGGCTCGGAAGGTCTCTTCTTGCTTTGGTCTGTCGAGGACCGAAGCTGGGCTTCTTGGGCCATCTCGGCTTCGAAGTCTGAAGCTTCGTCGTGAGAGTTTGACATGTCCTGAGAATGAATTTTACAAGGTATGGATAAGAATGGATGACGAGGAATTGAATGGATGACAAGAGAATTTGCATTGAGGAATTAAAAAGTTAGGGTTGAGTTCAGAAAAATCGGACTTGTCCGATGTACAGGCACAGACTAGTCCGGGTGACCGAACTTGTCCGTGCATGGACCGGACTAGTCCGGTATTCATCCTCAAAAACCTAACATATGAGACAAATGGACTATCTCAATGCAAAATTAGTCTTACAGCAATGTAATACATCAAGGACACTAGTATTAGGTGAAAGAAGCTAGGCTATTCGGTCAACAATGAAGAAAATAGGGATTTCTAGGGTTTGGGCAAAAATTACTAAAGAAATCGCTTGAAACATGGATATGAGGGTGTTGAAGTCCGGAAAAGTCCGTGAACTTCAATCTCCGAGCAAGGAAGCTTGATTTTTGTCCAAATGTGGAGCCTTTTGGTGGAGAAAGCAAGAAATCGCCTTGGGAGCTCAAGCGCGAAGAGAGAGAAGCTTGAGGCAAGTTGTGAGGGTGAGGGAATTAGGGTTTGGAGGCGGCTAGGGTTATGGACACGAAAAATCGGACAAGTCCGGAGAAGACCGGACTAGTCCGAACTTTTCTAGAGGCTATATCAGACTAGTCCATGGTCTACCGGACTAGTCCGGCCTAACCGGCGCTCTACGGACTAGTCTGCATGTGCGGACTAGTCCGGGTAACCACGAACTAGTCCGTGGTCACCAGGCAAGAACTTCTTAGCCCATTCATATATATTTGAAGGTACATGTTTAGAAAATAGGGAGGCAAATCAAATCAACCAATCTTGATGAATATGATCAGTAAGCATACAACAATCAAGCAATGACCATAATTCACCAAGATCTATTAATTGACATAGTTTTTCGGAGAAAACTGAGAGAGATGATTTTCACAATCCAATCAACATATTTTGAAGAATTCATACAGGTATGCAACATTTCAAGCCACATTCCGAGCATCAAGGATGTTTAGTTCATTTTGAAGCTTGCAAAAGCGTTTTTCATCAAGTGGCTTGGTGAATATGTCCACCAATTGTTTTTCGGTGTTGACATGGGAAATGGCTATATCTCCTTTCATGGAGTGGTCTCTCAAGAAGTGATGTCGGATGTCTATGTGTTTGGTTCTAGAGTGCTCAACTGGATTATGGGCAATTTTAATGGCACTCTCATTGTCACAAAGGAGTGGAATACGGTTCATATTGTAACCGTAATCCCTTAGAGTTTATCGCATCCAAAGGAGTTGTGCACAACAACTCCCGGCTGCAACATACTCCGCTTCAGCTGTGGATAAGGCAATGGAGTTTTGTTTCTTGGAGGACCAAGAAACTAGGGATCTACCTAGGAATTGGCATGTGCTGAAGGTACTTTTTCTATCTACTTTGCATCCGGCATAATCTGCATCGAAGTAAACAATGAGATTGAATTTGGAGCCTTTTGGATACCAAAGACCAAGGTTGGGTGTATGAACTAAATATCTCAATATCCTTTTTACGGCTGTCAAGTGATACTCCTTAGGATTGGCTTGAAATCTTGCACACAAACATACACTCAACATAATATCTGGCCTAGATGCACATAAATAGAATAGAGATCCAATCATGGAGCGATATACCTTTTGGTCGACGCTATGTCCATCTTCATTGAGATCCAAGTGGCCATTCGTTGCCATGGGAGTCTTTATGGGCTTCGCCTTGTCCATTCCAAACTTCTTGAGTATGTCTTGAGTGTACTTCGTTTGGCTTATGAACGTCCCTTCCTTTTGTTGCTTTACTTGGAATCCCAAAAAGTACTTTAGCTCTCCCATCATAGACATCTCAAACCTGTCTGTCATAATTTTACTAAACTCCTCACAAAAAGATTTGTTAGTTGAACCAAAGATTATATCATCAACATAGATTTGACAAACAAAAAGATCATTGTCAAAATTCTTTGTAAACAATATATAATCTACTTTACCAATCTTAAAGCCATTTTCAATTAAGAAATCTATAAGACACTCATACCAAGCTCTAGGAGCTTGTTTGAGGCCGTAGAGAGCCTTACGCAATTTAAATACGTGGTCAGGGAACTCTTCGTTTTCAAACCCGGGGGGTTGCTCCACATACACCTCCTCCTTGATTGGTCCGTTGAGGAAGGCGCTTTTTACATCCATTTGATAGATCTTGAAATCATGGTGAGTAGCATATGCAAGTAATATTCTAATAGATTCAAGTCTAGCTACGGGAGCAAAGGGCTCATCGAAATCCAGACCTTCGACTTGTGAGTACCCTTTGGCCACAAGTCGTGCCCTGTTCCTTGTCACCACCCGTGTTCGTCTTGTTTGTTGCGGAAGACCCGTTTGGTGCTGACAACGTTGGATTTGGTTCTTTCGACTAGTTCCCACACTTCGTTTCTCTTGAAATTGTTGAGTTCTTCTTGCATGGCCACTACCCAATCCGGATCCTTCAATGCATCCTCAACCCTGTGTAACACCCTCATTTTCATGCATCGTCCCTTGCATACACTCATATACATGTTTAACATTAACCCACAACAAGAGGAACAAGTTTAAGAATTGATTTGGAACGAAACCACACTTAAAAATGCAGGAAAGTGCGGACTAGTCCGATTTTGCTGAAGACTAGTTCGATTTCTCTTTGACTAAAAACGGACTTGTCCGTTTTTGCTGTGGATTAGTCCGATTTTTGGCACTGGAAACTTTCAGACTTGTCCGATTTTGTGCGGACTAGTCTGATATTCCATGAATCCTTGAAAAATTGCTAAGTCCTTGAACTTTTTTGGACTAGTCCGGTGTTCCAGCGGACTTGTCCGATTTCCTCTCTGTTTAAAGTCGGACTTGTCCGATGTTTGGCCAGACTTGTCCGATTTTCTCTCTGGACGACTTTGGACTAGTCCGATCCTTTCCGGACTTGTTCGATATTTCGTGACTCCGAGTTGATCTTTTGTTTTACGACTTGTTTCTTGGGTTTCACGTTAAGTGGGCCTAGGGACGTCGTGCCTAACTCTTTTGGAGCCCATGTGGGACTCTAAACCGGCCTCTACTCATCCCAAAACTCGAAATCCATCTAACCCTAGCCTCCACCTCTATATAAACAGCCCCACCCCTAGGATTGACATCTATTTGCCGCTTTTCCACCCACCCAAACCCTAGTTCGTGGGGAGCCACCATCAAGGAGGGAGGAGAAGACCCCAAGCAAGAAGAAGAAGAGGAGGAAACGAAAGAGGATCAAGATCTCCACCAAATTTCGTCCTTCACCACCAATTCATCTCCAAGTTCATCACCAACCCTAGATCATCAAGATCCAAGTGTTACCTCCAAGTTTCTTGATTCATTGGAGTCCTAAACACCTGGTATAATTTCTATTCACTTTTCCTTACGAGAATTCAACCCCTAATCTCCGAATTCACGTCGATTTATAAAACCCTAATCTGCTGGTCTCGTAAAGTGCGGACTTGTCCGATCCCTAGCGGACTAGTCCGATTTTCCTGGTTAAAATTGTGTTGAATTAATTCTAAAATTTGATCTAATTGAATCCAAACCTGTATAAACTTGTTAAAAGCTATTATAACTAGTTAGTGATCATTAAAAGCAATCAATTAACAAGTTCTACCTTGCATTTGCATTAATCATGCATGTCATGTCATATTGAGTAATATTTGTGCACTCTTTGATTGTGTTTCTTGTCTTGTATGTTTATGGTGCGGATTAGACGGATTTGCGCTAGAAAGTGCCGCGGAGGATCTACAACACCAAGAGTTTGAAGGCTTTGACCCTAATCAACAGCAAGAGCAAGGCAAGTGTCCTTGAAGCATATTGATCCTATTTTTAAGATAAATGTTTTATTTGCAAAATTGCATGCTTGTGTCAATTTTGATGGGAATCCTATAGTAGGAAGTTACTAGTTTTATTGACCACCCTTGTCGCCTGGAATACATGGTAGAGAGTCGGGAAAGGGCTTTTTACCTTTTTGCCTCGCTTAATCAACTGGGATGGAAACCAACTATACCACTCAATTTAATTATGCATGGATGAGATTATAGTTAACATGAACTGGTTAAATATGATATGGTAATGGGTGATCTAAGCAAGCCTGGTATGTGGATGGGTTGGATGTTATGGTGGTTTTGCTTGCTTTAGATCTAAGGACCGGTTCATACGAGAATAAGCCATGATTACGGTGCCACCACGAGGCCAAGTATGGGTGCGGCGTAGCTGATTAATTAGGGCTTTGCTAGTACTGTTTGGACCATTATGGATGCCCGGGGAAGGGGTAGTCGGATTGGGTTTGTTGATGATTGGTGGGACTACCCTGGGATCCGAATGGCTCAAGAGGGGGCCCTTGGTTGAAGATGTGCTCAGTTGGAGGCATCGCCACCGGCGAAACCTCAGTGGGGTCTAAATAGGCTAGTAATCCCTTTGTAAAGGCTATTTTGTGATCTCTTGGCCATACACCAAAGGAAGTGTAATTGGCATAAGAGAGGTTTCTTTAGTCGCCGACGGGTGATGGAATCACAAACACGTGGGTAAAGAGGTACAAACTCTGCAGGGTTAAATAAAACTATCATGATAGTCGTGCTCCCGGTTATGAGCACCTGGACAACTTCCATGATTAGAGGGAACTTAGTATTGGGATGGTATTTGGGATGGTTATGGTTGGTATTATGGTTATGGTTTTATTTCTGGTATTGAATATGGTTATTGGCAATGGTAAAATCAGGAATTATTGATGATGGTAATGAATTCAGATTTGGTATTATGGTATTACTTATGATTATGATGGGTTTACTTCACATACATGTAATATATTGCTTTTCAAATGTTTTAATGTACTTTTCAGCACTTTGCCATTATTATTGTCGTCATTTGAATCAGCCACATGTCATACTTTCCACACTTACTGAGTATGACATGTACTCACTCTTGCAATCCCCCCCAACAGTTGCAGGTCAGGATTGGGAGTTTAATGGCGATAATGCGGAGTTCTAGGCCGTGTCTACCGTCAGCTTGCCTGTGGTGTTGATTGGAGCTGCGCTATCCCTTATGCTTAGTTTGCTTAGTTGCTTAATTAGTTTATTTCCGCTGCATTAGTTGAACTTGTCATTAATATTCATTAGAGGTTGTATTCGAGGATAATATGGTTTGTGTAATAAAGCTTGGTTAATTAATCTTGTTCTGTGGTAATTTTTTTATACTCTTTTGTGATGGCACTCGTGTATGTGTGATGAACATCCTGGACACACATATGCGTTAGCTTGGTTCATTTTTCGGAACCGGGTGTCACAGATTGGTATCAGAGCCACAGGTTGACCGTAGGATGCAGCCTATATAGAATGGACACTTTTAGAGCACATAGGATCACTCAGGAACCGATGTGTTTTTGCTTGGAGTGCTGTTTGCTATATATATTGCTTGCTTGTGTGCTTAATAGAGAATTTTTGGGTGCTTTAGCATTGCCATGTCCACCTAGGCTAGTGTAGCTAGCTGTCTAGTTTCATATCCCTTGATGCATATAGTTGGGGACATTTTCTAATTCTTACCTATTGCTCTTCTTCAGATGGTGAGGACTCGCAACAAGAGGGATGGCAATGATGAGGAGGAGAACAATGGAGTGCCTCAGAACAACATAGGACAAGGATCTGCTCATGGAGCTATCAACATTGAGCAGCTTTTGCCCATGCAAAACCAACTCATGCAGACCATAATACAGACTATGGGACAGCTACAGGCTGGCAATATCAACAATCAGCCCCACATGCCTCCACCGCCACCCCCGCCTCCTCATAACCGATTGGGAGAGTTTATGAGGACTAGGCCGCCGACTTTTGCTCAAGCTGTCGACCCTATGGATGCAGATGATTGGCTCAAGTCCGTGGAGAAGAAGCTAGCTATTGTCCAATGCAGTGATCGGGAGAGGTCTTGTTTGCTTCTCATCAACTCGTTGGAGCAGCTGTGGATTGGTGGGATTCTTATTGCAATGCTCATGAGAACCAAGAGAGAATTACTTGGGCCGAATTCAAGGATAATTTCCGTTCCCATTTTGTGCCGGAGGGAGTGATGATCTTGAAGAGACAAGAATTTGAGAATTTAAGGCAAGGAAGATCAAGCGTGAGTGAATATCTCAATAAATTCACTCAACTCTCAAGGTATGCGCCTGAGGATGTTAGTCGGGACAGCCGGAAGCAATACTTGTTCATGAGAGGCCTCAACAATGAAATTCAAGTGCAACTACTCAACTGTGATTATGCCAATTTCCAGAAGCTTGTGGACAAAGCAATTGTGGTTGAGAACAAGATCCGTGAGATGGAGCAAGAAATCAAGAGGAAGGCGCCATATCAAGGACAGCAACAAGGAAGTAATGTGCGCCCTCGCTCTGCGCCGCCCAATGCGCCTCATTACAGCTCCTCTATTCCTGCTCAACGCCCTGGTTATGCACCACGCCCAACTCAGTTTGTGCAGCAACGCCCTATGACGCAAGCACCTAGGCCTCCAATTCCTTATGCGCCTCGTGCTAATTTTCCTGCTGCAAGTGTTCAAAACCAAGCTCGTCCCAATAATTATGGTGGAGTTAAGAAGTGTTATACTTGTGGAGAAGCTGGACACTTTGCGCATCAATGTCCTAAGTCAGGCCTAGGTCAAGGAAGCAATGCACCGAGACAAAACCCAAGACCTAATGGAGGACAACCACAAGGGAACCGTGGACAGCAGAATTTTGCTCGTGGCAACGTGAACCATGTCTCTACGGAGGATGCTCAACAAGCGAATGATGTGGTCATTGGTACGTTTCTCGCCAACTCCAACTCCGCGACTATGTTATCTGATTCTGGAGCATCACATTCATTCATTGCATCGAAGTATGTTGCCAAGTATAGTTTGTCTATCTCTCATATGAAGTTTACTCTATTGGTTAAGTCTCCTGGAGGAGAGATGAGGACAAATATAGTATGTCCAAAAGTAAGCCTTAGAATAAGGGGGGTAGACTTCTCCGCCAACCTCATTGTTTTGGATTCTCAAGGATTGGACATTATACTTGGTATGGACTGGTTGAGGAAGCACAATGGAGTTATTGAGTGTGCCACGAAGACGGTGAAGTTGACCAACGAAGAAGGGATCACCGTAGAATTTGAAACATCTCAAGCCGCACCGAAGCAATTGGAGTTGAATCATATGGACGGTGCAGCAATTGAGGAGATTCCGGTGGTGTGTGAATTTTTGGACGTTTTTCCGGACGAGTTGCCAGGTATGCTACCTGATCGAGACATTGAGTTTGCTATTGATTTAATACCTGGAACTGCACCTATAGCTAAGAAGCCGTATAGGATGCCTCCTATTGAATTAGCGGAGCTCAAGAAGCAAATTCAAGAGCAACTAGAGAAGGGTTTTATTTGCCCTAGCTCTTCGCCTTGGGGAGCGCCCGTTCTATTTGTGGACAAGAAGGATGGGTCCCAAAGGATGTGCGTGGATTACCGAGCTCTCAATGAGGTAACAATCAAGAACAAGTACACCTTGCCACGCATAGAAGACTTGTTTGATCAGATGAAGGGTGCTTGTGTCTTCTCTAAGATTGACTTGAGGTTGGGATATTTTCAAATGAAGATTAGACAACTTTTAGGACACGGTATGGATCTTATGAGTACACTGTGATGTCATTTGGATTGACAAACGCGTCTGCCTACTTTATGTACCTCATGAATAAGGTCTTCATGGAGTACTTGGATAAGTTCGTTGTGGTATTTATTGATGACATTATGATCTACTCGAAGGATGAGAAAGAACATGAGGAACACTTGAGGCTTACATTGAAGAAATTGAGGGAGCATCAATTGTATGCCAAGTTCAACAAGTGTCAATTTTGGTTGAAAGAGGTGCCGTTTTTGGGTCATATAATCTCAGGAGGAGGAGTATCGGTTGACCCCGGAAAAGTGAGAGACGTGTTGAAGTGGGAACCGCCACAAAATTTCAAGGAAATAAGGAGTTTTCTTGGGATGGCTGGATATTACCGTAGATTCATCAAGGACTTTTCCAAGATAGCCAAGCCTATGACAGAGTTGCTAATGAAGGGAAGGGTGTTCCAATGGACTGAAGCTTGTCAGAATAGTTTTGAGGAGTTAAAGAAGAGGTTGACAACAGCCCCAGTTTTGGTATTGCCAAATGTAAGCAAGAGTTTTGACATTTATTGCGACGCATCGAGACAAGGACTTGGATGTGTATTGATGCAAGAAGGTCAAGTGGTCGCCTATGCATCAAGACAATTGAAGAAACATGAGCAGAATTACCCGACGCACGATTTGGAACTCGCGGCCATGGTACATGCATTGAAGATTTGGAGACACTATATTCTTGGACATAGGTGTGAAATTTATACATATCATAAGAGTTTGAAGTATATTTTCACACAAAAAGATCTGAACTTGAGGCAACGAAGATGGTTGGAGCTCATCAAAGATTATGATTTGGGGATCAACTATCATCCGAGAAAGGCCAATGTAGTGGCTGATGCTTTGAGTAGAAAGGGAGTAAGTCACCAAGTCACAGTTCGAGAGTTACCATTCGAGTTATGTAAGGAGTTTGAAAGGTTGAACCTCGGGTTTGTAAATGAGATGGAGATAATGGAGTTAAACCCAACCTTGGAGCAAGAAATTCGAGAGGCACAAATCGCAGATGAGGAGATCAAGGAAATCAAGGAAAGGACTGAAGAAGGGAGAGAATTCAGATTCGATGAAGACGAACATGGTACCTTATGGCTTGGAAAGAGGATCGTTGTGCCTAACGTAAAGCATATTCGGGAGATGATATTAAAAGAGGCACATGACTCACCTTACTCAATTCACCCTGGTTGTACAAAGATGTACAAAGACTTGAAGACTAGCTATTGGTGGGATAGCATGAAGAAGGACATAGCTGAATACGTAGCATTGTGTGATGTGTGCCAACGAGTCAAGGCGGAGCATCAAAGGCCAGCTGGACTATTACAACCATTAAAGATTCCGGAATGGAAGTGGGAAGAAATTGGTATGGACTTCATAGTTGGGTTACCACGTACTCAGTCCGGGTATGATTCAATTTGGGTAATTGTGGATCGCTTAACCAAGTCAGCTCATTTTGTCCCTGTGAAGACCAAATATACAGCTGCACGATTGGCCGAAATATACATGGAGCATATTGTGTGTCGACATGGAGTCCCTAAAAAGATAGTTTCGGATAGAGGTTCTCAATTCACTTCCAGGTTTTGGCAAAAGTTGCATGAGGCTTTGGGAACAAGGTTGAATTTTAGTTCAGCATATCATCCTCAAACGGATGGACAAACCGAGAGGACCAATCAAATTTCAGAGTACATGTTAAGAGCTTGTGCTTTAAAGCATGGGAAAAGTTGGGACAAAAGCTTGCCATACGCGGAATTTTCATACAACAATAGTTACCAAGCAAGTTTGAAAATGTCACCATATGAAGCGCTTTATGGGAGAAAGTGTAGGACACCTTTATTCTGGAATGAGGCAGGAGAAACTCAAGTATTTGGTCTGGATGTGTTGCAAGAAGCCAAAAAGCAAGTCCAATTAATTCGTGAAAACTTGAGGGCTGCCCAATCAGGACAAAAAGGCTATGCGGACAATAGGAGAAGGAAACTAGCCTTTGAAGTGGGAGATTTTGTTTACCTCAAGGTGTCACCAATGAGAGGTCACAAGAGGTTTAACATAAGAGGCAAGCTCGCACCTCGTTATATTGGGCCATTTAAGATTTTGGACAAAAGAGGATAAGTAGCGTATAAGTTGGATATGCCAGCTCATCTCTCAGACGTACATGATGTCTTTCATGTTTCCCAGCTCAAGAAGTGCTTGAGAGTACCGGAAGAACAAGTGCCAATGGAAGAATTGGAACTAGGGGAAGATTTGGCTTATGCCGAACAACCGGTCAAAATCTTGGAAACTAAGGAGAGAGTCACAAGGAACAAGGTTATTAGATGGTGTAAGGTTCAATGCAAGCACCACACAGAAAAAGAAGCAACATGGGAATTGGAGGATGATATCAAGAAGGACTTTCCCTATCTTTTCTCTTCCGCATCGAATCTCGAGGGCAAGATTCATTTTAAGGGGGGTAGGTTTGTAACACCCTCATTTTCATGCATCATGCCTTGCATACACTCATATACATGTTTAACATTAACCCACAACAAGAGGAACGAGTTTAAGAAATGATTTGGAACGAAACCGCACTTAAAAATGCAGGAAAGTGCGGACTAGTCCGATTTTGCTGAAGACTAGTCCGATTTCTCTCTGACTAAAAATGGACTTGTCCGTTTTTGCTGCTGATTAGTCTGATTTTTGGCACTAGAAACTTTTGAACTTGTCTGATTTTGTGCGAACTAGTCCGATATTCCATGAATCCTTGAAAAATTGCTAAGTCCTTGGACTTTTCCGGACTAGTCCGATGTTCCAGCGGACTTGTCCGATTTCCCCTCTGTTTAAAGTCGGACTTGTCCGATGTTTGGCCAGACTTGTCTGATTTTCTCTCTGGACGACTTCAGACTAGTCCGATCCTTTCCGGACTTGTCCGATATTTCGTGACTCCGAGTTGATCTTTTGTTTTATGACTTGTTTCTTGGGTTTCACGTTAAGTGGGCCTAGGGACGTCGTGCCTGACTCTTTTGGAGCCCATGTGGGACTCTAAACCGGCCTCTACTCATCCCAAAACTCGAAATCCATCTAACCCTAGCCTCCACCTCTATATAAACAGCCCCACCCCTTGGATTGACATCTATTTGCCGCTTTTCCACCCACCCAAACTCTAGTCCGTGGGGAGCCACCATCAAAGAGGGAGGAGAAGATCCCAAGCAAGAAGAAGAAGAGGAGGAAACGAAAGAGGATCAAGATCTCCACCAAATTTCGTCCTTCACCACCAATTCATCTCCAAGTTCATCACCAACCCTAGATCATCAAGATCCAAGTGTTACCTCCAAGTTTCTTGATTCATTGGAGTCCTAAACACCTGGTATACCTTCTATTCTCTTTTCCTTACGAGAATTCAACCCCTAATCTCCGAATTCACGTCGATCTAGAAAACCCTAATCTGCTGATCTCGTAAAGTGCAGACTTGTCCGGTCCCTAGCGGACTAGTCTGATTTTCCTGGTTAAAATTGTGTTGAATTAATTCTAAAATTTGATCTAATCGAATCCAAACCTGTATAAACTTGTTAAAAGCTATTGGAACTAGTTAGTGATCATTAAAAGCAATCAATTAACAAGTTTTACCTTGCATTTGCATTAATCATGCATGTCATGTCATATTGAGTAATATTTGTGCACTCTTTGATTGTGTTTCTTGTCTTGTATGTTTATGGTGCAGATTAGACGGATTTGCGCTAGAAAGTGCCGTGGAGGATCTACAGCACCAAGAGTTTGAAGGCTTTGACCCTAATCAACAGCAAGAGCAAGGCAAGTATCCTTGAAGCATATTGATCCTGTTTTTAAGATAAATGTTTTGTTTGCAAAACTGCATGCTTGTGTCAATTTTGATGGGAATCCTATGGTAGGAAGTTACTAGTTTTGTTGACCACCCTTGTCGCCTGGAATACATGGTAGAGAGTCGGGAAAGGGCTTTTTACCTTTCTGCCTCGCTTAATCAACTGGGATGGAAACCAACTATACCACTCAATTTAATTATGCATGGATGAAATTATGGTTAACATGAACTGGTTAAATATGATATGGTAATGGGTGATCTAAGCAAGCCTGGTATGTGGATGGGTTGGATGTTATGGTGGTTTTGCTTGCTTTAGATCTAAGGACCGGTTCATGCGAGAATAAGCCAGGATTACAGTACCATCACGAGGCCAAGTATGGGTGCGGCGTAGCTGATTAATTAGGGCTTTGCTAGTACTGTTTGGACCATTATGGATGCTCGGGGAAGGGGTAGTCAGATTGGGTTTGTTGATGATTGGTGGGACTACCCTGGGATCCGAATGGCTCAAGAGGGGGCCCTTGGTTGAAGATGTGCTCAGTTGGAGGCATCGCCACCGGTGAAACCTCAGTGGGGTCTAAATAGGCTAGTAATCCCTTTGTAAAGGCTATTTTGTGATCTCTTGGCCATACACCAAAGGAAGTGTAATTGGCATAAGAGAGGTTTCTTTAGTCGCCGATGGGTGATGAAATCACAAACACGTGGGTAAAGAGGTACAAACTCTGCAGGGTTAAATAAAACTATCATGATAGCCGTGCTCCCAGTTATGAGCACCTGGACAACTTCCATGATTAGAGGGAACTTAGTATTGGGATGGTATTTGGGATGGTTATGGTTGGTATTATGGTTATGGTTTTATTTCTGGTATTGAATATGGTTATTGGCAATGGTGAAATCCGGAATTATTGATGATGGTAATGAATTCAGATTTGGTATTATGGTATTACTTATGATTATGATGGGTTTACTTCACATACATGTAATATATTGCTTTTCAAATGTTTTAATGTACTTTTTAGCACTTTGCCATTATTATTGTCGTCATTTGAATCAGCCACATGTCATACTTTCCACACTTGCTGAGTACGACTTGTACTCACTCTTGCAATCCCCCCCCAACAGTTGCAGGTCATGATTGGGAGTTTAATGGCGATAATGCGGAGTTCTAGGCCGTGTCTACCGTCAGCTTGCCTGTGGTGTTGATTGGAGCTGCGCTATCCCTTATGCTTAGTTTGCTTAGTTGCTTAATTAGTTTATTTCCGCTGCATTAGTTGAACTTGTCATTAATATTCATTAGAGGTTGTATTCGAGGATAATATGGTTTGTGTAATAAAACTTGGTTAATTAATCTTGTTCTGTGGTAATTTTCTGTATACTCTTTTGTGATGGCACTCGTGTATGTGTGATGAACATCCTGGGCACACATATGCGTTGGCTTGGTTCATTTTTCGAAATCGGGCGTCACACCCTGCGTGGTTCCAAAAAGGACACAAACGAGTAATGCTCACAAAAATTAGCTATGCGAGATCTAGTAGTTACTCCCTTTTGGATGTCGGCAATGATGTTGTCGATTGGGTGATCCCTTTGGACACATTGGTGTACTCTTGGGTGTGGTACTTGCTGTCTTGAATCTTCATGATCATCTTTTTCTCCCCCTAAATGATTGCCTTCGCTGACTTGTTGATCATCTTCACTTTCTTGAGGTTGATCTTGTATGGAAGCTCCCCCTTGATCATTGGTCTCCTCTTGTGGTTCGTTTTCCTCATGGATATGTAGAGGTGGATCTTGTGGTCGAACTTCGCCTAACACCATTCTTCTCAATGCTTGGAAAGGAGCTTCTTCTTTATCTAGCACACATGGATCAACTTGCTCCGGTGAGTAGCTCATAGGATGTCTTCTTGAGTAGTCGATGAATATACAGTCGATTTATGGCGTGGCAAGCGGTGTTAATCGCTTCCGCCCAAAATCGATCTGAGGTCTTGTACTCATCGAGCATTGTTCTCGCCATCTCTATGAGAGTTCGGTTCTTTCTTTCAGCAACTCCGTTTTGTTGAGGGGAGTACGGAGCTGAAAACTTGTGCTTTATGCCTTCTTCATCTAGATACTCCTCCACTTGTGTGTTCTTGAACTCCATGCCATTGTCGCTTTGAATGTTCTTGATTATCAATGAGAATTCATTTTGAGCTCGCTTGAAGAACTTCTTGAGTATTCCTTGTGTTTCTGACTTATCATGCAATAAGAAAACCCAAGTGAAGCGAGAAAAATCATCAACAACTACTAAACCATATTTGTTACCGCCGACGCTTATGTAGGCAATTGGACCAAATAAGTCCATGTGAAGTAGCTCAAGCGGTCTTGTTGTAGTCATGACGTTCTTGGCGGGGTGAGGTGCTCCAACTTGCTTCCCGGCTTGGCACGCGCTACAAGGCCTGACTTTCTCAAAAACAACATCCTTCAAACCTCAGGTGTGATCGCCCTTGAGGAGTTTTTGAAGGTTCCTCATACCAACATGTGCTAGCCGTCTATGCCACAGCCAACCCATGTTGGTCTTGCAATCAAGCATGTGTCAAGTTCAGCTTTATCCTTGTTGAAGTCAACAAGATAAAGTTTTCCCTTTAACATACCCTTGAATGCAATGGCACCATCACTCCTCCTAGAGACGGTCACACCCTCGTTAGTGAACAAGCAATTATAGCCTTTATCACATAATTGAGATATGGACAGCAGGTTATAATCTAAGGAATCTACATGTAATACGTAAGAAAGAGTGTGTTGTGGTGATATGACAATTTTACCGTTATCGAGCACCTTTCCTTGACTATTGTCTCCGAAGTAGATGCCCTCGCTTGGATCCTCATTTTCTTCATATTCAACAAACATCCTTCTTTCTCCGATCATATGGTTAGTGCAGCCACTGTCTAGCACCCATTTGGATCCACCGGAGGAATAGGCCTGCAAAAACAAATTATGCCTTGGTTTTAGGTACCTAAGCTTGCTTGGGTCCTCTTAGGTTAGTCATAAGGAATTTGCGCACCCACACATGAGATTTGGTGTTATCATGACGTGGCCCAACATAATGAGCATAAAATTTTCCACAATTACTTCTCATTAATACATAAGATGCATCGAAAGTTCTGAATAGTAACTTTTGTTGTTTATACACAGGAATAGTCTGGGAGGCCGGACTTGTCCGGAGTACCGGACTTGTCCGGACCCTGACCGGACTAGTCCGACAGTCATGCGTGTTGTACTCATTAATTTTTGATTTTCTAGTTTGGAAGACTCCTCCCTTTACAAAGACATTGCTATCCCTGTTATTCTTATGGCTTCTAGCTTGTTGCTTTTCACCATAAGAGTAACCAATGCCATATTTGACATTTGGAGGTCTTGTGACCAAGTATGCACTACGTGCATATTTGATCTTTTCCTTGTCAAATATGCCAGTTTGTGCAGGATGCTTGTCCTTGGTGGAGGGTGACTTGCCTTTCAAACTGATGTCAAGTTTACCACATGTACACGTAGAAGTAACTTCAGTTTTAATGGGTTGAGAAGGCGAACTTGAAGAGGATGAAGGGTCACCTTGCTTCAGTGACTCAAATTGCACTTCAAGGATCTTGTTAACCTTGATTAGGTTAGAAAGTTCTTCCTTGATTGCAGCATTTGAGTCGTTTAACTCCAAGCAAGCTTCCTTGCTTGAAGCTAACTCAACCTCTAGTGACTTGCTTCGCTCCTTTTCAAGCTCTAGAAGTTTGTCAAGTTTGACATGTTCCTCCTTTTGGGAGACAATCATGTCTTCTTGACTGTGTATTAACCTCTCCTTCTCAACAAATTGATCAAGTAAAAATTTCATTTTAGTGGTTGTTTTCTTATCTAATCCAATAAGCATATCTTCATTGTCACTAGCAATGTCGCTATCACTAGAATAGGAATGCATGGAGGAGGGTTTCGTTGTTACCTTGCATTTACCTTCCTTTGCCATGAGGCAAGTGTCGTTCCCCTTCCATGCTTCGAGTGTAGGGAAGAGAGTAGACTTCTTGGATGTCTTTTCGATGGCTATGCTAGCCATCTCGTCTTCTGATGATGATGAGGACTCATCATTTGAGTCCCACTCTTTCCCTATGTGCGCTTGTTTGGCTTGTTTCTTCTTCTTGAAGAATTTCTTTGATTGAGGCTTTGCTTCTTTGGTTTTCTTCTTGTTCTCTTCATATGGGCAATCAACTATAAAGTGTCTATACTCACCACAATTATAGCATGCCCGCCTCAACTTTGGCTTTGTTCTTTTCTTGTATTTTCCTTCACTTGACTTGGCGCCTTGTCTCTTCTTCATCATTTTCTTGAATTTCTTCATGAATAGTATCATGTCATCTTCATCCAAATCACTGCTCTCATCGTCACCGTCTTCCTCTAATTGAGCTTCTCGTGATTCTTTAGATAAGGGCTTGAGGGTGGACTTCAAGGCAACCCCTTTCTTTTTTGCCGAGGTAAGGTCGGCAATTTCCTTGACATGCTTTGCTTGCTTCTCCATCATCTCGAAATTGATGATTTTCCCAAGTAGCTCATCCGGAGTCATTCTCTTGTATCTGGGGCTTTCTCTAATCATGGAGCATAAGGTGACGTTGCGAGGCATGAACGCTCTAAGGATGAGCTTCACACCTCGTGGTCGTTCCACTTCTTGCTTTCGTAAGATCGAACCTTGTTGACGAGCGTCTTAAGTCTGTTGTACATATCTTGAGGTGACTCGTCTTCTTCGATTGCGAATCTTCCCAATTCGCCCTCGATCATTTCGATCTTTGCTTCACACACATGACGATCACCTTCATGTGCAGTTTGAAATGTGTCCCAGATCTCCTTTGCAATCTCGAGTCCATCCACCTTGGTGAACTCGTCCCGACTAAGCGAAGAGGTGATAACTGTCGTGGCTTGAAAATTTCGATGAATTGCCTGCTCTTGGCTTGGTGTGAGCTCTTCGCCGTCATCCGGAATATCTATCCCTGTGCACACAATATGCCATAAACTTGGATTGAGAGAGATTAGATGCATTTTCATATTCTGCCTCCACATTGAGTAATCACTTCCATCGAAGTGTGGGGCTTTTCCTAGAGGGATAGATAAATAATGATTATTGATGGAATTAAGACGATCATAGTTGAAAGGATATCGGGTGTAGTCGGTGTGACTACTCCCCTTCTTCTTCTTATTTTCATCATCGACTTCACTTTCCCTTTGGAAAGAGTCTTCTTTCTTAGGAGCGCCTTTAGTTCAATCGTCTCCTCATCGTCATGCTCGAAGTCTTGAATGGCTTCGAGGAGCTTTTCAACTTTCTGATTCTTGTCATCATCAACCTTCTCTTGGTTGTTGCTCTTGTGTGTGTCCTTCATGTCTGACATGATCTCTCACTACAAGAATATCGATCACTTACGTCGGCCAGAGCAACTTACATCGGCTGGCCGACGTAAGTAAGTAACTTACGTCGGTCCCTGGTAGCCGACGTAAGTTAAATAAATTACGTCGGCAGACCGACGTAAGTATATGGACCGACAGTAATAAAAATTACCCACGTCGGCCTCGGCCCATAGCCGACGTAAGTTAATTGGCCGACGTAAGTTAAGCCTAACTTACGTCGGCCCTGACGTTGGCCGACGTAAGTAAGTCGGGCCGACGTAAGTAGTTGTTTAACCTAACCGCGCGAGCGGTGCGCGCTCTCATTTCACGCGCGCTCTCCTTTTCCCAACTGACGTCGCCGACCCGAGCCGCCGCCGCCCCGCCGCTGCCGCGCCGTCGCCGCCCGGCCGCCCGACGCCGCCCGGCCGCCCCGCCGTCGCCGTCGCCGCCCGGCCGCCACAAGCAAGGTAATCCCTTCTCTCCCCTCCCTCCTCTCCTCCCCGACCCCCCCACCCCACGGGCCGCCGCCGCCCTGCCGCCGCCGCCGCCCTGCCGCCGCCGTCCACCTCCCCATCCCGACGCCGCCCTCCCCGTCGACCTCCCCTCCACGGCCGAGCGCCCCCCCTTCCCCTCCCCTCCCATCCCGAGCCCCTTCTCTCCCCCTCCTCCTCCCCAATTTAATTGATTAATTGTTTAAATTCTTAATTGTTTGATTGATTAATTGTTTGATTGCTTAATTGTTTAATTGCTTAATTGTTTGCTGAAATTGTTTAATTGCTTAATTTAAATTTGCTGAAATTCCTTAATTGTTTATTAAATTATGCTGAAATTATTTAATTGCTTAATTGTTTGATTGATTATTTGCTTAAATATGCACGGCCGTCTTGCCAGCCGACGCGACCGCCGGCTCCCCTCCACGGCGAGCGCCGCCCCGCCCCGGCCCCTTCCCCTCCTCCCCTCCCCTCCTCCCCTCCTCCCCTCCCTAACCGCCGGCTGCCCGGCCCCGAGCGCCATCGCCGCCCTAACCGTCGCTGGAGTAGGGGTATCGAGGAGAGGAGAAGGGGATCGTCGCGGCTGCCGTATCTGGACTCTGGAGCGATGGAATCGTGGAGAAGAGAAAGGAAAATGAGTAGGGTTAGGTCGGGGAGGACTTTTATGTGGCCGATCTGAAGTGTGGACCGTCGGATATTATCTGACGGCTCACTCGCCTCAGTCCTCCGCCTCCCCCGATGGCTTAGTCCTCCGCCTCCTTCTCTAAGACCAACTTTCCTCTCAGTCTTTCTCTAGTTCTTTCCTCTCTCTTAAATGACCTCAAAATGAAAATGAGCAACGTAACCTATAGCAATGTGTTACCCGTTTCGGATCGGCACGTCTCACATGTCATTGGCATGTGAGACGTGCAGGTTCGGAATTGTCCCTTTTTGGACAGCCTCGGAGTGACCGAGGGGGCGTGGCTTGTGACGAGACGCGGGTCCGGATTTGGACGAGATTTCGGTGGCGTAACCCTGTTGTTCTCTGCTGCACCATTTTTGGGCGTGCAGTGGAGAACAGCGGGGTTATGCTGCCGAAATTTCGTTCGAATCCGGATCACGCGTCTCGTCATGAGCATGCTCCGCTCGGTCACTCTTGGGTGGGTTTAGGATCTATCTGCCTAGGTTGTAGGGCCGTGACACATAACATAACAATACATTAACGACAATTTCTTTCGCGTTAAACTGCAGAGTCAAACATGGGCGAAGACCGTAGTTGGATGTACACTGGTTGGAAGAGCAGAACTGGTGGTCACTCAGATGAGTGGTACGCCAAGACAGAAGCTTTTGTGGAACGAGCTTTTTCGTTGTCAAATAGCGATAAGGCGCGGTGCCCATGTGTTTCATTTCTTCGTGTGTTTCATTTCTTTTTCAATTAATCTTCTTCTACTTAGTGTTTTCATTCTTTTGCAGGTTTGCCATTTTCGATGGAGTTGTCGACTCGAGGTCGACGCGACCTTTGAGAGGCGCTTCATCGTCGCAGGCTTCGACCGCTGGGACCAGTGGTCGTCTCTCGCAGACGCAGCTGGAGCTCCAGGCCATGAGGGAGTCGCTGACGCAAACTCAGGCAGAGTTGGAGCGGACGAGAGCGGAGGCAAGGGAGGAGCAGCAGAGGACGGCCTTAATGATGGCCTAGATGCAAGCAACGGTGGCGGTAAGTAATTTAAAGTACCGTAGTTAAATTTCACAACACTTAATAACATATATCTGCTAATATCTTGCAATGGCAGGCTCTTGCTCGACAAAGCGGTCAGGACATCCAGATTCCTACGCTTCCGCCGCAGCAGACACCGGAGCAGGTAATATTGTCTATACCTAGGAGTTTGATTCCCTTTTCATTATGTTAAAAAGTTATTTGCATCACATTTAATCCTAATTATGATTCTTTTGCAGGGTTCCGGAACGCGTCGAGATCCCGGAGGCAGTGGAGGGGGTAGCGTGTAGACACTGGAGCAGGTGAGAAACTCTCTTTAAGTGTATCTAATCAAGCTTTAGTAGTTTTTGACCATGATAGAAATGATTAGTATATAGTGAATAAGTTGTTAGTGCTTCCATTTAACAAAAGAGCTAGTGATTATCACTGATGTTACCTTCTTATGTCAAAACTGATGTTCATTGAGTTAACAAAGGGCTAGTGCTTCCATTTAACTAGTGATATAGTACATTACTTCATTTGAAACTACATCATGCTTCCTTCTTTTGTCACTGATGTTCTTGGCCTCTTATGTTATCACTTAGTTGACATTGATGCTTACTAGTGATTATGTTTGTTTTGCAGGGATCCGGAACGCGCCGGGAAGATCCTGGAGGTAATGGAGGGGCTAGCGTGTAGCCCGGTGTAATTTATTTGGAAAATTGTGGTGTTTGTTGATGTTTTGAACCATGGGCGAACTTATATTGACTGTTCTGTGACTGTATATATCTGTATATATCTGTATATATTTTTTGACTGTTCTGTGACTCGCCATCGAGCGAGGTAGACAGTTTCTGTTTTCAAAAAAATTTCGAAAACTTAACTTACGTCGGCTATGAGCATGTCGACGTAAGTTTGCCCAGGTTAACTTACGTCGGTATGGCCAGACCGACGTAAGTTAAACCACTTAACTTACGTCGGTTTGCCCTGGCCGACGTAAGTTACAGCACTTAACTTACGTCAGCCTGCCCAAGCCGACGTAAGTCATCCGGCCCAGCCCAAGGCCCATCTCGAGGGTGAACTTACGTCGGCTCCTGCAGACCGACGTAATTAAGGTAACTTATGTCGGTGGCCGACGTAAGTTACCTTAATTACGTCCAAAACCCTATGTCGGCTGAAAGCCGACGTAATTAAGAAAAAACCGACATAATTAAGTTAATTACGTCGGTTTAAGCCTAACTTACGTCGGCTTTGGCCGACGTAAGTGACCGGTATTCCTGTAGTGTCTTCGAGCGATTAGTCTCTTTCTTGAAGAACCTTGCTCTGATACCAATTGAATGTGGCCTAGAGGGGGGGTGAATAGGTCTTTTTGAAATTTGTCGGAACCTGCAACGCTTAAGAATCAGATCAAAACAAGAGATATCGGACTAGTCCGGTAAAGTGCGGACTAGTTCGGTGTGTACCGACTAGGTTAATTAAGTTTGATTGATTAATTTGATTCTACGATGTATGCAGCGGAAATATACAGTTAATTGAAGTGTTGCAAGATTATGTACTAGGGTATACAATAAGTCAAACTTATATTTGATGTTTCAATGTAAAATATGCGAGATTGATTGAAACCCTAGATTGATGTGATGAATAAGAACGATGAACAGAAAGCAAGAACACAAGCAATTTGTCCTGTGGTTCGGCTCCCACAGAGGCAACCTACATCCACGTTGAGGAGTCCACAAAAGGACTGAGTCTTCTCCAACCCTACCCTCGTCGGATCGCCGCGAAGGCCAATCCTCTTCTCTTATCACAAAGGGTGAATAACAAAATTCAAGGGGCCTTCTCACACGTTGAGGGCTCCCCTAGATTACAATGACAACTGCACCAAGAACACACTCAAAAGATTACAATGAAAATCGCAGAAGTGTGTTAGGGAATTAAACCAAGAGCTCAAGAGTGATGAATCGTGTCTCTCCAATGTTCCAAAGTGTATCCTCAAGTGATTGATCTTTTTGGCTTTTGATTTCGTGGAGAGATGTGTTTTTGAGGCTCTTGGGAGGTGTGATGGTGCAGGGAGTCGAGAGTGATTAAAGTTGGGCCGTGCACCTCTATTTATATGGGGTTTCTAAAAGTGACCGTTAGGGTTTAGAAAGATCGGACTAGTCTGTGGTGGACAGCGGACTAGTCCGGTGTGCTGTGTGTAGCAAACCCTATGTGTCCCGAAATATCGGACTAGTCCGGCTAGGAGTGGACTTGTCTTATTTCGCTTCTGGAAATCTTCGGACTAGTCCGATAGACATTGGACTTGTCTGGACAGTGAAACCCTAAGATGATATGAGGACAAGTCCGCACTTGGAGGATTTGTCCGATTTAGGTCAGAGAGTTTTTCGGACTAGTTCATGCTAATATCAGACTTGTCCGATTGACGTCAGAAAGATATCGGACTAGTCCGATGTGTGATCGGACTTGTCCGATTTTGTGTGACTTTTGAAGTGTTTTGAGGACTAGTCCGTACTGGGGAGGACTAGTCCGATTCTAGTCATAGAGATATCGGACTAGTCCGTGGTGATATCGGACTTTTCCGATCTTGTGCACAGAGATATTGGACTAGTCCGGTGTCGGTCGGACTAGTCCGGTCCGGTATAAATTTGTGCAATGTGTGTGCTTATTTGTGATTGAACTCTTGGGGTGTGTTTCCTTAACACACTCCACACACAATGATCTACTACACTTGTTCCTTGAGCTCTTCTCCACATTGTTCCTCATTTTCCCTTCTTTTTGGCACTTTTCTTATTTTCAACTTAAAACCTATGCTCATCTCAACAAAGTAGTTAGGATCTCATTTGCTTGTCATAAATCATCCAAAACCCACAAGGGATTCCTAGATGCACTTTTAGGCCCCCTCCTCAAAAAGGGTCTTCTAGTGGTATTTTGAAGTACTTGGCCGCCATCTTTGGCTCCTGCAAAAAGGCTGAAGTGAAGCTTCATAAGTTGAACACGGCAAGGAAGGCGGACATGAAGTATGTCAAGGAAAATGTCAGGCAAATCTTTCAGAAGCTAGAGATCGAGCCTATTGGATCTCCCATTATCTCTGATGATTCGGCTTTAGATTTCTCTGAGCTACCACCTCTCTCCCCCTCCGAGCTCGCCTATTTTGGTGTTGGGGGCAATTCGAGTGGATCTACTCCTCCTCCTCCTCCGCAACCTGAAGATGAAGACGATGAGAGGACCGACAGCGAGGAGTGAGTCGACGGCAACCTCTAGATCCCTCCTCTCCTTCTTTTTGGTGCCTTGATGCGAAAGGGGGAGAGATTGATGGGGAGTCACTAGGACTAGCTGTAGTTTGAGAGACAAGAGTTTCATTTGCATCTTTTGGTTTATGTCATGCTTTTGGGTTGTAAAACTAATCTCTATTATGCTTTTGGGTTGTAAAACTACTACTATGCTCTTATTATGGTTCTAAGTCATATTTTATGAAGTTTGTGATGATTCTGTGGTGCAATCTATGTTTATGCTTTGAGATTGACATATATGCTTGCTGCTGTTATGATTATGCTTTTACCTTATCATCATCATGATTTTTACTCACACACACGTAGTTTTTCACCCCACCATAAAGAGTGCACATATGTCTTATGTTTTCATTGCTTATTTTGTTCCAAAATCATATGTGCACACTTTATGAAAATCTGGATTTTTAATCATATTTGTGAAATCTCAATTGGTTGTCATAAATCACCAAAAAGGGGGAGATTGAAAGTGCATCTAGGCATCCCTTGTAGATTTTGGTTGATTTATAACAAACAAATGAGATCCTAACCAAATTGTTGAGATAAGCGCAGGTTTCAATAAAATTATGAAGAAAACGCAAAAAGAAACGAAAGTGAAGAATCAAGTTGAAAATAGATCAAGAAGATGAATAGAATACTTTTTGTGTATGGAGTGTGTTGGAGAAACACACCCCAAGAGCTCAAGCAAAAGAAATCACTCTCACTGCACAAGTTTACACAGGTCCGGACTAATCCGATGTTCACCGGACTAGTCTGATAACCTCTCTGTCCAGGATCGAACAAGTCCTCCCAGTGCGGACTTGTCCACACCGGAGTAGTCCGATAAAGTCCGGACTAGTCTAATAAACCTTCTAATCAATATCGGACAAGTCTAATATTCCAGAGACTAGTCTGAAATCCCCACTGACCTTCTTCGAACAAGTCTGATATTGTCCCGACTAGTCCGATAACCTCTCTGACTAAAATCGGACAAGTCCTCAAAGTGCAGACTTGTCCTCAATTCACTAAGGAATTCACCACAACCGTACTAGTCCGATATGTGTCGGACTAGTCCGAACATCTCCAGAGACAAAAATGGACTAGTCCGACATTTGCCGGACAAGTCCGATAATTCAGGACACTTAGGGTTTCCCACACGCCGCACACCGGACTAGTCCGGAGTCCACCACGGACTAGTCCGGACATCGCGAACCCTAACGGTAACCTTTGGAAACCCTAGTATAAGTAGAGGTGTACGGCCCCTAATCAACATCTCTCAACCCCCTACGCCATCACACCTTCCAAGAGCCTAGAAAACACGTCTCTCTACACAATCCAACGCAAGAAAGATCAAATCCTTGAGGATTAACCATAGATCAAAGGAGAGACACGTTCTTCACGACTTGAGCTCTTGGGTTTGATTCTCTCACACACTCTCGCTGTTTCATTGCATACTTTTCGAGTGTGTTTGGTGGTGTTTCGATTTGTAAATCTTGGGGAGCCCTCAACTTGTGAGAAGGCCCCTTGAACACGGTTATTTACCCCTTTGTGATTAGTGGAAGAGAATCAGCCTTCGTGACGATTCGACGAGGTAGGGTTAGTGAAGACCCGATCCTTTCGTGGGCTCCTCAACATGGATGTAGATTTCCTCTATGGAATTGAACCACGGGATAAAATTTTTTGTGTCTATTGCTTTTGTTCTTTCAATTCATCGTAATCTAGGGTTTGCTCAATATTGTTCAACTTGCGTTAAAACTTTGAAACTAAAGTGAACTTGTTCTACATCTAGTTTCATTGAATCAATACACTCTATTTGTAACTCAATTTCCGCTGCATAGAGTACTTTGATCGAAATCACTGATCAAACTTGATCAATTTAGTCTGCATATACCGGACTAGTCTGCACCGTACCGGACTAGTCTGATTTCTCTGTATTTGATCAGGTTGCTAAGTGTTTCAGTTTCCGACTAAAAATTCAAAAAGCCTATTCACCCCCCCCCCTCTAGGCTAAATTTAAAGGCTAAGTTGAGTATGGCCACCGCTTGAGCATTGTGGTGAATGAGTTGTTCTTGTTCTGAAGTCAACTCTTCATCATCCACGGGGATATCTACACTTGTGCAAACAACATGCCAAAGTGTAGGATTGAGAGAAATAAGATGCAACTTCATGTTGTGCTTCCACATGGTGTAGTTAGTCTCATCAATGTGTGGAGCTTTGCCCATAGGAATAGAGAGATAGTTTTAATGAGAATTGAGGCGCTCATAATTAAAAGGATATCGCGTGTAATCCTCCTTGGGCTTCTTGAGCTTCTTCTCCTTCTCAAGTCTTCTCTTTCTCCTGGCCTCATCTCTTGCTTTTTGAAAACGATCCGCATGACGCTTCACTTCTTCATCTTCATCTTCGGTTTCACCATCGAAGGGTGGAGGCTTTGTCTTGTCCTTGGAGGTGTTGCCAGTCTTGTCATGCAAGGGATTGGATCCTTGTCCTCCGGTGTGGCTGTTCTCGCCGGTGCCGGTGGTGTCGATGATCGGCATCTCCTTCTCACCATTTTTCCCCATCTCCTCTCCAAGCGGTTAAGCTTTTGGGAGAGTTAGGCTCTGATAACAATTGAAAGTTGCCTAGAAGGGGGTGAATAGGCGGAAAAACTGAAATTAACTCAATAAAAGCTAATCAAATTACAGAGTAAGGAATAGTCCAGCCTGGGGGCAGACTAGTCCGGTCAGGATAACAGATTTGATCAAAGGTGAGATTTTTAAGCAATCTAAAGTACTTAATCGATGAAATGTAAAGTATACGAGCCTAGCAATCTAGTAGATGGTATGCACGAACTAATAACAACTAGATAGAGGCGGATCACGAGATTGAAGCGAAGAACGCGTGGAACCCTAACTTGATCTAGCAAAGAACGAGAAACCAAATCAAAGACACAAGATGCATGATTTATCCCGTGGTTCAACCCCACAAAGGAGCCTGCATCCATGTTGAGGATGCCCACGAAAGGCAGGATTCCACTCAACCCTTTCCTCACTTAGCCACCACGAAGGTCGACTTTTCTTCCACTAAATCACAAGGGTAATCATCAAATCCATGAGGCAACTCACAACCTGAGACTCCCACAAGTTTACAACTTGAAAAGATCGAAGATCAACACCCACACGAACTCAAATCAATCAGTCAAACTGAGAGAATAACCCCAAGAGCTCAAGATTGAACAAACCCTTCTCTTTCCTCTTCCAATCCTCACAAATCTAGAATCGCGCTTAGGACTCCAATAATGGTTGAGAGAGGCCTGGAATGGCTCTAGGAAGGCTATGATGGCGCTAGGGTTCGAGAGATGGCCTTTGGAGTCTGGGGGATCCCTTTTTATAGGGGTCCCGACAATTAGCCGTTGCCACCAGGAAAAGTGTGGACTAGTCCGGCCTTTCACCTCGGATTAGTCTGGCCTGTGGGAACCAGTGATGTCATCCTTGACCAACCAGAAAGCCCTCTGTCACCTTTTGAATTCAAACGGTCACCAAATCACGGACTAGTCCGTCCAACAACGGACTAGTCCGATCTCACACGGAACAGTTTGTTCCGGTAGAATTGACAAGTCTGGAGCACCGGACTAGTCCGGCCCTAGAGGGCGTACCAGTCCGACCGTCTAGGACTTACTCCCAGCAGCCATCTCCAAGTCTATAGCGGACTAGTCTGTCAAGGGGTGGACTAGTCCAAACTCAGTCAGGAGCTACTTTTCCAGACTGAAATGGACTACTCTGACCAAGCGGACTAGTCCGGCCCCCAGGGCGGACTAGTCCGGTCCTTCTGGACTTAGTCCCAGAAGGACACAGACACACTCACCACGGATTAGTCCGTCCCCTAACGGACAAGTCTAAACTTACACAAAATGCTTTGGTCCACCTAACATCGAACCAATCCGATGCGGCGGGACTAGTCCAGCCATCCAGCCCGGACAAGTCCGACCCTATCCTTGGGGCTACTTCAACTCATCTCTCAATCTAGTCTATCTTGGACTATGAGCTCTTAGAATATTATAACACTTTGACTCATTCAACACACTCAAGCTAAGTTACTAAACTCGACACAAAGAATTTTAAAGCTCAAGTTCCATTATTTGAGTTCTTCACATTTTCTTCTCTTTTTCCTTTTTGAGTGCATACAATGTTGTCCATCTTTCAATCACATGTGCTTACACTTGCAAAGCTCATTAGTCCCTTAAGTGTTGTTATTAATCATCAAAACCCACGAGGATTAGCCTAGATGCACTTTCAGGAAACATATTTTTCTCATTATTTATGTGGATGACATTCTACTTACCAATAGTGATGTCAACCTACTTTTAGAGACTAAGAAGTATCCTCCAACTTCGATATGAAGGATCTAGGTGAAGCTTCCTACATGTTAGGAATCGAGATTCACCAACATCGTAGTAAGAGGGTATTAGGCCTATCTCAAAAAGCATACTTGGATAGCGTACTCAAGAGGTACAATATATATGCTTGCAAGTCTTCGCCTGTTCCGATAGTCAAGGATGATAATATTGGGGAATTTTAGTGTCTTTGTAAGACCTATGTGTGCTGAATATATTGGCTATAGCGATAAAAGTTTTAAATACTACCAAAACACCTTTATCATCAAGGTCTGATTCTAGGTTCGAGCTCCAGCAAGGTCCGACGATAGGTCCAACTTGTTTTGGGTAGCTCCGGCAAGGTCCGACTTGCTTTGGCTAGGTATGACTTCTTTGTCTAGGTCCGACTAGCTTTGGTTACCTCCGGCTCTAGGTCTGACTAGCTTTGGTAAGCTCCGGCGCTAGGTCCGACTAGCTTTGGTTAGCTCCGATGCTAGGTCCTGCTAGTTTTGGTAAGTTCCGGCGCTAGATCCTATTAGTTTTGGTAAGCTTCAGTTCAAGGTCCAGTTAGCTTTGGCAAGGTTTGGAGCTTGATCGCAGTGGTTCTGCTTTTAATTTGCAATGTTTTGAACTTGCTTTTTGGATTATGGAAAGTTTGCTTAGTTTTCTTTTACTAAGTTTTTTGTGTGTTTTGGTGGTTATGGTTGATATCTTTTTGCTAAGGTTTGCAACATACTTATGTGAGGTTCTCACGTAACGTGTTGTGGTTATCGAAACTAACGATAGTCAAGACGAGGACTTGTGCTCGGAAGTATTAGTTGTTTATTCATGTGCAGGTGTTGCTTGAGTTCAAGACATGGCTGGTGACGGGATCCATTGAACTAGTCTTAGGGAGAAGATGAGGTTCAACAACCAAGTTCGGGAGGAATTGTGGTTGAGTTGATCGGGAGGTTGCGCAGCATGTTTGAATCAAGAACAATGCATATGAAGGTATCATGGACGTTGTTGAAAGATGTTTGCACGTTTGTAAGGAGTGCATGGATGTGGATACATGTTTCTGAGGCGTGATGAAGAGATGTGGACGTAAAGAATTTGTCAGAAAGGTCCAACTGACTAGGTTATGAACTCAGGCTGCGGCTGAGTCGTGTTTGACTCAAATATGGAAAGTTTTGAGTTGGTTATGATAGGATTTCGTGTGGATCACGAATTTGAGTTGTTTTAGGAATGTGGGATACGTTCATAAGGTGTTTGGAAGTCTTAAGATTGCTTCTATCTGCGTATAGAAGAGTCTTGAGCAGTTATGGAAAGTTTCAATTCGTGAATTGAGTAGGGTTAGATTCCTAGTTAGGTTTGGGTTGGCCTAAGGGCTGGTTATATAAGCAAGGGAGGCCAAAGCTCGTAGGGCATGACTTTTAGGCTGTTCTTCTTGTATTCTATTAAATAAAATTCGTAGTTGAAAGGAACTTTTGTGCCTTGTTCGTCCGACTTGGTTTCATCAAGTCTTTCTCGTCAAGTTTCTGCATAGCACTATCTTACTTTGGTGGTTTTATCATAACTCGAGTTTACAGATCCGATTGGCGTGATTCTTTTTTGGTTCTTTTCACAAATTGATTTTCTATCATCTGTGAAAATTTCACGGTCATTGGATTTGTGGTTTCTGATCTACACGAGTTTCTTTGCCATGTTCCAAAACTATTTTTCTTGGATAGGACAGATTGACCTTTGTTTGATCTTTCAATCATAACTTGAGTTTCTCTCGACAAATCTTCGTGATTCTTGTTGTGACATCTTCGTGACTTGATTCTCTACAAGCTATACTAGTTTTGTCACAGTTGAACACATTTAGATTAGTCTCACATATGGTTTCTTTAACAGATCGTTTTTCTGTCGAGGGATGTTTCGTTGCTTCCGCTGAAAAGTTTTAATTTACCATTCACCCCCCTCTAGTATCTTTACACGTGCTGTTCGATCCTACAATTAGTATCAGAGCCACGGTGCTCTAATATCTGTGATTTGCACGTGTTTTTAGTGGTATTGATTTTCAGGTTTGGAAAGCACGTATGGAAACTTTTATCTAGGCACAAGACTTCGCAATATAGGAAAAGGTGTACAAGCCTTACGACGTGCCGCCAAATGATCAAGTCACGGCTACAAACTTAAGAGATGCCGACAACAACAACAAAGCCTGCAAATTGATAATCCAAGGACTAACTCAGAGCGACTTCGACCGTGTTGCACACCTCCGATCGACGTACGATGTGTGGAGAGCACTTTGTGACTACCACGAAGGATCCAACACGATCAAGGAAGTAAAGCAGGATATGTTCAAGAAAGAATACATGCATTTCGAGATGCAACCCGGTGAGTCCATTCATGACCTTTTTTCTCGCTTTAATAAAATTCTCAGCAACTTGCGTAGTGTCAATGTTAATTTTTCAGATACTGAAAATGCTAGGCAATTGTTAAGTGCATTAGACATTTCAATTTGGGAGATGAAAGTCATATCTATTCGTGAATCTACTATCATGAGTACACTTACATTAGATGTGCTATATTCTAAATTGAAAACTCATAAAATTGACATAATCTCACATAAGAATCCCAACAAGTCTCTTGCATTTGAAGTTATTTCGTGGAAAAGCTCCAAACAAAGTATCATGACATCGTCCATAATGTATGCTGAGTTTGTTGCTTGTTATGAGGCAAATGGGCATGCATTATGTCTTAAGAAGTTTATACCCGATCTTAGAGTGGTCGACAACATTCATAAACCACTTAAGTTGTACTGTGACAATAAGGCCGTATTACAATATTCTCGCAACAACAAGTCGAGTGGTGCTGCCAAACACATCGATTTAAGTTATATGTTGTGAAAGATCGAATCCAGATCACATAATTAGTCTTGAGCATATAAGTATCAAGCACATGCTTGCACATCCGTTAACAAAGAGCCTTCCACCCAATGGGATCGGAGAACACATAACTGGCATGGGTTTAAGTGAGAGCATGTGAACTATCTTGGATACTAAGGGGCCTTTTATGACTGTTTTAATGCGTCGTGCCTTTTATTTTGATCGTAAGGAGACAGACACTAAGTTTAGCAATTAAGAAGGTAAGTTGGTAAGTCTTATGTCCCATAATCAAGGAGGAGAATGTCATATTGTGGTCACCGTGGTACCCGATTGGGCAACAACCGCCGGGTCCAGGACTCTCGCTCCCTCACGCGTCCTGATCGAGGGCACAAACGAATTCTGTTTCGGTTGAGTTCTCATCTCGCCCGCGCTATATTAACCCACGGGAGGCAGCCGGGACATGCAACACGTGTTGCACCCACGCCCGACGCCTCCCACAGTTCTGTAAAATCCGATCGTGAGAAGTGCGGCAGCGAGGAGAAAAGCCTCGACCACCGACGGCGGTCTACGGCCCTATGCGACCCTAATCCCATCCCAATCATCTTTAGTTGATGTTGATTAGGATCCTAGTTCACTGTCAGATGTGATTGTTTAATCTATGTCTAAATACCTTGATTAGCAGTCCCTAAGATTGATCATTGAGTTAATCCTAAGTCTAACATTTATATCATTTTTATCCAATAATTTATATTGCAAACTCAAATACGGTTACTAAAGTAATCATAATCGAATTGAACGGTTACCACTTTTCTCGATCAAGTACAGTTATTATTTCTTCATAATCGAAGTTTTCATTAACAAAATTAACTGAACCGCTATTATTTCTTCATAATCGAAGTTTTCATTAATCAAATTAACTAAACTGAATTAACCGGATGCTCATCTTACATATCATTTATAAACCCAAAGCTTTACTCAGAGCTAAAGAAAAACAGTATAGCTACAACACCCCAACCCGAGCTATAACACCCCAACCCGTTAGAATCATGTGTAGTAGGGGTGTTAACGCCTAAAAATAAAGTAGAGTTTTGAGATTAGTCTGATATTAGTTGTTTAAGTGTGTGAGGGTTAACATATACTCTCTCGCCCCTTCAAAATGAGCTAAGAACTTTTTGGGGAAAGGAGTAACCACTACTACAAAAAATATTTTTACAGGCTCTTCTATATTTTTTTTACAGACGGTCCATTAAAAGTGCCGCCTGTGATGTCCAATGAGTTAATAACAGTCTGTGATAATAGATTTTCACAGGCGGTTTGTAACAAATAACCGCCTGTAAAAATATAATGATTTTCACAGGCGGTCCGTAGCAAAAACCGCGTGTGATAATAGTCATTATCACAGACGGTCCGTAACAAACAACCGCCTGTGAAAATATAATGATTTTCACAGGCGTTCTGTAACATAAAAACCGCCTGTGATAATGATGGCTCCTCATTGGTCCGCTGCTTCATCCCACGGATCACTCTTGGACTTCGTATCTCCGCAGTCCGCTGCTTATCGATCCAACGACTCAGTTTAGAAGCAGCACGATAGATGTGTCTATAACAACAGCAGCCACGGTTCAGTCCGTGATCCTCCGTCAGCCTCCCAAGGTACGGCTTCCGGCGGCATCTCCCAAGGCGCAGCTGCCGGCGGCCTCTCTCAAAGCGCGACTAAGGCGCGACTTCGGTTGCTCCAGACCTCGGCGGCTCCGGCGCGGCCTCCTGACGAGTGCGAGCCATGCCGACGCGAGCACGGGCGCGGATCTGGCACAGTCTACCTCGGGCTCCCGACGGCGCGGCTGCCGGCGGCCTCTCTCAAGGCGCGACTAAGGCGCGACTTCGGTTGCTCCGGACCTCGGCGGCTCCGGCGCGGCCTCCCGACGAGCGCGAGCCCCGCCGACGCGAGCACGGACGCAGATCTGGCACAGTCTACCTCGAGCTCCCGACGGCGCGGCTCCGGCGCGCCTCCCGGCGAGCGCGTGCCCTGCCGGCGTGAGCGCGGGCACAAATCCTGCGCGGTCTACCTCGGGCACCCGGTGGCGCGGTCTACCTCGGGCTCTCGACAGCGCAGCTCCTCCGGCTCCAAGCGGCACGGCCTCGTCGGGCTTCAGGCGGCACGGCTCCTCCGGCTCTCGGCGGTGCGACCTCCTTCGACACTTGGCGGCGCTCTTCCGGCTCCAGGCAACGCGGCGACCTTCAGGCGGCGCGGCCTCTTTTGACTCCCGGCGGCGCATGTGAAATTTTTTTTGTTTCAGTAGCCATTTTCACAGGCGGTTTTTAATTAAAAACCGCATGTAAAAATGTATTTTCACAGGCGGTTTTTTATTACCGACCGCCTATGAAAATGCATTTTCACAGGCGGTTTTTTATTAAAAACCGCCTGTGAAAATCTAGTTTCACAGGCGGATTATGCCACCGCCTGTGTTAATCGATCATTTTCACAGGCTCTTCGTTACAGACGGTTTTTAAAACCGTATGCGATAATATGTTTAGAACCGTCTGCGATGAAGCATTTTGTAGTAGTGAACCTTTAAGGTAGATGATATATGATACTCTTTACTTTTCAAAAAGATTGTCACCTATAGTTAAAGCTAAGCTAAACTAAAAGACAATTTTTGAGAAAGGAGAAAGTATGTGTCAATACGCGTGTTGGACTAATTGCGGGCGGATTCTGGATGCAGGGGCGGCACACATGTCGTGCCCGTTGAGGTAACATGTCCTGACAGTAACAACCAATTTGGTTTCGGCCCATGAGACTCATGACTAACAGTTCCGGGTTAACAATTTTATGCGTAACGAGAACAAAACCGTAGGAGGAATGTTATATGTGAATATATTTAGTACAATACCGATCATAAAGCATATCAACTAGATGCGTCCAGGCGATAACAGATTAACTAGTAAAACCTTTATCTAGTTAACCTAAAACACGTTTGCTAATTACTACCTCCAAGTACTAATTAGTCCTCAGTCCCCTTTGGAACAAGTGACACGTCGCGCCTCAAGAGCTCCCACAGGCGTCAACCGTGCTCCCAAGCTTCTTCGGCCTCCCGCCGCACCACCGCGGAGCCGCACCACCGCCGAACGCCCCGTTGCCACCACCTCCGACAACGTTGCCGCCTCTCAGGTTGACACGCTCAGCGGGTTCTTCATCCCGAGGCCTCTTGTCACCTGGCGCCGGCGTCGCTAGCTGCTTCTTCCCGCGGACCGCCTGAACGACTCGGAGCAGCAGCATTACGCCCTCCACGTTGAGGCTCCACCACCCCAGGCCGCCGCCGCCGGCGGGTCTGCAGCGTGCGTCAGGGCGCGGCGCGGCCCTGTTCGTCCTGATGGCGTCTAGGAGGTCGGACACCACCAACATGCTCGGCAGAGCCGCGGCCGAGGCGGCGCGCGCGCTGGCGGTGCCGGCACTGGCGCCGCTGCCGCCACTGAGGGCGATGGTCAGGTGCCGCGAGGGCTGGAGCACCCCTGCGAGAAGGGAACGGCTGAGAAGTTTGACGACTGCCGACGTGAAGACGGCGCGCTCCATCTTCCTGGCGAGGTCGGACGGCGCGTCGGCGGCACTGTCCTGTCTTACGGGCGAGGTGGCCCTCTTCAGGCGCTGTATCCTGGCGTGGGCACGAACCCAAGGGTCCGTGTGTTGGTTCAGATCGCCGGTTTCGTCTGCACCTGAACAAACGGTATCCAGAGCACATCTTAGTTCAGTTGCACACCTAAATATATTCCACTGCTGCCATAATACAGAATCATTCATCAGAAAACTTTGGTACGTACCATCTTCCGTGGTCAGGTCGTGGTACGCCGAGAACCGGAAGAAGATCTCCGCCATGGTGGCGCACTTGCCCTCGGCGCCGCCGGCCGCGTCGATCGGCACGACGACGGCGTAGAAGAAGCCGGGCAGTTCGAAGACGAAGGTGCGGGCGTCGAGCCGCGCCACGAGCGCGTCGCGCGCCACCATCCACTGGTGGTCCCCGAGGGCGCAGGAGGCCATGGACACCGGGTGGCCCTCGACGCGGAGCATGTGCACCGACAGGCCGCCGGTCCGGAACCGCTGCGCGTCCTGGAACCGGTCACCGCACAGCACGAACAAGCTCACGGGCGGGCCCGCGACGCCGTCGATGGCAAGCAGCTCCGTGTCCATGCCCGTGCGGTACTCCCTCATCCGCCCCACCCGCAGAGCCGGCCGGCCGGCGCCGACGTCGTCTCCTCCTCCTCCTCCTCCTCCTCCTCCTCTATCCCGGGAGGCCATCCGGTTGGCAATGCTGCTCCAAGGAAACACAGAGAACGTGAGCAAGGCGCGTTAGAATACACGTACGCCGCCGTTATTTAACGAGCACCCTGCTGGTGCTCGAGATGGTATATGCATGATGAAGAAGAAACATGCACGCACGACCGATTATTTCCCGACGACGCATGCATGCATGAATTGAACTGCCCTACAATTTCGTGTAGCACCTGACGAGTATCTGTTCTCTAGATATTTTGCATGGCTAGTACAGTAACTAATATAACGACTCTGGTAGCTGCACGTTGATATATGTCTACATGTATGCTACTGTTACGTGCAACGGCGAAAAATGGTGGTGCACTGCTTAGTGGTTACCCACGATTGGAAAGTGTCTTCTTCGAGACAACACGCAGCACGTCCTCGTTGCAAGAGCTAGCGGGAGGCACAGAGAGAGAAAGACCAGCAGGGGAGAAACAAGGAAGGAAATGGAGATCGATGTGAGAGTACGAGGAAGAAGCCATGGTCTAGGCCACTCTTAAATAAGACTGACCCCTGCAGATGTCACGCTCTGCTTCAGAGTGACGTAGGTAGAGAGAGAGAGAGCTGCGATGCATGCGAGATGCGAAGGCCGAGGACGGGAGACGCCGGCGCCTGAAAGAGCCGAGTACGTGGGAGCCGGTGCCTGAGGAGCTGAGTACGTGGGAGCCGGGGCCATGCACACGCGCGCATGCACACGCCACGCACGCCGCGGGGGACAGTTCGCGCGCGCCACATCGTCCGCGGGCCCGGGCCTGCGCGCAACACGTGGCCCCCGCCGCGCGACGTGGCCCCTGCATGCCACCCGACCGCTTCGGCTTCAACCGTGCTCCAGTTTCGCGTCGCAGTGCACTGTGCACCGCCGCGGCTCAGCTCGCGACGACTTGCCGACTTGCAGTCGTGGCGTGCCAGCGACGTGGGAAAGTAAAACGCTGCATGAAGCAAAAACGAGTCACCAATGGACACGCTCAGTTTACTATCATGTTGTATGCGCACAGAAACTAAGGCAGCATTACTAATCTCCAGCTGATCGACGATGCTTAAGCTAGCGAGAACAACGGCAGAAAAATGAGCAGACTACCATATTGGCCTTGGCCGCGGGAAATATGTGGTTATTCTTACGTACGTAACACGCATAGATGCATGCGTGTGAGCGAATCCTTTCCAAATCCCTTCGTCAGGATGAGCAGCCGGCAATAACCAACTACCGGTCGTCGCTCAAAATAATACTATCTCCTGATTTATATTAATTATCGTTTCATACAATTAAATGAATTAAAAATAAATTGATGATTTGTATTCGAACGTCAATTATTTTGAAACACGTGGAGTATTAGTTCTTTTAAAAAATTCAATAACAATATAAGTATATGACAACAACATTCTCGATTGCACCAAGAGCCATGGATCATTTCTCTGCTCCTTTTGACGCGCATATTCAGAGAGGCAGCAACCAGCAGATTTGAAACAAAATTGAATCCTTGTTACCATTGGAAATCATTGAATTATGCTGAAGATTAGATGAACCCATCGAGTCAGCTACGACGTATACTCGTGCTCTTTGAAAGTTGCATGCAAGTGCAAGCCGCGAAAGCGACCGCCGGCGGCGGAAAAGACGCTTGGCTGCCCGGGGCACCTTCCACCAGCAGGTATATTCCCAGCTCCTCTAGTCCACAGAAATTAGAAACGGCGGAGCCATCCATGAAGAGGTCCAGATTGATCGCGCGCGCCGAACGTAGATTCCATCCGCGTTCTATGCTCCAGGTCAGGATCCCCGCCGGACTCCCACCTCGACGCACACCGCCGAGCTCGCGCCAAACCAAGTGCCCATCACGACACGCGGTGGCAGCGCGCGGACGCGTGTCGACGTGGTGGCGCCCACTCGCCTGTCGTGCGGCTGGCTTTCCGGGCGGGCGGGGGGCCGGTCTTCACCTCGGAACTTCACGAAACGGCTGCGCGGTTTCGGCTCATGAATGATGTGATATGAGGGGCCACGGCCACGGCCACCGTTGCGTTGCCGCCGCGCGCCGGCGTCCATGTATGGGCGACGGGACCACCGGGCGGGCAGGGCGGGCAACTGTCAACAGCTAGCTACGTCAACGATATTCCTTTCCGGGTCCCTGCCGTGCAGTGACGACGGTCGTTCCGGTTTTCCAATCGGATCGCCGCTGTGTACAACACCGGTCCTACATTTTTGGTATGGTTTCTACTTACTAACATGCATATGGCATGACAACCTATCTAACCACCGATCAAGGATCGGCTATGTGTATGGTTCTGCTCGCAAAATTTTTCAGCTTCCACAGAGACAAGACGTAAACTAAGAGCATCTCCAACCCGTTTGCTATTTTTAATTTGCTATTCTTTCAAATAGCAAATATGCTATCCATATTCAGCATCTCATTCTATGAGCATCTCCAACCCGATGTGCTATATTAAAAAATTCATATTCTATTAATATATAATAATTATTTTAAAATTCAAATAACATTGTTGCAACGGCTATATTGTGACGTTTGTATTTCTAACGGCTATTTTTTAATGGTTATATTTCTAACGACTATTTTTCAATAGTTGTATTTCCAACGGTTAATTTTCAACAACTATTTTGCAACAGAAACGACAATAATGTAGTAGAAATTGGAGATAGCAAACCAGATAGCATTTGCTACTAGTAGCACACTAAGAGCTCCATATAGCAAATGGCTAAAAGTAGCAATCCTAATAACATACCAGTTGGAGATGATTTTTGCTCTAAATTTACTAAATAATAGGATAGCACACCATATAGCTAATGGGTTGGAGATGCTCTAAGGTAGAACGCCCATCATACGAGGTCCAGCCCAATTAGAATGTCACGTCATGTGTTGGACTCGAAGCCCTACCATGTATGCCAAAAGTCGAGCAATTTTAGCCCAACACACTAAAAAATGACCACACGTTTTATCGCCAACAAAGTTAAGCAATTGGGCTACAGACTCGATTGCATCTGATCTATTTACAACTGACATGGTTATTTGAATGTTCTTGCGTAATTATCCCGCTTTCAGGCTACGGAATATCTCGAATAGCAATGCATATAATTATCGAGTTCCTGTGTCCTCGTGCATTCCACTAAGGCACTGTTTGGCACAGATTATCACTACTACAATCCTTATCGCAGACGGCTCCAAACCTATTATCACACGCGGTTTTTAAAACCGCCTGAAACGAAGAGTCTGTGATAATATGCAAATTCACAGGCGGAGAAGTGACACCGTCTGTGAGGACACATTATCACAGACGGTTTTTTACTTAGGCTAGCCGTCTGTGAAGATAAGTTATCACAGACGGGTTGTGCAGTATATATAACCGTCTGTAATAATTGTGTTATCACAGGCGTGTTGTGCAACATATATAATCGTCTGTGATAATTATGTTATCACATGCGGATCTTGACCTACATCAAGCCTCCTGTGAAGACAGTGTATCGCAGCCGGTTTCTACCATAACAGTAACCGTCTGTGATAATTAGATTATCACTGATGGTTCTTTACCTATATCTAGCCGCATATGATAATTGTTTTTCACAGGTAGATCTAGCCGTTGGTAAATAACATTCTGTGATAAGGTATAACCTATGCAGTACTAGCTGTTGTTATTTCTAATTTCTAGGTCAATTCAATATAATCACAGAACAGAAGTCAACAATATCATCACAGAAGTCAACAATATCATGACAGAAGTCATCTCACAGAAGTCAATTTCACTAAAACAATATATATATATATATATATATATATATATATATACAAGTTACAGATACAATTTATCTCATAGTTTACAAGTTTTCAATAAAAACTGTTTCTATTGACAAAGTCGCAAAGTTGTGACACATCAGCTATTACACCATTCTTATCAACGAACTCTCCTCTTTTGTGCAAAATTTCGCGACGAATGAATTGACAGAGTTCAGCAGCAATCTTGTCGGCTCCTCCACCAGGAATACTTCTACAAATCGGCCATTCTTCGTTCACATTCTTCGTGTACTGCAATGAAACATATAACAAGGTTTAGAATGTGTTGGTTTGAACAATATCAAAGTATAGATCAAAGTGGGAGTATACAGGAATTTATTTGATATTTTTAGAGCAGTTGTACTATGAGCAATTGAATTTTGAAGTTGGAATCAAAATATGAAAATAATTTTTCTGGTAATATTGAACAACAGAGGATATAAGTATTAAACTATGCTAGTTACAAAGAAAATGAAACTCAAAAGTAAGAAAATAAGATATCGACAGTAAGAATAACTTGCATCCTCACGATTCACTCTATATTCGCTGGCAATCCGAAGATGCTCGCATACATAATACCCGCATAAGACACTCCTAGCAGGCTGCTTCGGACAAGCATAATACGTTTTAATGTCCAATGCATTCGTATTAGAAGGTCTCTCACCGCCAAGTTGTTCCGCGTAAAACCGCCAAGTGCTGTAATACAAGAAATGTTATATAAAACTTGTCAACACATTCTAAATGTATGTAAATTAAAATATTAAATAAACGTACAATTTCAAAATGGAAAGGAAATCTTTGTAATGATCTGGTGAGTAATCGATCGAGTCCAAGATTGTTGTCATTCCCTGTGTTGGCTTGATGAAGATCATTATGTAGTGATCACTGCAAACATACAAACATACGTGTTAACAATTACCAATAATTGTTGTTTCAATGTCATGTGTCAAACTTACTCGAAGTGGTACGGAGCCTTTACGTGATCCTTGCCGTCTCTGACAAAGTTAAACATCGCATGTCCTATGTAAGCTGCAACTACTATCCTTCTATCCTTCTTAAGTTTTTCGATTGCTTTTTCAAATTCTTTTTTTTTCATGTGCTTGAACTTTGCTGAGTCTCGATCCGCCTTGACGTTGAATAGCGTCTTTACAATCCGTGTAGGGTCAAGGATACCTGTCTTGTGTTTCATCTTTTTATTATCCATGTATTGCATCTTATTGAAGAAGTCTAGAATTGTTATAATCTCATAAAATGTGTATGTGTGTAGTAATAAAATCAAATACAAAATATTAGAGGCACTTACAAGCACCAGACGAGTAGCAGGTTGATTTCGAACATGCCCCGATGGAAAAGGGGATGCAACTCTTCAAATAAAACGACTCGTCTATATGCTCCAGTGCTCCAGAATGCATCTTTTGGAATACGAAATGTGACGCAAGAAAGATCATATTTTGTGCTGGCAAGGATGTAACACTCATGCATTCTTTTGAGCGGGGCAGGTTATTTGCTAAGTTGTACGGATGTCATGAACGACTTCCCATTCTTAAATTTAGGAGGAACATCCTCAAGCTTGTATACTGGAACTCCTGGTTTAACTAAAGTAGTCCGCCGATTATACATGACACCATCTTCTTCTCACTCCTCGATATCTTCTAATGCTGGCTCATGAGAAGAACGAGATACTTCGATTTTCTAATATTTTCCTTTATAGTTTCCAAATACTTTGACACTTCTGATGAAGGTTTCTTAATTTCGTATGAGCTAACTTTGATAGGCGCTGATGATCGAGGAGTAGTCGTCGAAAGTTGGACACTGGCATGTTGTTGAACCTGTTGTTCAACTGATTGCTCTTTACTCCCACCAGCTGGCTCTAGTACTACTTCAAGCTGTTGCTAAACTGATTGCTCTTTACTAGCAACAACTTGCTTTGGTACTGCTTGAAGTTGTTGTCCAACTTGTTGCTCTTGGATATCTTTACTAGCAAGGTTACTATCATCTTTGTTGAGACATAGGGGGAGTGGATCTTCTTGGACTAGGAGTGGATATTCCTGAACTTTCGCCTTAGAAGATGGGGTTGCAGTATTTCGAGATGCGATGGGGCTACAAATTGGCTCATTGTCCAACACGATATCACGTCGGTGCCAAAGGATTAATTGGTTGGCAGCCTGCCCCAGAGTCGCGATTCCCTCATGTGTGATGTGGTCTATTTTATAATCATTATCAATGATCTGAAGAACTTGCACCATAACATAATACAACGGAAGTGGATTCACGTTGAAGTCACGATCAGGCTTTGCCATAACAGTGGCAACCTGTTTGGTTTTGTTCCGTGATCTGCTGATCGGGACAAGAAGACGACAAGATTTGTCATTAGCAATATCGTCGATAGCGAACTTATGGGTTGACCCTGATCCTGGCACAGAACTAACGCTGCTAGGGTAGGCAGTTGGAGATACTAATTGCTCCTTTGGCACAGGAACCATGTTGTACTCGGTGCCACTAATTGTCTCGATTGTCTAAGTTGTTCCATTATTTCTTGCATATTTTCTTTGACCTTTTGAGCAATCGTTTCATCATGTGTTTTCTTAAACTTCTCACGTCTTCTATATGTGTCTTTATCTTTAGGGAAACCATCTAGCCAAGACATTTGAGAAGACACTGCTCGAACCCGTCCGCTGTGTTCAGGATTTCCTAAGATAGCGGTAAATTGGTCATTCTCCCTCTTTGGCTTGAAGAGACTCTTCTGTTGCTTTTCAATTACTTCTTTCATTTTATCCTCAACTTCATTCATAAAGTCGGGCTTTTCAAGTTTGCCCTCGCTGGTCAAACCTGATCGAGCAAAGACCCACCACTGAGTTCTCTCATCGCAACCTTCTAATGGGTGAGGATTGCCCTTACTGGTAATTTTGTCTAATATCTTATTCCATTTCTGTACTTTGGGGGAATATCCGACACACCCCAAGCGATGATGGTATTTGTTCTTTTTGGCAAGCTCTGACCTAGTTGCACTTAGAGCTTTAGCATTAGGTGTGGTCTTTTGACGAACAAACTCTTGTCACTGAGCTTGTGTGATTTTTCCCATCTTCCTCAGGCTAGGGACCTTATCGGCCTTAACATAAGCATTGATTTCACTCTTGCAGCCACGAAACTTCTTGTCGCAAGAGACCAATGTTGCTTTCTTTATAGCTTCTTCCGTGTCTTTTGGGAACTTGAATTGTTTCTTTATACTTTCCCACAACTCATTATTGGTCTGCTCGGGTAATTTCCTCCAATTATCGGTTGTTATTGGCACGAGCTCCCTAACAAAAAAACCGCATGCATTACGGTACTTGGTAACTGAATCCAGTGGTTCTTGGGGAAGCCCACTTCAACCCGAGTTTCTAATTAGTTCTAAACCGAATTTTAGGTAACAATGAATAGAAAAGTTGTAAAATATATCTTTCCCTTTCAAAAAATGTATCACAATAGACTAGAAGAGCTTTCTACAGATAATTATGGCAAAAATTCAGATGCTTTTTCATACAGTTTCAGAACAGCAACTGATTTAGTTAGAGAAGATTTTCATCACCTTACAATGGTCTATTGGCTTGAAGGTCAATAGAAAACTTATATAATACTTCAAGAGCTTTCCAAAAAATATTAATTTGCCTCCATAGCCCTTTAGATTGAAGATATATGAATTTTTAAAGTTGGACACTGCTACCAGATTTCAGAAGTGAATTTGACAAAATTTACTTTATTTGTGGCTGGTTTGATCCTTGGTTTTCGAACAGATAACATCACAACTTGATACGAAGTTACATTACAAACTTGTTATACAGGTCGCAATGTTTCCGAAAATGTATTACACGAAGCTATTTGACCATTCTGCCAAGAGTTATGGTCAAAATCGAGACTATATACAGAACTGTCCGCTAGGTGTTCAGATTTGATAGAGGTTGGAACTTCGAGATTTTTTCTCGAGTTTCATGGGGATTCTAACCTGGAGTTAAATAGAAAAGATGTAGAGGACTCGCTACAGAAGGCTAACCAAGGATGCCTACTCTTTTCGAATTCTCAAATCCTAACCAAGAAAATCTATGCAAGACATCATTTGACTCGGCTGGCGGCGAGGGCGAGGAGAGAGGTGGCACAGGGATGGAGGAGGGAAGGTCGAAGGGTTTAGGGTTTACCGTGAAGCTCGGCGGCGACGACAATGACTTCGCTCGGCGTACCTGGAAGTGACGAGGGCGAAGCAAATGTATAACGGCGAAGCTCGGCGGCGATGGTGAAGCTCGGCGATGATAGCGGCAAACACTTGGTGGCAAACGAAATTTTGGCAGCCTGAGGCGTCTAAGTGTTTCGCCCGAGTTAGGTTTTTCCAACGCAGCCGAGAGGTATATAGACGTCTATTTTCTCAGGCGGATTTTAAGTACCGACCGCCAGAGAAGATGGTTATCTTAGGCGGATTTTACTTACCAACCGCCTGCGAAGATTCAATTATCTCAACAAGTGTTATGCTTGCTCCAACAAGTGTTATACCCTCATAACATGTCTTGGTTGATGCAATCATAACATTGACATCACTTTTCATGTTGTTGAAGGTTGTCATCATAGCTTCTCGTTGTTTAACCTGGACATTGTCACTCATATGCAGGATCTCTTTATCTTCAGTCCGATTCAGATTTCGTTAGCTTTGACACATCCTTCACTTATAATTGTCATTAACATGTGTAATAAGAAAGCTTCACTTATTTGATAAATATATGCTTGAAAGATTAATGTTAAATTTCTATAAAAGTGTAAAAACAAGATTTTTGATTGAAGTTGTTTGCTTACTCGCTTGTGTGAATCACTAAAATAGTAGGTATTAATTTTAGTCAATATATTTAGGCATTAAAACTGAGAAAGAAGCATCTTCTTAAGTTTTAAAATGGACAAGGGGGAAAGAAATCCTTCAAATGGATGGGAAAATCCTTCCAAGGATCGTCAGGCTTCAAATTGATGCTTTCAACAATCCAAATGATGAGACACGGGTGTTACTTGCATCTACAAGAGCTTGCTGTGTTGGGATTAGCTTGGCAGGAGCTTAGCAGCATCACAGACGGTTCTTAAACAATGACCGCCTATGGAAATCATGTATTTTCTCAGACGTTGGTTAATTAAGAACCGCATGTGATGTTAGCTACATCACAGGCGGTTCTTAATTAATAACCGTCTGAGAAAATACATGATTTCCATGGGCGGTTGTTTCTTAAAATTTGTCTGTGATGTTCGTTCATCACAGGCGGTTATTGTATCATTCGTCATCACAGTCGCATTTTTTTATGGACCGCCTGTGTTTGAAAAATTCAGACGGCTGTGAAAATGCTTTTTGTAGTAGAGTATGCTGCAACTTTTTCATAAAAATAAGTTGAGGTTGTGCTAAACAGAACGTTTTTGTAACAGCTTATTAGTTCAACTGCTTCTCAAAATGAACGAAAAACAAGATATAAGCAGAAGCTGCTTTCCACCAGCTTTTCAAACAAACTATTTTTGTAACAAGTTCCAGCTGTGCAAATAGGACGTAAGACATCGATTTGATCGATGATGTCTTCTCGTTTTATTTATCGTGCTCATGATGAAGAGAACTCATAAGAGTTTTGGGGGTTCAACAACGAGAGCTAATGATATGGGCAAATCATGAGGCCAGTTCGGTGTCAACCACTCTGCATCAGGGTTTGTCAATCACATGTTTCTGATTTCCCTCTTCTTTTTTTCTGTCGGGAAATATTTCTGCTAATTTAATGGGCTATATATGTAATGCAGTCGTTGGAGTCATTACATTAATATCATTGTAGTGCCCTTATCGTGGTCGTGAGTTTCCGAATCTCCATGAAGCGACTAGTGCGTTCTTGATGTTTGCCATTAAGCCTTAACAATTCTGCAGCGGCTACTGGCAACAGAAAGGTTTGACAACTGCTAACCACTAACAAACAAGTAGTTCCATCAGCAAACATGACTGCCTGCTCTTGCCGTCGTATAATATCAGGTCACCAGCGAAGTGTTGTACAGCAGTACCATTATTTATACACCACTATTATAGTACTCCCTGTTGAATCTGATGGTGATTACTTAGTGCCATAATTGATGATTAGGGTTCGGCTTAACTAAGAACAGAGAGCATAATCAACACGTCTAGCACACTAATATGAGTGCATGAATTAAGACTGGGATTTGGGAATGTGCACATACGTTGGAGCATACCTTGATGTATAGATGAGAGAGACATCATTGAATTGTATGTTGATGCAGCAGGGAGCAGCGCTGGTGAAGGTCGTGGTTGATGAAGATGGTGATGGCGTGGGGAGGACCTTTCCAGACTCCTTCCTCTCAGAGATCGGATCTGCTAAGGTGATGACCTCAGTCGTTTTTCTTAGATTGATTTCTTAGGACCGATCATGTTCTTTATATAGATGAGGAAGTGCTTGAGGGGGCCTCCCCAACCGAATCAGTTGGGGTGGGTGTCCCCAACCGAATCAGTTGGGATGGGTGTCCCGATCAACACCCTGGTGGAGACTTGGAGATAGAGTCGGTTACATAAAATAATCGACTCCTAAATCTCGTGGGCAAATCTATTTAAGTTCTAGCACTCCTTCCATCTTAAAATACTTATCACTCTTTAGTTCAAAAATGAACTACAGGGTAACAAGTATTTGGGATGGAGGAGTACATTGTGGAAGTATTCAGGTGGTGATCCTACACTACAGGAATCGAGCAAAGAAGTGTCGGAGAATCTATAATCATCGGGACCGATGATCTTTTAATGGATTAAATTTGTCTGTTTGCTGGAACCGACAGTGATAATTATATAGCCATCGGTGGGGCGATGGAAGCCGACGGCTTTACTTGTGTTCATCGGGGCTAGCTCCATGGCCGACATCCATAAGTTATGTTCGTTGGTTATAGCCAGGAAGCCGATTGTCATAAGTCGAGTCCCGCACACCAAAATAAAATTTCCTCGCCCGTAAACTAAACTCTTCGGTGCAAGCCCCAAGGCCGACAACCATAACATGGGCCCTACGAGACTGACTTAGCGTCATCGGGCCCAGCTCCGCAGCTATCGGTACCAGTACCGGGTACCCCACAATACTGCAACAAGTGCAGGAAAGTTCCACCCGTCAGAGTTGAAGGTCCTTGCTGGTCCCACATGTCACGTTGCACCGGACCCGCTCCCCTCACATGGTTGGCTCTCGGGTTAACACGTGTAAAATAAGCTCAGAACAAAACTCTCAACCAAGGGAAGCTCCGACGACTACACGTGTACAACAGCGCTGGACCTAGCCCCCGTCAGAGAGGAGCTCCGGTACTGACACGTGTACAGCAACCCCGGACCTACTCTCCCGCAAGAGAAAGCTCCGGATATGCCACGTGTGTAGCCTCCAGACCATCGTCACCAATAGAAATACAAGCCGATCATGACCATTACAGACATTCAAGGATGGTTAAGGCGGCAGTTACAAGGTCTGATAATGTGTCATTAATGCCATATTAATGACACACGATCAGTGTACCGTTAATAGTGGTAACGCTGCCATGAAGGTACATTACCACACTATTAACTGTACTTAATAGTCTTTAGACAGTGTATTAGGTCATTAAGCATGCCAGGGCCACATGTCGGGCCACGCCAACTTTGTAACGGTCAGCCCTTAGAACTATAAAAGGGTTGCACTGCACGAACACAGGAGACGAATTCTGATCCAGGCAATTGCGACCTGAACTTAGCGAACTCACTCGCTCAATACAATTACACAAACCCCATGGAGTAGGGTGTTACGCTTAGGCGGCCTGAACCACGTAAATCTCAGAAGTCACCATCTTAACATTGATCTTTGTGTGCCCCAACCACAAAAGAACCTCCGCGGGCTGCTTCTCAGCGGGTCTGGGGGAAGTGTCGTATTCCACACTATGACATTTGACGCGCCAGGTAGGGGCAGCAGGGTAGTCCTGAGATCACAAGATGGTGTATTCAGCTGCTGGATCATCCAACGACAATCATGCTAAACAACCTATTGGAGGCAACCCCTCTAACGTTCAGCAACCAGTAGGTGCCAACGCTCCTGCAGGCGCTGCAGCACCATCTGTTCCGGCAAACAATGCCGGTCAACGAGATGGGACATCTGCATCGATCAGTGCATCGGCAAACAACAACCCCGAGCACACGCTCATTGCTGCGCGAGCTCTTCTGCAACATCCACCACCTCCAGGTGCACCCCAAGGTGTTATGGAGCAGTGTAGGGCCGATGTCGATCATCTGGTCGTAGCTGCGGCTGCCGGCATAAGCAACCAAGGTCCTCCTTCGGGGCGAGCACCTTCACATTGACGGACCATTTCCGACCGGCTTGGTCCCTAAGCATCCCAGCAAAGGAGGTGAGTTGCATCCCAGCAGGTGACTTCGTTGCCCCTGGGGCACGACGCACCCATACCATAACCAGGATTCTGACCTGTCAGAGTCTGGTTCCGGTAATTCTCCCGGTACTACCGTTGGCAGCCCGCAGAGTTTGTAGTTCGGTTGTGGGCGTGCAGAGATTTAGAGAAAGATGGCGACTTGACACGAAGATTTACGTGGTTCGGGCCTCCTGAGCGTAATACCCTACTCCACGGGTGTGTGTTGTTGTATTGAGCGTATGTGTGTAGCGCCTGTGAGTCAGACTAGATTGTCGAAGTCCCTCCTGTGTATCGCTCGGCCAATCCATTTATAGTACACGGACTAGTTGTTACATCATCAGCCTGGCCCGACATGTGGCCCTAGCGGTTACTGATGCCTAATACACAGTTAATGTGTTTAATTCCCCTTAATAGCGTGGTAACGCGCCTTGATGGTGGCGTTACTGGTATTAAGGGTCCTCCGATCGTGTGTCATTAAGATAGCATTAATGACACATAATCGGGTCTTGAAGCTTTAATTGTTCCTTGAAGGTCCGAGCCGTTGGAGGTCCACCAGTCTGCCTGTTGAGCTTGAAGGTCCGACGGTTGGACGCGTGGCAGCTCCGGAACTTATCGTCTTGGACGAGTAGGTCCGGTACTGTTGTACACGTGTCTGTACCGGAGCTTCCCTCTGTCGAGGGTTAAGTCCGGGGGTGCCGCACAGGTATCTATCCCGGATCTTTCCCATGTATGGAATGTAGCATCGGTTTTATGATACACGTGGCAGCACTAGGACTAACCATAGAAGGGAGGCAGGTCCGGTTCCGAGTGACACGTGGGGCCTTCGGAGGTCTTCAACTCTGATAGGTGGTGTTCCTTTGCACTCTTCGCAGTTCCAAGGGGTATCCGGTACGCAGGGTACCGACAGTGGCCCCCTGAGCCCACCTCTGGGAGAGACCTTTTGGATTAAGTCATTCTGCCGGAGGTGGGTCCATCTTTCAATTTTTGCGCTGTGTCTTCAAGGGTTTTTGGATGTGCCGTTGAGGTGGTGGTTCACAGTTAAACCATCGCCGCGTGGCATCCCCAGGATGCGGCAGGTGAGATCTGCACGTGCGGATCTCACGCAATTGAAGGTCATCGGTTCCCAATATGAAATCGTATCGGTTCCGCGCGCACTGTCAGGCCGCCGCCCTCGGGTTTCCCGCCTCTCATGATGACAACTGTTCGCCTGGGGTAAGGACCTCGACTTGATCGTCTGGGTGGCCCCGGGCCCCCTTGTCATTGGCAGGGTGAAATTTTTAAAATGTATCTTTGGCCCTTCTGCGGTTTCCACCCAAGCGTTGCGGGGGCTTACTTAAGAAGGAAAGCACACACCGTTTGGGGATTCTTTACGCCTTCATTTGAACTTGCACTCGAATCCTCCAAACTTTCACTTGCTTTTTCTCTCTCGCCCCGCTGTGCTGCGATGGACTTGGGTCTCCGCAAGAGTCGTCTCACGACTGATGACGATTTGAAGAAGGTCCGAACCTACATGGGGTGGTCCAGCAACTCCTTCAACCACCTCGTCCGCGCCCGCAATCTCCCGTTCATGAAGAAGCGTGCCGGCGACATGGTGTACTTTTCTGCGTACGCCATGGTGGGACTGATCCCACCTTTCTCCACTTTTCTCTTGATGCTGTTAGACTTCTATGGTCTTCAGTTGTACCACCTTGGCCCTCACTCCATTCTTATTGTGTCCACATTTGTCCACTTCTGCGAGATGTGGGTGGGTATTCCCCGCTGCGTCGAGCTTTTCTGCACCTTCTTCACCATCCACACTACTTGAAAGAGTGACGAGTACCTTGGCTTCTACTATTTTGTGAAGCGCAAGAAGTGCCCTCACAAGTACTTGAGGTCGTTTCCTTCTGGCAAGTGGGACGACTGGAAGAAGGATTGGATTATCGTCACGGCAGAGGAGCACGAGAGGCTGGAGCTGCCTGAGGGTCTTCCCAATGTTGACACTGAAGCATGGACTGAGGTCATAGTGCTGTCGGAGGCCTTCAATCCTGCCTTGACCAGGATCCGCCAGTGTTTGGAAGGAGGGGTGACCCCCAGACGGTCTTCTGCAACTTCCTGGTCAACAGATGGGCTCTGCTGAAGAAGAGAGAGAAGCTCGTCTGGGCCCTCAACAGCGTGATGGACGATGACCGGATTGAAACCGGTCTGAAGTCCAATTTGTAAGGCGCTGCTTTGGAGCTTCATCTGAAGAAGCTCCAGCATGGCATTGACGTAGAGGGCGACGACTTAACACCGCCAGCGGCTTTCCTCCTTTTGAATATGGAGGCAGAGTTCAGTAGGGAGCTTCGACGAAAGATGTCGGTGCTTGACGACCTCGGTGAAGTAGAGAGGCGTTCGACCACCAGATTGGTGATCCCCAGAGCTTACGAGGATGGCCCTGCTCCTACTCGGAGACAGAGAGCTGAATTCGTTGGCAAGGGCGAAGATTTGACTGAGCCCTCCAGCCGAAAGAGGAAGTTGAAGCACTCTTACGGGAGGTCCGTCAGACCTGATCCTTCCACAACAGCTCCTTCTCCTCGGCGGGGGAGGTCTTCAACGTCAACACCTACTCCAGCATCGGCATCTCCCGGGGATGCCAGCTCCGGTCGTGTGACTCCAGTACGAGGTCCAGCTAAGGGCTCTAGGGCCGAGCGTCCTTCTCAGTTGATGGGGGCCTCAACCAAGACATCGCTGATGGCGGCAGCAAGCTCTGGAGAGCCTTCCGGATCTACTACGCCAGTGGCAATAGGGTCGGGCTCTGAGCGTCTGGTGAAGAGATTTTGTGCTAGCTGGAGCGGAAGCCTTTCAAGGTAAATTTGATTTTTTACCTTGGTTGATTGTTTTTGTTGTAATCATATTTTGAGTTTCTTCGTCCTTCATCCAAAGGGTACCCAAAAAAATGGGCTGAAACTCCGATTCCCGTGACAGCGGTTGACGCTGTACAGGCAGAGGCTCCGGCTCCAATTCTAGCGCCGCCCCAGGTGGTGGCTGAGGTCGCGACAGCTCCGACACCAGCTGTCGTGGTTCTTGACCTCGACTCATCTGTCGATGCTCCCGTGGTAGCGCCGGACCACGAGAATGAAGATGTACCAGCGGCACCAGCTCCGGAGGTTGAAGCTCCGGTTTTGGATGTTGTGATGATGGAAGCTCCGGCCTCAGAGCCGGAGGTAGCTGCAGTTCCGGCTTTAGGGTCGGATGTTATTGAAGCCCCGGCGGCGGAGTCAGTGGTTCATGAAGTTCCGGCGCCTGAGCCGGTCGTCGTGGAGGTGCTGGTGCCCGAACCGGTGGAGGTCGAAGCACCGATGCCTGAACCGGTGGTGGAGGAGGCACCAGCGTCAGAGCCGGAAGTGGCCTCAGGTCCGCCCAAATCTTCAACACCTGCCCCGGAGGTGGTAGTTCCGAAGGTACCCGCGCTAGAGCTATGGTGCCAAAACAAAGCGGCCGGTCCTCTGCTTAAGGGATCAGCTGCTGATGACTTGGCGGCGGGACCTTTAGAGCCGATTCCAGAGGTAGGAGCTCCCGTTGCAGGACCTTCCTCGGTGACGACCGAGGCTATCCCGGAGGGCGGCCCTAGTGCTACGGAAGCTCAGGGGACCACTCTTGTAGAGTAGGACCCAATTTTTGTTATGAAGAATCTGCTGGAGTCAGCGGAGAGGACCCCGACAGGTCCGGAGCCGATCCCCTTGTCGCTATCCATCGACAACGCCTGCTCCAGCCTTCGTTAGGTCCAGCTGGCCTTTTATCACGACAGCAAGACCCTCGAGGAGGAGCGCCAAACCCTTAGGAGGTGGCGCAACCGGCTCCAATTCGAGACCAAGCTAGTGCAGACAAGGCTGGCCGACGACAAGGAGTGGGTCAAAAGGGAGAAGGCCCAGATGGAGTGCTGGGGCTAGCTGCTGGATGATAGGAAAATCATGGTGCGATCCCTCGAGAACTAGTCTCGGGCTATACACGAACAAGACGTGGCTGCTAGTGAAGCGGCGAATGATTGCCAGGAGAAGCTCAGCGCCATCCACAACAGCCTCGTCAAGCGCCGGGAGGCTCTTGAGGAGCGGGAGAAAAAGCTCGAAGATGAAGAGCAAGAACTCCTGGAGGTGCGGGATGACCTCGTGAAGAGGGAGGCGGAGCTCGCCCAAAGGTTAGATCTGGGTGACAAGAGCCTTGCAGAGCGCACCAAGAAGTAAGAAGAGCTTTGCGACAGCGAGGAGAAGAAAGCCTATCAGTGGGGACATGACCTAACCAAAAGGGAGAACGAAGTCGCTGCTAGGGAGAAGAAGGTGCGGGGCTGGGCGAGAGACTTTGTTGACCGCTGGAACAAGATCTACATCCGAGAAGAGGAGCTTGCCAACCTCGAAAGGCAAGTTGCTGAAAGGATTCAATAGCACGCCAAAGAGGTCGAGCGCCTTGCCCGGGAGGGTTTGGAGCTTGCGGCGACCAAGAGGTCCTTGTAAGAGATGCGAGGGTCAAGGGCTGCAGAGTCCCAACAAGTATGGGACTTCTTGGGCAAAGCCAATGACGCGCTGACGCCGCTGGGCTTTAGTCCCGTGCATCCGGATGATCCGTAGCCAGAGCTGGACAATGCGCTGAAGGGGTTGAGCTCGGCTGGCAACAAACTCAACAAGATGGGCGATGTCATCGCAGATCTTTTGTAAACTAAAGGAAAATCCCTTGCGTATAATGTCGCAGAATACATGCTGACGTGCTACACAAGTCGGGATCCTCATTTCCCGCTAGATCCGGTGCTTGAAGGTCCCGTCGATGGAGAGTGAGATGCCGCCAAGGCTAGTGTGTTAGAGGTTTCCCAGAAGGTTGCCTCGTTCTTCCGTAGGATTTAGGACTTTCTTCCTGTAGCTCCCACTTTTATCTTCTCTTCTTTTCCTCAATTTTGTAATATCTTGTCCTCAGATGAATGGAATCCAAAAATTTTATGAATTTCATTTTTTGTCTTCAACCTTTGTCTCACTTGGCCCCCTGGTAGATGTACACAATTTGATTGCGAACATGTACCAAAAGGATGTATCATTTTGTTGAAGACTTGGGTGCTTCGAACTTGTAGAATATAGGTCCAAAGTCGTCGATAGCAGGGGCCCCCTGAGGTTGTCGGAGCTTAGTAGCTCTGGCAGTGACCCTTGTCAACACGTATAGCGTCAACAGTTGGTCCTCATTGGGGTGTCCTCCCACCATCTTTTCTTCATGTTGACTGCTGGCCCCCTGGGTTTGTCGGAACTTGATAGCTCCGGCGACGCCTACTATCAATGTTTAAAACATCGATAACGGGCCACCTTAGGGGATGTCGAAGATAGCTCCAGCATCATCCACCATCATCATGAGATTTTAATTTTTCCTGCACACTGAAGTCAAGAAAAACAGTAAAATCTATTTCTTATCTATAACTCGTTTTGTGGCTTATTATTCTCGAAAGAAACTTTTAGATCGACTTCAATTCTATATACAATCAAGTGCGTTTGCTTATTTTCTCCAGGTTCGATCGTTTCCTGGACTCACCTTACTTAGGCCTGTCGGGGTGTAGGTAGAATGGCGTACTTAGGGTGCAGGATCAGGCTAAGTCGATAGCACACTCCGGACCTAGATTGGCTTGGCGTTCAGGCGAGTAGGCCTTTCAACAATGTTAAGACCCGAAAGAATTAACAAAGCAACTTGAATTATATATGAATTGTTCGAGCTAAAGTTTCTTGAGAATTGCACAACATTGTTATAGACAAGAAAGAGAAAAATAAAAAATAATGAGCCTGTACAAAATAAATGCACGTGGAGTCTGTTTTCACATAATGATGTCTTTCATTATAGGTCTGAGGTACAGGGGAAACAAGTACACTCTTAAGGTATGGAACCAGGCTAAGAGTGTTGCATTTCTTGTTTGACCCAGGGTAACTAGCTACACTTTTAGTTTTGAGACTGTGTCAAGTGTTGCTTGAACTTTGCGGACCTTCCGGGAAAGGTTCGACTGTTCTTCCGGAGGAGCTACCCGACTCTGTACAATGACGCTATAACATACATCATATGTAATTACAGACTCACCTCCGTGATATTAAGCGTAGAACATACGGAGGTGCTCAATGTTCCAAGGATTAGGGAGCGGTGTACCATCCTCGGTTGCCAAGCGAACGCATCCGGGACGGGATACTTTGATCACTCGGAAGGGTCCTTCCCAGCTGGGGGAGAGTTTGTTTATCCCTTCTTGAGTTTGTATTTTCTGTAGCACTAGATCACCTTCCTCGAGCTGTCGGTTATGCACATGCCTTTATTGATAGCGCCAGAGCGCTTGGCGATATCGTGCATTTCGAACAGCTGCTCGGCACCTTCCCTCTTCAACGAGGTCAAGGTCCTCATGTCGGAGATGGTCCTGCGTGGCTTCGTCGAAGGTCCGGACCCGGAGCGACCCCAAGTTAATTTCCGGAGGAAGGACTGCTTCAGCTCCGTACACCAGGAAGAAGGGTGTTTATCCAGTTGACCGGTTTGGAGTTGTCCAGTTTGCCCACAAGGTGGGCGGAAGCTCTTCAATCCAGTTGGCTCCATGTTTTTTCAGGCACTCATATGTGCGCGTCTTGAGTCCTTTTAGGATTTCTGTGTTTGCTCTCTCAGCTTGGCCATTGCTTGTCGGGTGAGCTATGGAAGCGTAGCCGACTTGAATGCTGAGGTCTTCGCAATATCCTTGAAATGCAGAACTTGTGAATTGGGTCCCATTGTCAGTTATGATCTTGTTTGGGACTCCAAATATGCATACTATGGACTGCAAGAAATTGATAGTTGATTGCTTGTTTATTGTCACAACTGGAGTTGCTTCCGGCCACTTGGTGAATTTGTTGATGGCGACATACAGGAACTTGTAACCTCCGATGGCTATTGGGAAAGGTCCCAAGATATCCATACCACACACGGGAATGGCCATGTCGGAGGTATCATTTGTAGAGGTTGAGTTGGTGTGTGAATTTGCTTCACATGGAATTGGCATGCTTCACATTTCTTCACTAGCTCGGTTGCATCCTGGAGTGTTGTAGGCCAGTAAAAACCATGCCGGAAGGCTTTACCAACCAACGTGTGGGAAGACGTGTGGTTCCCACACTCGCCTCCATGGATTTCCGCGAGGTGCTCGCGGCCTTCTTCCCTTGTAATGCACCGCATTAGGACGCTGTTGGCACCACGTAAGTAGAGATCCCCTTCTACCAGTGTGTATCTTTTAGCCAATCTGACTATCTGATCAGCATATACATTGTCTTCAGGAAGGATATTGTCTTTCAAGTAGCTCCGGATCTCCGAGATGCATGCATCGGAGCTAACTTGAGCATCTGAGTCTTGCGTGTTGGGTTGCTCGGAGCTTTCTGCAACACCTACGACCCTTGATGGATGCCATGGTAATAGGGCCATCGGGACCGCCAGCTTCGAGGTGCTGGTCTCGCCCCCTTCGCTCAGTTCGGCAGGCTGAGCTGTTGGTCTTGACAATCTCCAGACAAAGGTTCTGTCGGGAACCGGAGCTCCGGTTGAAGCTTTCGTCGAGAGTTCATCAGCTTCTGCGTTGTTGAGACGCTGGACATGGCAGAGATCAAGGACTTCGAAGTCCTTCTGAAGCTTCTGGACTTCAAGTAGATATGAAACTAGTTGAGGGTTGTTACAGCAACATTCACCTTCGACTTTCTTTATAATAAGCCGCGAATCACCTTTTACCAACAGCTGCTTGACACCATATGACAGTGCCACCTTGAGCCCATAGATTAGTGCTTCATACTCCGCCATGTTGTTGGTCGCCTTGAAGTCATGGTGAACCATGTATTTGACCCTCTCCCTGGTCGGAGCGAGGAGAAGGATTCCAGCTCCGGCCCCCTGCTTCTGCATGGAGCCATCGAAGTAGAGAGTCCAGTGAGGCTCAATGAAGACCGGAACCTTGGGTTCCGGCTTCTGCTCACTGGGGCCCCCAGGATTTGATGGAGAGGGGGTCCATTCTGCCACAAAGTCCGCCAATGCTTGACTCTTGATTGCTTGTCTTGGGACGAATTCAAGATCGAACTAGGCCAATTCCGCTACCCACTTTGCGATGTTCCCAGTAGAGTTGGGGTTATGCAAGATTACACGCAGTGGATAAGAGGTTACCACTGAAATCATGTGAGCTTGGATGTAGTGACGAAGCTTCCTAGAGGCAATAAGAACTGCGTAGCAACTTATGCACCTCTAAGTACCGAGTCTTGGTGACATGGAGTACTTCACTGATGAAGTACACTGGGCGCTGGACTGTCCGGACCCTCCCGGAGGGGCCCGAAGCTTCCTCCACATTAACCCGGACCCTCCTGGAGGGGTCCAGATCTTCTTCGGGGACCTCCAGGTTCTTGCTAGAGGAACCCGGAGCTTCTTCTGAAGTGACCCGGACCTTCCTGGAAGGGTCCAGATCTTCTTGCTTAGCAACAGTAACTCCTTCATTTGAAGGAGGTTGATCCTCTGGCATCTCACCTCAAGGATCTAGGTCTAGGGGCTGGGACCCAGACTCGCCTGCAGGTAGCTCTGGACCTTCCCGGAGGGGTCTGAATTCCTGAACTGGGAATGGTTCTGGTCTTTCCGCAACCAGGACCATGCTGACAACATCATAAGTCGCTGAAATGTAAAGCAGAAGTGGCTCACCAGGGTTCGGAGCTACCAAAGTTGGTAGAGTGGTGAGGAGCTGCTTCAGCTCTTGGAATGCCTTTTCTGCTTCTTCAGACCATTGGAATGGTCCGAACTTCCTCAATAATTTGAAGAAGGGAAGTGCCCGTTCTGCCAGTCTTGAGATGAACCGGCTGAGGGCAGCTAGACACCCAGTTAGCTTCTGGACATCCTTGATGCGAGCTGGTGGTCGCATGTTTTCAATAGCTTTAATATTCGCCGGATTTGCTTCTATTCCTCGGTGGTTCACCAAGAATCCAATAAGCTTTCCGGAGCTAACCCCAAAGTCAGACTTGTCTGGGTTCAGCTTTGTGCGTGTGATTTGCAACTTGTCGAAGACAACTTGCAACGTGTCAAGAAATGACTCCTTGTTTTTGATCTTGACGACGATGTCATCGACGTACACTTCCACTACATCTCTAATGAGCTCTCTAAAAGTTTTGTATATGGCTCACGCAAATGTTGAAGCAGCATTTTTGAGACCGAATGGCATGGCAATGTAACAGTATAATCCATCTACTGTGATGAAGGCGGTATGCTCTTCATCTTCCCTAGACATTCTGATTTGATGATACCCAGAATATGCATCTAGAAAATATAGTAATTCACACCCGGAGGTGGAATCCACTATCTGATCTATTCTAGGTAGTGGAAATGGATCTTCTGGGCATGCCTTATTCAGTGTTGTGTAGTCGATACACATCTGAAGCTTCCCGCCAGCCTTGGGTACAACGTCTGGTTTGCCAGCCATTTTGGGTGGAAGACTTTCCGGATGAATCCAACTTCGAGCAAATTCTTCACTTCTTGATGTATGAAGTTTTGTCGTACGACTGATTGCTTCCGAGGCTTCTGATGTACAGGTCGAGCATCGAGATAAATCTTCAGATTATGCTCGATCACTTCCCTAGGGATCCCAGGAATTTGTGACGGTTGCCAGGCAAACACGTCAACATTAGCCCAGAGGAAAGTGATGAGCGCGAGTTCCTATTTGTCGTTCAGAACTCCCGATATACGGGTGGTCTGAGCAGCGTTGGACCCAATTTGGACGACATTGACGGGAATGTCGGTGTCATCGCTTGGTTGCACATGGGGTGCGGAAGTTGAGCCTCGATGACGAATGCTCGGGGGCTTCGGAGCTTGCTCCTTTCCGGATTCTTTCTCCTGCGCTGTAGCAAGCGCATGTAGTTCTTCTAGAGCAGTAACTCCAGCGGTGTGATCTCCGCGGATCCGGAGAACGCCTGAGGGTGTTGGCATCTTCAACACCAAGTAGCCATAATGAGCAGCAGCCATGAATTTGTACAAAGCTGGCCTGCCCAAGATGGCGTTGAATGGCAAGTTGATATGTGCCACGTGGAAGACCAAATTCTCAATCTTGTGATTCTCCCGAGTTCCGAAGGTCACCGGGAGAGTAATGGCATCGAGTGGGGTTATGGCCCCCGGACCTACTCCTGAGAAAGGTCGGGAGGGGCGGAGATCCGAAGGTCAGAGCTGAAGCTTGACGAAGGCTTCGAGGCTTATGAGGTTCAGCCCCGAACCTCCGTCCACCATTACATGGTGGAGCTGGATGTTATTGATGGTTGGAGATACCATCAGTGGGAGTTAGCCAGCTCCGATCATGTTCTGAGGGTAGTCCGAAGCATCGAAGGTGATGGCAGTATCCATCCACTTCCAATGAGGCTCTGCCTTGGCGGTGGGAGCTACAGAGGCCATGTCCCGCCGCATTGTCTTGAGGACACGGCGGGGGGTGATGTCCCACGAACCACCAAAGATAGTGTTCATGGTCTTCCGACGCTCGTTGTCGGAGACGTCGGAGTCGTCGTCAACAGAGGTGTAAACAACCTTCAAGACCTTTTTGGGGTCCTGAAAGCCTAACTCCTCTTCAATCGGAGCTTCGTCGACTTTTTATTTTCTTTATCTTTGAAGGAAAGGAGCTTCTTCCCGACGCTTGGTGTAGCGCTCGATGAGGTTCTGGACCTCTCGGTAGTTTTCCAGGTTGTGGCTGTCTGTCTTGTGTATGGGACACCACATCTTGGAGCTGCCACCGTCTTCAGACGACGACCGAGGTCGTTTCTCGGGGCGTGGCCCCCGGCCACCCGGAGCTGCGGCAACAGCAACAGTGGGTGTGCCGACCGACGACTTCTTCTTGCCATTGGACTTTTTCTTCTTCTCGCCATTACCGGAGGTAGCGGCTTCAACCTTGTAGGACTTTTTGTTTTCCTCCGGAGGTGGTTGAGAGTGCATTTCACGGCCCTCCGTAGCCTTGGCACACTTGTCTGCCAAGATGAAGAGTTTCGTGACGCTGGTGACTTCCTTGGTCGCCAGCTTCTCCAACATTTTCTTGTCTCGAACGCCCTGTATGAATGCTACAATAACAGAAGCGCTTGAGATAGAAGGAATGATATTTCATACCTGAGAGAACCTCTGGATGAAAGATTGCAGGGACTCTCCCCCTTTTTGCTTGACAGCAAAAAGGTCCAGTTCCGTGCCTAGTCAGGTTTATGAGCTCCCGAAATTGGCGGTGAACTATTGGCACAACTCCGCCCAACTGTTGATGGATTCAGGTGGAAGGCTCATGAACCAAGACCTGGCGGTCCCAGTCAAAGCCACAGGGTAATAATTGGCCATCACGACCTCATTGCCTCCATCCACAAGGATAACGGTGGAGTAGATTTGAAGAAATTCAGTGGGATTATCAGTCCCGTCAAATTTCTCCGGCGGGTGAGGCCGGAACTTCTGCGGCCATCTGACCATTCGTAGGTGCATGGCCAAGGCAGAACAGCGTCCTCCTACTCCCTCAGGAGCAGGGCTGTCCCGAGCATCTCGCCTCTCGCGAGCACGCTCGATGTGGACGCAGCCGTCCTGTTGTCGATAACGACGATCGAGCTCCGCCCTGAGGTCATGAGTCAAAAGCCTTGTTATCGTGTGAGTACGTCGCGCCCTTGAAGGCAGCGACGTCGCCTGTTGAGATGGAGCACGCCTCCTGTGTTGTGAAGCGTGCAGACCAAGTCTACTCAACAAAGTCCAATGCTGCGATGGGGCCCGCCCCGAGTGGGGAGGACCTTGATTGTTGATGCCATCGGCTGCTGCTGCAACCAGATGTTCCACATCAACTCTCCACTGCTTCATTGCACCTTGGGGTGCTCTTGGAGGCAGTGGACGTTGGAGAAGAGCACGCGCAACATTAATCGCGTGTTCAGGGTTGTGGTTCGCCGATGCACTGACCGACGCGGACGCCCCATCTCGATGTCCAGCTTGATTTGCAGGAGCGAATGGTGGCGGCGGTGGCATGACTCCTGCTGGAGCCACAATACCTGCTGGATGCTGCATGTTGTAGGGATTGCCTCCAACAGGTTGCACAGCATGGTTACTGTTGGATGATCCAGCAGCAGAATTCACCATCTTTGAATCTCAGGTGCTCCCCCTTCCTGGCGCGCCAACTGTCGGAGTCTGGTTCCGGCAATTCTCCCGGTACTACCGTTGGCAGCCCGCTGAGTTTGTAGTTCGGTTGTGGGCGCGCAGAGATTTAGAGAAAGATAGCGACTTGACACGAAGATTTAAGTGGTTCGGGCCGCCTGAGCGTAATACCGTACTCCATGGGTGTGTGTTGTTGTATTGAGCGTACGTGTGTAGCGCCTGTGAGTCAGACCAGAGTGTCGAAGTCCCTCCTGTGTATCGCTCGGCCAGTCCTTTTATAGTACAAGGACTGGCCGTTACATCATCAGCCTGGCCTGAAATGTGGCCCTGGCGGTTACTGATGCCTAATACACAGTTAATGTGTTTATTTCCCCTTAACAGTGTGGTAACGCGCCTTGATGGTGGCGTTACTGGTATTAAGGGTCCTCCGATCATGTGTCATTAAGATAGCATTAACGACACATAATCGGGTCTTGAAGCTTTAATTGTTCCTTGAAGGCCCGAGCCGTTGGAGGTCCACCAGTCTGCCTGTTGAGCTTGAAGGTCCGGCGGTTGGACGCGTGGTAGCTCTGGAACTTATCGTCTTGGACGAGTAGGTCCAGTGCTGTTGTACACGTGTAGGTACCAGAGCTTCCCTCTACCGGGGTTAAGTCCGGGGGTGCCGCACAGGTATCTAGCCCAGAGCTTTCCCATGTATGGAATGTATCTCCTGTTTTATGATACACGTGGCGGCACTGGGACTAACCATAGAAGGGAGGCAGGTCCGGTTCTGAGTGACACGTAGGGCCTTCGAAGGTCTTCAACTCTGATAGGTGGAGTTCCTTTGCACTCTTCGCAGTTCCAAGGGGTATCCGGTATATAGGGTACTGACATGACCCATGACCTGTGGTCGGAACTAGATCGCCGTTACCGGCAACAGGACGGCCGAGTCCACATCGAGCGTGTTTGCGAAAAGCGAGAGGCTCGAGACAACCCTGCTCCTCAAGGAGTAGGAGGAGGTTGTTCTGCTCTGGCCATGCATTTACGCATGGTCAGATGGCCACAGAAGTTCCGGCCTCACTTGCCAGAAAAATTCGACGGGACAGTCAACCCCGCCGAATTTCTGCAAATCTACTCAGCTATCATATTGGCAGTGGGAGGTGATAAGGTTGTAATGGCCAATTACTTCGCTGTGGCCTTAACTAGGACTGCAAGGTCCTGGTTCATGAGTCTTCCACCCGACTCCATTAATAGTTAGGCGGAACTATGCCAACAATTCACTGCCAACTTCAGGAGTTCCTACACCCGACCTGGCACTGAATTGGACTTTTTTGCTGTAAAGCAAACATCGGGGGAATCGCTACGGTCCTTCATCCAGCAATTCTCTCAGGTACGCAATACCATTCCTTCTATCTCGAGCTCTTCTGTTATCGTTGCATTCAGACAGGGTGTTCGAGATAAGAAGATGCTAGAGAAGGAGGCTATCAAAGAAGTTGCCAGCGTCACGAAACTCTTCAGCTTAGCTGACAAATGCGCTAGAGCTGCGGAGGGAGGTGAAATGCACTCCAAGCCAGCTCCGGAGGCCAACAAGAATTCTTCCAAAATTGAAGTTGCTACCTCCGGTAGTGGCAAGAAGAAGAAGAAGCCCAACGGCAAAAAGAAGTTGTCGGCCGGCACTACGGTTGCTTCTGCAGCTCCTGGAAGCTGGGGGCCACGCCCCGAGAAGCGACCTCGTCCTTCATCAGAGGACGGCAACAGTTCCAGAGCATGGTGTCCAATTCACAAGACGAATTGACACAGCTTGGAAGAGTTCCAAGAGGTCCAGAACCTTGCCGATCGCTACAACAAGCGCCGCGAAGAAGCTCCTTTCTGTCAAGGGGAAGGAAAATAAAAAGTCAACGAAGCTCTGACTGAAGAGGAGCTAGGTTTCTAGGACCCTAGAAAGGTCTTGAAAGCCGTCTACAACACTGTCGACGACGACTCCGACGCCTCCGACAACGAACGTTGGAAAACCCTGAACACCATCTATGGTGGTTCTTAGGACATCACCTCTCATCGCATCCTCAAGACAATGCGGCGGGACATGGCCATGGTAGCTCTTGCTGCTAAGGTAGAACCGCATCAGAAGTGAATGGATACACCCATCATTTTTGATGCTTCGGACTGTCCCCAAAACATGATCGGGGCTGGTCAACTCCCGTTGATGGTGTCACCCACCATTAACAATATCCAAATTCACCATGTAATGGTGGATGGAGGTTCCGGGCTTAACCTCATAAGCTTCAAAGCTTTTGTTAAGCTTCAGCTCCGACCTTCGAACCTTCGTCCATCTCGACCTTTCTCCAGAGTAGGTCCAGGAACCATTACTCCTCTTGGTTGTATTACGCTCCCGGTGACCTTTGGGACCCAAGAGAACTACAGAACCGAGAAACTGGTTTTTGACGTTGCGTAGATCGGTCTGCCTTTCAATGCCATATTGGGTAGGCCAGCTTTATACAAGTTTATGGCTGCTCCCATTATGGTTATTTGGTGTTGAAGATGCCAACACCTACGGGTGTTCTCTAGATCCCCAGAGATCGTACCGCACAAGTCACTGCACTGGAAGAACTCTATGCACTTACCACAACGTAAGAGGAAGCATTCGGTAAGGAGCCAGCCGCGAATCCTCCAAGCATTCGCCACAAAGGATCTACCTCCGCGCCTCGTGTGCAACCAAGCGGCGACGCCGATGTTCCCGTCAAAGTCGTTCGAATCGGTTCCGATGCTGCTCAGACTACCCGTATATCGGGTGGTATGAACAACAAGCAGGAACTCGCGCTCATCACTTTCCTCTGGGCTAATGTCGATGTGTTTGCCTGGCAACCATTGCAAATGCCTGGGATCCTAGGGAGGTGATTGAGCACAATCTGAAGATTTACCGAGACGCTCGACCTATACACCAGAAGCCCCGCAAGCAATCAATTGAGCGACAAAACTTCATCCGACGGGAATCAAGAAGTTGCTCGAAGCTAGATTCATCCCGGAAGTCTTCCATCCAAAATGGCTGGCAAACCCAGTTGTTGTACCCAAGGCCGGTGGGAAACTTCGGATGTGTATCCACTACACCACCTTAAATAAGGCATGTCCAAAAGATCCATTTCCACTACCTAGAATAGATCAGATAGTGGATTCCACCTCCGGGTGTGAACTACTGTGTTTCCTAGATGCATATTCTGGATATCATCAAATCCAAATGTCTAGGAAGATGAAGAGCATACTGCCTTCATAACAGTAGATGGATTGTATTGTTATACTGCCATGCCATTTGGTCTTAAAAATGTTGCTTCAACATTTGTGCGAGCTATGTACAAAACATTTGGTGAGCTAATTAGAGACTTGGTGGAGGTGTATGGTGATGACATCGTCGTGAAGATCAAAAACAAGGAGTCACTCCTTGACAACTTACAAGTCGTCTTCGACAAGCTGTGCACTATGCACACCAAGCTGAACCCGGACAAGTGTGTCTTCGGGGTTAGCTCCGGGAAGCTTTTGGGTTTCTTGGTGACTCATCGAGGAATTGAAACAAATTCGGCGACGATCAAGGCTATAGAAGAAATGCGGCCCCCAGCCCGCATTAAAGATGTCCAAAAGTTGACTGGATGTCTAGTTGCACTAAGTCAGTCTATCTCAATACTGGCAGAACGGGCGCTATCCTTCTTCAAACTCTTGAGGAAGTCCGAACCATTTCATTGGCCTGAGGAAGCATAAAAGGTGTTTCAAGAGCTGAAGCAGCTCCTCACCACACTACCAATCTTGGTAGCTCCAAACCCTGGTGAGCCTTTACTGCTTTACATTTCGGCAACTGCAGAGGTTGTCAGTATGGTCCTGGTAGCGGAAAGACCAGAGCCATCCCCAATTCAGGAGTCTAGACCCCTCCGGGAGGGTCCGGAGCTACCTGGAGGCGAGTCTGGGGACCAACCCTCCGGCACAAATCCTCAAGGCGAGATGTTGGAAGATCAACCTCCTTCAAACGAAGAAGTAACTGCTGCTCAACAAGTAACTCCTCGCAGCGGCGCACCACCTCGCCGCCCCCCTCTGGCCCAGCCACCTCGCGCCGCCTCCTGGCCCTGTCGGCTGGGCGTGCTGCTCCGCCGCCGCCTCACAGCTGCACACCACCGCGCGCCGCCTCGCCACCCCCTTCCGGCGCAGCTGACACGCGCCTCCTCTCGGGTCACGTCGGTTGGGCGTGCTGCTCCACCCCTCCGGCGCGTGCCGCCTCGCCGCCCCTTCCGGCGCAGCCGCGGCGCGCCGCTCCACTTCGTCCGCGGGCTAGCAACTGCAAATTATACAATATTAAAATTTAAACTTGTAAAATTGCTATATATTGTGTATGTTTCAGTGATTTAGTGTGACACTAGTTTTGTGGATTGATTAGTCTATGCATTGCTATATCATTACTTATTTAATTTTACACTGTGTTTTATCCATATATGTGTATTTGAACTTGATTATCATATATATGTTAGTTAGGGTTCAATTATGTTTATTTGAAATTTTTTTAGTGTTTATGTACTATATGTATATATAAACGGGTTTCGTGCTGGATAGAACCGACACAACCTATTTAGGGCCCGGCAAGACACATTTAGTTGGAAGTTAAATTATGCATCTAAATGGGCACAAAGGTGATCGACAACAGTGCGAACGACATATGACTCGTAATATACGTATGACGGCTATAACCATATAGCCGTCCCCTTTTTACTTGAAGAACTACACCGGGTAGAGGCGTGTAGTGTTAAATAGGCAGCGTTATGCTGTCAAAATTTTAGGACTTATCCTGGACAGTAGATGTAGGGCTGTGACGTTAAACAAACTACAAAGTAACCATATATGTTCATTAACATATATTTATTTGGTGTAGTTTTAAAATGGGTGACGACCGTAAGGTGATGTGTGATGAATGGAGTTCAACTGGTGCGCCCACTAATAAATGGGCTCATATCGCAAATGCTTTCCTAAGTCATGCATTTGCTAGTGGTGCTCGTGTTACAAAGTGCCCATGCATCAAGTGTCAGAATCATTGATGTTTGGATAAGTCTGAAGTGGAGTTGCATCTTTGCAAGCACGAATTTATGCCCGACTACTTACTGTGGAACGGGCATGGAGAGATAGAGCATGCTGTTGAGTTGGACGGAAATGACAATGAAGATCAGATGGATGAGATGATAGCAGACATTGGTAGGGAGCATGACGAGCAGGCAATGCCTGAGGAGGTGAAGATGTTTTATAGGCTTCTTGATGCCTCAGATGAAAAAGTACATGAGGGCACTGATGTTTCGATTTTGCAGGCGGTCACACGACTAATGGCAATGAAGTCCAAGTACAATTTCACAAACAATTGTTATAATGGTATCTTAAAGCTGATAAGTGATCTCCTTCCGTCAACTCATAAGATGTCGAAAGATCTATATCATTTAAGAAGCTTTTAGCTGGTCTGGGCATGAATTATGAGAAGATTGATGCGTGTGAGAATAATTGCATGTTGTTTTGGAAGGAACACAAGAACGATACTCATTGTATGCATTGCAAGAAATCTAGATATGTGGACATTCTGAGTGATGATGGAGAGCAAATAACTACAAAATTACCAATCAAACAACTTTGGTACATGCCAATCACGTCAAGGCTTAAACGATTGTTTCTGTCCCAAGAAACAACAAAGCACATGAGATAACATTCTGAAGGGATACGTGAGAATGATGACAAAGACGTTATGGCACATCCTTTGGATGCTGCAGTTTGGCAAGCTTTAGACCATTTGATCCGGAGTTTGCAAGAGATCCAAGAAATGTTCGTCTTGGGTTGTCAACAGATGGTTTCACTCCATTCAGCACCAGTAACAATACATACTCTTGTTGGCCTGTTTTATCATGCCCTACAATATCCCTCCCAACATGTGCATGAAAGAAGGATACATATTCCTTATGGCGGTCATTCCTAGTCCTAAACATCCAGGCAAGAAAATTAATATGTTTATGCAACTGTTTATTGAAGAGTTGTGACAAGGTGTAAAGACATATGACCGTCATATGAAATGTGAATTTGACTTACGTGCCACATATATATGGTCAATTCATGATTTGCTGGCATATGGCATTTGGGCTGGTTGGTTTGTCCATGGACAATTGTGTTGTCCCATATGTATGAGTGACACTGATGCCATAAGGCTAAAGTACGGGAAAAAAGTCAGCTTTTTTGATTGTCATTGATGATTCCTTCCTTCAAATGATCCTTTCAGGAGGGATACACAATCATTCCGGAAAGGGCATGAGTTACAAAAGGAGCACCTCATCGATTGACAAGCGAACAAAAAATGGCATGGCATACAAAGTTAAAAGAGTCTGAAGAAGATGGTTTCAAAATGTATGGTATAGAACACAATTGGACTCATATTTCTTTACTTTAGGAGCTACCACATGCAAAGGCACTGCTTCTACCTCACAACATTGATTTGATGAACCGTGAGCATAATGTCGTTGAAAGCATCATAAGCATGTGTTTCGATTTTACCGGCCAAACCATAGATTATGTGAATGCGAGAAAAGATTTAGCTGATCTTTGTGATCGTCCTGGGTTTGAGATTAGAACAAATGCAATTGGAAATGAAATTAAGCCACAAGCTCTTTACTGTGTCAAGCCAGAAGAAAGAAAGCAAATACTTAGTTGGTTGAAAACATTGAAATTTTCAGACCGCTATGCAACTACCATAAAATGATATGTTAATCTCAGCACCGGTAAATTGAATGGGCTGAAGAGTCACGGTTATCATATTATGATGGAAAGACTTTTATCGGTAATGTTTCGTGGCTACTTCAAACCTGACTTGTGGAAGATATTTGCTGAACTTAACTATTTTTATAGGAAGATATGTGCTAAGGAAATGTCGAAGAAGATAATGCGACAGTGGGAGAAAGAAATCATTGTCCTTGTATGTAAGATGGAAAAAGTCTTTCGACCTGTATTTATGAATATTATGCAACATTTGCTGGTGCATTTGCCTTACGAAGCTTTAGTAGCAGAACCTGCACATTTCAGGTGGATGTATAGTCAACAAAGAGAACTAAAAAAACTTAGAGCTACAGTGTGCAACAAGGCAAGAGTTGAGGGGTGTATTGCAGAAGCATTTGCAGCTAAAGAGATTACAAACTTCTCTAGCAAATATTTCGCACGTGTAAACAATGTGAATGCATCTACAACATGATATCATGATGCAGAAGAGCAGCCTATGACTTAGCTTAAAATTTTTCATTAGAAGGGTAAAGGTGTTCGGGTTGCCACTTCTCATTATATTTCAGAGCAAGAGAGGAATTACACCATGCTTTACATGTTTTTCAACATAGAAGAAGTTTTACCATATTTTGAAATGTTTGATAATCTGTATTGGACATCTTTTCGAAGGCCGACGCAAAGTTAATTGGATAATCTACGTCAGCATGGCATAAAAGGTGGCTCAAACTTCGTGAACTAGTTCTGTGAGCATGTAATTTTCTATCTGTCCTTTGTTCTTCAATCATAGTTCATATATTTATTATAATATGCTAACTTTGTATATTGTTGTATATTTAGTCTATGAAGGATGTCGACATCTCTGATGACTTGCGACAGGTCGTGAATGATCAACTGAAAGCTAGAGAATTTAGCCAATACGATATCAATGGATATTGTTTTCGAACGGCAAGTTTAGAAGCAAATCGCCCATTTGTAGCCACATCAAACAATGGAGTGTGTATAACGGCTGCAGAGGGTAGTGGAGAAGTGAAAGAATACTATGGTGTTCTTCAAAAAATAATTGAGTACACATTGGCGGTCTGAAAGAACTAAAGCTGGTGTTTTTCTACAGTCACTAGTTTGATCCATCATCAGGCATGCGAGTGGATGATTTTAGAATGGTGAAGGTCAACCACAATTCGCGCTATGCAACCCCTAATAACAATGTTTTACTTGCGCATCAAGTGGAACAAGTGTACTATTTAAGTTATCCTCATCCAAGTTTGAAAAATTGGTGGGTTGTATATAAAGTTAACCCTGAAGTGCACCCTCATCGTTATGATGAGTATATAGAGAATCAAAAAGATGATGATGGTGGTGTTTATCAAGATGACATCAAGGAAGTACAAGATATTAGGATATCTTCTAGGATAGGACTTGCAGAAATTTCTAGTACTACTCATGAGTTAATGTCTAAAGAACAAGCCGACCCTTTGAGAAAACATTTTTGGCAATCTCAAAGGATTATTGAAAAGAAAAAAAAGAATTATTGAAGAAGAGAGTGAAGGAGAAGAGTTTGAAGAAGAGATGGAAGAAGAAGAGAGACATGAAAATCTTCATGCATGTGTGATAGAAGCAAATTCTGATGCTGATGATTTTTAGCAGATTCCGATGATTTTTAGTTCTTATTTTACACATTCTTTGAGATTTTAATTCTTATTGTGTAAATCTTTTAGTCTTTATCATTTATTGTTTATTGTTTTATATTCTCGTATACTAATCATAATTTTGAAATTTGTGCACATGTGGAAGCATTATAAAAAAAGAAGCAGAGTGATACTGAAAGTGCATCTAGGTCCCTTGTGGGTTTTGGTTGATTAATGACAAATAATTAAAGAGCTAATGAGTTTGGTTGAGTTCTTGCAGAAAATGTAGTACGGAGTGAAATTCATGAAAATGGAGAAAAGGCGTGAAAAGTGGAGTAGAAATAGGTTTTCTATTTATCCTTGAGTCATAGGAAAATACGTACTATTAAGAGGTACACGACGCATGGACACTTAGTGAGTCAAATGTGAGCTCAACCGCTTGGGTAGGTTTTAGCTAAATCCCTTGGGTCTAAGTCAGATTTGTCCGACACCTTGGGTTGGATAAGTTCGAATTCCTTCTGATGAAATACAGACATGTTCGAACTGTATTTCGGACATGTCTAAATCTTCTCTGGTCGAATTCCGGCATGTCCGAATCTGTATTTCAGACATGTTCGAATCTCTCTATTGGTATTCAGACATGTCCGAAGTGGGTCAGACATGTCCGAGGTACTTGACTTAGAAAATTTTTTAAGTGTCTGAAAACTCAGAATTGACCGAGATGGGTGTTCAGACAAGTCCGAGAAGTCTTTGTTCGAATCCAGACATGTCCCAAGTGGGTCAGACATGTCCGAGGTGGACTTCTCTGGCTTAGTGCATCGGATAAGTCTGAGTTGAAAAACCTCTCCTTGTGTGTCGAACTTGTCCGATGTTAGTCAGACTTGTCCGACACGACTTTTACGCGCAGATTCAAATTCGAGTGATTAGCCGTACAGATTTCGTTGCCAGTCTATCGTACTTGTCCGAATTTGGGTCGTACTTGTTCGTGTGGGCTGCAAATGGCTAAAAACACCTTTTGAGTATAAGTTGATGGGTATTTCGCCCCTAATCAAAGCCTAACCCTATAGAAACTCTCGGAGCCGCCTCAAGCCCTCAAGAAACCCTCCTCTCTTGTTCTTCACCCTCTTGAGCCCAAATCCGAAGATTTTTAGGAAGAGTGAAGGAGAGATTGTGAAAATTGGCAAGAGAAGTCCATAGGGGGTTGAGCAACGTTTGATTCGCTGAGTTTTTTCGTGATCGCGTGTTTGTTACTCTTGGGGTTCTCTCCTAGACGGTTAGGCGTCGTCCCGAAGATTTCTTGCGTGATTTCTTGATCTGGAGAAGCTTGTAATCTTTATGATAGTGGAAGATCCAAGACTTGACTCTTGAGGTGTCTCGACGAGGATGGGGATGTTAGCCCGGCCCTTTGTGGGTTCCTCAACAGGGACGTAGGTTTCTTCGTGGAACCGAACCTCGGGCGAAAATCCTTGTGTTCATTGTCTCTATTTACTTTTTCGCAAAGTCCTTACTTTCTAGTGATCATATAGGTTTACCTCATTTCTAGCATTTAATCTTATTTCCATCATCGACTAGAACTGCTAGGACACATTTCCATTCACTAGGTTGCGTAAAAACTCCATTTTTATCACCGCCCTGTGAATTCTATTGGATTTATCCGATCAGGATTAGACTTGTGCGACTTCAGTCAGACAAGTCTGACTTGCACTGACATGACATATTTTAGATGAGTCTAGATTTTCGATTATTGACTATTCACCCCCCCCCCCACTAGGCTACTTTCAATTGGTATCAGAGCAGGTACCTCCACCAGGAGTTTAACAACTCAAAGCGGAAATGGCCAATATAGGTGACAACCCGGTGATCGTTGATGGAGATGACAAGACAAAGAACGTTGATGTGCTTCAAGATGATCCAAATGATGAGGAGGAGGAGACCAATGACACCAATGGGTGTAGATCATAAGACTATACTCGATATCCTTACAATTATGAGTGTCTAACTAATAATAATCATTACTTGTCTATTCATATTGGGAAACCTTCTCAATTTGATGGAAATGATTATACTATGTGGAAGCATAACATGAAGATGCACCTCATTTCCTTAAACCCTAGCTTGTGGAAAATTGTTTTGACAGGTGTTCACCTTCCCAGAAATGAGGTGGACGTGACCCCGGAGCAAGCCGTCCAACTCCACCGCAATGCTCAAGCGGTCGGAGTGATCACCTCCTTCTTGACCCATGAGGAGTTAACCCGAATTGAGGGGTTGGAGGTTGTCGATACCTGGATACCAGGTACCCCGTGATACTGTGGATAAAGTCATGGAGTTCCGCCCTCCAATGTTGAATACTTCCGAAGGCAACACATGTCCCACAACATTGGGCCCGCCTCCCTCATTTGCGTAGCTTTGGAGCTACCACGTGTCTCACGAGGCCGAACCTACCTACCTTCACAGGAAAAGTTCAGTGCTGCCACGTGTCCAGTAGCTCCGTACCTAACCCCCAGTAGAGGGAAGCTCCAGTGCTGCCACATGTCAAGTAGCTCCGGACCTGCCTCCCCGCAGAGGGAAGCTCCGAAGCTTCCACGTGTCAAACCTCCAGAACTAAGACTGCAACAAGAAGACAGTTGGATCTCCAATGACACGGACATTCAAGAGGCTATTAAATATCTGCTATAAGACATGGTTAACGCGTCATTAATGCTGTATTAATGACGCACAATCAGAGGGATATCAAGACTGATAACGTTGCCATTAAGGCACGTTATCACACTATTAATCACCCATAACACTAGTAGATCGTGTATAGGGTGTTTATAACAGCCAGGGCCACTTGTCGGGCCAGGCATACACTGTAACGACCAGTCCTTGGCATATAAAAGGGATGCATCATACGGTAGACTGATACGCATACAAGCAATCTCAAACACTCGCTAGGCACACTCGCTCATACAATCAACAACCACCCCGTGGAGTAGGGTATTACGCTCAGACGGCCTGAACCATGTAAAAACCCTCGGTGTTTACCTCTTGTTATTGATCTTACGCGTGATCCGCCTAAATATGAACCTCTGCGGACTACGCCTTAGTAGTATCGGGGGAAGTGTCACTATTGCACGTCGACATTTTGTCGCTAGAAGGAGGGCCCGCACCTCCTCCTCTGGTTGTGGCGGACGACACGACGGCTCTGGCGCCAGCTGTTGTGGAGACTACTCCTATGCCGACGACCGAAGAGCCTGTGGTAGCGCCAGACCACAAGGAAGAAGTGCTCGACAAAACTCTAGTTGTCTCGGGGCCGGCTGTAAAGGTTCCAGTATCAATGTCGGAAATTGATAAAGCTCCAGTGGAAGTACCAATGCCAGCTCCAGAGGTGGCAACACCGGAAGTGTCCCTGTCTGATCCTGCACAAGGGGATCCGTCTACGGGACCTTCGACTTCTGCGCCGATGAATGAAGTTCCAGCTGCAGGACCCTCCTCATGCACTCTAGAGGCAGAAGACCCAGGTGCGGGACCTTCCTCACCCGCAGCGGAGATGGATGAACTGCCGGAGACTGGCCCCGCCGACATCGAGCTACTAGAGTCCATGCCCGTGCCATGGGCTCCAACGTTTGTTCCGAAAGACTTGGAGGAACCGGAGGAAAGCCCTCAAGCAGGCCCGGAGCCAATCCTCCTGGAGCTGTTAATTGACAATGCTTGCTCCAGCCTCCGACAGGTCTAGTTTGCCTTCAACTACGAGCAGAAGTCTCTTAAAGAGGAGTGCATCATGCTAGGGCATTGGCGCCAAAAGATCTTCGAGACAAAGATGACGCAGTCCAGGCTCGCCGACTAGAAGAAGTGGGTGGCTTCGGAGAAGGCCCGACAGTCTCGCCTGAACAAGGCGTTGGATGAATGAGGGGCTGCTATTAAGGCCCTCAACAAGAAGACTCAGGAGATCTACAAGCATGCACAGAGGGCCCGTGAAATGGCCGACGGCTGCTCAGAGAGTCTCAAAGAGTTGAGGGAAACTCTCCTCAAGTGCCGGGAGGAGCTAGATAATAAGGAGGTCGACCTCCAAGAGAAAGAAAATAATATCCAGCAAAGGGAGGATGAGCTCTCCCAAAAGCTGGCACACGGTGAGCCAGACTTGGCTAACCGTGTGAAAGAATTTGAGGCTTGGTGCGAACAAAAGAAGCACCAGTTGTGGTAGGCGGGGGTAAACGTCTCCAAAAGAGAGACTGACATCTCCACCAGAGAGAAGAAGGTGAAGGGCAAGGAGAAGGACTTGGCAGATCAACGGAACCGCATTCACCTACGAGAGAGGTAGGTCAACAACCAAGAGAAGCAGCTGGCTGAAATGATCCAGCAGCATGCTTAGGAAGTTGAGCGCTTCTCCAAGGAGGGTTCTGCGGAACTATCGGGTGCTAGGAGATCACTAGAGGAGCTTAAGAGCTTGAGGGCAACTGAGTCCCAACAATTCTGGAATTTTTTGGGGCAAGCCAATGAAGCTCTGATGCCATTTGGTTTCAGCCCAGTACGTCCCGCTGACCCGAAGTTGGAGATGGACAAGGCACTGGTAGCATTGAACTCCGCCGGCAACAAGCTCGATTATATGGGATACGTGATCGTTGACCAACTGGAGACGGAAGGAAGGTCCCTGTTCAAGAACATTGCCGAGTATGTGATGACATGTTTCAATAGTTGGGGCACCCAAATGTCTTTAACTCCGGTGTTCGAAGGACCCACTGCCGAGGAGGAAGAAGCCGCCAGGGCCAATGTTCAAGAAGCTGCCCAGACAGTTGCCTCATTCTTCAATGGAAACTCCAGTAGTTAGGATATCTCCTTTTTTTGCCTTCATCTTGTAATCCATTGATTTTGAATGAATGAAATACTTTTGAAATCCATTTTTTGTGTGTCTTCAATGCATTGTCCTTTGTCTTATTGCCCCCCTGGTAGATATGCACAATTTGATTGTGAACATGTACCAAAAGGATTTGACAATGTCTTGAAGACTTGACTTCAAACTCGTAGCCAAAATGATAGCTCCAAGGTCCGTAGTTTACCTCCGACATCTCTGAGGACCCGTTGTTACGTCGACGGCAGGCCCCCTGGCCAAGTACATTTGGGACACCATCAAGACGGCACATTAGGGCAACTGTTTGATAAGGGAGGCCAAGATTGAGATGATTGAAGGAGAACTTGGGAGGTTCACTATCATGGATGGTGAAACACCCTAAGACATGTACAACCGCCTCAAGATCCTTATCAACAAGAGTTGCTCTTATGGAAGCACCCGGTGGACGGACCAAGAAGTTGTGAAGAGGATGATTCGAGCATTCATGCCTCAAAATGTCACTCTTTGCTCCTTGATTTGTGAAAGTCCAGGATCCCACAAGATGACTCCCGAAGAAGTGCTAGGGAGAATCATCAACCATGAGATGATGGAGCAAGAGGCCATGTTCTACAACAACCTTCAAAAGCTCTCCTCCTCCAAGAAAAAAGATGTTGCATTCAAGGCAACGTTGTCAAGATCCCAAGAATAAGAAGAGAGTGAAGAAGAGAGCCCAACACTGATGATGAAGAGACACTCTTCATCAAAAATTTCAAGAGGATGATGAGAAGGAGGAGAGGGAGCTACCATCGTGAAGGCAAGAGCAAATACAAGCCCAAGACAAGATCAAAGAGGGATTGCTACAATTGTGGAGAGTATGACCACTTTATTGTGGATTGCCCACATGAAGAAAACAAGAAGAAGAAGGAGGGCAAGTCCCAAGAGAAGAAATACTTCAAGAAGAAGAAGCAATCGAGACAAGTCCACCTTGAGAAGGAGTGGGACTAAAATGAAGACTCCTCCCCCGACGAAGAAGAGAAGATAGCAACAATTGCCATGAAGAAATCAACTATGGAGAACAAGCTCTTCCCCAACTTGGAGAGCTCAAGGCCAACTTGCCTCATGGCCAAGAAGGGAAGAAAGAAGGTTAAATATAAATCATCTTATTTAATTTCTTCACATGATAACATTGATAGTGCTAGTGAAAATTAATACATGCTAAAGTACATGAGTAAGAGTACATTGAAAAGTTTGAAGATGTTGTCGGATGAGATATTTGAGAAGGAAGAGCTCATCAACCGTCAAGAGGACATGCTCATCCAACAAAAAGAGAGATGTAAAGAGTTTGAGGAGCTCCTGGAGCTTGAAATAGAAAGAAGCAATGCACTTGAGCGTGAACTCGCTTTGAGCAAAGAACTTGTTAGCTTGAAAAAAGTTAACAAGATCCTTGAAACACATGTGGAGTCTCTCAAGGTCAATGCACCTTCTTCCTCTAAAAGCTCACATTCCACAAATATCAAATCTGAAACACCTCAAGCTTGCAAGTGCTCTAGCTTGATCCTAAAACTAAAAGATGAGCTTAAGGTGGAACAAAACAAGCAAGCACCGAAAGGTGACATCTTTGACAAGGATAAGATGACATATGCACATAGTGCATGCACCAACACAAGGAATCTTCTTATCATGGTCTTGGCTATTCTAGGGAGAGAAAGCAAAATGCTAAGACTCCCAAGAATGGCAAAGACTTGATTGTTTTTATCAAGGAAGGATCATACCACAACAACAAGGGAAAGAACATTTCTACTTCACATGATATGCCTAAAAATGAGCCTCATCCTTTGTTTCATGATTTTGATGCTTCATATGTCTTGCTAAGGAACAAGTTTGGAAAGCCTTATGCTAGGTATGTTGGGCCACACCGCAAGAGTCCAAAATCTTGCGTGTGGGTGCACAAGTGTCTATTGACTAACATTAAAGGACCCAACACCGCTTGGGTACCTAAAGCCAAGGCTTAACTCTATTTTGTAGGCATACGCCTCCGGTGGAACTAAGTGGGTTCTTGATAGTGGATGCGCAAACCATATGACCGGAGAGAGGAAGATGTTTGTGGAGTATGAGGAAAATGAAGATCCAAGTGAAGGAATCTACTTTGGGGACAATAGCCAAGGGAAAATCCTTGGCACTGATAAAATTGCTATATTGTAACACCCTAAATTTTCCCATCCTGCATTGCATACATGATCATGCATTAAACATTAGTAGGATAAAAGAAAAATAATAAAACATAAGAGATGGAGCATATATATATAAATGTATGTAGCAAAAGAAGAAATAGAAAATAATAATTATTGCCTAAAACTTGTAATGAGAAATAAGTATAAAAATAATAATAAAAATATATATAAGTATATATATGAATAATATATAACAATATATAAAGATAGATAAAATATTAATATTAATAATATATGTTATAAAAATAATAAATAATAAATATATAATATATAATATGAATAATAATATATATATATAAAAAAATATATAATAAATTATAAAGGGAAGTATAAAAAGAAAAGTAAAATAAAAAAATATAAATAATAAATATAAAATAATAATAATAATATATAAATAGGTTGTATGATAATAAATATATATATAATAATAAATGAATAAAATAAATAAGATAAATAAATAAAATAAAAAACAGTAATATGTTTCAAAAAAAAGGAGAAAAAAAAAGAAAAAAAAAACAAAAAGGGACCGCTGGCCAGGCGGCCGAGCCAGGCCAGCCAGTCGGCCACGCACCCGACCGCGCGCGACCGCGCGTTGGCCTCCGCGCCGCCCGGACCCCGCCTCAATCCCCACGCCGCCTGCGCCCTCCCGCACCACCCCGCCCCGCCTGCCCCGCCTCCCGCGCGCGCGGCGCGAACCGCGCCAACCCCCGCCTCCCGCGCGCGCAGCGCGAACCGCGCCAACCCCCGCCTCCCGCCGAATCTGCCGACTCCCGCAGAATCCCACGCCTCCCGGCCTCGCCCACGCGGCCGCGTGTCGCGCTGGACCCACCCGCCGACCGCGCGGCGCGCTCGCCCCGCCCCTGGCCCCGATGCCCCACCCCGCCTGCCGCCCACTCGCGCGCCAGCCAGGCCGCACCGCGACCCCAGCGCCCGATGCCCCGCGTTCCGCGCCCGCCGCCGCACGGTGCCCTAGCGCCGGCTATAAAAGCCGAAGCGCTCGTGTTTCCCGATCCCAAAAAAACCACCGCTGCCATCCCAGAAAGCCACGCCGTCAGAGACGCCCAGGGAGGAGCCCTAGCCGCCGGTAGGGAGAAGAAACTCTAGAGAACAGAGGCTGCGCCGCCAGGGGAAGAAAAAGGAAGAAAAAAAGAGGGTAAGAAGAGGAAGAAAAAGAGGAGGGTACCACCGTTCGCCGGAGATCGTCGCCGTCGTCGTGCCGCCGAGTAACTGCTGCACCATCTACTTCGTCTACGCGTCGCACTTGTTCTGCGACTGTCAAACCGTCAGATCTACGGTAGGATTCGTTCCCGATGCGAATTTTGGCGACGCATTAGATCTAATAGACATAAATTTATTTTAGTTGCACCATAATTTTATTTTCAGCAGCGTTAATCCACGTTAAAATCCCCGTAAACCCGTATGAACACGTATGAACTAGTTGCATCTAATTAATAAACAACTGTAGTTAATTAATTATTGTACCTTGCATGCATGCATATCATCGCATGTTGATTAATGTGTGTGCATCATGTTGATTGTATATGTTTCTTGTATGTGCGATCACGAGTAGAGGGAAGTGCTAAAGAGGTCGTGTACGAGGATTTCCAGAATCAAGACTTCGAAGCGCTTGAACAACCCCATCCGCCGGAGCAAGGCAAGTGTCCTTGAAGCATATTGATCCTATTTTAAATTAAATGTTTTGTTTGCGAACTTGCATGCTTGTGTCAAATTGATGGGAATCCTATGGTAGGAAGTTTACTAGTTTTGTTTAACCACCCTTGTCACCTGGAATTTATGGTAGAGAGTCGGGAAGGGTTTTTACCTTTTTGCTTCGCTTAATTAATTGGGATGGAAAAACAACACTACAAATTTAATTATGCATCAATGATATTCTGATTAATGTGAACTGGTCAATACGATGGGTGATCTAAGCAAGCCTGGTATGTGGATGGGTTGGATGTTATGGTGGTTTGCTTGCTTTAGATCTAAGGACCGGTTCATGCGAGAATATGTCAGGACTACAGTGCCACCACGAGGCCAAGTATGGGTGCGGCGTAGCTGATTAATTAGGGCTTTGCTAGTGCTGTTTGGACCATTGTGGATGCTCGGGGAAGGGGTAGTCGGATTGGGTTGGTTGATGATTGGTGGGACTACCCTGGGATCCGAATGGCTCAAGAGGGGGCCCTTGGTTGAAGATGTGCTCAGTTGGAGGCATCGCCACCGGTGAAACCTCAGTGGGGTCTGAATAGGCTAGTAATCCCTTTGTAAAGGCTATTTTGTGATCTCTTGGCCATACACCAAAGGAAGTGTAATTGGCATAAGAGAGGTTCTTTAGTCGCCGACGGGTGATGAAATCACAAACACGTGGGTAAAGTGGTACAAACTCTACAGAGTATTAAAACTATCATGATAGCCGTGCTCCCGGTTAAGAGCGCCTGGATGACCTACATGATTAGAGTTGGAAATTGGGATTTGGGATGGTTATGGTCTGGTAATGGTTATGGTTTGGCAATGGTTATGGTTGATATTATGATTATGGTTACGGTTATGAGACGGAATTATGGTTTATGACATCGATTATGGTTATTGGTAATGTTGAATTATGGACTGGTATTATTATGGTTACAGGGTTAATGATGGGTTTACTTACACATAAATATAATATATTGCTTTTCAAATGTTTTACTGTACTTTTCAGCACTTAGCCATTATTATTGTCGTCATTTGAATCAGCCACATGTCATACTTTCCACACTTGCTGAGTACGACATGTACTCACTCTTGCAATCCCCCCCAACAGTTGCAGGTCAGGATTGTGAGTTTAATGGCGATAATGCAGAGTTCTAGGCTGTGTCTACCGTCAGCTTTGCCTGTGGTGTTGCATGGAGCTGCGCTATCCCTTATGCTTAGTTTGCTTAGTTGCCTAATTAGTTTATTTCCGCTGCATTAGTTGAACTTGTCGTTAATATTCATTAGAGCTTGTATTCGAGGATTTAATGAATTGTGTAATAAGAGTACTTATTTAATAATTTGAGCTGTGGTAATTATCTGTTTATCATTTGTGAATCACTCGTGTATGTGTGTTGAACATTCTGGGCACACATATGCGTTAGCTTGGTTCAATTTTCGGAACCGGGCGTCACATATATCCTCTAATCATACTCTTTCAAATGTTTTGCATGTTGATTCACTCGATTATAATCTCTTGTCCATATCACAATTATGTGACAAAGGTTATAATTGTCTTTTCATTAACAATGATGTGACCATCACAAGAAGGAGCAATGACTCAATTGCCTTTAAGGGTGTGCTCAAGGGAAAACTTTATCTTGTGGATTTTTACGTGGATAAAGCCAAACTTGACACATGCTTAATGGCAAAAACCAACATGGGATGTCTTTGGAATAGAAGACTAGCCCATGTTGGGATGAGAAACTTGCAAAAACCTCTTAAGGGTGAGCACATCCGTGGTTTGAAGAATGTTGTGTTTGAAAAGGATAGGTCATGCAACGCTTGTCAAGTCGGAAAGCAAGTTGGAGCTCAACATCCATCCAAGAACATCATGACAACAACAAGATCATTGGAGCTTCTACACATGGATCTATTTGGCCCAATGGCCTACATAAGCATTGCCGGTAACAAATATGGTCTTGTCATTGTCGATGATTTTTCACGTCTCACTTGGGTGTTCTTTTTACATGAAAAGAGTAAGACTCAAGGTGTCCTCAAGAAATACTTGAGGAGAGCTCAAAATGAGTTCTCCTTAAGGATCAAGACCATAAGGAGTGACAATGGCACCGAATTCAAAAACACTCAAGTTGAAGAGTTTTTGGATGAAGAAGGCATCAAGCATGAGTTCTCGGCCCCCTACCCCCCTCAACAAAATGGGGTGGGTGAGAGGAATAATAGGACTCTCATTGAGATGTCAAGAACCATACTTGATGAATACAATACGTCGGACTGGTTTTGGACGAAAGCGGTCAACACCGCTTGTCATGCCATAAACTGGTAGTACCTTCATCGCATATTCAAGAAGACGTCCTACGAGCTCCTAACCGGTAACAAACCCAAAATTTCCTATTTTCCGTGTTTTTGGGAGCAAATGCTATATTATCAATAAGAAGCCTAGGACTTCAAAGTTCGCCTCAAAGTCCGATGAGGGTTTCTTGCTTGGTTATGACTCAAACACTTACGCCTATCGTGTTTTCAACAAATCCTCCGGAATTGTTGAAGTAGCACTTACACTTACGTAGTGTTTGATGAGACTAATGGCTCCCAAGTGGAGCAAGTTTATCTTCATGTGCTAGATCAAGAAGAATATCCACAAGTGGTGATAGAAAGGATGTCACTTGGAGATATCTGACCACAAGAAGAACCTCAAGACTCAAGTGGGAATCCCACACATCAAGCAAGCTCTTCCTCAAATGATCAAGTTCAAGACCCTCAAGTTGTACCTCAACAAGATCAAAATGGAGGCAACGATCAAGGGGGAGATGAAGATAATGAGGAAGGTGAAGATGAAGGTACAAGACCTCAAGCACCACATCCAAGAGTACATCAAAGCATTCAACGGGACCATCCCGTCGACAACATCCTTGGAGATATCTCCAAGGGGGTAACTGCTCAATCTCGTGTTGCAAATTCTTGTGAACATTACTATTTTGTTTCTTCCTTAGAACCTCACAAGGTTGAAGAAGCACTACGAGATCTGGATTGGATGGTGGCCATGCAAGAGGAGCTCAACAACTTTGAACGAAATCAAGTGTGGGAGTTTGTGAAGAGACCAAATGCGAATGTTGTCGGCACCAAGTGGGTGTTCCGCAACAAACAAGATGAGCATGGGGTGGTGACAAGGAGCGAAGCACGACTTGTGGCCAAGGGGTACTCACAAGTCGAAGGTTTGGATTTCGATTAAACCTTTGCTCCCATAGCTAGGCTTGAATCAATTCACATATTACTTGCTTTTGCTACTCACCATGATTTTAAGTTATACCAAATGGATGTCAAGAGTGCATTTCTCAATGGTCCAATCAAAGAAGAGGTGTATGTGGAGCAACCCTCGGGCTTTGAAGCTCAAGACTTCCCCAACCATGTCTACAAATTGCGTGAGGCTCTCTATGGCCTCAAAAAAGCCCCTAGGGCTTGGTATGAGTGCATTAGAGACATCCTAACTCAAAATGGCTTCAAAATTGGGAAGGTCGACTACACTCTATTCACTAAGCATATCAATGATAATTTGTTTGTTTGCCAAATATATGTCGATGACATTATATTTGGTTCTACTAAAAAAACTTTTTGTAATGAGTTCTCTAAGATTACGACTGAAAGGTTTGAGATGTCAATGATAGGGGAGTTGAAGTTCTTCCTAGGATTTCAAGTGAAGCAACTCAAGTAAGGAACGTTCATTAGTCAAACGAAGTACACACAAGATATTCTCAAGAAATTTGACATGAACAAAGTCAAGCCTATCAAGACTCCAGTGGGAACCAATGGGCATCTCAACCTTAATGAAGATGGTCCAAGTGTGGACCAAAAGGTTTATCGCTCCATGGTAGGTTCATTGCTTTACTTATGTGCATCTAGGCCCGATATAATGTTAAGTGTTTGTATGTGTGCTCGATTTCAAGTTGTTCCCAAGGTGAGTCATTTGACCGCTGTAAAGATAATTCTTAGATATTTAGTTCACACACCAAGCTTAGGACTTACGTACCCCAAGGGCTCTAAGTTTAATCTCATTGGATATTCCAATGCGGATTATGCAGGGTGCAAATTCGATAGGAAGAGTACCTCTGAAACTTGCCAATTTTTGGGGAGACCCCTAGTGTCTTGGTCCTGAAAGAAACAAAACTCCATTACTCTATCCACAGCCGAAGCGGAGTATGTCGCACCAGAAGTTGTTCTGCACAACTTCTTTGGATGCGGCAAACTCTTAGAGACTATGGTATACACTTGTGCCATATCCCTCTCCTATGTGACAATGCGAGTGTCATCAAAATAGCCCGCAATCCAGTTGAGAATTCAAGGACCAAACACATTGATATATGCCACCACTTCTTGAGAGATCACTCCATCAAAGGAGATATAGTAATATCTCATGTGACAACCGGAAAACAATTGATCGGTATCTTCACCAAGCCCTTAGATGAGAGAATAATTTGTGAACTTAGGAGTGAATATCTTAGATTCTCGAAACGTGGCTTGATTCTTGCACATTTGATTGTTACTTGTATTTGCTTCAAAATTCATGCATGCTTGCAAAAAACTCTTCCCCCTCGATTTTCTACAAAACTATTTGAAATTATTGGATTTTTGTGAATTGGGGTCATAGTTTGGGTGTTGATTGCTTACTAACCATGTTCGCAAAAATATTTTGTGAAAACTTGTCCATAATGTACAAATTATCTGACCCCTCCTCAAAACTCTAGTTGCGCACTGCAACTATTCTGGGGGAGTCGAACAAGTCTGACTTTCAAGTCAGATATGTCCAACAGCTGAGTTGAACAAGTCTGACATGGGTCAGTTAGGGTTTCGGGAGATTGTCATACAAGTCCTACTTCTGCGTTGGACGTCTGACGTGGGATGTTCGAGACCCTCCAAAAGAGGCCGACAACTCTTCTCACTCTCTCTCTCTCTCTCTCGCTCTCTCGCTCTCTCTCTCTCTCTCTCTCTCTTCACTTCATTCATTCCAAATCGAGTTCCTCTACATTTCTCTCAAGATCCCCTTCGATTTTGAGCCTCTTGCGATGAGTGTGTGAGGTCGATCCATCCAAGGCTTGAAGATCTTCAACTTTTTCGACCTTCTCCCATCTCTCCCCATTTCAAGGTATCTTCTCCATTCTTACCTCATTTCTTTCTGATCTTGCAGCAAGTAGTTGTTTTCTTGTTAATGAATTTGTTCACTAGCATGATTAACAAATTGTGGTAGAATCTTGTTGGTAGAAAAATGATTTGTATAGTTTAGATAGAAGTTAGGGTTAAAACTGTACAGGTCGGATATGTCCGACATCTGCTTCGAACAAGTCCGACTCAGTTTGTCGGATATGTCTAACTTTCGGGTCAGACAAGTATGATCCTGTATAGCATTAACCTCTTAACTTCTATACAAACTATCAATATATAATTCTATCCTTCTTACTTTGTCTCTTACCTATCCTTTATGTCTATCTCTAGTCATGGCTCATGACAATCAAGGTGCAAAGAGAGGAAAGCAACCCGCAGGTAGTGAAGCATCCACTCAAGCCCCAAAAAGGGTCAAGCAAATTGCCCGTCGCACCAGCTCTGCTCGAGGATCCATTGTTGTCTCAGGAGGATCTAGGGGTGGTCCTCAAGCTGCTCCAGAGGATGTTGAGATTGAACCCTTGGTAGTCCACGCACCGGAAGGCGACCCTCGTCGTCCGGTCGACCGGGTCAATTATAGAAGGAACCTCCCAGACACACACACTCAGAGGGATATCATGTGCTACGAGATGCCTAAGGTTGAGAGCCTAGGTTTTGGAGCTATTTCCACATGGACTACTATCGATCAGTGCTTATGACTAAGCAAAATCCAGTGACTGACATGTAGAGGGTTGACTAGAAGATTGTCCAAAAGAAGAAAGATGTGTTATTTAATGAAGTCAAGGATGCTTGTGAATTTCATGGTGTAAAGGACATCATGGGGATGCAATACCCATGGAATGTCGAAGCGATTCTTCAGTTCTATGCCACCATATTCTATTGGACAGACAAACATGGTTTCACTTGGATGACCAATGGTGAGAAGTACTCCGTGAGCTATGAAGATTTTGCCAACATCTTCGGTATGGGACATTGTTTGAGGCATCCATTGAAGATCCATGAGGAGCCTCTTGTGACCACTAAGGAGATGTTGGATTTCTACTCAGAGGGATACCCCGCTCAGCCTCCTCACATCCACGGACTACGTCATTTCCATGTTGTGCTCAATCATCTCATCAGAAAGACGATAGCCCCTAAAGATGGTGATGCCAACCAGATCAACCACAACAGCTGCAATGTCATCAAGCTTCTTGCTAGCCAACAGAAGTTTAATGCTTTTGACTACATCTATGAGGAGATTTACATTGCTTCAGAGACTCCTGCCAGGCCTTGCTGTTATACTCCCTTCATCATGAAGCTCATTGAGACTGTCTCTGGCAATAAATTTATGAAGGAAGTGGTGCATAGGCCTCTAGTGCCTCAGAAGCCTTCGAAGCTTCATTGTCTTGTGAGATCTCCTTCGGCACCATCTCAGCCCAGCTCACCCAGGAGGCACTCAGCTCAGCCTCCTCCTCCTCCTCCTCCTGTGCCACAACAACCTTCTTGCTCTTTGGGACTCTTGAAGGTTCTCAAGGCGATGTTCTCTATGTGCCGCTCTACACAGATTTTAGTTCAAAAGTTAAAGAAGAGGCAAAAGAGAGACATGGCAGCCATCAAAGAGCACCTCCATCTTCCTCCTGCACCTGTGTCAGATGACAACGAAGGTGAGGTACCTCCAGAGTTTCCAGAGCTATCAGAGTCTGAGCTTTCATTCTTCTCGGGGATTGATGGTTCCTCTAGTGCCCCCGCGGCAGCTAGTGCTGTTGATGATGATGAAGAAAGCGAGTATGAAGAGAAGCGAGAGAGTGGCAATACCGAAGGGAACGACAACGAGTAGATGCTAGAGATCCTTTTAGTTTTTCTCCTTTGAAGTATTTTAGTTATGGACATGGACTTGTACTCATTTTGTGGCTTATGTGTGTAAACTCTTTACCTAGTAATGCTTAATGCTTGTGATGCTTATGTTTCACTCATGTTTTGAATGATTAGTTTATTTCAAGTCATCAATGTTTATTCACTTGCAATGCATCACAATGCTCTTCACACAAAATGCACATAGGCATCCCACGAGTATTAAGAGTATATGAGCTCCTCTAATCTTGTTTTAATCGAAAGCTCATAGACCCTTCATAGTCAAAATCAAATTTTTATCTAATGGTTGTAAGCTTTAATTGGTTGTCATCAATCATCAAAAAGGGGAAGATTGAAAGTGCATCTAGGTCCCTTGTGGGTTTTGGTTGATTAATGACAAACAATTAAAGAGCTAATGAGTTTGGTTGAGTTCTTGCAGAAAATGTAGTACGGAGTGAAATTCACGAAAAAGGATAAAAGGCGTGAAAAGTGGAGTAGAAATAGGTTTTGTATTTCTCCTTGAGTCATAAAAAAATCTGTACTTTAAGAGGGACACGACGCGTGGACACTTAGTGAGTCAAATGGAAGCTCAACCTCTTGGATAGGTTTTAGGAAAATCCCTTGTGTCTAAGTCAAACTTGTCCTACACCTTGGTCGGACAAATTCGAATTCCTTCTGGTGAAATTTAGACTTGTCCGAACTATATTACGGACATGTCCGAATCTTCTTTGGTCAAATTCAGACATGTTCGAATCTGTATTTCAAAAATGTCTGAAATCTCTTTGTTAGTATTCAGACATGTTCGAAGTGGGTCGGACATGTCTGAGGTACTTGACTTAGAAAATTTTCTAAGTGTCTGAAAACTCAAAATTGTTCAAGATGGGTGTTTAGACAAGTTTGAGAAGTCTTTGTTCGAATTCAGACATGCCCGAAGTGGGGCGGATATGTCCGAGGTGGACTTCTCTAGCTTAGTGCCTTGTATAAGTCTGAGTTGAAAAACCTCTCCTTATGTGTCAGACTTGTCCGATGTTAGTCGGAGTTGTCCAATGCGGATTTTGCGTGCAGATTCAAATTCGAGTGATTAGCCGTACAGATTTTGTTGCCAGTCTGTCGGACTTGTCCGAACTTGGGTCGGACCTGCCGGACGTGGGCTGTCAACTAACAACTAAAAACACTTTTTGAGTGTAAGTTGATGGGGATTTCACCCCCAATCAAATCCTAACCCTACAAAAGCTCTCAGGGCCACCTCAAGCCCTCAAGAAACCCTCCTCTCTTGTTCTTCACCCTCTTGAGCCTAAATCTGAAGATTTTTGGGAAGGGTGAAGGAGAGATTGTGAGGATTGTCAAGAGAAGTCCATAGAGGGTTGAGCAACATTCGATTCACTGAGTTTCTTTGTGATCGCGTGTTTGTTACTCTTGGGATTCTCCCTAGACGGTTAGGTGTCGCCCCGAAGATTTCTTGTGTGATTTCTTGCCAGGGGACTTTGTAATCTTTGTGATAGTGGAAGTTCCAATATTTGACCTTTGAGGCATTTTGGCGAGGATAGGGCTGTTAGGCCCGAGTCTTTGTGGGTTTCTCAACGGGGACGTAGGTTTCTTCGTGGAACCGAACCTTGGTAGACAATCCTTGTGTTCATTGTCTCTATTTACTTTTCTGCAAAGTTCTTACTTTCTAGTGATCATCTAGGTCTACTTCATTTCTAGCACTTAATCTTATTTCCATCATCTACTAGAACTGCTAGGACGCATTTCCATTCACTAGGTTGCATAAAAACTCCATTTTTATCACTGCCCTGTGAATTATGTCGGACTTATCCGATCAGGATCAGACTTGTCCGACTTCAGTGAGACAAGTCCGATTCTAAGTCAGACAAGTCCGACATGCATTGACAGGACAAATTTTAATTGAGTCTAGATTTTTTATTATTGCCTATTCACCCCCCCCCCCTCTAGGCCACTTTCAGATACTTCTTCCTCCCCGTCTCACCACAGTAGTGGTTCGGATCACACATCCTTGTTTCAGGTACTTAGTCTTTTTTATAAACACTTCAATATTATAATCTGCTATTTACTATTTGTTATATGTTTATTTGCATTTGCAGGGTACGACCGTGAGTGTAGATAGACAGAGACAACGCATAGCGTGTGTGACAGAGCAGGCATCGAGCCAGCTAGCACGAGGTTCGAGTTCCACACAAGTCAGAGATGTTCGGAACGAGCTATACTCGAAGGAGGCTTGGGAGCAGGGGAGCAAGCACAATGGAGGAGGCTCAGGAGCAGGGAGGAGGCTCAGAAGCAGACCTTTAGGTCGTCTTCTGAGAGTGGACATGGTGCTACCAAGGGTGGACAGTGTGGTACTGGGGGTGAAGAGAGCGGCAAAGAGGAAGATGATCCGGATCGAGATGCAAGGTTGGCAAGATTGACAGAGTTACACGAGGCGGCGGAGGGGCGGAGTGATTGATGCCCTTACATGTACTTTTTTGAAGTATTTGATAAGCTATCTTATACATTTGGTTTTCTTGTCAACTGACTAATGTTATTTGTACAGGTTGCGGAGGCACCTTTTATGTACTCCAAGTAAAACTCCCGATACGCAGACGGTTATAAGGCCAAAGGGTACTAGGTGCTGGATCGAGATTGGTTGGGGTGGCAGGGGCATCGACGTTGTGTTAACATGGAGCTTGGAAATGCCATCCGATTTTGCTTCTCGAGTATGGTTCTTGCGGGAGGTCTACTAATTTTCGCGCATAATTGGGATCACTATGTCTTGAAATCATATGGCACTGCGGGTACTTGTCAGGACATAGTTTGGGAGATTTTTCGGGTAAGTTTGTTTTCATTGTTTAAATTATATTGCATCTTACTTTGATTGATACTAATTGTTGATTTTATGCAGAGTATATTTAAATTGGATAAAAGTGTGAGTCTAGCATATGCGAGGTCCGTTTTCGAGACGTCAATGAGAAAACTCACGAAGGACTCCTTCTCTGATGCACAGATCAAGGTTGTGACCATGTATTAGAAGACCAGGTTGTGTCAGCCCGTTACAAACAAGCAAGCAACTACAATTTATCTGCAGAAGCATGAGTACATGGACAATAGTATGGATTGGATCTGTGTAGATATGCTTGGAAATGGCTATGCGAATATTGGGTGTCGAATGAGTTCAAAAATATTTAAAAGAGAAACCGAGGCAAATGGAAGAGCAAGCCTGACTACAACATTATGGGGTAGATGGACATGTGCGGATGGCACAACGAATGGTATGAACTATTACAATCACTTGTAGATTGCTTTAAAAAATTGCATTGATTGAACTGATGTTGTATTTTGGTGTTGCAGGAAGCTGAAACCAGCGTCACTCCTTCTTTTATCGAGGTTTACCTCAGGGGGCACAGAGGCAGAGATCCAGAATGCTCAGAGCAGTTGTGTGATGAGGCGACAACATAAAAAGTGGTAAGTGTGTTGAGTGCTTGTTACATCTCTATCTATGAACTAAATCTATCTTCTATTACATCCACTCGTGAACTTAATTTATTCTTGCAGACAAAATATGTTGAGTGTCTCAAGAAAAAGCATGGAGATGACGTAGATTATCTAAGAGCGTCGTTGGATGTGGATGCGGCATACGAAGCGAACGGAGGCGTTCCACACCGTATGTACGTGTAAATATATTGATTGTTTATAGGTTAATTATCGTCGATTCATCACATTTGTGTTTTTTGTAGACTTGGGTTGGGCGACGGTTATGTGAAATGTGAGGCTTATGTGGGACGACGGTCTTCTACTTCCAGTTCGAGTCGATCCCATACTGCAGAGACAGAGGAATTAAAAAAAAATTGAGACGCTACGAGGAGAAGGTGGAACAGCAACAGCTGCAGATGCAACAACAACAACAAATGCAGGTGTAGACGCAAATGCAGGTGCAATAGATGCAGCAGCAGATGCAATATTTGTATATGGCCCAGGTAATTTGTAATCTTAACAATTGAATAGTTTATTCATTTACAAACTATTTCTACTTAAGATCTCACAAATAACTTACTTAATATAGTTCTTGGGTCAAGGTAAAATTGGAACTCAGTTCAATGTGCCAAAATAGTGTATGTTCGAGATGATGTCGCGGGTGAATTACTGTTTTACTTAAGTTTGTATACTTATTAGCATATATGTGTTAAATTCATTAGTTGAATATCTTTACTTCATGTAGTTATTCTCTTAAGGTGGCTTTGGATCGCAGTTTGGTATGCCTCGCCTGATGCAGCCCAGACAACATGTTGGCTCTTCTTCACAGTTATAATTGCATTTCTTATTAACTCGACTTATAGTATGAAATAGTAATCATATTTGTCACAGGGTGTGACACCCAGTTCCGAAAATGAACCAAGTGAGCACATATGTGTGCCCAGGACGTTCAACACACATACACGAGTGCATCACAAAAGAGTATACAGAAAATTACCACAGAACAAGATTTATTAACAAAATTTTATTACATAAACCATATTATCCTCGAATACAAACTCTAATGAATATTAATGACAAGTTCAACTATTGTAGCGGAAATAAACTAAATAAGCAAACTAAACAGCTAGGCAGCATAAGCAATAGGGTATAGCACAGCTCCAAGAAACACCACAGGCAAAGCTCACGGTAGACACGGCCTAGAACTCCGCATTATCGCCATTAAACTCCCAATCTTGACCTGCAACTGTTGGGGGGGGGGGGGTTGCATGAGTGAGTACATGTTGTACTCAGCAAGTGTGGAAAGTATGACATGTGGCTTATTCAAATGACAACAATAATAATGGCTAAGTGCTGAAAAGTACAATAAAATATTTGAAAAGCAATATATTACATGTATGTGAAGCAAACCCATCATAATCATAAGTAATATCATAATACCAGTCTGAATTCACTACCATCATCAATAATTCCATATTTCACCATTTGCCAATAACCATATTCAATACCAGAAATTAGTCCATAACCAACCATAACCATTACCAAACCATAACTATCTCAAATACCATCCCAATACCGAGTAACTTCTAATCATGGAAGTTGTCCAGGTGCTCATAACCAGGAGCACGACTATCATGATAGTTTTATTAGACTCTGTAGAGTTTGTACCACTTTACCCACGTGTTTGTGATTTCATCACCCGTTGGTGACTAAAGAACCTCCCTTATGCCAATTACACTTCCTTTGGTGTATGGCCAAGAGATCACAAAATAGCCTTTACAAAGGGATTACTAGCCTATTTAGACCCCCACTGAGGTTTCACCGGTGGCGATGCCTCCAACTGAGCACATCTTCAACCAAGGGCCCCCTCTTGAGCCATTCGGATCCCAGGATAGTCCCACTGATCATCAACAAACCCAATATGACTACCCCTTCCGCGAGCATCCACAATGGTCCAAACAACACTAGCAAAGCCCTAATTAATCAGGTACGCCGCACCCATACTTGGCCACGTGGTGGGAACCGGTCCTTAGATCTAAAGCAAGCAACCCACCATGACATCCAACCCATCCACATACCGGCTTGCTTAGATCACCCATTACCATATCATATTGACCAGTTCATGTTAATAATAACCTCATAAATATATCATTAATGTGTAGTATTGGTTTCCCATCCCAATTAATTAAGCGAAGCAAAAAGGTAAAAATCCCATCCTGACTCTCTACCATAATTCTCGGTGACAAGGGTGGTTTAACAATTCTAGTAAACTTCCTACCATAGGATTCCCATCAAATTGACACAAGCATGCAGTTTGCAAACAAAACATTTATTTTAAAACAGGATCAATATGCTTCAAGGACACTTGCCTTGCTCTTGCGGTTGATTAGGGTCAAAGCCTTCAAACTCTTGGTGTTGAAGATCCTCCGCGGCACTCTCTAGCGCAAATCCGTCTAATACACACAATAAACATACAAATAAGAAACACAATCAAAGAGTGCACAAATATTACTCAATATGACATGTCATGCATGATTGATGCAAATGCAAGGTAGAACTTGTTAATAGATTGCTTTTAATGATCGCTAACTAGTTCTAATAGCTTTTTACAAGTTTATACAGGTTTGGATGTGATTAGATCAAATTTTAGAATCAATTTAACCCAATTTAACCGGGAAGATCGGACTAGCCCGCTAGGGACCGGACAACTCTGCACTCTGCGAGATCAGCAAATTAGGGTTTTCTAGATCGACGTGAATTCGGAGGTTAGGGGTCAAATTCACGTAAGAAAAAAGAGAATAGAAGGTATACCAGGTGTTTAGAACTCTAATGAATCAAGAAACTTGGAGGTAACACTTGGATCTTGATGATCTAGGGTTGGTGATGAACTTGGAGATGAATTGATGATGAAGAACGAAACTTGGTGGAGATCTTGATCCTCTTTTGTTTCCTCCTCTTCTTGTTCTTGCTTGGGATCTCCTCCTCCCTCCTTGATGGTGGCTCTCCACGAACTAGGGTTTGGGTCGGGTGGAAAAGTGGCAAATAGATGTCAAGCCAAGGGGTGGGGTTGTTTATATAGAGGTGGAGGCTAGGGTTAGATGGATTTCGAGTTTGAGGGGAGTAGAGGCCGGTTTAGAGTCCCACATGGCCTCTAAAAGAATTAGGAACGACATCCCTAGGCCCACTTAACGTGAAACCCAAGAAACAAGTCATAAAACAAAAGATCAACTCAGAGTCACGAAATATCGGACAAGTCCGAAAAGGACCTGACTAGTCCGAATTCGTCCAGAGAGAAAATCGGACAAGTCTGGCCAAAAATCGGACAAGTCCGACTTTATTCAGAGAGGAAATCGGACAAGTCCGCTGGGACACTGGACTAGTCCGGCTAAGTCCAGGGACTTTGCAAATTTTCAAGGATTCATGGAATATCGGACTAGTCTGCACAAAATCGGACAAGTCCGAAAGTTTCCAGAGGCAAAATCAGACTAGTCCACAGCAAAAACGGACAAGTCCATTTTTAGTCAGAGAGAAATCGGACTAGTCCTCAGTAAAATCGGACTAGTCCGCACTTTCCTGCATTTTAAGTGTGGTTTTGTTACAAATCAATTTTTAAATGCTCCAAATCAATTTTAAACTCGTTCCTCTTGTTGTGGGTTAATGTTAAACATGTGTATGAGTGTATGCAAGGCATGATGCATGAAAATGAGGGTGTTACAAACCTACCCCCCTTAAAATGAATCTCTCCCTCAAGATTCAACGCAGAAGAGAAGAGATAGGGAAATTCCTTCTTGAGATCATCCTCCAATTCCCACGTTGCTTCTTTTTCTGTGGGGGTGCTTCTATTGAACTTTACACCATCGACTCACCTTGTTCCTTGTGACTCCCTCTTTGGTTTCCAAGATCTTGACCGGTTGCTCTGCATAAGCCAAATCTTCCTCTAGTTCCAATTCTTCCATTGGCACTTGTTCTTCCGGTACTCTCAAGCATTTCTTGAGATGGGAAACATGAAAGACATCATGGACATCCGAGAGATGAGCTGGCATCTCCAACTTATACGCTACTTCTCCTCTTTTGTCCAAAATCTTGAATGGTCCAATATAACGAGGTGCTAGCTTGACTCTTATGTTAAACATCTTATGACCTCTCATTGGTGACACCTTAAGGTAAACATAGTCTCCTCTTTCAAAGGCTAATTTCCTTCTCCTATTGTCCGCATAGCTTTTTTGTCTTAATTGGGCAGCACTCAAGTTTTCACGAATTATGTGGACATTTTTTCGGCTTCTTGCAACACATCCGGACCAAATACTTGAGTTTCTCCTGCCTCATTCCAGAATAAAGGTGTCCTACACTTCCTTCCATAAAGCGCTTCATATGGTGACATTTTCAAGCTGTAACACCCTCATTTTCATGCATCATGCCTTGCATGCACTCATATACATGTTTAACATTAACCCACATAAAGAGGAACGAGTATAAAATTTATTTGGAGCATTTAAAATTGATTTTGAACAAAACCGCACTTAAAATGCAGGAAAGTGCAGACTAGTCCGATTTATCTCTGACTAAAAATGGACTTGTCCGTTTTGCTGCGGACTAGTCCGATTTTGCCTCTGGAAACTTTTGGACATGTCCAATTTTGTGCGAACTAGTCCGATATTCCAAAAATCCTTGAAAATTTGCTAAGTCCTTGGACTTTACCGGACTAGTCCGGTGTTCTAGCGGACTTGTCCGATTTCCTCTCTGTTTAAAGTCGGACTTGTCCGATTTTTGGCCAGACTTGTCCGATTTTCTCTCTAGACGACTTCGGACTAGTCCGGTCCTTTTTGGACTTGTCTGATATTTCGCGACTCCGAGTTGATCTTTTGTTTTACAACTTGTTTCTTGGGTTTCACGTTAAGTGGGCCTAGGTATGTCGTGCCTAACTTTTTTAGATCCCATGAGGGACTCTAAACCGTCCTCTACTCATCCCAAACTTGAAATCCATCTAACCCTAGCCTCCACCTCTATATAAACAACCCCACCCCTTGGCTTGACATCTATTTGCCATTTTTCCACCCCACCCAAACCTTAGTTCGTGGAGAGCCACCATCAAGGAGGAAGGAGAAGATCCCAAGCAAGAAGAAGAGGAGGAGGAAACGAAAGAGGATCAAGATCTCCACCAAGTTTTCGTTCTTCATCACCAATTCATCTCCAAGTTCATCACCAACCCTAGATCACCAAGATCCAAGTGCCACCTCCAAGTTTCTTGATTCCTTGGAGTCCTAAACACCTGGTATACCTTCTATTCTCTTTTCCTTGCGCGAATTCAACACCCAATCTCCAAATTTACGTCGATCTAGAAAACCCTAATCTGCTGATCTCGCAAAGTGCGGACTTGTCCGGTCCCTAGCGGACTAGTCCGATTTTCCTGGATAAATTGTGTTGAATTAATTCCAAAAACTGACCTAATCAACTCCAAACCTGTATAAACTTATTAAAAGCTATTAGAACTAGTTATTGATCATTCAAAGCAATCTATTGACAAGTTCTACCTTGCATTTGCATCAATCATGCATGTAATGACATATTGAGTAATATTTGTGCACTCTTTGATTGTGTTTCTTGTCTTGTATGTTTATTGTGTGGATTAGACGGATTTGCGCTAGAGAGTGCCGCGGAGGATCTACAGCACCAAGAGTTTGAAGGCTTTGACCCTAATCAATCGCAAGAGCAAAGCAAGTGTCCTTGAAGCATATTGATCCTGTTTTAAAATAAATGTTTTGTTTGCAAAATTGCATGCTTGTGTCAATTTGATGGGAATCCTATGGTAGGAAGTTTACTAGATTTGTTAAACCACCCTTGTCACCTGGAATATATGATAGAGAGTCGGGAAGGGCTTTTTACCGTTTGCTTCGCTTAATCAACTGGGATGAGAAACAACTATATCAGTCAATTTAATTATGCATGGATGAGATGATGGTTAACATGAACTGGTTAAATATGATATGGTAATGGGTGATCTAAGCAAGCCTGGTATGTGGATGGGTTGGACGTATGGTGGTTTGCTTGCTTTAGATCTAAGGACCGGTTCATGCGAGAATAAGCCAGGACTACAGTGCCACCATGAGGCCAAGTATGGGTGCGGCGTAGCTGATTAATTAGGGCTTTGCTAGTGATTTTTGGACCATTGTGGATGCTCGGGGAAGGGGTAGTCGGATTGGGTTTGTTGATGATTGGCGGGACTACCCTGGGATCTGAATGGCTCAAGAGGGGGCCTTTGGTTGAAGATGTGCTCAGTTGGAGACATTGCCACCGGTGAAACCTCAGTGAGGTCTAAATAGGCTAGTAATCCCTTTGTAAAGGCTATTTTGTTATCTCTTGCCCACACACCTACAGAAGTGTGAGACGGCATAACAGAGGTTCTAGTCATCGAAAGGTGATGAAATTACAAACACGTGGGTAAAGTGATACAAACTCTGCCGAGTCTAATAAACTATCATGATAGTCGTGCTCCCGGTTATGAGCACCTGGACAACTTCCATGATTAGAGAGAACTCGGTATTGGGATGGTATTGGGATGGTTATGGTTTGGTAATGGTTATGGTTGGTTATGGGTTAATTTCTGGTATTGAATATGGTTATTGGCAAATGGCGAAATCTGAAATTATTGATGAGGGTGGTGAATTATGGACTAGTATTATGATATTACTTATGATTATGATGGGTTTATTTCACATACATGTAATATATTGCTTTTCAAATGTTTTACTGTACTTTTCAGCACTCAGCTATTATTAATGTCGTCATTTGAATCAGCTACATGTCATACTTTCCACACTTGCTGAGTACGACATGTACTCACTCTTGCAATCCCCCCCAACAGTTGCAGGTCCGGATTGGGAGAGTAATGGTGGTAATGCGGAATTCTAGGCCGTGTATACCGTCAGCTTACCTGTGGTGTTGATTGGAGCTGCGCTATACCCTATTACTTATGCTGCCTAGCTGTTTAGTTTGCTTAATTAGTTTATTTCTATTGCATTAGTTGAACTTGTCATTAATATTCATTAGAACTTGTATTCAAGGATAATATGGTTTGTGTAATAAAATTTGGTTAATTAATCTTGTCTTGTGGTAATTTTCTATATACTCTTTTGTGAATGCACTCGTGTATGTGTGTTGAACATCCTGGGCACACATATGCGTTAGCTTGGTTCATTTTCGGAACCGGACATCACAATTTGGTATCAGAGCCACAAGTTGACCGTAGGATGCTGCCTAGATAGAATGGACACTTTAGAGCACATAGGAGCACTTAGGAATCGATGTATTTTGGTTGGTGTGTTGTTTGCTATATATTGTTTGCTTGTGTGCTTAATAGAGGATTTTGGGATGCCTTAGCATTGCATGTCCACCTAGGCTAGTGTAGCCAGTTGCCTAGTTTCATATCCCTTGATGCATATAGTTGGGGACATTTTCTAATTCTTACCTATTGCTTTTCTCCAGATGGTGAGGACTCGCAACCATAGGGATGCTAATGATGAAGATGAGAACAATGGAGTGCCTCAAAATAACATTGGACAAGGATCTACTCAGGGAGCTATCAATATTGAGCAGCTATTGGCTATGAAAAACCAGCTCATGTAGATCATGGTACAAACTATGTGACAGCTGCAGGCTGGCAACATCAACAATCAGCCCCACATGCCTCCACCGCCACCCCCACCCCCTCATAACCGATTGGGAGAGTTTATGAGGACTAGGCCACTGACCTTTGCTCAAGCCGCTAACCCTATGGATGCGGATGATTGGCTCAAGTCCATGGAGAAGAAGCTAGCTATTGTCCAATGCAGTGACCGGGAGAAGGTATTGTTTGCTTCTCATCAACTAGTTGGAGCAGCTGCGGATTGGTGGGATTCTTATTGCAATGCTCATGAGAACCAAGAGAGAATTACCTGGGCGGAATTCAAGGAGAATTTTCATTCTCATTATGTGCCAGAGGGGGTGATGATCTTGAAGAGGTAAGAATTTGAGAACTTGAGACAAGGGAGATCAAGCGTGAGTGAATATCTCAATAAGTTCACTCAACTCTCAAGTTATGCGCCTGAGGATGTGAGCCGGGACAGCCGGAAGCAATATTTGTTCATGAGAGGCCTCAACAATGAAATTCAAGTGCAACTACTCAATTGTGACTATGCAAATTTTCATAAGCTTGTGGACAAAGCAATTGTGGTTGAGAACAAGATCCGTGAGATGGAGCAAGACAATAAGAGGAAGGCGCCATATAAAGAACAGCAACAAGGGAGTAATGTGCGCCCTTGCTTTGCACCTCCTAATGCGCCTCATTTCAGCTCTTCTATTCCTGCTCAACGCCCTGGATTTGCACCGCGCCCAGATCAGTTTGTGCAGCAGCGCCCTGTCATGCAAGCACCTAGGCCTCCAATGCCTTATGCGCCTCGTGCTAACTTTCCTGTTGCAAGTGTTCAAAACCAAGCTCGTCCCAATAATTCTGGTGTAATTAGGAAGTACTATACTTGTGGAGAAGTTGGACACTTTGCGTATCAATGTCCTAAGTCAGGCCTTGGTCAAGGAAGCAATGCACCGAGGCAAAACCCAAGACCCAATGGAGGATAGCCACAAGGGAACCGTGGACAGCAGAATTTTGCTCGTGGCAACGTGAACCATGTCTCTGCGGAGGATGCTCAACAAGCGGATGACGTGGTCGTTGGTATGTTTCTCGCCAACTCCAACCCCGCGACTATGTTATTTGATTCTGGAGCATCGCATTCATTCATTGCATCGAAATATGTTGCCAGGTATAGTTTGCCTATCTCTCATATGAAGTTTACACTATTGGTTAAGTCTCCTGGAGGAGATATGAGGACAAATATAGTATGTCCAAAAGTAAGCCTTAGAATAAGGGGGGTAGACTTCTCCGCCAACCTCATTGTTTTGGATTCTCAAGAATTGGACATTATACTTGGTATGGACTGTTGAGGAAGCACAATGGAGTTATTGAGTGTGCCACGAAGACGGTGAAGTTGACTAATGAAGAAGGGACAACCGTAGAGTTTGAAGCATCTCACACCGCACCAAAGCAATTGGAGCTGAATCATATGGATGGTGCCACAATTGAGGAGATTTCGGTGGTGTGTGAATTTTTGGATGTTTTTCGGACGAGTTGCCAGGTATGTCGCCTGATCGAGACATTGAGTTTGTTATTGAATTAATACCTGGAACTGCACCTATAGCTAAGAGGCCGCATAGGATGCCTCCTATAGAACTAGCGGAGCTCAAGAAACAAATTCAAGAGCAACAAGAGAAAAGTTTTATTCGCCCTAGTTCTTTACCTTGGGGAGCGCCCGTGCTGTTTGTGCACAAGAAGGATGGAACCCAAAGGATGTGTGTGGATTACCGAGCTCTCAACGAGGTAACAATCAAGAACAAGTACACCTTGCCACGCATAGAAGACTTGTTTGATCAGATGAAGGGTGCTTGTGTCTTCTCTAAGATTGATTTGAGGTCGGGATACTTTCAAATGAAGATTAGATCATCGGACATACTCAAAACAGCTTTTAGAACACGGTATGGATCTTATGAGTACACCGTGATGTCTTTTGGATTGACAAATGCACCTGCCTACTTTATGTACCCCATGAATAAAGTCTTCATGGATTACTTGGACAAGTTCGTCGTGGTGTTCATTGATGATATTATGATCTACTCGAAGGATGAGAATGAACATGAGGAACACTTGAGGCTTACGTTGCAGAAATTGAGGGAGCATCGATTGTATGCCAAGTTCAACAAGTGTCAGCTTTGGTTGAAAGAGGTGTCATTTTCGGGTCATATAATTTCAGGAGGAGGAGTATCGGTTGACCCCAGAAAAGTGAGAGACGTGTTGAAATGGGAAGCGCCGCAAAACATAAAGGAAATAAGGAGTTTTCTTGGAATGGCTGGATATTACCGTAGATTCATCAAGGACTTTTCCAAGATAGCCAAGCCAATAACGGAGTTGCTAATGAAAGGAAAGGCTTTCCAATGGACTCAAGCTTGTCAAAATAGTTTCAAGGAGTTGAAAAAGAGGTTAGCAACAACCCCAGTTTTGGTACTGCCGGATGTGAGCAAGAGTTTTGATATTTATTGCGACGCATTGAGACAAGGACTTGGATGTGTATTGATGCAAGAAGGTCAAGTGGTCGCCTATGCATCAAGACAATTGAAGAAACATGAGCAGAATTACCCCACGCACGATTTGGAACTCGCAGCCGTGGTACACGCATTGAAGATTTGGAGGCACTATATCCCTTGACATAGGTGTGAAATTTATACACATCATAAGAGTTTGAAGTATATTTTCACACAAACGGATCTGAACTTGAGGCAACGAAGATGGTTGGAGCTCATCAAAGATTATGATTTGGGGATCAACTATCATCCGGGAAAAGCCAATGTAGTGGTCGATGCTTTGAGTAGAAAGGGAGTAAGTCATCAACTCACAGTTCGAGAGTTACCATCTGAGTTATGTAAGGAGTTTGAAAGGTTGAACCTCGGATTTGTAAATGAGATGGAGATGATGGAGTTAAACCCAACCTTGGAGCAAGAAATTCGAGAGGCACAAACCGCAGATGAAGAGATCAAGAAAATCAAGGACGGGACCAAAGAAGGGAGAGAATTCAGATTTGATGAAGACGAACATGGTACCTTATGGCTTGGAAAGAGAATCATTGTGCCTAAGGTGAAGCATATTTGGGAGACGATATTAAAAGAGGCACATGACTCACCTTACTCAATTCACACTGGTTGTACAAAGATGTACAAAGACTTGAAGGCTTGCTATTGGTGGGATAGCATGAAGAAGGACATAGCTGAATATGTGGCATTGTGTGATGTGTGTCAACGAGTCAAGGCGGAACATCAAAGGCCAGCTGGATTATTGCAACCATTGAAAATCCCGGAATGGAAGTGGGAAGAATTCGGTATGGACTTCATAGTTGGATTACCACGTACTCAGTCCGGGTATGACTCAATTTGGGTAATTGTGGATCGCTTAACCAAGTCATCTCATTTTGTCCCTGTGAAGATCAAATATACAGCTGCACGATTGGCCGAAATATACATGGAGCATATTGTGTGTCGACATGGAGTCCCTAAGAAGATAGTCTCGGATAGAGGTTCTCAATTCACTTCCAGGTTTTGGCAAAAAATGCATGAAGCTTTGGGAACGAGGTTGAATTTTAGTTCAGCATATCATCATCAAACGGATGGACAAACCGAGAGGACCAATCAGATTTTGGAGGACATGTTAAGAGCTTGTGCTTTGAAGCATGGGAAAAGTTGGGACAAAAGCTTGCCATACGCAGAATTTTCATACAACAATAGTTACCAAGCAAGCTTAAAAATATCACCGTATGAAGCGCTTTATGGAAGGAAGTGTAGGACACCTTTATTCTGGAATGAGGCAGGAGAAACTCAAGTATTTGGTCCGGATGTGTTGCAAGAAGCCGAAAAGCAAGTCCAAATAATTCGTGAAAACTTGAGGGCTGCCCAATCAAGGCAAAAAGGCTATGCGGACAATAGGAGAAGGAAATTAGCCTTTGAAATAGGAGATTTTGTTTACCTCAAGGTGTCACCAATGAGAGGTCATAAGAGGTTTAACATAAGGGGCAAGCTCGCACCTCGTTATATTGGACCATTCAAGATTTTGGACAAAAGAGGAGAAGTAGCGTATAAGTTGGAGATGCCAGCTCATCTTTCGGATGTCCATGATGTCTTTCATGTTTCCCAGCTCAAGAAGTGCTTGCGAGTACCGGAAGAACAAGTGCCAATGGAAGAATTAGAACTAGAGGAAGATTTAACTTATGCCAAACAATCGGTCAAAATCTTGGAAACTAAGGAGAGAGTCACAAGGAACAAGGTGATTCGATGGTGTGAAGTTCAATGGAAGCACCACGCAGAAAAAGAAGCAACTTGGGAGCTAGAAGATGATATCAAGAAGGAATTTCACTATCTCTTCTCTTCTACGTCGAATCTTGAGGGCGAGATTCATTTTAAGGGGGGTAGGTTTGTAACACCCTCATTTTCATGCATCATGCCTTGCATGCACTCATATACATGTTTAACATTAACCCACATAAAGAGGAACGAGTTTAAAATTTATTTGGAGCATTTAAAATTGATTTGGAACAAAACCGCACTTAAAATGCAGGAAAGTGCGGACTAGTCCGATTTTACTCGAAATCCATCTAACCCTAGCCTCCACCTCTATATAAACAACCCCACCCCTTGGCTTGACATCTATTTGCCACTTTTCCACCCCACCCAAACCCTAGTTCGTGGAGAGCCACCATCAACGAGGAAGGAGAAGATCCCAAGCAAGAAGAAGAAGAGGAGGAAACGAAAGAGGATCAAGATATCCACCAAGTTTTCGTTCTTCATCACCAATTCATCTCCAAGTTCATCACCAACCCTAGATCACCAAGATCCAAGTGCTAACTCCAAGTTTCTTGATTCCTTGGAGTCCTAAATACCTGGTATACCTTCTATTCTCTTTTTCTTGCATGAATTCAACACCTAATCTCCAAATTTACGTCGATCTAGAAATCCCTAATCTGCTGATCTTGCAAAGTGCAGACTTGTCCGGTACCTAGCGGACTAGTCCGATTTCCCTGGATAAATTGTGTTGAATTAATTCCAAAAACTGACCTAATCAACTCCAAACATGTATAAACTTGTTAGAAGCTATTAGAACTAGTTATTGATCATTAAAAGCAATCTATTGACAAGTTCTACCTTGCATTTGCATCAATCATGCATGTCATGACATATTGAGTAATATTTGTGCACTCTTTGATTGTGTTTCTTGTCTTGTATGTTTATTGTGTCGATTAGACAGATTTGCGCTAGAGAGTGCCGCGGAGGATCTACAGCAACAAGAGTTTGAAGGCTTTGACCCTAATCAACCGCAAGAGCAAGGCAAGTGTCCTTGAAGCATATTGATCCTATTTTAAAATAAATGTTTTGTTTGCAAAATTGCATGCTTGTGTCAATTTGATGGGAATCCTATGGTAGGAAGTTTACTAGATTTGTTAAACCACCCTTGTCACCTGGAATATATGGTAGAGAGTCGGGAAGGGCTTTTTACCGTTTGCTTCGCTTAATCAACTGGGATGGGAAACAACTATACCACTCAATTTAATTATGCATGGATGAGATTATGGTTAACATGAAATGGTTAAATATGATATGGTAATGGGTGATCTAAGCAAGCCTGGTATGTGGATGGGTTGGACGTATGGTGGTTTGCTTGCTTTAGATCTAAGGACTGGTTCATGCGAGAATAAGCCAGGACGACAATGCCACCACGAGGCCAAGTATGGGTGTGGCATAGCTGATTAATTAGGGCTTTGCTAGTGCTTTTTGGACCATTGTGGATGCTCGGGGAAGGGGTAGTCGGATTGGGTTTGTTGATGATTGGCGGGACTACCCTGGGATCCGAATGGCTCAAGAGGGGGCCTTTGGTTGAAGATGTGCTCAGTTGGAGACATCGCCACCGGTGAAACCTCAGTGGGGTCTAAATAGGCTAGTAATCCCTTTGTAAAGGCTATTTTGTGATCTCTTGGCCACACACCGACGAAAGTGTGAGACGACATAACAGAGGTTCTAGTCATCGAAAGGTGATGAAATCACAAATACATGGGTAAAGTGGTACAAACTCTGCAGAGTCTAATAAACTATCATGATAGCCGTGCTCCCGGTTATGAGCACCTGGACAACTTCCATGATTAGAGGGAATTTGGTATTGGGATGTTTATGGTTTGGTAATGGTTATGGTTGGTTATGGATTAATTTCTGGTATTGAATATGGTTATTGGCAAATGGCGAAATCTGGAATTATTGATGAGGATGGCGAATTATGGACTGGTGTTATGATATTACTTATGATTATGATGGGTTTATTTCACATACATGTAATATATTGCTTTTCAAATGTTTTACTGTACTTTTCAGCACTCAGCTATTATTATTGTCGTCATTTGAACCAGCCACATGTCATACTTTCCACACTTGTTGAGTACGACATGTACTCACTCTTGCAATCCCCCCCAACAGTTGCATGTCAGGATTGGGAGAGTTGTGACGCCCGGTTCCGAAAAATGAACCAAGCTAACGCATATGTGTGCCCAGGATGTTCATCACACATACACGAGTGCAATCACAAAAGAGTATACAGAAAATTACCACAAGACAAGATTAATTAACCAAATTTTATTACACAAACCAGATTATCCTCGAATACAAGCTCTATTGAATATTAATGACAAGTTCAACTAATGCAGCGGAAATAAACTAATTAAGCAAACTAAACAGCTAGGCAGCATAAGCAATAGGGTATAACGCAGCTCCAATAACACCACAGGCAAAGCTGACGGTAGACACGGCCTAGAACTCCGCATTATCGCCATTAAACTCCCAATCCTGACCTGCAACTGTTCGGGGGGGGGGTTGCAAGAGTGAGTACACATCGTACTCAGCAAGTGTGGAAAGTATAACATGTGGCTTATTCAAATGTCGACAATAATAATAGTAAAGTGCTGAAAAGTACATTAAAACGTTTGAAAAGCAATATATTATATGTATGTGAAGTAAACCCATCATAATCATAAGTAATACCATAGTACCAAATCTGAATTCATTACCATCATCAAAATTTCCATATTTCACCATTGCCAATAACCAGATTCAATACCAGAAATAAATTCATAACTAGCCATAACCATTACCAAACCATAACCATCCCAATACCATCCCAATACCGAGTTCCCTCTAATCATGGAAGTTGTCCAGGTGCTCATAACCGGGAGCACGGCTATCATGATAGTTTTATTTAACACTCTGTAGAGTTTGTACCTCTTTACCCACGTGTTTGTGATTTCATCACCCGTCGGCGACTAAAGAACCTCCCTTATGCTAGTTACACTTCCTTTGGTGTATGGCCAAGAGATCACAAAATAGCCTTTACAAAGGGATTACTAGCCTATTTAGACCCCACTAAGGTTTCACCGGTGGCGATGTCTCCCGCAGAGCACATCTTCAACCAAGGGCCCCCTCTTGAGCCATTCGGATCCCAGGGTAGTCCCACCAATCATCAACAAACCCAATCCGACTACCCCTTCCCCGAGCATCCTTAATGGTCCAAATAGCTCTGGCAAAGCCCTAATTAATCAGCTACGCCGCACCCATACTTGGCCTCGTGGTGGCACTGTAGTCCTGGCTTATTCTCGCATGAACCGGTCCTTAGATCTAAAGCAAGCAAAACAACCATACATCCAACCCATCCACATACCAGGCTTGCTTAGATCACCCAATACCATATCATATTTAACCAGTTCACATTAACAAGAATATCATTAATACGTAATTAAATGTGTAGTGTTGGTTTCCATCCCAATTAATTAAGCGAAGCAAAAAGGTAAAAGCCCTTCCCGACTCTCTACCATAAATTCCAGGTGACAAGGGTGGTTTAGCAAATCTAGTCAACTTCCTACCATAGGATTCCCTTCAAATTGACACAAGCATGTAGTTTTACAAACAAAACATTTATTTTAAAAATAACAGGATCAATATGCTTCAAGGACACTTGCCTTGCTCTTGCTGTTGATTAGGGTCAAAGCCTTCAAACTCTTGATGTTGTAGATCCTCCGCGGCACTCTCTAGCGCAAATCCGTCTAATCCACACAATAAACATACAAGACAAGAAACACAATCAAAGAGTGCACAAATATTACTCAATATGATATGACATGCATGATTGATGCAAATGCAAGGTAGAACTTGTTAATTGATTGCTTTTAATGATAACTAACTAGTTCTAATAGCTTTTAACAAGTTTATACAGGTTTGGATTCGATTAGATCAAATTTTAGAACCAATTCAACACAATTTAACCAGAAAGATCGGACTAGTCCGCTAGGGACCGGACAAGTCCGCCCTCTGCGAGATCAGCAGATTAGGGTTTTCTAGATCGACATGAATTTGGAGATTAGGGGTTGAATTCACAAAAGGACAAGAGAATAGAAGGTATACCAGGTGTTTAGAACTTCAATGAATCAAGAAACTTGGAGGTAACACTTGGATCTTGATGATCTAGGGTTGGTGATGAACTTGGGGATGAATTGGTGATGAAGAACGAAAACTTGGTGGAGATCTTGATCCTCTTTCGTTTCCTCCTCTTCTTCTCCTTGCTTGGGATCTTCTCCTTCCTCCTTGGTGGTGGCTCTCCATGAACTAGGGTTTGGGTGGGTGGAAAAGTGGCAAATAGATGTCAAACCAAGGGGTGGGGTTGTTTATATAGAGGTGAAGGCTAGGGTTAGATGGATTTCGAGTTTGAGAGGAGTAGAGGCCGGTTTAGAGTCCCACATGGGCTCTAAAAGAGTTAGGCACGATGTCCCTAGGTCCACTTAACGTGAAACCCAAGAAAAAAGTCGTAAAACAAAAGATCAACTCGAAGTCACGAAATTCCGGACAAGTCCGGAAAGGACCGGACTAGTCCGAAGTTGTTCAGAGAGAAAATCGGACAAGTCTGGCCTAAAATCGGACAAGTCTGACTTTAAACAGAGAGGAAATCGGACAAGTCCGCTGGAACACCGGACTAGTCCGGAGAAGTCCAAGGACTTAGTAATTTTTCCAGGATTCTTGGAATATCGGACTAGTCCGCACAAAATCGGACAAGTCCGAAAGTTTCCAGAGCCAAAATCGGACTAGTCCGCAGCAAAAACGAACAAGTCCATTTTTAGTCAGAGAGAAATCGGACTAGTCCTCAGTAAAATCGGACTAGTCCGCACTTTCCTGCGTTTTAAGTGCGGTTTTGTTCCAAATCAATTTTAAATGCTCCGAATCAATTTTAAACTTGTTCCTCTTTATGTGGATCAATGTTAAACATGTATATGAATGTATGCAAGGCATGATGCATGAAAATTAGGGTGTTACAAGAGTAATGGTGGTAATGCGGAGTTCTAGGTCGTGTCTACCGTCAGCTTGCGTGTAGTGTTGATTGGAGCTGCGCTATACCCTATTGCTTATGCTGCCTAGCTGTTTAGTTTGCTTAATTAGTTTATTTCCGCTGCATTAGTTGAACTTGTCATTAATATTCATTAGAACTTGTATTCGAGGATAATATGGTTTGTGTAATAAAATTTGGTTGATTAATCTTGTCTTGTGGTAATTTTCTATATACTCTTTTGTGAATGCACTCGTGTATGTGTGTTGAACATCCTGGGCACCATATGCGTTAGCTTAGTTCATTTTTCGGAACCGGGCGTCACACAAGCTTGCTTGGTAACTATAGCTTTTATCCCGACCTTTCCCATGCTTTAAAGCACAAGCTCTTAACATGTCCTCTAAAATCTGGTTGGTCCTCTCGGTTTGTCCATCCGTTTGAGGGTGATATGCCGAACTGAAATTCAGCCTCGTTCCCAAAGCTTCATGCAATTTCTGCCAAAATATGGAGGTAAATTGAGAACCTCTATCCGAGACTATCTTCTTCGGTACTCTGTGTCGACACACAATATGATCCATGTATATTTCGGCCAATTGTGCAGTTGTATATTTGGTCTTCACAGGGACAAAATGAGTTGACTTGGTTAAGCGATCCACAATTACCCAAATTGAGTCATACCCGGACTGAGTATGTGGTAACCCAACTATGAAGTCCATTCCAATTTCTTCCCACTTCCATTCCAGGATCTTCAATGGTTGCAATAATCCAGCTGGCCTTTGATGTTCCGCATTGACTCATTGACATACATCACACAATGCCACATATTCAGCTATGTCCTTTTTCTTGCTATCCCACCAATAGCAAGCCTTCAAGTCTTTGTACATCTTAGTACAACCAGGGTGAATCGAGTACGGCGAGTCATGTGCCTCCTTTAATATTGTCTCTCGGATATGCTTTACATTGGGCACAATGATTTTCTTTCCAAGCTATAAGGTACCATGTTCGTCTTCATCAAATCTGAATTCTCTCCCTTCTTCGGTCCTTTCCTTGATTTCCTTGATCTCTTCATCTGCGACCTGTGCTTCTCGAATTTCTTGCTCTAAGGTTGGGTTTAACTCCATCACCTCCATCTCATTTACAAATACGAGGTTCAACCTTTCAAACTCCTTACATAACTCGAATGGTAACTCTCGAACTGTGAGTTGATGACTTACTCCTTTTCTACTCAAAGCATCGACCACTACATTGGCTTTTCCCGGATGATAGTTGATTCCCAAATCATAATCTTTGATGAGCTCCAACCATCTTCGTTGCCTCAAGTTCAGATCCGTTTGTGTGAAGATATACTTCAAACTCTTATGATCCGTATAAATTTCACATCTATGTCCAAGGATGTAGTGTCTCCAAATATTCAATGCATGTACCACGGCTGCAAGCTCCAAATCATGCGTTGGATAATTCTGATCATGTTTCTTCAGTTGTCTCGAAGCATATGCAACCACTTGACCTTCTTGCATCAATACACATCCAAGTCCTTGTATCGATGCATCGCAATAAATATCAAAACTCTTGCTCACATCCGGCAGTACCAAAACTGGGGCTGTTGTCAACCTCTTCTTCAACTCCTCAAAACTGTTTTGACAAGCTTGAGTCCATTGGAAAGCCTTTCCCTTCATTAGCAATTCCGTCATTGGCTTGGCTATCTTGGAAAAGTCCTTGATGAATCTACGGTAATATCCAGCCATCCCATGAAAACTCCTTATTTCCTTTTACATTTTGCGGCGGTTCTCACTTCAACACGTCTCTCACTTTTCCGGGGTCAACCGATACTCCTCCTACTGAGATTATATGACCCAAAAATGACACCTCTCTCAACCAAAACTGACACTTGTTGAACTTGGCATACAATTGATGCTCCCTCAATTTCTGCAACGTGAGCCTCAAGTGTTCCTCATGTTCTTTCTCATCCTTCGATTAGATCATAATGTCATCAATAAACACCACAACGAACTTATCCAAGTACTCCATGAAGACCTTATTCATGAGGTACGTAAATTAGGCATGCGCATTTGTCAATCCAAAGGACATCACGGTGTACTCATAAGATCCATACCGTGTTCTAAAAGTTGTTTTGAGTATGTCCGATGGTCTAAGCTTCATTTGAAAATATCCCGACCTCAAATCAATCTTAGAGAAGACACAAGCACCCTTCATCTGATCAAACAAGTCTTCTATGTGTGGCAAGGTGTACTTGTTCTTGATGGTTACCTCGTTGAGAGCTCGGTAATCTACGCACATCCTTTGGGATCTATCCTTCTTGTCCACAAACAGCACGGGCGCTCCCCAAGGTGAAGAGCTTGGGCGAATGAAACCCTTCTCTAGTTGCTCTTGAATTTTCTTCTTGAGCTCTGCTAATTCCGAAGGAGGCATCCTATACGGCCTCTTAGCTATAGGTGTAGTTCCAGGTATTAAATCAATAACAAACTCAATGTCTCGATCGGGTGGCATACCTGGCAACTCATCTGGAAAAACATCCAAAAATTCACACACCACCGGAATCTCCTCAATTGCGGCACCATCCATATGATTCAGCTCCAATTGGTTCGGTGCGGTTTGAGATGCTTCAAATTCTACATTGATCCCTTCCTCATTGGTCAACTTCACCGTCTTCGTGGCACACTCAATAACTCCATTGTGCTTCCTCAACCAGTCCATACCAAGTATAACGTCCAATCCTTGAGAATCCAAAACAATGAGGTTGGCGGAGAAGTCTACCCCCCTTATTCTAAGGCTTACTTTTGGACATACTATATTTGTCCTCTTATCTCCTCCAGGAGACTTAACCAATAGCGTAAACTTCATATGAGAGATAGGCAAACTATACTTGGCAACATACTTCGATGCAATGAATGAATGTGATGCTCCAGAATCAAATAACATAGTCGCGGGGTTGGAGTTGGCGAGAAACATACCAATGACCACGTCATCCGCTTGTTGAGCATCCTCCGTAGAGACATGGTTCACGTTGCCACGAGCAAAATTCTGCTGTCCACGGTTCCCTTGTGGCTTTCCTCCATTGGATCTTGGGTTTTTCCTCGGCGCATTGCTTCCTTGACCAAGGCCTGACTTAGGACATTGATGCGCAAAGTGTCCAGCTTCTCCGCAAGTATAGCACTTCTTAACTCCACCAGAATTATTGGGGCGAGCTTGGTTCTAAACATTTGCAGCAGGAAAGTTAGCGCGAGGTGCACAAGGCATTGGAGGCCTAGGTGCTTGCATGACCGGGCGCTGCTGCACAAACTGAACTAGGCGCGGTGCAAATCCAGGGCATTGAGCAGGAATAGAAGAGATGAAATGAGGCGCATTGGGCGGCGCAAAGCGAGGGCACACATTACTTCCTTGTTGTTGTCCTTGATATGGCGCCTTTCTCTTATTGTCTTGCTCCATCTCACGGATCTTGTTCTCAACAACAATTGCTTTGTCCACAAGCTTCTAAAAATTTGCATAATCACAATTGAGTAGTTGCACTTGGATCTCATTGCTCAAGCCTCTCATGAACAAATATTGCTTTTGGATGTCCCGACTAACATTCTCAGGTGCATATCTTGAGAGTTGAGTGAACTTATTAAGATATTCACTCACGCTTGATTTGCCTTGCCTTAAGTTCTCAAATTCTTGCCTTTTCAAAATCATAACTCCTTCTGGCACATAATGAGAATGGAAGTTCTCCTTGAATCCGCCCAGGTAATTCTCTCTTGGTTCTCATGAGCATTGCATAATGAATCCCACCAATCCGTAGCTGCTCCAACTAGTTGATGAGAAGCAAATAAGACCTTCTCCCGATCACTGCATTGGACAATAGCAAGTTTCTTCTCCACGGACTTGAGCCAATCATCCGCATCCATAGGGTCAGCGTCTTGAGCAAAGGTGGGTGGCCTAGTCCTCATAAACTCTCCCAACCGGTTATGAAGAGGTGGGGGTGGCGGTGGAGGCATGTGGGGCTGATGGTTGATGTTGTCAGCCTGCAGCTGTCCCATAGTTTGTATCATGGTCTGCATGAGCTGGTTTTGCATAGCCAATAGCTGCTCAATGTTGATAGCTCCCTGAGAAGATCCTTGTCCATTGTTGTTCTGAGGTACTTCACGGTTCTCCTCCTCATCATTAGCATCCCTCTAGTTGCGAGTCCTCACCATCTAGAGAAAAGCAATAGGTAAGAATTAGAAAACATCCCCGACTATATGCATCAAGGGATATGAAACTAAACAACTAACTAGCCTATGTGGACATGGCAATGCTAAAGCATCCCAAAATCCTCTATTAAGCACACAAGCAAACAATATATATCAAATAGCACACCAAGCAAAAACACATCGCTTCCTGAGTGCTCCTATGTGCTCTAAAGTTTCTATTCTATCTAGGTTGCGTCCTACGGTCAACCTGTGGCTCTGATACCAAACTGTGACACCCGGTTCCGAAAATGAACCAAGTGAACGCATATGTGTGCCCAGGACGTTCAACACACATACACGAGTGCATCACAAAAGAGTATACAGAAAATTACCACAGAACAATATTTATTAACCAAATTTTATTACACAAACCATATTATCCTCGAATACAAACACTAATGAATATTAATGAAAAGTTCAACTATTGCAGCAGAAATAAACTAAATAAGCAAACTAAACAGCTAGGTAGCATAAGCAATAGGGTATAGCGCAGCTCCAAGCAACACCACAGGCAAAGATGACGGTAGACACGGCCTAGAACTCCACATTATCACCATTAAACTCCCAATCCTGACCTGCAACTGTTGGGGGGGGGATCGCAAGAGTGAGTACATGTCGTACTCAGCAAGTGTGGAAAGTATGACATGTGGCTTATTCAAATGACGACAATAATAATGGCTAAGTGCTAAAAAGTACATTAAAACATTTGAAAAGCAATATATTACATGTATGTGAAGCAAACCCATCATAATCATAAGTAATATCATAATACAAGTCTGAATTCACTACCATCATCAATAATTCAGATTTCACCATTTGCCAATAACCATATTCAATACCAGAAATTAATCCATAACCAACCATAACCATTATCAAATCATAACCATCCCAAATACAATCCCAATACCGAGTACCCTCTAATCATGGAAGTTGTCCAGGTGCTCATAACCGGAAGCACGGCTATCATGATAGTTTTATTAGACTCTGCAGAGTTTGTACCACTTTACCCACGTGTTTGTGATTTCATCACCCGTCGGCGACTAAAGAACCTCTCTTATGCCAATTACACTTACTTTGGTGTATGGCCAAGAGATCACAAAATAGCCTTTACAAAGGGATTACTAGCCTATTTAGACCCCACTGAGGTTTCACAGGTGGCGATGCCTCCAACTGAGCACATCTTCAACCAAGGGCCCCCTCTTGAGCCATTTGGATCCCAGGGTAGTCCCACCAATCATCAACAAACCTAATCCGACTACCCCTTTCTCGAGCATCCACAATGGTCCAAACAGCACTAGCAAAGCCCTAATTAATCAGCTATGAGGCACCCATACTTGGCCTCGTGGTGACATTGTAGTCCTGGCTTATTCTCGCATGAACCGGTCCTTAGATCTAAAGCAAGCAACTGAATGTAAGCCTAGAGGGGGGGTGAATAGGCCTTTTGAATTTTTGTCGGATCCTGCAACACTCAACAACAAGTTCAATACCGGAGAAATCGGACTAGTCCGGTAAAGTGCGGACTAGTCCGGTGTTTACGGACCAAGTTGATCAAGATTAATCGATTAGATTGATTCTTCAATGTGTGCAGCGGAACTATAGAATCAAACAACAGTTTAACAGTTGTATATTGGATTGTATCACAATTAAGGCTAGTGTTCTACAATTTATTGTAAATTGAACAATGTGTATCAAACCCTAGAGTAAGTTGATCAATTTGAGTGAAGAACACAAAAAGGGGCAAGACACACGATTTATCCCGTGGTTCAGCTACCACGAAGGCAACCTACGTCCACGTTGAGGAGTCCACAAAAGGATCGGGTCTTCTCCAACCCTACCCTCGTCGAATCGCCACGAAGGCCAATCCTCTTCCACTAATCACAAAGGGGTGAATAACCAAATTCAAGGGGTGTTCTCACACGTTGAGAGCTCCCTTAGATTACAAATCACAAAGCCACCAAAAACACACTCAGAGATTACAATTGAAACGCAGGAGTGTGTTAGAGATTCAAACCAAGAGCTCAATGATGTGTGCCAAGTGTCTCTCCAATGATCTAAAAGTGATCCTCAAAGGATTGATTGATTTTGCACTTAATTTCGTGGAGAGAAGTGGTTTCTGAGTCTCTTGGGAGGTGTGACGGCGCTAGGGTTCGAGAGTGAGAGTAAAAGTGGGTCGTGCAGCTCTATTTATATGGGGTTTCTAAAAGTGACCGTTAGGGTTCAGAAAGATCGGACTAGTCCTTGGTGGTCACCGGACTAGTACGGTGTGCTCTGTGTAGCAAACCCTAAGTGTCCCGAAATATCAGACTAGTGCGGTCGAAAACGGACTTGTTCGATTTCACTACTAGAAATCTTCGGACTAGTCCAATAGACATCGGACTTGTCCGGACATATGAAACCCTAAGTGTGTTGGATGACAAGTCCGCACTTGGAGGACTTGTTCGATTTAGATCAGTGGGTATTTCGGACTAGTCCGTGTAAACATCGAACTTGTCCAAAGTGGATCAGAAGGAATATCGAACTAGTCCGGTTGACAACGGACTTGTCCGATTTTGTGTGACTTGTGAAGGTGTTGAGGACTAGTCCGCCCTGGGGAGGACTAGTCCGACTCAAGTCAGAAAGATATCAGACTAGTGTGACAGATATCGGACTTGTCCGATCTGGTGCAGAAAGGATATCGGACTAGTCCGGTTAACAACGGACTAGTCCGATCCTGTGTAACTTTGTGCAATATGTGTGTGTGCTTAAATATGATTGAGCTCTTGGGTGTGTTTCCTTAACACACTCCATACACAATAGTCTACTATTTCTTTTCCTTGAGCTCAAGTTCACTTTGCTCCTCATTATCCCTTCTTTTTGGTATTTTGCTCATTTTTCATTATTGGCCTGCATTCATCTCAATCAAAAGGTTAGGATCCCAATTGCTTGTCATAAATCATCCAAAACCCACAAGGGAGTCCTAGATGCACTTTTAATCTCCCCCTTTTTGGTGATTGATGACAACCAATTGAGATTTCACAAAATGTGACAAAAAGAGATGAGATTTTCATAAAGTATGCACATATGACTCAAAAATACATCAAGCAGTAAGAGAAATATCCATATGTGCATTCTTTATGGTGGGATGCATAACTAAGTGCATTAAAACATTGAGAATGACATAATTTACATTGACGAAACAATACAAAGTACATATGTCATTTCAGGAGCAAAATTGCATATTTCAACACATACTTGCAAATTAATTAAGCATTTCAACATAGAACCATAGTTTATATGAAAACAGCGTTACAGCATTACAATCACAAAGAAACATAAAGAGAGCTCTCTCCTCGCACCCTACCACAGCTAAAGCTAAGACTCCCCCTCAATCTCTCCCCCTTTGGCATCAAGACACCAAAAAGAAGGAGAGGGGGGTCCTAGGGTCTTCACTCTTCACTGTCGGTCCTCTCGTCGTCGTCTTCGTCTTCATCATCATCAGCTTGACGAGGAGGGGAAGGAGGAGGGACAGAGTCACTCGAGCCCCCAATGCCAAAGTAGGCAAGCTCAGAGGGGTTAAGAGGCCCGAGCTCGGTGAAGTCCGGGTCGGACTCTTCAGAAATCACTGGAGATCCAATGGGGTCGATCTCCAGCTTCTAGCATATTTGCTTCATATTGGCTTTTATATACTTCATGTCCTCCTTTCTTCTCTTGTTGAGCTTGTGGACCTTCACTTCGGTCTTTTTGCAGGAGGAGAATATGGCAGTCAGGTACTTGAGGATCCCACTAGCTGATCCTCTCTAAGGGGCTTCCCTAGAGGTAGGGACAACCCTAGCATCGCTTCTTGATCTTGTCGGTGCCTCGGGACTGGAGGCCGGCGAGGGAGCAGTCTGGACACTCACTAGTTGAGGCTTCTGAGGCCTCAAAGGAGTGTGCTCCACATCCTTCACGAACTCAATACCTGTGACTTTCTCAATCATATACATGAGGTAGGGAGCATAGCCACAAGACCTGTTAGGCGTGCAGGATATGTTGACCATATCATTCCAAATATATTCTGCCACATCAAATGGGCGGTCCTTGCTTATGACTCTCATTAGGGTTCGGAGGTAACCCTGCACGCTCCCGACATCTCCATCTTTAGGAGCAATAGTCTTCCTCAGCACTCTGTTGAGGACCACAAAGAATGGTTTCATGTACTTTGTAGAGGGAGGGACAAACTTTGAGTTCGGCTCATATAGGAATTTCATCCTATCCTTCTCCATGACACCTATGTTGTGGATGATCAGCCTGTCATGTCCAGAGGTGTCCAGATGGAGCAGATTAGCAAAGTCCTCCTGAGTGATACTATACTTAGATCTGTGTGTCATCCAAGTAACACTCTCTTCATCCTCACTTGAGAAGTGGCAAGTTGCAAAGAACTGTGCAATCACTTCATCATTCCAGTTATGCCTGAAGGCAAAGAGATCCTTCAGGCCATGCCTCTCAATTGCTGCAATGACTTCATCAAAAGCTGAGCACTTCTTCTTCTCAAGGTGTGCCCAGTCAATCCACTGACTGCGCACCACGGGGGTCTTCATCGGTAGATACACCGATTTGTAGAAGTCTGCATGGAAGTTGCACCAAAACCTTCCATCGACAGCTTGCTTTGGCCTGCCATACCAGTCAATGCTTCTGAACTTGGCTGCAGAATCACTGCCCTTGCCGTTGAATTTCTCCTCAGTAGGGTCCCGGACCCCTTCCCTGGGAGCATGGAGCTTCAAGGGTCCGACTGGCCCCGTTGCTATCCCCTTGCCCTTGCCCTTGGCTTGGCGGGCACTTGCGGATGCTGCTGCCTTTGACACTGGCTTCTTTGCCAGCACCTTCCTCCGAACCTGAGGAGGTGAAGGAGCTGGCTCCGAGGGTCTTTCTTGGCGTTTCTTGCCAAGACCCGTCGAGGACCGAGGTGCCACTTATTGGTCCAACGGCCTCAAAGTCGGAGATTTCGTTGTTTGAGCTCGACATGATCTGAGAATGATTTTGCAAGAATGATGGTAAGTGATACAAGGCATAAGTATTAAAGGATAGCAATGAATTGCATTAAGGAATTGAAAAATTAGGTTTTCAGTTCAGAAACATCGGACTTGTCCGTGCATGGAATGGACTAGTCCGGTGTTCATCCTCAAAAACCTAACAGATTGATCAAGGAATGATTCCTAATGCAAATCTAGTCTAGCATACACGTAGTACATCAAATAAGCATGTATCTAGTGAAGGATGCTAGGCTATACGATCAACAGTGGAGAAAAACAAGATTTCTAGGGTTTTGGAGAAATTTACCAAAGAAATCGATTGACGCTTGAAGATTTGGGGGTTGGAGGCCGGACAAGTCCGCTAGCTTCAATCCCCAAGAGGTCAAGCTTGATCTCCGCCCAAATGTGGACTTTTTCGACGGAGGGAGCAAAGAATCGCCTTGGTGGCTCGAGCGCAAGAGAGAGGAAAGCGTGAGCAAAAGTGGGGATGAGAAGATTAGGGTTTGGTGGCAGCTAGGGTTATGGACACGAAAAATCGGACAAGTCCGGACATGACCGGACTAGTCCGAAGTCATCCAGAGAGCTATATCGGACTAGTTTGTGGTCTATCGGACTAGTCCGGCCTAACCGGCACTCTGCGGACTAGTCTGCAAGAGCGGACTAGTCCGGGTAACCACGGACTAGTCCGTGGTCACCAGGAGAAATTGCATAGCCCATTCATATATATTTGAAGGTTCACTAATAGAGAATAGGAGGGGCAAAACAAATCAATTAATCTTGATGAATTTGACCAGTAAGCATACAACAATCACACAATGATCATAATTCATCAAGATCTAATAATTGACATAGTTTTTCAAGAAAAAATGGAGAGGGATGATTTTCACAATTCAGTCAAAATTTTGAAGAGTTCATACAGGTATGCAATTTTTCAAGCCACACTCCGAGAATCAAGGATATTTAGTTCATTTCGGAGTTCGCAAAAACGCTTTTCATCAAATGGCTTGGTGAATATGTCGGCCAATTGTTTTTGGGTGTTGACATGTGAGATGGTAATGTCTCCTTTCACGGAATGGTCTCTCAAGAAATGATGTCTTATGTCTATGTGTTTAGTTCTAGAGTGCTCAACTGGATTGTGGGCTATTTTAATGGCACTCTCATTGTCATAAAGAAGAGGAATACGGTTCATATTGTAACCATAATCTCTTAGAGTTTGTCGCATCCAAAGGGGTTGTGCACAACAACTCCCGGCTGCAACATACTCCGCTTCGGCTGTGGATAAAGCAATGGAATTTTGTTTCTTGGATGACCAAGAAACTAAGGATCTCCCTAGGAATTGGCATGTGCCGGAGGTGCTTTTTCTATCTACTTTGCACCCGGCATAATCTGCATCGGAGTAACCAATGAGATTGAATTTTGAGCCTTTTGGGTACCAAAGACCAAGGTTGGGTGTATGAACTAAATATCTCAAGATTCTTTTTACGGCTGTCAAGTGACATTCCTTAGGGTTGGCTTGAAATTGTGCACACAGACATACACTCAACATAATATCTGGCCTAGATGCACATAAGTAAAGTAGAGATCCAATCATGGAGCGATATACCTTTTGATCGACGCTAGGTCCATCTTCATTGAGATCCAAGTGGCCATTCGTTGCCATGGGGGTCTTTATGGGCTTTGCCTTGTCCATGCCAAACTTCTTGAGTGTGTCTTGCGTGTACTTAGTTTGGCTTATAAACGTTCCTTCCCTTTGTTGCCGCACTTGGAATCCCAAGAAGTACTTCAATTCTCCCATCATTGACATTTCAAACCTGTCTCTCATGATTCTACTAAATTCTTCACAGAAGGATTGGTTAGTTGACCCAAATATTATGTCATCAACATAGATTTGACAGATAAAAAGATCATTATCTAAATTATTTGTGAATAATGTATAGTCTACTTTGCCAATTTGAAAACCATTTTCAATTAAGAAATCTCTAAGACACTCATACCAAGCTCTAGGAGCTTGTTTGAGGCCGTAGAGAGCCTTACGCAATTTATATACGTGGTTGGGAAATTCTTCGTCTTCAAACCCGGGCGGTTGCTCCACGTACACTTCTTCCTTGTTCGGTCCATTGAGGAAGGCGCTTTTCACGTCCATTTGATACAGCTTGAAATCATGGTGAGTAGCATATGCAAGTAATATTCTAATAGATTCAAGCCTAGCTACTGGAGCAAAAGTCTCATCGAAATCCAAACCTTCGACTTGTGAGTATCCTTTGGCCACAAGTCGCGCCTTGTTTCTTGTTACCACTCCGTGTTCGTCTTGTTTGTTGCGGAAGACCCACTTGGTGCCCACTATGTTTGCATTGGGTCTTGCCACAAGTTCCCACACCTCGTTCCTCTTGAAGTTGTTCAATTCTTCTTGCATTGCCACCACCCAGTCCGGATCCTTCAATGCATCCTCAATCCTGCGTGGTTCCAAAAAGGAGACAAACGAGTAATGCTCACAAAAGTTAGCTATGCGATATCTAGTGGTCACTCCCTTTTGGATGTCACCGATGATGTTGTCGATTGGGTGATCCCTTTGAATGCATTGGTGTACTCTTGGGTGGGGCACTTGGGGGGTTGTGTCTTCATGATCATTTTCTTCTCCCCCTGAGTGGTTGCCATCGTTGACTTGTTGATCATCCTCATACTCTCGTGCTTGTGTTGAAGCTCTCCCTTGATTGTTGGTATCCTCTTGTGGTTCATTTTCCTCATTTATGTGTGAACGTGATTCTTGTGGTCGAACTTCACCTAGAGCCATTCTTTTCAATGCTAGACAAGGAGCTTCTTCTTTACCTAATTCACATGGATCAACTTGCTCCTTTTGGGAGCCGTTACTCTCATCGAACACTACATCACGTGCTACTTCAACAAGTCCGGAGGCCTTGTTGAAAACACGATAGGCATAGGTGTTCGAATCGTAACCGAGCAAGAAACCTTCATCGGACTTCGAAGCTAACTTTGAAGTCCTGGGCTTCTTGTTCAGGATATAACATGGAGAACCGAAAACTCGAAAGTAAGAAATGTTTGGTTTGTTACCGGTGAGTAGCTCATAGGGAGTTTTCTTGAGTAGTCGATGAAGATAAAGCCGATTTGCGGCGTGGCAAGCGGTGTTAATCGCTTCCGCCCAAAATCGATCCGAAGTCTTGTATTCATCGAGCATAGTTCTTGCCATCTCTATGAGTGTTCGGTTCTTCCTTTCTGCAAATCCATTTGTTGTGGTGAGTATGGCGCTGAAAATTCGTGCTTGATGCCCTCTTCATCAATGTACTCCTCCACTTGTATGTTCTTGAACTCCGTGCCATTGTCGCTTCGAATACTCTTGATTGACAATGAAAACTCGTTTTGAGCTCGCTTGAAGAATTTCTTGAGTGTTTCTTGTGTTTCTGACTTATCATGCAAAAAGAAAACCCAAGTGAAGCGAGAAAAGTCATCAATGATAACCAAACCGTATTTGTTACCGCCGATGCTTATGTAAGCAACTAGACCAAACAAGTCCATGTGAAGTAGTTCGAGCGGTCTTGTTGTAGTCATGATGTTCTTTGCGGGATGATGTGCTCCAACTTGCTTCCTGGCTTGGCACGCGCTACAAGGCCTGTCTTCCTCAAAAACAACATCTTTCAAACCTCGGATGTGATCGCCCTTGAGGAGTTTTTGAAGATTCCTCATACCAACATGCGCTAGCCGTCTATGCCACAACCAACCCATGTTGGTTTTTGCAATCAAGCATGTGTCAAGTTCGGCTTTATCCTTGTTGAAGTCAACAAGGTAAAGCTTTCCCTTCAACATACCCTTGAAAGCAACGGAACCATCACTCCTCCTTGAGACGGTCACACCCTCGTTAGTGAACAAGCAATTATAACCTTTGTCACATAGTTGAGATATGGACAGCAGGTTATAATCTAAAGATTCAACATGTAAAACCTGAGAAAGCGTGTGTTCAGAGGATATTGCAATTTTACCGGTACCGAGCACCCTTCCTTAACTATTATCTCCGAAGTAGATGCCTTCGTTTGGGTCCTCATTTTCTTCATATTCCACGAACATCCTCCTTTCTCCGGTCATGTGGTTGGTGCATCCACTGTCTATCACCCATTTGGATCCACCGAAGGAATAGGCCTGCAAAAACAAATTATGCTTTGGTTTTAGGTACCCAAGCTTGCTTGGGTCCTTGGAGGTTAGTTACAATACATTTGGGCACCCACACATGGGATTTTGTGTTCCCATGGCGTGGCCCAACATAATAAGCATAAACCTTACCAAGATTGTTTCTCATTAATACATAAGAGGCATCAGAAGTTATAAATAGAAGCTGATGTTGTTTATGAATCAGACTAGTCTGGGTGGTCGGACTTGTCCGAATGACCGAACTTGTCCGGACACTGACCGACTAGTCCGGTATTCATGCGAGTTCAGTTTCTTATTCTTCAACTTATCAGTTTGAGAAGATCTTCCCTTCACAAAAGAGATCCTTCCCCTGTTATTCTTATGACTTCCAGCATATTGTTTTACATCATAAGAGTAACTAATGCCATATTTGACATTTGGAGGTCTTTGGACCAAGTATGCACTAAGTGCATAGTTGATCTTCTCCTTGTCAAATATTTCATGCTGGGTAGGAGTTTTATCCTTTGTGGAGGTTGACTTCTCCTTCAAACTGGTGTTGATTTTACTACATGTGCACATATGAACAAGATCAGTTTTAGTGGGTTGAGAAGGTGAACTTAAAGAGGAGGAGAGTTCACTTAGCTTGAGTGACTCAACTTGCACTTCAAGGATTTTGTTAACCTTGATCAGGTCAGCAAGTTGGTCATTGATTGCAACATTTGAGTCGGTTAACTCCAAGCAAGTTTTCTTGCTCGAAGCTAGCTCAAGCTCTAGTGAACTATTTTTCTCCTTTTCAAGCTCTAGGAGTTTGTCAAGTTTGACATACTTATCCTTTTGGGAGATAATCATGTCCTCTTGACGATCAATTAACCTCTCCTTCTCGACAAGTTGGTCAAGTACAAATCTCATTTTAGCAGCAGTTTTCCTATCTAGTCCATTTAGCATGTCCTCATCATCACTATCTAGTTCATCATCACTAGAGTAGGAATGCATGGAAGGGGTTTTGATGTTTACCTTGCGTTTACCTTCCTTTGCCATGAGACAAGTGTCATTTCCCTTCTTTGCACCGAGTGTGGGGAAGAGTGTGGATTTCTTGGATGTGCTTTCTATGGCTATGCTAGCCATCTCTTCTTCATTGAATGATGAGGACTCATCGTTTGAGTCCCACTCCTTCCCAATGTGTGCTTGTTCGGCTTGTTTCTTCTTCTTGAAGAATTTCTTAGGTTGAGGCTTGGTTTCTTTAGTTTTCTTCTTGTTGTCCTCATACGGGCAATCGACTATAAAGTGGTTATACTCACCACAATTATAGCACGCCCGCCTCATCTTTGGCTTCGTCCTTTCCTTGTACTTTCCTTCACTTGATTTTGTTCCTTGTCTCTTCTTCATTATTCTCTTGAACTTTTTCATGAACAAAATCATATCTTCTTCATCTAGCTCACTACTCTCGTCATCACTGTCCTCCTCTAGTTGTGCTTCTCTTGCTTCTTTGGATAGAGGCTTGAGAGTAGATTTTAGGGCAACTCCTTTCTTCTTGGCCGAGGTGAGTTCGGAAATTTCTTTGACGTGCTTGGCTTGTTTCTCCATCATTTCAAAGTTGATAATTTTACCAAGCAATTCATCCGGAGTCATCCTTTTGTAACCGGGGCTCTCTCTGATAATTGAGCATAGCGTGACATTGCGAGGCATAAAAGCTCTAAGGATGAGCTTTACCACCTCGTGGTCATTCCACTTCTTGCTCCCATATGATCGAACCTTGTTGACAAGTGTCTTCAATCGGTTGTACATGTCCTGGGGTGACTCGTCTTCCTTAATTGCGAATCTTCCTAGTTCCCCTTCGATCATTTCAATTTTTGCCTCACGCACATGCCGGTCACCTTCATGTGCTGTTTGTAGTGTATTCCATATCTCCTTAGCAATTTCGAGTCCATCCACCTTGGTGAACTCGTCTCGACTGAGAGAGGAGGTGATTACGGTTGCGGCTTGAGCGTTTCTATGGATGGCCTGCTCTTGACTTGGGGTGAGCTCTTTGTCGTCATCCGGAATATCTATCCCTGTACATACAACATGCCATAAACTTGGGTTGAGGGAAATCAAATGCATCTTCATATTCTGCCTCCACATGGAGTAATCACTCCCATCGAAGTGTGGGGCTTTTCCAAGTGGGATAGATAAGTAGTGATTGTTATTGGAATTTAAACGATCATAATTAAAAGGATATCGGGAGTAGTCGGTGTGACTACTCCCCTTCTTCTTCTCTTCAACTTTCGCTTTCCCTTTGGAAAGTGCCTTCTTTCTGAGGAGCGCCTTTAGCTCCAGCGTCTCCTCATCGTCGTCCTCGAAGTATTGAATGGCTTCGAGGTACTTCTCCAGTTTTTGGTCTTGTCGTTGTTGACTTCCTCTTGGTTGTTGATTTTGTGGACGTCCTTCATGTCCGACATGATCTCTTTGAGTGGTTAAACTCTTTCTTGAAGAACCTGCTCTGATACCAATTGAATGTAGGCCAAGAGGGGGGTGAATAGGCCTTTTGAATTTTTGTCGGATCCTGCAACACTCAACAACAAGTTCAATACCAGAGAAATCGGACTAGTCCAGTAAAGTGCGGACTAGTCCGGTGTTCACGGACCAAGTTGATCAAGATTAATCAATTAGATTGATTCTTCAATATGTGCAGCGGAACTATAGAATCAAACAACAGTTTAACAGTTGTATATTGGATTGTATCACAATTAAGTCTAGTGTTCTACAATTTATTGTAAATTGAACAATGTGTATCAAACCCTAGAGTAAGTTGATCAATTTGATTGAAGAACACAAAAAGGGACAAGACACACGATTTATCCCGTGGTTCAGCTACCACGAAGGCAACCTACGTCCACGTTGAGGAGTCCACAAAAGGATCGGGTCTTCTCCAACCCTACCCTCGTCGGATCGCCACGAAGTCAAATCCTCTTCCACTAATCACAAAGGGGTGAATAACCAAATTCAAGGGGCGTTATCACACGTTGAGAGCTCCCTTAGATTACAAATCACAAAGCCACCAAAAACACACTCAGAGATTACAATTGAAACGCAGGAGTGTGTTAGAGATTCAAACCAAGAGCTCAATTATGTGTGCCAAGTGTCTCTCCAATGATCTAGAAGTGATCCTCAAAGGATTGATCGATTTTTCACTTAATTTCGTGCAGAGAAGTGGTTTCTGAGTCTCTTGGGAGGTATGACGGCGCTAGGGTTCGAGAGTGAGAGTAAAAGTGGGCCGTGCACCTCTATTTATATGGGGTTTCTAAAAGTGACCGTTAGGGTTCAGAAAGATCGTACTAGTCCGTGGTGGTCACCGGACTAGTCCGGTGTGCTCTGTGTAGCAAACCCTAAGTGTCCCGAAATATCGGACTAGTCCGGTCGAAAATGGACTCGTCCGATTTCACTACTGGAAATCTTCGGACTAGTCCGATAGACATCGGACTTGTCCGGATATATGAAACCCTAAGTGTGTTGGATGACAAGTCCGCACTTGGAGGACTTGTCCAATTTACATCAGTGGGTATTTCGGACTAGTCCGTGTAAACATCGGACTTGTCCAAAGTGGATCAGAAGGAATATCGGGCTAGTCCGGTTGACAACGGACTTGTCCGATTTTGTGTGACTTGTGAAGGTGTTGAGGACTAGTCCGCCCTGGGGAGGACTAGTCCGACTCAAGTCAGAAAGATATCGGACTAGTCCGACAGATGTCGGACTTGTCCGATCTGGTGCAGAAAGGATATCGGACTAGTCCGGTTAACAACGAACTAGTCTGGTCCTGTGTAACTTTGTGCAATATGTGTGTGTGCTTAAATATGATTGAGCTCTTGGGTGTGTTTCCTTAACACACTCCATACACAATAGTCTACTATTTCTTTTCCTTGAGCTCAAGTTCACTTTGCTCCTCATTATCCCTTCTTTTTGGTATTTTGCTCATTTTTCATTATTAGCCTGCATTCATCTCAATCAAAAGGTTAGGATCTCAATTGCTTGTCATAAATCATCCAAAACCCACAAGGGAGTCCTAGATGCACTTTCAGCAACCCACCATGACATTCAACCCATCCACATACCGGCTTGCTTAGATCACTCATTACCATATCATATTGACCAGTTCATGTTAATCATAATCTCATAAATACATCATTAATGTGTAGTATTGGTTTCCCATCCCAATTAATTAAGCGAAGCAAAAAGGTAAAAAGTCCATCTTGACTCTCTACCATAATTCCTGGTGACAAGGGTGGTTTAACGGTTCTAGTAAACTACCTACCATAGGATTCCCATTAAATTGACACAAGCATGCAGTTTGCAAACAAAACATTTATTTTAAAACGGGATCAATATGCTTCAAGGACACTTGCCTTGCTCTTGCGGTTGATTAGGGTCCAAGCCTTCAAACTCTTGGTGCTGAAGATCCTTCATGGCACTCTCTAGCGCAAATCCGTCTAATCCACACAATAAACATACAAACAAGAAACACAATCAAAGAGTGCACAAGTATTACTCAATATGACATGACATGCATGATTGATGCAAATGCAAGGTAGAACTTGTTAATAGATTGCTTTTAATGATCACTAACTAGTTCTAATAGCTTTTTACAAGTTTATACATATTTGGATGTGATTAGATCAAATTTTAGAATCAATTCAACCCAATTTAACTAGGAAGATCGGACTAGTCCGCTAGGGACCGGACAAGTCCGCACTCTGCGAGATCAGCAGATTAGGGTTTTCTATATCGACGTGAATTCGGAGGTTAGGGGTCAAATTCACGTAAGAAAAAGAGAATAGAAGGTATACCAGGTGTTTAGAACTCTAATGAATCAAGAAACTTGGAGGTAACACTTGGATCTTGATGATCTAGGGTTGGTGATGAACTTGGAGATGAATTGATGATGAAGAACGAAACTTGGTGGAGATCTTGATCCTCTTTCGTTTCCTCCTCTTCTTGTTCTTGCTTGGGATCTCCTCCTCCCTCCTTGATGGTGGCTCTCCACGAACAAGGGCTTGGGTGGGGTGGAAAAGTGGCAAATTGATGTCAAGCCAAGGGGTGAGGTTGTTTATACACAGGTGGAGGCTAGGGTTAGATGGATTTCGAGTTTGAGAGGAGTAGAGGCCGGTTTAGAGTCCCACATGGCCTCTAAAAGAGTTAGGCACGACAACCCTAGGACCACTTAACATGAAACCCAAGAAAGAAGTCGTAAAACAAAAGATCAACTCGAAGTCACGAAATATCGGACAAGTCCGAAAAGGATCGGACTAGTCCGAAGTTGTCCAGAGAGAAAATCGGACAAGTCTGACCAAAAATCGGACAAGTCCGACTTTAGTCAGAGAGGAATCGGACAAGTCTGCTGGGACACCAGACTAGTCCGGCTAAGTCCAAAGACTTAGCAAATTTTCAAGGATTCATAGAATATCGGACTAGTCCGCACAAAATCGGACAAGTCCGAAAGTTTCCAGAGGCAAAATCGGACTAGTCCGCAGCAAAACGGACAAGTCTATTTTTAGTGAGAGAAATTGGACTAGTCCTCAGTAAAATCGGACTACTCCGCACTTTCCTGCATTTTAAGTGCGGTTTTGTTCCAAATCAATTTTTAAATACTCCAAATCAATTTTAAACTCGTTCCGCTTGTTGTGGGTTAATGTTAAACATGTATATGAGTGTATGCAAGGCATGATGCATGAAATTGAGGGTGTTACACAGGGTTCCCAGAGTGGTCAAGCCTATCCTCCACAATCTCAGAGATTCATGTCGATGTTGGCCCCTGAATTGCAACCTTATTCGGGTGTTCTCCTGTGGTTGCCCTTCGCTTCGGGGCATAGTCAACCATCAACACCTCCGGCCGCAGCGGTATGATTACTAAATCATTAGCTCTAATGAAAATGTAGCTTAATTTGAACCATACTTAGCAACTTGACTTAATTACGTAGTTGGTAATACCTTTGAGTCAATTACACATTTGAGTTGTGCATTTGTAAATTTTAAAAAGATTGAGATATATGAATTGTAAGTATTAATGCAAAATTAACTTTTATTTGTTTCTCGTAGAGTTCCGGGCATGTAACGTCTCAAGGTTGCGATAATTTCCTCATTTGAACACCGAAGGTGCGAGTGGTGGTGCTTCGAACAATGATATGGAAGTGGATTAATCTTCACAATGGTGTTTGTGTTGCCTTTTTCTCTTAGACTAATTGGGTGTGTGAACTCGTTGTTACATTGAAGTTAGTTGTTGTATGAACTATGTGAATTCGTCGGTTTATTGTGTTTGCATTTTATGACTATAGCTTGTATCGTGATATGTTTGGATCTGTGTTGTATATAATTGTGTTGGATGTATGACTGTTATTGGAAGCTTCCCACTCGGGAGGGAGGGAAAGCATGTGCGGTTTTTTAAAAAAAATGCTAGTAAGGTTGTCGGTGTCTATTGAGCCGACTGTTATAACTGCCATATAGCCGTCGGTTTTGCTCTCAGACCGACGACTATATGGCCCCTACAGCGCACACGTGTCGTCCCTATAAACACATTGAAGGCGTCGGGCCCACGGGCCGACGTCTTTATGGTGTTATGACCGTCGGGTTCATTAGGCCAACGGTCATAGTTTGTTTTCAGACTAAAGGTGTCGGGTTCTGGTGCCCGACAGCTTTAAATCTCTAAAGTCGTCGGGACCGATGACTGTAAAGCGATAAGAATGTCGAGCAAGAGTCGACGGCAATGGCCCTTGGTAGGTCGACAGTCTTATTGTATAGTCGTCGGTTACAGTACCTTACCGACGGCTATAGAATCGTCATTTCTTTGCTCGATTCGTGTAGTGCTAGGAAACTTTAGATGTATCACTCAAAATCTGAATTGAATATATTCTGAACCAACAGAACTATGAAAAAGTTACAGCTTTCTGTTACAGCTATGTGTTGGAAAAGGTTCGATGCTTCACTTGGTCATCTAATAACAGTGCTTATCTGCAACATACCGTGCTTTTCGGATCTTTTTATTTGTCATCGACTAGTTCAAAAATAAACTAATCAATGACAAATAAAAAGATCCGAACAGAGTATCATATTAAATATGTTTCCAGTTCACCAACATCTCTATTCTGCTTGAGGAATGGATGGAAAAAAAAATGATTGCACAATTTTTATTCGGAAGCCCCAAAATGATTGCACAATCAAGGATGAGTTTGAGCAAAATGGTGGGAAATGGGAGCGGACCAACACAGTTCTAACCACGAAGTTAATCGTACAAGCTTCGTCTTCTTGTGATAAGCTTTGATGTGCAGTTAGGCAAGCCGCAAGCCTGCTATCATGATGCAGTGTATGTTGAACAGCATAAAGTTGTAAGCTTGCAACTTTTAGAACGTAAAGGCAAAACTAGGCGGTGCTACAGTCTGTACTAGCAACATAACCGCCACCTATCGGTGGATTAGGTTATCAATTAGGTGATGCTTAGAACTAACCATGCTGCAAATTGTAGTGGTGCAAGTACAGTTCGACGTCGTACAAGACAAGGCATCTAAAGGGTGAGAAAGAAATGAAAAAAAAAAAGTTATAGGCTATGAAATACTATCTCCGTTTCTTTTTAGTTGTCGTTTCAGACAATTCAAAAGAACTAAAATACAACTAATCGATGGTGTCTGAATGACAAGTAGTTTGATACCAGAGGGAGTAGTATAAAAAACAAACAGGAGGCCAGACACATTAGAAGCATCTGAATTCTCCCTAAATCCTGTAGGAATTGGATAGTTTCCTGTAAACTGCATTGAAACTGCCTTGGATGCCAATGAGATTGCCTTTTTTCAGTTCAAATGCAAGCGGATGAATCTGGATTTGTTACTTTACGGATTTCTCAATTCTTCTATCCGTATCATGCTAACAAGTACTCACTTCATCTCAAATTACTTGTCACTCTTTAATTCAAAAATAAACTATATATTTTTGAACTGAAAGTGACGAGTAATTTAGGATGGGGGAGTACACCGCTATAAGAAGTGTCCTGGATTCAAGCTGGCAGGAATCAACGCCCCAAATGCCAGCAGCGACATACTACATCATATATTTTTTTAAAAAATTGTATCGGCCCAAATTTGCAGCATCATGCTGAGATTCTAGGATATACTATTTTTTCCTTTTACGAAATTAAATTTGCACGATTTTTATCGTCATAAAACTCTGCATGAGAGACAAAACTGCAACGATCAGTACATATTCTCTGATTTCCCTGTCGTGCTCTGGAGGAAATGGAGGCGGTCCTGAATTTGCAGGCAGGCAGGCAGGTAGAGAACTGAAAGAAAAAACGAAAACGAGACATCGATGCAAAAAGGGTGAGGAGGAGAGGGAGCATCCATCACGGACCAGCCAGAGTGGCGGCGATCCGCGCGAGAGCGAGCACCCAGCAAAAAGCTGCCTCCGCGCGCTTTCTTTTCTTTTAAAGCGCCTTCACCTCCATCTCCACCTCCTCCTTTTCCTTCAAAGCCACCGCTGCTACAACTCCTACCGCTCTGGTAGTCTGCATGCCGTCGCTGCCTGCTTTGCCGAGACGGAGCCATGAGGAAGGCGGCGGTTGCGGTGGGAGGCGGGAGAGGCAAGGGCGCGGCCACGACGACGGACCTGCTTGTCTGCTTCCCCGCGCGGCAGCGCCTGGCGCTGATGCCCAAGCCTATCTGCAGCCCGTCCCGGGCCACAATGGACAAGGCGGCCGCTTCCGGGCGCCGGCGTTCTCAGATGCCCGGCGCGCGGTCCAGTCCCATGTTCCGGGGGTCTAAGGCGAAGTGTAAGGCGGGGAACGACGACGAGGAGGAGGAGCCGCAGTCGCCCAAGGTCACGTGCGCCGGGCAGATCAAGGTGAGTAGACCCAAGAAGACGCGCACGGCGGCGGGGAAGCTGCGTGGGAAGGGGGGTGGCGGTGGCGAGAAGAGCTGGATCACAGTGGTTGAGGAGATCGAGCGGATGCACGGGCGGCGGAAGAAGGTGGGCTGGCTCGAGGCCGTCGGGATCAAGAGGGACGCGCTGCCGTTCCTCGGTGGCGTCCTGCGGAGCCTCCGGCACAAGGCACGCTGCCTCGGGTCCTTCCACGGCGCGGTGGACTCGTCCACGGACGACGGCGACGGCGCGGAGGAGGAGCGGGACGTCGAACGCTGCGCCGCCAGCGGGAGCGCCGCGGCGAGCGTGTTCTCCAAGTGGCTCATGGTGCTGGAAGGCGGCGGCGAAGAGCCGTTGGAACAGAACTCCAGAGACGACGAAGAGCGCGACCGTGAAGACCACGAAGAGCGGCACAACAAGGAAGCGGACGAGTGCTCGTCGGCGCCGCCACCGCCGAACGCGCTCCTACTCATGCGGTGCCGCTCGGCGCCGGCGAAGGGGCTGTGCAGGAGAGGGGCAGCGGAGCCGATGGCCAGCGAGGCCGCCGAGGAAGAGAAAGGGAGCGCGCACGCCATCGCGGAGGACGCTGGCACGGAGGAGGACAAGAATGACTTGGTGTTCATGAGCACGGCGCCGGGTTTCCTGAAGCTGTCGATTGACATCGCCAAGGAGACGTGGCTCGTCGGTGGCGGGGACCCTCTCTCGAGGAGCCGGAGCTGGAAGAGATGACCGCCGCACGGGCCATCATGCCAGGGCGGCGAAGGATCGCAAATCCGTTGTACAGATCGCCTCCCGGCGTATCTTTCTTTCGGATGCGAAATATAAACCGAAACAACAAAGAGGTTGAATTTACAGTAGGAATGATTTTCTTATGAACTTCTTACGAACAGGCAGAAATATCGAGTTCAAACATCAACGCTACAATGTCAATCCCGAGCGAGAGATCATGATTGATGATGAGTTCGCTCAATTTGGCAGCAACGGGCCTCGCTGTGGCGTCGATTTCGGGCAGAATACGTCACACCTGCCGCTTCCGGTAAGCACAGCAGAACGCAGACTCTGCAACTACAACAAAGAATAGATTTCTTTTACGGATTTTCTTGTGTTCGAGTCGAGTGAAAAGTAGGCTTTGAGTTTACGGATTTTACGGATTTACGTATTGACAATAAAAAATACTAATAGATCGATAAAGAAAAATATTAATATATTATGTTTTAATTGTCCGGCCTAACGATTGAGTGAAAGGATCGACAGGTGGACAGCGCTCACAGTCCGAGCTGCTAGCCACTCGACCTCTAGCCAATTCTCAACAACCATAATTTTCATATGACTGAAAATTAAGTAGGCAACTTCGTTTTATTGCCGTGCGAACAGAATGCAGATGTTCTAAGGAGGACTGCTGCCCGCAGCGGCACCGCTATGCCGCACGCTATGTTTTTTTTAGCGACTGGGGGTATAGTTCTCCAAATGGGCCGCCCGGCACGGATCCGGCACGGGCCCGATATGGCCCGACACGATGGGGCCCGGCACGACCTGGCCCGATTCGTCTTTCGTGCTGTGCCGTCGTGCTCACCGTGCGGCCCAGGCACGGCACGGAGGTCACTTTTTCGTGCTGGGCTAGCACGGCGGCACGACGGGCACGGCGGCCCGACACGATGGGGCCCGGCACGACCTGGCCCGATTCGTCTTTCGTGCTGTGCCGTCGTGCTCACCGTGCGGCCCAGGCACGGCACGGAGGTCACTTTTTCGTGCTGGGCTAGCACGGCGGCACGACGGGCACGGCGGCCCGAGCTAACGGCGGGCGGAGGCGGGAGCGCGGCGGGCGCGAGGCCGGAGGCCGGCGGGCGCGAGTAGGGGGGGGGGGGGGGGGGGGGGGCAGGCGCGAGGCCGACGGGCCACGGCCGGCGAGCGCGAGGGCGGAGGCTGACAGGCGTGAGGAGGGGGGTCGGCAGGCGCGAGGCCGACGGGCCACGGCCGGCGAGCGCGAGGCCAGGGACCAACAGGCTCGAGGCCAGAGGCCGGCGGGCGCGAGGACGACGGGCGTGCGACCGGGGGACGTGGGCGCGAGGCTGGGGGCCGAAGGGCGCACGGCCGGCGGGAGCCTCATGCGATTGGGGACTGGGGGAGAGAGAGGGGCGGCTAGGGTTTGAGAAGACAGGGAGGCTAAGGTTTGAGAAGGACGTTGTATTTATATATCCATCTAATATTAGATCCAACGGTTAGAAATGAAATTGGCAGATTTGTGAAATTATCGGGCCACGACGGGCCGGCTTAAAAATCGTGCCGGGCTCGGGCTGGCCCAACGTGCTGGGAAGTCGGCCCAAGCACGGCCCGACTATCGTGCCCGGGCTGGCCCGGCGGTCGGGCTCGTGCTCCAGCCGTGTTTTTTCGTGCCAGGCCTCAGGCTGCCCGATAGGCCCAGCCCACCCAGCCCAAGCACGGCCCGACTATCGTGCCCGGGTTGGCCCGACGGTCGGGCTCGTGCTCCAGCCGTGTTTTTTTCGTGCCAGGCCTCAAGCTGCCCGATAGGCCCAGCCCATTTGGAGAACTATAGCTGGGGGAGGCGTGGCGGCAATGCTAAAGCGCAGTACGCCACCAAATGTGGCGAGACCGAAAGAGAAAAGGAAGAGGAGAGGAGAAAAAAAAAGAGCAAAATATATTATAAAATAAATGGTAGTGCATATAGAGGTGTGATATAGAAGTAAACGACCATGAGGAATGAAACTGTAACGAATAGAATCTTTTAGAGACGAGATATAAAGATGAGATATAGAAGTACACGGACTTCGGCTGAGCCCGACTACATGCTTCACGCCTTTTGAGACAATGTTATTGCCACATCGACCAATCCAAACGTGAATCCGGTGGCCTGCTTCATCGCATTCAGCACCAAATCACCAATAATTAACAAACATCAGCACAAGATCTAGCTCCAACTGCAATGCAGGCCTCAGCTTGAACCAAACGCACGAGCACGAGGATTTTAATAGCGCGACGCTCCAAGCCTAATTCGACTCGACTCACTCCAAAGGGCTTGTCATCACAAGATGTCAACACGGGTAGTAGCGAATATGAAATCGGTGTGCCGAGCATAATGGCAGCAGGTGGATGGCATCTGTCCTGCCGGGGGCAGACACAATGCGTAGATCGATTACCTGCAAAAGCGAAAGTGGAAAGGGAGGGTGCATCGTATCCGAGCTCACAAAGGTAATTTGGGCACGAACCAAAAGCGTGTGTTACAGTTGTTCTCTGACGGGACCACATGCCACATAACACGGACAGCGCTGTAAAGCTACCATTTACCTGTTCAGTTCACTCCAAAAGGACGGAGCCAGTTCAACGACATATGCTGCAGAACCAGCCCTACTGGTTGTTTTGTCACATCTATAGTGGATTACGACCAAGGCATGCAAAAGCATTTACCGTTCAGAGAATTGCGAATGTTTGGCAACTCCGAGCCGGAAGCAACTTCATCGCATGAAGAATGCCGTTCTGTACATGTTAATGCTCAGATCTTACAGAGCAATAGGGAGGATTGGAGCTAGAATCAGTTGTCGAAGGCAGAAGTCCAAAATCCATGGCGATGCCCTTTTGCGTGAACTGTATGTACACTGAAGGGGCGAGGATTGCTTAGCGGCAAAGATCGGAAAGCTGTTGATGCTGTCGTATTGAGCCCTGGAGAACTGTTGTTCCAAAGATGGATTAGCAGGACATTATGAGCCAAAACATGAGATGAATAAGAATTTTCACATACAGTATACAACAGCTATGTCTGTGATACGTAAGCCACTACAGATTCAGAAGTTTATAAATTAGTTTTAGTTTTGAACGATGAAGAATTAACATGGAAATACTGTACACATTATGCATGATCAAGGACTAAGTCATTGCTAAAAGAAAGAAATAACAAGGACAGAGAACTTTACCATTGATCAATACAAATGAATGTGCAGACTCCAAATGCATACCCTTGGTAAGTAGACTAATTTGTAGATGAAGTGGATGCCTTCTGGACCTCCTTTGTTACCTCCTCAGCTATGTCTGATGCCTCATACTCGGTTCCAAAGCATCTTACAGTCTCCAAGCATGGATCTAACAAGTACCTGCAATATCAAATGGTAAAGTTTCAGGACGCATTATTGAAATGTCAAGGTGCAGTACAGAGGTTATCTGTGTGCTCTTACATGTTATGAGAGCTTTCTACAAGATAGTCCTGACCAACTTCCTCTATTTTCTTAAAGAAAACACGGTATTCCTGTGCAATCTGTCTTACTGCACTGATGGGGCCCGTCAGCCCTACTATTCTTGGGTCAAACTCTGCCATTACAACGAGGTGAAATCAAGATCTGCAAACATAGTCCAGAATTTGATGCCCCAAGTCCAGAATACCAGAGTAACTTACCACTTAGGTATGCTTTAAGCTGAGCCGATGAATCACGTTGTGGATCAAGTGTAACAAAAAGTGGTTTAATCTTGATACCATACTTCGACTCTAATCAAAACATACGAAGAGGCATAGAAAGAATGAAAACTGCATCAAATGTTCCCATAGCGATGTTTAACAAATATTATTCGTTCGAGGAAATAGATCAGATATCACAGCCAAGTTTTCAAGCCAGCCAGCATAGGATAGGTCAGAAACCTGACCATTAGTTAGTACAGTATTAAAGACATAACTATGACATACTTTTCAGCAACTTATCATAGATCACCTGTAAAGGTTGTGGGAAGCCGCAAAAAAATCGATAAAACTGAGGACGTAACAAACTTGGCTACAGTATAATTAAAAAGATGATGCACACATACACTTGCAGAGCGCATATAGGAATCGTATGCATATAAGCCCGATCACTAAATGTTTAAACGAAAAATACAGAGCAAAATGGAAAATTCAACACATTATATCAAACTACGAATTTCTAAGAAACAAGCAGGAATGCATGGTGTCAACAACTTACCTAACACCTTAACAATATCAGCAATCTTCTGAACTTGTCTTGGCCCCAAATCTGGGCATGATGTATAGCTAAAGTACATCAGGGTCCAATTTCCTCGAAGATTTGACTCAGTAACCACGTTGTTTTCTGTGTCATATAGCTTGAATGGTCCTCCTATTGCAGGTCTATTAGTAGTGCACCTTTTGGGAACGCCCCCTTGTCCTACTTCTTTAGCTGGAAATACCATGATAAAAAATGCAGAACAGCAATGGACAGCACAATTATTAACCTACTAGAGAATTTACTTAAGCTATGAGTGACTAAACACACAAAAAAACTTGCTGCCATGCACTTTCCATTGTTTTTTTCCCAATATAAACTTAATATCTTAGCTATTAACAATATAAACAAGTGATTCCAAGATACAATGTACAATAAAGGTAACACCACAGTCCATAACAGAGTAAATGATGAGATCGAGCTAATCAATATCAAGAAGTTTCATCACATGTCAGACAGTCAAGCAAGCATACATAAATTTAATGTGCATAGGCAAAACATAGTATCGATCCAGCATTTCCTCAAGAATTACTACCATCCGCTAGTCTAAATATTGAGTGGGATGTCATCAAACTATAACAAGTTAAGCATATTTGAGCTGAAACCAAGAAATAAATATCACCAAACTGTGTGACATCAAGACAAACAAAAAAATGCAGGGAAAATCTTAGTACCCAAGGGAACCGCACGCCTCTCATCATTGTAACGAACAAAAGCGACCACTCCAGCGAAAACTAGCAGAGCAGATGGCTGAAAAAAAAAACTGAGTTTACATAACATAGTGCTAACAGATAGTGCTGCTAATTTTTCAGTTAAAGAAGTGCAGATGTTGCTGCTAAAGATGAAGTTGTGACAAATTATGATGCAAGTGCACAGTGACATCTTTGTCGACAACGATATCTAATCTAATAGTTAAATACAACTAAGAAGACAGGTCAATCCATAGAAACAACATACAGCAATGTAGTATATCAGTGGCTGAGGATTTGACTCATTCTGTTCAGAAAACTGTCTCATTGGCCTAGGATTTCCTCCACTTGAATAACTTCTTCCATTATAACTCCGTGGAGGGAGCAACCTGCAGAATTACAAGAAAAACACAGTAAGACAAGCAAATCAAAAAAAAATCTAAGCGCGCGCACACACACACATCCTTGCAGTAGGAACCATGCCGATATAACATTCAAGCATTTGTATGATGTTTTGAGTACTAACTCATGAAACTAGATCCAAGGTCAACAGAATAGTTGCAAACAAGGGGCTTTAAGGCCATTTCTCATTTTATCAAACTTATAAGGTATAACTACAAAGGAACTACATTCATACGATGAGGAAAGTAAGAGCCACAAACAAAAGTACATGAAAACATGTATGATATTTACAACAAAAAGTTGTGGGGATGAATGGACATCGGATCTTCAGCTGCAAGCAGAAATTAAGGACTCTAGCATGATCATGATGGTCAAACACCGCTCAGTAGCTGAATCCATCACTAATAATAGTTACAAGCGGATACCAGACTAACATAGAAAAATGCAGTTGCTGCAGTTAACACAGCACGACAGAATGGAGCGATGGAAAGTGCAGGGCAGCACATCGAGCAGAACTTCAGACGTAGCGACCTAGCAATGAAGACCTGCATCGATCGAGATGTTCATATCCATGCCGAATGGTTACTTACTGCCTTAGTTTACTCGGAAGGAAAATCAACCAACCCGCCCCCATGTCTCCCCTCGATTCCTTTCCGCGTGGCACACGCAAATCAAACTAAGGAAACCGACTCCCAAACAGCACCGCAATAGAGAACCGGAACGACCGAGGACTCCACAGCGCAGGACGCCGGTCGCCCGCTGAGTCATTAGCGCAAGCATCTGGCGCGCCGCGCTGCGCTGCCACACAATGACACGCGCCCGCGAGAACCGAGAGGAACGAGCGTGATAGAGAGAGAGGGGAAGAGAGAAAGAGAGAGAGAGAGAGAGAGAGAGACGTACCGGGGCCGCCACTGTGGATTCAGGTCTACCGTGCGGAGGCGGCGGAGCAGCGAGAGCTTGAGGACGCGCGGGGTCAGCATGGCCAGGGCTCGCAGGGAGGGAGCGAAGCGGTGGAGGGACGGAGGAAGGGGAAGAAAACGTGGGCGCTGGGGAAGAAGGAAAAAATGGAAGGGGAAATCGGCGGGCGGTATGGGGAGGGCGCGACTTCTGGTCCAAGAAAGAAAGAGAGCCTAGTCTTCTTGTGGCCCAAGAAGCCCAGCTGATTGATAACTCCTCTGTCGCTCGCTCCCTTCTCTGTGTTCAGCATATATACACACGCGTGGAGTAACTCGAGTTATCGAAAGAGAAAGTGTCTTCAGTTGATTGAAAATCAGATTTGAATTGCTGGAGTCAAGAGGTGAATTTCGTGAATCAAAAACTGAATCATTTTTTCTGACGAAAAGATCAGACGCGTTCAAATCGAAAGCATGAAACAGGAAGGCAGGAGCAGAGGAGGGACGCTGCCGCTGGAAATACTCGTTCTTCGAGTAAAAGCAGAGCAAGGTCGCTTTATCATTGGTCGATATACAAGGTGTGATGCGTTACAATCCTGCGGTTGCGCTGGGACATGGGCTCCAGATTCTCTCAAACAGAAAACGAAATGCTACTTGGAACCTTTATTTCTGGTACACGAACACCCACGCGCGCACACACTATCCCGAGATGAGTGAGTCAGGCCTTGCGGAGCTGGTGCAGAGCCTTCATGGCGGAGATGGCGGCGGCGGGGTCGAGGCTCTTGGGGCACGTGGCGGTGCAGCTCTTGATCATCCTGCACCTGTACATCTCGTCCCAGCCTTCCGACAGCGCCTGGACCCTCTCCCGGGCGTAGTCGTCGCGGGTGTCGGAGACCCAGCGGTAGGCGTGCAGTAGCGCGGCGGGGCCCAGGAACGCCTCGGAGTTCCACCAGTAGGACGGGCACGCCGTGCTGCAGCACGCGCACAGGATGCACTCGTACAGCCCGTCCAGCTTCTTCCTCTGCGCCGGCGACTGCGCGTGCTCCCGCCCCTCCGCGGCCGGCGGCTTTTTGGTCTTCAGCCACGGCTCCACGGACTTGTACTGCTGGTAGAAGGCGGTGAGGTCCACCACCAAGTCCTTCACCACGAACATGTGCGGGAGCGGCGTGATCATGGTCGCCCGCGACGCGTCCGCGTCCACGGGCTTGAGGCATGCCACCGTGTTGACACCGTCGATGCTCATCGAGCACGACCCGCAGATGCCCTCCCGGCACGACCGCCGGAACGCCAGCGTCGGGTCCTGCTCCGACTTGATCTTCTGCAGCACGTCCAGCACCATGGGCCCGCACGCGGACAGGTCCACGAAGTAGGACCGCAGGAACGGCCGCCCCGGCGAGTCCGGGTTCCACCGGTACACCTGGAACTCCTTCACCGTCCTCCTCCTCTGAATGCCGCCGCCGCGCTCGCGCTCCTCCTCGGCGGCCGCGAGCAGGGCCTGTCCCTCGGCGACCTCCCGGGCGTTCGCGCGCGCGGCGGGGTGACCCTTCAGGGACGGGAAATGCGCGTCGGCCACGCCGTCCTTCACCGAGCGCAGCGCCGGCAGCGTCCACCGAAGCATCGCTGCGACCGCTCGGATCGAATGTCCAGCTCGGCGCCACACTAGGCTAAGCTGAGGCTCGTAGGTGACGGAGCGAGAAGAAGGCCGGCGCGTGTAGCGGCACGTGCCACCGCTGTCGACACGTGTGGTGCAAAGTGCGGAGAAGGCGCGACGGGTGGACCAGTGGCCAGTGCTCTGCTCTTGCTGAGCTGCTTTGAGCACGAGTCCAGCGGTGGAAAGCTGTCGGCGCGGACCATGCTTCACTGTGTTATGGGCTCATCTCAATTTAGAGCTAAAAACCGCCCGACAGAACAAAGGCTGCCCTTTCATGGCCCGTTTTATGGTACCTGGCTTCGCTGCCTGAGAAAGACCTGTACGGACGACCACCGCATACGGCTTGGCACTCACGCATGGACTTGTGGCCTGACTACGCGTCGAAAGTGGCTCTGTTCTTCCTCCCCAGGGTCGAGCTGACAAAATTTGGGACTCGGTACAAAACACTAAAGTTGTTCAATGTTCATAGCTCTATAGAAAAAATAGTATTATAAATCTATATATACTGTAATAACATCCTAGATAACAATAGATTATATAAAGAAACATACCGATTATTGAATCTTGTCTCTTGATGCATAATGTTTATCCAAATAGACATATTCTTTTAGTGTTCTTTGAAATAAAATCTTCAATCATATGCTCATATTCAATCTTCTCTAAAAAATCACTCTCAAGTGATATTGTGACCAAATTCGTAAGTCTTTGTTGCGTCATCTTTTAGGACCTTTTTAATTGATAAGTCTCTTTTAGGACTTTTTGCGCTAAAATATCAATATGTTTCGAAGCAAGAGAATCCCAATATGTTGGATCAAATATATCAGGTTGAAAATAATCTTCATCAATACAAGAGTCTTTGATGTTTTCATCGTTATTATCCATTTCAACATTTGTATTATCAACTGGAACAACCTCTACATCATCGTCAATTTCATCAGGTAACTCTTCCACAGGAGATACATGTAATTCCTTAATAACAAATATGTCATAGCTCCCTTTTGTGACCGAGTTATGTCTTATATTCTTTGTTTTTTCTTACGCTTTTGAAAATCTGATTCATACTTTTTAGAAGACATGACTCTGTAAGTAAAAAAACTGAATTAGATTGAAATATCAATTATGTCTGCTTGTTATTCATAAAATAATGGACAAAATAAGTGTATTAAATAAAAAAGCTAGAATCTAGACGGTAGAGGAGAACAGGAGAAACGAGAAAAAAAATTACGTACTAGAGATGAATTGTGCTGATCCAAACTGGAAGTCTGGAACTGATGACAAACTGCAGCGGACTCAGTGTCGACGATCCGTTCTCGCCTCGGCGATCTGTTCTCGACAACTCGGTGCTTGGCGGCACAGGCGCACGGCCACGGCGATAGGGTGACGAAAGTGTTGAGTCCCGAAGCTATCGTGTATCATGTATCGTCGATCGAAATCTCTGGCGTTGTTTCGGTTTCAGCCTGGCCAGCTGACCGCATGGGCTGCACGCCACGGTAGGTGATTTGTGGCCCAGCAGGCCTCACCGCTTGGCCTCCGCGTCCGCGCAGCCACGCTCCGCACGTAGGCTGCCTGGCTGCATGATTGATTGGGTTGGACGTTGACGCTATATACTACACAGGAAAAAAAAAAAGGCCCCTGAAAAATGGGAGTCTTGTGCGGTCCCATGGGCCGCACACCCATAGGCCCAGGCCTGTCCTCCGGATTGGGCAAACTCTTTCTTCACCAATCTCTCAACCTGGAGCTTGCCTGAATGATATGCGCCTGCCATGGGCCCTTCCAACCCTAGTGTAGTAGGGCTTTTTTGAGTCGCCATTCCCTTTCAATTCTCTGTATTGGATGAACTTCCTCCTTTCTGCGCAGAATCTTGATGCCTGGCTCAAATGGGCTGTGGATGTGATAGGGCGATTGAAATCGAGCAGATCTACAGGCAATATTTCATTTTTTTTCTGGTTTGGGATGGTTGTGGTGGTGGTTATGTGCGTCGACTGAGCCATCGCCTCTCTCTCGAGGTGAGCGTTGGCGCTCCATGGTGCCAGCCAAAATTGAAATCTTCGTTTGAGGTCATTTCAAATGCAGCACTTCTCCGTACCTTATTTTTCTTAGCACTACTTTGATTTCAAAAAAGTTATCATTTTGTAGTTTATTTTTGAACTACAAAGCAATAAATTTTTTGTTTTGTAGTTTATTTTTTAACACTACAGGAAAGGCGAACAATTACGTTGGCCAGCGCAACTTACATGGGCCGGCCGACATAATTAAGTAACTTACGTCGATGTCTGGTAGCCGACGTAAGTTAAATAAATTACGTCGGCTGGCCGACGTAAGTAAAAGAACCGACGGTAATAACCGGTACTGACATCGGTCTCGGCCCATAGCCGACGTAAGTTCAACGACTGACGTAAGTTAACATTTACTTACGTCGGTCTTGACGTCGGCCGACGTAAGTGGTGGATTTAACCTAACCGCGCGAGCGGCGCGTGCACGCGCGCCTGTTTCATTTCACGCGCGCCGCTTCGTTTCCCAACCGCCGCCGCCGACCGACGCCTCGCCCCCTGCCCGTCGTCGCCACCCCATCGCCGGCCCGACGCCCCACCGCCCCGCCGCCGCCCCTGCTCCCGCCCGCGGCCCCGCCCCCGCGGCGCCACCCCGACCCCGAGCCGCCCCGCCGCCGCCCCGCCGTCGCCGCCCCTGCGCCCCCGTCTCCGCCGCCGATCTTCGTTGCAAGTATTTCCTCGCCTCATGCATTTACTTGAATTAAATTGCTCTCATTTGAATTAAATTGCTCTTATTTGAATTATGGTTATGTTTAGGTTTATTGAATTGCTCTCATTTGAATTTTGATTATGTTTAGGTTTATTGAATTGCTCTCATTTGAATTATGGTTATGTTTAGGTTTATTGAATTGCTCTCATTTGAATTATGGTTATGTTTAGGTTTATTGAATTGCTCTCATTTGAATTGAATTGCTCTCATTTGAATTGGATTGCTCTCATTTGAATTGAATTGCTCTCATTTGAATTGCTCTCATTTGAATTGAATTGCTTATGTTAGAATTGAGTTGATAAATTGATGAATTACAATGGATAATTGTTATGTTTAGGTTTATTTGAATTGCTTAGTTTTTTGAATTATGGTTACAATTTTAATTTTGATTGCTTGAGTGTTCAAGTACTATATATACATAAATGGGCTTCGGACCGGCTTGACAAGGCCCGACAAGGCCCATTTAGTGGTAAGGTAAAGTATGCGTGTAGACGGGCACGAAGGCGAACGACGACGGTGAGGATGGCAAGCACCTGCGCGTGGATGGCGTACTCCGACGAAGTGGTTTCATCTCTGATCTATTTACAGCAGCTAACCCTAAAGCCGTCATGGAATTTTCATTTAAGACCAACTTTCCTCTCAGTCTTTCTCTAGTTCTTTCCTCTCGCTTAAATGACCTCAAAATGAAAATGAGCAACGTAACCTATAGCAATGTATTACCCGTTTTGGATCGGCGCGTCTCACATGCTATTGGCATGTGAGACGTGCAGGTTCGGAATTGTCCCTTTTTGGACAGTCTCGGAGTGACCGAGGGGGCGTGGCTTGTGACGAGACGCGGGTCCGGATTTGGACGAGATTTCGGTGGCATAACCCTGTTGTTCTCTGCTGCACCATTTTTGGGCGTGCAGTGGAGAACAGCGGGGTTATGCTGCCGAAATTTCGTTCGAATCCGGATCACGTGTCTCGTCATGAGCACGCTCCGCTCGGTCACTATTGGGTGGGTTTAGGGATCTATCTGCCTAGGTTGTAGGGCCGTGACACATAACATAACAATACATTAACAACAATTTCTTTCGTGTTAAACTGCAGAGTCAAACATGGGCGAAGATCGTAGTTGGATGTACATTGGTTGGAAGAGTAGAACTGGTAGTCACTCAGATGAGTGGTACACCAAGACAGAAGCTTTTGTGGAATGAGCTTTTTCGTTGTCAAATAGCGATAAGGCGCGGTGCCCATGTACGAAATGCCAAAATGAAACGTTTTTGGACAAAGTGGAACTTACGTTGCACTTGTGTCGAAACGGTTACGTGTCACATTATGAGTTGTGGAACTTCCACGGCGAGACAGCTTCTCAAGCTGTACATGAAGTGGAAGCTGACAATGATGATGCTCAAGAGGTTGATATGATGAATGAGATGCTGGAAGCTATACGACCAGAGCTTACAGAAGATACTCAAACAGCAGAGGTTAAAGAGTTCTTCAAACGTCTCAAAGATTCAGAAGAGGCTCTGCATGAACACACTAAAATGTCAATCCTTAATTTTGTGACTAGACTTATGACAATTAAGTCTAAGTTCTTCTTTTCTAACAATTGTTACAACATGCTCATCGATTTGTTCAAAGATGCCCTTCCACAACCCAACAAAGTGCCTAAGGATATGTACAACTCGAAGAAAATTCTTTCCGGTCTCGGGATGAAGCATGAAAAGATTGATGTGTGTCTGGACAACTGCATGCTTTTCTGGAGAGAGCATGCCAATGAGAACAAATGTTTGAAATGTGGTCAATCGAGGTTTGTCGAAGTTGTTAATAACGATAGTAATACTGTGACGACGGAAGTCGCACGTAAGCAGCTTCATTACTTACCTGTGACACCGAGGTTGAAGCGGCTGTTCCTTTCAAAAAAACGGTCAGACACATGAGATGGCACAAAGAAGGTGAGCTTGAGAACAATGGAGTCATGACGCACCCGTCCGATGGTGAGGCATGGAATGCTCTGGACTGGTTCGACTCAGAATTCGCTCGTGATGCGAGAAATGTTCGCATCGGGTTGGCGACAGATGGGTTCACGCCGTTCAGCACAAACGTCGCACCATACTCCTGTTGGCCCGTCTTTGTCATTCCGTACAATCTTCTACCGGCTTTTTGCATGAAGAATGAGTTTATGTTTCTTAGCCTCATTGTACCTGGGCCAGATCATCCTGGGTCACGTCTCAACGTGATGTTGAAACCATTGATCGAAGAGTTGAAAATGTTGTGGACAGGAGTCGAAGCGTACGACTGTTACAAGAAACAGAAATTCAACCTCCGAGCTGCTTATTTGTGGTCCGTTCATGATTTTCCAGCATACGGCATGTTTTCTGGATGGAGCACTCATGGTCGGTCGACGTGTCTGATATGTGCCTCGGATATCGATTGCTTTCGACTTACCCATGAAGACAAGATATCTTACTTCGATTGTCATAGACGTTGGCTACCTCCGAATCACTTATTTAGACAACAGAGGAATGTCTTCAGAAAAAACACCGTTGTCATTAAAGGACCATCAAAACATCTTGACAGGTCAGAAATATCTCATATATTGGACAAATTGGTGCCAGATGAAGGTCGTCCTGGATATTTCGAAGGTTACGGAGACAAACACAATTGGACTCACATATGTGGACTTTGGGAGTTACCGTATGTGAAATCGTTGATTCTAAGGCACAACATTGATGTTATGCATCAAGAGTGTAACATGGCCAAATGTATCATAAGCACATGCATGGACATGACGGGCAAAACAAAAGACAATTTAAAGGCTCGAAAGGATCTTGTCGAGCTTTGTAACCGTCAAACTCTTGAGCTCTTCGAAAATAGTGGTAAAACACGCGCTCCTTTCTGTCTTCGATCTAAAGAAAAAAAAAGTTCTCGAATGGTTGTAAAGGTTGAAATTCCCAGATGGTTATGCAGCTAGTCTGAGACGAGCTGTGAATGTGAAAACGGGAAAGCTCATTGGGTTGAAGAGTCTTGATTATCACATAATCATAGAAAGACTTCTACCTGTTAGGTTTCGAGGCTATTTTGACGATGCAGTGTGGAAGGTGTTAGCCGAGCTTAGCCACTTCTATAGGCAACTTGTAACATCCCGATTTTTGCAAATTAATAAATCACACTTACATGATTAGCAATGGTAATTGTGCACACTAATAAAGCTACACTGTCAAAGGAGGAGTAGTAATAAAATAAAAGAAACTGAAAGAGAAAAAAAAAGATAATAAATAAATAAAAACTATTGTACACACACGCTCACACTAGCACACTCAACCGTTTCTCCCCGCTGTTTATTCCAACATGCCAGCACCCATAGCCCAACACATTTCCACCCACCCCCTGCTGCTTTTATGTAATTATAAAAAAACCACGTTGCCATCATCCCAGGCTCCTCACGTTACTCCTGTCAGGGCAACTTGACTCATTTTCGGATTACCCCCTCCACTTCTCCCTATTTACAAAAAAGCACTCTTTCTTCTTCCTCCCAACAGCACCTTGTCCTCTCTGTCCCGAAACGGCAGCACCCCACGATTCCTCACTAACTAAAACAAAGTGATGCACATCACCCCATCACCCATGGCAGCAGCAAGCTTGCCTTATTCCCTTCCCCTTCTCTACGTCGCTGGAAGCCTCCGGAACGCTCGTACGGCGTGTTAACTCGCCAACCACTGCTCCGGTGAAGAGACCGCTTCCTACCTCTTTTATTGACACAGCGACGTTAAGGATGCCTGCATCGGCGGTCGTGCAGATTCTCGCCGCCAGCCGACGACAGACAGACGCGACCCTTCGTGCAGCGAGGCAGCAACACGACGCATCGTCCCGGGCAGCACACGTACGGTGAATTTACTATGCCCAACCGACCTCCGTCGAAGCCGGCCTTCCACCGCCTTTTCTTGCCTTTAAATCGACCACGCCGGGCTCAGCTCCGCCCAAGTCGCGCCTCACACCCCACAGTCGAATTCCAGTGCCGTTTCGTCCTCCCCGCGCGGCGGCGACCCAACCGACGCGTCCATCCCCGGCGAGCAGACCCTTCCCGCTCGACTACGACCGAGGTAAGCACCACCACCGCCGACTTCACCTTCCAGACCTATCATCGAGATGAATGACCTTCTCCTCTGAGCTGGCCGCGACCGCCGGCCGACATGGCCGCCTCCTCCCGAGCAGCCACTGCTCCCAATAGCCTGTGCCGAAATTGGTGCCTAAATTGAGGTTGTCGTGGTCCTAGCTTCCGATTCCTTCCTCCATGGCCCCCCTCTCCCCTGCTTTTCCCTTCGATTTGAGCTTTCAGAAGTATTTCATACTAACCGGAGAGAGAGTCCAGAGGTAGAAGAAGGTCCCTGGCCGTGAGATGTTTCTGGACTGTACCACTGTACATGTTGGCATGTTAGTAAACTCCATCATCAGTTGGACCACGATGCCAAAACTCCTTTAGCCCATGCTTGAGGAACTCCAGGCCCAACACAGCACCTAAGCCCACGTTCTCCAATAAGTAGTCCTGACCGGTTCCAACGACAACCAAGGAAGCTGATCCACTTTCTATTTTTGGAATTTATTAAGCCTCTACCGTATAAAATCAATATCTCACCCATACGACCTCCGATTAATCTGATTCTTTCTCTAAAATTTATATAAAATCATAATCGATTTAATACAACTGAATTTGTATGATGTATGATGTGTGATTGCATTGTTTGTATGATTGCTTGTGCGCGCATCGCGGAACAGACCCCGTGTCAGAGGAGAATCCGGAGGAGCCAGCTGACCCGGAGCACGACGCCGCAGGCGGTAGCAAAGGCAAGTAACACTGACCCCTTTTGATCATATTGTTTCTATGTGAGGTTCATCCATTGTGGCCAGTAGATTAGGTACTTGCATTTGTTGCACATGAGATAGTTGAGAGACAGAGAGAAGCCATATTACCTTTTATTATTGCATATTGTTATGATGGGATTATACATGATGTTAATGCTCCTTGTGTTGTTGTATGGGTGGTGAGAGTATGAGTTGTGACCGGGGCAGACGGGTTAGTGCTAGTGTAGGTGCTACCGTGGTGGTAGACTTACGACGAGTTCTATCATGAGGGTAGACTCGTGCGTTTGAGTTTGGAGGCTGCCGTGGTGAGCCTTAAGGACCGAGTTGTTTTGACATCTCACCTAGCTTCTTCCAGTATGACCACATGTCCTTGTATGGGTGGGGCTTAGCCTAACCCCGGTGGCTAGCCCGACAGTCGTCCACGGTGGAGAGAGAGAGAGTTATGTTGAGAGATTATTGAGCTCACTGATGATACTGATACTGGGTTGGGGACGACTGGTCTTGGTGATGTTTCGACTGGGTGTCGGTTATGTAGGGCTATCTTTGATGGTCCGTGCATGTGGGTAAAGCGTACAACCTCTGCAGAGTGTAGAATCCGTTCGGACGGCCATGTCCTCGGCATAGGCAGGTTATGGTGTGGTCCTAACAACTAGAAAGCCACCTACAGTGAGATTGAGTTGAGTTTTTGGGTTGATATACTCAGTTACATTAGTTTGCACTAGATTGCATTATTCTTTATTTTATGCATTGCATTTATATCAGTTTTGATTCCCCCCGTAGGACGAGGTGGAGCTTGCTGAGTACTTTTGTGCTCAAATGTTGTTGATATGTTTTTTTTAGAGGATCCTGACTTTGTGCCGGAGGATTTCGAGTAGGGTCGTGTGCGCACCCAAGTTTGTGTGTAGTGGAACCATGGATGACGAGATTGTACTAGTCGTGTTGGCCACTATTATAGCTATGTTGTTTCCCGTTATTATGTTTATCCATACGGCTATGAAATAAAGTTGTGTATGGTTGTAGTTCCGCTTGTAATGTAATATTATGTACCGAACTATGTTCTTGGTAATAATATTACATGTTTAGTTCCGATCTTATGGGTCGGGACGCTTCAAGTGGTATCAGAGCCATACTTGGCTGTAGGATGTGGACCCTAGGGCGTAGGCGACTGTAGGAGACCCTAGATTGGTTTCTCTATAGGACCCTTGAACGTAGGACGTTAGTGATAGGTTTTGCTCTCATCTAACCCTTTTGCATTATTTTAAGCCAGATGTCTGACGATCGTATCGCCACCTTCTGCATCAACGAAGATGGCTTTCCCAAAGTGCTCTATGCCGCCACGGTGCGACTCGGTATTTCAGATCGTCCAGAGTACGTGGGTCATGAGTTCGTGGAGCATGAAACTAAGAGCTGTGAGGTCACTGTGCACATCGGCGCCAGTGAGAGGTTCCTGGAGATGAAGCCATGGAACGTCACTGCCACTGGGTGTCGCATGAAAGACACTTGCCAACTTGTGGCCCGCAAAGCTCTGAAGTACCTGTGCCACATGTTCGACTGGCACATGGGTTCCACACCCATGAGGCACTTCCCACCGTTGGATCATAGTCGTCCTGCTTGGATGGCTAGGATCCGCAACCTTGAGAGCCTTGGATCCACCGAAGATGACCCCACAGTTGTCGCTATGTCAGGCTATTTATTGAGCCTAGACGATATGTGCGACTAGTTGAACCAGCATGTGAAGACCCTCATCAAGCGTGCAGAGACCTTGGAGACACGATGGCGAAAGGCCATGCTAGCGTTAGCGCAGGCTGAGGCCTGTGTTGCGAGCGCCGAAAGTCATGTCGCCTTGGCAGAGGAGAACCTTAGGGAGCAGGCCGACCGCCATAGTCAGATCCTCAGAGGTGTCTACCTCGTAGACCGAGCCAAGCGCAAAGATCGTTAGGCCTGTGAAACGGCTGAACCGCTTGTGCTGGAAGGAACTCCAGTGTACCCGTTGTCCAACCCTCGAAGGAGGATTTGTGAGCTTGTGCCGCCCACTCCTCCAACATCACCCCGAGGGACCAACGAAGACCCTGAAGACCAAGACGTAGGACCCAGTAGTCAGGCAGAGGTCCCGACTGACCCTTAAGGGGACATATTTAGGGACGACATGCCCAATGTACCATGTACCCGTTTGCTTGAATGAATGTTTGGTGTGTTGCTTGCAGTGTTTGATGTTTGTGTGCTATAAAAGTATATACTTATATATTATTAAATTAATATGTGTATATATATACATACACATGCATACACAAAAAATAATAATGATAATAACATAATAAAAATAGTCAGATAATAATAATAGTAATTATAAACTAATAGGATTCACATTAATATACCCTAATAAATATAATCTGAACCCCACGCTTGTCACGTTGCAGATGTCTCGCCGTTCCAGCCGAGTCAGGAACGGACACGAGGCGGAACAAGGATTGCGTGAGGTCCCGTCTGCACTGCACGAGCATGAGACAGCGGAGAGTGCACCTGTCCCGCCAGCCCCACAAGCACCTGCCTATGACCTGACCACCATTTTGGATCGTTAGACTCGACTCCTCGAGATGTTGGCGAACACAGTTGCTGTTCAGGGCAACAATGGTGTTAACAGCCGCCAGCCAGCCCCTCAAAACAATCATTAGATCGCGAACTTCAACAGGATGAACCCACCCAAGTTCTCTGGATCCGAGGACCCCATTGAGGCAGATGACTGGTTAAGAGAGATTGAGATGAAACTTGAGGTGGTCCATGCTAATGAGCAGGATAAGGTTCTACTTGCAGTCCAGCAACTGAGAGGATCTGCTTTAGCATGGTGGCATAGCTACAGAGAGATGCATGCAGATGCCAAGACCATGATTTGGTATGAGTTTGTAAAGTTATTTAGGGAACACCACATCCCTAGCAGCATTGTGAAGCTGAAGAAGGAAGAATTCATGAACCTTAAGCAGAAAGTCCTAACTGTGACAGAGTATCTACATAAGTTCACTGGATTATCCCGCTATGACCCTCATGCGATTGATACAGAAGAGAAGAAGCAAGAAGCCTTCCTTCGTGGTATAAACACTGAGATCAAGAAGTTTCTGGAAGCATCTGTCTATCCAGATTTTAGTACCATGGTCAACAAGTCTATCACCACGGAGAAGAACATAGAGGATGAGCTTCGGGAAAAGAAGAGGAAATTTGAGGGAAAGAAGGTGTTCCAGCAGGCAAAGTTTCAAAGAACTAATCAACCCACTTATTTAGGACAGAGGACCCAGCAACCAGTTTACTTCATGCAGAAGACCCACCAACCTGCTCATTCTGGGCAGATGAGTCACAGTGGTGTATCCTACAAGGAACCAACTGCTACCTTCAAGCCACCAGTGCAGCCTGCTAAACCCCAAGGCTCCTTCCGCCCTCAGCAGTCTGGAACCAGCCACACACATAACCAGAGGATTTGCTTCAGCTGTCGTGATCCTGGCCACATTGCCGTCAACTGTCCTTACAAGAACAAATCAGCACCATCCGTCGTCTCCAACTCTGTTAATGGACCAAGGCAACCAGTTGGAGGTAACAGTGGAGCGCCATCAAGGAACTAGCAATCCTTTGGAAAGGCCACAGTGAACCATTTCTACACCGAGGAGGCAGACGCAACACCAGGAGTTCTGCTTGGTGAGTTCTTGGTCCAGTCAGTTTTGGCTTCAATATTATTTGATTCTGGTGCATCACATTCCTTCATATCATCACAATTCGTAGAGACGCATGATATATCTACGGTAGCCCTTAAGAGGCCCTTAATAACCCGATCACCGGGAGGTTATATACCCTGTCGCTTAGGAGTTAACAACATCCCTTTAAACCTAAGTGGGGTAGTATTCTTGGTTAACCTAATAGTGCTTGACTCCCACGGGATAGATGTAATCCTTGGTATGGATTGGTTAGCCAAGTGCAACGGGAGCATAACTTGTGCACAGAGGATAGTGACAGTGACAAACCATGAAGGGAAGACTGTCACGTGTCACGTGAAGCCTAGCCTATCTGAGCCGGTGATAAATCTCATAAAGGCATAAACACCCCAAGAAGTACCAGTAATTAAGGAGTATGTTGATGTGTTCCCGGAGGAATTACCGGGCATGCCGCCAGAAAGAGAGGTGGAGTTTTCCATTGATCTAGTCCCCGGAACTGCCCCAATAGCTAAGAGACCTTACAGGATGGCAGCCCCAGAACTGGCAGAGCTAAAGAAACAATTGGATGAGTTACAAGAGAAAGGATACATAAGGCCTAGTGCATCACCATGGGGTGCACCAGTTCTCTTCGTAGAGAAGAAGGATGGAAGTAAGAGGCTCTGTGTGGATTACCGAGCTCTTAATGCAGTAACCATCAAGAACAAGTATCCTCTACCTCAGATAGATGACCTATTTGACCAGTTAAAGGGAGCCAACTTCTTTTCCAAGATTGATTTAAGGTCCGGGTATCATCAAGTTAGGATCAAACTTGAAGATATACCCAAGACATCATTTGTGACTCGCTATGGACAATACGAGTTCACAGTGATGTCTTTTGGATTAACCAATGCCCCTGCCTACTTTATGAACTTAATGAACCGAGTGTTCATGCAAGAGCTGGACAAGTTTGTCGTTGTCTTCATCGATGACATTTTGGTATATTCACGAAGTGAGGAAGAGCACGTGCAACACTTGCGTGTTGTTTTGGACCGACTTAGGAACCATCAACTCTACGCCAAGTTTAGTAAGTGTGAATTTTGGTTGCAAAAAGTCAGCTTCCTTGGACATGTGCTCATAGCCGAGGGAGTTGCAGTTGACCTGGAGAAGGTTAAAGCAGTATCATCTTGGAAGCAACCAACATCGGTCTCAGAGATCCGTAGTTTTCTTGGTATGCCGGGCTATTATAGAAGGTTCATTGAAGGATTCTCCAAGCTAGCCCGACCGATGACTGAGCTTCTCAAGAAGGATAAGAAGTTTGTATGGACTAAAGCTTGTGAGCGAAATTTTCCTGAGTTAAAGGAGAGACTCACAACAGCTCCAGTCTTGGTCCTACCAGATATTCATAAGAGTTTTGTCATTTATTGTGATGCTTCTAGATATGGCCTAGGATGTGTGCTGATGCAAGAAGAAAGAGTGGTATCCTATGCCTCTCATCAATTAAGGCCACATGAGCAAAACTATCCAACTCATGACTTGGAATTAGCAGCAGTAGTACATGCTCTTAAGATTTGGAGGCACTACTTGATCGGTAATAAGTGTGAAATCTATACAGACCATAAGAGTCTTAAGTATATCTTTACCCAGCCTGACCTCAACCTAAGGCAACGGAGATGGGTGGAGCTAATAAAAGATAATGATTTGGAAATCCACTACCACCCGGGTAAAGCAAATGTGGTAGCTGACGCTCTCAGTAGGAAAGCATATTGCCATCACTTGGTGACACAAGTACCACAGTTGTGCGATGAGATGATGAGGTTGAACCTAAGTGTGGTACCTCACTCGTACAATTACAACCTTAGTGTTTTTCGGTATCCTAGAAACCGTACACCCCTTGAGGTTATAAAGATCTCAAAGGAAAATCATCTACTTGGTTTGAAGACCCTCGAAGGCCCACATGTCAGACATAACCGGACCCGCTTCTCCAACATGGTTAATCCCTAGGTCGCCACGTGTACTACCAAACCGGAGCTACCGCCCACAAGGGGGAAGCTCCGGGCCATGTACCAAAATGGCACCTCTGGACTTAGCCCCAGACCGAGAGAAGCTCCGGACCTGGCATGTGTCGAGTAGCCCCGGAGCTACCTGTTTCCACAGTATGCTCCGGAGCTGCCACGTGTCCAACCGCCTAATCTTCAGCCTCTAACCTCCGGAAGACCCCACAACGGCTCCGGATCTTCAAAGGGGAATCAAGGACTTCAAGACCCGATTAAGCGTCATTAATACCATATTAATGACACTTAAACGGACGATCTTAACACCAATAACGGTGCTGTCAAAGCCCGTTACAGGGTCATTAGGAGCGATTAAATGTATTAAATAAGTGTTAATGCTAGTAACCGTCGGGGCCACATGTGGGGCCAGGCTAACTTGTAACGGCCTGCCCTTGTACTATAAAAGGACAGGCCGACGACACGTTCAAGGGGTTACACACACAGACAGATACGCCAGAGATACACACGCCTTTGACGCTAAACACGAGCTCACACAGCTAATACAACAGCAACACATCCGTGGAGTAGGGTATTACACTCAGACGGCCCGAACCACGTAAATTCTGGTGTCTCCTGTGTCAATTCCTACTCACCTTCTTGAATCTCCGTGCGCCCATACTGAAATTCAAACTCCCCTAACACTTTAGCAGTGTAGGGAGATCTGCCGGTTCCAAACCACCGACAGTTGGCGCGCCAGGTAGGGGCGCCTGAGATTTCGAGAATGGTGAACTCAGCTGCTGGATCATCCAACGGTCAACCTGCTATTCAGGCTGTTGGAGGCAACCCCTCCAATAGGCAGCCACCAGCAGGAGCCTCAGCACCAGCAGGAGTCACACTCCCACCACCACCGTCTCCTCCAGCAAATCGTGCTTGGCAGCGTGATGGTGCGCCGGCGTCAATCACCGCGTCGGCAAATCATGACAACCCGGAACACGCGCTTCATGCATCGCGTGCTCTTCTCCAATGCCCACCACCTTCGGATGCATCTCGGGATGCACTGGAGCAGTGGAGGGCCGATGTGGAGCATTTGGTTGCAGCAGCAGCCGAACGCCTCAGCAACCAGGGTCCTCCTCCTTCAGGAAGAGCCCCGTCGCAGCGGTGGACTTTGTCTGGAAGACTTGGTCCGCACGTTTCCAATAGCAGGAGACGTGTTGCATCACAACAAGTGACGTCATTGCCCTCCGGGGCACGACGCACTCACACGGTATCCAGGCTTTCGACTCACGACCTCCGAGCGGAGCTTGATCGCCGTTACCGCCACCAGGACGACCGAGTCCATATTGAGCGTGCCCGTGAAAGACAGGAAGCTCAAGACCTTTCTACTCCTGAAGGATTAGGAGGAGGTTGTTCAGCCTTGGCCATGCATCTGCGCATGGTTAGATGGCCACAGAAGTTCCGGCCTCACCTGCCGGAAAAATTCGACGGGACTGTCAATCCCACTGAATTTCTTCAGATATACTCCACTGCAATCTTAGCAGCCGGAGGAAACGAGGCCGTGATGGCCAATTACTTTCCAGTGGCCTTAACTGGGACAGCCAGGTCCTGGTTTATGAGCCTTCCACCCAACTCTATCAACAATTGGGAGGAGTTGTGCCATCAGTTCACTGCCAACTTCGGGAGTTCATACACCCGACCAGGCACTGAACTAGACCTTTTTGCGGTCGTGCAAAAAGGGGGAGAATCCTTGCGATCATTAATCCCGAGGTTCTCTCAGGTACGAAACACCATCCCTTCTATCTCTAGCGCCTCTGTCATTGTGGCATTCAGACAGGGCGTACGGGACAAGAAGATGTTGGAGAAACTGGCGATCAAGGAGATCACCAGTGTCACGGAACTCTTCAGCTTGGCTGACAAATGTGCCCGAGCTGCAGAGGGTCGTGAGATGCACTCCAAACCAACCTCGGAGGGTCACAAGAAATCCTCCAAAGAAGAAGCTGCTACCTCCGGGGGTGGCAAGAAGAAAAGGAAGACCAACGGCAAGAAGAAGCCGTCGGCCGGCACATCCAACGTTGCAGCTGCTGCAGCTCCGGGTGGCCGGGGGCCACGCCCCGAGAAGCAACCTCGACCGTCTTCTGAAGACGGTGTCAAACCCAAAGTGTGGTGTCCCATTCACAAAACGGGCAGCCACAGTTTGGAAGACTGCCGGGAGGTCCAAAACCTTGCCGAGCGCTACAACAAGCGCCGGGAGGAATCTCCTTTCCGACAGAGGGAAGGAAAGCAAAAAGTCGACGAAGCTCCGACAGAAGAGGAGTTGGGGTTCCAGGATCTCAAAAAGGTCCTGAAGGGCGTCTACACCTCCGTCGACGATGATTCTGACGTCTCTGACAACGAGCGTCGAAAGACCATGAACACCATTTTTGGTGGATCATGGGATATCACCTCCCGTCGCGTCATCAAGACTATGCGTCGGGATATGGCCGCTGTAGCTCCTACGGTCAGGCCGGAACCTCACCGAAAGTGGATGGACATAGCCATCACTTTTGATGCTTCGGATTGTCCCCGGAGCATGGTTGGAGCAGGACAGTTACCCTTGATGGTATCTCCTACCATCAACAACATCCAGCTCCATCACGTCATGGTAGACGGAGATTCGGGGCTTAACCTCATCAGCTTCGAAGCTCTCACTAAGCTTCAGCTCTGACCTTCGGATCTCCACCCCTCTCGACCTTTCTCCGGAGTAGGTCCGGGGGCCATCACCCCACTCGGAGCCATTACTCTCCCTGTTACCTTCGGGACACGGGAGAAGTACTGCACCGAGAAGTTGGTCTTCGATGTCGCTCAGATCAACTTACCCTTCAATGCCATCTTGGGTAGACCTGTCCTGTATAAATTCATGGCAGCTGCTCATTATGGTTATCTGGTGTTGAAGATGCCAACGCCAGTAGGCGTTCTCCGGATCCGCGGAGATCGCACTGCCGGAGTAACTGCACTGGAAGAGCTCCATGCGCTCACCACGGCGCAAGAGGAGGACTCCAGGCAGGAGCAAGCTCCAAAACCCCCGAGCATTCGCCAACGAGGCTCGACTTCTGCACCTCGAGTGCAGCCAAGCGGCGACACCGACATTCCCGTCAAAGTCGTCCAAATTGGTTCCGATGCCACTCAAACCACCCGTATATCGGGAGGATTGAACGACAAATAGGAACTCGCGCTCATCACTTTCCTCCGGGCTAACGTCGACGTGTTTGCTTGGCAACCGTCACAAATGCCTGGGATCCCCAAGGAAGTGATTGAGCACAATCTGAAGATCTACCCCGATGGCCGGCCTGTGCATCAGAAGCCTCGGAAGCAATCCGTAGAGCGACAGAACTTCATCCGACAAGAAGTGAAGAAGTTACTCGAAGCTGGATTCATCCGAGAAGTCTTCCATCCAAAATGGATTCCACCTCCGGGTGTGAATTACTGTGTTTCCTAGATGCATATTCCGGATATCACCAAATCAGGATGTCTAGGGAAGATGAAGAACATACTTCATTCATCACAGTAGATGGATTGTATTGTTACACAGCCATGCCTTTTGGTCTCAAGAATGCAGCTTCAACATTTGTACGAGCTATGTACAAAACTTTTGAAGAACTTATTAGAGACATAGTGGAAGTGTACGTCGATGACATCGTGGTCAAGGTCAGGAACAAGGAGTCACTCCTTGACACCTTGCAGGCTGTCTTCGACAAGCTGCGGGCCACCCGCACAAAGCTAAACCCAGACAAGTGTGTCTTCGGGGTTAGCTCCGGAAAACTTCTTGGTTTCCTGGTAAGTCACCGGGGCATAGAAGCTAATCCGGCGAAGATTAAGGCCATTGAAGACATGCGGCCACCAACTCGCATCAAAGACGTCCAAAAATTAACTGGATGTCTAGCAGCCCTCAGCCGGTTCATCTCAAGACTGGCGGAACGGGCACTCCCCTTCTTCAAGTTATTGAGGAAGTCCGGACCATTCCAATGGTCCGAAGAAGCAGAAAAGGCATTCCAGGAGCTGAAACAGTTCCTCACCACCCTATCGATTCTGGTAGCTCCGAACCCTGGTGAGCCTTTATTGCTTTATATTTCAGCTACTGACGAAGTCGTCAGTATGGTCCTGGTTGCGGAGAGACCAGAACTACCCCACACTCAGGAATCCAAACCCCTTCGGGAGGGTCCGGAGGTTCCTGAAAGCGAGTTTGGGTCCCAGTTCCCCGATTCGAATCCACAAGAAGTCGCTTCAGGAGACTTAGACCCCTTCGGGAGGGTCCAGGTCATCTCTGAGGAAGCTTCGGGTCCTTCCAGCCAGAACCCGGAGGTCCCTGAAGAAAATCTGGACTCCTCCGAGAGGATCTGGGTCAGTGAAGAGGAAGCTTCGGACCCTTCCGGGAGGGTCCGGACCATTCAGCGCCCAGTGTACTTCATTAGTGAAGTACTACATGATGCCAAAACTCGATACCTAGATGTGCATAAGCTGGTCTATGCAGTTCTTATTGCCTCCAGGAAGCTTCGCCATTACTTCCAAGCTCACAAAGTCTCAGTGGTGACCTCCTATCCACTTCGAGCAATCTTGCATAATACCAATTCAACTAGGAATATTGCAAAGTGGGTTGCGGAGTTGGCTGAATTTGATCTTGAATTTATTTCAAGGCAAGCAGTCAAGAGTCAAGCATTGGCAGATTTTGTGGCAGAATGGACTCCCTCTCCATCAAACCCTGGGGGCCCCAGTGAGGAGAAGACGGAGCATCAAGCTCCAACCTCCACCGAGCCTCACTGGACCCTCTACTTTGATGGCTCCATGCAGAAGCAGGGGGTTGGAGCTGGAATCCTTCTCCTTGCACCGACTGGGGAGAAGGTGAAATACATGGTACACCTTGACTTCAAGGCAACCAACAACATGGCAGAGTATGAAGCACTCATCTACGGACTAAAGGTGGCACTGTCATATGATGTCAAGCAATTGCTGGTCAAGGGAGATTCACAGCTCATCATTAAAAAGGTGAAGGGTGAATGCTCCTGCAATAATCTCCAGTTAGCTGCTTACCTCCTTGAAGTCCAGAGGCTTCAGAAGGATTTCGAAGTCCTAGATCTCCACCATGTTCAGCGTGCTCACAACTCTGAAGCCGACGAACTCTCAATGAAAGCGTCAACCGGAGCTCCAGCTCCTGACGAAACTTTTGTCCGGAGATTGTCGAAACCCACAGCTCAGCCTGCCGAATTGAGCGAAGGGGGTGAGATCAGCATCCCGAAGCTGACGGTCCCGATGGCCCTGTTACCATGGCAGCCATCAAGGGTCGTAGGTGCTGTCGGAAGCTCCGAGCAACCCAGCACGCAAGACTCAAATGCTCAAGTTAGTTTCAATGCATGGATCTCGGAGATCCGGAATTACTTGAAAGACAATATCCTTCCTGATGATGACGTATCCGCTGACCGGGTAGTCAGATTGGCTAAAAGATACACGTTGGTAGAAGGGGATCTCTATCGGCGTGGTGCCAACGGCATCCTAATGCGGTGCATCACAAGGGAAGAAGGCTGCGAGCTCCTCGCAGAAATCCATGGAGGCGAGTGTGGGAACCACGCGTCTTCCCGCACGCTGGTTGGTAAAGCCTTTCGGCATGGTTTCTACTGGCCTACAGCACTCCAGGATGCAACTGGGCTGGTGAAAAAATGCAAAGCATGTCAATTTCATTCAAAGCAAATTCACACTCCGGCTCAGCCCTTACAAATGATACCTCCTACATGGCCTTTCGCTGTGTGGGGGATGGACATCTTGGGACCTTTCCCAAGAGTCGTCGGAGGTTACAAGTTCCTGTACGTCGCCATTGACAAGTTCACCAAGTGGCCGGAAGCAACTCCAGTTGTGACAATCAACAAACAATCTGCTATCAACTTTCTGCAGTCCATTGTATGCAGATTTGGAGTCCCAAACAAAATTATCACTGATAATGGGACCCAATTCACAAGCTCCGCATTCCAAGGATATTGCGAAGACCTCGACATACAAGTTTGCTACGCCTCCGTAGCTCACCCAGCCAGCAATGGCCAAGCCGAGAGAGCAAATGCTGAAATCCTTAAAGGACTTAAAACGCGCACTTATGAGCGCTTGAAAAAACATGGAGCCAATTGGATTGAAGAGCTTCTGCCCACTCTATGGGCCAACATGACATCTCCAAACCGGTCAACCGGAGAGACACCCTTCTTTCTGGTATACGGAGCTGAAGCAATCCTTCCTTCGGAAATAACCTTGGGTTCACTCCGGGTCGGGACCTTCGACGAAGCCGCGCAGGACCAGCTCCGGTGTGAAGACCTAGACCTCCTTGAGGAGGGAAGGTGCCAAGCAGCTGTTCGGAATGCCCGATATTGTCAAGCACTACGGCGTTATCACCAGCGGCATGTACACAACCGACAGCTCGAGGAAGGCGATCTGGTGCTACGGAGAATACAGTCCAGAGAAGGGTTAAACAAACTCTCCCCCGGCTGGGAGGGACCCTTCCGAGTGATTAGAGTATCCCGTCCCGAAAGCGTTCGCTTGGCTACCGAGGATGGGACACCTCTCCCAAATCCTTGGAACATTGAGCACCTCCGTAAGTTCTACACTTAATACCACGGAGGTGAGTCTTGAGTAACTTGAGATGTATGTTATAGAGTCATTGTACAGAGTCGGGTAGTTCCTCCGGGAGAGCAGCCGGACCTTTCCCAAAAGGTCTGCAAAGCTCATGCAACGCGTGTCACAGTCTCAGGACTAAAAGTGTCGCTAACTACCCTGGGTCAAACGAGAAATGAAACACCCTTAGCCTGGTTCCGTACCCTAAGAGTGTACTTGTTTCCCCTGTACCCGGACCTATAATGAAAGACATTTTCATGTGAAATAGACTCCACGTGCATTTATTTTGTACAGGCTCAACATTTTTATTTTTCTCTTTCTTGTCTATAATGAAGACGTGCAATTCTTAAGAAATTTTAGTTCAACCGGTTTATATACGATTCGAGTTGTATTGTCAATTCTTTTGGATTCAAATATTGTTCATGGCCAACTCGCCTAAAATCCGCCAAGCCAATCTAGGGCTGGAGTGTGCTATCGACTTAGCCTGGTCAAGCACCCTAAGTACGCCACTCTACCTACACCTCGGCAGGCCGAAGTAAGGCGGGTCCGTGTACAGTTGGATCTAGAAGAAAAGACAACACATTCGGTTGTATTTAGAATCGCGTTTGACTTAAAATTTTCTTGAGAGTCATAAGCCGCGACGAAGTTATAGACAAGAAACAAATTTTACTATTTTTCTTAGCTTAAGTGTGCAGGAAAAATAAAATCTACGTTGATGGAGAAAAGTCGGAGCTAACTAAGCTCTGATCCCCTAGGGGGGCCAGCCGTCGATGCCGAATAAAAGATGGTGAGAAGACCCCGTAAATGGAGTCTACTGCCAACAAACTGAGTGTTGGCAAAGGTCACTGCCGGAGCTACTAAGCTCCGACACCCCGGAGGGTTAACTATCGATGCTCTACGCGTTGATAGAAACTATTGCCAGAGCTACTAAGCTCCAGCGATATACAATGCCGGAGCTTCTAAGCTCCGACAACCTCAGGGGGTCTTCACTATCGAAGACTTCGAACCTAAATTCTACAAGTTCGGAGCAAAAGAGTCTTCAACAATGCACAATATCCTCTTGGTACATGTTCACAATAAAATTGTGTACATCTACCAGGGGGCCAAGTGAAGATAAGAGTGTTGAAGACAAAAACTGAAATTCACAAAAATTTTGGGGATTTCATTTATCTGCAGACAAGGGATTACATCTGGAGACAAGGGATTACAAAATTGAGGAAGAAGAAGAGAAAATACAAGTGAGAACTATAGAGATGGTCCTATACCATATGGAAGAATTGGGCGACCTTTTGGGCAACCTCCGATACGCTGGCTCGGGTAGCTTCGCCTTCTCCTTCGACGGGACCTTCAAGCACCGGGTCCAGAGGAAATTGGGAGTTCCGGTTGGTGTAGCACGTCAACACATACTCTGCGATGTTCTTCGCCAGGGATTGCCCCTCAACCTCCAGTTGGTCCGCGATGACATCGCCCACCTTGGAGAGCTTGCTACCTGCTGCGCTCAACGCCTGCAGCGCTAGGTTAGGCTCCGGCTCCGGATCATCCAGGCGCACGGGGCTGAAACCATCGGCGTCAGTGCATCATTGGCCTTGCTCAAGAACTCCCAAATCTATAGGGAGTCCTCAGCCCTCAATCCCTTCATCTCTTCCAGGGATCTTCTGGCCGCCACCAGTTCAGAATTCTCACGGGCAAGGCGCTCAACTTCTTTGGCGTTTTGCTGAATCTTTTCAGCAACCCGCCTTTCGAGTTTTCCGAGCTCCTCCTCCCGGAGGTGGATCTTGTTCTGGCGGTCAACCAGGTCCTTCTCTCTACCCCTCACTTTGTTCTCCCTGGCAGTAAGGGCACACTCTTGTTCGTAGAGTTCCTGCCCTCGCACCCAGGTCTTCTCCTCTTCCTCTTGGCAGCCCTCTTCCAACTTCTTGGCGTGCTCCTCGAGACCCTTGTCAGCCAGAGCCACCTTCTCGGTGAGCTCCTCCTCCCTCCTCAGGACGTCATCCCGCAGCTCTAGGAGTTTCTGCTCTTCATCCTCGAGCCGTTTCTCCCTCTCTTCAAGTGCCTCTCGGCACTTGATGAGTGCGGTGTTAATGGCCTCAAGCTGTTCGTGGCGTGCATCGGCCGCATTATTGGAAGCTTTGGCCTGATCGTAGATCTCCCGAGATTGAGTGTCGAGGGCACGAGTCATACTCTCCCTATCATCCAGTAACTTGCCCCAGTACTCCAGGCGGATCTTCTCCCGCTTGATCCACTCATTGTCGTCTGCTAGCCTCGACTGCGCCAGCTTGGTCTCGAAGTAGAGCCGATTACACCACCGCCTAGGGGTTTGGTGCTCCTCTTCAAGAGCCTTGCTATCGTGGAAGAAGGCCAGTTGGACTTGACGCAGACTGGAACATGCGTTGTCAATGGACAGCGACAGTGGGATGGGTTCCGGACCTGCTGGGGTCTCCTCCGCTGGTTCCAGCGGGTCTTCGGATACAAAAATTGGGTCCCACTCTACAAGAGTGGTCCCCTCGGTCTCCATGGCACTAGGGTCGTCCTCCGGGATGGCCTCAATCGCCATCGAGGAAGGCCCCGCCGCCAAATCTTCGTTCACCCCCTCAGGCTGGGGGCCAGCGACTTCGCTGGGGCACTCCGGCTCGGCCGCAGGTACCTCCGACGTCGTCGCTTCCGGAGCAGGAGCCGCTACTGGCTCCGGTCTGGGCACCTCTTCCGATGAGGGTTCAAGCTCCGTCACCTCTTCAACAACCGGCTCAGGAGCCGGAAGATCTTCAACATCAACTGGCCCTGTGGCCGGAGCTCCAACAATGACCGGCTCAACGGCCGGTGCTTCGGAGGTAGCCAGCCCAACTGCCGGAACTACCTCAGTTTCCGGCGCGCACGCCGGAGCTTCAATTACCTCCGGCTCAACCGCCGGGGCTTCAACAATTTCTGGCCCAGAGGCCGAGATTACTACATCCTCCGGCTCAACAGCCAGAGCTTCCATCATCGCAGCACCAGAACTCGGGGCCTCAACCTCCGGGACATGTGCCGCTGACGCATCTTCACTCCCGTGGTCCGGCGCTACCACGGGAACTTCTGGGGACGAGTCGAGGTCCATGACCACGACAGCCGGCGCCAGAGCTGTCACAGCTTCAGCCACCACTTGGGGCGGCACCGGGACAGGAGCAGAAGCTCCCGCTCTCACGGCTTCAGCCACTGTGGCCGAGGGTGGAGCCTCACTCCCCTTCTTGGAGACGCTGCAGATGATGAACGGAGAAAATCAAAAAATGGTTGCTACAATTAAAACAACTATCCAAGGTAGAAATCAAAAGTTACCTTGGGAGACTTCCGCACCAGCTTGCGCGGAACCTTTTTCCCGGGCGTTCCGGACTAACCATAGCCGGCGTGGAAGCTCCGGAAGGCCCCCCAAAACTCGTCGCGGCCACGGGTGTTTCCCGGGTCGAGGATCCCCTCGATCGGGAAGAACCCCCGGACCTGGAGGCCTCCACCAGCCCAGGAGCTGGAGTTGCACGCCCGGAGCTAACACCCCGGGAGGACCCTACTTCAGGGACAGCCGCGCTCCGAGAGGACCCCACCGCGGGAACAGTCGCCTTCCGGGATGACCCTACTACGGGCCGCAGCTGCTGAGGACCTTCCCCTCCGGGGAGAAGGGGCCGACGCAGAAGTAGCGGGCCCGACGGACCTTCCGTCGGTATGCTGCAACTTCCTCTTCCAGCTCACTGGTTCATCCGCCAGCTCCTTGCCCTTGCCGACGACTTCTCCCCTCGGCTTAGGAGCAGAGCTGGAGCCATCTTTGGGAACTCTGGGGATCGCTACCCCGGAGGTTGGTCTTCTCTCGACGACACCAAGGTCATCAAGCATGGGCATCTTCCGCTGGAGCTCCCTGCTGAACTCCACTTCTACGTTCAAAGGAAGAAAAGCAGACGGCGGAGTCAAGTCGTCGCCGTCGACGTCGATGCCGTGTTGGAACTTCTTGAGGTGGAACTCCAAGGTTTTCCCCACCATGTTGGACTTCAACCCGGTCGTCGTCCATCACGCTGTTGAGGGCCCAAGCGAGTTTCTCCCTCCTCTTCAGCGGCGCCCACCTGTTGACCAAGAAATTGCAAAATACCACCTCAGGAGTCAATCCTCCCTCCACGCATTGGCGGATCCTGGTCAAGGCAGGGTTGAAAGCTTCCGCCAGCACCGGAGCTTCACTCCAGATCGTCGTGTCGATGCCGGGAAGACCATCGGGCAGCTCCAACCTCTCGTGCTCCTCCACCCTGACGACTATCTAGTCTTTATTCCAGTCATCCCACTTCCCAGAGGGAAATGACCGGAGGTACTTGAATGGGCACTTCTTGCACTTCACGAAGTAGTAGAAGCCAAGGTACTCAATGCTTCGGCCAGTGATGTGGACGGTGAAGAAGGTCCGGAAGAGTTCAATGCAGGGGGGATGCCCACCCACATCTCACAAAAGTGGACGAAGATAGACACGAGGAGAATGGAGTGAGGGCCAAGGTGGTATAACTGCAGACCATAGAAGTCTAGCAGCATCAAGAAAAAGGAAGAAAAAGGTGGGATCAACCCCACCATGGCGTACGAGGAGAAGTACACCATTTCGCCGGTGTGCTCCTTCTCGAATGGGAGCTCTCCACCAGCGCGGACCGAACGGTTGAAGAAGTCCGAGGACCACCCCATGAGGGCCCGGACCTTCTTCAGGTCGCTGTCGGTCTTCAAGCGACTCTCGCGGAGACCCAACTCCATCGCGGCACAGCTAGGCAAGAGAAGAAAAGAGAAGCACAAGTTGGGAGTTTGATCGCAAGAACAGATGAGAGGCGTAAAGAACTCCCGACGGTGCGCACTTTCGTTCTTAAGTAAGCCCTCGCAACGCTTGGATGGAAACTGCAAGGAAGTCGAAGGTACCACCCAAAAATTCCACCCAGCCGATGACAAGCGGGCCCGAGACCACCCCGACGATCAAGTCGAGGTTCTTACCCAGGTGAACGATTGTCATCAAGAGGCGGGAAGCCCAAAGGCGGCGACCTGACAAGGCGCGCGGAACCGATACAGTTTTCGTATCGGGAACCGGCGACCTTCAATTGCGTGAGATCCACACGCCAAAGATCTCATCTGCCGCACGCGGGATACGCCACGCGGCGAGGACTTAATTCCAAGTCCTTGCCAACGGCACCCTCAAAGACCCTTGAAGACTCAGTTCAAAGGTCGCGAGGATGGACCCACCTCCGGCGGAATGACTTCCCCGGAGGTAGGTCCAGGGGGGCCACTGTCGGTATCCTAGAAACCGTACACCCCTTGAGGTTATAAAGATCTCAAAGGAAAATCATCTAATTGGTTTGAAGACCCTCGAAGGCCCACATGTCAGACATAACTGAACCTGCTTCTCCAACATGGTTAATCCCTAGGTCGCCACGTGTACTACCAAACCGGAGCTACCGCCCACAAGGGGGAAGCTCCGGGCCATGTACCAAAATGGCACATCCGGAATTAGCCCCAGACCGAGAGAAGATCCGGACCTGACACGTGTCGGGTAGCCCCGGAGCTACCTATTTCCACAGTATGCTCCGGAGCTGCCACGTGTCCAACCGCCTGATCTTCAGCCTCTAACCTCCGGAAGACCCCGCAATGGCTCCGGATCTTCAAAGGGGAATCAAGGACTTCAAGACTCGATTAAGCATCATTAATACCATATTAATGACACTTAAATGGACGATCTTAATACCAATAACGGTGCTGTCAAAGCCCATTACAGGGTCATTAGGAGCGATTAAATGTATTAAATAAGTGTCAATGCTAGTAACCGCCAGGGCCACATGTCGGGTCAGGCTAACTTGTAACGGCCTGCCCTTGTACTATAAAAGGACAGGCCGACGACACGTTCAAGGGGCTACACACACAGACATATACGCCAGAGACACACACGCCTTTGACGCTAAACACAAGCTCACACAGCTAATACAACAGCAACACATCCGTGGAGTAGGGTATTACGCTCAGGCGGCCCGAACCACGTAAACTTTGGTGTCTCCTGTGTCAATTCCTACTCACCTTCTTGAATCTCTGCGCGCCCATACCAAACTTCAAACTCCCCTAACACTTTAGCAGTGTAGGGAGATCTGCCGGTTCCAAACCACCGACAGTGTTCATCCTGTCCTGGATGACCAAATCAAGAAGGCTCAATATGAGGATGAGAAGTTGATGGAGATCAAGGCACAGACCGGAGAAGGCAAAGCTCCAGACTTTATAGTTGATAGAGATGGAATATTGTGGTTCAAGGAACAATTGTGTGTGCCTTCACAAGGTCACTATCGAGACACCATGTTAGATGAGGCCCACAACTCTGCATACTCTATCCATCCCGGAGCCACCAAGATGTATCTAGATCTTAAGCAGAAGTATTGGTGAATTGGAATGAAGGGTGACATAGCTAAATTTGTGGCCCGTTGTGATGTGTGCCGGAGAGTAAAGGCCGAACATCAGAAGCCAAGCGGCCTACTACAACCCTTACCGATTCCCGTTTGGAAATGGGATGAAGTGGGGATGGATTTCATCACTGGGTTGCCAAGAACCAAGAATGGCAATGACTCAGTGTGGGTAGTGGTCGACCGTCTGACTAAAGTCGCACACTTTATTCCCGTGCGCACTACCCACGATGGAGAAAAGCTGGCCAAGTTGTACATAGATCGTATAGTGAAGCTACACAGAATACCTTCAAGGATAGTCTCAGATAGAGGTACCCAGTTCACATCAAGATTTTGGAGGAGTCTACAGAAAGCACTTGGAACTAAGTTGGATTTCAGTTCAGCTTATCACCCTCAGACTGATGACCAGACAAAAAGGATTAACCAAATCTTAGAGGACATGTTGAGAGCTGCCGTTCTTACCTACGGTAAAGACTGGGAAGACAGTTTACCGTATGCTGAGTTTTCATATAACAACAGCTATCAGACTAGTATTAAGATGTCACCATTTGAAGCTCTTTATGTAAGAAAGTGTCGGACTCCGCTTTTGTGGTCAGAGGTGGGAGACCATATTATAGAGCGACCATACTTCATTATGGCAACAGAAGACAAGGTGGCGGAGATCTGAGCAAATCTGAAGGCAGCTCAGTCACGCCAGAAATGTTACGCGGACAAAAGAAGGCGTGAACTCAGTTTTGAAGTCGGGGACCACGTGTACCTAAAGGTGTCTCCAATCCGTGGCACGCACAGATTCCAAGTACGGGGAAAGTTGGCACCGAGATATATTGGACCCTTCCCTATTCTAGAAAGAGTAGGCTCAGTGGCGTATGAGATCCAGCTACCCGAAAAGATATCAGGCGTACACAACGTATTTCACGTGTCACAACTGGGGAAGTGCCTACGAGTTCCTAAAGAACAAGTGGTACGAGACACTCTAGACATGCAAGATGACTTGCGTTACCAGAAGGTGCCAGTAGAGATTTTGGATATCGTCACCCGAAGAACACGGACAAATTCCGTCAAGCTTTGTCGAGTACAGTGGAGTAGACACTCGGAAGCCAAAGCTACATGGGAAAGAGAAGATGCGCTTCGAGCCGAATTTCCTCATCTTTTCGAAGGCCAAGCAAATCTCGAGGACGATATTCCACCTAAGTGGGGTAGGTCTGTAACATCCTGATTTTTGCAAATTAATAAATCACACTTACATGATTAGCAACGGTAATCGTGCACACTAATAAAGCTACACTGTCAAAGGAGGAGTAGTAATAAAATAAAAGAAACTGAAAGAGAAAAAAAGATAATAAATAAATAAAAACTATTGTACACACACGCTCACACTAGCAGCAGACTCAACCGTTTCTCCCCGCTGTCTATTCCAACGTGCCAGCACCCATAGCCCAACACATTTCCACCCACCCCCTGCTGCTTTTATGTAATTATATAAAAAAACCACGCTGCCATCATCCCAGGCTCCTCACGTTACTCCTGTCAGGGCAACTTGACTCATTTTCGAATTACCCCCTCCACTTCTCCCTATTTACAAAAAGCACTCTTTCTTCTTCCCCCCAACATCACCTTGTCCTCTCTGTCCCGAAACAGCAGCACCTCACGATTCCTCACTAACTAAAACAAAGCGATGCACATCACCCCATCACCCATGGCGGCAGCAAGCTTGCCTTATTCCCTTCCCCTTCTCGTCGCTGGAAGCCTCCGGAACTCTCGTACGGCGTGTTAACTCGCCAGCCACTGCTCCGGTGAAGAGACCGTTTCCTACCTCTTTTATTGACACAGCAACGTTAAGGACGCCTGCTTCAGCGGCCGTGCAGATTCTCGCCGCCAGTCGACGGTAGACAGACGCGACCCTTCGTGCAGCGAGGCAGCAAGACGACGCACCATCGCGGGCAGCACACGTACCGCGAATTTACTATGCCCGACCGACCTCCGTCAAAGCCGGCCTTCCACCGCCTTTTCTCGCCTTTAAATCGACCACGCCGGGCTCAGCTCCGCCCAAGCCGCGCCTCACACACCCCACAGTCGAATTCCAGTGCCGTTTCGTCCTCCCCGCGCGGCGACGACCCAACCGACGCGTCCATCCCTGGTGAGCAGACCCTTCCCGCTCGACTACGACCGAGGTAAGCACCACCACCGCCGACTTCACCTTCCAGACCTATCCTCAAAATGAATCACCTTCTCCTCTGAGCTGGCCGCGACCGCCGGCCGACATGGCCACCTCCTCCCGAGCCACTGCTCCCAATAGCCTGTACCGAAATTGGTGCCTAAATCGAGGTTGCCGTGGTCCTAGCTTCCGATTCCTTCCTCCATGGCCCCCCTCTCCCCTGCTTTTCCCTTCGATTTGAGCTTCCAGAAGTACTTCATACTAACCGAAGAGAGAGTCCAGAGGCAGAAGAAGGTCCCTGGCCGTGAGATGTTTCTGGACTGTACCACTGTACATGTTGGCATGTTAGTAAACTCCATCATCAGTTGGACCACGATGCCAAAACTCCTTTAGCCATGCGTGAGGAACTCCAGGCCCAACACAGCACCTAAGCCCATGTCCTCCGATAAGTAGTCCTGACCGGTTCCAACGACAACCAAGGAAGCTGATCCACTTTCTATTTTCGGAATTTATTAAGCCTCTACCCTATAAAATCAATATCTCACCCATACGACCTCCGATTAATCTGATTCTTTCTCTAAAATTTATATAAAATCATAATCGATTTAATACAACTGAATTTTTATGATGTATTGATGTGTGGTTGCATTGTTTGTATGATTGCTTGTGCGCGCGCCGCGGAACAGACCCCGTGCCGGAGGAGAATCCGGAGGTGCCAGCTGACCCGGAGCATGACGCCGCAGACGGTAGCGAAGGCAAGTTCCACTGACCCCTTTTGATCATATTGTTCCTATGTTAGGTTCATCCATTGTGGTCAGTAGATTAGGTACTTGCATTTGTTGCACATGAGATAGTTGAGAGACAGAGAGAAGCCATATTACCTTTTATTATTACATATTGTTATGATGGGATTATACATGATGTTAATGCTCCTTGTGTTGTTGTATGGGTGGTGAGAGTATGAGTTGTGACCGGGGCAGACGGGTTAGTGCTAGTGTAGGTGCTACCGTGGTGGTAGACTTACGATGAGTTCTATCATGAGGGTAGACTCGTGTGTTTGAGTTTGGAGGCTGCCCTGGTGAGCCTTAAGGACCGAGTTGTTTTGACATCTCACCTAGCTTCTTCCAGTACGACCACATGTCCTTGTATGGGCGGGGCTTAGCCTAACCTCGGTGGCTAGCCCGACAGTCGTCCACGGTGGAGAGAGAGAAAGAGAGAGAGAGAGAGTTATGTTGAGAGATTATTGAGCTCACTGATGATATTAATATTGGGTTGGGGATGACTGGTCTGGGTGATGTTTCGACTGGGTGTCAGTTACGTCGGGCTATCTTTGATGGTCCGTGCATGTGAGTAAAGCGTACAACCTCTGCAGAGTGTAGAATTCATTCGGACGGTCGTGTCCTCAGTATAGGACAGGTTATGGTGTGGTCCTAACAACTAGAAAGTCACCTACAGTGAGATTGAGTTGAGTTTTTGGGTTGAGATACTCAGTTGCATTAGTTTGCACTAGATTGCATTATTCTTTATTTTATGTTGCATTTATTTTTGTTTTGATTCCCCCCCCCGTAGGACGAGGTGGATCTTGTTGAGTACTTTTGTGCTCAAATGTTGTCGATATGTTTTTTTCAGATGATCCTGACTTTGTGCCGGAGGATTTCGAGTAGGGTCGCGTCCGCACCCAAGTTTGTGTGTAGTGGAACCATGGATGACGAGATTGTACTAGTCGTGTTGGCTACTATTATAGCTATGTTGTTTGCTGTTATTGTGTTTTTCCATACGGCTATGAAATAAAGCTGTGTATGGTTGTGGTTCCGCTTGTAATATAATATTATGTATCGAACTCTGTTCTTGGTAATAATATTACATGTTTAGTTCCGATCTTATGGGTCGGGACGCTTCACAACTCTGTTCTAAAGAAATCACGTCAGAGATGATGACTAAATTGGAAAAGGAGGTTCCGGTACTTTTGTGTAAGATGGAAAAAAATTTCTCCAGGATTTTGTCAATCCAATGCAACATCTCTTAATTCATCTTCCATTTGAAGCGAAAGTAGGCGGTCCCGTGCAATATAGGTGGATGTATTATATTGAAAGATCACTTAGATATCTGAAACCAATGGTTGGTAACAGGGCAAGGGTTGAAGGTTGCATCGCTGAAGCTTTTACTCTTAAGGAAGTAGGATACTTCTCAAGTGTTTACTTTGCAGAGGAAAACAATGTTAATACTTCGGTAATGCGATACAATATAGATGAGCAACCTCCTTGTAGTGATCTCTCCATTTTTGCAACAAGAGGCACTACTGTTGGTAGTTACACTTTGTATGATGTTAGCGAAAAAGAAAGGCGTGTTGCATTCTTCTACATGTACGCTAATATGGAAGAAATGAATGAATATTTCAAGTAAGTGTTTCTCCTACACTTATGCTTTTCACCATCTTTTCCGACACATGTATTCTAAAAGGTTCTCTTTGTCGTGTAGTATGTTCGACAAGCAAAATTGGAGACATAAACATCAACCCACGAGCAAGCAAATATAACATATTTGACGAGAAGGAATAAACGGGGGATCTAATTTTCTCTCCTGGTTTCGAGATCATGTAACGTTTTCTCGATAACTAATCAATGTTAACAATGTTTTCTTATAACTTAAGAATGCTTACGTTTTCTAATAACTCCATATCTTGGACAGTGCCAAAAAGATGCCAACATCCATGAAGATTTGCGACAACTATCCCGTGGAGTAGTTAATGTTAGAAGCTATGGTCGATATTACATCAACGGCTTTCGATTCCGTACAACTCAATTTGAATCTCTACGTCCTCTTGTGACAACATGTAATACTGGAGTTGTGATGAGGGCGATCGATTCGCAAGATCATGAAACGCAGTACTACGGGATTATTAAAAAAAATCCTTGAATTCACTTTTGTCGCAAACAAGCCAATTCGAGCGGTATTCTTTGACTGTGAATGGTTTGATTCCATTCGTGGAATTCGAGTAAACGAATTTGGCATGGTCGAAGTAAAACACAAGGAACGGTTGAAAGGATTCGATTCATTAGTTCTTGCACACCAAGATAGAGCAAGTGTACTATCTACCTTATCCATGCAATAAATTCAAAGTTTGGTGGGTGGTACATAAGATGAATCCTTGTGAGCGGTTATACGCTCCAGGAGATGATGATTACCACGACGAAGCTGAGGTTGATTGTGTCTACCAAGAGGAAGAGTTGTCAGACTCCTTCTCAGTCAAGCCGGTGTAGGACTCGATAACTTAGTTGGAAACACTCAAGATATCGAGGCTGGCATGGAAGCGGAAATAGAATCAAAATCAGAAACTGAAGATATCGATGACATAGTCGAACTTGTTGATTTGCACAAATGAAAACGATATGCGGAAGAAGAAGATCGATGGGCTGGTTTAAGGAGTAGGGTGCATGATCGTGATGTTGATGAATTTTGAAGTAACGTTGTATTCACTAATTTAACATTAATTTTGTATATTATCTTTGCATATTAATCATTTATTCCTTGCAACAGGATGTCGTCAAAGGGGAAGGGGAAGGGGAAGACAGTGAGAGAGTTTGAGCCACTAGGAGACCTTTACTCAGGGAGCTCGTTCCTTTCTAGCCGATGTTCCCTCTTTCTGGCACACGCTCCACCCTCAGCTGTCGTGTGCTTTCAGCGGACAGAGGTAAATTTTAGTTACAATAAAGTTATTTTTGAAATTGCAATTGTTATTAATTATTCATTGTCAATCTTTTCCTTTTGTGCAGTCTGACTCAGAGACTTCTGAGTCAGAGTCAAAGTCAGAGGCTAGGGGACCGCTACAGGAGCCCGGCTTAGAGGCTAGGGGGCCACTACAGGAGCCCTCTAGCGCTAGCCTCCCTTCGGAGCTGGCTAGCGCTAGCCTCCCTGTGCAGTCGGCTACCACTAGCCTTCCTGGAGGCTCTGGTGGTTCCGCAGAGCCTTCAGGGTCGCAGGACGCATCAGCGTCGCAGCAGAGGCGACGGACGAGGAGGACCCACTTTGTGGCTCCTCCTCCGGTTACTACTCAGCGGACCACGATCCGTCCTGTTGGAGACAGGTATAAATACTATATATAGTATATTAAATATTAGATGTTGTTTTCCTTTACTTAATGATTTAATATATTTTGTAGATGTTGATATGACTTTTCGTTCACGGGGGCCGAGAAGCACCACAAGCAGGTTAATAGTGTCCTCGGTGCTATCGTCAAGTTGCACTACCCCGGTGTAATTGACGGTTTTCCTACCCTGTCGTGGGATGACTACGCTCGTGTCTCTCACCCGGTGCACGGCACGGTTCAGGGAGCCGTGTGGCACGATTTTATGATAAGTTTAACTGTTTCATTTTTTCAACTCGTTTGAATTGTTAATGCATATCACTTAAATATTTGTTTGCTTAAAGCTGAGGTACCAAGTAGAGGAACCGGGCATGGAGGACCATGCGAGACGCGTGTTCCATTACAACGCTCGGAAGCTCACGACGGCGGTGTTGTCGTACGCCCGGATTCAGGCCGTCAACGCGTACTACAAGCGGCACCCCCGGGAGCAGGAGCAGGAGCAGCAAAGGGGTGTATTTAGGAAGGACTCTGACTCGTACTTGACAGAGGAGCAGTACGCAGAGGTAAGTTTTTAATATTGTTAAATATTTACAATATCTACGTATGTTAACTTCGTTGATGAAAAATGAAATATGTGCATGTTAGTATTTTCTAGTTACAGGGTAACATCAAAGCGTACTTAGCTCTCTATCGGTACTGGGCTAGCAACGCTTTCATCAACAAGTCCACAAAGGCTAGACAGTGTCGCATGGGGTCCGAGGGCAAGCACAACTATGGCGGCGATGGCTACTTGCATTTGGATAAACACATGGTAAGTACCTTTTCATTTTATTTATGTGTTCCTAATATATTATTTATCTCACTAACATGGCTGTACAGGAGCGAGAGATGGGTCATGAGCCGACCCCGACCCAGGTTTGTAAGAGAGGTCACAAGGGAAGTGACCCTTTTCAGCCAGGGCAGTGTAGTCAGGTCGCAGCCGACCAACTGGTAAGTTTTCGAAATTCATCAATTTCATTACAACTAATACTATTATTGACATGCTTACAAGATTTATTTGTTTTGTATAGAAAGTACGCGCAGGAGGTCGCGAAGATACACGATGCGGATTACGATTGGGAAAGGGCGCCGATCGACCCCCAAGTCGCGTACGCAAGCGGAGGCGGGAAGGCCCACAGACGGGGAGTTCTTCGTGTGTTTCATTTCTTTTTCAATTAATCTTCTTCTACTTAGTGTTTTCATTCTTTTGCGGGTTTGCCATTTTTGATAGAGTTGTCGACTCGAGGTCGACGTGACCTTTGAGAGGCGCTTCATCGCCGTAGGCTTCGACCGTTGGGACCAGTGGTCGTCTCTTGCAGACCCAGCTGGAGCTCCAGGCCATGAGGGAGACGCTAACGCAAACCCAGGCAGAGCTGGAGAGGACGAGAGCGGAGGCAAGAGAGGAGCAGCAGAGGACGGCCTTAATGATGGCACAGATGCAAGCAGCGGTGGCGGTAAGTAATTTAAAGTACCATAGGCGACCTTTGAGAGGCGCTTCATCGCCGTAGGCTTCGACCGTTGGGACCAGTGGTCGTCTCTTGCAGACCCAGCTGGAGCTCCAGTCCATGAGGGAGACGCTGACGCAAACCCAGGCAGAGCTGGAGAGGACGAGAGCGGAGGCAAGAGAGGAGCAGCAGAGGACGGCCTTAATGATGGCACCGATGTAAGCAGCGGTGGCGGTAAGTAATTTAAAGTACCATAGTTAAATTTCACAGCACTTCAATAACATATATCTTCTAATATTTTGCAATGGCAGGCTCTTGCTCGGCACAACGGTCAGGATATCGAGATTCCTACGCTTCCGCCGCAACAGACACCAGAGCAGGTGATAAAATCTCTCTTTAATATCAGTTCAGCCTCCCTTTAGTTTCAGTTTCAATTTATTAGCAATCTGCTCGACCACCCTCTATTAGCAATCAGGTCTAACCAATTCAAAGCACTGACTAACTGTTTTAGTTTCAGTTTGGGCATTGTAATTAAAGTTCAGTTCAATTTGGGCACTATAAGTTTCATATTCGCATCTAGGGCAGATTCCAACTTTAAAATCATGAAAAATGACATAAGAACATAAATTATTGTACTATCAAATCATTCTTTCTTTCATGGTGAAATGGTATTTTATTTTTGCCATAATCTCAATCTGTTCATATACTTTACCTCCATGCTTTAGGATTGGGAGGTAATCTTTAGGATCGAGAGATGGAGAAGTGAATGAATGTATTGTACATAGTTGGAAATATATGGAAGTCCTCTAAAACTAAATTTTTGTATGTATTGTTTCTTCTGCAGGGTTCAGGAATGCACCGAGAGGATACCGGAGGTAGTGAAGGGGCTAGCGTGTAGCCCGATACTGAAATTGTGTTTTTCTCGATGTTTGAATACTATTTTGAAACTGTGTGTTGTATATGTTTATATCTGTGTATATCTTTGCCTGTTCTGTGTTCTCGCCATCGAGCGAGGTAGTCAGTTTCTGTTTTTAAATTTTTTTTGAAAACTTAACTTACGTCGACTATGGAATTGCCGACGTAAGTTAGCCCAGTTTAACTTATGTCGGTCAGGCCATACCGACGTAAGTTAAACCACTTAACTTACGTCGGTCTGCAGCAACCGACGTAAGTACTCCGACCCAGTCTGCGGCCCATCCCGGTACGTGACTTATGTCGGCTGCTGCAGACCGACGTAATTAAGGTAACTTATGTCGGTGGCCGACGTAAGTTACCTTAATTACGTCCAAACCGCTACGTCGGCCAACCGCCCACGTAATTAAAGAAAAACCGACGTAATTAAGTTACTTACGTCGGTTTAGGCAAAGCCGACGTAAGTGATCGATATTCCTGTAGTGGAACTAAAAACGATAAAGTTTTTTAAACACAAAGAGTATTATCCATTTGTTCTTTTGTTGAAGGGAAAAAGCGTCAGGTCACTTGCATTTGGCTCAAAACTTCCCACTCCTGGTTTAGCAAAACATTCCTAGTTAGCTAGTTTGGCATCTATACTAAATGATGTATTATATTGTAAAGTTTAGACCATTGGAGTTTTTATATCGAGTCTAGGTTTTATGTCACATCATTTTTTCTAAACCTATGATCGCATCATCTAGAAGCCAGGGTAGTGAAATGACAAGAGTATAATGTACTTTCATGTTCTAAGACTATCTGCAGTGGTACGCTGCTAAGGCTACTGGAAAGCCTACTGTAAAGGTTATTGAAAAAATTAGATTAAATTTACAGAGTGCACATACTGTAAGTACAAAATATATAGAGTATGATTTATAATATAAAGTATGGTTTAGAGTACGTGGGTGTGAATGGTCTAAGGACTGTGGATGCTTTTCCTTCCAAAAGTAACTAGGTTTGGGTATCTATTTTATAAATTTGAAATTTTGACTTGAAACGCAAGCTTTCGAACTTTGTGAATAGATCAGCTCCTTCGCACTTCATAGTAATAAGCAGGCTCCATTATAGCAACAGGCCAACGAGTAAATCAGATGACAGAAACCTCCAAGTGTGGCGTGGCGATGGAGGAGGTAGATTCCCATATATCAGATGTGAAAACGGCACCCGGTAAAGTAGCCATCGTCTTCTAGACAGGTAGAAATCCCACGGCTTGCTGACGGGTGACGGCTCCCTCGGAAGCGGAGAGGAAAGGCGCTGCCCCGAGCCCCCGACGACCATTCTCGGCGGATCAGGATCTCCTGACGTAGGGGCTTTTTACTGCATAGTGCCAATCTACCGTTGGATATACATTTAACATTCTGCTCTGATTCGTATACAAATACAAAATATGGAGTACTAATTAAAATTATGGGCGGATTTTAATAAAATAATTGGCTTCTATTTTCTTTTGCATTTTCACTAATATAAGACCAAGAATTCATTCTATTTCATAATCAATATAAATTCATTCTATTTCTTTGATATGACTTAGAGGAGCTTTTAATCGTAAGAGTTAACTTGTATTTCCAAATCAATATAAAATAATATCAGAGAAAAATATCGTATTGCAATGACTCCTCCATTTTTTATTTTGTAATATTTTTCTGAAATATGAGATCAAAAAATTGTTCCATTTTCAAATCAATATAATCAGTTGATGATATGATATTAAATTTGGACTAATATATTTGTCTTGCCGAACTATTCATGGACTTCAAATACAACTTAGCATAATTATTATTGTATTAAAATCCACATACAATTTTAATTCGTACCCCATATTTTGTGTTTGTACACACATGAAAACATTACGTTGGATGTATATCCAACAGTAGATGGACACTACTGCATGGTGCGGTAAAAAGCCCCTACGTCAGGGGATCCTGATCCATTCTCGGCTCCCCGGCCTTGCATTAAGGGAATATTCACAGCGATTTCTTTTAAAACTTATTCTATCTCTCTATACTTCCAGTATTTTACTATGAACATTTACTCTATACTTCTAATAATCTACTTATATTTATAGTCTAGTAAACTCAATGCGGATACTCTCAAAAGATCTAGAAGCGTACGTTTCTTCCGCCGTCCAGCACTGACCGACTGACCGGGACGTCGGGCGTATAATTCTATTCTACACCTACCCAGCTGTAAAAAGTTATTTTGACGGGTCTCGCACGCCGACGTTGACGTCAGCAAGATCATCTTGGCCAGTATTTACGATCGGGATTTATAATGATTTAAGTGAACTGATGTACCAGAGTAATTCATCAACCGGCTTAGGTTAGTGTCACGTACGTACCTAGGGCGGTAGTAGCAGCTAACGAACCGAGGTACACATGTGGTGCCGGTGGTGCGTTTATTACCGCCGCGGCTGTGAGTTTCGCAGCAAGCGCGATGACGCGGCGAGGTAGAAGCCGTGGTTAGTAACGGTTGATGGGTCGCGACGGCCGTGATTAGCGCGACGTCGTCGTCAGGTCTGTGGGGGCTCACGTGGGCGCCGGCCACGCCGTCGAGCACGTACTACATGGTAGTAGCCGCCGCGAAAGGCTAGCTGCTGCTCCCGTGGAACTCGCGAGCGGCGGACGCCGTCGATCTCGTTGGCTTGCAACCGCACGAGCACGTTCCCACAGTACAGTGTACAGAATCAGACCGTCACGTCCGGCGACCGAGCCAGCGCGCGCCGCACTGCTCAATAGAAAACTCGTCGGAGCCATACATTTCCGTGCCACCGGTAGCTCGATCAGACAGCGGGCGCGGCTCGAGGAAGTCTGGCCAGTTCAGCTGCTCAAGGCAGGCTCGACTGCCGGTATGGTAGTATCTCGATCTCGATCCCGACGCGCGGTACACGTGCTACAATTTTAGGGCGCGCATTATTGGTGTCACGCGGTGTAGCTCGTTATGGCATGGCGCCTAGCGATACTCCAATGTCTGCGCGTGCTCCACAATTGAAAAAAAAAAGCGTAGGATGATGATTCCACCATAGAGTTCAGGGTGTGGGGGGTACATCACGGTTAGTATGTTCGGATCAACTGAATTACTGCCATGAACTTAGAGGGAAGCAAGAACACAAATGATGCGAAAACGCTAGATTACAGAAAGATCCTGCGAAAACAGCCAAACTCTGAAAAGCTTCCCCAAACTAGACGACTAATGCACCGTAATAGTAGCAGCACCACCAACCTTTAGGAGCGACTCTAGCAAGTAAAAGTTGTATACTCACGTGGGTTAAATATGTAGGGTGAACTACGACGGCCAAAATAACAACAAAATTAATTTATGTCAGCTTATGCAATGCGACATTTGGACGATTAGGAGATGCGGATGCCCATCAGCCTATGCGAAGATTTTTGAACAACGTAATCGGCACTGATGAAGCTCAGCCGACGCAAACTGTGTATTTTGGCATGCCACATTACAAGCGTGATTAAAGTTTAATCAATATACAGTAGATTATTTGAAGTATAAAATAAATATTAGAGTAAAATACTGAAAAAATAAAAAATATATACTAGAACTATAAAGAAATAGAGTAAGTTATAGAGCGCACGATCCGTCAGACGAGGGAGCCCGGCGACAGAACGCTGGCGGGTTGAGAGCAAACAAACTCGTGGATCGCTGCCACCGGGCCCGCCGTCAGCTGCCGCGCACGCAGCCTTTTCCGCGTCCCCAGCGACTAAATTATGGACGCGGAACGATGCTGCTCACCAAACCACAACACCCACGCACTCGCAGGCAGCCAGGTCGCACTAGCGCACGGCAACGAACCAGACCAGACGCCCAACGAGTTGAGCTGAGAGCTTCCTCCCCCAGCACCAGCGGTCAGTCATCGGCCCGCGTTCCTTTTGCGGGCACGCTCCGAAACAGCCACCTTCTCTTCTCCTCCTCCCCCTTTTATACCACGTCGCCGGCCCGGCGCAAAGCTTCTCCTCTTTCCGCGTCCGCCGCTTCTGCTGCCACTCGTCCCTCCCGGATCAGCTTGGGGATCGGGAGAAAGAAAGAAAGATCCAGCCTTTTTAGCTGCTTCTGGCCAGTGACTGGTGGTATGGTTTGATCGGTGCTGGGGGTAGTTGGTTTTCGGGAGTTGCACCACCGGAAAAAAGGGTGGAGGGGGGTGGTGCCGGGATGGACTCCGGCAACAGCGGCAGCCTCCAGTCGTCGAGCGGCGGCGACGACGAGTTCGACTCGCGGGGCGGCGGCGTCGACTCGTCCCCACTCGCCGCGTTGCTCCGGCCGGCGCCGTCGCCCTCGACCGCTGCGTTCTCGCTACACGGGTCCCTCTACGGCTTCCAGGAATTCGCGGCCTCGGCGCCTCCACAGCAGCAGCAGCAGGCGGGTCTCTGGTCGGGGTCGTTCACCGGCGCCGCGGGGGCGTCCTCCTCCTCGTCGCCGCGCGCGTCGGGCGCCGACCAGGGCGCGCGCCACCAGGCCGAGACGCCCGCGACGGCGCAGGGGTCGGCGCCGCCGCCGCCGAGGGCGTCGCGGAAGCGGACGCGCGCGTCGCGGAGGGCGCCGACGACGGTCCTCACCACCGACACCTCCAACTTCCGCGCTATGGTACAGGAGTTCACTGGCATCCCGTCCCCGCCCTTCGCCGCGGGCATGGGGGGCGCGCCCGTCGCGGGGCTCCGCACCCGCTTCGACCACATCTTCCCTTCTCCGTCCTCGCTACGCTCCGCCGCCGGCCACTCCGCCTCGCTGCCGCCGTACCTCCTCCGCCCGTTCGCGCAGAAGCTCTCGTCGGCGCCTTCCGGTTTCCCGCCCTTCACGTCGTCGTCATCCTCAACGCTATCGTCCAGCATCGGCATCGCCAATGCCAGTGCGGCGACGGGCGGTGCCACCACCGCAGGAGCATCCTCCAACCCGACCGCCACCGCCCAGGCGGCGGCGGCCGGCGGTGCTGGCGACACGTTCCATCTGACGTCCTCCGCGCTTCTCCGGCTGCAGGACCCCAGCAGCTACCTCTCCTTCCAGAACCTCCTGGACTCACAGTCCTCATCGCAGTCCATCTTCGGCGCAGTGAGCGGGTTCGCGCAGGCGCCGACGCGGCTGCACGAGCCTGAACCATCGCCGTCGGAGTTCCTGGCCGGCATCGGCAGCGGTAACCTCGGCCTCACTCACGGCGGACTCATGGGCTCCGAGGCGCTGCAATTGCACCCAAGAAGCGACGTCCAACACGGCGACGACGAGCTGTCTGGCTTGGTCGCATCCGGCGGCAGCTGCAAGCTGAACTCGTCCACCCGCGGCGGCGCTGCCACCTCTTCATTGGCCGCAGTTACCGGCGACAAGCCACCGGACGCCGGCGCACCCGGGACCTCCCGTCCAGCGCGAGGCGAGGACCTGGACCCGTGGATTTGTACATCGGAGTAGGGAAGGGAGCAACGCATGCTGCGTCGTCCTCGGTTCCGTCCTGTGTGAGCCACGGCTACGGTGACGAACTGAACCGGCTGGATCCGCCATGCATGACAAACAAAGGTCTGATTAGCCTTTTAGCATTACCCCCTTTTGTTTACTTAATCATTTCTTTCTTGAGGCAGTTATTGTAGCCTTTTTTGTACATTAAAAACCTCGATCTCACTTAGATTCTTGAGTTAATCTCACACGGTTTAAACGTGCAATGAGATGTCATATAGATACAGATGGAGGAGAGGGAGAGAGAGAGAGAGAGGGTGCAATTTCCGGTCCCAAAGCAATGCTTCTGCTCCTTGTTCGCTTTTGCGCCGTGTTCTCTAGTGCTTAGACCATCCGCAGTGGCATACTGTAAACCATACTGGATACACTGTTTCGCAGTGTAATTTAGAGTACGTACTGTAAAAGCTGAAGGAGAATAGTGTATAGAGTATGCTTTAGAGTACGCTGGTGCGGATGGTCTTACAGCGTCATGGCGTAGTTGCTGCCTTGCTGACTCCGTGGTTGGCGCTTGGCCTTTGGGTCCGACCGACATGGTCGTCGACATTAGTGGAAGTAATCCCCACCGGCGGCGGCGGGCCGGCAGCGATTGGCGGCGAGATTTCCGGCGCCAAGTTCCCTCTCCAATTAGTTGCTCTACCGGTCCCAACCGTCACTCCTCGCATGCTGAGAAACTGCAACCACTACGACTTCTACACACGCAAAGCCTCCAAAAGGGCCGAGACAATAAGGGAAAGGCCATATGCTAGAAAAAAGCAGCGGAAAAGTGATCGATGGCAGGAGTCTACTCCCTACCGGCTTTAGAATCTTGGAATTAGGCTAACGCTAACCACTCCAACATTGGGCGGTGACGGCGAGACGGAGGGGGAAGACGAGTGCTGTAGAGTGACGGGTTTGATTGGTGGGAGGTAGAAGACCAACAACCGTACCTCCCCAGAGCTGACCGTCTTTGGCTAGGCATTAAAGAAGGATCGCGGCATGTGATGGCCGTCACGGTCTTAATCAACCCGCAATCTCCTTCGTCATTGAGGAGAGAGAGGGGGGAATATCTTTTTATATTCGTCTCATGGTTTTCTGTAGCATGTGATGTGGTTTTCTGGGCCATTACGCTACACATATATAGGGGCATGGAGTGGAGAGACGGAGATTGGAGGATGACCGGTTGTTGCATGTGTCACCCCCTTCCCTACGCTTGATTGCACCTGGATGGACTTCTGTAGTATCTTTCCTGGTTGGTACATGGGGCTGATTTGGATTTCATTTATGAGGGTATTGGATGTTAATCATGTTATCATGTCTATAGGTTTGGATTCTCTATCTGTAGCACTCAATATACTAGTACTTCATTTCAATATACTCATTATTATTCTAGGAAAACTGACGAAATACAACTAGTCCCTACAGATCTCATGGTTACCCTTATTCATTAGAAGTGATGGAGGAGATAAGGTTTGAGGAGACATTTGTCTAATAGGATAAGAACTTAGTCAATTGACCTCATACATTTTAATAGAAGAATGACTAAGTGTTACTCTTTCCGTTTTCGAAAGTTTGTCGCTTTCTAATTCATTTTTAAACTAGAAAGCGGCAAACTTTCGAGAATGGAAGGAGTACGAGAAAATTTAAAAAAATAGAATTATAAATAGTGTGAGAAAAAAACACTAAATGAACTCGAAATGGAGTTTGTATTAGCCTCCATTCACACTTTTGTGTCATGCTGTGCTCAATCTATCTTTAGTTTCAGATCCGTGTGCATATTCATTATGTGCATGCCCACTGCTTATGATTTAGTATAATCATCACGTGTCTAGCTAATATCTCGGGGAATCATCTGGTTTCACATTGCCCTGCACGCACACTTCATCCCGGTACCGTTTTAGTGCAATATTGTAGCAAAAGTTTCACGGTTACCTGTCATGAAAGCGACGCAAAATGTTTGTTTAAAACGAAAATCCGTCATTGATGGTGCAGCTTTTGGTAAATGACGAAAAATAATCTTCGAGATGATTAGGCATCGTTGGCAGTGATTATACTCTGTTCTTTATCAGAATAATTAAAAAGAAGGGTCGCAGTGATTACCTGACACACCGGAGGGCGGAGGTCTAACCATACGTAGCCACAAGGCCCACAACATGCATGTGAAGCGCGAAAAAATCTGATTGATGCAACGGAAGACGGCATGATTAGCTGCTAGCCCGACGATCAGATCTCCAGTTGGGCTCCTGCATCGGTTGAAGCAGGAGTAAATCGGGTAGTGGTGACATGTGAACCCCCTCGCCGGAATCATGGTTCGCCCCGGCCAATTCAGGGAATAACTCTGTTCTGCTGCAATGATGTCCGTCTCCCCCCCGTTGCTGCTCTCTGGCCAGGTGATGATGACGACGATCTCTCGCACAGGATCCTGATCCTGCCTGGCCGCATGCAAATTTGAGCCAGCCCTTAAATTTAATGAGCTTTTCAGAGAGACCGAACTGAAGTCTAGCCGGCAGCTTGCATTGGCACACCACACCACACCACACCACTGCTCCTGCGCGAGCTGGCCGGCCGGCTCGCCGTCGCCACGTCGTCATAGTTTCCGTGCCTAGCAGATGCCGGACGCGTCACTGCTGGTGTTATTACTACTAACTCGCCACGGCAGTGGCAGAGTGGCAGTTCTCTTTTATTGCGGTTGCTGTTTACAGTATGCGACTGCGAGCCACCGGACCATGATGGCTTCGTTCTGACAGGACTCAGGTTAATTCCTCCTGTAGCCTGCTGGCCCAAAATGTGATCCGACTCGTTAATCATAGTGCTAGTACGCACGATACCATAGTTTAAACGTCTGCGAAATCACTTTCATTACAGCAGATCTTAAGTACGTCCTCCTGCCGCAGCCGCCGTGCATACCTTGCACGGCGACCGAAATCCACGGGGAGCAGGTACGTGCACGGCCGGTTTATTGAAGCCGTCCGGCTCCGACGGCTTGCATTCACGTCACGCCGTGCTGGGCTCCGGCGCGTCCGCGTCAACCAGCCGCTGCACGGCCCACCTGCTCAGGTCCGTGCGCGCGGCGGTGAGGTCGTCGCTGGCGTACGGCGTGCCGACTCCCAAGGGGACACGCAGGGTGGAGCGCGGTGCTACGGACGATCCATTTTATCGGGCAGCGGTGATTGCCACCGGCAAACGCTGCATCTCGTCGCGTGCGTGGAGCAAACGACTGGCTGCTCGGCGTAGTATGTCGCAGCATGACATGCACGCGCAAAGAAAGTTCAGCCGACGGACTTGACCGACCGCAGACGCTGAAACAACCGCTTGCCAAGAACAGTGCATTCAACCACTGCCCGGCTCAGAACACGATGCAGCCTGGCCGCTGCACATGCCGGAAGCTGGCCGCACGAGCACTGGTCAAGCTCGGCATGATGACCGTCCTGCTGGCCCCCAGAGCTGTCCGATCGACGATGGACATGCGGTAGCGATCACAGTTCGTCGATGTCGACACGATGGGTTGCCAGGTGAGTATGCTCGGACCGGTTCTTCGCACGTGTCGGCCGGCCGGCCGCAGCCAAGAGAGCTCGTCACGTCCGGTGTCCGTTGATTCGACGCGGCGCCCATCATCAATCCGTCCGTCGCGCAGATTCGGCTCGTGGCAGCAAGAGAGGCCAGTTTGCCCGAACTTACATGACAGGAGTTACATGAACATGTCAGGGCTGGTGGTGACCGGCGCCGGAACGCGATGTCCGGTCTCGGCCTCGTAGACCGAGAACGGGTGCAGGACGTCATCGACCACGCTGTGATGTGGGAGAGACCGTTCTGGATCGGCACGGTCACGGCTATTGTGATTGTGACCGATTATTCGCAGCCGGTACGGAGCGGAAGCAGCGGGCAATCCTTGATGCGCACGGATTTCTTTTCAGAATGGGTTATTTCTTTCATTGATTTCTTATTTTTAACTTTACCGTGCGGACACGCGCACTAGGCGGCAGCCACAGCTCGGCGGGTGCGCGGCGACCACGGTTGCTAGGCAGGCGTGCGTGGGAACGTCTGGGCGCGCGCGCGGTGTCTACGCGGGTCAAAAATGTACTCGTCGCGTCCGTCCCTCCGTGTGATCGCGACCCGACCCGGGCACGAGCGAAGAAGCAAAACTGAACGGACGGGGTCAGCTGCGCGTGTCCACGTCGCGCGTGTCCACGCGCGACACCGACGCCCGCGCACGGGATGGCTCTCGAAGAATCGCAAGACGGCAACGTGTCTCGGACATCGGTGAGGTAGGGCACGCTCGCCGTCTCGACTCCTGTCGTGCCGCCACCGCCGTGTGCTCGTGCGTAAGCCGTGATGGCAGCGTGTGGCCTTGTGCGTGGGGTGGACGAACGACGGACGGTGCCGAGCCAGATGTGGGCGAAGAAGATTCCGTCCATTTTAGACGGCGAATAGCGACGGTGGTTGACCGCTGCCCCGCCGCTTACGAGATCTACGGGCCACGTAGAAATCCTGGGAGGATGCAAGGAAAAATGCTGGAAAAAACTGAGCAGGTTCGGCACTTCGGCTTTTTGACTACCCGTGATCAACGTCCGACGTTCACCCCTTTCCTTTTTACTTCCCGAGAATGACTGCACCGAGATTCATCAGCTAGGCCTGAAAAAATACACACAAATTAGCTAGACACTCACGTGGACGTGCAAGCACTACTCTAAGAACACACAATAAAAACCTATAAGCATCAATGAAAGACTGAGCGTGGTGGTTTTGAGATTCATATACGTAGCACAAGTGTCTCACTGTCTACAGATAAATACACAGTTTATTACTAAAAAAATAACTGTAAATGTATCGTCCGTGAGCACACATTTTGCAACAACATCAAAGAATTTTGTCTGTCCATCTTCTGGGAAAACATCTGACTTATTAGCACTCCTATCCTAGAAGTATGTAGCGTGGGCTAGAAAAGCTGAAAACAAACCTATGGTGCTATGCAGCAAAGCAAAGACAGAGCAAACTCCGGTAGGGGGGGTTGGGAGCAGCGGTACGGTCACACGGGGATCGTGATTGGTGCAGCAGATCTTTGCTAGTAGATTTGAGCAAAAGCGATAGTTAAGATTGGTTGCTTAATTTCTAGCGCTACATTTTTTCGCAGACCTGAATGTGAAGACATCAACAGTCGCACATAGACCAGCCGACCAGGCAAGGATACGATGCAATCTTCGCTTTCTTTTGCTGCGCACAACGAGGCCGGCCACGGCCAGCAGACTGCAGTCGACGGGCATACACGACACGAGAGCCCGGCAAAAAGGACACTCATGCGATAGCGAAAGAGGGGGGACGTGATGTGATCCTGAAAGACGTTTTGTCCGTGAAAGGAATTAAAGATATGGGAGGGAGACACGAAACATGCACACACGCACACGCGACTTGACATCATCAGGGTGGGGAAAGCATCACGTAGTAGCCAAACTTTGTTTCTCTTTTTCTGAAAGGGAGCCTTCAGCAACGGTGCAGTGTCGAGGCCGGCGATCAACCTTGGGAAACGCGAACGTTTTCTGTTATTATTACTAGGAGGCCTTGAAACACTTGGTTGTTGCTTTTCTGAAGCTGCTTGCTGATGCGGAGAGGACCGGTCATTACTCGGTTAAAATGGGTAGAGAGATAATTTCAGTGTAGACGTACTCGAAATAAGCTCGCTGATCTGCTGATGAGATGAAATTCTGGTGGATTGCACGGAAGCTGGCTGGCTGGCGTCAGCGTAGTGTGAGCATGACGAGTGAAGCTGAAACCTAACCCCACGGTGAGGATTAAAACTGGTGGCGCTTTGGCTTGGGCGACTGGCGAGGCGCCGGATATATGGACTTCTCTTCGGCCCCCACGGCGACAGCGGCGAGAATTACGGGGGAAAGCACCACGCCACGATCCAATCCACCCTTCCCAGTTGGACGTGACCACAGCGGCTGGCTGCTCTCGTGGACTTGCAGATCGCAGGAAAGCGAAAAAGGCAAAGGCTAGCGGCGGTTGGGTTGAGTTGGAGTTGGAGCTGGCGGCCGGCCGGCCGGAGGAGGCTGGCCGGCGCAATGCGCACTGCGCCAACGATTTGTTGCCTGCCGTCGACCCATCCGGCCACCGCATGCCGATGCGGGCAATAGTACTTTTTCTTAACCCCATCGGTGATGGGGAACTTAAACGCCCTTGGATTAGTACGCTGCCAAACGTGGTAACAGAGTGACGAAACGCACTAACCTAGCACGCACCAACAGTGTTTTTTCCTTTTTCGGAGAAGCTGGTAACGCGTGTGTTATTACTGGCTCGCTAAAAGCCTTGCAGCCCACGATCCAAAACCGATTCTCGTTGGGGCCTTCCTGCCTTTGGCGTCCCCGGAGGACCAAAAGTGAAAAGCGCACGACACGCTTTTTATCACAAGCTGCAGTGGCCTGGAACAGGGAAGGTGGCAAGCCTTGGGCCGGGACCGGGGCCCCGGCGACCCTACTCTGTTCCGTGGGACCTCCAGACCACCACCACCAATCGTCGAGGGCCCGCCTGCAGAATGGATGTTCCTTGCCGACGACATGGGGGGAGACAGGCACCGGTGGCCTTATCCTTATCCACACTAATAAACGTGCATGTTCGATCCGCATAATGTAAATACGGGCTGCAGGCATGCAGCGTGTTTTATAATTTTGGAAAGAGAAATCGTAGGCAATAATGTTGATTGGCGTTATTAAGGAAAGGGCGGGTACAGTTTGTGGTGCACTTATGGCTGGAAGAGAAAGTTACTCTAAGCATTATGGTGTATTGGATGGACGTGTAAATACGTCGATGTAAATGAATCGGATTAAATCTTGAGTGAGGTTGTTTAGGATCCAACGGTGATGGGAAAAAGATGGGTTCAGGGTGGATACAATTTCGTTGGGTGAAAATACACGCAGCACTACTCGCAGCTTTATAATTTAAATGACGATTATGGTTTTGGGCGTAGCGATAATTGTTTTCGAACTAGCTAGGATAAAAGTTATCGAAGTGCCTCCCACTCCGTAGGCTTCATGGGCCGGGCTAGTCCTGACTCGCAGCGGACAAAAGGGCTTGGATGATAGCCCGAAAAAGGTCGGGCCGGATCATAACTGGGGCGCGTCGGCGAAGGTAGCCCACATCGAGTGATCCAACGTGGCACCCTGAGCACGCCGGCGCGCTGCCACGTTCCCCCTGCACGCTGAACATTACGGCGCGCATAGGCTGCCGCTGCTGGCCACGTGGTGCCAGTACCGGCGAAGTCTGGCGAGCTAGCGGGAGCAGAACACGCTGCAGAGGATTTACATCCCGCTGGAAGTGGTCATTGCCTCATTGGTCACCGAGAAAACCTGGTCGGTCCAAGATTGCGCTTGTCGGATCTCGTTTGACCATTGGATCGATTCCGGACGGCCGAGATCTCGCTAACTCCAACGTGTCATAGTCACGGAAACGTAGCGAAACCACGCCCCCCACTAAAAAATTCCACGCTGTCCAGCGGCGATGACGACGCTGACCAACGTCTCCACGTCGGCGACGGTTTCCAAGAAAAACGCGCACAGGAGACCACCATGGCCCTTGTTTGCTATGGGCTGCTACCAGGATACACGGGCCCCTCGCCTTGCTTCCCCGAGACATCCCACCACCAGGCACCAGCTGAACTGAACCGCAGCGGCTGCGACTGCGACGACGCGCCGGACCGGCACGGGGAGAGATGGCGGAGGCGGCGGCCGGGAGGCGGACGCTGGCGCTAGTGAACCTGGCGGCCATCATGGAGCGCGCCGACGAGGCGCTGCTGCCGGCGGTGTACCAGGAGGTTGGCGCCGCGCTGCACGCCACGCCCGTGGGGCTCGGCGCGCTCACGTTGTGCCGCTCCGCGGTGCAGGCCGCCTGCTACCCGCTCGCCGCGTACGCCGCTGTCCGGTACAACCGCGCCCACGTCGTCGCCGTGGGGGCCGTCCTCTGGGCCGCCGCCACCTTCGTCGTCGCCGTCTCCGGCACCTTCGCCCAGGTCCGTTCGTTCGCTGGTCCGTTCCCGACTTCCCGTACTCCCCTAATTGATTGGCTATCCGGTGCAAAGTATGCGTCTTCTGGTAGAGGATTGGGCCGGGTGTGATCAGCAAAAACTTTCCCTGAGTTCTTGACCACGTAGCGGTATCAGGGCGGATCGCCAAGGGTATATGCTTCGGTTGGCTACTTTAATTTGCCCGAAAAGAAAATATTTAGGGAGTTGTTAATGCTTAGATGCCTAAAATTAGCATCCCCTTTCAACTCAGATTTAGGGGACATTTGGTACGGTTCCAGATTCACACAGAATCAGAATCAATTCAGTTTCACCTTATAAACTGTTTCAACTCAGAATTAGAATCACCTTAGAAATCGTTTGGTTGATTTTTTTGTTTCAGTTTCAGCTGGGAAAAGAGAAAGGATAATTTGACTCATTTACCCCTGCTTGTTACTATGTTATTTTGGGACAAGTTCGATAGAGGCACTGTATACTGATGGGCCTACTCGAGAATGCTCGCAAGTTGGAGCCGAGGTTCGTTCTATTGTGGTGATTCGGTATGTGGAACACCCTTTTGCTGGTTTCGACTCTGCAAGTCATTTTTACGGAACGGACGGTTACTGATTCATTGAGAATCCTTCCGTCGTTTTTACCGTTTGGTAGGGTTTCACGTGATTCAATCAGGAATCAGAACTGATTCCTTCAGCCAAACGGGGCCTTAGATCAAATGACCGTAATTTCACATTTTTTATAGCTAGAACATTAACATTTTTTTTCTGTAGTTAATACATAATTCTAAAAAAAACAGGAAAAAAAAGAACTAGCAAAGGAATTTTGAATTAGATCTAACTACTCAGAAAGCAGGTTGAAAGGAGATGCTAATTTCAGACAATTAAAAAATAACATTCTGGAAATAATTAATTGTTTTCATTATGATCGTGATTTACTTCCAAAAACTGATTAGGGCTCAGTTCAACTTCCTGGGCAGTTTTGTGTGTTGCCTTTAACATGTTGCCGGCAAAATTTTATGTGATGTAAGAAACCAAATTTAGACCAAGGTAACAGCTAGCACAGAATCATTATTGTTTGGTTTTCAGTCTTCTCAAAAATAAAATCTGAATTGGAACTAACTTACAATTGCAAATAGTACATACATTAATGTGGCTTCGATGAGTAGAAGAGAAAATATACAGTAATTGGCATATCAGTGACACTAATATTTGATTATTCCTCCAAACGGTAATTGTTTTTTTTTCATTCCAAAATTTGTATCAGGAAATGTGAATATAAAGCGAAGTGATGTTGTCCGTCAATCAATGAATGATTAAAATACCATGGATTATGTTGGTTGGATATCTCAGTGTGACGTTTATCTAGATAAAGTTTCTATGACTCAATCGAATAGATTTTGAAAGTGATTCAATTAATACCAAGTTGTGTAAGTAAAATATTGCAACATGTTTGAATGAAAAAATTTCATTCGGCAGGTGGCAGTGGCTAGAGGCTTGAATGGTATTGGTCTAGCACTTGTGACCCCAGCAATCCAATCTCTGGTGGCAGATTGCTCTGATGACAATACCCGAGGCTCTGCTTTCGGTTGGCTTCAACTCACAGGCAACATAGGTTCAATTATTGGTGGTTTGTTCTCTCTAATGCTAGCATCAACCACAATCATGGGTATAGCTGGTTGGCGCGTTGCATTCCACATTGTTGCTCTCATCAGCGTGGTTGTCGGTGCGTTCGTTGGCCTGTTTGCGGTGGATCCCCATTTCGTCAATGTCAAAAACGGCGAGCAGCCCTTGCGCAAGTCTGCCTGGGCAGAGATGAAGGATTTGGTGAGAGAAGCCAAGGCTGTAATGAAGATATCGTCATTTCAGATCATTGTGGCGCAGGGTGTCACGGGTTCGTTCCCATGGTCTGCCCTATCGTTTGCCCCTATGTGGTTGGAGCTGATGGGATTTACACACAACAAAACTGGTCTTCTCATGATGGTATTTGCACTGGCAAGTTCACTTGGAGGGCTTTTAGGTGGGAAGATGGGGGACTACTTTTCTGTTCGCTTTCCCACTGCTGGTCGAATTGCCCTTTCACAGATAAGCTCGGCTTCTGCAATTCCACTTGCTGCTCTGTTGCTGTTAGGACTACCAGATGATTCGTCCTCTGGTTTCTTGCGTGGGCTTGTGATGTTTATTATGGGGCTAAGCATCTCCTGGAACGGTCCTGCTACTAACAAGTAAGTACACTTTCAATAGCAGTTCAATTTCATTCCTTTTGCCATCAAAAAGCAGAAATCCTTCGTATAGAAACATAGATCAATGAAGAAAGAGGAACAGGGGGCATCCATTTTAGCAATTATGTTTCATGCCTTAAAAGTACAGGTAGTCTGAGTTTTGTAATGACCATCTGTTTAATTTGCAGTCCAATTTTTGCTGAGATTGTTCCTGAGAGATCAAGGACAAGTATCTATGCATTGGACCGTTCTTTTGAGTCTGTCTTAGCTTCATTTGCTCCACCTGTTGTTGGTTTCTTAGCCGAGCATGTTTACGGCTACAACCCGATCTCCTATGGAGTCGGACTCGGCAGTGTTGGGAGTGACAAATCAAACGCCGGTGCCCTTGCCAAAGCTCTTTACACGGCGATCGCCATTCCTATGCTGCTCTGCTGCTTCATCTACTCCCTGCTGTACCGGACATACCCTCGTGATAGGGAGCGGGCAAGAATGGACTCTCTGATAACGTCGGAGCTCCAGCTGATTGAACTGGAAAGATGCCATGGAGCTGGAGCTTATTATGCTGAAAGGAAGGACGGCACCACTGCAATCGATATGGAGAACAGCGAGGACGATTTTGATGTGAGCGACGATGAAATGGCGTTGATGAATCACCAGGCTGAATTGGGCGGAGTGAGATAGTCCGTATGCACAGGCTGAAAAGAGTGGCATGAAAGTTCTGCAAATTTTACGAGAGATCTACGGAAGCAGCACTAAATTTGTACAGAAAAAACCCAGTTTAGTGTGAGGTAGCTCCTGTCAACAATTGCGAGTTTACTTTGTACTCCCTCCGTTTCCAAAGAGGAGTTGGCCATTTGGGTAGGATGAATAGAGCCTACTTTACTGTGTACTTCATCCGTTTCTAAATATATATCACTGGTTCATTTATTTTTGATCTACCTGAATCTTAAAGTGTTTTTGAGGCATGATTTCCGTACAGTGTTCTATAATAAAAATAAAAAACAACATGGCTGAGATGTAGTGCCCGTCTAGCTCAGTTGGTAGAGCGCAAGGCTCTTAACCTTGTGGTCGTGGGTTCGAGCCCCACGGTGGGCGAATTGATTTTTAATCCATATTTTTTTCCATTCACTTGAGGGGTTACCTTGAAAAAGACACTGGCACGGGTGGGCGTTCTTGCTCACTCACCTCCTTTTTCGTCCACCCAGTTAATCGGCACTGTAAGATGCATGACGGGCAGCCATGCTCTCCAGATCACTGAAAATCACTTGTCGTAATAGTATTTGATAGAGGTTGTGGCCTGTTTGCTCCTGCTTGACATTCCAAAATAAAGTTCTTTTCAATACAATGTGAAAGGAGAATCGAATGAAGCCGGCACTATATATTTCAGTTCAGGAAATGTGTGTTTCAAAACGATGCGTTTCATACTAGTTGCAACACCTTGAAAAAGATTCTGAAACAGATGGCACATAGTTGTCGTTTCTGTTCACGGATGAACTCGCCAAGACCTTGAGCGACGGACGGCATTGCTTGGCGCTGGACCAGTAATGGACAGTATTCAGTGGCCTCGTCTTCTGAGGTTCAGTTTGTGGGCTCCTACGACTTGCTGACTTGAAGGAATTCATCTTCGATCCTCCTCCTCCGGACGAGAATCCAGCAAAAGGTTGCCGAAATATCTGTTTTGAACCGCTTCACAGACAAATCTATTTTGCAGCAAAAGGTTGCCGAAATATCTATTTTGCAGCAGACGCTGTAATAGGAGTTCCTGTGGTTTACAGTTGTTCATGCACATCAGCAAGTCAGTGGAATGTTTGTCGTATACTAGCAGTAGAACAAGTATACGGAAGAACAGAGAATGATGTTCACTTTGGTGAATCACATTGGTCACCGTGTTACAATCTCCTAAAATTGGCAGGAATATCCTCTTCAACGTGAATGGGCAGTGTAGACTCGGTTCTTTTTCCTGTCACGACTCACGGTTTGCTAGTAGCTTTTCAGTACCAGCATCGGCCTCGGCAGATTCATCAGCACCATAACTGGCATCAATACGGTCAGGTTTCTCGTCATCATTCCCCGATTCGAATAGCTCAAACCTGTCGTCGTCGCATCCGAGCTCAATCTGATCCAGCTCCGACTGAATCAAAGAGCTCATTCGGGCGCGCTCCCGGTCTCGGGGGTAAGTGCGGTACATGAACGTGTAGATGGAGGTGCAGATGACCATCGGTATCGAAATGGCCGTGTACAGCGCCTTGGCCAGCGACGCCGCGTTCTCCCGGTCTTGTTCAGGGCTGCTGAGCCCCTTGTCTTCCGGCCTGAAGCCGTACACGTGCTGCGACATGAACCCGACAACAGGAGGCGCGAACGAAGCGAGTATCGACTCGAAAGTCCTGTCCAGGGCATACACGCTCGTCCTTTGTTCCTCCGGAACGATCTCGGCGAAAATTGGCCTGCACAAAAGATGCAAGATTTCTCAAAAATTTATTAAGCGTAGCAAAGCGAAAAACCGACATAAATAGGTTGCTCGATTTGATGGAAGCTTTTCACTGCCAAACATTAAACATTTGGATTCAGCTTATTTGAAGATTTAAAAGGTGAAATGTGAGAGTTCTCGCACCCGTTTGTAGCAGCTCCGTTCCAGGAGATAACGAGTCCCATGATGAACAAGACAAGTCCATGGGCTATACCACTGGATCTGGACGGATCATCAGGCAGTCCGAGCAGAAGAATAGCACCCAGTGGAACAGCTGAGCCGGCACTGATCTGCGACAGGATGATCCTCCCGGCGTTCGGGTACCGCTGCGCAAGGAAATCCCCCATCTTGCCACCAAGAAGGCCGCCAATGGAGGTCGCCACCGCGAAGATCGTCGTGAACGCGGCGGTTTCCTCGTGGCTGAACCCGATGAGCTCAAGCCACATGGACAAGAAGGACAGCGCTGACCAAGGGAACGAGCCGCTGACGCCCTGAGCAACGAAGACCTGGAACGTTGGGATCTGAATTATGGACTTGGCCTCTTTGAGCAGATCCTTGGCTTCATCCAGCGCGGACTTTTTATGGACTGGTGCGGCGTGCAGGCCGGCTTTGTTACGGGGGAAATGAGGATCCACGGCGAAGAACCACACGAGGAGACCTACGAGGACGCTGACGACTGGAATTTTTTTTTTAATATACGATTTTTAATCCAAAATTATATTAATAACCTTGGATTTAAAAAATTTTCAAATCTGACCGGCCTTCGTATGGGGCCCATACGACATGCAAATGTCGTATGAGGCCCATACGACATTCAAATGTCGTATGGGCCTCATACGACATGGGTGCCACTGGGCCGTCCAGCGGGGCCGAAAGCGGCCACGGTGGCATGTCGTATGAGGCCCATACGACATGCACAGTACCGTCGTATGGGCCTCATACGACATTCGTGCATGCCCTAACCCTAGCCCGTGTTGAACCATCTTGTAATGGATTTTAGTCAAAATTTTTAAAATATTTGTAGACCGATTTGCTAAAAACTTCTAAAGTAGAAAACAGAGAATACATTGTGAAGTTTTGAAATCAATGAACTTTATCTATGTTTAGTATGTAGAAACTAGAGTAATTGTATGTGTTATTAGGCAATACGATCACGTTTCTGCAAATTTGTAAAATGTATCCAGTTTTATTTTTTGTTTACAAATATTTGTAGTTAGAATCGACATAAATGTTCATATAGGTTATTGTAATGTAAGTTTTGTGGAGTATAAAAAAAAAGTTATGAATATAATATATGAGAGTTTAATGGGAGTATCAATTTGTTTTAAATCCTATAGTGATTAGAAATGCATAGTTTGGAAAATGATACAATTAATGTATAAATTTATAGAAATGCATAATAATTGAAGATAATTAATTGTAAGCTCGGCGGCGGTTACATAAAATGAAATTACGTAGTTCCGAAAGTATGTGCATGTTGTTTACCAGTCTACTACTACGGTACATGAGGCAAAACATAATTGCACATATTTCTGGAACAAAATGTAAAATAAGTGATACAAATGGCGTGTGTACGACGCACTAAAGATACGCCGATCTAATTGTAACACGCCTTAGTTGAATTACCCAGGTTGCTACTGAGTGCAACGGGGGTATTTTCCCTTACGCAAAGCATCGGGACCGGCTTCTTTTGCGCGACGAGCTCTCTCGCGCATGCGTGCTCGCTCAGCCTCTCGTGCTTGTGCTGCGACGCGTTCCTCCTCTGCCGCTTTGCGCTCACACTCTGCTCTCCATTGTCGAATTTCTTCTTGCCTCTTGCGACGACGCTCCTCCTGTGCAGCTCTATTCCTCCTCTCTTGCTCTATTCTTTCATCCCACTCTCTTTCTTCTTTGAACTTCCAATATGCAAGTCGAGCCATTCTCTCAACCTCTGCGGCGTCTTCTGCCGATTGTTCCTGGTCGATGTAGTTCCGGAAGTCGCATAGAGGTGGCGGCGACTGCACAAGTGTTTGTCCAAAAAATTAGATTCTATAGCATGCATAAAACATAAGTAATATTGCATATTACCTGTTTCCTACCACCTGGAAGAAATGGGCACGTCCTGTGAGGAGGATCGTACTCGTAGTTGTCGCACATCCAAAGCCGGCAACCATACGAGTAACCAGGTCGAAGATCTCTTACAAACCTACAATCAGTGCCACAGAAACACATTGGAGGTTGCAATCCCTCGGGGATTGGAACCTTTTCTCTATTTGTGGGTGGTGAGTTCTCGTCCATGGTAGTGAAGTATATAGAATGATTGTTGGTAGTGCGTGGTGAAGCTGTTACCGGGGTGAGTGTTATATAGACACGGAGCAGTGCAATTTCGTATGTCTCTTGTACGAGATTCCCCTGACATGTACTAGTGCAATGTCGTATGTGTCTTCTACGAGATTCGTCTGACACGGAGCAGTGCAATTTCGTATGTCTCTTGTACGAGATTCCCCTGACATGTACCAGTGCAATGTCGTATGTGTCTCCTACGAGAGTCGCCTGACATGGTCCATAGACTTTGGTACACTTGGTCTATAGACCCATCCACGTTCGTCTATAAAAGGGTCCGCACCTCTTACATTTCGTATACGATTAAAGTTAGTAGTAAGACAATGGAAAACAGAGGTCGTGCAAGGAGAGGAGAAGGAAACATTAGGCCAGTGCCTCAGAACTACTTAGTTGGCGGTCCTTCGTGGTTCGATGAACCACTTGATGAATTCCCTCTATTAGGAAAAAGTGATTTTGGTGTGTTTAATCCTCTTCGTCCATATGATAGTACCAAAGAAGAATGGCCCAAGTGTCGTTGCGGCCTGGATTGTTTGGTGCAAATGATGGATGGAAAAGAGGATAGCGGTCGTCGATTCTTTCGTTGCCCTGTGGGTCGTGCAGTAAGTTCATATCGTTTTTGTTTACGTTCACGTATTTCTTTTTGTTATGTTTACTTTAAATTTGTTTTTGTAGTCTTATTTCGATGAAGATAACTGCGGATACACATTGTGGGTTGATCCAGTACCTATCAAGCCTATTCAAGATTACATAAAATATTTGCAAAATCGAAACCGAGAATTAGTAGGTCATATTGCGGATATGGAGTTAGAACAATTGGAGGATGATACTAGTCCTAAGTGCAACAATATGTCCTGTGAATGTCCTCACCACAAGTGAAAATGTACTAGTTACGAACTATGTTTCATTATTCCATCAAATGTATCGTTTAAATGTTCCTATGCCTTCAATTTAAATAAGATACTCGTTTGCTTTAGTTTTTTAAGTAACGCGTAGTATGTAATACTTCCTTTCCATGCGAAACACCATAGAATAGAAACATAATGAAATAATATAATAGAACATAAGTTTTGTACATCATAAGTCACACATATACGTCGTACATAACACTAACGTCTACCACGCTTGTCGGCCCTACGCGCAGCATTCACATGAGCCCGGTCATATGAAATGTCTAGCGGCGGTCTCCTCTGCCGTTGCGGACGGCCAGCCTGCTCCGGTGTCTGAAACTGCTGAGTCTGCTGAGTCGGAATGGGAGCACCGGCCAACTGAGACCCATGAAGTGTATCGTATTGCGCTATATCAACGAGGAAGTCCTCGACCTGGAAAGGTGTCATCGGAGGAGTGTCGTGCTGCGCCTGTGAGTCGGACATCGTAGTCTCAAAGTCCGCTCTGTACGTACCTGCAATTATAGAATAATTATCAGTACAAACTCAAATTACGAAAATATAAATGAATGAGAAAAATTTTTCTACATCGTACCTGCGTCCGTCTGTGGGATATGCGGAGCTCCCCAAGCAGGTACCTGTGTCGAGGGATCCGTAAAGTGCTGACCCCAATCAGGCACCTGTGTCGACGTGCCTGCGTAGTCCGAACTCCAAGCAGGCACCTGTGTCGACGTGCCTGCGAAGTCGGGACCAGGGATCTGTGTAGACGTCCCTGCAAAGGTTGTAACGTGTGGGGTCGTCGACGTAGGTACCTGCGTAGATGTGCCTGCGAAAAACAATGTCGTCAGTACAGTATTACTAATGTTTAAAAAAATGAATTTGATACGCATTTCGTACCTGCTGTGCTGTGACGCCTCATGTGCTGTGCTGAAGGCAACGTAGTGTCTTGTACACAGGGCTGTGTACAACAAGCCAACCGTAAGCTCTCCACCGCGTTGCTGTAGATGTTATGGAGCACGTGTACCATTTCCGACGAAGTCATCGATATCCCCTGTCTCAAACGCTGAAGTCCTGCTGCGGACTGCTCAGCAATGAGACGGACCCGATGCATCTTCACATTCATGAGAAGTAATCAGAGAAACAATTTAATTAAGTAATGTTTATACGTTAAAGTACGCAAAGTAACTACAATATGAAAGCTCTTACCGCCATTGATGTAGCTTCATCTCTATGCCGCGGATACGTATCTACCACCCTGGGTACGTGCGGCTGTCGCTCCGCAGGAGTGTGTCCGAGAACTGCTCGGGTGCGAGGAAGAAACCACCGTAAGTACTCCTCGTACACCTCGTGTGAGAACGGTCTAGTCTCCTGCACGACGTCGACTAGTGCCTGGGACCACTGCAACAGCCACGGATGCATGCGCTCTGCCCACACTCCGGGCGTAGACGTACCCTTACGGCCGTACCTGTATGAGAGATATGTACATTAAATTTGTACAACTAAATGAGTAAATAGAGATGGGATGAAGCACTTACGTATGTACTGCAGAAGGCACAACAGAATGTGGAATGACCGGGAAAGCCTGCTGTAAGCCAAACTGACGCAACACGCGGTGTGGTGCGTACTCCTCGACGAAGATGTCGTACACCAGAGCTTTCCTAGTGAGCCAGTAATCCGAGTCTCTGTAGCACAGCAATGCAAGCCCCCTCGGTGCTCGCTGGTCGTGCTCGTCCATACCGTACGGTGTCCATCGGACGTCCTCGTCGGCCTGTAACCGATCAAACTCTTTGCTGAATCCGGCGTACACCTTGTGCATTTGCTTGTTACCCCACTCACGCTGCAAATCATATATGTTGTCAGTATAACATAAGCGTACAAATTGAATTAGCGTACAAATTATCAGTGTAACTTAAAATATGTACGTACCGCTCGGTGTACCCAAAAAGTACCCATAGTAGGGCCGTCATCCGGACGCTCACCGTACTCATCACCATCATACGGCTCTGGGACGACTTCAGGTCGTCCAATCATGAAGCGCTCGTAGACCCACAGCTGTAGGAGCAACGGACAACCCGTGAGGACAGCGTTGCTTGCTACCTTAGTGCACGCGTCACAGAGTCCTCTATACGTGGCAGCGAGCACTGCTGACCCCCAACTGTACTGAGGCATGTCCTGCGGTGTGGACTCAGCTACAACTCTGGCAAACGGAATAAGATGTCTATCCACGGAGTCACCATGGCTGTTGGTGAACAGAATCGACCCAAACAACCACAACAAGTAAGCCTCCAAGTATCTAGTGACCGTGTTATCATCTGCGTCTGGATGCATAGTACTCAACTGCAAGTAAAATAAATGCAATTTGTTAGTTTACTGCATGGAATGAAACATTTGAATTGAAAATAAGAAAGAATACCTCGTAGCAAGACAACCATCTCTTTGACGGACCGTGGTGCTGGCCGTCCTCAAGAGCAGGTACGGGATCAACATTAGCGACCCGTTGCACGTTCTGAAAACGTGCGACCATCTGCGCACGCCAGGTGGGTGTGTCCTCAGGTGCAGAAACAGCCGCACCTGCGAGAGGAAGACCCAACAGGAAAGACACGTCCTCCAACGTGACGGTCATCTCCCCACACGGTAAGTGAAACGTGTGGGTCTCCGGTCTCCAGCGATCAGTCAACACACTCAAGAGGGCTTTGTCGAAGCTAAAACGGTACTTCCGATCCTCCGGATCGAACGGTCTCCTCTCAACTAGCCGACATATGGGCAGCAGGCCTGCTGCACTCAACCTGATTACAAAACAAATCGGATGAGAACATGTTTTCATGTACAATGGATCATGAAGTATGAAAGAAAGAAGTACCTGGGAATCCATCGATCGTCTATCTTCCAGAATTTCATAGGAACCTGGGGACGAAGGACGGGCAACTCTTGACCTACAGAGACTCGGTAACCGCGGTGGGTCAAGTCAACTCGAGACGAAAGTAGCTCGGGACACTCTCGCTGTGGGCCGGCCATACCTACATTGTCAAGTACGGAAAAAATGAAGTGCATTTTGAGCTAAAGTTAAATGACATCAACAACATATTAACATATATAACATAAAGTTCATATGCATCTAACTGGAGTTCACATAACATCATAACATAATCCAAATACATAACACCGATACACTTAGTTCACTTAACATAGATAGATTAAGTGCTACAAATACATAAAATACTTGACATCACATCACATCGCCATCTCCATCCCTAAACGTAGTTGTCTTCCTAGCACGAGGACGCCGTCCACTCTGCGGATCCCCAGATGGTCCAGCTTCAACCACATTTGGCTCTGTGTTGGTAATGCATTTTTTGTACGTATGGCCAATTTGGTTGCATTTGCTGCATCTTCCTTGGAATCTTGCAAGTTCTGACTCGTCCATATCGTTTCTGATACGACGAGTTTGACGTCGACCTCTTTTCTGCTTCAACCGCGAGATGTCAGGTGCTCGCATAGCATCAAGGCCTAAATCCATGGTAAATGAGCTCAGATTACCAAATCCATATACCTCTGCATTCCATGTACTGACAACAACACTTTTCTGAAAGTAGTATGAAACGTAATTGGTCACTGTCAAGTTAGTAAATGAGCAAGCTGCAATCACATGGGAACATGGTCTATGGAAGAGTTGTGGCTTCATGCATGTGCACGTGCAATCATGCTGATGAAGTATGCACTGTTGAACAACTCTAGCACGGTTAGCACCACGACGGTCCTTATCCCTACAAAGGATTTCAAACCTGTGCTCTGCGGTACCCATAGGTCTGACGCGATGAAATCGGGCCTTTTCAATCTTCTTCTCCATGTACTTGCACAGGTATGGTGAAAAAGCCAAATTCACATTATTCAGTGCTGAAATAGCAGTCGCATAACGTTGACGAAAATATTTGCATGTCCCATATAAAATGCCCTCAACAATAGCAACCAAAGGTAACCCTCTTAAACCGCGAATGACCCAGTTGTATATCTGCATTTCGTATCACTGCATTAGCATGATGAAATACATAACTAACACAACTAAAACACTTAGGAATGATGGATATTACCTCAGCTAAATTAGTTGTCATGATACCATACCGAGCACCATTGGTGTCGTATAACAAGGACCACTTCTCTTTCGCTTCGCGCCGAATCCAATGAGAGAAGTTTCTGCGTGAAATGTCACGAGGATTGCTAGTGCTTGAAGATGCTTCTGCACTGCCGGAAGTCAATTCGTCGAGACGTTTCCAAAGAGCAATAAACTTACTCTCCTGATTTTGACTACACAACATCTTGAACAAATTCATAAGTTGCTTGTTCTTGAAGTGGCTAAAAAAGTTGGCACCTAAATGCCTCATGCAATATCTTGATTGAATGTCTATCCAATAAGGTTGATGTCCCCGATCCGATGATCCAAATTTCAAATCAGATATTGCTTTAAGCAATCCAGCATGACGATCGTGTATGAGACAGACATCAGGACGTTCTTGAACTACAGCCATCTTGACCCGACTAAGGAACCAATACCAGCTTTCAGTGTTCTCACTTTCCACAAATGCGAAGGCCACAGGCAACACCTGTTGGTTCCCATCAACTGCAATAGCAGTAAGAATTTGACCTTTGTACTTTCCAGTTAAAAATGTACCATCTATGCAGAGTATTGGTCGACAATGTCTGAAAGCAGCAATACATTGGCCTAATGCAAAGAATGCACGGTGCATATACAACTTCCCAGACACACTTCTATGCGGCATGTCCATAATGTCGTAAAAGGTACCAACATTTTTTTCCTGAATGGTCTGCAACAACTTTGGAAGGTTATCATAAGACGCTTCAAAAGTACCAAATCTTTGTTCAATCACTTTCTGTTTGGCCCTCCATGCTTTAGAGTAACTGATGGTGTACTTGAACTCTTCCTCAATAGTGGCTATTATTGATTTTGGTTCAAACTGTATGTTGTCCACTATACGGGCATACATATGATTTGCAATGAAATCTGAGGTCAAAGCACCGTTGCACTTCTCCAATTCCTGCAACTGACATGTGTGATCAACCATTTTTGAAACTTTCCAAAGCTTCGTCCACTTCTCCTCGAAACCATGAACTCGAAAAGGACAAGTTGGGAACACACATTTCACATCATATAATTTTGGAATAGACTTGTAAACTGTAAATGATCTCTGCACAGACAAAGACCAATATTTTACTGCATCTTTTAAACCATCTTTGTCTTTAAAAATATCTCCTTGTGTTAACTGGTTCTCATGATATCCAGATAACCCAGAATATTTTTCTGCAGCTGCTAAATTACTCGGGATTGCATTGTTCCAGTCTGCAGGAATGATAATATCATTCTCATCATCAGAAGAGTCATCTTCAATAACATTTTCATATTCCATGTCCTCAATTCTAATTTGTTCAACTAAATCTTCTATGTGCTCTCCTTCATCAGCGACACCAAGTGGGTCTTCTTGCATCTGGTTCACTCCGCCTTCGACCTCTACCTCAGTATCTTCCATATCGTCTGCTTCAGCTGAATCTTCAACTTCTTTCGTTTCTGCTTGCGCAAGAAACACCAGCGGCCAACCCCGCTCCACAACTGTATCTACCCATTTCCTCCAATTCTGTGTCCCCTTAATAGGAACGAAATCCCAATAACATCCATCTCTTGCTCGATTAATCAACCCTTTCAGTTTCACTTGATATACTTGTTCATCAAGGTTTAACGTTCTAATCAGCCATTTCTCCAGGCTACCAAATGATCTCTCATTTGGTCTTGCTATCCCCCTCACCAACGACGTCCAAGCCGACATATCAACCCCAGTTGACCCATAAACAAGCGTGCCTTCTCCGTAGAAAATACGAAACATTAATTTGTCCGACATTCCTACTGTATTCAGTATAAACAAACGTATTATAATCTACTCTAACTCTATAAAACGTATATATTTGCCACACATTTGTAACTACAGGAGCAATTTTACGCTCCTCTGTAATGTATGACAATATTTTATAACTACTAATAAAATATAATATAATATATATTACACATTTATAAACTGAAAAATCATATCAAAAAACGAGTACATTTTAATTAAACGAATAATACATTAAGAAAACATGCTGCATTAATGTACTCTACCGTAATCATGACATTCGCATGAATATTAACAAAATTCATATTAAACTATATGCATGAACCATATAAATTCATATAATATTGACAACAATCGCGTGCACAACGAGTAATAATATACAATTATATTATATTCACAACATTACACTATATGCATGAACAACGTGTATAAAAATTAAATACATTCATACAAACAAATATCATAATATAATACGCATTCATATTATATTGACAACAAAACAACATAAATGTACGGTGGCGAAATCAATACCGAAGTCGCGAGGATCGGAAGCGTCGGAAGCGGTGGAGCGGTGGAGGTCGGAAGCGTGCGGGAGCGGTGGAGGTCGCGGGCGGCGCGGCTGGGAGGAAATGAGGCACTGGGATGGGTGGGAGTGAGGCAGGGGCGGGGGGGGGGGGGGGGGGGGCTTATAAGGGGCAGACCGTCGTATGAGCCTCATACGACGGTCCGACCGTTGGAGCAAGTCGTATGAGGCTCATACGACGGTGGCTGCCGCCTCGTTTTCCGCGGCGACCGTTGCCCGCGTGGCTGCCACGTCGGACCGTCGTATGAGCCTCATACGACATTCGTTACGTCGTATGAGGCTCATACGACGGTGGGTCATATTTGGAAATTTTTTAAATCCAAGGTTATTAATATAATTTTGGATTAAAAATCGTATATTAAAAAAAAAAATTCCTGACGACTGCGACGAGATGGAAGGCGACGCGCCACCCTTCGATGCCAAAGATTGTGGTCTGCGCCAGCATCAAGGCAAAGAATCCTCCGAAGATGGAGCCTATGCTGCCGGTCAGTTGCAGCCAGCCAAACGCCGTGCCACGGTTGTCGTCGTCGGTGGAGTCGGCCACCAGCGACTGGACTGCTGGTATGACAAGCGCTAGACCAACGCCATTCAAGCCCCTTGAGACTGCTACCTGCAGTGCAGCGGTTTAAGGGTCAAAGTCGAATTGGAGATATTTTCGGTTTTTGTCCCTTGTGCGAGATTCAGCAACCGCGCCATTGGTTGTGGGGAAATACTCCGTTTCGTGTGACCATACACGTTTCTGTAAAATTACAGAGTTATCCACCTACAACTTGATGTGTATTGATGAACTAACAGCCTAAAGATGTCGGAACAGAGAGGCACCTAAAACCAGAGTATCTCTGTGTTCTTACATCGAATCGAACAACCACTGCACGGACCCGGGATAACTGACCTGGAAGAAGGTGTCGGAGACGGCGACGAGGAACGTGGCGGCCGCCCAGAGGAAGGCCCCCAGCGCGATGACGTGGGCGCGGTTGTGGCGCGACGCGGCGTAGGCGGCGACGGGGTAGCAGGCGGCCTGCACGATGGAGCGGCACAGCGTGAGCGCGCCGAGCCCCGTGGGCGTGGCGTGCAGCGCGGCGCCGACCTCCCGGTACACCGCCGGCAGCAGGGCCTCGTCGGCGCGCTCCATGATGGACGCCAGGTTCACCAGCACCAGCGTCCGCCGCTCGTGCCTCGCCGGCGGCCCCATCGCTCCGTCGGAGACCTTCCTCTCTCTCCGCTCTCTCCTATAGCTTGATGCTCAGCTCTGGCCCAGTCTCCGGATGGCCGCCATTGGTACGCAAGCGGTCACCTGAGATCTGGGGTCTTCTCTTGGCGGGAGTTTTATATTACTGCTGCTATCCTTCAGTTCGAGTTCTAATCTGACCACTGAATGACATGTGGACCCCCCTTTTCTGGGCCATATGTGACAGTCAATACACTGGTGGGACGGCACGGGATAACGGGCGTAAGTAAAGGTCGAGCTGAGCCTGAGCGAGGTAGTTGGGGTGTATGGTGTTTCTAATTGGCCGGCTCTGGTGTCCCACGCAGGACCCATGTCTCATTGACACATTTTTGGTTAGGGGTGAGTACTGGTCTCGCTGCCTTCTGTTTGGCGTTTTATTTGTCCGAGATGAGGGTGAGGTTAGATTAGGACCGACTAGCTGACAGGCAGCGTGGAGTATTGCCGTGTTTTTTAGGCTATTGGCAGAGGTATCTTCTAAAGTATCTTTTAAATATTTATCTTTTTTTATTTTTTATTATATTTCTTTAAATTCTCTAAATTTACACCTATTTAGAGGCGTATGTATTTGCGGATGGTTACACTCTTAGTTTTCAAAATCTTGTCCTTTTATAATTTAAAAATAAACTGCAAAGCGACAATCTTTTGAGAACAGAGTGAGTATGTTTTTTTGAATTAAATAATATCTAGCGTGGAGAGTAGCATCAGAAGATGGGATTGGTGTTGACTGCATCCCCCTTGCCATCGAGATCGCATATCCTCATTGGTTCATCTTCTTCAGGTTTAAGTGATACTCAAGTTTTTTAAGAGTGTTTGGAGCAAGAGTTTTTCAGATTTCGTTGACTTTCTTCAGCTTTCTCTTTGAGTGACCATACATATATTACCTCTGGCTTTCTCTTGGTGCAGTGGAAGCAACAGAGGTGTTGACTTCGCTAAACTTGCTTTAGTGTCAGATTATTTAAATTCATGTCCCGTTTCAAGAATTTTTTTTTGAAGTGGAATCGTTTTCAAGTGTACAATCGACACTTCATACTACTCGCCTCATAAAAAATGAAACAATTCGTCTCAGCAACATGGGCAGTGTTGGATTCAATTGATTTCAATTCGGTACATTCATTTAACAATAGTTTGGTTACAAATCTCAATTTCCTACGAGTCTATGACGATGATTCCCTGTCTGCTAACAACCTCGCAGTATCCTTCTCAGTCTCCCGCACCTCCTTATGATCGTAAGTAACACCAATCACAGCTCTTTCGCCGTCGGTTGGCGCGGTGAATCGTCCATGGCCGTCTTCCACGGCGGAGCTCTCGTGCTCCACCCGCTGCAACTCCGATTCGACTGCCAGAGACTGCATGCGCGCGCGGTCCCTGTCCCTGGGGTAGCTGCAGTACAGGAAGGAGTATATGGAGGTGCAGATCGTGAACGGTATTGCGATGGCCGTGTACAGCGCCTTGGCCAGGGACGCGGCGTTTTCCCGGTCTCGCTGCACGTTCGCCCCCTTGTCGTCCGGCCGGTACCCGAACACGCGTTCTGCTAGGAGGCCGACGATCGGAGGGGCGAAGGACGACAGCACCGACTCGAAGGACCTGTCCAGGGCGTAGATGCTCGTCCTTGATTTCTCTGGGACGATTTCTGCAAATATAGGGCTGCAGCATAGGGCAACATCAGAAGCGCCATAGATGGATGCTACATTTAGGCAGGTGTAATGCAAAGCGTGGCTTACAAGTTGGTGGCGGGACCGTTCCAGGAGATGAACACGCCCATGACGAACAGGACGACACCGTAGATGGCGCCCTTGGACGGGTCATCGGGCAGCCCAAGCAGCAGCACGGCAGCCAGGGGCACGGCCGAGCCGGCGCTGATCTGCGAGAGCACGATCCTGCCGGCGTCCGGGTAGCGCAGCGCGAGGAGGTCGCCCATCTTGCCCCCGAGCAGGCCGCCGAGGGAGCTCGCGACCCAGAAGACGGTCATCAGCACGGCGGTGGCGCCGTGGCTGAACCCGATGAGCTCCAGCCACATGGACGCGAACGAGAGCGCCGACCACGGGAACGTGCCGCTCACGCCCTGCGCCACGAAGATCCGGAACGTCGGGATCCGCACCACGAACTTGGCCTCCTCCACCATCTCCGCCATCACCTCCCGCGCGGTCGCGGGCTCCTTCCCGTCGCTGTGGCGGGCGGTGGCGGTGCCCGACGGGAAATGGGGGTCCACGGCATAGAACCAGTTGAAGATCCCCACGACGATGCTGATGGCCGCCACGAGATGGAACGCGACGCGCCAGCCAGCGATGCCGAGCACCGTGGTCTGCGCCAGCAGCAGGCCCACGAAGCCGCCGGAGATGAGGCCGAGGCTGCTGGCGAGCTGCAGCCACCCGAACGCCGAGCCGCGCGTGCCGTCGTCCGTGGAGTCGGCCACCAGGGACTGGATCGACGGCACCACCAGAGCAAGGCCAATGCCGTTCAGGCCTCGCGAGATCGCCACCTGACATATGTCAAGAGTCAGTGGTAATCATCATGTCACTGTGTCAATTGAGCATAGAAGAATCGAGATTCGAAGTCGTTGATAACTGAAAGCTGTATGTTTGTCGTCGCGAATTCAACCGTGCACTCTGAGTCGGAGTGCCAGATCTCATTCTCTACCTCACAGGAGCATATCTACAAGTTAACTGCTAACGGACCTGGAGGAAGGTGTCGGAGATGCCGACTAGGAAGGTGGCAGCGGCCCAGAGGAAGGCCCCGACGGCGATGACGTGCGCGCGGTTGTGCCGCGCGGCGGCGTAGGCCGCAAGCGGGTAGCACGCGGCCTGCACGACGGAGCGGCATAGCGTGAGCGCGCCGAGCCCCGCGGGGGTGGCGTGCAGCGCGGCGCCGACCTCCCGGTACACCGCCGGCAGCAGGGCCTCGTCGGCGCGCTCCATGATGGACGCGAGGCTCACCAGCACAAGCGTCCGCCGCCGGTCCTGCTCCAGCCGCTCGTCCATCTCCTCTCTCAGCTGCAGCTGGCTCGTCTCAGCCTCAGGGAAGCAGCTCCGCTCCCCTCGAGCGCGCGGTCAGAACTCAGAGCCGGTACGAGCTGCTGAGCTCTTGGGCCATTTTCGATCTGTGTCTCTCTCCGGTGATCCGGGCCGGGTCTCCTCCCCTGGTTACTTCGCGGGAAGTTTAATATTGCGGGTTGTCAGACTTTTGAGTTCTGATGCACACCGGCCTCCGGACACCATCCGTGGCCATGAACTCGAGATCCCTGGTACGTGGGACCAGAGCTTTGTGGGGTTCATATGTCAGCGAACAAAGCGCTATTCCGTTGTTTAGGGCTTCATCTGGGTAATCGCGACATAGATTAGGGACTCTAAGACCCAGTGTGCAAATGTCTTTTTGTCTTGACTGGTCAATACTTGGTTGACTTTTATTCCAACTTTCGGAAAGCAGAAATGGGCCTCGATCTCACCCAAAAATCCTACATATGGGCCAAATCTAAGACCCAGATCGAGCAGCCCACAACACAAAGCCCTCGCTCCCCCCTTCCTCCTTCCAGGCTTCCAGCAACCGCTCCCCGCTGCCGAAAACCGCAACCGCCTGCTGCCCGCCGATCACCTGCCGCCGGCGCGGTTCCCCGCATTCGCCTCCCCGAATCGCGATTCCGTCTCTCAGATGGTGAATTTGCATCCGCTACTCTGCTTTGCAAGGTCATTCTTGTGAAAATTATGTCATGTTCCCTCACGATCAAGTTGGTTCCGAGGTGCCTGTACTAGCCAGTCCTCAGGGTTTAGCCAAGGGACCAAGGAATATTCTCGTGTAAGAAGAAGCACGTGCTGACTGGATTGGCCCGCTTGCGCGCAATGCTGCACCCGTGCATTCTGTTTAGGGCATCGTGCTCTTGTTTGAAGATGTAGTAATTTCTCATGTAATTTTCTCTTATTATTGCCCTAAATTTGAGTAGGCGACCATTTAAAGGAAGTGATAACTGATAATGAGTGCCCAGAACGTATGCTGCTCTCTCCTTATTGTCTTCTGAATGTCATTTCTATTCAAATTGTTGATATGGAAGCAGATGAGTTAAGAAATGAGGTTTAATTTTTTTCCCAATGTTTTAATTTCGCTTGGTCGCTTCTTGCAAATCCCTGTTATCGTGCTCCTACGTCTCAACTAAGTCACAAATTTTGCCTTCAAGTAGTTGCAGTATTCTAGCCCAGGGAACCGCTCTACTACTTACTCTATGCTAGTTTTCAGGTGCGTTCAGTTGTCTATATGGTTTAGACCATCCGCAGTGGTACACTGTAAAGCATACTGGATACACTGTTTCGCAGTGTAATTTAGAGTACGTACTGTAAAAGCTGAAGAAGAATAGTATATAGAGTATGCTTTAGAGTATGCTGGTGCGGATGGTCTTACCTTGCTTGTTCCTTGTAGACTAATATTCTTGCAAGTTAAATATTAATATTCCTGAAGATTATGTCCCCTAGTTTTCAAGTTCATACAATTCACTAAATCAGTACTTTATTACTGATTCAGTCGAGCTGCCCTCAAATACTCCCTCCAACTTCTATATATGACGTTGTCTAGTTCAATTATTGAGCCAAATTGGGAGTGCACTTTCCTGTTAAATAAATGAATTTAACACACTACTTGTCATGGTCTAACGTACTACTTAACATGCAGTCCAACAAGTTTGCTGGAGGCAAGATGCAGAAGGAGTCTTATATCTTCAGATTTGAAGAGTGTTGGCTCGTGAGAGATGAATGTCGTCCCTTTGTAATTAATAACTGGACAGCTGACGTAGGTAGCTTTGAAAGGGTCGGATAAATGGCAGGAAAAAATAAGAAGGTTAAGGAGGTCCCTCAGAGTCTGGAATATTAATATTCTGGGTGAAAGGAAAAGAACTAAGCAAGCCATATCATATAAGATCACTGAATTTGAGAGGAAAAGTAATTCAAGGGAACTGTCTGTTGAAGAATGGTTTGAGAAAACAGCACTGGATGATGCTCTGATGAACATTTATAGAGAGAATGAAGTGTGGCAGCAACAAAGATCCAGAGAGAGATGCTATTTTGAACGGGGGCTTGTCACTGCCTATTTTGATGAAGAAATTTGTAAAAGGAATTCAATTATTACCTCCTTGACAACTGCAAATGGCACCTTAAAAGGTGATGAAGCTATTGGGCAACATGCTTATGCATATTACAAGAATTTGTTTAAGCGCGATAAAAGATCTAACGTTAGGTTACAGTGTGGTTACTGGGATGATGACCATAAACTTAATGAAGAAGACAATTTACATCTCACCGAATTCTTTACTACAGAGGAGATCAAGGAAGCTGTATGGGCTATGGAAACTGAAATTGTCCCTGGTCCAGATGGGATGCCTGTCACTTTTTACAAAGAATTCTGGGATGTTGTCAAAGATGATCTGAAGGAAATGTTCAATGAGTTTCATTCTGGAAATCCAAACATTCATCGACTTAACTTTGCTTTTATTGCCTTGATTCCAGAAGTCCAAGATGCTACTTATATTGAGCAATATCATCCTGTCTATCTTTCGAATATGAGTTACAAAATATTTTCAAAAGTATTGGCCAACAGGTTAAGTAAAGTAGTTGGTAAAATAATAGACAAACCCCAAAATGCTTTTCTACCTGGGAGGAACATTCTTGATGGAATGGCTGTCGTTCATGAGGTGTTAGATGAATTAAACAGGAACAATATGCCTGGAGTCCTGCAATTAGACTTTGAGAGGGCGCCATATGACAATGTACACATGGATTTTCTTGAGGAAGTATTGATCTTGAAGGGATTTACCAACAAATGGATCCAGTGGATGAAGAAAATGCTAGAACAGGGATCTGCGAGTGTCATAGTGAATGGGAAACCATGATCTTATTTTCAGGTGCGAAAGGGCCTACGTCAAGGAGACCTCCTTTCATCCCTCTTGTTCAATTTGGTAGTCGGCACATTGTCAGCTATGTTGAACAAAAGTAAGGAGAATAACCTATTGGAAGAATTTTTTATTAATATATTTTTTAAAAAATCATTTATAATAAATAACCCACGGAAACGAAAATTGGCTAAAATGACCCAGATTCGTATGTGGCACATACGAAATTCGTATTTCGTATGTGGCACATACGAAATGCTTATTTGGACTGTGCCACGTCATCCGGTAGCTGCCACGATGGAGAAAAGGCTTGCCACGGTACGAATTTCGTACGTGCCTCATACGAAGTGAACAGTACCTTTGTATGAGGCACGTACGACATTCGTGCGTCCCCTAGTTTTGACACTGCTTTTAATGGATTTTAGGCAAAGCTTTATAAATATTTGTAGACCGATTTGCTAAAAATTTCCAAAATATAAAATAGAGAATATATTGTGAAGTTTTGAATTCAATGAACTTCCTCTATGTTTAGTATGTAGAAACTAGAGTAATTGTATGTGTTATTACGCAATACGATCACGTTTCTGCACATTTGTGAAATGTATTCAGTTTTGTTTTTTTGTTTACAAATATTTGTAGTTAGAATCGATATAAACGTTCATAAAGGTTATTGTAATGTAAGTTTTATTGAGTATAAAAAATAAGTTATGAATATAATTTATAGGAGTTTAATGGGAGTTTTAAATTTTTTAAAATCATATAGCGATAACAAATGCATAGTTTGGAAAATTATACAATTAATGTATTAATTTATACAAAGGAGTATTAATTGAAGGTAATTAATTGTAAGCTCGGCGGCGGTTATATGAAATGAAATTACATAGTTTTGAAAATATGTGCATGTTGTATGCCACTCTACAACTACGATACATGAGGTAAAACATAAGTACACATATTTCTGGAAGAAAATATAAAATAGGTAATACAAATGGCGTGTGTACGACACAATTAAGATGCATCGATCTAATCCTAACACGCCTTAGTTGAATTAAACGCTGAGCATAGTTTACCCAAGTTGCTACTGAGTGCAACGGGGGTATTTTCCCTTACGCAAAGCATCCAGACCGGCTTCTTTTGTGCGACGAGCTCTCTCATGCATGCGTTCTCGCTCAACCTCTCGTGCTTGTGTTGCGACGCGTTCCTCCTCTGCAGCTTTGCGATCACACTCTGCTCTCCATTGTCGAATTTCTTCTTGCCTCTTGTGACGACGCTCCTCCTGTGCAGCTCTATTCCCCCTCTCTTGCTCTATTCTTTCATCCCACACTCTTTCTTCTTTGAACTTCCAATATGCAAGTCGAGCCATTCTCTCAACCTCCACGGCGTCTTCTGCTGATTGTTCCTGGTTGATGTAGTTCCTGAAGTCGCAAAGAGGTGGTGACGACTGCAGAAGTGTTTGTACAAAAGATTACATACTATAGCATTCATAAAACAGAAATAATGTTGCATATTACCTGTTTCCTACCACCTGGAAGAAATGGGCACGTCCTGTGAGGAGGATCATACTCATAGTTGTCGCACATCCAAAGCCAGCAACCATACGAGTAATCAGGTCGAAGATCTCTTACAAACCTACAATCAGTGCCACAGAAACACATTGGAGGTTGTATCCCTCAGGGATTGGAACCTTTTCTCTATTTGTGGGTGGTGAGTTCTCGTCCATGGTAGTGAAGTATATGGAATGATTGTAGCTAGTGCGTGGTGAAGCTGTTACCGGGGTGAGTGTTATATAGACGAGCGGATGATGGTGTATGGACCTAGTCTATGAGAAATTTCATCCCTGACATGTATAAGTGTGAACTAACATTTCACGGGATCTGACATGGAGCAGTGCAATTTCGTATGTCTCTTGTACGAGATTCGCCTGACATGGAGTACAAGATTCGCCTGACATGGAGCAGTGTAATTTCGTATTTCTCTTGTACGAGATTCGCCTGCCATGACATGGATAAGTTTCATGTTAGTTTTTGTCGTATTTTATGAAGATAAGATTCGTCTGACAAAGTAGAAAGTAGTATGATGAGTCACAAAGTACGAAGAGGACAAAGTAATTTTAACGAAATTCTCATTCGAAACATGGGAACCATACATGGGAACCATACTTCTGATACATATGAAACATACTTCTGATACATTTTGAAACACATTTCGCTAATTCGCTAATACTTGTGATGCGGACAGTTGCAAGACATGTTATTGCAAACTCCGTTTTCATTGTTATCATTTGTCTGACTTGTAACAGGATAAAGTTCCATTTATTGAAGTTTCATTTCAGTCAGTTCACCTACCAAATCTTGATTGCGACATTATACATGTTTAATGTACTCTCGAGTAGCCTTAATAGGTGGTGGATCAACCCAGAGTGTATATCCACAGTTGTCATCATCATAGTAAGCCTAAAACCAAAGTATTGTCATGAAAATTACATATATGAAATATGTTTTGCAAATGATATGTAGTACTTACTCCACCAACAGGACAACGAAAGAATCGACGATCGCTGTCGTCTCCTTCATCCATCATTTGGACAATACAATCCAGGTCACAACGACACTTAGGCCACTCTTGTTTGCTGCCATCGTATGGCCGTAGTGGATTAAACGGGCTAAAATCACTCTTACTAAAAAGTGGGAACTCATCTAATGGTGGTTCATACCAAGTTGGACCTCCCATCAAGTAATTTTCAGGCATTGCTCTAAAGTTTCTACCTCCTCGCGTAGCACGACTTGTACTCGCCATTGTTTCACCTCCACGCGTACCTTGACCTCTACTCGTCATTGTTGGTGGGATGAACACAATGATGCATGAGGAGTCGTATTTATATAGGCCGATGAGTGCATGGTCGTTCTTCTCTCGTACGAGATCTGCCTGCAATGTCGTTCTTTTCATGTACGAGATTCGCCTGCCATGTATCTTTTGATGTTGTGGATAAAATTCACCGAACATGATAAAATGCGTTGTCATGATGAAATATATAGTGCATAAAGAAGCATAACATAGTTCTTATACAATATAACACACACATATATGGGTACACGTTACTAACTTCTACCACGCTTGTTGTCAAACCTACGCGCTGCATTGACATGAGCCCGATCGTAAGACATGCACGTAGGAGCTGCCCTCCTCTGTCGCTGCTGCACAGGCGCCGGTGTCTCAAACTGCTATGAAGGCTGAGTCAGAATGGGAGCACCATCCAACTGCGATGCAGGAACTGTGTCATGCTGCGACACGTCCACCAGATAGTCGTCGATCTGGAAAGGTGAAACTGGAGGACTGCCGTGGTGCGTCAGCGACCCAGAAATTGTAGTGTCGTAGTCTGTTGGGCCGTCTCCTGCATTCGCATTTAATATATAGTTAGCAAGTTCATTGTGTCCAATATATATTTAAGTAGCATAATTGTTGCACGTTGTACCTGCGCCCATGTGTGCCACATGCCTGGACGGGCCAACCTGGTTCGAAGAAGGAACCCAAGCAGGTACCTGTGCCGACGGGTTTGGAAAATCCCAAGCAGGTACCTGTGTCGACGGCCCTGGAGGCCAAGCAGCAGGTACCTGTGTTGACGGCCCTACAATCCAAGCAGCAGGAACCTGTGTGGATGGGCCTGGAGCCCAAGCAGCACGTACCTGTGTAGACGGTCCTAGAACCCAATCAGGCACCTGTGTGGATGGGCTTGGGACCCAAGCAGGTACCTGCGTGGACGGGCCTGCACCTGAAGTAGGTACCTATGTGGAGGTCCCTGCAAAAGATATATGAACAGAAATATTAGTATCATGCAAATATGTCAAGTTTACTAATAATTACGTACCTGCTATGCTGGGATGCCTAACGTGACGTGCGGTCAGAACAGTAGTGTCTTGTGCACATGATTGTGCACAAGAAGCCAACTTCAGCCCCTCTTTGGCGTGACTGCATATGTTTTGCATCATGTGCACCATCTCTGACGAAGTCATCGATATCCCCTGCCTGAGTCGTTGGAGTCCAGCAGAGGACTCCGCAAGAACGTGTCGGAACCGACTCATCTTCACAAGTGCGAAATGATCGGTCATACAACAATTAATTAGTCATGTTTCATGAAAATAACATAGTAAAACGTTGCAATGTACTTCAACGAATTTGATCATACTGCCATTGAAGACGCTTCGTCTCTATGACGCGGATACGTATCTCTCACCGAGGATACGTGCGTCAGTCGCTCAGCTGGTGTGTGTGCGAGAACAACTCACGTCCGAGGAAGGTACCATTGTAAATACTCCTGGTAAACGGCCTGTGAGAACGGTCGTGTCTCCTGCACAACCTCGTGTAAGGCAAACCGTCCACTGTAGGAGCCACGGATGCATGTGCTGCAACCAAAGACCCGGCGCTGAGGTACCCTTACGACAATACCTGCAGGACAAATAAGTACATTAATATTTCAGAAATAATATTATATTGAAGATTCATTAGTGGAATTACTTACGTATGAACTGCAGAAGGCACAATAGAATGTGGAAGCACTAGAAATGCCTGGTGTAGGCCAAACTGATGCAACACTTGGTTTGGTGCGTACTCCTCGACGTAGATATCGTACACCAGCGGCTTCCTTGTAAGCCAGTAATCCGAGTCTCTGTAGCACAGATATGCTAGTCCTCTCGGTGCTCGACGGTCGTTCTCCTCCATATCGTACGGTGTCCAACGCACGTCCTCATCCGCATCTAACCGATCAAACTCCTTGACGAACCCTTGGTACACCTTGTGCATCTGCTTGTTACTCCACTCACGCTGCGTAAAGAACAAAATATATTACAACACTATATTATTGTAATCGTGAACAATAAGAGTGCACTTAAAATAGTAGCATACCTGACGGCGCACCCAAAAAGTACCCATCGTAGGGCCATCATCCGGTGTCTCACCATACTCATCAAGATCGTATGGTGCCGGGTGCACTTGCGGCCGACCTATCATGAACCGCTTGTATACCCATAACTGCAGAAGTAGAGGACAACCAACTAGTAATGCATTACCTCGAGCCTTTGTGCAAGCGTCACAAAGTCCTCTGTAAGTGGCCGCCAACACAGCCGAACCCCAACTGTACTGTGACATCTCCTGTGGTGTGGACTCCGCTATCTGTCGAGCAAACAGAATCAAGTGTCTGTCCACGAAGTCATCTGCGTGTTGGTGAACATGATCGCACCAAAAAGCCACAACAAGTATGCCTCGAGGTATCTGGTAACTGTGGCATCATCGGCGTGTGGATGCATAGTATCCACCTACAATTTGAAAACAAAAAGGTGTAAGTTTCTTTTACATTTCATAATCAAATTACAAGGTTCATGTGCATCAAAATAACACTTAAGTAATGTGAAAACATCACCTCATAGTACGTTAACCACTTCTTTGTCGAACCATGGTGCTGGTCATTGTGAAGTGGAGAAACAGGGTCAGCCGCAGGGTGTCGTGCCACATCCTGAAACCGCGCAGACATCTTTGCGCGCCAAGTAGGTGAGTCCTCAGGAGCGCAAACAGGGGCACCTGCGATAGGAAGACCCAACAAGAACGACACGTCCTCTAGCATGACGGTCATCTCTCCACACGGCAAGTGAAACGTGTGGGTCTCTGGCCACCAACGATCTGTCAAAGCTGACAGCAGGGCTCTGTCGAGGCTGAACCGGTACTTGCGATCAACCCGATCATACGTCGTCTCCTCAAGCAGCCTACATATCGGAAGCAACCCAACTGCACTCAACCTGTTTCATACCAAGCAATAAATTAAAATCTATAGAATGATAAAAACAAAATTAGTTTCGTATTAATAGAAGAATGTACTTGGGAATCCATCTATCGTCTATCTTCCAAAACTTGGAAGGCAGCTGAGGATGAAGCACGGGCAAATCCTCACCACGCGATAGTCGGAAACCTCGGTGAGTTATATCAATCCGAAACTGAAGTAACTTAGGACACTATCCTTCTTCTGCAGCCATATCTATATATGACAAGGATAACATTAGTAGGACGAAATATATGAAAAACATATTGAAATGAACTATGTAGACAACATATTCAAATAAGAGACATGCACAACATATTATAACAGAACATATGTCAATGTTCGATACAACACACTTAACTTAACGTACACGTACAAATTCATAGTTCATAATAATAAGATATTACATAATGTAGCACATCTGAATATAACGATGCACATCAAATGACATTGCTATCCCTAAACATAGATGTGCGGCGTGCACGAGGACGCCGACCATCCTTAGGATTCCCAGAAAGTCCAACTTCAACCACATTTGCCTCATTGTTTGAAATGCAATTTTTGTAAGTATGTCTAGTTTGGTTGCACTTGCTGCATGTTCCTTAAAATCTGCCAATTTCGGACTCATCCATATCATTTTTGATACGATGAGTCTTGCAACGACCTCTTTTCTGTTTCAACCGCATGGTGTCAGGTCCTCGCAAAGCGTCTGGTCCTGGATCTTTGGTAAATGTGCCTTCCGTAGCAAATCCATATATTTCTGCATTCCAAGTACTCACAAGAACCTCTTTCTGGAAGTAGTATGATACATACTTACTTGGTGTTAACTTGGTATATGAGCAAGCTGTAACAACATGAGAACAAGGCATATGAAAGAGTTGTGGCTTCATACATGTGCACGTGCAATCATCCTGACAAAGAATGCACAACTGAACAACTCTATCACAGTTAGCACCGCGGCGATTCTTGTCCCTACACAGAATTTCAAACCTGTGCTCCGCAGTTTCCATAGGTCGCACACGATGAAATGCGGCCTTTTGGATCTTCTTGTCCATGAACTTGCACATGTAGGGTGAATAAGCCAAATTGACATCATTCCTTACTGAAATTGCAGTAGCGTAGCGCTCACGAAAGTACTTGCATGTCCCATATAAAATGCCTTCGACAATAGCAACCAAAGGTAATCCTCTTAAACCACGTATCACCCAGTTTGTATATCTGTATTGAGTACCACTGCATTAGCATGTGTAAAATATAGAAGACTAAATAAAAATTAATAGAAGTAATGTAACAGAAGAACCACACCTCAGTTAAATTAGTTGTCATGATGCCATACCTAGCACCATTAGTGTCCTATAACAAAGACCACTTCTCTTTTGGTTCGCGCTGAATCAAACTAGAGAAGTTTCAGCTAGATGAACCTACAGTTGGAACAGATACTTCATTAGGATTGGCTCTGCTTGAGAACACCTCTGCTTGCGTCGTAGTCAATTCGTCTAGACGTTGCCATAGAGAAATAAACTTCCTCTCTTGGTTCTGACTACACAACATCTTGAACAAATTCATAAGTTGTTTGTTCTTGAAGTGACTGAAAAAGTTGACGCCCAAATGCCTCATGCAATATCTTGATTGAATGTCTGTCCAATAAGGTTGTTGCCCACGCTCGGAGGAACCATGTTTCAAATCAGATATTGCTTTAAGCAGACCAGCATGACGGTCGTGTATCAAGCAAACATCAGGCCGTTCTTGCACTACAACCATCTTTACCCGACTAAGAAACCAATACCAGGTATCAGTGTTCTCGCTTCCGACAAAAGCAAAAGCTACAGGCAACACCTGTTGGTTCCCATCAACTGCAATAGCTGTTAGAATTTGACCTTTGTACTTTCCAGTTAAAAAAGTACCATCAATGCAGAGAATATGCCTGCAATGTCTGAATGCAGCAATACATTGACCTAATACAAAAAATGCACGATGGAGAAATAACTTCTCCGGCATATCTCTGTTCGGCACATCCATAATGTCATAATAAGTACCAACATTCCTCTCTTGGATGGTCTGCAATAACTTCAGAAGATTTTCATAAGAAGCTTCAAATGAACTAAATCTTTGCTCAATCACCTTCTGTTTTGCCTTCCACGCTTTGGAGTAACTTATAGTGTACTTGAACTCCTCCTCAATAGTGTTTATTATTGATTTCGGCTCAAACCGAATGTTGTCCACAATTCGGGTATACATGTGATTTGCAATAAACTGCGATGTAAGAGTACTATTGCACTTCTCCAATTCATGCGACTCGCATGTGTGATCAATCATTTTTGATATTCTCCATAGTTTCGTCCACTTCTCTTCGAAACCATGGACCCGAAAAGGACAACTTGAGAACACACATTTCACATCATAATATTTTTTTACTTGAATTGTAAACTGTAAATGATCTTTGCACAGCCAGAGACCAATATTTCACAGCATCCTTCAAACTATCTTTGTCTTTAAAGATATCTCCTTGTGTTAACTGATTCTCGTGGTATCCCGATAAGCCACAATACTTTTCTGTAGCTAATAAATTACTCGGGATTGGATTGTTCCACTCTGCCGGAATAATAGTATCATTCTCATTCTCATCATCAGAAGAGTCAACTTCTGTAATATTTTCGTGTTCCATATCTTCGATCCTTATTTGTTCAACTATGTTCTTAATGTGCTCTCCTTCATCTGCCACACCACATGCTTCTACATGTATCGAGTTCTCTCCAGCTTCTTCTACTCCGACATCATCTTCCACACTATTTGCTTCATCAACTTCCGCTACAACTCTACTTCTTTCATTTCTGCTTGCGCAAGAAGCACTAGAGGCCAACCCCACTCCACAACTAAATCTACATATTTCCTCCAATTCAATGTTCCCTTAATAATAATCAAATCCCAATAAATTTTTTCATCAACCAGTTTACGACACCACTATATGTCCTCTCATTTGCTCTTGTTATCCCTTCATCGCACGACGCAAAACCAGACAAATCAATCCCATTAGGGCCATAAAATATTGTGCCTTCTCCATAAAATATCCGAAATACTAACTTCTCTGACATTTCTATTGAAATTTATACACACAAATAAATCATATATGATTACTTCTAAAATAAAACTAATCACATGCTAATAATTTACAAAACTAAAAATATCTAAAGCTAACATACGGTTTTTTGAGTCTATTCATATATGATTACTTCTAAAACTGACATGCTAAAAACTTATACATACTAAAAACTTAACATAAGAATTTACATTAATTCTAAAACTCAAAATGTATCAAATACTATGACTTCTAAAATAAATAACATTAACTAAAAATAATATACTAATAAAAACCTATAAACAACTTTGAAACTAACATTACCTAGTTTACCACATAGCACTATTAACAAGTCCTAAAAGAGGACTACAATGTGCATTCCACTATTAACAAGTCACTAACTATGAACAAGTCCAAAACAAATACAAAACTAAATAGTCCATACCACTATTAGTAAGTCACTAACTACAATCACCAACTAGAGCGAAATAACTATAACCTATTCAAATAAGTAAGACACCTAATAACATAGTACAAGGAATTGAAATACCTATTGCAATAAGTAAGAAACATAATAACAAAGTAAAAGGAAAAAAATACCGAGGACGAGGAGGCCGAGAGGAAGGCGGTGGAAAGGAGGCCGAGCGGAGCGGCAGTGTGGTTGAGCAGCGGCGGCGTGGTTGAGCGGCCGCGGCATCACTGGGTGTCGAGAAGAATGCGGCCTCGCGTTTTTATAGCGGGACGAAAGTCGTCCGTGCCACATACGACGCTTCGGGCGGGCCCCACATGTGGGCGAATTTTATATGCGCCGCATACGAAATGCGAATGTCGTAAGCGGCGCATACGAGATTCGCTCTCCTCGGGAACAGAACCACCGCCTCGGGAACGCGTGGCAGGCCACGTCAGTTTCGTATGTGCCTCATACGAAACGCGTGGCCCACATGGCATTTCGTATGAGGCACATACGAAGCTGGATCATCTTGGCCAATTTTTGATTCCGTGGATTATTTATTATAAATGATTTTTTAAAATATATATTATTATAAAAAATTCCCTATTGGAAGGCTTAGTTGCATATGTGCAATCCACAGATGCTATAATACTTTTGCTCAAGGATGATGTTGATATGGCTGGTTGGCTTAAGATCATTTTGACGTGGTATGAAATGATGTCAGGCATAAAGATCAACTTCCGAAAAAGTAAAGTCACTTACATCGGTGAAGATAGATCCAAGCAGGAGTATGAGCTAGTGTTTACGTGCAACTCTGGAAGCTTGCCTATTAAATAAGAGGGTGTTCCTGCATCCAACCGGCCTCCGCAACCAACCCGGATGCTAAGCCATCTTAGGGAGTGTGTTGTCTGCAAGAAAGAGGAGGCGTGCGTGATCTTGCTCGAGTGCGCTCACCAGGCCCTCTGTGTCAGCTGCAACAAGCTTCATGAGGACAAGGGTGTAGCACACTGCCCCTGCTGCAACGCCAAAGTCGAAGAGCGGATCAGGGTTTTTTGTGGATGAGCCACTTCTTGGCTTTTACCTTCGTTACTGTGAATAAATTGGTTATAGATCTTTGTTATATTGTCTCCATCACAAAAAGTTTATCATGTTTTAGTTCAAAAATGAACTAAAATGTGACATATTTTTAAAACGGAGGGAGCACTTGCTTCAGCAAAAACATGAATATATGCTACAGCGAATAGCGACTATTTGGGATATCTGCTTACAATCAAAACCCTTAATCTGGACAGGAAATCAGTTTGTGCAACGACATTGATATTCCTGGAGGTCTTCATATCTAGATCTATAGTTTTGGAATATATCTGGGACGTAAACGGGCCACCTTGTTGCCCAGAGGCTTCATTTACAACTTTTGAGCGCTTTTCGGGCGGAACCACGACTTATCTGAATTTGTTGATTCCTGCATTGCGTTCTAAACTGACCTTTGGTTATAATCCAAATTATAGTCGCAGAAAAGTGTCTCTTTTGGTCCGTGATTTTTCTTCTCCGCCTAACAAATTTGCGGTCTCACAGCAGTATCTTTTTGTAAAGTAATCTCTCCATTTCTTTTTATTTGTCACCGATTAGTTTAAAAATAAACTAGCCAGTGCTAAATAAAAAGAAACGGAGGGAGTAATTGATAAGAGATTAGCATGAAGAAAATGAATCGCTAGTATAATTTCTGAAGCAACAGTTTGCAGTGACAACAGGCAAGTTAGTTCAAAATTGAGCTAGTTTGCTTGTCCCAACATCAAGAATTAGCAGAGGGAGTATGTTTTTGGCTCCCCAAGTCCCCAGCCTGATCTGTATAATGTGCCCATTATTTTTTCTCTATGAAACGTGGCCATTGGTTCGACTTGTAGGCTGGGTGTCAGCCTCACACTGTTTAGCTGCTATAAAAAGTTGAGGGTACGAACCACCTTCATCTGGGCGGGAATAGACGGAACGGCGTTGGAGATCGAGAACGACAAACATCGGGGTGTAGGGCTTAATGTACACCGTTGAATCACAAAATTATACTCTAGAACAAATTGGATACTTCCTCCATCCTCGAAAATTTGTCGCATTCTAATTCATTGTTGAACTAGAAAGTGACAAAGTTTTAAGGACAAAGGAAGTATCAACGAAAGGATTACTTTATCATGTAAAAATGATATTAGACTTTATTTAAAGGGGATGACATATCTGGTGCCAATGACCTTAACATGCATATGCGAACATTAAATTCATCACAAAAATCCACAATTAGCACTGCTACAATAAGCCTCATCACAGGCGGCTCCAAACCTATTATCACAGACGGCTTTTAAAACCGCCTGAAACGAAGAGTCTGTGATAATCCGCAATTTCACAGGCGGAGAAGTGAAACCGCCTGTGAAGACACGTTATCATAGGCGGTTCTTCACTTAGGCTAGCCGCCTGTGAAGACAGATTATCATAGGCGGTTCTTTACTTAGGCTAGCCGTCTGTGAAAATACTTTATCACAGACGGGTCGTGCAACATATATAACCGCCTGTGATAAACGTATTATCACAGACGGTTATTGAAGCATAACTAACCGCCTATGATAATAAGTCTTCACAGGCGGGTATTGAAGCATAACTAACCGTCAATGATAATATATCTTCACAGGCGGGTTTTGAAGCTTAACTAACCGTCTATGATAATGTATTTTCACAGACGGATTTTGAAGCATAACTAACCGTCTATGATAATGTGTCTTCACAGACGGGTATTGAAGCATAACTAACCGTCAATAATAATGTTTCTTCACAGACGGTTATTGAAGCATAACTAACCGTCAATGATAATGGTGTTATCACAGACGGAGTTTACCTATATCAGCCGTCTGTGAAGACCCTTTAACGCAGCCGGTTTCTACCATAACAGTCACCGCCTGTGAAAATTTGGTTATCACAGATGTTTCTTTACTTGTATCTAGCCGCCTGTGATAATTGTTTTTCACAGCCATGCCTAGCCGTTGGTTAATAACCGCCTGTGATAAGGTATAACCTATGCAGTACTACTGCTGTTATTTCTAATTTCCAGGTCAATTCAATATAATCACAGAACAAAAAACAACAATATCATCACAGAACAAAAGTCAACAATATTATCATCACAGAAGTCAATTTCACTAAAACAATATATATATATGTACGAGTTACAGATACAATTCATCTCAAAGTTTACAAGTTTTCACTAAAAACAGCTTAAATTGGCATAGTCGCAAAGTTTTGGCACATCAGCTGCTGCACCATTCTTATCAAAGAACTTCCCTTTCTTGTGCAAAATTTCGCGACGTATGAACTGACAGAGTTCAGAAGCAATCCTGTCGGCTCCTCTATCAGGAATACTTCTACAAACCGGCCATTCTTCGTTCAGATTCTTCTTATGCTGCAATATAACACATAACAAGGTTTAGAATGTGTTGGTTTGAACAATCTCAAAGTATAGATCAAAGTGAGAGTATACAGGAATTTAGTTGGTATTTTTGGCGCAGTTGTACTATGAGCAATTGAATTTTGAAGTTGGAATCAAAATATGAAAATAATGTTTCTGGTAATATTGAACAGCAGAGAATATAAGCATTAAACTATGCTAGTTACAATGAAAATGAAACACAAAAGTAAGAAAATAAGGTATCGACATTAAGGATAACTTACATCCTCACGATTGACTCTATATACGGCGGCGGTCCGAAGATGCTCGCATACATAATACCCGCATAAGACACTCCCAGCAGGCTGCTTCGGACAAGCATAATACGTTTTAATATCCAATGCATTCGTATTACGAGGTCTCTGACCGCCAAGCTCCGCGTAAAACTACCAAGCGCTGTAATACAAGAAATGTCATATAAAACTTGTCAACACATTCTAAATGTGCGTAAATTAAAATTATTGAATAAACGTACTTTTTCAAAATGGAAAGGAAATCTTTGTAACGATCTGGTGGGTAATCGGCCGAGTCCAAGACTGTTGCCATTCCCTGCGTTGGCTTGATGAAGATCATTATGTAGTGATTACTGCAAACATACAAACAAACGTGTTAACAATTACCAATAATTGCTATGTCAATGTCATGTGTCGAACTTACTCGAAGTGGTACGGAGCCTTTACGAGGTCCTTGCCATCTCTGACAAAGTTAAACATCGCATGTCCTATGTAAGCTGCAACTTCTGTCTTTCTATCCTTCTTAAGTTTTGCAACTGCTCTTTCAAAATCTTTTTTTTTTCATGTGTTTGTACTGGCTTGATTCTCGATTCGCCTGGACGTCGAATAGCGACTTTGCAATCCTAGTAGGGTCAAGGATACCTGTCTTGCGCGCCAACTTTTCATTATCCATGTATTGCATCCTATTGAAGAAGTCCAGAATTGTTATAATCTTATGAAATGCGTATGCGTATAGTAAGAAAAGCAAATACAAAATATTAGAGCACTTACAAGCACCAGACGAGCAGCAGGTTGATATCGAGCATGCCCCGATGGAAAAGGGAAAGCAGCTCTTCAAATAAAATGACTCGTTTATCTACTCCAGTGCTCCAGAATGCTTCTTTTGGAATACAAAATGTGACGCACTCAAGACCAAATTTTGTGCTGGCAGTGATGTACCACTCATGCATTCTTCTGAGCGCGACGGGTTGTTTGCTAAGTTGTACGGATGTCATGAACGGCTTCCCATTCTCAAATTTAGGAGGAACATCCTCAAGCTTGTATATTGGAACTCCTGGTTTAACTAAAGCCGTATGCCGATTATACATGACACCGTCTTCTTCCCACTCCTCGATATCTTCTAATGCTGGCTCATGAGAAGAACGAGATGCACTCGATTTTCTAATATTTTCCTTCATAGCTTCCAAATACTTTGACACTTCTGATGAAGGTTTCTTATCTTCGTATGAGCTAACTTTGACAGGCACTGATGATCGAGGAGTAGTCGTCGGAAGTTGGACACTGGCTTGTTGTTGAACCTGTTGTTCAACTGATTGCTCTTTACTCCCAGCAGCTGGCTCTAGTACTACTTCAAGCTGTTGCTCAACTAGTTGCTCTTTACTAGCAACAGCTTGCTCTGGTACTGCTTGAAGTTGTTGTCCAACTTGTTGCTCTTGGATATCATCCTTGCTCAGACATAGGGGAGTGGATCTTCCCGGACTCGGAGTGGATCTTCATGCACTTTCGCCTTAGAAGATGGGGTTGCAGTATTTGGAGATGCGACGGGGCTAGAAATTGGCTCATCGTCCAACGCGATATCGCGTCGGTGCCAAAGGATTAATTGGTTGACAGCCTGCCCCAGAGTCGCGATCCCCTCAGGTGTGACGTGGTCTATTTCATAATCTTCATAATCATTATCAATGATCTGAAGAACTTGCACCACAGAATAATACAACGGAAGTGGATTCCCGTTGAAGTCACGATCAGGCTTTGCCATAGCAGTGGCAACCTGTTTGGTTTTGTTCCCTGCTCTGCCTATCGGGACAAGAAGACGACAAGATTTGTCGTTAGAAATATCATCGACAGGGAACTTATGGGTTGACCCTGAGCCTGGCACGGAAGCAACGCTGCTAGGGTAGGCAGTTGGAGATACTAATTGCTCCTTTTGCACCGGAACCATCATTGTACTCGGTGCCACTAATTGTCCTGATTGTCTAAGTTGTTCCATTATTTCTTGCATATTTTCTTTGACCTTTTGAGCAATCGTTTCATCAAGTGTTTTCTTAAACTTCTCACGTCTTCTATATGTGTCTTTATCTTTAGGGAAACCGTCTAGCCAAGACATTTGAGAAGAGACCGCTCGAACCCGTCCGCTGTGTTCAGGGTTTCCTAAGATAGCGGTAAGTTGGTCATTCTCCCTCTTCGGCTTGAAGAGACCCTTCTGTTGCTTTTCAATTACTTCTTTCATTTTATCCTCTACTTCATTCAGAGAGTCGGGCTTTTCAAGTTTGCCCTCGCTGGTCAAACCTGACCGAGCAAAGACCCAACGTTGAGTTCGCTCATCGCACCCTTCTAATGGGTGAGGAATGCCCTTACTGATAATTTCGTCTAATATCTTATTCCATTTCTGGACTTTGGGGCCATATCCGGCAGACCCCAAGCGATGATGGTATTTGTTCTTCTTTGCAAGCTCTGACCTAGTTGCACTTAGAGCTTTAGCATCAGGTGTGCTCTTTTGACGAACAAACTCTTGCCACTGAGCTTGTGTGATTTTTCCCATCTTCCTCGGGCTAGGGACCTTATTGGCCTTAACATAAGCATTCATTTCACTCTTCCAACATCGAAACTTCTTGCCGCAAGAGACCATTGTTGCTTTCTTTACAGCTTCTTCTGTGCCTTTCGGGAACTTGAATTGTTTCTTTATCTTTTCCCACAACTCATTCTTGGTCTGCTCGGGTAATTTCCTCCAATTCTCGGTTGTGATCGGCACAACCTCCCTAACAAGAAAACCGCATGCATTACGGTACTTGGTAACTGAATCCAATGGTTCTTGGGGAAGCCCACCTGGACCGACCCTTGTTATGTACATGATGCGGTCCAATGCACCCTTATTGGGACCTCGTTGCCCTCGTTTCCGCTTGAGTGAAGCTGAGGATTCATCCATTGGAGAACCTTCTGCGGTTTTAGGAGCCGATGTCACCTCATTGTCTTCGAGATTAATCTAGGTAGAAAAAAATTATAAGACTTCGTATACTTGACAACCAACATTAACTTGAACTGCTGAAGTTAAGATTCGTGATCCATACCTCGTCGGCAGGATCATATTCCGGGTCTAGATCCACTGAAGTCTTTTTAATTTTTATATTCGTAAAAGGATCCGAAGGACTGTGATAGGAGCCTGAACTGCTGGAGTCAGTAAACTCCATATTGTCTTCTTTGTTGTTACTATCAGGACCAGTCTTCTTAGGGCTTTCCATGCTAGATCTAATAAGACAAAAAATCTAATAAATGACATATTAACTCTACATGAAGTGTTGCATGAAGAAAAAGATGGAAGCATTCTAGGATTTGATAAGGCATTCTAGGGTTTAAGGCGACTGACCAAAAGGTTCCTATACATTGCGAGGGTGACAAGCATGTTAAAGTTGCTCACCAATGGCAATTTTATCTTTTTATTCTAAATAGGTTAGCTTCGTTCAGAGTGGCGACCACGTTCTTGAGGTTTACTAGGCGGCGCCTAGCTCCGGACCTATAACTGATCAAGCAAGGGACAAAAAGCAAATCCCCGCACAGCTCCTACCTAGCTTAGAGGGCATTATCGTCCCCGCTCTCAAGTTTCCTCTTATTCCCTGTCACTGATTCTTCTACCTACTGAATGAAAAACAACATGCTGATGCGTACTTGTGCAGATGCAGTGCCTAGAAGAGACTGATAGCAGCAGCAACAACTAGCAAGCTCACTTTACACCGACAACCCAAGGCATAACTTAGTCAAAATTAGTCAAGTATAGCTATATCTAATGTAACTTAGCCAAAATTAGCCAAATTTGCTCAACTTAACCAAATATAGCTAAATCTTGCCCAACATAGTCAAACATGCTTGATTATGCTTCAGTTAGCTAAATTTGGTCATATTTAAAACAAATTTTCTGAATTTTGGCTCAATTAAGTAAATTTAGCCAAAACACATTTTTGAAGTTATATAGGTCTTCATATGCTCAGACTCCATCGCCACACCTAGTGGTACCTAGATATGGGCGTGAGGATGCTCCTGGCATCACAAGTGAGTTGGCCAGCAACTTGTTTGGCTTCAGAGCTAAATATAGCATAACTTTGGTAGCTCAGATTAGGTACAATTGCTCAAATGAAGCTGATGGAGCCACAAGTGCAGACATATTTGGTAGCACAGATTATCTACAATTGCTCAAATGAAACTTAGAGAAATAAAAGCAAACTTAGCCAAACTTAGTCTAGCATAGTTAACTTGTAACACCCTCATTTTCATGCATCATGCCCTACATGCACTCATATACATGTTTAACATTAGCCCACAACAAGAGGAACGAGTTTAAAATTGATTCGGAGCATTTAAAATTGATTTGGAGCAAAACCGCACTTAAAATGCAGGAAAGTGCGGACTAGTCCGTTTTTGCTGAGGACTAGTCCGATTTTGGCTCTGGAAACTTTCGGACTTGTCCGATTTTGTACGGACTAGTCCGATATTCCATGAATCCTTGAAAATTTGCTAAGTCCCTGGACTTTTCCGGACTAGTCCGGTGTTCCAGCGGACTTGTCCGTTTTCCTTTCTGACTGAGATCGGACTTGTCCGATTTTTGACCAGACTTGTCCGATTTTCTCTCTGGACGACTTCGGACTAGTCCGGTCCTTTCCGGACTTGTCCGATATCTCGTGACTCCGAGATTGACCTTTTGTTTTACGACTTGTTTCTTGGGTTTCACGTCAAGTGGGCCTAGGGACGTCGTGCCTAACTCTTTTAGAGCCCATGTGGGACTCTAAACCGGCCTCTACTCGTCCCAAAACTCGAAATCCATCTAACCCTAGCCTCCACCTCTATATAAACAGCCCCACCCCTTGGTTTGACATCTATTTGCCACTTTTCCACCCACCCAAACCCTAGTTCGTGGGGAGCCACCATCGAGGAGGGAGGAGAAGATCCCAAACAAGAAGAAGAAGAGGAGGAAACGAAGGAGGATCAAGATCTCCACCAAGTTTCGTCCTTCACCACCAATTCATCTCCAAGTTCATCACCAACCCTAGATCATCAAGATCCAAGTGTTACCTCCAAGTTTCTTGGTTCATTGGAGTTCTAAACACCTGGTATACCTTCTATTCTCCTTTCCTTACGTGAATTCAACCCCTAATCTTCAAATTTACGTCGATCTAGAAAACCCTAATCTGCTGATCTCGTCAAGTGCGGACTTGTCCGGTCCCTAGCGGACTAGTCCGATCTTTCTGGTTAAATTATGTTGAATTAATTCTAAAATTTGATCTAATCGAATCCAAACCTGTATAAACTTGTTAAAATCTATTAGAACTGGTTAGTGATCATTAAAAGCAATCTAGTAACAAGTTCTACCTTGCATTTGCATCAATCATGCATGTCATGACATATTGAGTAATATTTGTGCACTCTTTGATTGTGTTTCTTGTCTTGTATGTTTATTGTGTGGATTAGACGGATTTGCGCTAGAGAGTGCCGCGGAGGATCTACAGCATCAAGAGTTTGAAGGCTTTGACCCTAATCAACAGCAAGAGCAAGGCAAGTGTCCTTGAAGCATATTGATCCTGTTTTTAAAATAAATGTTTTGTTTGCAAAACTGCATGCTTGTGTCAAATTGATGGGAATCCTATGGTAGGAAGTTTACTAGTTTTGTTTGACCACCCTTGTCACCTGGAATTTATGGTAGAGAGAGTCGGGAAGGTTTTTTACCTTTTTGCTTCACTTAATCAACTGGGATGGAAAACAACTATACCAATCAATTTATTTATGCATGGATGAGATTATGGTTAACATGAACTGGTTAAACATGGTATGGTAATGGGTGATCTAAGCAAGCCTGGTATGTGGATGGGTTGGATGTTATGGTGGTTTGCTTGCTTTAGATCTAAGGACCGGTTCATGCGAGAATAAGCCAGGACTACAGTGCCACCATGAGGCCAAGTTATGGGTGCGGCGTAGCTGATTAATTAGGGCTTTGCTAGTGCTGTTTGGACCATTGTGGATGCTCGGGGAAGGGGTAGTCGGATTGGGTTTGTTGATGATTGGTGGGACTACCCTGGGATCCGAATGGCTCAAGAGGGGGCCCTTGGTTGAAGATGTGCTCTGCGGGAGACATCGCCACCGGTGAAACCTCAGTGGGGTCTAAATAGGCTAGTAATCCCTTTGTAAAGGCTATTTTGTGATCTCTTGGCCACACACCAACGGAAGTGTGTAATATGACTGACGGGTCATGGGCATAAGGTAGATTCTTAGTCGTCGAAGGGTGATGAAATCACGAACACGTGGGTAAAGAGGTACAAACTCTGCAGAGTGTTAATTAAAACTATCATGATAGCTGTGCTCCCGGTTATGAGCACCTGGACAACTTCCATGATTAGAGGGAAATTGGAATTTGGGATGGTTATGGTTTGGTAATGGTTATGGTTTGGTAATGGTTATGGCTTGGTAATGGTTATGGATGGTTATGGATTAATCTCTGGTATTGAATATGGTTATTGATGATGGTGAAATCTGGAATTTTTGATGATGGTAATGAATTCAGTTTGGTATTATGGTATTACTTATGATTATGATGGGTTTATTTCACATACTTATACTATATTGCCTTTCAAATGTTTTAATGTACTTTTCAGCACTTTGCCATTATTATTGTCGTCATTTGAATCAGCCACATGTCATACTTTCCACACTTGCTGAGTACGACATGTACTCACTCTTGCAATCCCCACCCCAACAGTTGCAGGTCAGGACTGGGATTTTAATGGTGATAATGCGGAGTTCTAGGCCGTGTCTACCGTCAGCTTTGCCTGTGGTGTTGATTGGTGCTGCGCATACATACCCTGTCGCTTATGCTGCATAGTTGCTTAGTTTGCTTAGTTGTTTAATTAGTTTATTTCCGCTGCATTAGTTGAACTTGTCATTAATATTCATTAGAGCTTGTATTCGAGGATTTAATGAATTGTGTAATAAGAGTACTTATTTAATAATTTGAGCTGTGGTAATTTTCTGTATATCCTTTTGTGATTTCACTCGTGTATGTGTGATGAACATCCTGGGCACACATATGCGTTAGCTTGGTTCATTTTCGGAGCCGGGCGTCACATAACTCTAAGCAAAAGTAGCCAAATATAGCTAAATATAGCATAACTTAGTCAAAATTAGTCAAGTATAACTATATCTAATGTAACTTAGCCAAAATTAGCCAAATTTGGTCAACTTAACCAAATATAGCTAAATCTTGCCCCTAATAGAGAATTATGTGGCATATGCAAGGCCCATGACAGAAATAGGGAATATACTGCTGTTACTAGAGTCTAGAATCATGTTTACCACTAATGTGTCAGAACAGTTTCAGACACACAGAACCAACTACCAATTTATCATGATATAACCATCCACGACGAAGGGAGTAACTCCTATTCATTCGAACTTGACAGTTTTATCTCTGCAAACTACCAGAAGATGAAATGCTACTGATTTCACAGTTTCAGACACACAAAACCAACTACCAATTTATCGTGATATAACCATCCACATAAATCTTGCCCCACCGAACCCTAACCAAAGATGCCACCGAACTTGACAGTTTTTCGAATTCCACCGAACCCTAACCAAGGATGCCTACCATTTTCTAATTCCCGAACCCTAACCAAGGATATGCAAGGCGGCAGCGAGGGCGGGGAGGGAGGCGGCACGGCGAAGGAGGATGGAAGGTCGAAGGGTTTAGGGTTTACCTTGAAGCTCGGAGGCGACGGCAATGGCTTCGCTCGGCGTACCTGGAAGTGAGGAGGGCGAAGCTCGGCGGCGACGGCGGAGCTCGGCGGCGACGGCGAAGCTCGGCGACGGCGAAGCTCGGCGGCGTACCTGGAAGTGACGAGGGCGAACACTTGGCGGCAAACGAAATTTTGGCAGCCTAACGGCGTCTAAGTGTTTCGCCCGGGTTAGGTTTTTCCAATGCTGCCGAGGTGTATATATAGACTTTCATTTTCTTAGGCGGATTTTAAGTACCGACCGCCTAAGAAGATTGTTACCTCAGTCGGATTTTACTTACCAACCGCCTGAGAAGATACAATTATCTCAGGCGGTTGGTTAGTAACACCCGTCTGAGATAAACATGGGCCTATGAAGATATTTACTTCTTCTTAATTAATATGTGTTCATTATAATTTGATGAACGCCTACATAAAGACCCCTCACCAACTGCGCGACCTTTCTTTTTCCCCGAGGCGCGACCTTTCTTTTCACCAACTGCTCCATCTTCCACTCCGCGCGGCCTTAAAGACGCGCTATCGCTCACAAGCGCATCGCTCACTTTGAATCCTCTTGTTTTCTTCGTCTTCCTCCGCTCCGACGACCCAACACCACTATGGCCGACCTTCCGCCGCCAAGCCCTCCGAGGGAGCCACCTTGCAAGAAACTATGTTGCAGCTCCCCCGAGAAGATCAACACCGAGCAGCGCCTCCTCATGGCGCGAGAGGCGTACAACAATACGTCTCGCGCCATGAGTGCCTTGGGGCTGGGTACCCTTCGAGAGTATACTGGAATGGGTACCATGGGCCACTACCTCTACGCCCTCACGGGGGTGGCTGATCATCTCGACATTCTGTTCGCGACGATGGCCCAGGTTCTTGGCCCCGAGGGCCGTAGAACGCTGGTGGAGGCGACGGCTAGCAACCTCAGGGTTGCACCGCCGGTGCAGCCGGTGCAGCCGGTGCAGCCGGCCCTGTCTCCTGTTGCACCGGTGCCGGAGTCGCCGCCGGAGGACGAGGAGGAGGAGAAGGAAGAGGAGTAGGAGTAGGATTTAATTAGTTTTTCTTTTTGTTGTTTTTAGTTGCTTCTGTTTTGTAAATATTGTTAATGATTGAAATCTATCTTTGTTCATCTATGTGATTGAATATTACTTGTGTATCTTGTGTGTTCTTGTGTAAATATTGTGCATCTTGTGTGTTCTTCAACTGTGTGAATGAATGAATGTGTAGTGTGTTCATCGTTAACTAGAATTTCACGTCTGAGAAGAAGGTTATCTCAGGCGGTTGTTAAGCAATACTCGCCTGAGATAAATATATTTTCAGGCGGTTGGTAAGTACCAACCGTTAGTGAAGATATTTACTTCTTCTTAATTAATATTCTTGATTAAATGTGGTCCTTTAAAAGGCAAAAATCCACTTTTCTTGTAATATTATTGATAAGTAAAGGTTACCATTAAATTTCACTTCATAAATCCTTTGAAATTGGTCAGAACATAAAAAACATACAACAAATGCTATTTTTCATTTTTCTATCTTGATGAATATAATGCTTTTTTCATTTATTTTTTTAGTGGACATTTTTACTCATCATACCAATCTCTACGAATTTTTTCATATTTTTTTAAGTTTTTTTGAATCAATGTGTGTTCATAATTTGATGAATTCCTCATATGTATATGAGCATTTAGTTAGAATGGTGGACAATTTGAAGTTTGACATGTTGGAATGCTTTTAAAAAAATTTAAAAAATTCATACATGTATAAATTATACAAATATGTTCATACCAACAATATTGAGTGAAGGAACTTTTTTTATGAGATACACAAATGTGAATAATATGTGAGTAGAAATTAATTTGATATTTACCAAAACATTACAATGTCAGCTATACAAGTTTTAAAAATATTTGGTTCAGGTGGTAGATGTTAATTTTATACAAATGTAGAAGAAAGAATCATCGAATTTGGACACAATTTGCAGAATCTAAACATGTTTGAGTATTTATATTGGAATCTAAATAAAAAGAAGCAAGGGATAAGGAAACTGAAGAACAGTATCGGGCATTATCTCAGGCGGTTGTTAAGCAATACCCGCCTGAGATAAATATATTTTCAGGCGGTTGGTAAGTACCAACCGCCTGTGAAAATATTTACTTCTTCTTAATTAATATTCTTAATTAAATGTGGTCCTTTAAAAGGCAAAAATCCACTTTTCTTGTAATATTATTGATAAGTAAAGGTTACCATTAAATTTCACTTCATAAATCCTTTGAAATTGGTCAGAACATAAAAAACATACAACAAATGCTATTTTTCATTTTTCTATCTTGATGAATATAATGTTTTTTTTATTTATTTTTTCAGTGGACATTTTTACTCATCATACCAACCTCTACGAATATTTTCATATTTTTTTAAGTTTTTTTGAATCAATGTGTGTTCATAATTTGATGAATGCCTCATATGTATATGAGCATTTAGTTAGAATGGTGGACAATTTGAAGTTTGAAAGTTGGAATGCTTTTAAAAAAATTTAAAAAATTCATACATGTATAAATTATACAAATATGTTCATACCAACAATATTGAGTGAAGGAACTTTTTTTATGAGATACACAAATGTGAATAATATGTGAGTAGAAATTAATTTGATATTTACCAAAACATTACAATGTCAGCTATACAAGTTTTAAAAATATTTGGTTCAGGTGGTAGATGTTAATTTTATACAAATGTAGAAGAAAGAATCATCGAATTTGGACACAATTTGCAGAATCTAAACATGTTTGAGTATTTATATTGGAATCTAAATAAAAAGAAGCAAGGGATAAGGAAACTGAAGAACAGTATCGGGCATTATCTCAGGCGGTTGTTAAGCAATACCCGCCTGAGATAAATATATTTTCAGGCGGTTGGTAAGTACCAACCGCCTGTGAAAATATTTACTTCTTCTTAATTAATATTCTTAATTAAATGTGGTCCTTTAAAAGGCAAAAATCCACTTTTCTTGTAATATTATTGATAAGTAAAGGTTACCATTAAATTTCACTTCATAAATCCTTTGAAATTGGTCAGAACATAAAAAACATACAACAAATGCTATTTTTCATTTTTCTATCTTGATGAATATAATGTTTTTTTCATTTATTTTTTCAGTGGACATTTTTACTCATCATACCAACCTCTACAATTTTTTCATATTTTTTTAAGTTTTTTTGAATCAATGTGTGTTCATAATTTGATGAATGCCTCATATGTATATGAGTATTTAGTTAGAATGGTGGACAATTTGAAGTTTGACATGTTGGAATGCTTTTAAAAAAATTTAAAAAATTCATACATGTATAAATTATACAAATATGTTCATACCAACAATATTGAGTGAAGGAACTTTTTTTATGAGATACACAAATGTGAATAATATGTGAGTAGAAATTAATTTGATATTTACTAAAACATTACAATGTCAGCTATACAAGTTTTAAAAATATTTGGTTCAGGTGGTAGATGTTAATTTTATACAAATGTAGAAGAAATAATCATCGAATTTGGACACAATTTGCAGAATCTAAACATGTTTGAGTATTTATATTGGAATCTAAATAAAAAAGAAGCAAGGGATAGGGAACTGAAGAACAGTATCAAGCATTATCTCAGGCGGTTGTTAAGCAATACCCGCCTGAGATAAATATATTTTCAGGCGGTTGGTAAGTACCAACAGTCTGTGAAAATATTTACTTCTTCTTAATTAATATTCTTAATTAAATGTGGTCCTTTAAAAGGCAAAAATCCACTTTTCTTGTAATATTATTGATAAGTAAAGGTTACCATTAAATTTCACTTCATAAATTCTTTGAAATTGGTCAGAACATAAAAAACATACAACAAATGCTATTTTTCATTTTTCTATCATGATGAATATAATGTTTTTTTTCATTTATTTTTTCAGTGGACATTTTTACTCATCATACCAACCTCTACGAATTTTTTCATATTTTTTTAAGTTTTTTTGAATCAATGTGTGTTCATAATTTGATGAATGCCTCATATGTATATGAGCATTTAGTTAGAATGGTGGACAATTTGAAGTTTGACATGTTGGAATGCTTTTAAAAAAATTTAAAAAATTCATGCATGTATAAATTATACAAATATGTTCATACCAACAATATTGAGTGAAGGAACTTTTTTTATGAGATACACAAATGTGAATAATATGTCAGTAGAAATTAATTTGATATTTACCAAAACATTACAATGTCAGCTATACAAGTTTTAAAAATATTTGGTTCAGGTGGTAGATGTTAATTTTATACAAATGTAGAAGAAAGAATCATCGAATTTGGACACAATTTGCAGAATCTAAACATGTTTGAGTATTTATATTGGAATCTAAATAAAAAAGAAGCAAGAGATAAGGAAACTGAAGAACAGTATCGGGCATTATCTCAGGCGGTTGTTAAGCAATACCCGCCTGAGATAAATATATTTTCAGGCGGTTGGTAAGTACCAACCGCCTGTGAAAATATTTACTTCTTCTTAATTAATATTCTTAATTAAATGTGGTCCTTTAAAAGGCAAAAATCCACTTTTCTTGTAATATTATTGATAAGTAAAGGTTACCATTAAATTTCACTTCATAAATCCTTTGAAATTGGTCATAACATAAAAAACATACAACAAATACTATTTTTTATTTTTCTATCTTGATGAATATAATGCTTTTTTCATTTATTTTTTCAGTGGACATTTTTACTCATCATACCAACCTCTACGAATTGTTTCATATTTTTTAAGTTTTTTTGAATCAATGTGTGTTTATAATTTGATGAATGCCTCATATGTATATGAGCATTTAGTTAGAATGGTGGACAATTTGAAGTTTGACATGTTGGAGTTCTTTTAAAAAAATTAAAAAAATTCATACATGTATAAATTATACAAATATGTTCATACCAACAATATTGAGTGAAGGAACTTTTTTTATGAGATACAAAAATGTGAATAATATGTGAGTAGAAATTAATTTGATATTTACCAAAACATTACAATGTCAGCTATACAAGTTTTAAAAATATTTGGTTCAGGTGGTAGATGTTAATTTTATACAAATGTAGAAGAAAGAATCATCAAATTTGGACACAATTTGCAGAATCTAAACATGTTTGAGTATTTATATTGGAATCTAAATAAAAAAGAAGCAAGGGATAAGGAAACTGAAGAACAGTAACGGGTATTATCTCAGACAGTTGTTAAGTAATAACCGACTGAGATAAATATCTTCTTTGACGGTTATTAAATACCAACCGTCTGTGAAGATATTTACTTCTTAACTAATATAACCCATAGAGTACAACACGTTATGGGAGAACAGGTCATACTCGCGCTCAATCCTACAATTCTCAGTACAGAAGACGGTCTCGGACCACCCTCGCCTACCGCAACGGGCAGGCCCCTGGTTCCCCCCTGTTGGGCAGCGGCAAACGCCATCGTCAATGTCGGGCAGCGCCACCGGCGGCGGTCCGGGAGGAGGCCTACACAGTAACCTCCAGCTCACGAAAACGTCGAGCCTCTGCATGGCTTGATTCCGACACCGGCAACACTCCTTGTTGGTCCTCTTCATCGCGACGGACCCGACCGCGTTGTCACCGACATGGGCCTCACCTTCGACCTGCCAGATATACTCGAGGGTGTCGCGGTCCCCGCAGTCGGCGTCATAGCGGAGCATGGCGAGGACGTAGGCCGCCACCTTGTGGCCGTTCGTGGCCGCCCGGGCAAGGAACTGGGTGCCCCGCTGTGCCTGCGCGCGGCCGTAGTTGAAGACGAGGTCGAACCCGGTGACGTAGCACGCATGAGGGTTGCCCACATTGGCCAGGCGCTCCATGAGGGCGTCGTAGCTCCCGTTCTCGTACCGTTGGAACCACTCCCAGCTCCTCTCCCGCTCCAGCGCCACGCGCCTGCCCACGGTGGGATCACGGCACGCCGCGTGCATGGCCTTGCAGGTGGCGCGCAGACTGGAGAGGTCGTCCATGGGCTGGGTGGAGGTTGCGGCGACCCACCCCGCGATCAGGACCGCAATATCGTGCGGCAAGGGGAACTCCATGGGCTTATCTCAGGCGGTTGGTAAGTAACACCCGTCCCCGAGATAAATATATTCTCAGACGGTTGGTAAGAACCAACCGCCTGAGAAGATGTTAATTAACTGACGCGCCGCACGAGGTCTGCGGAGAAGTTGAGAAGCCGTGGTGCACGGACGCGTGCAACGGAAGGATCTCTGAAGATCGTCTTCCACAATGGTTTAATTGTGCGTTGCACGAGGTCTGCAAAGAGTTCAATGCGCAATGAACAAAATATTTTGTTCAGTTGGTAGATGTTAATTTTATACAAATGTAGAAGAAAGAATCATCGAATTTGAACACAATTTGCGGAATGTAAACATTTTTGAGTATTTATATTGGAATCTAAATAAAAAAGAAGCATGGGATAAGGAAACTGAAGAAAAGTATCGGGCATTATCGCAGGCGGTTGTTAAGTAATAACCGCCTGAGATAAACATTTTTGGAACTACAAGATGTTAATTAACGGCATGAGAAGATGTTAAGTAACAACAAATGCTATTTTTCTCAGGCGGTTTGTAAGTAATACCCGCCTGAGAAAAACATTTTTGAAACTACAATATGTTAATTAATGGCTTGAGAAGTGTTAATTAACTGACGCGCCGCATGAGGTCTGCGGAGAAGTTGAGAAGCCGTGGTGCACGGACGCGTGCGATGGAAGGATCTCTGAAGATCGTCTTCCACAGTGGTTTAATTGTGCGCTGCACGAGGTCTGCAAAGAGTTCAATGCGCAATGAACAAAATATTTTGTTCAGTTGGTAGATGTTAATTTTATACAAATGTAGAAGAAAGAATCATCGAATTTGAACACAATTTGCAGAATGTAAACATGTTTGAGTATTTATATTGGAATCTAAATAAAAAAGAAGCAAGGGATAAGGAAACTGAAGAACAGTATCGGGCTTTATCACAGGCGGTTGTTAAGTAATAACCGCCTGAGATAAACATTTTTGAAAAAATGCTGTTTTTCTCAGGCGGTTTGTAAGTAATACCCGCCTGAGATAAACATTTTTGAAACTACAATATGTTAATTAACAGCCTGAGAAGTGTTAATTAACTGACGCGCCGCACGAGGTCTGCGGAGAAGTTGAGAAGCCGTGGTGCAGGGACGCGTGCGATGGAAGGATCTCTGAAGATCGTCTTCCACAGTGGTTTAATTGTGCGCCGCACGAGGTCTGCAAAGAGTTCAATGCGCGGGAAACGAATCGCTCCCTCGTCTACTCCGCACAGACCATATATAAGGCGCGTCGTCGGTTATGTACAAGCACAGAACTTTTCCACTCCTTTCTTCTTCTTCCATCGTTCCACCTCTCCTAGCCCAGCGCCGACTAACCACCACAGCCATGGCCAACCTTCCGCCACCTAGCCCGCCGAGGCAGCCACCCTGCAAGCGGATACGCTGCAGCTCCCCCGAGAGGGTGAATGATGACCAGCGCGTTCCACCGCCGGTGCAGCCGGAGCCACCGGTACAGCCGGAGCAATCGGCTCAGCCGGAGCAGCCGACCCTCTCTCCTGCTGCATCGTCGCCGGAGGAGGAGGAGGAGGAGGAGGAGGAGGAGGAGGACTTCGACGACGACGACGATGATGATGACGAGTCGTCCTCCGACGACGGCGACGACGAGTCGTCCTCTGACAACGGCGACGACGACAACAGCGACCACCACCACGGAGACGACTACGACGACGACGACGACGAGTCGGAGGAGGACCGCTTGGCTTGGTTTGAGAAGCTGGCGGAGAGGATGGAGGAGGCGGCCGTAGTGTAGTTTTAGGATTTCAATCAAGTGTTCTTGTACATTTTTCTTGTGTTTTGTACATATTTCAATCAAGTGTCAATGAATACTGGTGGATAATTTGAAGTTTGACATGTTGGAGTGCTTTTAAAAAAATTCATACATTTATACAAATATGTTCGTACCAACAATTTTGAGTGAAGGATCTTTTTTTTTATGAGATAAATGTGAATAATATGTGAGTAGAAATTAATTTGATATTTACCAAAACATTACAACGTCAGCTATACAAGTTTTAAAAATATTTTGTTCAGTTGGCATTATCTCAGTCGGTTGTTAAGTAATACCCGTCTGGGATAAAAATCTTCTTATGTGGTTATTAAGTAACAACAGTCTGTGAAGATATTTACTTCTTAATTAATAAACATCTTCTCAGGCGGTTGGTAAGTAAAACCCGCCTGCGATAAAGTTAAAAACCGCCTGTGAAAAACCGACGTCTATATAAGGACCTCTCACCGCAGTCAAAACGCAACCCTGGAGAATTTATATCGACGCCGCAAGGCTGTTGAATTTCCCCTGCGCCGCGCCGCCGCTCCGCCGCCCAGCCCATACTACAGCGCCGCCGCTCAACCCCGCACTGCCACTTCTCCACCCAGTCGGCCCACCGTCCTGATGCCTCCCCACCGTGCTGACGCCTCTGCAAGGTAAATGTAGTTTCCTTACTTTTTCTTTGTATATTTTCATTAGCTGATAAGCTGTTAGTTTTGTGTGTTCTGGTATATGGATTCTGTCCTTTTGCATGTGTAAGGACTGTATGGATTGTGTTCTGGTATATTGATGTATGGACTATATGGATTGTTTCCTTTTTTTGTACCTATTATGTGACATGAATATGATGTTTAATTAACAGATGCTATTGTAATATATATAAGATGCATCTGGGCCTGTTTCCCGATATAACGGACCGGATCCCACCCAGACCTAGCCCATGCTGCTGGGCCTGTTTCCCCCTTTGACTTCGTCCGCCTCAAGACGTCGCCCGTCTCCTACATTAGTCGCCCTAATCATACTTGTTATGTCTCTGTAAATTCATTTTATAGAAGACCTTTAGAGAATATTTGTGGCCAAATTTTTTAAATCTGACAAAAATTTCTATTATTGAAGCATGGACCGTCGAGTGTGGATGTATAACATGCCAAGACCAGATCCTATGTACATTCGTAATGTTGCAAATTTTATTGAAGCATCCAAGAGACGTTGCAAAAGATAGATGACATATTATGTCCATGTATCGACTGCGAAAATAAGATTGCTTGGACGGATACTATAGTAATCCAATCTCATTTGGTGAAAAGAGGTTTCAAAAATAACTACACAATATGGACAGAGCATGGTGAGTTAGATACACATGATGTGGATAAAGATGATGAGAGAGGCTCAGATGATGATAATGTTCATATCGATGATGGTAGTGACAATCAAGCTGGTGGTGATGATGATGAGTTCGATTGTGAGGAGATGTTGCGTCACATTGAACCACATGTACTGACTTCTATGGGAGCAAGCAAAGGATTAAGTAAAATGGAGACATTGCAGAATGCGGCGACAAAGCTTTTATATGATGAATCAAACGGTTGTGATAAAGAGTTTACTACATTGCGTGCAGTCTTAGAACTACTAAAGTTGAAAGCTACGCACGATGGTCTGATTGTAGTTTCTCTGATCTTTTGAATCTTCTGGCAGAAATTCTTCCAAATCCAAATAAACTGCCTAGAAGCACTTATAAAGCGAAGAAACTTCTTTGCCTGATGGCACTAGGTGTGACAAAAATACACGCTTGTGTGAACTATTGTATTCTGTATCGCAAAGAGCATGAGCTCGCAACTAGATGCCCCATTTGTGGTGTCAGTAGATACAAGAAGGACTACAATCACCAGTATGTTACCAACATGAAAAAGACTCAGAAGAATAAGAAGTTTATTATTGGTCCTGAAGGTGACGATGACGATACTTCTGGCGATGCAGACGGGAAGAATAAGAGAAAAATTCCTGCATTGGTGATGTGGTACCTTCCGGTAATTGATCGCTTGAAGCGTTTGTTCTCAAACCCTAGGGAGGCTGAACTTATGCGTTGGCATTCCGAGCAACGCAAGAAGAATGAAAAACATATACGACACCCTGGTGATGCAACGCAGTGGAAAATTTTTGATATTCAATATCCAGAATTTGCGAAGGAAATCAGAAATGTGAGGTTTGCCTTGGGTACAGATGGAATGAATCCGTTTGGTGAAAAAAGGAGCATACACAGCACATGGACCGTGGTCTTAACTATGTACAACCTACCGACGTGGTTGTGTCACAAAAGGAACTATATCTTATTATCTGTTCTTATCCAAGGTCCGAAACAACTCGACATCAAAATTGATGTGTTCTTGGAACCTTTAATGGAAGATATGGCGAAATTGTGGAATGAAGGCGTACATACATGGGATGAGTACAAGCGGGAGTATTTCACGCTAAGAGCAATGATATTCGTTACTGTGCATGATTATCCTGGACTGTTTACATTATCGGGACAAATGAAAGGGAAGAAAGGTTGCGTTAGGTGCGTGGATAGAACTGGATTTCTATACCTCACTTCATCCAAAAAGACGGTGTACATGAGACATCAACGGTTCTTGACAGATACACACAAGTATAGGAAGATGAAAGAATAATTTGATAACAAAATCGAAAAAGATACTGCACCGAAACCTTACAGTGGAAAACTTGTGTTTGAAATGGTCAAGAACATTCATATTGCTTTCGGTAAGGGAAAAAAGAGTAAAGGAATTAAGAGAAAGAAAAGTACATCTTCGGATGATACAACTGATATGGCTTTCAAGAAACAATCAATTTTTTTCAAGTATCTTCCGTATTGGAAGAATCTGGAATTTTGCCATAGTATTGATTTGATGCACGTTACAAAGAATGTATTTGACAGCATCATTGGGACCTTGCTGGACATGCTGAGGAAAACAAAGGACGGATTAAATTCACGTATGGACCTAGTAAATCTTGATTTGAGACCAGAGCTTCATCCAGTAGAAAAGGCGAACGGGAAGCATTACCTTCCCCCAGCCAGCTACAACTTGACGCTAGAAGAGAAAAAAGCAATTTGCAAATGCTTGCGTGGGATCAAAGTGCCCACAAGTTTCTCATCCAATATCCGCAAACTAGTCTCAATGAAAGACTTGTCTTTATTCGGTTATAATTCTCACGACTGTCACATGATGATGACAGTTTTCCTTGCCATTGCAATAAGAGTAATCAAACCTGAGCATATAAAAGTTGTCATCACACGTTTGTGTTACTTCTTCAATGCAGTATCACAAAAGGTGATAGCACGTGAAGATTTAGACTATCTGAAAACATACATCGTCGAGACAATGTGCAAGCTTGAGATGTGTTTCCCACCATCCTTTTTTGATATGCAAGTACACCTAATCATACATCTTGTTGATCAGATAAAAGCATTGGGGCCACTATATTTACATCATATGTTTTCGTTGGAGAGATATTTAGGAGTATTAAAAGGTTATGTGCGGAACCGTGCTCACCCAGAGGGTTCAATTATGGAAGGATACACCACTGAAGAAGTGATTGAGGGTTGCGCTGATTACATCAAAGATGGAAAATCGATAGGTGTGCCTATACCGGTACATGAGGGTAGACTACGTGGGAGAGGCAAAGTGGGTAAGAAAACTTTTATTGTTCAAGATTACAAGAATGTACACCGTGTACATTTTGGTGTACTACAACAGCTCGCAATAGCTGAGCCATACATCGAGGAACACCAAATTGAGCTTCGTGATAAAAACCAAGACCGCAAAGAGGACTGGATCATGAAAGAGCACATAAGATGTTTCACTGAATGGTTAATGGACAAAAATATATCATACGGAAACACTATAGAAGAGGCAACAATGAAGAAGTTAGCTTGTGGCCCATCTGCTTTGGTAACATCATGGCAAGCATATGACATCAATGGTTACACATTTTACACTAAAGAAAAAGACAGTAAGAGTGTTGCACAAAATAGTGGTGTTCGTATTGAGGCTTATGATTCACAAGGGCAGAAGACCACATACTTCGGGTTCATAGAGGAAATATGGGAACTCGATTATGGCGAAAGAATGGTAATGCCCGTATTTAAGTGCCAATGGGTCAAACATCCTGATGGTTTGAAAGTGGACAATTACGGGCTGACACTGGTAGACTTGAATAAAGTGGGTTACAAAGATGACCTGTGGGTTCTCGCCGATAATGTTGCACAAGTTTTTTATGTTCAAGATCCAGAAACTGAGAAGTTGCACGTAGTTGTTTCTGGAAAGCAAAATATTGTTGGGGTTGACAATGTGGGAGATAATGAAGAGGAATATAATCAGTATGAAGAGATGTACCTTTTCACCGAACCAGAAAACATCAAGCGCGTAGAGAGAAGCATTAAAAAGAATTTGAAACCCTATATGCGAGAAGATGTCAATGCTGGAAAAAATGTATATAGCAATGCGAGATGATATATATTGTATATATTTGTATCTTCTGAAATCAACTTAGAACAATGTTGGTATATGGATTGTGTCCTTTTGCATTTGTGTACACATATGCATTTGGACTCAATGATTTGGAAGTTTGGAAGTTTGGTCTTTCAGATAATGATGTCTCGGGCGTGTAGCCGATTGAAGGAGGAGCGCTTGGCGTGGCGCAAGAACCATCCCCATGTATGTACATATGGCACACCAGTCACATGGTTGTATATACATATGTATCTGTAATGGACTGATGAACTTAACTGTAGTTTGTTTTTCCGTCTTGTTTGTTTTTGGTATTTTCAATTTCTCCGCGTAGGGTTTCTCTGTGAAGCCTGAATCGGGAGATTTATTGAAGTGGCAGTGCATCGTACCCGGTAAAGAAGGGGTAAGTCATGAAGAACAAGCACAATATGAGTTTAACCATCGTCCTCCTATTAATAAATTTCTTTTGCAGACTGAATGGGAAGATGGTTACTACCCCCTGACAATCTCCTTCTCTGAGGACTATCCCTTGGTGCCTCCAAGATGCACCTTTCCAATTGGGTTCTTCCACCCAAATGTCCATCGTTCGGGAGCACTCTGCATCAGGATTCTTGATCAAGAGACTGTAAGATAGACCTATTTTGTTCATGTAATTATTACTTATAACAGACGGTTGAACTTATTTGAACTGGTTTCTTATATTGCTTAAATTATATTTCGTAGGGGTGGTGCAGTGCTTTTACGATCAAAACTATACTACTTGAAGTTCAGCGTTTGCTGCATCAGCCAAATGTGCCTGATGTTGAAAATGATTGCTATAATCTACTTATCAAGGTTAGATGACACTTTGACTTAGTGACCAATGTAGGTTATTCATTCCTCCTTCGACATTTGTTAATTTAAATAATGTCAATATTTTCAGGATCCAGCGGAATATAAGAGACGTGTTTGGGAGCAAGCAGGACGGTACAATTTAGATTGATCGATGGAAGCTTCATCGTCGATCTACAATGAATGTAGCATGATTTTTGTTCAGTGTGTAAAGAAATTATCTTTGAACAATTGTAAAGCCTCTAATGGTGTATTATCACAATTAAGCCAGCCTCACTGGTGATCGAGCATTTCCTACAATGCATTACTGTACTAGTATCCGCTCATCTGTGTTTTTTCCTGATACAATTTTCCCTACATGATCTTCTCAGACCGTTGTTAACCAAGAACCGTCTATGAAGTTCATTGCATTACATACGGTTATTAATTAAGAACCGTCAACGAAGATCATGTATTTACTCAGACGGTTGTTTTTTAAAATCCGTCTATGAAGTTCGTTGCATTACAGGCGGTTATTAATTAAGAACCGTCAACGAAGATCATGTATTTACCCAGACGGTTGTTTTTTAAAACCCGTCTGTGAAGTTCATTACATTACAGGCGGTTCTTAATTAAGAACCGTCAATAAAGATCATGTATTTACCCAGACGGTTGTTTCTTAAAATCCGCCTGTGAAGTTCATTGCATTATAAACGGTTCTTAATTAAGAACCGCCTGTGAAGATCATGTATTTACCCAGACGGTTGTTCTTTAAAATCCGTCTGTGTTGTTCTGTCATCACAGGCGGTTATTATATCATTCGTCATCACAATCGCATATTTTTAAGGACCGCCTGTGTTTGAAAATTTGAGGCGCCTGTAAAAATGCTTTTTGTAGTAGTGTAGGGACGGTGAAAGATCAATGTATAATTAGATGTTTCATGTGATATACCATGATTAGTGGGATCTTCCATTTAAGTGACATGTGAATCTTTCACCACCTAATTGTTACCTCTCGTAATGAATCTGATGGTCGTAAATAATCGTTATCATGTTAGCACTACAAGAAGCATTTACACATGATATGTTTCCTTATTTAAATTCTATTTATATTATTTGAGTTACATTTATGTTAAATGGAGAATTATGAAGACTTGGAAACATTAATGAAAGACATGGTAGTGACTTAGAAGCTTCAATGAAAGACATGGTTGTGAAGTCAAAATTTCTTGCTGTGAACCTTGACACGCGGGATGCATCTTCGACTCAATAAGTTTTCACAATCACATTAATTAATATAGGGAACATTGAAAGTGCATCTAGGCATCTCCGTGAGTTTTGGATGATTGATGACGACAACTTAAGAAACTAATGAGCTGAGTTGATCTTAAGCACATGTGTGACGATTGAAATGAAAGAAAATCCCTCAAAAAGGAAAAGATTGAAACGGGCGTCGAAGACTCAAGCACGAAAATTAGGGTTTATTATGTGTTGAGTTTAGACTAGCCTTCTGTGTGTGAGGGTATGTGTATCAAGTGCATTGAGATCATAGAAGAGGCTCAAAATTGTGGTTGAGAGAAAACCTAAGTGATAAGCATTATTGAGAGTTTTCTCAGGAGACCGAACTTGTCCAGGCCTCAGGGCCGGACTAGTTCGTGTTGTCCATAGTAGTCCGCTTTTGGCTGGACTAAGAATTTTTTATGAGTTCGTACTTGTCCATTTGGGGACGGATTAGTCCGTTCTACACTTGGTCAGAGTTTTCGGAGCTATGTCCCAGGAGGCCGGACCAGTCCGACAGTCCGGGCTTCCCAGTTTAGTCCGTTTTCGGTCGGACTAAAGGTTTTTGTTGTACTCCAACCTTGTACGTTGTGAGGTGAACTAGTCTGTGGTATTAAGTGAGAAGGGGTTTATGAGGCTAAGTCCTGTTGGCTGGACTTGTCTGCCCTATTGGTCGGACTAGTCCGATGTCTCTAGACTTATCCGTTTTTAGGCAGACCAAGAGATTCTATTTGAGTTCGGATTAGTCCGTTGTCGACCGGACTAGTCCGGTATGTCATGACCTTAAGAAATTCAAACGTTGGAGGGTACACCACTCTCTGTGGAGTGAGACGTAGTGTGGATCCAGTAGGCCGAACTAGTCCGGGGTTTCTGACCGGACTAGTCCCCACATTAAATGCAGACAACGATTAGATTTTTGGACCCCTATAAAAAGGGAACCTCCGGCTCCCATTTGAATAACTTTTGAGCCCTAGCGCCGCCACAAGTTTTCTTGAGCCATTATAAGCCTTCTACTCCACCTACTTGCCCTCTAGAACCAAATCTTGAGGAGATTAGGGTTTGGGAAGGGGAGATAAGGCATATCGACTTGTTTTGGCTCTCGGTTTGATCTCTTGCACTTGGTGTCGCATTTTGTGCCTTGTGGCTGTTGAGCTTCGTGTGCTCCTTGCTGTAATTTGTGGGAGCCTCAACTTGTGAGAAGCCCCGAGAACTTGGTGATTACCCTTGTGATTAGTGGAAACCAAGCAAACCTTTTGTGGTGGCTTGGTGAGATTAGGGTCAAGTGAGACATGGTCCCTTTGCGGACTTCTCAACGTGGATGTAGACTTCTTTGTGAAGCTGGACCACGGGATAAATCGTGTCTCACTTATTACTTTACTTTCAGCTATTCACTAGAATTGTTTTTAGGGTTCATATCGTTCTTCATATTGTTCTTCATTGAAATCTTGCAACCGATTCGCTCTCACCTACGAATCTAAGTTTTATTAGGTTGCTAGATAGTATATCTATGTTTCGTCAAACTAAAATCCGCAAATAAGTTGCAGAAATCAAGTTTTTGAGTTTTCCCTGTGTACTGAGCAGAATAGTCTGACCTCAGAGTTTTAATCTCGTTTGATTAAGCAATTTCAGATCATATTGCCTATTCACCCCCTCTAGGCAACTTTCAATTGGTATCAGAGCAGGTCTGTCCATCAAGAGTCTAACCACTCAGAGAGAAGAGGATCAGAAGGGGTGAAAATGAGGTCCCAATGATCATCAACGGAGATGACAAATCAATGAACGTCGATGTGCTTCAAGACGATCCAAATGACGATGAAGAAGTCCGCCAACTCAAGGCACGACTTCGTGAGAAGCTAGGTCTTCCCAAGAAGGAGACCAAGGCAATCAGTGCAACCAACAACGGCAATGGGAGTGGTTCACAAGACTACTCCTGATATCCTTACAATTATGAGTGCATAACTTCTAGCAATCACTATTTATCTATTCCTATTGGACCCCCACCCCCCTCCATTTGGTGGAACTGATTACTCTATGTGGAAGCATAACATGAAGATGCACCTCATTTCCTTAAATCCTAGCTTGTGGCAAATTGTTTTGACAGGTGTTCATCTTCCTAAGAATGAGGAAGACGTTACCGCGGATCAAGCCATCCTACTCCAATGCAATGCTCAAGCGGTTGGAGTGATCACCTCCTACTTGACTCGATAGGAGTTCAACCAAATTGATGGGTTGGAGGTGGCCAAGGACATATGGGATACGCTCAAGATGACACACGAGGGCAACTGTGTCATAAGGGGGGCGAAGATCGAGATGATCGAAGGGGAACTTGGGAGGTTCACCATCATGAATGGTGAGACCCCTCAAGACATGTACAATCACCTCAAGGTGCTCATCAACAAGAGCCGTTCCTACGGATGCACCCGATGGACGAACAATGAAGTAGTAAAGAGAATGATTCAGACATTCATGTCTCGGAATGTCGCTCTTTGCTCCTTGATTCGTGAGAGTCTGGGATTTCACAAGATGACCCCAAAAGAAGTGCTAGGGAGAATTATCAACCATGAGATGATGGAGCGAGAGGTCATGTTCTAGAATGACCTTCAAAAGATCACCTCCTCGAAGAAGAAAGATGTTGCATTCAAGGAAACATCATCAAGATCCCAAGAACAAGAGGAAAGTGATGAAGAGAGCCTTAACACCAATGAGGAAGAGGCGCTCTTCATCAACAAGTTCAAGAGGATGATGATAAGGAGGAGGGGGAGCTACCATCATGAAAGAAAGAAAAAGAACAAGTCCAAGACAAGAGCAAAAAGGGCTTGCTACAATTGTAGGGAATATGACCACTTCATTGTGGATTGCCCACATGAACAAAACAAGAAGAAGAAGGAGGACAAGTCCCAAGAGAAGAAATTCTTCAAGAAGAAGAAGAAGCAATCGGGACAAGCCCACCTTGGGAAGGAGTGAGATTCAAATGAAGACTCCTCCTCCGATGAAGAAGAATAAGAAAAGATGGCAACAATTGCCATGAAGAGATCAACTACAAAGAACAAGTTCTTCCCCAACTTGGAGAGCTCAAGACCAACATGCCTCATGGCCAAGGAGGTAAGAAAGAAGGTTAAATCTAAACCACTTTCGTCAATTTCATCTCTTGATTATTTTGATAGCGGTAGTGAAAATGGAGACATGCTTAAAGACATGAGTAAGAGCACCTTTAAAAGATTGAAATTGTTATCGGATGAGATATTTGAGAAGGAAGAGATCATTAACTGTCAATAGGACATGCTCATCCAACAAAAGGAGGGATTTCAAGAGTCTGAGGAGCTCTTGGAACCTGAAAGAGAAAGAAAAAAATGCACTTCAGCATGAACTCGCTTTGAGCAAGGAAACTTGCTCAAATCTTTAGAAGACTACAATTGTGCTAAATATGAACTTGTTAGCTTGAAAAAAGTTAACAAGATCATTTAAACACAAGTGGAGTCTCTCCAGGTCAATACACCTTCTTCCTCTAAAAGCTCACCTTCCACAAAGGTCAAATCTGAAACACCTCAAGCTTGCAAGTGCTCTAACTTGATCCTAAAACTGAAAGATGAGATTAAAGTTGCACAAAACAAGCAAGCACCAAAATGTGGCATTTTTACAAGGATAAGATGGCATATGCACATAGTGCATACACCAACACAAGACATCCTCTTGTCAAAGATGGTCTTGGCAATTCTAGGGGAGGAAGAAAAATGCTAAGACTCCCAAGAATGACAAAGACTTGATTGTTTTTGTTAAAGAAGGATCATACCACAACAACAAAGGAAAGGACATAGCTACCTCACACAACATGCCTAAAAACAAACCTCATCCATTGTTTCATGATTTTGATGCTTCATGTCTTGTTGAGGAACAAATTTGGTAAACCTTATGCTAAGTATGTTGGGCCAGTCCGCAAGAGTCCAAAACCTTGCGTGTGGGTGCCCAAATGCCTCTTGACTAACATCAAAGGACCTAACACCGTTTGGGTACCTAAAACCAAGGCTTAATTTTTTTTGTAGGCATACTTCTCCGGTGGGACTAAGTGGGTCCTTGATAGTGGATGTACAAATCATATGACCGGAGAGAGAAAGATGTTTGTGGAGTATGAGAAAATAAAGATCCAAGTGAGGGAATCTACTTTGGGGACAATAGCCAAGGGAAAATCCTTGACACCGGTTAAATTGTTATATTTGCTAATCATACTCTTTTCAATGTTTTACATGTCGATTCACTTGATTATAACCTATTGTCCATATCACAACTATGTGACAAAAGTTATAATTGTCTTTTCACTAATGAGGGTTTGACCATCACAAGAAGGAGCAATGACTCAATTGCTTTTAAGAGTGTCCTCAAGGGAAAGCTCTATTTTGTGGATTTCTCCACGGATAAAGCCCAACTTGACACGTGCTTAATTGCAAAAACCAACATGGGATGGCTTTGGGATAAAATACTAGCCCATGTTGGGATGATGAATTTGCAAAAACTTCTTAAGAGCGAGCATATCCGTGGTTTAAAGAATGTTGTGTTTGAAAATGATAGTCCATGTAGTGCATGTCAAGCCAGAAAGCAAGTTGGAGTTCAACATTCATCCAAGAACATCATGACAACAACAATACCATTGGAGCTTATACACATGGACCTCTTCGGTCCAATCACATACATAAACATTGGCGCCTTGGCGGTAACAAATATTGTCTCGTAATTGTTGATGATTTTTCATGTTTCACTTGGGGTGTTCTTTTTGCATGACAAAAGTGAGACTCAAGGTGTCCTCAAAAAATACTTGCGGAGAGCTCAAAATGAGTTCTCCTTGAGAATCAAGACTATAAGGAGTGACAGCGGCATCGAGTTCAAGAACACTCAAGTTGAAGAGTTTTTGGATGAAGAAGGCATCAATCATGAGTTCTCGACCCCCTACCCCCCTCAAAAAAATGGGGTGGCCGAGAGGAAGACTAAGACTCTCATTGAGATGACTAGAACCATGCTTGATGAATACAAGACGTCGGATCGGTTTTGGGTGAAAACAGTTAACATTACTTGCCATGCCATAAACCGATTGTATCTCCATCGCATATTGAAGAAGACATCTTATGAACTTCTAACCAGTAACAAATCCAGTATCTAAAATTTTCGCGTTTTTGGGAGCAAATGCTATATTCTCAACAAGAAGCCTAGGACCTCAAAAATTCGCTTCAAAGTTCGATGAGGGTTTCTTGCTTAGTTATGACTCAAACACTTACGCCTATCGTGTTTTCAACAAATCCTCTGGAATTGTTGAAGTAGAGCGTGGCGTAGTGTTTGATGAGACTAATGGCTCCCAAGTGGAGCAAGTTGATCGTCATGTGCTAGATCAAGAAGAATCTCCACAAGTGGTAATAGGAAGGATGAAACTTGGAGACATTCGACCACAAAAACAACCTCAAGACTCAAGTTACTATCCCACACATCAAGCAAACTCTTCCTCAAATGATCAAGCTCAATACCCTCAAAATGCACTTCAAAAAGATGAAAATGGAGACATCAACCAAGTGAGAGACGAAGAAAGTGAGGAAAAAGATGATGAAGTTCCAAGAACTCAAGCACCACACCCAAGAGTACATCAAAGCGTTCAACGGGACCATCCCATTGACAACATCCTTGGAGATATCTCCAAGGGGGTAACCACTCAATCTAGTGTTGTAATTTTTTGTGAACATTACTCTTTTGTTTCTTTTTTGGAGCCTCAGAAGGTTGAAAAAGAACTAAAAGATCCGGATTGAGTGATGACCATGCAAGAAGAGCTCAACAATTTTGAAAGAAATCAAATATGAGAGCTCCTAAAAAGGCCAAATGCAAATGTTGTGGGCACAAAATGGGTGTTCCGCAACAAGATGAGCATGGGGTGGTTACAAGGAACAAAGCACTACTTGTGGCTAAAGGGTACTCAAAAGTTGAAGGTTTGGATTTCGATGAAACCTTTGCTCTCGTATCTAGACTTGAATCATTCGTATATTACTTGCCTTTGCTACTCACCATGATTTCAATCTATACTAAATGAACGTCAAGAGTGCATTTCTCAATGGTCCAATCAAAGAAGAGGTGTATGTAGAGCAACCCCCGGGATTTGAAGATCAAAACTTCCCAAACCATGTCTAGAAATTGCGTAAGGCTCTCTATGGCCTCCAGCAAGCTCCTAGAGCTTGGTATGAGTGCCTTAGAGGCTTCCTAATTCAAAATGGTTTCAAAATCGGGAATGTCGACTATACTCTATTCACCAAGCATTTCAATGATGATTTGTTTGTTTGTCAAATATATGTCGATGCCACATATTTGGTTCTACTAACAAAACTTTTTGTTATGAGTTTTCTAAGATTATGATCGAAAGGTTTAAGATGTCCATGATGGGGGAGTTGAAGTTCTTCCTAGGATTTCAAGTGAAGCAACTCAAGGAAGACACGTTCATTAGTCAAACAAAGTACACACAAGACATACTCAAGAAGTTTGACATGGACAAAGCCAAACCCATCAAAACTCCAATGGGAGCCAATGGGCACCTCGACCTTAATGAAGATGGTCCAAGTGTGGACCAAAAGGTATATCGGCTCCATGATTGGTTCATTGCGTTACCTATGTGCATCTAGGCCCGACATAATGCTAAGTGTATGTATGTGTGCTCGGTTCCAAGCTGCTCCGAAGGTGTGTCATTTGATCGTTGTAAAGAGAATTCTTAGATATTTGGTTCACACACCAAGCCTAGGACTTTGGTACCCCAAGGGTTCTAAGTTTAATCTCATTGGATATTCTGATGCGAATTATGTGTGGTGCAAAGTTGATAGAAAGAGTACCTTCGGGACTTGCCAATTCTTGGGTAGGTCCTTAGTGTCTTGGTCCTCAAAGAAATAAAATTCCATTGCTCTCTCCACAGTCGAAGCGGAGTATGTTGCAGTCGAAAGTTGTTGTGCACAACTTCTTTGGATGCGACTAATTCTTAGGGAGGCATAAACTTGCACCATATTCCTCTCCTATGCGATAATGAGAGTTCCATAAAGATAGCCCACAATCCAGTTGAACACTCAAGGACCAAGCACATTGATATTCGCTATCATTTCTTGAGAGATCACTCCATCAAAGGAGATATAGTAATTTCTCATGTGAGAACCGAAAATCAATTTGTCGATATCTTCACCAAGCCCTTAGATGAGAAAAGATTTTGTGAACCTAGGAGTAAGCTCAATATCTTGGATTCTCATAATGTGTCTTGAATCTTGCACATCTGATCGTTACTTGTATTTGAGTCAAAATTCATGCATGCTTGTGAAAAACTCATCCCTCTCAATTTTTACCAAACTATTGATATTATTAAATATTTGTGAATTATGGTCATAGTTTGTTTGTTGATTTCTTACTGACCATGTTTGCAAAGATCTTTTGTAAGAACTAGTCCAAAAGGATCGAATCTCTGGTGAAAAACCAAATATATATGTGGTTTAAGCCTTTGGATCGGACTAGTTCATCCCCGTGCCGGACAAGTCCGACCCTCCGGATAGTCCAAACAGAGGCTGCCGGCTGAACAAATCTGAGTTTCCCATCGAACTAGTCTGGCCCCTGGGGACTTAACCTCCCCAGGGGGCTCCCTGACTCTTCACTCTTCAACTCACACTCTCTCTCCTCAAACACGAAAACTGCGCCCCCAAATTGGCGGTTTTCGGTTCCATCTACCAAAAACTGATTCCAATATGTGGATTGAAGCCTCAAGGTGTGTCAGAACTCTTCCCCGAGCATCCTAGTCCGATTCTTCATCCACATTTCATCAATTTGAAGATTTGAATATGTATTCTTGACCTAACCCTAAATCCTTCGCAACCCAAACCTTTTAGGTCTTTTGATAGAAACCTCTTCACAAAAGTTGTTTTATATATCATTGTGATCCTATCCTTGGAACATTGTGCCCGAATTAGTAGTTTTTGTAAAAATCCTCAAGATTAGGGTTCTTGCTGTGTACACTAGACTAGTCCGGCTAAAAGGCGGACAAGTTCGGCTAGTGCGGACTAGTCCGACCCTTGGATAGACAAGTTTAGGGTTCACAGTGAAAATTCTAACCTTGATCGTTTCTGTGAATTCTAACGCAATATTCTACTTCCTTGGGCTCATATACTCTCTTGTTTATCTCTTCTTAGGGACGATGTCAAACCCCGACGACTCACCTCTATCTGATCCCATGCACGAGGCGGCGAGGAAAGAAAGCTGTCGTCGTGCTCGTGAGGAGCAAGAGTTTGATATAGCTCTCCTCGAGTCGAGGACTGAGGCAAGGAAGGCAAAGAAACGACAACGAGAGGCTCATAACTCAGGTGCAGCCGAACTAGCCCCAAGGAAGAAGAGGCTTGTGGCCATGAGTGAGAAGACATGAACTCAAGTGGCTACAAATGCAAAAGATAAAGGCAAGGTGCTGGCTGATGAACCACCAAAGAAGAGAATGCCAGTTGTCAAGAATCTTGCGAGCAAGGCGCAAGTTGAAGTCACCATAAAAGAAAAGGGTTAAAAGGGGTCCTCTCCACCGATTGGCCCTTTAAGAATGTCCTCACCTGCTAGGAATCCAAATTGGCAAGTGTAGCAACGACACTTCCTCCAGTACTACCAAATGTAGCCCGTGTAGGTTCTTGTTTCGGTTGGGGCATGCAGAGATCAAGAGCAAGATGGTGACACAAAAGATTTACGTGGTTCGGGCCGCCTGAGCGTAATACCCTACTCCACAGGGTGTGTGTTGTTGTATTGAGAATCGCTAGGAAGCGTAGTCTATGGCTCAGCTTGGATTGTCCCTGTATCATACAACTCAGTCCTTTTATAGTCTGAGGACTGACTGTTACATCATTTGCCTGGCCCGACATGTGGCCCTGGCGTATTTTATAGCCTAATACACTATCTATGAGTATTAAGCATGGTTAATAGTGTGATAACGTGCCTTAATGGTTGCGTTACCTCTATTAACAGTGCTCTGATCTTGTGTCATTAATACAACATTAATGACACGTAATCAGGTCTTGTAACTGCCACTTTAACTGTCCCTTGACTGTTCGTGCTGAAGGAGATCCGCCAATGTATTCATTGGTGATGAAGGTCCGGAGGCTCCACACGTGGCAGATTTGCAGCTTCCCCTTGTGGGGAGGTAGCTCCGAAACTGCTATACACGTGTCGGCACCAGAGCTTCCCTCTACTGGGGGCTAGGTCTGGGGTCGTTATACACGTGTAGATCGTGGAGCTTCCCTGTGTTGGGAGTTTAGCTCCGAATTCATATTACACGTGTCAATCCTCGGAGCTACCCATATGAGGGATGCGAGTCCGATGTAATATGACATGTGGGGCCTAAGGAAACCTTCGACTTTGACAGGTAGAACTCTCTTGCACTTCTTGTGGTACCGTGGGGTACCCGGTACGTAGGGTACCGACAGTGGCCCCCCAGGCCCACCTCTAGGAGAAATCTTTTGGGTTAAGTTATTATACCAGAGGTGGGGCCATCCTTGATTCTCGCGCTTCGACTTCAAAAGTCTTCTGATGTGCCGTTGGGGCGATGGTCCGGGGTTAAACCATCGCCACGTGGCTTGTTATGAATGCAATAGATGAGATCTTTGAGTGTGGATCTCACGCAATTGAAGGTTGCCAGTTTCCAATACAAAAACCGTATCGGTTCCGAGTGCCTTGTTAGTGGCCGCCTTTGGGTTCCCCGCCACCCATCATGACAACGGTTCACCTGGGGTAAGAACCTCAATTTCTTCATTGAGGTGGCCCCAGGCCCATTCATCACTGATGGGGTAGACTTTTGAAAAGTGCCTTCGCTCTCGCTGCGGTTTCCATCCAAGCGTTGCGGAGGCTTACTTAAGAAGTAAAGTATGCGCGGTTTGAGGACTCTTTACGCTTTCGATCAAACTTGCGCTCAGAGCCTCCCAAACTCCGCCTAGCTTTCCATTCCTTTGCTCCACTTTGCCGCGATGGAGTTGGGTCTTCCCAAGAGCTTCCTCAGGAGCAAGGACGATTTGATGAAGGTACGAACCTATATGGGGTGGTCCAGTGACTCCTTCAGCCACCTGATCCGTGTCGGCGAGCTCCCGTTCAAGAAGGAGCGTAATGGCGACATGGTGTACTTCTCTGCGTACGCCATGGTGGGATTGATCCCACCTTTTTCAACCTTTCTCTTAATGTTGATGGACTTTTACGGTATCCAGCTGTATCATCTTGGCCCCCATTCTCTTCTGCTAGTGGCGACCTTCGTCCACTTCTACGAGATGTGGGTGGGTATTTACCCTGCATCGAGCTATTTCGTACCTTCTTCACAGTCCACACCACAGGTAAGGGGACTGAGCTTCTTGGCTTCTACTATTTCGTGAAGTGCAAGAACTGTCCCTTCAAGTACTCGAAGTCAACCCCTTTTGGTAAATGGGATGATTGGAAGAAGGACTGGGTCCTCATTGCAGTGGAGGAACACGAGAGGTTGGAGCTGCCCCAAGGACTCCTTAACGTTGATACCGACGCTTGGAGTGTAGTTTCGAAGCTGTCAGATGCCTTTAACCCCATCCTGACCAGGATCCGATAATGCGTGGAGGGTGGAGTGACCCCTGAGATTGTCTTCTGCAATTTCCTGGTCAACAGATGGGTTTCGCTGAGGAAGAGGGAGAAGCTCGCCTGGGCTCTCAACAGCGTGATGGATGACAACCGGATTGAAACCGGTCTGAAGTCCAACTTGGATGCTGAAGATCTGAAGCTTCATCTCAAGAAGTTTCAGTATGGGATTAATGTCGAAGGCAACGACTTGGTTCCAACGGCTTCTTTCCTTCCTCTGAACATGGAGCCAGAGTTCAGCAGGGAGCTCCAGAGGAAAATGCCGACGCTTGATGACCTTGGTGAAGTGGAGAGGCGTCTGACCTCCAGGGTGGTAATCCCCGGAACTTCTGAAAGAGGGTCTGCCTCCGCCCTAAGCCAGAGGGTTGAAGACATCGGTAAGGGAAAGGGCCAGCTAAAACCTCCAGCCGGAAGAAGAAACTGAAGCATGCTGATGGGAGGTCCGTCAGGGTTGCTCCCTCTACAACGGCTCCTTCCCCCGGTGGAGGAGGTCTTCTGCGGCTGCACCTTCTCCGACGCAGGCGTCTTTGAGAGGCGCTAGCTCTTGGTAGTCAACACCGGCTTCAGTGCCGGCTAAGAGCTCCAGGCCCGGGATTTTTTCCTGACCAAGAGAAGCTCCGGCCGAGAGTACTCCGGCTGCTGCAAGTGGTCCTCAGCTGAGGTCTGAAGTCGTTGTATCACCAGACTTGGTGGACTGTGGCTCCGGGCCTTAAAAGAAGAGGTTCCAAGGGGACTGGGGCGGTAGCATCCCTAGGTAAGCATCGTGTACTTGCCTTAAAATGCTGATCTTGTTTTTGTTGTGTCTTTAATATTCTCTTCTCTTTATTTCCAGGCTGTCAAAAAAAGGGTCAGGGACTTTGGCTTCTGTTGCAGCGACTGTGGCTGCGCATGCCGAAGCTCCATCTTCGACCACCGAGCCTCTTCCTCCAGTGGTGGCAGAGGTCACAGCAGCTCCGGCGCCAGCTGTCGTGGAGTTGGATTCAGAGTCCTCGCCTGAAGCTCCCGTTGTATCGCCAGACCACGGGGGAGAAGTTGAAGATGTACCTCTGGCAACAGTGCCAGAGGTTGATGCTCCAGTACCGGAGCCATAGATGTCAGAGGATCTGGCCTTTGAACCGGAGGTCGTGGAAGCCCTGGCCGCTGAGCTAGAGGCAATTGAAGCCCCAACCACTGAGCCGGAGATAGCTGAAGCTCCGGCCCTTGGGTCAGATGTTGTTGAAGGTCCAGCGGCTGAGCCGGAAATGCTTGAAGCTCCGGTCGCTAAACCAGAAGTGACTAACGCATCGGCGTCTGAGCCAGCGGTGGTAGGGGCACCGGATGAAGCCCCAGCCGCTGCCCCAGAGATAGCTGCCCTGGAGGTGTCTGGACCAGAGCCGAAGCAGCCTGAAGAGGTGGCGATAGGTCCTCCACCCTTGGAGCCGATAATTGAAGACCCGGAAGCAGCGCCTTTGACTTCCGGTCTGGAGGTGGGAGTTCCCCCAGTGGGTTCTTCCTCTGCTACTGCTGAAGGGCTTCCAGAGAGCGGCCCTAGTGCTGCAGGAGCTCAGGGGACCACCCTTGTAGAGTGGGACCCAATTTTTGTGATGGAGAATCCTCTGGAGCTAGCGGAGTTGATCCCAGCTGGTCCGGAGCCTATCCCTCTAGCGTTGTCCATAGACAACCCCTACTCAAGCCTCCAACAAGTCTATCTTGACTTTGATCATGAGAGCAAAGCCATGGAGGAGGAGCGCAACACCTTGAGGCGTTGACACAACAAACTCCGCTTCGAGACCAGGCTTGCACATACAAGGCTGGCTGATCAGAAGGAGTGGATCAAGAGGGAAAAGGCCCGGTTGGAATACTAAGACAAGCTGCTGGAAGAGAAAGAGGCTGCCATCAGGGCGCTCGATGCTAACTCTAGGGAGATCCTTGAACAAGCCAAGGAGAGGTGTGATGCTACTGATGAGCATCACGAAAACCTCAATGAATTGAATGAGGTCCTCCTGAAACATCGAGCGGACCTTGATGTGAGGGAAGAGAAGCTCCTGGAGCAGCAGTAGGATATGGTGAAGAGGGAGTCGGAGGTCACCTAGAAATTGACTCTAGGTGAGCAGAACTTGGCAGATCGCAACAAAAAGCTAGATCTCTGGAGTAAAGAAGATAAGGAGAAGTACTGCAAAATGGGACAGGAGCTCTCAAAAAGATAAACTGACATTGCCACCAGGGAAGGGAAAGTGAGAGGCAGGGAAAAAGACCTGGTGGAAAGGCGGAACCGCATCCACCTCCGGGAGACGAAGCTGACCGATCGTGAAAAGCAAGTTGCTGAGAATATGCAGCAGCATGCTAAATTGTTCGAGCGCCTCGCTTGAGAAGGTTCGAAGCTTGCGGCTGCCCGGAGGTCACTGGAAGAGCTGCAGAGCTTGAAGGTGACAGAGTCCATCCAAGTATAGGACTTCTTGGGACGAGACAACGACGCGCTGACGCCACTAGGCTTCAGTCCTGTACATCCGGACAAGCCGGAGCTCGACTTGGACCGAGCGCTAGTGGCCCTCAATGCTGCTGGCGACAAACTCGACGTGATGGCGACGTCATTGTGGACCAGTTGGAGACATAGGGGAAATCTCTGGCTACAAACGTCGCAAAGTATGTGTTGACATGTTATGTGAGCCAAGATCCCCAATTCTTTGTGGATCCGGTGCTCCAAGGTCCCGTTGCTAAAGAGGAGGACACCGCCAGGGCCAGCGTCCAAGGAGTTGTCAAGGAAGTCGCCTCATTCTTCCGCAGGACTTAGATCCTCCAGTAGCTAGGAATTTTTCCTTTTGCCTTCTGCTGTAATCCCAATTTTGTAATCTAGTTCTTTGAATTAATGAAATCCACTTTGCCATGAATTTCACTTTTGCAATATACTGTACTCTGTCTTGTTGGCCCCCTAGTATATGTGCACAATTGTAGTGTGTACATGTACCATAAGGTTTTGACAGCATGTTGATGACTTGAACACTTCAAATTTGTAGATTTTAGGTCCGAAGTCTTTATTTCCAATGCATCGATGACAGGTCCCCTGGGATTGGCGGAGCTTGGTAGCTCTGACAGTACCCACCATCAATTTATAAAACATCGACGACGAGCCCCCTAGGATTTATCGGAGCCTGATGGGATTGGTAGCGCCCAATGTCAACGCACAAATTATTTGAAGGTAGGCCTCCCAGGGGTTGTCAGAGCTTTGTAGCTCCGACGTCATCCACCGTCAACATATTAAACGTCGACGGCTAGCCCCCTTGGAGGATGTGGGAACTTAGTAGCTTCGACATCGTCCACCATCGCTATGAATTTCTATTTTTCCTGCACATTAAATACAAGAAAAGAGTAATTCGTCCTCTTGTCTATAAATAATTGTGACTTATCATTCTTATTTGGGTTTTAAATTCGAAGAAACTCGATATGATAACAAGCGTATTGACATAATCTTTCCGGACCCATATGATTTTTTAGTACTCACCCTATTGAGGTCTGTCGGGGTGTAAGTAGAGTGGCGTACTTAGGGTGCAGGACCAGGCTAAGTCGATAGCACACTCTGGACCTATGTTGACTTGGCGTTTAGGCAAGTAGACTATGAAGCAATGTTAGGATCTGAAGAGACCATCAATAAAACTTATAATACATACGAATTACTTGGACTAAAAAACAAAAAGGATTGCACAACTTCATTATAGACAAGAAGGTTAAAAATAATAATTTGATAGATCAATCCTTGTACAAAAATAAATGCACGTGGAGTCTGTTTTCACACAACAATGTCTTTCATTATAGGTCTAGATTTATAAGGGAGACAAGGACACACTTAGGGTGCGGGACCAAGCTAAATATGCTATACATCTTGTACTAACCCAGGGTAGGTAGTTACACTTTTTGTTTTGTGATTGTATGAAGTGTATATGAACTTCCCAGACCCTCTCGGAGAGGTCCGAATATTCTCCCGGAGGACCTACCCATGTCTGTATGGTGACTCTATAACATACATCGTGTGTAATTACAGACTCACCTCCGTGATTCTACGCATAAAACTTACGAAGGTCCTCAATGTTCCAAGGATTAGGAAGTGGGGTCCCATCCTCAGTTGCCAAGCGAACGCATCCGAGTCGAGATACTTTGATCACTCGGAAAGGACCTTCCCAGCCGGGGGAAAGTTTGTTCATCCCTTCACAAGTTAGTATCTTCCGAAGCACCGGATCACCTTCTTCAAGCTATCGACTGCGCACGTGCCTTTGATGATAGCGCTAGAGCGCTTGGCGATAACGTGCATTCTGAACAGTTGCTTGGCACCTTCCCTCGTTGACGAGGTCAAGGTCTTCACGTCGGAGCTGGTCCCGCGCGTCTTCGTCGAAGGTTCGAACCCGGAGGGACCCCAAAGTGATCTCCGGGGGAAGGACTGCTTCAGCTCCGTACACCACGAAGAATGGAGTTTCCCCAGTTGACCGGTTTGGAGTTGTCCTGTTCGCCCACAATGTGGATGGAAGCTCCTCAATCTAGTTGGATCCATGCTTTTTCAGGCACTCGTATGTGCGCGTCTTGAGTCCTTTTAAAATTTCTGCATTTGCTCTCTCGGCTTGACCATTACTTGCTGGGTGAGCTACTGAGGCGTAACTGAGTTGAATGTCAAGGTCTTCGTAATACTCTTGGAATGCAGCACTTGTGAATTTGGTTCCGTTGTCAGTTATGACTTTGTTTGGAACTCCAAATCTGCATATAATGGACTTCAAGAACTTGATTGCTGATTGCTTGTTGATTGTCACAATTGGAGTTGCTTCCGGCCACTTGGTCAGCTTGTCGATGGCAACATACAGGAACCTGTAACCTCTGACGACTTTTGGGAATGGTCCCAAGACGTCCATGCCCCACACAGGAATGGCCATGTAGGAGGTATCATTTGTAGTTATTGAGTTGGTGTGTGAATCTGTTTTGCGTGGAACTGACAGGTTTCACATTTGTTCACTAGCTCAACCACATCCTGGAGTGCTGTAGGCCAGTAAAATCCATGCCGGAAGGCTCTACCAACCAACGTGCGGGAAGAAGCATGATTCCCACACTCGCCTCCATGGATTTCCGCGAGGAGCTCGTGACCTTCTTCCCTTTAAATGCACCACATTAGGATGACATTGGCACCGCACCGGTAGAGATCCCCTTCTACCAATGTGTATCTTTTAACCAATCTGACAATCCGGTCAGCGGATACACTGTCTTTAGGAAGGATATTGTCTTTCAAGTAGCCCTGGATCTCCAAGATCCATGCATCAGAGCTAACTTGAGTTTCTGAGTCTTGCATCCTGGGTTGCTCGGAGCTTCCGGCAGCACCTACGACCTTGGTGGGCGCCATGGTAACAGGGCCACCAGGACTGCTAGCTTCGCGATGCTGGTCTCGCCCCCTTCGCTTAGTTCGGCAGGCTGAGCTGTTGGTCTTGGCAACCTCCGGACAAAGATTCCGTCAGGAGCCGGAGCTCCAGTTGAGGCCTTCGTCGAGAGTTCATCAGCTTCAGCGTTATGAAGACGCTGAACATGGTGGAGATCTAGGACTTCAAAGTCCTTCTGGAGCCTCTCGACTTCAAGGAGATAAGCAGCTAGTTGGGGATTGTTGCAGGAGCATTCACCTTTGACTTGTTTGATGATGAGTTGTGAATCACCCTTCACTAATAGCTGTTTGACACCATAAGATAATGCCACCTTGAGTCCATAGATGAGAGCCTCGTACTCCGCCATATTGTTGGTCGCCTTGAAATCAAGGTGAACCATGTACTTGACCTTCTCCCCGATCGGAGCAAGGATAAGGATTCAAACTCCGACCCCCTGCTTCTGCACGGAGCCGTCGAAGTAGAGAGTCCAGCGAGGCTCGGTGAATACTGGAACCTTAAGTTCCGGTTTATGCTCACTGGGGCCCCGAAGTTTGATGGAGAGGGAGTCCATTCCACCACGAAGTCAGCCAAGGCTTGACTTTTGATTGCTTGTTGTGACACGAATTTGAGATTGAACTCGGCCAGTTCCGCTGCCCACTTTGCAATGTTCCCGGTAGAATTAGGGTTATGCAAAATAGCACGCAGTGGAAAAGAATTTACCACTGATATTTTGTGAGCTTGGAAGTAGTGACAAAGCTTCCTTGAGGCAATAAGAACTGCATAAAGAAGCTTATGCACCTCAATGTATCTTGTCTTGGCATCGTGGAGTACTTCACTGATGAAGTACACTGGGCGCTGGACGGTCCGGAACCTCTCGGAGGGGCCGAAGCTTCTTTTCCATCGATCCGGACCCTCTCAGAGGGGTCTGGACCTTTTTGCTGAGTTTCTTGGACCCTCCCGGAGGGATCCAGAACTTCTTCTTGTTCGACCCGGACCTTACTAGAAGGGTCCAGATTATCTTGGTCGGCCAAGTGAACCCCCTCAGGTGAATGAGGTTGATCTCCTAGCATTTCACCTTGCGGTCCTGTGTCTGGGGGCTGGGACCCAGACACGCTTTCAGGTAACTCCGGATCCCCCTGGAGGAGTCTGGGCTCCTGGACTGGACGTGGCTCCGGTCTTTCCGCGGCCATGACCATGCTGACAACTTTGGTGGTTGCAGAAATGTAAAGCAGTAAAGGCTCACCAGGCTTCGGAGCTACCAAGATCGGTAGTGTGGTGAGGAGTTGTTTCATCTCTTGAAACACCTTTTCTGCTTCTTTAGACCAATGAAATGGTCCGGACTTCCTCAAGAGTTTGAATAAGGGTAGTGCTCGCTCTGCCAATCTTAAGATGAATCGGCTGAGCGCAGCTAAACATCCAGTCAACTTCTGGACATCCTTGATGCGGGTTGGGGGCCGCATATCCTCTATAGCCTTGATCTTCACCGGATTTGCTTCAATTCCTCGATGAGTCACCAAGAAACCTAGAAGCTTCCCAGAGCTAACCCCGAAGACACATTTGTCCGGGTTGAGCTTGGTGCGCGTGGTGCGTAGCTTGTCGAAGAGAGCTTGTAAATTGTCAAGGAGTAACTCCTTGCTCTTGATCTTCACGATGATGTCATTGACGTACACCTCCACCAAGTCTCTAATTAGCTCTCCAAATGTTTTGTACATAGCTCGCACAAATGTTGAAGCAAAATTTTTAAGACCAAAGGGCATGGCAATATAATAGTACAATCCATCTACTGTTATGAAGGCAGTATGCTCTTCATCTTCCTTAGACATTTGGATTTGATGATATCCAGAATATGCATCTAAGAAACACAATATCTCACTCCCAGAGGTGGAGTCCACTATCTGATCTATTCTAGGTAGTGGAAATGGATCCTTTGGACATGCCTTATTTAAGGTGGTGTAGTCGATACACATCCGAAGTTTCCCGCCAGCCTTAGGCACCACAACTGGGTTTGCCAGCCATTTTGGGTGAAACACCTCCCGGATGAAACCAGCCTCGAGCAACTTCTTGATCTCCTGTTGGATGAAGTTTTGCCGCTCGATTGATTGCTTTCGGGGCTTCTGGTGTAGAGGCTGTGCGTCGGGATAAATCTTCAGATTGTGCTCAATCACCTCCCTAGGGATCCCAAGAATTTGGGACGGTTGCCAGGCAAACACGTCGACGTTAGCCCGGAGTAAAGCGATGAGCGTGAGTTCCTATTTGTTGTTCAAACCTCCCGATGTACAGGTAGTCTGAACAGCATCAGAACCAATTTGGATGACTTTGACGAATGCTTGGTGTCGCCGCTTGGTTGCACACGGGGTGCGGAGGTAGAGCCTTTATGACGAATTCTCGGAGGGTTCGGAGCTGGCTCCTTACCGGATGCTTCCTCCTGCGCTTTGGTAAGCGCATTGAGTTCTTCTAAAGCAGTGACTCTTGCAGTGTGATCTCCGCGGATCCGGAGAACGCCCGCAGGTGTTGGTGTCTTCAACACTAAGTAACCATAATGAGAGACGGCCATGAACTTGTGCAATGCTGGCCTACCCAAAATGGCGTTAAACGGCAGACTGATCTGCGCAACGTCGAAGACCAACTTCTCAGTCCTGTAGTTCTCCCGAGACCAGAAGGTCACTGGATGGAACCGAGAGGAGTAATGGTCTCTGGACCTACACCAGAGAAAGGTCGAGATGGGCGAAGGTCCGAAGGTCAGAGCTGGAGTTTAACGAAGGCTTCGAAGCTTATGAGGTTTAGCCCCGAACCTCCGTCCACCATTACATGGTGGAGTTGAATATTGTTAATGGTGGGTGACACCATCAACTGAAGTTGGCCAGCTCCAATCATGTTGCAGGGACAGTCCGAAGCATCAAAAATGATGGGAGTGTCCATCCACTTCCGATGAGGCTCCGTCCTAGCAGTGGGAGCTGCCACGGCCATGTCCCGCCGTATTGTCTTGAGGATGCGGCGAGAGGTGATGTCCCAAGAACCACCATAAATGGTGTTCAGGATCTTCCAGCGCTCGTTGTCAGAGACGTCGGAATCGTTGTCGACGGTGTTGTAGACAGCTTTCAGGACCTTCTTGGGGTCCTGGAAACCTAGCTCCTCCTCGGCCAGAGCTTCGTTGACCTTTTGTTTTCCTTCCCGCTGGCGAAAATGAGCTTCTTCCCGACGCTTGTTATAACGCTCAACAAGGTTCTGGGCCTCCCGACACTCTTCCAAACTGTGTTTGTCCGTCTTGTGGATCAGACACCACATTTTAGAGCTGCCACCATCTTCTAATGATGGTCGAGGTCGTTTCTCAAGGCGTGGCCCTTGCCACCCGGAGCTGCAGCAACCACAGCGATAGGTGCGCCGGCCAACGACTTTTTCTTGCCGTTGGGCTTCTATTTCTTTTTGCCACCTCTGCATGTAGTGGCTTCAATCTTGGTATATTTCTTGTTGGTCTCCGGAGGTGGTTTATGTAGGATCAAAGATCACGTGAAAAGATACCAGAGGGGGGGGGGGGGGGTGAATGGTAGAAGAAATCTTATGCAGCAGAAACAATTAAATTCCAATCCCTTCGGCAGAAAAATGATCTATTAAAAAAATCATGTGGAAGACTAATCTAAACGTGTTTCACCATGAAAAAAGTGATATATATCAGAGAGAATCAAGTCACAAAGAAAACACAAGAAGAATCACTCAAATCCGTCGAGAGAAACTCAAGTTATGATCGAAAGATCAAACAAAGGTCAATATGTCCTACCCGAGAAAAACAGTTCTGGAATGCTGCAAAGAAACTCGTGTAGATCAGAAACCACAAATCCAATGACCGTGAAATTTTTACAGATGATAGATAATCAAGTTGTAAAGACAACCCAAAAAGAATCACGTCAATTAGATCTGTAAAACTCGAGTTATGATAAAATCACCGACAAAAGGTAGTGCTGTCCAGAAACTCGACGAGTAAAACTTGTCTGGAACAAGTTGGAAGAGCAAGGCACAAAAGTTCCTTCAAACTACGAATTTTATTAAATAGAACACAAGAGGAACAGCCCCAAAGTCTTCACCATGAACTCTGGCCTCCCTTGCTTATATAACCACCCCTTAGGCCAACCCAATCTCAACTAGGACTCTAATCCTACTCAGATCACGAATTGAAACTTTCCATAACTGCTTAGGACTCTTCTATACGCAGATAGAAGCAATATTAAGACTTCCAAACACCTTAGGAACGTATCTCACATTCCTAAAACAACTCAAATTCGTGACCCACACAAAATCCTATCATAACCAACTCGATACTTTCCATACCGAGCCATAACCGACTCCGCCGCAGCCGAAGTCATCAACAGATACGATCCGATCCTTCCAACCAGATCTTCTCATCCATAACCATATTCGGAACCATGTTGCCACGCATGCATACGTGCAAACACATTCCTTCGACATCCAGTAACCTTCATATGCACTGCCCTTGATTCAATCATCCTGCGCGACCTCCTGATCAGCTCAACCATAGTTCCTCCCGAACTTGGTTGTTGGAACCTCATATCCTCCCTGAGACTAGTCCAATGGATCCGTCACCAGCCATGTCTTGAACTCAAGCAACACCTGCACATGAATAAACAACCAATCCATACGAGCCCAAGTTCGCGACTTGACTCAAGTTAGTTCCAAACACAACACCTTACGTGAGCACCTCACATAAGCATGTTGCAAAACCACAATAAAACGATATCAACCATATCAACCAAAACGCACAAAAAACTTAGCAAATGAATACTAAGCAATCTTTCCAAGAATATAAAGCAAGTTCGAAACATTTCACATGAAAATTTGGAACATTACGACCAAGCTCCGAATCTTGCCAAAACTAGCCGGAGCTAGAAAAGTCAACTCGGAGCTTAGCAAAAACATGTCGGAGCTATCAAAGACATGCCGGAGCTAAAAACAAAGCTTCACCAGAGCTGACCAAAGCTAGTCGGACCTTGCCAACAAGTCGTACCTAGCATCGAACGTAGCCGGAGCTACCAAAACAAGCCGGACCTACCGTCGGACCTTGCTGTAGCTCGGAGCTAGAGTCAGACCTTGATAAAAATGTGTTTTGGTGATATTCAAAACTTTTCTCATCAAAGCCAAGTGTATTCACTACAAGCCAATGTATTCAACACACATAGGTCTTACAATCTCCCCCTTGATGAATGCATTGGCAACACCACTTAAAATCCGAACATTGGCTTATTCACATGAAAAGATTTGAAAAGAATCCCCCCCTATGTAAATCAGAAATGAAATGAGAAGAAACATAAATTCTTCCCCTGAGAAGAATTGTACCAAAACAATTGTGAATATGTGCAATGTGTAATCAATTTTTCCCAAACACAAAAATTCAAAATTCACATATCTCTCCCTCTTTATCATCTCTCCCCATGCACATTATCTCTCCCTTTTTTAAGAATCAAAACACAATGTGTGATTAATCTCTCCCCCTTTGACAATGTATTCAGCAAGGTAAAAGAGAAATTTTAATTGTTATGAGCATATTATAACATATACATATAAAGCAAATCTCATCCAAGTCATACTATCAAGTAACTTACACTATCACATCAATGAGATACATAAAATAGTGTAAGCCATGCTAGAGATTAAATGTAATTTTCAATTTAAGAAACTCATGATCTCACAAACTTAACTATTTCAAAACCTGAAAGCATGGCACTAGTTGTTGCATTTTATTATTTTTCAAAGCATAAATTTAGATCATATGATATTTGCAAGAGATTATATTCACATCTGCCTTATTCTAACCAACCAAGTCAAGCCTATGTCATTTGACAATCATAAGCTTAAGGACATGGTTTTAGTCTTACACAACTTCTTCTAAGTTCATATCTAAGTGCAATGATAAGCCATCTCAAAAGAAGAAGTGCGATGCATGCATATTCTCTTGATCTTTTCTCAATTTATATTTTTTTCATAAAAACTCAAGATGTGAGTTGATTACTTGATTAATTCTTTATGATTAAAAGCACTTGTGAACATGCAACAAGTTCAAAAACAGCAAGAAAGTTCGACCATGACCAGATTTAGTGTAAGTAATTATTCTAATTACTAGACATGGCAAAAACTACAAAATGTATAACACGAGTAATGTAGTAAGAACTTTCAGCATGTAAAAGGAATCACACAGTCATATATGTATGAAATACTATGCTCATATTATTTTAATTTCAGATTCATACGTAGACTTTCCAAGTTTCATAACTCCCTCTCAATTTAAGCCATGAGGATGCATAACCCCTATTTCACTATGAATGTAACAAAAACGAGTGAAATCCAAATGTTTTGTAAAAATGTCAGCCAATTGTTGTTAGGTATCTACATGGTGAAGCACAATGTTTCCTTTTTCAACATTATCACGGAGAAAGTGATACCTAATGTCAATGTGCTTAGTTCTAGAATGTTGCACGGGGTTTTTAGCAATGCAAATGGCACTTGTGTTATCACAGAAAAGTGGAACACTATCTAGATCAACCCCATAGTCCTTAAGTGTTTGAACAATCCAAAGAATTTGTGATCAAGCACTAGCAGCAGCTACATATTCAGATTCGGTTGTGGATTGTGCAACTGAATTTTGTTTTCTAGAGGACCAAGCAACAAGTGAATTACCAACAAAATGAGAAGCATTCGAAGTACTTTTCCTATCAATCCTACAACCCCCAAAATCAGCATCAGAAAAAGCTTTCAAAGTAATAGTTGAGGAAGAAGGAAGAAAAATGCCAAATTCTTGAGTTCCATGTAAGTACCTGAGAATCCTTTTGACGGCTTGACGATGTGAAGCACGTGGGGAAGCTTGAAACCGTGCACAAAGACATACGCTGAATTGTATGTCCGGTCTTGATGCCGTGAGGTACAAAAGTGATCCGATCATGCTTCTATATTCTTTTTGATCCAGGGGTTCATAGTCATCAAGTTCAAGTGTTGTTGCTGTTCCCATTGGTGTCCGAAGAGGCTTGATTTTGTCCATGTTGAAGCGCCTTAGGAGGTCTTTTGTATACTTCGTTTGATGCACAAAGGTACCCTCCTTGGTTTGCTTGATTTGCAGCCCCAAAAAGTACGTGAGTTCTCCCATCATACTCATCTCAAATTCTGAACTCATCATAGCTGAAAACTGGGACACAAGATCATGAGAAGCACAACCAAATATAATATCATCCACATACACTTGAACGAATAATGAGTCATTGCCATGCTTAAGCACAAAAAGAGTTTTATCAACCTTGCCCATGGTAAACCCCTTTTCAAGTAAGAATGTTTTTAACCTATCATACCATGCTCTAGGGGATTGTTTGAGACTGTACAAGGCTTTGGACAGTTTGTAAACATGGTTAGGAAAATCTAAATTTTCAAAACCCGGTGGTTGTTTGACATAAACCTCCTCATCTATGTATCCATTTAGAAAAGCACTTTTAACATCCATTTGATATAGCTTAAAACCTTTAGATGCAGCAAAAGCTAACAAAATTCTTATGGCTTCTAATCTAGCAACACGAGCAAAAGTTTCATCAAAATCTAGACCTTCAACTTGAGTGAAACCTTGAGCAACCAACCTAGCCTTATTCCTAACCACAACCCCATCCTCATTTTGTTTATTTTTAAATACCCATTTAGTTCCAATTAAAGTGTGACCTTGAGGAGGAGTTACAAGTTTCCAAACATTATTTCTTTCAAAATTTTCTAACTCTTCTTGCATGGCAATAATCCAAGATTCATTAGTGAGTGCATGTGATATATCTTTGGGTTCAAAAGAAGCAACAAAAGCAGAATGAGCATGAGAATTTGGATCGCAAAACCTGGACCGTGTGACTCATTCGTGCAAGCTTCCAATAATTTGTTGTGGAGGATGAATTTTGAGAACGCGGAGGGGAGTGGACACTTCACAAGCTTCTTCTTCTTCATGTACATCACAAATCGATGAGCTTGTGACTTGAGGAGGCTCTGGACCAGCAATGGTGGTCGTCGGTGCTGGTTGTGAATCAAAATCAAGAGCTGGAACAATGTCATTAGTTGCTGAATTTTCGGGTAGCAACTCCACCTCTTCCTCACCTTCAACGAAAATGCTCTCCCCCTGTGGATATGGATCTAGACCTGCAATGTTTGAGCTAGTACCTGGGCTAGCTTCATCAAAATACACCTCACAAGTCTCTACAATTTTGTTAGTGTCAAGTAAAAGCACACGATAGCCTCTAGTATGAGATGGATAACCAAGAAACATGCCATCAATGGATCTAGGTTCAAATTTATCATTACCATGTTTTTTAACAAAGCATTTGCAACCAAAGACCCGAAAGTGTGTAACACTAAGCCTATGTCGAAACTGGAGCTCATATGGTGTTTTACCTAGCTTAGCACGCAAGAAAACACGATTTGAGACATAACAAGCGGTTGCAATGGCATCAGCCCAAAATTTCCTAGGAGTTTGGTATTCATCAAGCATAGTCCTAGCCATCTCAACTAAGGTTCTGTTCTTTCTTTCTACAACACCGTTTTGTTGAGGTACATATGGTGAAGAAAATTGATGATCTATTCCATTTTCAACACAAAAGTGATCAAAAGATTGATTTTTAAATTCAGTTCCGTTATCACTTCTAATTGCTTTTAAAGATCCTCGATGATCAATTGATAATCTAAGAAATAAAGTTGTAAAGTGACTAAAAGCTTCATTCTTAGATGCCATGAAGTAAACCCAAGAGTATCTAGAATAATCATCAACAATAACAAGAACATACCATTTATCTCCGAAGGATTGAACACGTGAAGGTCCTACGGTGTCAAGGTGCAAAAGTTGACATGGTTCAGTTGTCATGATCATTGTGAGAGGAGTATGTGAACCTGCAACTATCTTAGCATGTCTACAAGAAGAATACACAATTTCTTTGTCCCCTTTAAGCTTAGGCATCCCACGTAAGCGATCAAGAGCACTAACACGTGTTAGATGATCAAAGCCTGCGTGACCAAGTCTACGATGCCAAAAATATAAGTCCTTAGAATCATTAGCAACTAGACACCTATGCTTAGAGGAAGACATATCAAAATCAGCTTTAAAAACTCTTCCAAACCGTGACATGTTAAAAATAAGCTCACTATTTGAACCCAGAACTTTGCAGCAGTTTTTATTGAAAATAATTTCTAGATTTTCATCTAGCAATTGTGAAACAGAAAGCAAGTTGTATTTCAAATTTTTGACAAGTGCCACATCTTTCAAAGTGTAGTGATCATTTACTCTAACCGAACCCTTAGCAATTATAGGAGTTTAAGAATTATCGGCAAAAGTAACATTCTCTACACGTGACACAAAAGAGAGGGAGGAGAACCAATCTTTGTTACCGGTCATGTGGCGTGAGCAACCTGAATCCACAATCCAAATGTTCATCTTCCTCAAACGTGTAACCTACTTAGAAGCACAATACGTCGATGACTCAATACTGGGGTTAGTCAAAAGGCATTTAGGAATCCAGTACTAAGTCACACGACGTGCAGCAGGAAAAAACGCGAAAGCTGAGATAAAACAACAGGTTTACGAGTCAAAGTTTGAGATTTTTTACTCTTAACTACTGACCTATAAGATGTTACTTGAGTAGCACAAAAATCAGTAGCTCCGGAGGCAAAAATAGAAGGTCCGAAGGTAAACTTTGAATGTTTTTGACTCGTAACAGCAGGTTGCATGTTCCTGGCATTCGGTTTAATATGTGCAGCAAATTTTGCATGAAAGTTATGAGATCTAGCAATCATTCTTTCCTTTTTCTGTTGTTTAGCTAGTCTATAACAAAAATCTATGACATGACCATCTCTACCACAGTAGGTACAATGAAATTTAACTTTGTGTTCATGTCTAGATGAGCAAACAACATTTTTATTTGAAACCGAATGAGACAACACTCCTGCAGATTTGAAAACCACTTCTTTTTGTTTAGGAACTGTTTGAATCAAACCACTTCCTAATGAATTTACAATTTTAGGTGGATGTGCCTTAGCATGAGCATGAGAATCAAAACCTAAACCAGTTTTATCATTGCAAGACTTGGAAGAATTCATCAGCAAGTTTAGGTTCTTATTCCCATTACAAAAATGCTCTAGTGTCCTATTCATGTCATCAAGTTTCTTAGACAAGTCTAGGCAGTTTTCATATGAAGTTTTTCCTTTTAGTTTGCAATTGGAACAATATTTAACTTCATGAGAATGAAAATCATTGTTCAATACAGAAATTTCATTCATAGCATCTTGCAGTTTCTTATCAAGATCATCACAACTAGAACAATGCAAATCAATTGTAGAACAAGAAGCATCTTTTATGTTTCCAATATTAAGTGCAGCAAGTTTTTTATTCTTTTCAATTTCAAGTTGAAGTTTATCAAGTGTGGAGGTATGTGCACTTCTTAGGGAGGACAATTGTTGATATATTAAGTCACATGAGGAACAAGAATCATCACTAGGAATCAAGGATTTCAAACGATTGATTTCAGATTCTAGTGACTCAATTTTAACAGCATTGTCCCTAAGGTTTTTGTCCTTTTTCTTAACAATAACAGTGGCACGAGAAATAGCATCACACATTTCTTCTCAAGTAGGACATACCTCTTCATTGTCGCTGTTGTGTTCTGCCTCCTCCATACTTGATCTTGACTTGCCCGCCATGAAGCACAAGTTTGCCATATCATCTTCATCTCCATCACTTCCAATGTCCACGTCGCTTGAGCCAAGTTCATGGAGTGCAGAGATAAAACTGTTCACTAGTTGGCGTCCTATAAAGCCCTTCTTCTTCTTCTTATCGTTTGTTGAGGAGTGCTTTGTCCTTGATTGTTTTTCTTCCTGAGAGGTAGGACCTGAAAGGTTAGGACAATCTGTACGAAAGTGTCCTGTCTTACCACATTCGAAGCATCATTGAGGTTCGGAGCTTCCTCTCCTTCTAGTTCTCACATTTTACAATACTCTTGAGAACCTCGTAGAGAGAAGTGCTAGCTCCTCCTCTGGAAACTCCTCAATCTATTCAAGGGTTAGAGAGGACAACAAAGCAAGTGTACCACAAGATGAAGTTTGACCGGAGCTAGGCATGTCACGTTGAGCAAAAGCAATAGACTTATTGGGGTTCTTACGTGAGATTATGTCAATTTCATGAGTTTTTAACTTGGAATATAGCACATCTAAAGTAAGTGAACTTATGACAGTAGATTCACGAATGGATGTAACTTTCATCTCCCAAATTTATATGTCTAATGCACTTAACAATTGCCTAGCATTTTCAGTATCTGGAAAATTAACATTCACGCTATGCAAGTTGCTGAGAATTTTATTAAAGTGAGCAAAGAGGTCATCAATGGACTCACCGGGTTGCATCTCAAAGCGCATGTATTCTTTCTTGAACATGTCTTGTCTTACCTCCTTGATCATGTTGGATCCTTCGTGGTAGTCACAAAGTGCTTTCCACACATCGTATGCAGATCGGAGGTGTGCAACACGGTCGAAGTCGCTCTGAGTGAGTCCTTGGATGATCAAGTTTCGGGCTTTGTTGTTGTTGTCGACGTCCCGTAGGTTTGTAGCCGTAACTTGATCATTTGGTGGCACTTTGTAAGGCTTGTACACCTTCTCCCATATTGCGAAGCCTTGCGCCTGGATGAAAGCCTCCATGCGTGCCTTCCAAACCTGAAAATCAATACCGGCAAACACACAAGGTTTGGCAGAGTATTTCTCTATGATGATTAGTCAAAAACATGTGCAGATCACAATGATTAGAGCACTGTGGCTCTGATACCAATTGTAGGATCGAAGAGCACATGAAAAGCTACCAGAGGGGGGTGAATGGTAGAAAAAATCTTATGCAGCGGAAACAATAAATCCCAATCCCTTCGGCAGAAAAACGATCTGTTAAAGAAATTGTGTGGAAGACTAATATAAACGTGTTTCACCGTGAAAAAGTGATATATATCAGAGAGAATCAAGTCACGAAGAAAACACAAGAAGAATCACTCAAATCCGTTGAGAGAAACTCAAGTTATGATTGAAAGATCAAACAAAGGTCAATATGTCCTACCCGAGAAAAACAGTGTAACACCCTAAATTTTCGCATCTCGCATTGCATACATGATCATACATTAAACACTAGTAGAATAAAAGAAAAATAATAAAACATATATATACAAATGTATGTAGCAAAAGAAGAAATAGAAAATAATAGTTTTAGCCTAAAAACTTGTAATAAGGAATTAGTATAAAAATAATAATAAAAATATATATAAGTATATATGTATAAATAATATATATAACAATATATAAAAATAGAAAAAATATTAATAATATATGTTGTAAAAATAATAAATAATAAATATATAATATTAATAATATATATATATAAAATATATATAATAAATTATATAATAAAAGAAAGTTTTTTTAAAAAAAGTAAAAAAAATATAAATAATAAAATATATAATAATAATAATATAAAAGAAATATAAAGAAATAATAAATAAAAAAAGAAAAAAAAGAAAAAAAATGGGCAACCCGCCGGCCAGGCCAAGCGGCCCAGCCGGGCGAGTCGCCCCAGCGCGCCCGCGCCCGAGGCCGCAGCGGGCTCCGCGCCTGCCCCGCTGGCCCCCTCCCGCGCGTGGCCTCCGCGGCCTCCCGCCCGCCCCCGACCGAATCCCCCCCCCCCCCCCCCCCCCCCCCGCGATTTTTCCCGCCAGCGCCCGATTCTCCCGCCCGGTCTCCCGCCGCCGTACGCCTCCCGGCCCGAGCGCTCGGCTCCCGCCTCCCAACCGACTCGGTTCCGATTTTCTCGCCTCCCGCCGCCCCTATAAAAGGAACCGAAGTCCCACGATGCCACCGCCTTCAGAAGAAAAGCCGCCGGAACCAGGGACCAGAAGGCTGCACCTAGGGAAGAAAAAAAAAGAGAAAAAGAAGGGGAAGAAGAGGAAGGAAAAGAGGAGGGCACCACCGTTCGCCGGAGATCGACGTCGACAACGCGCCGCCGTCGTCGTGCCGCCGAGGGACTGCTGCGCCATCCACTTCGTCTACGCGTCGCATTTGTTCCGCGACCGTCAAGCCGTCAGATCTACGGTAGGATTCGTTCCCGATGCGAATTTTAGCGACCGTATTGAATCTAATAGACGTGAATTGATTTTTATTGCGTCGTATTTCTATTTTCAGCAGCATTAATCCACCCTAAAACCCCCGTAAACTCATATGAACACGTATGAACTAGTCGCATCTAATTAATAAACGACCGTAGTAAATTAATTATTAAATTGTGCATGCGTGCATGTCATTGCATGTTGATTATTTTGTGTGCATTATGTTGAATTGTATATGTTCTCTTGTATGTATGATCACGCGTAGAGGAACGCGCTCAAGAGGCCGCATACGAGGATTTCCAAAATCAAGACTTTGAAGCGCTTGAGCAACCCTATCCGCCGGAGCAAGGCAAGTGTCCTTGAAGCATATTGATCCTATTTTAAATTAAATGTTTTGTTTGCGAACTTGCATGCTTGTGTCAAATTTATGGGAATCCTATGATAGGAAGTTTACTAGTTTTGTTTGACCACCCTTGTCACCTGGAATTTATGGTAGAGAGTCGGGAAGGGTTTTTACCTTTTTGCTTCGCTTAATTAATTGGGATGGCAAACAACACTACACATTTAATTATGCATCAATGATATTCTGGTTAATGTGAACTGGTCAAATACGATGGGTGATCTAAGCAAGCCTGGTATGTGGATGGGTTGGATGTTAGGGTGGTTTGCTTGCCTTAGATCTAAGGACCGGTTCATGCGAGAATATGCCAGGTCAACAATGCCACCACAAGGCCAAGTATGGGTGCGGCGTAGCTGAATAATTAGGAGCGCTGCTAGTATTGTATGGACCATTGGATGGTGCGGGGAATGGGAGTCGAGGAGGACTGCCCTGGGATCCGCATGGCACACGAGGGGGCCCGTGGGTGGGAGAATAGAGATTCAAGCCTGCCGGTGAAACCTTAGTGGGCCCGTACATACTAGTAGTCCCTTTTGAAAGGCTATTTTGTGATCTCTTGGCCACACACCTACGGAAGTGTGAGATGGCACAATGGAGGTTCCTTAGTCATCAAAGGGTGACGAAATCACAAACATGTGGGTAAAGTGGTACAACCTCTGTAGAGTGTTTAAAAACTATCATGATAGCCGTGCTCCCGGTTATGAGCGCCTGGATGACCTACATGATTAGAGTTGGAAATTGGGATTGGGTTATGGTTATGGGTTGGTGGATATTATGGTCTGGTAATGGTTATGGTTGGTTTATGGGTTGGTAATGGTTATGGTTTATGAATTATGGTCATGGATATGAATTTGAGTTATGGTAACTGGACATGGATAATGATGATGTTGAAAATAATTGGATATGGTTTATATTTTGTTAATATGATGGTTATGATGGGATTGTTTCACATAGACATAGTATGATGCTTTTCAAATGTTTTACTGTACTTTTCAGCACTTGCCATTATTATTGTCGTCATTTGAATCAGCCACATGTCATACTTTCCACACTTGCTGAGTACGACATGTACTCACTCTTGCAATCCCCCACCCCAACAGTTGCAGGTCAGAATTGCGAGTTTAATGGTGATAATGCGGAGTTCTAGGCCGTGTCTACCGTCAGCTTTGCCTGTGGTGTTGCTTGGAGCTGCGCTATCCCTTTTTGCTTAGTTTGCTTAGTTGTTTAATTAGTTTATTTCCGCTGCATTAGTTGAACTTATCATTAATATTCGTTAGAGCTTGTATTCGAGGATTTAATGAATTATGTCATAAGAGTACTTATTTAATAATTTGAGCTGTGGTAATTATCTGTTTATCATTTGTGAATCACTCGTGTATGTGTGTTGAACATCCTGGGCACACATATGCGTTAGCTTGATTCATTTTCGGAACCGGGCGTCACAGATTGGTATCAGAGCCACATGTTGACCGTAGGATGCAGCCTAGATAGAATGGACACTTTAGAGCACATAGGAGCACTCAGGAATCGATGTGTTTTTGTTGGTGTGCTGTTTGCTATATATATATTGTTTGCTTGTGTGTTTAATAGAGGATTTTGGGATGCTTTAGCATTACCATGTCCACCTAGGCTAGTATAGCTAGTTGGTTAGCTTCATATCCCTTGATGCATATAGTTGGGGACGTTTCTAAATTCTTACCTATTGCTCTCCTTCAGATGGTGAGGACTCGCAACCAGAGGGATGCCAATGGTGAGGAGGAGAACCATGAAGTACCTCAAAACAACAACGGACAAGGACCTACTCATGGAGCTATCAACATTGAACAACTGTTAGCTATGCAGAACCAGCTCATGCAGACCATGATACAGACCATGGGACAGCTGCAAGTTGGCAACAACAATCAGCCCCACCTGCCTCCACCGCCACCCCCGCCACATCATAACCGTTTGGGAGAGTTCATGAGGACCAGACCGCCTACCTTTGCACAAGCCACAGACCCAATGGAAGCTGATGATTGGCTGAAGTCCGTTGAGAAGAAACTTGCTATTGTCCAGTGCACTGATAGGGAGAAGGTTCTCTTTGCATCACATCAACTAGTTGGAGCAGCTGCCGACTGGTGGGAAGCTCTTTGCAACGCTCATGATAATCAGGAGACAATCACTTGGGCTGAGTTTAAGCAGAGTTTCCGTTCCCACTATGTACCTGAAGGAGTTATGATACTGAGAAGACAAGACTTTGAAAATCTCAGGCAAGGAAGGATGAGTGTGAGTGAGTATCTCAACAAATTCACTCAATTATCAAGGTATGCTCCAGAAGACATCAAAACTGATAGTAGGAAGCAGTATCTATTTATGAGGGGTCTCAACAATGAAATTCAAGTCCAGTTACTCAATACTGATTATCCAAACTTCCAAAAGCTGGTTGACAAGGCTATTGTGGTTGAGAACAAGATTCGTGAGATGGAGCAGGACAACAAAAGGAAGATGTCACATCATGGACCACAGCAAGGAAGCAATGTTCGCCCCCGCTATGCACCACCTACTGCACCACACTACAACCCATCTGCTCCTGCATACCGCGCTGCTTATCCGCCCCGCCCAAATCAGCCACCGCAGCAACGCCCCGCCATGCAAGCGCCTCGCAATCCTGTGCCACCTGCGCCGCGTCCTAACATGGTGGCAAATGCTCAAAACCAGTTGGCCCAAACTTCCCTAATGCTACTGGTGGTAAGACATGCTATGCGTGTGGAGAACCCGGACACTTTGCAAGTCAATGCCCCAAGAGAAACAATGGTCCTATGAACAATGCACCAAGGCCAAATCACCCGCGACCAAATGGAGGAGCACCACAAGGCAACCGTGGACAGCAGAATTTTGCTCGTGGCAATGTGAATCATGTCTCCACTGAGGAAGCCCAGCAAGCTGATGACGTCGTTATTGGTATGTTTCTCGCCAACTCCAACCCCGCGACTGTTTTATTTGATTCAGGAGCATCTCATTCATTCATCTCGTCAAAGTATGTTGCCAAGTACAATTTGCCTATATCTCATATGAAACAAACTATGCTAGTAAGTTCTCCTGGCGGAGAGATGAGGACAAATATAGTATGTCCGAAAGTAAGCATTAAAATAAGGGGGGTAGACTTTCTCGCAATCCTCATAGTATTGGACTCCCAAGGAATAGACATAATACTTGGAATGGACTGGTTGAGCAAGTATAATGGAGTCATTCAATGCGCCGAGAGGATTGTGCAGTTGACAAGTGAGTATGGTACCCGCATTGAAGTTGAAGCAGCCCAACCTGCAAGAGGGAAAGCGATGCTGAATCACGTGGAAGAAGTGACATTGGAAAGCATTCCGATCGTTCGCGAGTACCCGGACGTGTTTCCAGATGAGTTGCCAGGTATGCCTCCTGATCGTGACATAGAATTCGCCATTGAGTTGATACTCGGAACTGCACCTATAGCTAAGAGGCCGTATAGGATGCCTCCTAAGGAATTAGCAGAGCTCAAGAAGCAAATTCAAGAGCAGCTAGAGAAGGGTTTTATACGCCCAAGCTCGTCCCCGTGGGGAGCCCCAGTGCTCTTCGTAGATAAGAAGGATGGAACCCAGAGGATGTGTGTGGACTATAGGTCTCTCAATGAAGTGACAATTAAGAACAAGTACTCACTGCCCCGTATTGAGGATTTGTTCGACCAAATGAAGGGTGCATGTATCTTCTCCAAAATCGACTTGCGGTCAGGATACTTCCAAATGAAGATTAGACCATCGGATATACCCAAGACAGCATTTCGGACACGATATGGATCTTATGAGTACACCGTCATGTCATTTGGATTAACAAACGCGCCTGCGTACTTTATGTATCTCATGAATAAGGTCTTCATGGAATATCTGGATAAGTTCGTTGTAGTGTTCATCGATGATATTATGATCTACTCGAAGGATGAGAAGGAACACGAGGAACACTTGAGGCTTACGCTGCAGAAATTGAGGGAGCATCAATTGTATGCCAAGTTCAGTAAATGTCAGTTTTGGTTACGGGAAGTTCTTTCCTAGGCCATATTATCTCTGGAGGAGGAGTATCAGTTGACCCAGGGAAGGTGAGAGATGTGCTTAAGTGGGAACCGCCACAGAATGTCAAGGAAATTCGGAGTTTCCTTGGAATGGCTGGATACTACCGCCGATTCATTAAGGATTTCTCCAAAATAGCCAAGCCTATGACCGAATTACTCATGAAAGGGAAGGCATTCCGATGGACTCAAGCTTGTCAGGATAGCTTTGAAGAGTTAAAGAAAAGGTTGACAACCGCCCCGGTGTTAGTATTACCGGACGTGAGCAAGAGTTTTGATATATATTGTGATGCATCAAGACAAGGATTAGGATGTGTGCTCATGCAAGAAGGCCAAGTGGTAGCTTATGCATCGAGGCAACTAAAGAAACATGAGTTGAATTATCCTACACACGACCTTGAACTCGCAGCCGTGGTACACGCCTTGAAGATATGGAGACACTATGTTTTTGGTCACCGATGTGAGATTTATATAGATCACAAGAGTCTCAAGTACATATTTACGCAAACGGATCTGAATCTTAGGCAACGCCGATGGTTGGAGCTCATCAAGGATTATGACGTGGGAATCAACTATCACCCAGGGAAGGCCAACGTAGTGGCCGATGCCTTGAGCCAAAAAGGAGTAAGTCATCAACTCACAGTTCAAGAACTGCCGTCCGAGTTATGTAAGGAGTTTGAACGGTTGAACCTTGGATTCATAAATAAGATGGGAACGATGGAAGTCAACCCAACATTAGAGCAGGAAATACGGGAAGGACAGACAAAGGACAAGGAAATACAGGAAATCAAGGAAAGGACCCAAGAAGGAAAGGAATTCAGATTTGATGAGGACGAACAGGGTACCTTATGGCTTGGAAAGAGGATTGTTGTACCAAATGTCAGGCATATTCGTGAAACAATATTGAAGGAGGCACATGACTCGCCTTACTCGATTCATCCTGGCTGTACGAAGATGTACAAGGACTTAAAGACATGCTACTGGTGGGCCAGCATGAAAAAGGACATAGCCGAATATGTTGCACTTTGTGATGTGTGCCAACGAGTTAAAGCTGAACATCAAAGGCCAGCCGGATTGTTACAACCACTAAAGATCCCGGAGTGGAAGTGGGAAGAGATTGGTATGGACTTTGTAGTTGGATTACCGCGAACTCAGTCTGGCTATGATTCAATATGGGTTATTGTGGATCGATTGACAAAATCAGCTCATTTCATCCCTGTCAAGACCACATATACCACCGCGAAGCTAGCAGAATTGTATATGGAGCACATTGTGTGTCGACACGGAGTACCGATGAAGATAGTCTCGGATAGATGTTCTCAATTTACCTCCAGATTTTGGCAGAAGTTGCATGAAGCATTGGGAACAAGGTTGAACTTCAGTTCGGCGTATCACCCTCAGACGGATGGACAAACCGAGAGGACCAACCAAATTTTGGAAGACATGTTGAGAGCATGTGGTTTAAAGCATAGGAAAAGTTGGGATAAAAGTTTGCCGTATGCTGAATTCTCGTACAACAATAGTTACCAAGCAAGTTTGAAAATGTCACCCTATGAAGCATTATACGGAAGGAAATGTAGGACTCCCTTGTTTTGGAATGAAACCGGAGAGAATCAAGTGTTTGGTCCCGACGTGTTACAAGAAGCTGAAAGGCAAGTCCAAATAATACGGGAAAACTTAAAGGCTGCCCAGTCTCAACAGAAAGGTTATGCTGATAATAGGCGAAGGAGTCTGACTTTTGAAGTTGGAGATTTTGTATACCTCAAAGTGTCACCTATCAGAGGTCAACGACGGTTTAACGTCAAAGGAAAACTGGCACCACGTTACATCGGACCATTTAAGATTCTGGACAAACGAGGAGAAGTGGCATATCGACTTGAGCTGCCGACGTATCTCTCCGATGTACACGACGTGTTTCACGTCTCTCAACTCAAGAAGTGTCTCAGGGTACCGGAAGAACAAGTGCCGATGGACGAGTTAGAACTTCAGGAGGATTTGTCCTATGTCGAGCAACCTATCAAAATTTTGGATGTGAAGGAAAGGGTCACGAGAAATAAGAGGATCCGTTGGTGCAAAGTGCAATGAAAACACCATACACAAGCCGAAGCTACATGGGAACGTGAAGAAGACCTGAAGGCAGAATTCCCTCATCTTTTCTCCACGCTATCGAATCTCGAGGGCGAGATTCACTTTAAGGGGGGTAGGTTTGTAACACCCTGAATTTTCGCATCTTGCATTGCATACATGATCATACATTAAACACTAGTAGAATAAAAGAAAAATAATAAAACATATATATACAAATGTATGTAGCAAAAGAAGAATAGAAAATAATAGTTTTAGCCTAAAAACTTGTAATAAGGAATTAGTATAAAAAAAAATATATATATATAAGTATATATGTATAAATAATATATAACAATATATAAAAATAGAAAAAAATATTAATAATATATGTTGTAAAAATAATAAATAATAAATATATAATATTAATAATATATATATATAATATATAATAAATTATATAATAAAAGAAAGTTTTTTAAAAAAAGTAAAAAAATATAAATAATAAAATATATAATAATAATAATATAAAAGAAAAAAAAATAATAAATAAAAAAAAGAAAAAAAAGAAAAAAAAATGGGCAACCCGCCGGCCAGGCCAAGCGGCCCAGCCAGCCGAGTCGCCCCAGCGCGCCCGCGCCCGAGGCCGCAGCGGGCTCCGCGCCAGCCCCGCTAGCCCCCTCCCGCGCGTGGCCTCCGCGGCCTCCCGCCCGCCCCCGACCGAATCCCGCCCCCCCCCCCCCCCCCCCCCCCCCCCCCCCCCCGCGATTTTTCCCACCAGCGCCCGATTCTCCCGCCCGGTCTCCCGCCGCCGTACGCCTCCCGGCCCGAGCGCTCGGCTCCCGCCTCCCAACCGACTCGGTTCCGATTTTCTCGCCTCCCGCCGCCCCTATAAAAGGAACCGAAGTCCCACGATGCCGCCGCCTTCAGAAGAAAAGCCGCCGGAACCAGGGACCAGAAGGCTGCACCCAGGGAAGAAAAAAAGAGAGAAAAAGAAGGGGAAGAAGAGGAAGGAAAAGAGGAGGGCACCACCGTTCGCCGGAGATCGACGTCGACATCGCGCCGCCGTCGTCGTGCCGCCGAGGGACTGCTGCGCCATCCACTTCGTCTACGCGTCGCATTTGTTCCGCGACCGTCAAGCCGTCAGATCTACGGTAGGATTCGTTCCCGATGCGAATTTTAGCGACCGTATTGAATCTAATAGACGTGAATTGATTTTTATTGCGTCGTATTTCTATTTTCAGCAGCATTAATCCACCCTAAAACCCCCGTAAACTCATATGAACACGTATGAACTAGTCGCATCTAATTAATAAACGACCGTAGTAAATTAATTATTAAATTGTGCATGCATGCATGTCATTGCATGTTGATTATTTTGTGTGCATTATGTTGAATTGTATATGTTCTCTTGTATGTATGATCACGCGTAGAGGAACGCGCTCAAGAGGCCGCATACGAGGATTTCCAAAATCAAGACTTTGAAGCGCTTGAGCAACCCTATCCGCCGGAGCAAGGCAAGTGTCCTTGAAGCATATTGATCCTATTTTAAATTAAATGTTTTGTTTGCGAACTTGCATGCTTGTGTCAAATTGATGGGAATCCTATGATAGGAAGTTTACTAGTTTTGTTTGACCACCCTTGTCACCTGGAATTTATGGTAGAGAGTCGGGAAGGGTTTTTACCTTTTTGCTTCGCTTAATTAATTGGGATGGCAAACAACACTACACATTTAATTATGCATCAATGATATTCTGGTTAATGTGAACTGGTCAAATACGATGGGTGATCTAAGCAAGCCTGGTATGTGGATGGGTTGGATGTTAGGGTGGTTTGCTTGCCTTAGATCTAAGGACCGATTCATGCGAGAATATGCCAGGTCAACAGTGCCACCACAAGGCCAAGTATGGGTGCGGCGTAGCTGAATAATTAGGAGCGCTGCTAGTATTGTATGGACCATTGGATGGTGCGGGGAATGGGAGTCGAGGAGGACTGCCCTGGGATCCGCATGGCACACGAGGGGGCCCGTGGGTGGGAGAATAGAGATTCAAGCCTGTCGGTGAAACCTTAGTGGGCCCGTACATACTAGTAGTCCCTTTTGAAAGGCTATTTTGTGATCTCTTGGCCACACACCTACGGAAGTGTGAGATGGCACAATGGAGGTTCCTTAGTCATCAAAGGGTGACGAAATCACAAACATGTGGGTAAAGTGGTACAACCTCTGCAGAGTGTTTAAAAACTATCATGATAGCCGTGCTCCCGGTTATGAGCGCCTGGATGACCTACATGATTAGAGTTGGAAATTGGGATTGGGTTATGGTTATAGGTTGGTGCATATTATGGTCTGGTAATGGTTATGGTTGGTTTATGGGTTGGTAATGGTTATGGTTTATGAATTATGGTCATGGATATGAATTTGAGTTATGGTAACTGGACATGGATAATGATGATGTTGAAAATAATTGGATATGGTTTATATTTTGTTAATATGATGGTTATGATGGGATTATTTCACATAGACATAGTATGATGCTTATCAAATGTTTTACTGTACTTTTCAGCACTTGCCATTATTATTGTCGTCATTTGAATCAGCCACATGTCATACTTTCCACACTTGCTGAGTACGACATGTACTCACTCTTGCAATCCCCCACCCCAACAGTTGCAGGTCAGAATTGCGAGTTTAATGGTGATAATGCGGAGTTCTAGGCTGTGTCTACCGTCAGCTTTGCCTGTGGTGTTGCTTGGAGCTGCGCTATCCCTTTTTGCTCAGTTTGCTTAGTTGTTTAATTAGTTTATTTCCGCTGCATTAGTTGAACTTATCATTAATATTCATTAGAGCTTGTATTCGAGGATTTAATGAATTATGTAATAAGAGTACTTATTTAATAATTTGAGCTGTGGTAATTATCTGTTTATCATTTGTGAATCACTCGTGTATGTGTGTTGAACATCCTGGGCCCACATATGCGTTAGCTTGGTTCATTTTCGGAACCGGGCGTCACAAACAGTTCTGGAATGCTGCAAAGAAACTCGTGTAGATCAGAAACCACAAATCCAATGACGGTGAAATTTTTACAGATGATAGATAATCAAGTTGTGAAGACATCCCAAAAAGAATCATATAATTTGGATCTGTAAAACTCGAGTTATGATAAAATCACCGATGAAAGGTAGTGCTGTCCAGAAACTCGATGAGTAAAACTTGTCTGGAACAAGTCGGACGAGCAAGGCACAAAAGTTCCTTCAAACTACGAATTTTATTCAATAGAACACAAGAGGAACAGCCCCAAAGTCGTCTACCACGAACTCTGGCCTCCCTTGCTTATATAACCATCCCTTAGGCCAACCCAATCTCAACTAGGACTCTAATCCTACTCAGATCATGAATCGAAACTTTCCATAACTGCTTAGGACTCTTCTATACGCAGATAGAAGCAATATTAAGACTTCCAAACACCTTAGGAACGTATCCCACATTCCTAAAAAAACTCAAATTCGTGACCCACATGTAATGCTATCATAACCAACTCGATATTTTCCATACCGAGCCATAACCGACTCCATCGCAGCCGAAGTCATCAACTGATACGATCCGATCCTTCCAACCAGATCTTCTCATCCATAAACCATATTCAGAACCATGTTGCCACGTCATGCACCGCATGCATACGTGCAAACACCTTCCTTCGACGTCCAGTAACCTTCATATGCACTGCCCTTGATTCAATCATCCTGCGCGACCTCCTGATCAGCTCAACCACAGTTCCTCCCAAACTTGGTTGTTGGAACCTCATCTCCTCCCTGAGACTAGTGCAATGGATCCCGTCACCAGTCATGTCTTGAACTCAAGCAACACCTGCACATGAATAAACAACCAATCCGTACGAGCCCAAGTCTGTGACTTGACTTAAATTAGTTCCTGTCGGTGGTTTGGGACCGACAGATCTCTCTACACTACTAAAGTGTTAGAGGAGTTTGATGTTCAGTGTGGGCGCGCGGAGATTCAAGAAGGTGAATAGTAAATGACGCAGGAGACACAAGAGTTTATGTGGTTCGGGCCGCCTGAGCGTAATACCCTACTCCACGGGTGTGTTGGTGTTGTATTAGCTGTATGAGCTTGTGTTGAGCGTCTATGGCGCGTGTCTAGCGTCACTAAACGTGTAGAGTCCGTCATCGGCCTGTCCTTTTATAGTACAAGGGCAGGCCGTTACAAGTTAGCCTGGCCCGACATGTGGCCCCGGCTGTTACTAGTATTGACACTTATTCAACACATTTAATTGTCCTTAACGACCGGGTAATGGGCTTTGACAGCACCGTTACTAGTAATTAAGGTCATCCGATCGTGTGTCATTAATATGGTATTAATGACACATAATCGGGTCTTGAAGTCCTTGATTCCCCTTTGAAGATCCGGAGCCGTTATGGAGTCTTCCGGAGGTCAGAGGCTGAAGCTCCGACAGTTGGACACATGGCAGCTCCGGAGCATACTGTGGGAAACGGGCAGCTCCGGAGCTACCTGACACGTGTCAGGTCCGGAGCTTCTCTCGGTCTTGGGTTAAGTCCGAGGTGCCATTTCGGTACATGGCCCGGAGCTTCCCCCTTGTGCGCGGTAGCTCCGGTTTGATAGTACACGTGGCGACCCTGGGATTAACCATGTTGGAGAAGCGGGTTCGGTTATATCTGACATGAGGGCCTCTGAAGGTCTTCAAATCAAGTAGATGACTTTCCTTTTAGATCTTTGTAACCTCAAGGGGTGTATGGTTTCTAGGGTACTGACAGTGGCCCCCTGGACCCACCTCCGGGGAAGACCACTGGGGTGAAGTCATTCCGCCGGAGGTGGGTCCATCCTCGCGACTTTTGAACTGAGTCTTCAAAGGTCTTCGGATGTGCCGTTGGCGAGGGTTTGGAGTTAAATCCTCGCCGTGTGGCATATCCCGCGTGTGGCAGATGAGATCTTTGGCATGTGGATCTCACACAATTGAAGGTCGTCGGTTCCCGATACGAAAACTGTATCGGTTCCGCGCGCCTTGTCAGGCCGCCGCCTTTGGGCTTCCCGCCTCATGATGGCAACCGTTCGCCTGGGTAAGAACCTCGACTTGATCGTCGGGGTAGTCCCGGGCCCTCTTGTCATCGGCTGGGTGGAATTTTTAAGTGGTATCTTCGACTTCCTTGCGGTTTCCATCCAAGCGTTGCGAGGGCTTACTTAAGAAGGAAAGCGCGCACCGTCGGGAGTTCTTTACGCCTTCCATATGATCTTGCGCTCAAACTCCCAACTTGTGCTTCGCTTTTCTTCTCTTGCCTAGCCGTGCCGCGATGGAGTTGGGTCTCCGCGAGAGTCGCCTGAAGACCGACGGCGACCTGAAGAAGGTCCGGGCCCTCATGGGATGGTCCTCGGACTTCTTCAACCGCTCGGTCCACGCCGGTGGAGAGCTACCGTTTGAGAAGGAGCACTCTGGCGAAATGGTGTACTTCTCCTCGTACGCCATGGTGGGGTTGATCCCACCTTTTTCTTCCTTTTTCTTGATGCTGCTAGACTTCTATGGTATGCAGTTGTATCATCTCGGTCCCCACTCCATTCTTCTTGTGTCCATTTTCGTCCACTTCTGTGAGATGTGGGTGGGCATCCCCCCTGCATTGAACTCTTCCGAACCTTCTTCACCGTCCATACCACTGGCAGGAGCAATGAGTACCCTTGCTTCTACTACTTCGTGAAGCGCAAGAAGTGCCCATTCAAGTACCTCCGGGCATTTCCCTCTGGGAAGTGGGATGACCGGAAGAAGGACTGGATAGTCGTTCGGGTGGAGGATCACGAGAGGTTGGAGCTGCCCGAAGGCCTTCCCAGCATCGACACGACAATCTGGAGTGAAGCTCCGGTGCTGGTGGAAGCCTTCAACCCTGCTTTGACCAGGATCCACCAATGCGTGGAGGGAGGATTGACTCCTCAGGCGGTGTTTTGCAACTTCTTGGTCAACAGGTGGGCGCCGCTGAAGAGGAGAGAGAAACTCGCATGGGCCCTCAACAGCGTAATGGACGACGATCGGGTCGAGACCAGGCTGAAGTCCAACATGGTGGGGAAAACCTTGGAGTTCCACCTCAAGAAGTTCCAGCATGGCATCGACGTCGATGGCGACGACTTAACTCCGCCATCAGCTTTTCTTCCTCTGAACGTGGAAGTGGAGTTCAGCAGGGAGCTCCGGCGGAAGATGCCCGTGCTTGACGAACTTGGTGTCGTCGAAAGAAGATCAACCACTAGGGTAGCGATCCCCGGAATGCCCTAGGATGGCTCCGACGCTGCTCCAAAGCCGAGGGAAGAGGTCGTCGGCAAGGGCAAGGAGCTGGCGGATGAACCTGTGAGCCGGAAGAGGAAGCTGCAGTACGCTGACGGAAGGTCCGTCAGGCCCGCTACTTCTGCGTCGACTCCTTCTCCCCGGAGGGGAAGGTCTTCTACAACTGCGGCGACTGTTCCCGTAGTGGGGTCCTCCCGGGGCGCGCCTGTTCCCGTAGTGGGGTCCTCCCGGGGTGTTAGCTCCGGGCATGCGACTCCAGCACCTGGGCCGGTGGAGGCCTCCAGGTCCGGGGGTTCTTCCCGATCGAGGGGGGCCTCGACCCGGGAAACACCCGTGGCCGCGACGAGTTCTGGGGGGCCTTCCGGAGCTTCCACACCGGCTATGACCAGCCCAGAACGCCCGGGAAAAAGGTTCCGCGCAAGCTGGTACAGAAGCCTCCCAAGGTAATTTTTAATCTTTACCTTGGATAGTTGTTTTAATTGTAGTAACTATTTTTTAAGTTTCTTCGTTCATCATCTGCAGTGTCCCCAAGAAGGGGAGTGAGGCTCCACCCTCAGCCATAGCGGCTGAAGCCGTGAGGGTGGAAGCTTCTGCTCCTGTCCCGGTGCCGCCCCAAGTGGTGGCTGAAGCTGCGACAGCTCCGGCGCCGGCTATCGTGGTCATGGACCTCGACTCATCCCCAGAGGCTCCCGTGGTAGCGCCGGACCGCGGGAGTGAAGATGCGCCAGCGGCACCTGTCCCGGAGGTTGAAGCTCCGGGTCCTGGTGCTGAGATGATGGAAGCTCCGGCCATTGAGCCGGAAGAAGCTGTGATTCCGGCCCTAAAGCTGGAAAGTGTCGAAGCTCCGGCGGTCGAGTCGGAGGTGATTGAAGTCCCGGTGTGCGTGCCGGATGTTGAGGAAGTCCCGGTGGTTGGGCTGGCTACCTCAGAAGCACCGGCCGCAGAGCCGGTAGTTGTTGGAGTTCTGGCTGTGGGGCCGATTGAAGATGAAGATCTTCCTGCTCCCGAGCCGGTTGATACAGAAGTATCGAAGCTCGAGCCCCCATCGGAGGAGGTGCCAAGGCCGGAGCCAGAAGCGGCCCCTGCTCCAAAAGTGATGATGTCGGAGGTACTCACGGCTAATCCAGAGTGCCCTGGTGAAGTCGCTGGCCCCCTGTCTGAGGGGGTGAACAAAGACCTGGCGGCGGGGCCTTCCTCGATGGCGACTGAGGCCATCCCGGAGGACGGCCCTAGTGCCATGGAGACTCAGGGGACCACTCTTGTGGAGTGGGACCCAATTTTTGTATCTGAAAACCCACTGGAACCAGCGGAGGAGACCCCAGCAGGTCCGGAATCTATCCCGTTGTCACTGTCTATTGACAACGCATGTTCCAGTCTGCGTCAAGTCCAACTGGCCTTCTTCCACGACAGCAAGGCTCTTGAAGAGGAGTGCCAAACCCTTAGGCGGTGGCGTAACCAACTCTACTTCGAGACCAAGCTGGCGCAGTCGAGGCTAGCGGATGACAAAGAGTGGATCAAGCGGGAGAAGATCCGTCTGGAGTACTGGGGCAAGTTACTGGATGATAGGGAGAGTATGACTCATGCCCCCGATGCTCAATCCCGAGAGATCTATGATCAGGCCAAAGCAGCCAATAGTGCGGCCGATGAACGCCACGAAAGGCTTGAGGCCATTAACACTACACTCATCAAGCGCCGGGAGGCACTTGAGGAGAGGGAGAAACGGCTCGAGGATGAAGAGCAGAAACTCCTAGAGCTGCGGGATGACGTCCTGAGGAGGGAGGAGGAGCTCACCGAGAAGGTGGCTCTGGCTGACAAGGGCCTTGAGGAGCACGCCAAGAAATTGGAAGAGCGCTGCGTAGAGGAGGAGAAGAAGGCCTGGGTGCAAGGGCAGGAGCTCCATGAACGGGAGTGTGCCCTCGTTGCCAGGGAGAAGAAAGTGAGGGGCAGGGAGAAGGACCTGGTCGACCGCCGGAACAAGATCCACCTCCGGGAGGAGGAGCTCGGAAAACTCGAAAAGCGGGTTGCTGAGAAGATTTAGCAAAACGCCAAAGAAGTTGAGCGCCTCGCCCGTGAGAATTCCGAACTGGTGGTGGCCAGAAGATCTTTGGAAGAATTGAAAGGTTTGAGGATTGCGGACTCCCTACAAATTTGGGAGTTCCTGGGAAAGGCCAACGATGTGCTGACACCAATGGGCTTCAGTCCCGTGTGCCCGGATGATCCGGAGCAGGAGCCGGACCTAGCGCTGCAGGCATTGAGCTCGGCAGGTAGCAAGCTCTCCAAGGTGGGCGATGTCATCACGGACCAATTAGAGGTTGAGGGGCAATCCCTGGCGAAGAACGTCGCAGAGTACGTGCTGACGTGCTACACCAGCCGGAACTCCCAATTTCCTCTGGACCCGGTGCTTGAAGGTCCCGTCGAAGGAGAAGGGGAAGCTGCCCGAGCCAACGTGTCGGAGGTTGCCCAGAAAGTCGCTCAATTCTTCCATAGGGTCTAGGACCATCTCCGTAGTTCCCACTTGTATCCTCTCTTCTTCTTCCTCAATTTTGTAATCCCTTGTCTCCAGATGAATGAAATCCCCAAATTTTTGTGAATTTCACTTTTTGTCTTCAACACTTTTGTCTTCACTTGGCCCCCTGGTAGATGTACACAATTTGATTGTGAACATGTACCAAGAGGATATTATGTTTTGTTGAAGACTCATTTTCTTCGAACTTGTAGAGCGTAGGTCCGAAGTCTTTGATGGTGAAGGCCCCCTGAGGTCAAACCGACTACCGTCGGAGCTTAGTAGCTCCGGTAATAGTCCCTATCAACGCATAGAGCATCGACAGTTAGTCCTCCGAGGTGTCGGAGCTTAGCAGCTCTGGCACTGACTTTGCCAACACGTAACTTGTCGACAGCAGACTCCACTTGTGGGGTCTTCTCACCATCTTTTACGTCGACGGCTGACCCCCCTAGCTTTACCGGGGCTTGGTTGCTCCGGTGATGCTTGTTAACATCGATTACAAGCCATCTAGAGGAGTCGAAGCTTTGTTAGCTCCGGCTTTTCTGCATCAACGTGTATTTTATTTTTCCTGCACACTGAAGTCAAGAAAAATAGTAAAATTTGTTTCTTGCCTATAACTTCATCGCGGCTTACGATTCTCGAGAAAGTTTTAGGTCAAACGCGATTCTAAACACAATCGAATGCGTTGCCTTTTCTTCCGGATTCAATTGTATTTGGACTCGCCTTACTTCGGCCTGCCGGGGTGTAGGTAGAGTGGCGTACTTAGGGTGCTTGACCAGGCTAAGTCGATAGCACACTCTGGCCCTAGATTGGCTTGGCGGCATTCAGGCGAGTGAACCATGAACAATATTTGAATTCAAAAGAATAGACAATACAACTCGAATCGTATATGAACCGGTCGAACTAAATTTTTTTTTAAGAATTGCGCGTCTTTGTTATAGACAAGAAAGAGAAAAATAAAAAATAAAAATGTTGAGCCTGTACAAAATGAATGCACGTGGAGTCTGTTTCACTTGAAGATGTCTTTCATTATAGATCCGGGGTACAAGGGAAACAAGTACACTCTTAGGGTACGGAACCAAGCTAAGCGTGTTTAATTTCTTGTTTGTCCCAGGGTAGCTAGCCACACTTTTAGTTCTGAGACTGTGACAAGTGTTGCATGAACTTTGTGGACCTTCCAGGGAAGGTCCGGCTGTTCTCCCGGAGGAACTACCCGACTTTGTACAATGATTCTATAACATACACCTCAAGTTACTCAAGACTCACCTCCGTGGTATTAAGTGTAGAACTTACGGAGTTGCTCGATGTTCCAAGGATTTGGGAGAGGTGTCCCATCCTCGGTAGCCAAGCGAACGCTTCCGGGACGGGATACTTTGATCACTCGGAAGGGTCCCTCCCAGCCGGCGGAGAGTTTGTTTAACCCTTCTCTGGATTGTATTCTCCGTAGCACCAGATCGCCTTCCTCGAGCTGTCGGTTGTGTACATGCCGCTGATGATAACGCCGTAGGGCTTGGCGATATCGGGCATTCCGAACAACTGCTTGGCACCTTCCCTCCTCAAGGAGGTCTAGGTCTTCACGCCGGAGCTGGTCCTGCGCGGCTTCGTCGAAGGTCCGGACCCGGAGTGAACCCAAGGTGATTTCCGGAGGAAGGATTGCTTCAGCTCCGTACACCAGAAAGAAGGGTGTCTCTCCAGTTGACCGGTTTGGAGATGTCCTGTTGGCCCATAAAGTGGGTGGAAGCTCTTCAATCCAAATAGCTCCATGTTTTTTTAAGCGCTCATATGTGCGCGTCTTGAGTCCTTTAAGGATTTTAGCATTTGCTCTCTCAGCTTGGCCATTGCTTGCTGGGTGAGCTACGGAGGCGTAGCAAACTTGTATGCCGAGGTCTTTGCAATATCCTTGGAATGCAGAGCTTGTGAATTGGGTCTCATTATTAGTGATGATTTTGTTTGGGACTCCATATCTGCATACAATGGACTGCAAAAAGTTGATAGCAGATTGCTTGTTGATTGTCACAACTGGAGTTGCTTCCGGCCACTTGGTGAACTTATCAATGGCGACGTACAGGAACATGTAACCTCCGACGGCTCTTGGGAAAGGTCCCAAGATGTCCATCCCCCACACAGCGAAGGGCCATGTAGGAGGTATCATTTGTAGGGGTTGAGCCGGTGTGTGAATTTGCCTTGCATGAAATTGACATGCTTTGCATTTCTTCACCAGCTCAGTTGCATCCTGGAGTGCTGTAGGCCAGTAGAAGCCATGCCGAAAGGCTTTACCGACCAGCGTGCGGGAAGACGCGTGGTTCCCACACTCGCCTCCATGGATTTCTGCGAGGAGTTCGCAACCTTCTTCCCTTGTGATGCACCGCATTAGGATGCCATTGGCACCACGCCAGTAGAGATCCCCTTCTACCAGCGTGTATCTTTTTGCCAATCTGACTACCCAATCAGCGGATACATCATCATCAGGAAGGATGTTGTCTTTCAAGTAGCTCCGGATCTCCGAGATCCATGCATTGGAACTAGCTTGAGCTTTTGAGTCTTGCGTGCTGGGTTGCTCGGAGCTCCTGGCAGCACCTACGACCCTTGATGGGTGCCATGGTAACAGGGCCATCAGGACCGTCATCTTCGGGATGCTGATCTTGCCCCCTTCACTTAGTTCGGCAGGCTGAGCTGTTGGCTTTGACAACCTCCGGACAAAAATTCCGTCTGGAGCCGGAGCTCTGGTTGACGCTTTCGTCGAGAGTTCGTCAGCTTCAGCGTTATGGGCACGCTGAACATGGTGGAGATCTAGGACTTCAAAGTCCTTCTGAAGCCTCTGGACTTTAAGGAGGTAAGCAGCTAGCTGGAGATTATTGCAAGAACATTCACCCTTCACCTGCTTAATGATGAGCTGCGAATCTCCCTTGACCAGCAGTTGCTTGACACCATATGACAGTGCCACCTTTAGTCCGTAGATGAGCGCTTCGTACTCTGCCATGTTGTTGGTCGCCTTGAAGTCAAGGTGTACCATGTATTTCACCTTCTCCCCGGTCGGTGCAAGGAGAAGGATTCCAGCTCCGGCCCCCTGCTTCTGCAAGGAGCCGTCGAAGTAGAGGGTCCAGTGAGGCTCGGTGAAGGTTGGAGCTTGATGCTCCGTCTTCTGCTCACTGGGGCCCCCAGAGTTTGATGGGGAGGGAGTCCATTCTGCCACAAAATCTGCCAATGCTTGACTCTTGACTGCTTGCCTTGAAATAAATTCAAGATCAAATTCAGCCAATTCCGCTGCCCACTATGCAATATTCCCAGTTGAATTGGGATTATGCAAGATTGGTCGAAGTGGGTAAGAGGTCACCACTGAGACTTTGTGAGCTTGGAAGTAATGGCGAAGCTTCCTAATGGCAATAAGAACTGCATAGAGCAGCTTATGCACCTCTAGGTATCGAGTCTTGGCATCATGTAGTACTTCACTAATGAAGTACACTGGGCGCTGAATGGTCCAGACCCTCCCGGAGGGGTCCGGAGCTTCCTCTTCACTGACCCGGATCCTCTCGGAGGAATCCGGATTTTCTTCGGGGACCTCCGGGTCCTGGCTGGAGGAACCCGGAGCTTCTTCAGAAGCGGTCTGGACCCTCCCGGAGGGGTCTGGGTCTTCTGAAGTGACTTCTTGTGGATTCGAGTCTGGGAGCTGGGACCCAGACTCGCTTTCAGGTACCTCCGGACCCTCCCGAAGGGGTCTGGATTCCTGAGTATGAGGTAGCTCTGGTCTCTCCGCAACCAGAACCATACTAACGACTTCATCAGTTGCTGAAATGTAAAGCAACAAAGGCTCACCAGGGTTTGGAGCTACTAGAATTGGTAGGGTGGTGAGGAACTGTTTCAGCTCCTGGAATGCCTTCTCTGCTTCTTCGGACCATTGGAATGGTCCGGACTTCCTCAATAACTTGAAGAAGGGGAGTGCCCTTTCTGCCAGTCTTGAAATGAACCGGCTGAGGGCTGCTAGACATCCAATTAACTTTTGGACGTCTTTGATGCGGGTTGGTGGCCGCATGTCTTCAATGGCCTTAATCTTCGCCGGATTAGCTTCTATGCCCCGGTGACTAACCAGGAAACCGAGAAGTTCTCCAGAGCTAACCCCGAAGACACACTTGTCTGGGTTTAGCTTTGTACGGGTGGCCCGCAGCTTGTCGAAGACAGCCTGCAAGGTGTCAAGGAGTGACTCCTTGTCCCTGACCTTGACCACGATGTCATCGACGTACACTTCCACTATGTCTCTAATGAGTTCTTCAAAAGTTTTGTACATAGCTCGTACAAAAGTTGAAGCTGCATTCTTGAGACCAAAGGGCATGGCTGTATAACAGTACAATCCATCTACTGTGATGAATGAGGTATGCTCTTCATCTTCCCTAGACATCCTGATTTGATAATACCCGGAATATGCGTCTAGGAAACACAGTAATTCACACCCGGATGTGGAATCCACTATCTGATCTATTCTAGATAGTGGGAATGGATCTTTTGGACATGCCTTATTTAGTGTGGTGTAGTCGATGCACATCCGAAGCTTCCCGTCGGCCTTGGGCACAACGACTGGGTTTGCCAGCCATTTTGGATGGAAGACTTCTCGGATGAATCCGGCTTCGAGTAACTTCTTCACTTCTTGTCGGATGAAGTTCTGTCGCTCTACGGATTGCTTCCGTGGCTTCTGATGCACAGGCCGGGCGTCGAGGTAGATCTTCAGATTGTGCTCAATCACTTCCCTAGGGATCCCAGGCATTTGTGACGGTTGCCAAGAAAACATGTCGACGTTAGCCCGGAGGAAATTGATGAGCGCGAGTTCCTATTTGTCGTTCAATCCCCCCGATATACGGGTGGTCTGAGCGACATCGAAACCAATCTGGACGACTTTGACGGGAATGTCGGTGTCGTCGCTTGGCTGCACACGAGGTGCAGAAGTCGAGCCTCGTTGACGAATGCTCGGGGGTTTTGGAGCTTGCTCCTGCCTGGAGTCCTCCTCTTGCGCCGTGGTGAGTGCATGGAGTTCTTCCAGAGCAGTTACTCCGGCAGTACGATCTCTGCAGATCCGGAGAACGCCTACTGGCGTTGGCATCTTCAACACCGGATAACCATAATGAGCAGCTGCCATGAATTTGTACAGGGCAGGCCTACCCAAGATGGCATTGAAGGGTAAGTTGATCTGAGCGACGTCGAAGACCAACTTCTCGGTGCGGTACTTCTCCCGTGTCCCGAAGGTAACGGGGAGAGTAATAGCTCCGAGTGGGGTAATGGCCCCTGGACCTACTCTGGAGAAAGGTCGAGAGGGGTGGAGATCCGAAGGTCGGAGTTGAAGCTTAGTAAAAGCTTCGAAGCTTATGAGGTTAAGCCCCGAACCTCCGTCTACCATGACGTGGTGGAGCTGGATGTTGTTGATGGTAGGAGATACCATCAAAGGTAACTGACCTACTCCAACCATGCTCCGAGGGCAATCCGAAGCATCAAAAGTGATGGATGTGTCCATCCACTTCCGATGAGGTTCCGGCCTGACTATAGGAGCTACAGCAGCCATATCCCGACGCATAGTCTTGATGACGCGGCGGGAGGTGATGTCCCATGATCCACCAAAAATGGTGTTCATGGTCTTCCGACGCTCGTTGTCAGAGATGTCAGAATCATCATCGACAGAGGTGTAAACGGCCTTCAAGACCTTTTTGGGATCATGAAAACCTAACTCCTCTTCAGCTGGAGCTTCGTCAACTTTTTGCTTTCCTTCCCTCTATCGGAAAGGAGATTCTTCCCGGCGCTTGTTGTAGCGCTCGGCAAGGTTTTGGACCTCCCGGCAGTCTTCCGAACTGTGGCTGCCCGTTTTGTGAATTGGGCACCACACCTTGGGCTTGCTACTGTCTTCAGAAGACGGTCGAGGTCGCTTTTCGGGGCATGGACCCCGGCCACCCGGAGTTGCAGCAGCTGCAACATTGGATGTACCGGCCGACGGCTTCTTCTTGCCGTTGGTCTTTTTCTTCTTCTTGCCATTCCCGGAGGTAGCGGCTTCTTCTTTGGAGGATTTCTTGTGACCCTCCGGGGTTGGTTTGGAGTGCATCTCACGGCCCTCCGCAGCTGTGGCACATTTGTCAGCCAAGCTGAAGAGTTCCGTGACGCTGGTGATCTCCTTGATCGCCAGTTTCTCCAGCATCTTCTTGTCCCGTACACCCTGTCTGAATGCCACAATGACAGAGGCGGTAGAGATAGAAGGGATAGTGTTTCGTACCTGAGAGAACCTCTGGATGAATGATCGCAGGGATTCTCCCCCTTTTTGCATGACTGCAAAAAGGTCCAGTTCAGTGCCTGGTCGGGTGTATGAACTCCCGAAGTTGGCAGTGAACTGCCGGCATAGCTCCTCCCAACTGTTGATAGAGTTGGGTGGAAGGCTCATAAACCAGGATCTGGCGGTCCCAGTTAAGGCCACTGGAAAATAATTGGCCATCACGACCTCATTTCCTCCAGCTGCCAAGATTGCAGTGGAGTAGATCTGAAGAAATTCGGTGGGATTGACAGTCCCGTCGAATTTTTCCGGCAGGTGAGGCCGGAACTTTTGTGGCCACCTGACCATACGCAGATGTATTGCCAGAGCAGAACAGCCTCCTCCTACTCCTTCAGGAGCAGAAAGGTCCTGAGCTTCCCGTATTTCATGAGCACGCTCAATATGGACTCGGCCGTCTTGTTGGCGGTATTGGCGATCAAGCTCCGCCCGGACGTCATGAGTTGAGAGCCTGGATACCGTGTGAGTGCGTCGTGCCCCGGAGGGCAATGACGTCACTTGTTGGGATGCAGCACGTCTCCTGCTATTTGAAACGTGCGGACCAAGTCTACCAGACAAAGTCCGCCGCTGCGACGGGGCTCGTCCTGAAGGAGGAGGACCCTGGTTGCTAAGGCGTTCGGCTGCTGCTACAACCAAATGTTCCACATCGGCCCTCCACTGTTCCAGTGCATCCCGGGATGCATCCGGAGGTGGTGGGCGTTGGAGAAGAGCACGCGCTGCATGGAGCGCGTGTTCCAGGTTGTCATGATTTGCCGACGCAGTGATTGACGCCGGCGCACCATCGCGTTGCCCAGCTTGATTTGCTGGTGGAGGCGACTGTGGAGGGAGTGTAGCTCCTGCTGGTGCTGAGGCTCCTGGTGGTGGCTGCATATTGGAGGGATTACCCCCAACATCCTGAGCAGCAGGTTGACCGTTGGATGATCCAGCAGCTGAGTTCACCATTCTCAAAATCTCAGGCGCCCCCAACCTGGCGCGCCAGCTGTCGGTGGTTTGGGACCGGCAGATCTCCCGACCCTAATAAAGTGTTAGAGGAGTTTGATGTTCGGTGTGGGCGGGCAGAGATTCAAGAAGGTGAATAGTAAATGACGCAGGAGACACAAGAGTTTACGTGGTTCGGGCCGCCTGAGCGTAATACCCTACTCCACGGGTGTGTTGGTGTTGTATTAGCTGTATGAGCTTGTGTTGAGCGTCTATGGCACGTGTCTAGCGTCACTAAACGTGTAGAGTCCATCGTCGGCATGTCCTTTTATAGTACAAGGGCAGGCCGTTACAAGTTAGCCTGGCCCGACATGTGGCCCCAGCGGTTACTAGTATTGACACTTATTCAACACATTTAATTGTCCTTAACGACCGGGTAATGGGCTTTGACGGCACCGTTACTGGTAATTAAGGTCATCCGATCGTGTGTCATTAATATGGTATTAATGACACATAATCGGGTCTTGAAGTCCTTGATTCCCCTTTGAAGATCCGGAGCCGTTATGGAGTCTTCCGGAGGTCAGAGGCTGAAGCTCCGACAGTTGGACACGTGGCAGCTCCAGAGCATACTGTGGGAAACGGGCAGCTCCGGAGCTACCTGACACGTGTCAGGTCTGGAGCTTCTCTTGGTCTTGGGTTAAGTCCGGAGGTGCCATTTCGGTACATGGCCCGGAGCTTCCCCCTTGTGGGCGGTAGCTCCGGTTTGATAGTACACGTGGCGACCCTGGGATTAACCATGTTGGAGAAGCGGGTTCGGTTATATCTGACATGAGGGCCTCTGAAGGTCTTCAAATCAAGTAGATGACTTTCCTTTGAGATCTTTGTAACCTCAAAGGGTGTATGGTTTCTAGGGTACCGACAGTTCCGAACACAACACCTTACGTGAGCACCTCACATAAGCATGTTGCAAAACCACAATAAAACGATATCAACCATATCAACCAAAACGCACCAAAAACTTAGCAAATGAATACTAAGCAATCTTTCCAAGAATATAAAGCAAGTTTGAAACATTTCACATGAAAATTTGGAACATTACGATCAAGCTCCGAACCTTGCCAAAGCTACCCGGAGCTAGAAAAGTCAACTCGGAGCTTAGCAAAATTATGTCGGAGCTATCAAAGACATGCCGGAGCTAAAAACAAAGCTTCACCAGAGCTGACCAAAGCTAGTTGGACCTTGCCAACAAGTCGGACCTAGCATCGAACGTAGCCGGAGCTACCCAAAACAAGCCGGACCTACCGTCGGACCTTGCTGTAGCTCAGAGCTAGAGTCGGACCTTGATAAAAAGGTGTTTTGGTAATATTCAAAACATTTATCATCAAAGCCAAGTGTATTCACTACAAGCCAATGTATTCATCACACATAGGTCTTACGGTTTAGAATGCATTTCACGTCCCTCCGCGGCTTTGGCACATTTGTCTGCCAAGCTAAAGAGTTCCGTGACACTGGTGACTTCTTTGGTCGCCAGTTTCTCCAGCATCTTCTTATCTCGAACACCCTGTCTGAATGCAACCATAACAGAAGAGCTCGAGATTGAAGGGATAGTATTCCGTACCTGAGAAAACAGCTGGATGAAGGATTACAACTATTCTCCCATTGTTTGCTTCACAGCAAATAGATCCAATTCAGTGCCAGGCCGGGTGTAAGAACTCCCGAAGTTGGCAGTGAATTGTTGGCATAGCTCCGCCCAACTATTAATGGAGTCGGGTGGAAGACTCATGAACAAGGACCTTGCAGTCCCAGTTAGAGCCACTGGGAAGTAGTTGGCCATCACGACCTCATCGCCCCCTGCTACCAGTTTAGCGGTGGAGTAAATTTGTAGGAACTCGGCGGGGTTGATAGTCCTGTCGAATTTTTCCGGCAAGTGAGGCCGGAACTTCCGTGGTCATCTGACCATGCGTAAATGCATGGCCAGGGCAGAACAGCCTCCCCCAACTCCCTGAGGAGCAGGGTGGTCTTGAGCTTCTCGTCTCTCATGAGCATGCTGGATATGGACGTGACCGTCCTGCTACCGGTAACGGCGATCAAGTTCCTACCGCAGGTCGTGAGTCGGAATCCTGGTGATGGTGTGGGTGCGTCGTGCCCCGGGAGGCAGCGAAGTCACCTGCTGGGATGCAGCACGTCTCCTATGCTGCGAGACTTGTGAAACAAGTCGGCCTGACAAGGTCTGTCACTGTGATGGTGCTCGCCCCGAAGGGAGAGGACTTTGATTGCTGATGCCAGCGGCTGCAGCTGCAACCAGATTGTCAACATTAGCTCTCCACTGTTCCATAGCACCCTGGGGTGCCCCTGGAGGTGGTGGATGTTGTAGGAGAGCTCGCGCGACAATAAGTGTGTGCTCAGGGTTGTTGTTCTCAATGCAGTGATCGACGCAGATGCCCCATCTCGTCGCCCAACATTGTTTGCCAGAGCAGATGTCGGTTGTGGTGCCATAGTACCTGCTGGAACAATGGTACCCGCTGGCTGTTGCACGTTGGAGGGATTGCCTCCAGCAGGTTGTTTAGCGCGATTGCTATTGGAAGATCCTGCGACGGAATTCACCATCTTGAGATCCTGGGCTCTCCCTTCCTGGCGCGCCAGATGTTGAAGTGTAGCAACAACACTTCCCCCTGGTACTACCAAATGTAGCCCGCAGAGGTTCTTGTTTCGGTTGGGGCACGCAGTGATCAAGAGCAAGATGGTGACACGAAAGATTTACGTGGTTCGGGCCGCCTGAGCGTAATACCCTACTCCACGAGGTGTGTGTTGTTTTATTGAGAATCGCTAGGAAGCGTAGTCTATGGCTCAGCTTGGATTGTCCATGTATCCTACGGTTCAGTCCTTTTATAGTCCAAGGACTGACCGTTAAATCATTTGCCTGGCCCGACATGTGGCCCTAGCCTATTTAATAGCCTAATACACTGTCTATGAGTATTAATCATGGTTAATAGTGTGATAACGTGCCTTAATGGTTGCGTTACCTCTTTTAACAGTGCTCTGATCATGTGTCATTAATACAGCATTAACGACACGTAATAATGTCTTGTAACTGGCGCTTTAAATGTCCCTTGAATGTCCGTGCTGAAGGAGATCCGCCAATGTATTCGTTGGTGATGAAGGTCCGGAGGCTCCACACGTGGAAGCTTTGGAGCTTCCCCTTGTGGGGAGGTAGCTCCAGAACCGCTATACACGTGTCGGCACCAGAGCTTCCCTCTGCTGGGCGTTAGGTCTGGGGTCGTTATACACGTGTAGATTGCGGAGCTTCCCTGTGTTGGGAGTTTAGCTCCAGATTCATATTACACGTGTCAATCCTTGGAGCTACCCATATGAGGGATGCGAGTCCATTGTAATATGACATGTGGGGCCTGAGGAAACCTTCAACTTTGATAGGTAGAACTCTCTTGCACTTCTTGCGGTACCGTGGGGTACCTGGTATGCAGGGTACCAACAGTAAGCCACTGTTGAAGCTAATCTATTCAGAGCAAAGGAGCAGAGAAGGCAAAAAGATTGAGGATGGAAGACTGCTATAGGTATGAGAAGCACACCGTCGACCCTCGGTTTTGGTGTGACTTCCATTGTGATTACTATCAGATAGTCTATATGACCAAACAAACTCCAGTGATCGATGCTCAATGGATGATTGGGATTACAAGGTGGAGAAGAACCATGCTGCATTCAATGCGGTAATTAAAGCCACAGAGCGCCATGGACTCAAGTATCTCATGGCATTCAAATGTGATTGGAACATCAGAGTTATTGTGCAATTCTACGCCACAGTCTACTTCCACAAGCAAGAAGATCGAAGGATCACTTGGCTCACTAATGGTAAGCAATACTCAATCACATATTTGGAGTTTGCCCAAATTCTTGGCTTGGAGGATCATGAGGTCATTACTTCAAATCTCAAGGTTGTTAATAGAGATGATTTGGATTACATGTATCCAAGCCATGCAATTTATGATGCGGGGCACATAAGGAACATTAATCCATTCTATGGTGTGCTCAACCGTGTTCTAAAGAAGACTATATTCCCCAAGGATGGAGATGTGGGGATCATTTAAGGAAATTTGAGACATTTGATGGTGCTTATTGATGGGGTTATCCGATTCAACGTTGTGGAGTATATCTATGATGACATCTTCAATATCTCACACACCACCAACCGCTTGTGTGGCTATGCGCCATATATCATGTATCTAGTTGAGAAGGTATCCGGGCCAAAGTTCAATAAGGATGTTACTCATCGGAGGCTTCGTCTTCAACTTCCTCCTCTCGAGCCTATTGCACCAAGAAGGAAGAATGTCAATCCTCCTGCCTCCTCCTCTCATCCCGTGGCTTCTCCACCACCTCCTCCTCCTCCATCACAGTCCGTAAGCAGCTTCTTCAAGTGCTTCAAGGCACTTTTCGCCTCTTGCCAGAAGGTGGAAGTTCGGACTCGTTGCATGGAGCTTCGTCAAGAGAAGTATATCAAGGCAATGTGTGACAAGCTTGAGGTTCCTATGTCTCCCGCCGCAGAGAGTTGTGGAGAGTTGACTCCTTTTGCCGAGTTCACCATCGATGAACCCACTCACTTCGAGGAAGATGGAACCTCCAAGGCTGCCACCAACGATGAACACGACAATGAAGACAATGAAGATTCGGAGGCTACAGAGAGCGACAACGACCAACAAGACGACGACGATGATGAGTAGTTTGTAGGACTTCCTTCCTTTTTTCCTTTTTGGTGTCTTGATGCCAAAGGGGGACAAATTGGAAGGGGGTACTGTTGGTACCCTACATACCGGATACCCCTTGGAATTGCGACGAGTGCAAAGGAACTTCACCTACCTGAATTGAAGACCCTCAAAGGCCCCACGTGTCATTTGGAACCAGACCTGCATTCCTCATATGGTTAGTCCCAGTGCCACCACGTGTATCACAGAACTGGAGCTACAACCCATACATGGGAAAGCTTCGGACTAGATACCAGTGTGGCACCCGCGGACCTAACCCCCGACAGAGGGAAGCTCTGGTACCGACATGTGTACAACAGCACTAGACCTACTCGTCCAAGACGGTAAGCTCCGGAGCTGCCATGCGTCCAATCGCCAGACCTTCAACCTCAACAAGCAGATTGGTGGACCTCCAACGGCTCGGACCTTCAAGGGACATTAAAGACTTCAAGACATGATTATGCGTCATTAATGCTATCTTAATGACGCACGATCAGAGGATCCTTAATACCAGTAACACCATCATTAAGGGGTGTTACCATACTATTAAGGGAATTAAGTACATTAACTGTGTATTATGCATCAGTAACCGCTAGGGCCACCTATCGGGCCAGGCTCACGATGTAACGGCCAGCCCTTGTACTATAAAAGGACTTGCCGAGCGATACACAAGGGACTCTCTAGTCTCAGACAGACTCTCTCTGGTCTCAGACACGCGCTAGAGACAGGTTGATGCTCTCTGGTCTGGGAGACTTTTTTGGCTCTCTCAAACATTAGCGCCCATACGCTCAATACAACACCAACAACACACCCATGGAGTAGGGTATTACGCTCAGGCGGCCCAAACCACGTAAATCTCTGTGTCAACTCACCATCTCATTCTGAATCTCCGCGCGCCCCAACCGAACTACAAACTCCGCGGGCTACTAACAGTAGTACTGGGAGAATTGCTAGAATAAAACTCCGACAGTTGGCGTGCCAGGAAGGGGCAGATGCCTGAGATTCAAGATGGTGAACTCTACTGCTGGATCGTCCAACGGTAACCACGCTGAGCAGCCTGCTGGAGGCAATCCCTCCAACATGCAGCAGCCAGCAGGTGATGTTGCCCCAACAGGAGTTATGCCACCGCCACCACCATTCGCTCAATCGAATCAACCTGAACATCGAGATGGGGCGTCTGTGTTGATCACTGCATCAGCGAACAACAACCCCGAACACGTGCTTATTGTTGCGCGTGCTCTTCTCCAACATCCACCACCTCCAGGAGTACCCCAGTGTGCAATGGAACAGTGGAGAGCTGATGTGGAACATCTGGTTGCAGCAGCAGCCGATGGCATCAGCAACACATGTCTTCCCCCTCGGGGCGGGCCCCATCTCAGCGTCAGACCATGTCAGGTAGACTCGATCCGCAAGCTTCGCAGCACAGGAGACGTGTTGCATCTCAACAAGCGACGTCGCTGCCTCCCGGGGCGCGACATACTCACACGATAACAAGGCTTTCGACTCACGACCTCCGAGCGGAGCTTGATCGCTGTTATCGACAACAGGACGGCCGTGTCCACATCGAGCATGCTCGCGAGAGGTGAGAGGCTCGGGACAGTCCTGCTCGTGAGGGAGTAGGAGGAGGCTGTTCTGCCTTGGCCATGCACCTACGCATGGTCAGGTGGTCGCAGAAGTTCCAGCCTCACTTGCCGGAGAAATTTGACGGGACTGTCAATCCCGTCGAATTTCTCCAAATCTACTCGACCGCTATCCTTGCGGCAGGAGGCAATGAGGCTGTGATGGCCAATTATTTTCCTATGGGTTTAACTGGGACCGCCAGGTCTTGGTTCATGAGCCTTCCGCCTGACTCCATCAACAGTTGGGCGGAGTTGTGCCAACAGTTCACCGCCAATTTTGGGAGCTCACACACCCGACCAGGCACAGAACTGGATCTTTTTGCTGTCAAGCAAAAAGGGGGAGAGTCCTTGCGATCATTCATCTAGAGGTTCTCCCAGGTACGAAATACCATTCCTTCTATCTCAATCGCTTCTGTTATTGTAGCATTCAGGCAGGGTGTTCGAGATAAGAAGATGTTGGAGAAGCTGGCGACTAAGGAAGTCACCAGCGTTACTGAACTCTTCAGCCTGGCAGACATGTGTGCCAAGGCTACGGAGGGCCGTGAAATGCACTCCCAACCACCTCCGGAGGCCAACAAAAAGTCCTCCAAGGGTGAAGCCACTACCTCCGGGAGTGGCAAGAAAAAGAAAAAGTCCAACGGCAAGAAGCCGTCGGCCCGCACACCAACTGCTGCTGCTGCAGCAGCTCCGGGTGGCCGGGGGCCACACCCTGAGAAACGACCTCGACCATCTTCTGAAGACGGTGACAACTCCAAGATGTGGTGTCCCATACACAAGACGGACAACCACAACCTAGAAAACTGCCGAGAGGTCCAGAACCTTGCCGAGCGCTACATCAAGCACCAGGAAGAAGCTCCTTTCCTTCAAAGGGGAGGAAAACAAAAAGTCAACAAAGCTCTGGCTGGAGAGGAGTTAGGCTTTCAGGACCCAAAAAAGGTCTTGAAGGTTGTTTACACCTCCGTTGACGACGACTCCGACGTCTCTGACAACGAGCGTCGGAAGACCATGAACACCATCTTTGGTTGTTTGTGGGACATTACTTCCCGCCGTGTCCTCAAGACAATGCGGTGGGACATGGCCTCTGTAGCTCCCACAGCTAGGGTAGCACATCATCGGAAGTGGATGGATACTTCCATCACCTTCGATGCTTTGGACTGCCCTCAAAACATGATTGGAGCTGGCCAACTTCCATTAATGGTATCTCCGACCATCAATAACATCCAACTCCACCATGTAATGGTGGATGGAGGTTCGGGGATGAACCTCATAAGCTTCGAAGCCTTCGTCAAGCTTCAGCTCCGACCTCCGAATCTTCGCCCCCCCCCCCCCCAACCTTTCTCAGGAGTAGGTCTGGGGGCCATAACCCCACTCAGTGCCATTACTCTCCCGGTGATCTTCGGGACTCGGGAGAATTATAGGACCCTGAAGTTGGTCTTTGACGTGGCACAGATCAACTTGCCATTCAATGCCATCTTGGGCTGGCCAGCTTTGTACAAGTTCATGGCTGATGCTCATTATGGCTACTTGGTTTTGAAGATGCCAACACCTTCAGGTGTTCTCCGGATCCACGAAGATCGCACCACAGGAGTTACGACTCCGGAAGAACTCCACGCGCTTGCTACAGCGCAGGAGGAAGAATCCGGAAAGAAGCAAGCTCTGAAGCCTCCGAGCATTCGTCATCGAGGATCAACTTCCGCACCCCATGTGCAACCAAGCGGCAACACCGACATTCCCATCAAAGTCGTCCAAATTGGTTCCGACGCCGCTCAAACCACCCGTATATCGGGAGGTCTGAATGACAAATAGGAACTTGCGCTCATCACTTTCCTCCAGGCTAATGTCGACATTGCCTGGCAACCGTCACAAATGCCTGGGATCCCTAGGGAGGTGATTGAGCACAATCTGAAGATCTATCCTAACACTCGGCCTGTACATCAGAAGCCTCAGAAGCAATTAGTAGAGCGACAGAACTTCATACGTCAAGAAGTGAAGAAGTTGCTCGAAGCTAGATTCATCCGGGATGTCTTCCACCCGAAATGGTTGGCAAACCCAGTCATTGTACCCAAGGCCAGCGAGAAGCTTTGGATGTGTATCGACTACACCAGACTGAATAAGGCATGTCCAATGGATCCATTTCCACTTCCTAGAATAGATCAGATAGTGGATTCCACCTTCGGGTGTGAATTATTGTGTTTCCTAGACGCATATTCTGGGTATCATCAAATCATAATGTCTAGGGAAGATGAAGAGCATACTGCCTTCATCACAGTAGATGGATTATATTGTTACACTGCCATGCCATTCGGTCTCAAAAATGCTGCTTCAATGTTTGTGCGAGCTATGTACAAAACTTTTGGAGAGCTCATTAAAGATTTATTGGAAGTGTACGTCGATGACATCGTTGTCAAGATCAAGAACAAGGAGTCACTTCTCGACACCTTGCAAGTTGTCTTCGACAAGTTGTGAATCACACGCACAAAGCTGAACCCACACAAGTGTGTCTTTGGGGTTAGCTCCGGGAAGCTTCTTGGATTCTTGGTGAACCACCGAGGAATAGAGGAGAATCCGGCGAAGATTGAAGCTATTGAAGACATGCGGCCACTAGCTCGCATCAAGGATGTCCAGAAGTTGACTGGATGTCTAGCTGCCCTCAGCCAGTTCATCTCAAGACTGGCGGAACGGGCACTACCCTTCTTCAAACCGTTGAGGAAGTCCATACCATTCTAATGGTCTGAAGAAGCAGAAAAGGCATTCCAAGAGATGAAACAGCTCCTCACCACTCTACCAACTTTGGTAGCTCCGAATCCTGGTGAGCCACTTCTGCTTTAAATTTCAGCAACTGACGAATTTTTCAGCATGGTCCTAGTTGCGGAAAGACCAGAACCATCCCCAGTTCAGGAATCCAGACCCCTCCGAGAGGGTCTGGAGCTACCTCAAGACGAGTCTGGGTCCCAGCTCCCAGACCTGGATCCACAAGGAGTTACTGTTGCTGAACAAGAAGATCCGAACCCCTCCGAGAAGGTCTGGGTCACTCCAAAAGAAGCTCTGGGTTCCTCTAGAAAGAACCTAGAGATCCCTGAAGAAGGTCTGGACCCCTCCAGGAGGGTCCGGGTTGATGAAGAGGAAGCTCCGGGCCCCTAGGGAGGGTCCGGACAGTCCAACACCCAGTGTACTTCTGCAACGAGGTACTACATGACGCCAAGACTCGGTACCTAGAGGTGCATAAGATGCTCTATGCAATTCTTATCGCCTCTAGGAAGCTTCGATACTACTTCCAAGCTCACAAAATTTCAGTGGTAACCTCTTATCCACTACGAGCAATCTTGCATAATCCCAAATCTACTTGGAATATCGCAAAGTGGGCAGCGGAATTGGCCAAGTTCGATCTTGAATTTGTCCCAAGACAAGCAATCAAGAGTCAAGCATTGGCAGACTTTGTGGCAGAGTGGACCCCCTCTCCATCGAATCCTGGGGGCCCCAGTGAGCAGAAACCAGAACCTAAGGTTCCAGTCTTCATTGAGCCTTACTGGACTCTCTACTTCGATGGCTCCGTGCAGAAGCAGGGGGGCGGAGCTGGAGTCCTTCTCCTCGCTCCTACCGGGGAGAAGGTAAAATACATGGTTCACCTTGACTTCAAGGCGACCAACAACATGGCGGAGTATGAAGCACTGATCTATGGGCTCAAGGTGGCACTATCATATGGTGTCAAGCAGCTGTTGGTGAAGGGAGATTCACAACTTATCATCAAACAAGTGAAAGGTGAATACTCCTGCAACAATTCTCAATTAGCTACTTATCTCCTTGAAGTCCAGAGGCTTTAGAAGGACTTCAAAGTCCTAGACCTCCATCATGTCCAGCGTCTCAACAACGCTAAAGCTGACAAACTCTCGACGAAAGCTTCAACCAGAGCTCCGGTTCCCGACAGAACCTTCATCCGGAGATTGTCAAGACCAACAGCTCAGCCTGCCGAATTGAGCGAAGGGGCGAGACCAGCACCACGAAGCTGGCGGTCCTGATGGCCCTGTTACCATGGCGTCCATCAAGGGTCGTAGGTGCTGCAGGAAGCTCTGAGCAACCCAGCACGCAAGACTCAGAAGCTCAAGTTAGCTCCGATGCATGGATCTCGAAGATACGGAGCTACTTGAAAGATAACATCCTTTCTGAAGACAATGTATCTGCTGACCGGATAGTCAGATTGGCTAAAAGATACACACTGGTAGAAGGGGATCTCTACCAACATGGTGCCAATGGCGTACTGATGTGGTGCATTGCCAGGGAAGAAGGTCGCGAGCTCCTCGCGGAAATCCATGGAGGTGAGTGTGGGAACCACACGTCTTCCCGCACGTTGGTCGTTAAAGCCTTTCGGCACGGTTTTTACTGGCCTACAGCACTCCAGGATGCAACTGAGCTAGTGAAGAAATGTGAAGCATGCCAGTTCCATGCGAAACAAATTCACACACCGACTCAACCACTACAAATGATACCTCCTACATGGCCATTCGCTGTGTGGGGGATGGACATTTTGGGACCTTTCTCAAAAGCCGTCGGAGGTTACAAGTACATGTATGTCGCCATCGACAAGTTCACCAAGTGGCCGGAAGCAACTCCAGTTGTGACAATAAACAAGCCATCAACTATCAATTTCTTGCAGTCCATAGTATGCAGATTTGGAGTCCCAAACAAGATCATAACTGACAACAGGACCCAATTCACAAGTTTTGCATTCCAAGGATATTGCAAAGACCTCAGCATTCAAGTCAGCTACACTTCTGTAGCTCACCCGGCAAGCAATGGCCAAGCTGAGAGAGCAAATGCAGAAATCCTAAAAGGACTCAAGACACGCACATATGAGCGTCTGAAAAAACATGGAGCCAACTGGATTGAGGAGCTTCCGCCCACCTTGTGGGCGAATAGGACAACTCCAAACTGGTCAACTGGAGAGACACCCTTCTTCCTGGTGTACGGAGCCGAAGTAGTCCTTCCTCCAGAAACCACCTTGGGGTCATTTTGGATCCGGACCTTCGACGAAGCCACGCAGGACAAGCTCTAGCATGAAGACCTTGACCTCGTTGAAGAGGGAAGGTGCCGAGCAACTGTTCGAAATGCACGATACCGCCAAGCGCTCCGGCGCTATCACCAAAGGCATGTGCATAGCCGACAACTCGAGGAAGGCGATCTGTTGCTACGAAGAATACAAACTCGAGAAGGGTTAAACAAACTCTCCCCCAGCTGGGAAGGACCCTTTCGAGTGATCAAAGTATCCCGTCCCGGATGCGTTTGCTTGGCAACCGAGGATGGGACACCACTCCCTAATCCTTGGAATATTGAGCACCTCCGTAAGTTCTACGCTTAATATCAAGGAGGTGAGTATGTAATTACATATGATGTATGTTATAGCGTCATTGTATAGAGTCAGGTAGCTCCTCCGGGGGGACAGCCGGACCTTCCCCGGAAGGTCCGCAAAGTTCAAGCAACACTTGTCACAGTCTCAGAACTAAAAATGTATCTAGCTACCCTGGGACAAACAAGAAATGTAACACACTTAGCCTGGTTCCGTACCCTAAGAGTGTACTTGTCTCCCCTATACCCCGAACCAATAATGAAAGACATCATTATGTGAAAACAGACTCCACGTGCATTTATTTTGTACAGGCTCATTCTTTTTATTTTTCTCTTTCTTGTCTATAACGAAGTTGTGCGATTCTCAAGAAACTTTAGCTCGAACAATTCATATATAATTCAAGTTGCACTATTAAATCTTTCGGGTCTCAACATTGTTGAATGGCCTACTCGCCTGAATGCCGCCAAGCCAATCTAGGTCCGGAGTGTGCTATCGACTTAGTCTGGTCCTGCACCCCAAGTACGCCACTCTACCTACACCCCGGCAGACCAAAGTAAGGTGAGTCCAGGAAACAATTGGACCTGAAGAAAATAGACAAGAGCGCTTGATTGTATATAGAATTGCTGTCGAACTAAAATTTCACATGGGAATAGTAAGTTGCAAATGAGTTATAAGTAAGGAATGAATTTTACTATTTTTCTTGACTTCAGTGTGCAGGAAAAATAAGATTTCATAATGATGGTGAATGATGCTGGAGCTATCAAAGCTTCGACATTCCCTAAGGAGGTTCGCCGTCGTGTTTTAAACATTGATGGTGGGCATCGCCTGGGCTATCAAGTTCTGACAAATCCAGGGGGCCAGATATCAACAAGAAAAAATTGAAGAAAAGATGGTGGAAAGACACCCCAACGGGGTCCGCCGTCGACGCTCCACGTGTTGACAGAGGCTAATGCCGGAGCTACCAAGCTCCGACAACCCCAAGGGGCCCCTGCTGTCGACGCAACAAGACTTCGGACCTATAATCTACGAGTTTGAAGCATTTAAGTCTTCAACAAATTACCGCATCCTTTTGGTACATGTTTGCAATCAAGTTGTGTACATCTACCGGGGGGCCAAGTGAGACAAAGGGTTGAAGACAAAAAATGAAATTCATAAATTTCTTGGATTTCATTCATCTGAAGACAAGAGATTACAAAATTGGGGAAAAGAAGAGAAGATACAAGTGGGATCTAAAAGGAGAAAGTCCTAAGTCCTACGGAAGAACAAGGTGACCTTCTCGGCAACCTCTGACACGCTGGTCTTGGCGGCATCTCCCTCTCCGTCAATGGGACCTTCCAGCACTGGGTTCAGCGGGAAGTGAGGATCCCGGCTTGTGTAGCACGTCATCATGTACTTTGTGACGTTCTTCGCCAAGGATTTTCCTTCAGTCTCCAGCTAATCCACAATGACATCGCCCATCACGTTAAGCTTGTTGCCACCCGAGCTTAGCGCCGCCAGCGCATGGTCCAGCTCCGGCTCCGGATTGTCCGGACGCACGGGACTAAAGCCCAGCGGCGTCAGCGCGTCATTGGCTTTGCCCAGGAAATCTCATACTCATTGGGACTCCGCAGCCCTTGAGCCTCGCATCTCCTCCAAGGACCTCCGGGCCGCCGCAAGCTCCGAACCCTCCCGGGCAAGGCGCTCAACCTCCTTGGCGTGCTGCTGAATACCCTCAGCAACTTGCTTCTCAAGGTTAGCAAGCTCCTTCTCCCGGACATGGATCTTGTTCTGGTGGTCGACAAGGTCTTTGTCCCCGCCCCACACTTTCTTCTCCCTGGCAGAGACTTCGACCTCCCTTTTGGTAAGGTCCTGTCCCCGCTGCCAGGCCTTCTCCTCCTCGCTCTTGCAACGCTCCTCCAGTTGCTTGGTGCGCTCCGCAAGGATCTTGTCACCCAGAGCCAGCCTTTGGGCGAGCTCCTCCTCCCTCTTCACTGTGACACCCGGTTTCGAAAATGAAGCAAGTGATCGCATATGTGTGCCCAGGATGTTCAACACACATACACGAGTGCATTCACAAAAAAATATACAGAAAATTACCACAGAACAAGATTAATTAACCAAATTTTATAACACAAACCATATTATCCTCGAATACAAGCTCTAATGAATATTAATGACAAGTTCAACTAATGCAGCGGAAATAAACTAATTAATCAAACTAAACAGCTAGGCAGGATGAGCAATAGGGTATAGCGCAGCTCCAATCAACACCACAGGCAAAGCTGACGGTAGACACGGCCTAGAACTCCGTATTATCGCCATTAAACTCCCAATCCTGACCTGCAACCGTTGGGGGGATTGCAAGAGTGAGTACATGTCGTACTCAACAAGTGTGGAAAGTATGACATGTGGCTGATTCAAATGACAAATATAATAATGGGCAAGTGCTGAAAAGTACATTAAAACATTTGAAAAGCAATATATTATGTGTATGTGAAATAAACCCATCATAAACCATAATTAAAATCATAGTACCAGTCCATATTCCATATCCATCATCATATACCAATATCCATATTCAATACCAGAATTCAATTCATAACCATCCATAACCATAATACCAACCATACCAAAAACCATTCCAATACCAAGTTTCCTCTAATCATGTGAGGGTCCAGGTTTCTCATGACTGGGAGCACGGCTATCATGATAGTTTTAGACACACTCTACAGAGGTTGTACCGCTTTACCCACGTGTTTGTGACTTCATCACCTTTCGATGACTAGAACCTCTATTATGTCGTCTCACACTTCGTCGGTGTGTGGCCAAGAGATCACAAAGTAGCCTTTACAAAGGGATTACTAGCCTATTTAGACCCCACTGAGGTTTCACCGGTGGCGATGTCTCCAACTGAGCACATCTTCAACCAAGGGCCCCCTCTTGAGCCATTCGGATCCCAGGGTAGTCCCACCAATCATCAACAAACCCAATCCGACTACCCCTTCCCCGAGCATCCTTAATGGTCCAAATAGAACTGGCAAAGCCCTAATTAATCAGCTACGCCGCACCCATACTTGGCCTCGTGGTGGCACTGTAAATCTTGGATGGTCGCTCCACGAACCGGTCCTTAGATCTAAAGCAAGCAAAACCACCATAACATCCAACCCATACACATACCAGGCTTGCTTAGATCACCCATTACCTTATCATATTAACCAGTTCATGTTAACCATAATCTCATCCATGCATAATTAAATTGAGTGGTATAGTTGTTTTCCCATCCCAGTTGATTAAGCAAAGCAAAAAGGTAAGAATCCCATCCCGACTCTCTACTATATATTCCAAGTGACAAGGGTGGTTAGACAAGTCTAGTAAACTTCCTACCATAGGATTTCCCATCAAATTGACACAAGCATGCAGTTTGCAAACAAAACATTTATTTCAAAACAGGATCAATATGCTTCAAGGACACTTGCCTTGCTCTTGCTGTTCATTAGGGTCAAAGCCTTCAAACTCTTGATGTTGTAGATCCTCTGTGGCACTCTCTAGCGCAAATCCGTCTAACCGCACAATAAACATACAAGACAAGAAACACAATCAAAGAGTGCACATATATTACTCAGTATGCCATGACATGCATGATTAATGCAAATGCAAGGTAGACCTTGTTAATATATTGCTTTTAATGATCAATAACTAGTTCTAATAACTTTTAACAAGTTTATGCAGGTTTGGATTTGATTAGATCTACTTTTAGAATTAATTCAACACAATTTATCCAGGAAAATCATACTAGTCCGCTAGGGACCGGACAAGTCCGCACTTTACGAGATCAGCAAATTAGGGTTTTCTGGATCGACGTAAATTTGGAGATTTGGGGTTGAATTCACGTAAGGAAAAAGAAATAGAAGGTCTACCAGGTGTTTAGGACTCCAATGAATCGAGAAACTTGGAGGTAGCACTTGGATCTTGATGATCTAGGTTTGGTGATGAACTTGGAGATGAATTGGTGATGAAGAACGAAACTTGATGAAGATCTTGATCCTCTTCCGTTTCCTCCTCTTCTTCTCCTTGCTTGGGATCTTCTCCTCCCTCCTTCATGGTGGCTCTCCACGAACTAGGGTTTGGGTGGGGTGTAAAAGTGGCAAATAGATGTCAAGCCAAGGGGTGGGGTTGTTTATATAGAGGTGGAGGCTAGGGTTAGATGGATTTTGAGTTTGACATGAATAGAGGCCGGTTTAGAGTCCCTCATTGGATCTAAAAGAGTTAGGCACGACATCCCTAGGCCCACTTAACGTGAAACCCAAGAAACAAGTCGTAAAACAAAAGATCAACATGGAGTCGCGAAATATCGGACAAGTCCGGAAAGGACCGGACTAGTCCGAAAATGTCGAGAGAGAAAATCGGACAAGTCTGGCCTAAAATTAGACAAGTCCGACTTTAGTTAGAGAGGAAAACGGACTAGTCTGGACAAGTCCAGGGACTTAGCAAATTTTCAAGGATTCTTGGAATATCGAACTAGTCCGCATAAAATCGGACAAGTCAAAACGTTTCCAGAGGCAAAATCGGACTAGTCCGCAACAAAAACGGACAAGTCTGATTTTAGTCAGAGAGAAATCAGACTAGTCCTCACTAAAATCGGACTAGTTCGCACTTTTCAGCATTTTAAGTGTGGTTTTGTTCCAAATCAATTTTAAACTCGTTCCTCTTGATGTGGGTTAATGTTAAACATGTATATGAATGTATGTAGTACATGATGCATGAAAATGAGGGTGTTACATTCACGAGGTAATCTCTCAGCTCCAGGAGTTTCTGCTCCTCCTCTTCAAGCTTCTTCTCTCGCTCTTCGAGGTTCTCCCGACGCTTGACGAGACTCTCGTGGATGGTGTTGAGCTTCTCATGGCAATCATTCGCCGCCTCATTAATAGCCTGGGCTTGTTCGTATATAGCCCGAGACTCGTTGTCTAGGGATCGCACCAAGCTTTCCCTCTCATCCAGCAGCTGGCTCTAATACTCCATCCGGGCATTCTTCCTCTTGACCCACTCCTTGTCGTCGGCCAGCCTTGTTTGCGTCAGCTTGGTCTCGAATTGGAGCCAGTTGCGCCACCTCCTAAGGGTTTGGCCCTCCTCCTCAAGGGCCTTGTTGTCGTGGTAAAACGCAAGTTTAACTTGACAAAGGCTGGAGCAGGCGTTGTCGATGGATAGCAACAGGGGGATCAGCTCCGGACCTGCCGGGGTCCTCTCCGCTGACTCCAGCGGGTTCTCAAAAACAAAAATTGGGTCCCATTCCACAAGATCGGTCCCCTGAGCTTCCGCGACACTAGGGCCGCCCTCTGGGAGTGCCTCAGTCGTCGCCGAGGAAGGTCCGGCAACGGAAGCTTCTACCTCCGAAGTCGGCTCCGAAGGTCCCACCGCCAGGTCATCAGCAACTGATCCCTCAGGCAAAGGACCGGTCGCTTCGTCTTAACACCCTGGCTCAGGCGCGGGTACCTCCGGAACTACCACCTTCGGGGCAGGCATTGAAGACTCGACCGGAGCTGAGGCCACCTCCAGCTCTGATGCTGGTACCCCCTCTACTGCCGGTTCAGGCTCCTGGGTTTCGACCTCCGCCAGCTCGGGGGGCGGCACCACCACGTCAGCCGGCTCGGCCACCGGAACTTCATCAATCGCCGGCTCTGCCGCCGAGGCTTCAACAACATCCGGCTCGAAGGTCGGAACTTCAACTACCTCCAGCTTTGAGGCTGGAGCATCCATCATCACAGCATCCAAAATCGGAGCTACAACCTCCGAAGCTAGTGACGGCAGTATGTCTTCATTCCCGTGGTCCGCCGCTACCACGGGAGCTTCTGGAGACTATTCGAGGTCCAGAACCACGACAACTAGCGCCGGAGCTGCTGCGGCCTCAGCCACCACCTGGGGCGGCGCTGGAATTGGAGCCGGAGCCTCTGCCTGTACAACATTAGCTGATGTCACAGGAACCAGAGCTTCAACCCCTTTTTTGGATGCCCTGTGAAGGAAAGATGAAGAAACTCAAAATATGGTTGCAACAAAAATAGCAAACTGAGGTAAAAAAGTCAAATTTACCTCGGAAGGCTTCCGCTCCAGCTAGCGCGGAACCTCTTCGCCGGACGCTCGGAGCCCGACCCAGTCACAGCTGGTGTAGTGACTTCGGAAGGTTCCCCGGAGCTTGATATCGCCGTCAACAATGTCTCTGTTGGGGCCCCCCTTGACTGAGAAGGACCCTCGAACCTAGAGCCCTTAGCTGGCTCCGGCGCCGGAGTCACCTGGGCGGAGCTAATGTACTGGGGAGACGCCGATGCTAGAGTTGGCGTCGCCATCGAAGACCTCCCCTGCCAGGGAGAAGGAACTGTTGTGGAAGGATTAGGTCTAACGGGCCTCCCGTCAGAGTGTTTCAACTTCCTCTTTCAGCTGGAGGGTTCCGCCAACTCTTTGCCCTTGCCTATGACTTCAGCTCTTGGTCTCGAGGCGGAAGCGGGGCCACCCTCGGAAGCTTCGGGAATCACCAACCTGGTGGACGGACGCCTCTCTACCTCACCGAGGTCATCAAGCACCGGCATCGTCCACCGGAGCTCCCTGCTGAACTCCGCCTCCATGTTCAAAGGGAGGAAAGCCGCCAGCGAAGTTAAGTCGTCACCCTCGACATCGATGCCATTCTGGAACTTCTTGAGATGAAGCTCCAAAGCAGAGCCTTCCAAATTGGACTTCAACCGAGTTCAATCCAGTCATCGTCCATCACGCTGTTGAGGGCCCAGGCGAGCTTCTCTCTCCTCTTCAGCAAAGCCCACCTGTTGACCAGGAAGTTGCAGAAGACCGTCTGTTGGGTCACCCCTCCTTCCACACATTGGCGGATCCTGGTCAAGGCAGGGTTGAAGGCCTCTGACAGCACCGGAACCTCACTCCATGCGTCCATGTCAACGTTGGGAAGACCCTCAGGCAGCTCCAGCCTCTCATGCTCCTCTGTAGTGACGATAATCCCATCCTTCTTCCAATCGCCCCACTTGCCGGAAGGAAACGACCTCAAGTACTTGTGGGGGAATTTCTTGCGCTTCACAAAGTAGTAGAAGCCAAGATACTCGTTACTCTTGCCGGTGGTGTGGATGGTGAAGAAGGTATGGAAAATCTCGATGCAGGGGGGAATACCCACCCACATCTCGCAGAAGTGGATAAATGTTGACACAAGAAGAATAGAGTGGGGGCCAAGGTTGTACAACTGTAGGCCATAGAAGTCTAACAGCATCAAGAGGAAAGTTGAGAAAGGTGGGATCAGTCCCACCATGGCGTATGCAGAAAAGTACACCATGTCGCCGCCGCGCTTCTTCTTGAACGGGAGCTTGCCGGCGTGGACTAGGTGGTTGAAGGAGTTGCTGGACCACCCCATGTAGGTACGGATCTTCTTCAAGTCATCATCGGTCGAGAGATGGCTCTTGCGGAAACCCAACCCCATCGCAGCACGGCGGGGTGAGAGAGAAAAAGCAAGCAAAAGTTTGGAGGATTCGAGCGCAAGTTCAAATGAAGGCATAAGGAATCCCCAAACTGTGCACGTTTTCCTTCTTAAGTAAGCCCCCGCAATGCTTGGATGGAAACCGCAAAAGGGCCAAGGATACATTTTAAAAATTACACCCTGCAATTGACAAGGGGGCCCGGGGCCAAGGGCGGCGGCCTGACAGGGCGTGCGGAACCGATACGGTTTTTGTATTGGGAACTGGTGACCTTCAATTGCGTGAGATCCGCACGCGAAGATCTCACCTGCCCCGTCTAGAAGATGCCACGCGGCGATGGTTTAACTGCGAACCATCACCTCAACGGTACATCCAAAAACCCTTGAAGACACGACGCAGAAATCGAAAGATGGAGGTCTTTCCCAAAGGTGGGCCCAGGGGGCCACTGTCGGTACCCTGCGTACCGGATACCCCTTGGAACTGCGAAGAGTGCAATGGAACTCCACCTACCTGAATTGAAGACCCCCAAAGGCCCCACGTGTCACTCGGAACCGGACCTGCATCCCTCATATGGTTAGTCCGAGTGCTGCCACGTGTATCACAGAACTGGAGCTACAACCCATACATGGGAAAGCTACAGACTAGATACCAGTGTGGCACCCCCGGACCTAACCCCCGACAGAGGGAAGCTCAGGTACCGACACGTGTACAACAGCACCGGACCTACTTGTCCAAGACGGTAAGCTCCAGAGCTGCCACGCATCCAATCGCCGGACCTTCAACCTCAACAGGCAGATTGGTGGACCTCCAACGGCTCGGACCTTCAAGGGACATTAAAACTTCACGACCTGATTATGCATCATTAATTCTATCTTAATGACGCACGATCAGAGGACTCATAATACCAGTAACGCCATCATTAAGGGGCGTTACCATGCTATTAAGGGAATTAAGTACATTAAATGTGTATTATGCATCAGTAACAGCCAGGGCCACCTGTTGGGCCAGGCTCACGATGTAACGACCAGCCCTTGTACTATAAAAGGACTGGTCGAGCGATACACAGGGGACTCTCTTGTCTCGGACGGACTCTCTCTGGTCTCGGACATGCGCTAGAGACAGGCTGAGGCTCTCTGGTCTGGGAGACTTTTTTGGCTCTCTCTGACATTAGCGCTCATACGCTCAATACAACACCAACAACACACTCGTGGAGTAGGGTATTACACTCAGGCGGCCCGAACCACGTTAATCCCTGTGTCAACTCGCCATCTTGTTCTGAATCTCCGCGCGTCCCAACCGAACTACAAACTCCGCGGGATACTAACAGTAGTACTGGGAGAATTGTCGGAATCAAACTTCGATAGGTACCTTCTTTTTAGAGTTGTTGTCTCTCCTGTGATCCTATGGACGCATATTATGTTTTAAAACTCTCGCATTTCAATTTGTGTAAGTCTTCATTTGTCTTAAGGATTTTATGCACATTATGAGGGTTGCTATGCTTAATTATGATGTGATGCTTAATATTGTCTATTTTGCATTCATGTTTATTGCCTTATCACAAATCATGGACACATCACTTAGGCATCCCACTATAACATGTGTATGTATGATAACTCTCTCAAATCCTTCATTCATGATGCATACATTGAGGGGGAGTTACTCATACACTCACTTGTTATGAAAACCAATTTATATCATTTTTGTTGAAGCTTAATGTGTTGTCATCAGTCACCAAAAGGGGGGGGGAGTTTGAAGTGCATCTTGGCATCCTTGTGGGTTCTGGATGATTGATGACGACAAATTAAGAAACTAATGAGCTCAGTTGATCTTAAGCAGCGATGTGACGATTGAAATGAAAGAAAATCCCTCAAAAAGGAAAAGATTAAAACGGGCGTCGAAGACTCAAGTATGGAAATTAGGGTTTCTTATGTGTTGAGTTTAGACTAGCCTTCTGTGTGTGTGTGGGTGTGTGCATCAAGTGCATTGAGATCATAGAAGAGGGCTCAAAGTCGTGGTTGAGAGAAAACCAAAGTGAGAAGCCTTATATAGAGTTTTCCAAGGAGACCGGACTTGTCCGGGCCTCAGGGAAGGACTAGTCCGTTTTGTCCAACGTAGTCCGTTTTTGGCCGGACTAAGAGTTCTGTGTGAGTTTGGACTTGTCTGTTTGGGGACAGACTAGTCCTTGTACACTTGGCGAGAGTTTTTGGAGCTATGTCCCAGGAGGGCGGACTTGTCGCCCCATGGGCCGGTCTAGTCCAGGCTTCCCAGTTTAGTCCGTTTTTGGCCGGACTAAAGGTTTTTGTTGTACTTTAGACTTGTCCGTTGTGAGGCGGGCTAGTTCGTGGTATTACGTTAGAAGGGGTTTCTGAGGCTAAGTCATGTTGGCCAGACTATTCCGGTGTCCAGACTTGTCTGTTTTTAGGCGGACCAAGACATTCTATTTGAGTTTGAATTAGTCTGTTGTCGGTCGGACTAGTCCGGTATGCCATGACCGTCTGAAATTCAAACGGTGCGCCACTCTCTGTGGAGCATGACGTAGTGTGGACCCAGTAGGCCGAACTTGTTTCTCTCTGAGATTAGGGTTTGGGAAGGGGGGAGAAGAAAGATCCACTTGGTTTGGCTCTCGATTTGATTTCTTGCACTTGGTGTCGCGTTTTGTGGCTTGTGGCTGTTGAGCTTTGTGTACTCCTTGCTATATATCATTTGTGGGAGCCTTAACTTGTGAGAAGCCCCAAGAACTTGGTGATTACCCTTGTGATTAGTGGAAACCAATAAAACATTTTGTGGTGGCTTGGTGAGATTAGGGTCAAGTGAGACCCGATCCTTTTGTGGAATTCTCAACGTAGATGTAAGCTTCTTTGTGAAGCTGAACCATGAGATAAATTGTGTCTCACTTATTGCTTTACTTTCTGATATTCACTAGAATTTCTTTTAGGGTTTATATTGTTCTTCATTGAAATCTTGCGACAGATTTGCTCTCACCTGTTAATTTAAGTTGTATTAGCTTGCTAGACATTGTATATATCTTTCGTCAAACTAAAATTCGCAAATAACTTGTAAAACTCAATTTTTTTAGTTTTCCCTGTGTACTGAGCGAACTAGTCCGGCCTCAGACTTTTAACCTCGTTTGATTAAGCAATTTCAAATCATATTGCCTATTCACTCCCTCTAGCCGACTTTCAAACATGGCTATTATGAACAGGATGTTTATAATTACTAGGCAATTCATGTCAGTAACAAGATGTGGTGTATGTGCTTATGTTCACGGGAGTAAGTGTACACGGGATGGAGGTCCTCATGAGTCAAGTCCCATGGTCGATGAAATCAGTTGTATGTGGCTCGTGAATCTGTTGCCTTCTATACATGCATTTGCATTGTTCGTAGTGGTGCACGGACAACATCTATCCTTACAGATAATAATTGAAGGAATCCGCTAGCGCCATCGGCCTCATTAATAGTTGGCTTGCCTGATAATTAGCCAATAGGTCAGGTCACGACCATTTCTCTTTTGTGTGGACGCATCTGTAGCCGGCCTCCTTCCAAGCGCATGCAACACTCACAATAAACGGTGAGCCTCCAACCAAACAAGCACCAACCACAGTTTTGTCGCACGCATACTACTACAACAAGCATTTTCACAGGTGCTTGATTTTTTAAACACGAACGGTTCATAAAAAAAAGTGACTGTGATAGCGAATGATACAATAACTGTCTGTGATGACAGAACATCACAGATGATTCTTAAAAAACAACCGCCCGTGGAAATCATGTATTTTCTCAGACGGTTATTAATTAAGAACCGCCTGTGATGTAGCTAACATCATAGGCGGTTCTTAATTAACCAACGTCTGAGAAAATACATGATTTCCACGGACAGTTGTAAACATTCCGGAATAATCATGCACGGTAACGAATGTCATTGTTCTTAGCGTGAAATACTCCTGCTTGTACTCATCCCATGTACGTACCCTTTCATTCCATAATTTCGCCATATCTTTCATTAAAAGTTCCAAGAACACATCAATTTTGATGTCGGGTTATTTCGGACCTTGGATAAGAACAGATAACAAGATATATTTCCTTTTGTGACACAACCACGTCAGTAGGTTATATATCCTTAAGACCACGGGCCATGTGCTGTGTATGCTCCTTTTTTGACCAAACGGATTCATTCCGTTTGTACCCAAGGCAAACCTCACATTTCTGATTTCCTTTGCAAATTCTGGATACTGAATATCAAAATTTTTCCACTGTGTTGCATCATCAGGGTGTCGAATATGGTTTTCATTCTTCTTGTGTTGCTCGGAATGTCAACGCATAGGTTCAGCCTCCCTAGAGTTTGAGAACAAACGCTTCAAGCGATTAATTACCGGAAGGTACCACATCATCAAGGCAGGAATTTTTCTCTTATTCTTCCCGTATGCATCGCCAGAAGTATCGTCATCGTCACCTTCAGGACCAATAATAAACTTCTTATTCTTCTTAGACTTTTTCATGTTGGTAATATACTGGTGATTATAGTCCTTCTTATATCTGCTGACACCACAAATGGGGCATCTAGTTGCGAGCTCATGCTCTTTGTTATACAAAATACAATAGTTCACACAAGAGTGTATTTTTGTCACACCTAGTGCCATCGGGCAAAGAAGTTTCTTCGCTTTATAAGTGCTTCTGGGCAGTTTATTTTGATTTGGAAGAATTTCTGCCATAAGATTCAAAAGATCAGAGAAACTACAATTGGACCATCCGTGCGTAGCTTTCAACTTTAGTAGTTCTAAGACTGCGCGCAATGTAGTAAACTCTTTATCGCAACCGCCTGAGATAATGCCCGAGCCTATTTTTCAGTTTCCTTTCCACTTGCTTCTTTTTTATTTAGATTCTAATATAAATACTCAAACATGTATAGATTCTGCAAATTGAGTCCAAATTTGATGATTCTTTCTTCTATAATTTTCAAAAACTAACATCTACCATCTGAAATAAATATTTTAAAACTTGTATAGCTGACATTTTAATGTTTTGGTAAATATTAAATTAATTTCTACTCACATATTATTCACATTTTTGTATCTCCTAAAAAAAGGATCCTTCACTGAAATTTGTTTGTATGAACATATTTGTATTATTTATATATGTATGAATTTTGTTAATTTTTTTAAAGCATTCCAACATGTCAAAATATAAATTATCCATCATCCTAACTAAATGCTCATATATATATATATATATATATATATATATATATATATATATATATATATATATATATATATATATATATGAGGCATTCATCAAATTATGAACACACATTGATTCAAATTTTTTTTAAAAATCTGAAAAAATACATAGAGGTTGGTATGATGAATAAAAATGTACATTGAAAAAATAAATGAAAAAATCATTATATTCATCAAGATCGAAAAATAAAAAATAGCAATTGTTATATGTTTTTTATGTTCTGACCAATTTCAAAGAATTTATGAAGTGAAATTTAATGGTAACCTTTACTAATCAATAATATTACTAGAAAGTGGAATTTTGCCTTTTTAAGGGCACCACATTTAATCAAGAATATTAATTAAGAAAAAATAAAGATCTTCTCAAGCGGTAGGTACTTAATGATTGTCTGAGAAGATATTTATCTTAGGCGGGTTTTACTTACCAACCACCTGAGATAATGCCCGACCCTGTTCTTCAGTTTCCTTTTCCCTTGCTTCTTTTTTATTTGGATTCCAATATAAATACTTAAACATGTATAGATTCTGCAAAGAGTCCAAATTTGATGATTCTTTCTTCTATAATTTTCAAAAATTAACATCTACCACCTGAACTAAATATTTTAGAACTTGTATAGTTGACATTGTAATATTTTGCTAAATATCAAATTAATTTCTACTCAATATTATTCACATTTGTGTATCTCCTAAAAAAAGAATCCTTCACTGAAATTTGTTTGTATGAACATATTTGTATTATTTATATATGTATGATTTTTGTTAATTTTTTTAAAGCATTCCAACATGTCAAAATACAAATTATCCATCATCCTAACTAAATGCTCATATACATATGAGGCATTCATCAAATTATGAACACACATTGATTTAAAAAAATTAAAAAAATCTATAAAATACATAGAGGTTGTTATGATGAATAAAAATGTCCATTGAAAAAATAAATGAAAAAATCATTATATTCATCAAGATAGAAAAAATGAAAAATAGCAATTGTTATATGTTTTTTATGTTCTTACCAATTTCAAAGGATTTATGAAGTGAAATTTAATGGTAACCTTTACTAATCAATAATATTACTAGAAAGTGGAATTTTGCCTTTTTAAGGGCACCACATTTAACCAAGAATATTAATTAAGAAGAAGTAAAGATCTTTTCAGGCGGTTGATACTTAACAACCACCTGAGAAGATGTTTATCTCAAACGGGTTTTACTTACCAACCGCCTCAGATAATGCCAGAGCCTGTTCTTCAGTTTCCTTTTCCCTTGCTTCTTTTTTATTTAAATTCCAATATAAATACTCAAATATGTATAGATTCTGCAAATTGAGTCCAAATTTGATGATTCTTTCTTCTATAATTTTCAAAAATTAACATCTACCACCTGAATTAAATATTTTAAAACTTGTATAGCTGATATTGTAATGTTTTGGTAGATATCAAATTAATTTCTACTCACATATTTTTCACATTTTTGTATCTCCTAAAAAAAAGAATCCTTCACTGAAATTTATTTGTATGAACATATTTGTATTATTTATACATGTATGAATTTTGTTAATTTTTTAGGGCATTCCAACATGTCAAAATACAAATTATCCATCATCCTAACTAAATGCTCATATACATATGAGACATTCATCAAATTATGAACACACATTGATTCAAAAAAATTAAAAAAAATATCTAAAAAAATACATAGAGGTTGGTATGATGAATAAAAATGTCCATTGAAAAAATAAATGAAAAAAATCATTATATTCATCAAGATAGAAAAATGAAAAATAGCAATTGTTATATGTTTTTTATGTTCTGACCAATTTCAAAGGATTTATGAAGTGAAATTTAACGGTAACCTTTACTAATCAATAATATTACTAGAAAGTGGAATTTTGCCTTTTTAAGGGCCCCACATTTAATCAAGAATATTAATTAGGAAGAAGTAAAGATCTTGTCAGGCGGTTGGTACTGAATAACTGCCGGAGAAGATGTTTATCTCAGGCGGGTTTTACTTATCAACCGCCTGAGATAATTGAATCTTTCCATGCGGTTGGTAAGTAAAACCCGCCTGAGATAACTATCTTCTCAGGCGGTCGCTACTTAAAATCCGTCTGATAAAATAGGCATCTATATATACCCCTTGGGCTGCGTTGGAAAAACCTAACCCGAGCGAAACACTTAGACGCCGTCAGGCTGCCAAAATTTCGTTTGCTGAGGAGTGTTCCCCGCCTTCGCCGCCGAATTTCGCCGTCGCCCCCGAGCTTCCCGTCGCCCCCGAGCTTCGCCGTTGCATGTTTGCTTTGCCCTCGTCACTTCCAGGTACGCCGAGTGAAGCCATTGCCGTCACCACCGAGATTCACGGTAAACTCTAAACCCTTCGACCTTCCCTCCTCCGTCCCCGTTCTGCCTCCCTCCTCGCCCTCGGCGCCGGCCGAGTCAAATGATGTCTTGCATAGATTTCCTTGGTTAGGGTTCGAGAATTCAAAAAGGGTAGCATCCTTGGTTTGCCTCTGTAGCGAAAAGGGTAGTCATACTTTTTGGAAATCTCTTGAAGTATTCTGTAAGTTTTGTATTGACCTTCAAGCCAATAGACTGTTGTAAGGTGATGAAAATATTCTCTAACTAAATCAGCTGCTGTTATGAAACTGTTTGAACAAACATCTGAATTTTTTGCCATAATTATTTGTAGAAAGCTCTTATAGTCTATTGTGATACATTTTTTGAAAGGGGAAGAACTATTCTACAACTTTTCTATTCATTGTTACCTCAAATTCGGTTTAGAACTAATTAGAAACTGGAGTTGAAGTTAGTACCTGTGTAAAGTGCTATCTGAAACAGCTAGAAAATTTCTGAAATTTGAACAGCCATAATTCTTAAATTAGAAAAGAAACCTATTCATATATATACATGTCTGGAAAGCTTAAAGAGTCCTCTATCAATTTCCTATTCAACGCTAAGGTTAAAACACAAAATAACTAGGTCTAAATCGAAGTACCGTTTAAGGTGTCGTAACAGTCCAGAATCTAGACAGTTATGTATTCAGTTGATGTTTGGATCGTAATTTCTAGTAGGATCATCAAAAGACTTCATAATTTACATTTATGGAATCTTGAGGATGTGTGTAACAAGTTTGCAATATATTGTTTTTGCAAATATCAATGTTTTCTATTTGAAAATTGTGGACAAAAATAGAGTGTAGCCGCCCCGCACTTCATCTCCTAGGGTTGTGCTCCTTCGAGATCAGTGTCGCTATCCTTTCGCCAAATAAAGAAATATGCTCACATACGTTGTACATCGCTTGTACTCAGAACACAGATACAAGTAACTGCCTATTTAGAATAAGAAGATAAAATTGTCATTGCTGGTGAGCAACTTTAACATGCTTGTCACCCTCGCAATGTATAGGAACTTTTGGTCAATCGCCTTAAACCCTAGAATGCCTTATCAAATCCTAGAATGCTTCCATATTTTTCTTCATGCAACACTTTATGTAGAGTTAATATGTCATTTATTATATTTTTTGTCTTATTAGTTCCAGCATGGAAAGCCCTAAGAAGACTGGTGCAGGTAGTAACAATAAAGAAGACAATATGGAGTTTACTGACTCTAGCAGTTCAGGCTCCTTTCACAGTCCATCAGATCCTTTTCCTAATATAAAAATTAAAAAGACTTCAGAGGATCTCGACCCAGAATATAATCCTACCGACGAGGTATGGATCACGAATCTTAACTTCAGCAGTTCAAGTTAATGTTGGTTGTCAAGTATACGAAGTCTTATAATTCTTTTCTACCTAGATTAATCGTGAAGACAACTAGGTGACTTCGGCTCCTAAAACCACAGAAGGTTCTCCAATGGATGAATCCTCAGCTTCACTCAAGCGGAAACGAGGGCAACGAGGTCCCAATAAGGATCTATTGGACCACATCATGTACATAAAAAGGGTCGATCCAGGTGGGCTTCCCCAAGAACCACTGGATTCAGTTATCAAGTAACGTAATGCATGCGATTTTCTTATTAGGGAGCTCGTGCCGATCAGAACCGATAATTGGAGGAAATTACCCGAGCAGACCAAGAATGAGTTGTGGGAAAGAATAAAGAAACAATTCAAGTTTCTGAAAGGCACGGAAGAAGCTGTAAAGAAAGCAACATTGGTCTCTTGCGGCAAGAAGTTTTGTGGCTGGAAGAGTGAAATGGATGCTTATGTTAAGGCCAATAAGCTCCCTAGCCCAAGGAAGATGAGAAAAGTCACACAAGCTCAGTGGCAAGAGTTTGTTTGTCAAAAGAACACACCTGATGCTAAAGCTCTAAGTGCAACTAGGTTAGAGCTTGCAAAAAAAGAATAAATACCATCATCGCTTGCGGTCTGCCGGATATACCCCCAAAGTCCAGAAATGAAATAAGATATTAGACGAAATTACCAGTAAGGGCAATCCTCACCCATTAGAAGGTTGCGATGAGAGAACTCAGCGGTGGGTCTTTGCTCGGTCAGGTTTGACCAGCGAGGGCAAACTTGAAAAGCCCGACTCTGTGAATGAAGTCAAGGATAAAATGAAAGAAGTAATTGAAAAGCAACAGAAGGGTTTCATCAAGCCGAAGAGGGAGAATGATCAACTTACTGCTATCTTAGGAAACCTTTAACACATCGGACGTGTTCGAGCAGTCTATTCTCAAATGTCTTGGCTAGATGGTTTCCCTAAAGATAAAGACACATATAGAAGACGTGAGAAGTTTAAGGAAACACTTGATGAAACAATTGCTTAAAAGGTCAAAGAAAATATGCAAGAAATAATGGAACAACTTAGACAATCGGGACAATTAGTGGCACCGAGTACAGCGATGGTTCCGGTGCCAAAGGAGTAATTAGTATCTCCAACTGTCTACCCTAGCAGTGTGTGTTCTGTGCCAGGCTTAGGGTCAACCCATAAGTTCCCTGTCGATGATATTGCTAACGACAAATCTTGTCGTCTTCTTATCCCGATTGGCAGAGCAGGGAACAAAACCAAACATGTTGTCACTGCTATTGCAAAGCCTGATCGTGACTTCAACGGGAATCCACTTCCTTTGTATTATGCTGTGGTGCAAGTTCTTCAGATCATTGATAATGATTATGAAGATTATGAAATAGACCACATCACACCTGAGGGGATCGCGACTCTGGGGCAGGCTGTCAACCAATTGATCATTTGGCACCGACGCGATATCGTGTTGGATGATGAGCCAATTTCTAGCCCCATCGCATCTCGAAATACTGCAACCCCATCTTCTAAGCCGAAAGTCAAGGAATATCCACTCCCAGTCCACGAAGATTCATTCCCCCTATGTCTCAGCAAGGATGATAGTAACCCTGCTAGTAAAGATATCCAAGAGCAACAAGTTGGACAACAACTTCAAGCAGTACCAGAGCAAGCTGTTGCTAGTAAAGAGCAACCAGTTGAGCAACAACTTGAAGTAGTACTAGAGCCAACTGCTGAAAGTAAAGAGCAATCAGTTGAACAATAGGTTCAACAACAAGCCAGTGTCCAACTTCCGACGGCTACTCCCTGATCATCAGTGCCTATCAAAGTTAGCTCATATGAAATTAAGCAACCTTCATCAGAAGTGTCAAAGTATTTGAAAACTATGAAGGAAAATATTAGAAAATCGAGTGCATCTCGTTCTTCTCATGAGCCAACATTAGGAGATATCGAGGAGTGGAAAGAAGACGGTATCATATATAATCGGCAGACATCTTTAGTTAAACCAGGAGTTCGAATATACAAGCTTGAGGATGTTCCTCCTGAATTTAAGAATGGGAAGTCATTAATGACATCCGTACAACTTAGCAAACAACCTGTAATGCTCAAAAGAATGCATGAGTGGTACATCCTTGCCAGCACAAAATATGAGATTGATTGCGTCACATTTCGTATTCCAAAAGAAGCATTCTGGAGCACTAGAGAAGATAGACGAGTCATTTTATTTGAAGAGTTGCATCCCCTTTCCCATCGGGGCATGCTCAAAATCAACCTGCTGCTCGTCTGGTGCTTGTAAGTGCCTCTAATATTTTGCATTTGCTTTTATTACTACACGCATACACATTTCATGAGATTATAACAATTCTAGAGTTCTTCAATAGGATGCAATACATGGATATTGAAAAGATGGAACGCAAGACAGATATCCTTGACCCTACAAGGATTGCAAAGTCGCTATTCGACGTTAAGGCGGATTGAGACTCAGCAAGATTCAAGCACATAAAAAAAGAATTTGAAAAAGCAATCGCAAAACTTAAGAAGGATAGAAGGACAGAAGTTGCAGCTTACATAGGACATGCGATGTTTAACTTTGTCAGAGATGGCAAGGACCTCGTAAAGGCCCCATACCTCTTCGAGTAAGTTTGACACATGACATTGAAATAGCAATTATTGGTAATTGTTAACACGTGTGTTTGTATGTTTGCAGTAATCACTACATAATGATCTTCATCAAGCCAATGCAGGGAATGGCAACAGTCTTGGACTCGGCCGATTTCCCACCAGATCATTATAAAGATTTCCTTTTCATTTTAAAACTGTATGTTTATTCAATAATTTTAATTTACACACATTTAGAATGTGTTGACAAGTTTTATATGACATTTCTTGTACTACAGCGCTTGGCGGTTTTACGCGGACAGCTTGGCGGTCAGAGACCTCCTAATACAAATACATTGGACATTAAAACATATTATGCTTGTCCAAAGCAGCCTGTTGGGAGTGTCTTATGCGGGTATTATCTATGCGAGCATCTTCAGACCGCCAGCGAATATAGAGTGAATCGTGAGGATGTAAGTTATCCTTAATGTCGATATCTTATTTTCTTACTTTTGAGTTTTATTTTCATTGTAACTAGCATAGTTTAATACTTATATTCTCTGCTGTTTAATATTACCAGAAAAATTATTTTCATATTTTGATTCCAACTTTAAAATTCAATTGCTCATAGTACAACTGCTCCAAAAATACCAAATAAATTTCTGTATACTCTCACTTTGATCTATACTTTGAGATTGTTCAAACCAACGCATTCTAAACCTTGTTATGTGTTTCATTGCAGCACACGAAGAATGTGAACGAAGAATAGTCGATTTGTAGAAGTATTTCTGGTGGAGGAGCCGACAAGATTGCTGTTGAACTCTGTCAATTCATTCGTCGCAAAATTTTGCACAAAAGAGGGGAGTTCTTTGATGAGAATGGTGCAATAGCTGATGTGCTACAATTTTGCGACTATGCCAATAGAAACAGTTTTTAGTGAAAACTTGTAAACTATGAGATGAATTGTGTTTGTAACTTGTACATATGTATATTATTTTAGTGAAATTGACTTCTGTGGGATGACTTCTGTGATTATATTATTGCCTTATGTGATGATATTGTTGACTTTTGTTCTGTGATTATATTGAATTGACCTAGAAATTAGAAATAACAGCAGCTATTACTGCATAGGTTATACCTTATCACAGGCGGTTATTTACCAACGACTAGACCTGCCTGTGAAAAACAATTATCACAGACGGCTAGATATAGGTAAAGAACCATCTGTGATAACCTAATTATCACAGACGGTTACTGTTATGGTAGAAACCGGCTGCGATAAACTGTCTTCACATGTGGCTTGATGTAAGTCAAGATCCGCCTGTGATAACACTATTATCACAGACGGTTATATATGCTTCACGACCCGCCTGAGATAATTGTATTATCACAGGCGGTTACATATGCTGCACGACCCGCCTGTGGCAACTTATCTTCACAGACGGCTAGCCTAAGTAAAGAACCGTATGTGATAATCTGTCTTCACAGACGGTTTCACTTCTCCGCCTGTGAAATTGCGGATTATCAAAAGCTCTTCGTTTCAGGCGGTTTTAAAAATCGCGTGTGATAATAGGTTTGGAGCCGCCTACGATAAGGCTTATTGTAGTAGTGGCAAAACCGAAATTTTAAAAAGTGAAGTGTAATGCGTGATAATAATTTTACATTTAGAACCTTCAATTTAGAAACATAACACAAAAACAATGCCTCCTCTTCGGCACTTCAAATACCCAACACATTTGGGAATAGCCCTCCACGATGGAGGGACACTCTCAAAACATGGCATGCAATTAGCAGAACAAAACCAGTTCAAGCAGCATGACCCATGGTAGGACGTTAAACCCGTGTGGACCTCACTCATACTTACAACCTAACCAAACCAAACAACGATCAGCAAATCTAGGAGTACCACGAAACCTGCCCGCCCGCCCATACACACTGGCAAGTCTCTCACCCTATTCACCAAATCTCACTGACTAATGATCCCACCAATTTACGACCCCATATGTCACTGAATTGCAGTTCGGACCACTCGTAGGTTAGACGTCAGACTCCAATGTTTAGCTGCTATTGAAAGTATGAGGGGTATGAACCGGCTTCATCTGGGCAGGATGGAGATCCTCATCAGTCAAGTCACGCGATCGATGAGATTAGTTGTCCGTGGCACGTGAATCTGTTGCCTTCCGTACATGCATTTGGCTCCTTCCTGTAATACTGTTCGTAGCGGCGGTGCACCACAACAGCTATCCTGGCAGATAATAAGTGAAGGAATCCGCTAGTGCTATCGGCCTCATCAATAGCTGGCTTGCCAAATAATTAGCCAAAAAGTTTGGTCGCAGCCGTTTCTCTTTTTTTTTGGGGTGGATGCATCTGTAGCCGGCCTCCGCATGCAACACTCACAGTCAACGATGAGCCTCGAACCAAACAAGCACCAACCACGGTTTTGTCGCATATAAAACCAAAATTTGAAAAAGAGAAATGTAACGCAATAATTTTACATTTAGAGCCTCCAATTTGGAAACTTAGCACACAAACAATGCCCCAGGCTTCCAATTCCCAGCAGATTTCAGAATAAGTCCTCCACGGCGGAGGGCGGACACCCTCAAAACATGGCCTGAAGTCAGCAGAACAGAACCAGTAAGCAGCAATGACCCATGGTAGGACCGAAAACCCTTGCGGGCCCCACCCATGCATGCAGACTCACCGAACCAAAACAGGACCAGCAAGTCCGGGAATACCACGAAACTCGCCGCCCGCACACGCACCTCTCTCACTCTCGCCACCAAAATCTCAATGACTAATGATCCCGCCATAGTGTGCCCCACATGTCAGTGAAGTACAGTTTGGACCGCTGCGTCGCTCAGGTAAGCATGTATAGCCTCGGCAGAGTCCACCTCGCGCGGAGCGCGATCCCGATTAATTTAAACCCCGTCGCTTCCTCCCTCTATCTCCTTTCCTTTCTATTCCCCCGCAAGAATAAACCGGCAGGAAATCCCGAAACCATCGCCTCCGATCCCCGGGTGCGCTTTCCTGGGTTTTTTGCTCGTCCAGCCGCGCGCGTTTTTGCATGGCGCTGCCGGGGGACCAGACGGAGGAGCAAGCGCAGCGCGAGCACCTGGCTAGTCTTATGGATAGCCTCGGGCTCGGCGCCGGCGAGCAGGAGAGCTCCGCCGCTGCGGCGGCTGTGGTGCCGCTGGCGGGGGAGGAGGTGGACTCCTCCGCGTACGAGACGCGGTCCTGGTGGGAGGGCGCGGCGGCGGCGGCGGCGCGGCTCTGGGAAGGGCACGTGGCACCAAGGGGGCGCTCCGTTCCGTCCGCTCATGGGCGCGGCGTCGGGGGGCCGCACGCGTACGCGTCGACCCTGCTGCCGGGGGAGCCGTCCCGCGGCGCGCGGCGCGACGGAGGAGGCGGCCGCGGACGCGCTGTTGGCCCTCGAAACCAGCAGCGCGCTGTCGTCGCGCTCCCGGCGCGGCCTGGCGGCGTTCTCCGTGGCGGCCACGCCTACATGCCGCCGCCGTTCGTGCATGGCGGCGGCGCGCCCGTTGTCCCCGAACCGTTCCCTTTGGGGCACGGGCAGCAGGCGCTCTTCGCGCCGTCCAATGGACACGGATACCCCGTGGACATGGTCTCCTACGCCTTGAACCTCATGGAGAGCGGGCATGGTCAGCAGCACTTCTGCCAGTTTTTCACGGACTGCCACCCCGAGCTCCAGAGACAGATCGTGGCAAGGATCACGGAGAACAAGAATAGTTTCTGGAGGATTTGTGCCCATAGGTATGTGCATCAATCATCAAATTTCCATGATCTTCGTTTGCTGTTTTGATTTTTTTTGCGCCAGTCATCAAATCCGCTGCCCCTTTTTCAGGTCACATGAAGTGGTTCATATGATAGAGAATTGCAAAAGCCCGTGGCCGTTCCTGCTTCTGAGAGAAGTCATGCTGTCCTGGATGGAGCCTCGTCATCTGATGAATTCCCTCCTGACAAATCCTAATAGGATCAGAGTGGTGCTGGCCTTCATAAAGCATTCTCCCCACCGGGATATTGTTGAGGTAATTAATCTTTCTTGTTTCCGATCCAGTCAGCATCCATCGATGCCGTTGTGATGCGTTTTCACTAGTAGCATCTGTGTGGCGTTGCTACATTACCGAACTCAGTAACAATACCCCAATCCTAGCATATCTTATACTGGCATATGAGTATGCTGAATCGTTTTTTTTTTCTGTCCACTTGTAAGTAAATGCATTCCCTTTCAGTCCCCGATTTTCCCGAGCTATCATGTTTGTATACGCCTATAGTCAAATATTGTGTATCTTGAAATTGGTTTTCTCACTCTGATTATCTGCACTTGCTGTTATGAATTACTCCTCCCATCTCAAAATATTTGTCATTTAGGACAAGAATTTTAGTTCATTTTAAACTAAAATTCCTGTCCTAAATTACAAGTAATATGAGATGGAGGGAGTATGCTTCTATGAATTATGCTTCTATGATTTATGCTTTCATGAAGCAAATGGGTTGAACCTTCTATGAATTATGCTTCTATGAATTATGCTTTGACACTTGCATTTTATTGGCAGTTCATTTTTGAAGCTGTCTCTCAGAACTGTACAAGCCTCGCCTGTCAAGCAAATGGGTTGAACCTGCTGCAAGGTTGCCTATTATTCCATGGAAGTAAGGAAGAAAAGGATGATATTTTTACTAGAATCTCTTCTGATAGCTTCTATCTTTCGCAAAATTCTGCCGGGTATGCATTTCTACACTATCTTAAGCTTCCAAGTACAAGTTAGTGCTAATTGTTTTTTCCTCAATTTGTTTGTATCATCTCATCTATGCATCATATGAGATGCATTGTTCTATTTTCATGCTTGATTTTAAATGGAGTTTACTGAATATTAAGAAACTATTCCATACAGTTTCTTGCACTAACAACTGTCTATAATTCTTAAATTCATATTCTGTGACTGATTCAGTTAGACCCTTGAATGTCTGTTAAGCAAAATTTCATAAGAAGAAATTAGATGATTACAGTGGACAAACCTATTGGAAAGCACAATCTGTATTTACATTGCTTCATCAAGTTTTGTGATATCTTTGACCTTGCATGTTTCATTATCTCTTAGATGTGTCAGTGTGTGTGCCGCCAAGAAAATAGTTAGGGACTTCTCAGGAGCTTTCTATTTCTCTTATGTTTCGTACGTTCTCGTCTGCCCCCAGGAACTACATTGTTCAGGATGTTCTGAAGGGGGGGAGCCCCTGGCACTACGCAATTATTGCTTCCCGCCTCAGAAATAACTATGTGGAACTTTCAAGACAGAAATATAGCAGTAATGTGGTGGAGCAATGTCTGAGAGTGTTTGATGAAAGCGAGAGAAGTGTCATTGTGCATGAACTGATTACTGATGCTCACTTCAGAGACCTGGTGACACATGAGTATGCTAATTTTGTTATCTCGACTGCTCTTCGTACTTGCCAGGTACTGAACTTCTTTGTTCTCTTCACTCTTAACAGTCTCTGTTTCCATTCCATGACACGGACCTGATGCATTTCTCTCTTAATTGTCCAGGATGATCTTCGACATGCGTTGGCCACTGCTATCATTTCCCAAAATATTAACTACCGCAATCAACATTCGTTGAAGATCTTTAGCTTGCTCGCAAAACTTGGGTATGAGCCTTGAGCAAGAAAAGTCTTGAGGTAAAAACACTACTCTGAGAATTTCTGTAGCCATTACACTTAATTAATCATATTGCCTTGATGGTGCTGTATTAATATTCTGACATTTGTACAGGGATTCAGAAGAAGCTGATGCTGTATTTGGGGCAGAAAGTTTTCTACTCATACCCTTTGATGGAGAGACCTGAATCTGATTGTATTTGGTTGTCTGGAGATGTTGTGAAGTAGATGCTGAACCTTGCGTACCTGTTGTCAGAATAAGCGTTTGTTTTCTTTTCTGTTGAATGTGTGTGGATTGTGACAGTGTGTGTAGTCTTTGATGTTCATCCGTGATGTGTTGTCACCTGTGGCTTGTTTTAATGTGTGTGGATCGTGACAGTGTAGACTTGATGTGTTAATCCGTTACTTTTGTACTTTGCTGCCTTGTTGTCGAAAGTGCAGAATATATAACCTGGATAGTCAGGATGTACACCTACATCCTTAATCAACTGAGTTAGGCTCAGTTCTTCTTGTGGGTTACATGTTGTTTTACATGGTTATTTTTGTGTACTTTTTTAAGTTTTTTTTAGGGATGGCAATGGGTCAGGTTCGGACCGGGTGGAAGAAAAACCTGTCCGACTCAAAACTAGTTGCGGGTGGATTTTCAGACCCGCACCCGCACCCGCGGATGAAAATTCACACCCACACCTGCACCCGTCGGGTTTTGGGCGGGTTTCGGGTGCCCATCGGGTGTGAACAATTATAAAGAAAATCCATTTACATATCAATGTTACAACAGCACATCAAATTTTCCCTGGGCTATGAACTATCGGTTTGCAAAAGGATGCAGTAAAAAGAAGCAAAAATAAAAGAAAATACAGAAGTAGTCATCCGGAAACCATTGTTTTAAAGAGACGTAGGTTCTATGATCTCCAATTGAAATATAAACAGTAGAAAAGAACTTGAACAGAACAGGATTTTGATTCAGACATGGAAGTTTAGATTTTTTCTGAAAAATAAAAGATCATTGAAGGACCGCAATCCAAGCAAGAGGACAATCTTGTTCTGGTTCTTCCAGATGCGTGACGGTAGTCATATGGGCCAAACGAGTGTTTCGGGTGCCCGACAGGCACCCGCGGGTGAGAAATAAAACCCACACCCGCACCTGCTAGACCTCGGGTCGGGTGCGAGTTTGACCCGCGGGTGGAAATTTCCACTCGAACCCGCACCCATCGGGTACCTGCACCCGTGGGTTTTTTTGCCATCCCTAATTTTTTTGTCCAACTCTTCCAAGCAAAAACAAGAATAGGTGATCTGAAAATACTCTCTCTGTTCTGAATAACCTAACCTTTCAGACATCTTTATAAAAATTAAGAAAGAAGTGAAATGATAACTTCTCACTAGCCACTCCTACCCTCTTCATTTTTTCAGAGAATCATGCTTAAAAAATAGAGGTAGGGATGTTGTAGGATAAATATGAAATATTTTTCTATACACTTAGAGAGTATAGTAATAAAATATACTCCCTCGGTCCCAAAAATCTTGTCGCTTTGTAGTTTATTTTTGAACTACAAAGCGACAAGTTTTTTGGGACGGATGGAGTATTTTTATTTGATTTAATGTCAAATAATTTAGAACGGAGGGAGAACGAAATCCATGCATTCTCGAATATCCATGTAATAAAAGAAAATAGTAGAAGTTGCAACTCAGCAAATTCGAATTCCATATCATTTGGAAAAGAAACTTTGTGCCCAGATTTTCTACCAAACATATTCTTTAAACGGGAAAATTATTGTTGCTTTTTCATCATTATTATCTCTTACATGCCATGTTTTGCCCTAACTAAACACTCCTCAAATATACTGATGAGTTTGCTCCGGTTGGGTCCGGGATGGATAAATATGCTTACTGCTGAGTTGGCCTAGACTTCAGCCCGTCTTTTGAAGTCTAGCCCATTTAAAAGCATGAACCGAATTAAGAGCACAAACACTAGCCTAGAGCATTTATCCATCCCGGACCCAACCTGCAACACCCATTTTTTTGAGAGAAAAAAATGTAAAATGGATTTTTACAAGAGCTATAAAATAATTTCTTTTTGTATAAAAATCAAATAAGGCAACTGCATCATATGTTTTGAATGTGTGAAATTTTTGAAATTCAAATTCATTAGAAAATTTTGTTTTTAAATTCAAAACATGAAAATAGAAGAAAAACAACAAAGAAAAGAAAAAGGGAAAAGAAAAACTTTACCTAGGCTCAATCTCCTCCCCGACCCAACTCCCTCCTCTTCACTGCGCCGGCGCGCCCGCGCCTCCCCTCCTCTTCTCTCTCTTATAGTTGGGTCCCGCCCGTCAGCTCTTTCTTCCCGCAATCATCGCGCCGCTAGAAACGCGCGTACCATCTTCAATGTTGGCCATTTCACCACAATCAAGCCTCAGGATAGTGCCCAATAATGTCGCGTGCGTTTCTCCACCATTTCCCTATAAAACCCGAGCCGGTTCCACTAGAAATTCGTCACCCGACACCCCAAACCCTAGCCGCCGTCGACCTCGGTAATTACGCCACTGTTCCCGTCGATTCATCCGATTTCTAGCCACAAAACCTTGTCTAACGTGTTCGTCGTGTTCTCATGAGCTCACCGAACATCATCTATCGGGGGGAACGCCGTCGCGACGCTGACTTCGTTGGGCGCCGCCGAGTTTCACCGCCGTTCGCCGTTGCTGGCTAAGCTCCGCTCTGTTTCCGGCCTCGCGACACCTCTCGGTGAGTTCACCTCGCCCTTCTCTCCCTTTTTCTCCTAGGAAATGTACCCTTCCGCTTGTTTTCCGCGTGCTTTGGTTGCCGCCGCAGGCGCTCTGCGCCGCCGCCCCGGGTCACTTGGGTGACGTGGCTGCTCGGCCGCCATTTATTTCAAATGTGCGGTCGAGATTAAAACGTAAAATACCCCTTCGTTATTTTAAATTTGGACCACCCATTTAAAATCCAACGGCCCAAATTAAATCCTGCATAAGCGTTGGTTAATTTTCAGATAACCCCATGGACATTTCAAACCATTTACAGTTTGGTCCAAATCTTTATAAAAGTAACCCTAACCTTTCTAGAAATTAGGGAATGAATGAATAATAAAGTAAAATTTGATAAAAAAAGCCTCTAGAATATTAGAAAATAGCAAACTAAATACTAAAAAATTATAAAATAACCCCTAAACTTTATAAATATAATTTTTAGCCTCTAGATTAATTGTGTTTTTGCAGAAAAGCCCTTGAAAATAACTGAAATTAAATAAAAGCCCATATTTTCCATAAAATATTAAAAAACAACTCTATAAATATTTTAATTAATATCTAGTTCTGAATTATTTTTAATAATATAATTAAATTGCTGATTTTTGTATAAAATGCTTTGTAAGTGTATTTAAACTATAAAAATTAATTTACACATAAGAAATAAATATTAAAAATAGTGTAAAATTTTTAAAATGCATATTTTATGTAGGGAATCTATTTTAAGCATATTTTTGAAGGAGAAAGCTCTCTAGAAAATAATAGTAGGTTTAAAATAAATATAAAAATTTGTATAAAATTGCTAAAAATATGTTTTATTCCAAATATCTCATTTAACTCCAAATTCTCAATAATACATAATTTATGCCTATGATCTAAATTAACCATAAAATCATAAATGTGTAGGATTTTATGTTTATTTAATTGTAATGTATGCATTTTGTGATTGTTCTTTTTGTATGTTATCATTTTATGTGCAATGTCGTATCTAGAGTTGGGACCAGAACCAACTTTCAACCTGCAAGAGCGCCAATTTTCCGTCGATCACCAACCTTACTCTTGAGGCAAGTTCCATGACCATCTTACATCCTTTTTGTTAAGTTTTAGTTAGATGCATGCTAAATTCAAAGTTGAATCCTATATCATGGTTTCCCTAGATTTTCCACAGTATTCCTTGTCGCCATGGTTTGGGTGGAATTATTATTATTATTAGTTCACACTTAGCCATGCTTAATTGAATATGAATAATTTGACTACATGTTATGTTTGACCTACTATGATTTATGAGCTATTGAAAGTAATAAAGTAGTTAGTAGGAATCTTATAGGAGGTGTTGAGTGGAATGGTGCATGCGTGCACAATACATTGGTTGGGGTTTGACACTTGTCGGATTCTAATAACTGGTTTATGGAGGAAGTTACTAAGTCATACAATATCACCACATGATTGTATATGGGACAACTTGGTTTAGTAATTTGGTCTCTTCCGATGTAGTGTTGGTAATCGAATGAGCGGGGAATTGGTTCAGAGTACTGCCTTGGGATCTGCATGGATCAAGAGGGGGCTTCTCCTGGGGAGGGAAAATAGACTCTAGGTGCTGGAGTGGTAAAACCTCAGAGTATCAATACAAGTCAGGAGAACCATCAGAAAGACCTTGTAGTGATCTCTTAGCCACAAACCTACAAAAGTGTGTAATGTGGTTAGCTACCACAGGCGACGGGGAGGTTTATCTAGTCCACCTGGCAAGAGGGGATGAAATCACAAACTGTGGGTAAAGGATACACACACTGCAGAGTTTTTGTCAAACTGTCTAGACATCCGTGCTCACGGACATGAGCGACTTGGGACCAAGTTCATAATTAGCACACTTGGTTAAATAGTGAATGGTTTGGTTTGGGCATTATCTGGTCACTTTGGGGCTATGGGTGGAATTCACCTAGAAGTAGGTGCTTAATAACATTAATGATAGTTTGCAATTTCTATAGTGCTTTATCATTATTTGCCTTCCTTGTTATGAACCTCATGGCATAAACCTCCCCACTTGCTGAGTACCGTTGGTACTCAAACTTGTTAGTTGCATAATTTTTCCCCCAGTCTATGAAGATGAAGAGGTGGAGAACCAAGACTTCTATGGAGATCCAGACATATGTTCTAGGCTGGCGTATCCCCCGTGCAACGCCTGTGCTTGGAGCCCTTTTATTTAGTTTCCTCTGCTTATGTATTTTTCTTTAGACCTGTATGGTCATTTATGTAATAAGACGATGTACTCGAACATGACACTATTTAATGGTATTTCACTTTCGTCTACACATGTATGAGTTCAACTGATCCTGGCATACATGTGAAAAGCATATGGTCGCCTTCTTATTACCAGGTGTGACACAGGGGTATCAGAACCGTGTTGCCTGTAGGACGCAAGCCTAGATAGAAAAGAACGACTTAAGGACCATACTATTTCCAAAGATAATTAATTGTGAAAATTTCTTTGTAATTCTCTACCTTGATTACTTGTTTTATTTACTCCTTAATTTGTTTTGTGACTGACACTATCCTGTTTCAAAATTGTAGATGGCCCACGTCAGGAGTATCGCTCCTAAGTCCACCGGGGGACGTGTTCCTCGTTGTAGACTTGTTGCCCGCCGCTCCCCACTCAACGACCCCCATCGCGCCTTGGTGACTCGCACTGATGGAAGGGTCGCGGGACGACTTCGACTTCGAGCTGTGCTCCATGCTGCTAGCTATAAGCACGAGAGGCTTTCGCTCTCCTATCACTCTGTTGGGGTGCAACGCCCTTACAGAATGGAGTGGCCTTGCAAGCTCTTCATACACTACGGTGACGAGCTACTCAAGATGCACCGTACACCTGCTTGGAGGAGCTCCTGGCAACACGCGGAGCAAGATGCTAGCTAGGAAGGAGTCACTTTCTGGAGCCACTCCTATCAGTTCCACCTGGAGAACACAGTGCATGCATTCACACCTCAGCGTCCAAGTGGTACCGCCAACTTCATCACCAGGCATGTTGAGGGACCCCTGGACCTTCCACAATCTCAGCAGGCGGTGGATGGTGTGGAGCGTCTTAGTGTCCAACTTTAGAGGGCACACCAAGATATACAAGATGTACATGACCTCATCACGCATTATGAGAATGTGGTGAGGAGGTATCGTCGGATCACCGACGAGGACCCAGACGGCTATGCATTTGACACATCGACGTGGATCCTGGACTCCCCGGACTGCCGTGTCGGCCGAGATGGGTCATCTTTACTGAACGAGACTTCAGATGAGGAGCCACCCTCCGAGGAGCCTTCTGTGCCACACCCACTCGCTAACTCACCACCACACGACAACGAGTCCTTCAGAAGCAACCCTGATGACAATGGCAATGATCCCAATGAAGACCCACATGAGGACCCTGAGGAGCGAGAGTAGATCTCGACTTAACCATGCAACTCAAGATTAGGCAATAACCCAACTATTGTAATAAGAGCGAGTAGTGACATATCTTTGCACTCTTGAGTTATATGACTTTGCTTATGAGAAACTTGTTTACTTATGTTTGAGTGTGCTTTAATAAAATAAATTTTCAGTGCTCATATTCCTCGTTGATGCATATAGTGGGAAATCATATAGAATAGTTACTCTCTTGTCTTATTATTCTAAAACAACACCCCAACCTCAGATGGCAGGCGGAGGAAGAGGATGTGGTCCTGATGCACCTCTCAACAATCAAAATGATGAAGGCTTTCCGCTACAACAATGGAACGAAAGAGGTGCCCGTGGAGCATCAGCAGCAAATCAAATGCAACACATGATGGCGATGCAACTGATGCAAAACCTGACGCAGATCGTGAACAACATGCAACAGGCTCAACAAGCACCACCGCCACCACCTCCAAGATCTTGTTTGAGGGACTTTATGAATAATCAACCTCCACGCTTCTCAAATGTGGTGGAACCCATGGATGCAGATGATTGGATAAAGACGATTGATAACAAGCTAAGGATTGTTCAATATGAAGGAAGGGAAAGAGTATTACTGGCGTCACACCAACTCTTTGGACCTGCAGCTGAGTGGTGGACCGCTTACATAACATCCCATGCTAATCCAGAAAACATTACATGGGAGGAATTCAGAGAAAATTTCCGCAATCATCATGTATCAGAAGGAGAGATTCAAGTAAAGCGTCTGGAGTTCCTAGCACTGAAGCAAGGAAATATGAATGTGCGGGGGTATTTGAATAAGTTTACGCAGCTATCCCAATACACCCCTGGAGATGTCGACACTGATGCAAAAGAAGCAATTCTGTTTCAAATAGGGGTTGGATAAGAAGATACAGTTGATGATGTCCTCTAGTGACTATGCTAATTTTCAACATTTGGTGGATAAGGCTTTTACTGTGGAAAAAAGAAGAAAGAGTGTGATGGAGAAGATCGCAAGCGGAAGATGGTAGTGGGACAGTCTTCGGTCAACAACCATCCTTGCTTTAACCCCCAACAGTCGGGACACATGAGTCATCCCATGGGTGCTAGTCAAGGGCAGCGACACTCTAACAACTCTACATTCAGGCCCCAGGCGCAATATGCTCGCCAACAGTACCAGCAGATGCAACCAAAGCGCCCACAAATGCATCAACAATGACAAATGCTTTCAACTCCTTGTCCAATTGGGAAGCCGCAACAGAATCAACAGAAAAACAAAGCTCCAAACAACAACACTATAGGAGCCTGCTACATCTGTGGTGATAAGGGTCAATATTCCAATCATTGTCCGAAGAAGCCACCACCGCAGAATCCATGTGAAGGACCGGTCAACCATGTTGTTTTGGAGGAAGCTCAAGACGCATCTGATGTGGTGATTGGTACATTCTCTGCTGATTCCCACCCTTCTACAGTATTATTTGACTCTGGTGCTACACACTCATTTATAGCCAAAGAACGCATAAGAAGACATGGGATGACCGTTACACTAATGACTCAATTGTTAGTAGTTAACTCTCCCAGAGGAGAGATGTTAACAAGGCAAGTATGCCCTAATGTGAGCATAAATATAAGGGGGGTAGCTTTCTTAGCAAACCTTATCGTGCTGGAATCACAAGGGATATACATTATTTTGGGAATGGATTGGTTAACCAAGTACAAAGGGGTGATCCACTGTGCTACCAGAATGGTGTGCTTAACTCATACAGATGGCACAAAGGTTGAGTTTTGTCCTTATCAAACACCAGTTTAAAATATACTACTCAATCAAGTTGAGGGAGTAGAGGGGATTAAAGTTGTCTGTGAGTTTCCGGATGTGTTCCCTGAAGAACTACAGGGTATGCCTCCTGATCGAGAAATTGAATTCACCATTGAATTAGTACTTGGAACAACTCCAATATATAAGCGACCATGTAGAATAGATGTTGAACGGTTGGTAGAATTGAAGAAACATATCAATGAGCTGTTAGAAAAAGGATACATCCATCCTAGTTCATCACTCTGTGGAGCTCCTGTGATATTTGTGCCCGAGAAGGATGGCACTCAGAGGTTGTGCGTGGATTATCGTGCTCTCAATGCAGTAACCAACAAGAACAAATATCCTCTACCAAGAATTGAGGATTTGTTTGACCAGTTGAGAGGCGCTTATGTGTTCTCAAAGATTGATCTGTGTTCGGGATATCACCAATTGAAGATACGACCATCATACATACCCAAGACGACATTTGTCTCAAGATACAGACTATATGAGTATAAAATCATGTCCGTCGGGTTAACCAATGCTCCTGCATATTTCATGTACCTTATGAATAAGGTATTTATGGAATATTTGGAAAAGTTTGTAGTGATATTCATTGATGATATTATGATATTCTCTAAAAGTGATGAAGAACATGAGGAACACCTAAGGTTGGCCTTGCAGAAGCTTCGTGAACATCAATTGTATGCAAAGCTAAGTAAATGTGAGTTCTGGTTGAAAGAGGTGTCATTTTTGGGACATGTTTCATCACAACGTGGAATAGCAGTAGACCTGGGTAAAGTGAAAACTGTTCTGAATTGGAAAACTCCAAAAAATGTGGGGGAAATTAGGAGATTCTTGGGAATGGTTGGCTATTATCATCAGTTTATTGAGGGATTCTCAAAAATATCTCGTCCATTAACCAAGCTACTTGAGAAGGGAGCTATTTTCAAGTGGACACCAGAATGTGAAGCTAGTTTTGTCGAGCTAAATAAAAGATTGACCACTGCTCTAGTGTTGGTTATGCCAGATATGCAGAAAGAGTTTGTAGTCTATTGTGATGCATCCGGACAAGGGCTAGGATGTGTATTGATGCAAGATGGACATGTGGTGGCTTATGCTTCACGCCAACTCAGGAAGCATGAAAGAAATTACCCTACTTATGATTTGGAGTCAGCAGTCGTGGTTCATGTAGAGGTGGCCAAATGGGCCGGGCTAAATGGGCCAGCCTGAAGCACAACTAAAATGGCCCGACACGAGCACGGCCCGGCCCGAAGCACGAATGGGCCGTGCCCGGGCCTGGATCTCCAGCCCGTCGGGCTTGCCGGCACGACTCGATAAGGCCCAGCACGATCGGCCTGCCGGGCGGCCCGACCTGGCATGGCCCGTTTAGGCCCAAATAGTTATTTTTTAGTTATTTTTATTATATTTTTTAACTAAAATAGGCTACGGGCTGGCCCGACATGACACGGCCCGGTATGGCCCGACATGGCCCGGCACGCTTAAAATGGATTCGGGCCATGCCCGGGCCTGGACCCCCAGCTCGGCACGGCCCGATTTTTTTCGGGCCGTGCTGGGCCCAAGTTTTTAAGGCACAAGCCCGGCCGGGCTCGGGCCAGGCCGGCCCGGCACGGCCCGTTGGCCACCTATAGGTTCATACGTTGAAGTTATGGAGACATTATCTGATAAGGAAGGGAACCGAAATATACACGGATCACAAAAGTTTGAAGTATATTTTCACTCAGCCAGATCTAAATCTCAGATAACACAGATGGTTGGAGCTTATCAATGATTTTGATGTTAGAATCAATTATCATCTTGGAAAAGCTAATGTTGTCGTGGATGCTTTGAGTAGGTCAGCACAATGCAACATCTTGACACGACAAGGTCAGCAACCACAACTATGTGAGGAATTCGCAAAGCTAAACCTTAGTATTGTGACTAACACTGAGGTGGTGTCCATGGAAGTAGAGTCTACTTTGGAGAAAGATATTCGAGAAGGGCAAAAGCATGATAAGAAGATTCAACAAATTAAGCGACAAATGGAAAAAGAAAAAGCTCCGGACTTTAAAGAAGATGAACATGGAACCTTATGGCTAGGGAAGAGAATATGTGTGTATGATATCAAGGAGATCCGAGAGTTGATACTGAGAGAAGCACACGACTCGTCGTATTCTATCCATCCAGGAAGCACAAAGATGTATCAAGATCTTAAGGATCAATATTGGTGGCATGGAATGAAACGCGATGTGACGGAGTATGTAGCCCTGTGTGATACATGTCAGAAGGTCAAAGCAGAACATCCAGACCAGCAGATTTACTTCAACCAGTTAAAATTCCTGAATGGAAATGGAAAGAGATATGTATGGAATTTATTGTGGGATTGACAAGAACTCAGTCAGGTTATGACTCTATATGGGTTATAGTGGATCGATTGACTAAAGTGGCTCACTTTATTCCAATTAAAGAAAGCTATACTGGTTCGCGGTTGACAGAGTTATACATGGCAAGGATGTATGTCTGCATGGAGTACCAAAGAAGATAATATGAGATAGAGGTACTCAGTTCACTCCCCGTTTTTGGTAGAAGTTGCATGAGTCCATGGATACTCGTATGACTTTTAGTTCAGCCTATCATCCGTACAAGGACGACCAAACAGAGCGCAATAATCAAATTCTTAAAGACATGTTGAGAGCATGTGCTTTGAAAAACAGCAGAAGCTGGGATAAGAATCTACCATATGCTGAGTTTTCCTATAATAATAGTTACCAAGTCAGTTTGAAGATGTCTCCATTTGAAGCATTATATGAGCGAAAGTGTAGAACATCGTTGTTTTGGAATCAAACTGGAGAGGGTCAAGTATTTGAGCCTGACTTATTGAGAGAAGCTGAGAGACAAGTGCAAGAAATTCAGGAGAATTTAAAGACGGCTCAATCAAGGCAGAAGAGTTATGCAAATACTCGACGACGTGATCTAGCATTCGAGATTGGTGATTTTTTATATCTCAAGGTGTTAGGGTGAGAGGATTAAGACGATTCAAGGTGATTCTAGAATTTGTTCTAAAGAATTGGCGGAACCAGATTTGGATAAGATGATTGAACAATTTCCTGAAACTCAATTAAAGGTTCAACAACCTTTTCAGGCTATATGTCACGTTTTGCAATAGGAAGGAGCTTCTGAAATATAATATGGCAGTCATGAGTTTTTAGACCTGATACCTTACGTGCTGTTATGTCCACACATCTCTTGATGTTTGAGGCATATCCATCGGGCATCTTCACATCTGCCAAAGACTTGCACAAGGTGGTCTTCTGATCTTTTTGCAAAGTATATGATGCTGATGGACAATCATACTTCCATTTCATACCCATCGGATGTTGATTTGGTCGTATACCCATTTCCTGCATATCAAAACGAGCTTGTAGACTATCTTTTGTTTTACCATCCATATTAAGCAATGTCCCCAATATGCTATCACAAATGTTTTTCTCAATGTGCATGACATCCAAGTTATGCCTTATTAGCAATATCTTCCAATACAGGAGCTGAAAAATATACTTTTCTTCTTCCAACTATGCCACCTATCTTCCTTAATGTGCTTTCTCTTATTATTCGTCTGTCCAAAACTCACTTGATCAAAAGTCTCATATTGGTGGAGTACTTCGTGATCAGAGTGCGATGTTGGAGCCTCTCTATTCTCTATCTTTTTGTTGAAAGAAGCTTTGTCCCGACGCCACCGGTGATACTGAGGTAGGAAACGACGATGACCCATGTAGCAATACTTTCGTCCATGTTTCAACCACAAGGCGTCAGTGTTTACATGGCAGTATGGACATGCTAGCCTACCTTTTGTGATCCATCCACATAGCATTGCATATGCTGGAAAATCATTTATTGTCCACAATATAGAAGCTCGCATGAGAAATGTCTCTTTCTTTGAATTGTCGTATGTTTCAACACCATCAGACCATAATTTCAGCAGCTCATCAATCAAAGGCTACAGATACACATCAATGTTGTTTCCAGGTGACTTTGGCCCAGGAATTATCATTGACATCAACCAATAAGACAGCTTCATACACAACCAAGGTGGTAGATTATAAGAGATTAGAATCATAGGCCATGTACTGTAAGAAACATTCATTACTCCAAATAGATTGAAACCATCAGATGCTAGCCCAAATCTTATGTTACGAGGATCAGATGAGAAATTTGGGTGAATGCTATCAAAATGCTTCCATGCTTTCGAATCTTCAGGATGGCGTAATATTCCATCATCAATACGTTCTTCTTTGTACCAGCGCATGTTTGATGTCGTTGATTCTGCCATATAAAACCTTTGAAGACCGGGAATAAGAGGGAAATATCATAGAATCTTGCGTGCTACAAGCTTCTTGGCTTTTCCACAAGGTAAAGCCTCTCTTGCATCCCCACCAGTACTATTTTTCCATCTTAATTCACCACATTTTGTGCATCGATCCAGCAGAGAATAGTCCTTCTGGAATAACACACAGTCATTGACACATGCATCAATCTTTTCGTAGCTCGACTCGAGGTCACGAACAACCTTCTGAACTTTATCAAGTGTATTAGGAATGCAATGGCCCTCTGGAAGCACATATGAGAATAGTTCAAGGATCAACTCACACGCTATTTTGCTCAAACCAGTTAAACACTTTATCTGGTACAACCTGACAATGAAGGATAAGTGGGTCATATTCTCACAACCTCGATACAACTACTTTTTGGCATCATTTAATAAGTCATAGAATGCCTTTGCACACCCAGTTGGCTCCTGCTGGTTTATAGCATTTTTTGGATCATCAACATCTGTTGAAGTACCACCATGATCAGTGTCTCTAAGTAGACTGGACAGCATATTTTTCCATAGAAGCATCATCAGAAATCATCTCCTCATTATTTGCTGATTGCTTAGTAATATTTTTCTCAACTCGTTTTTCTCCATGGTGTACCCAACCAGTATAATCAAATGACATACCATTACGAAGCAAGTGAAGATGAACTTCCTTGCGTGTCCCGTGGCAAATATTATGACATTTCGTGCAAGGACAAGGCTTAGTTTCTTCTTCACGAGTGCCCTGGAATGCTAAATTTAAAAATGACTCCATTCCAACCTGCCACTCCTTCGTACGCCTGTCTTTTCCCATCCATGTCTTATCTTCTGACATCGCTTCCTACAATTCAATCAGCGTATCCGTAAGAGGATTTAACTACAATAACATTATGTGAGCAATTGTACCTAGCACTGTTGCTCCTCCACGTGCGGCGGCCGGCGGATGCTCCTCCACGCTGGTGGACGGTGGATGCTCTTCCAAGAGCGTGGCGGCCGGCGGATGCTCCTCCAAGAGCGTGGCGGCCGACGAATGCTCCTCCAAGAGTGTAGCGGCTGGCGGATGCTCCTCCAGGCGTGTTTCGTGCAATCGGGAGAGGGGCCGTTGTGGATCGAAGGGCCCGGCGGGGAGGCAACTAGGACAAAGCGTACGTGAAGCTATCGGAGTAGGCCCAACACTGCGCTGGGCCGCTTGTTATTCATGGGCTAAAACTACACCGAGTCACTTTGTATTCCTGGGCCGAAATTGCGCTGGGACGCTTGGTGTTCGTCCCCATGACGCGTGAGCCCATCTACGAACGCGCGTCTGGCTCTGGCAATTTGTAATCTTAATAAGTTAATGTAGCAATGGGGGTGGTATTTCGATCAAAATAAAGCATACGCGACTGTTCCAGTCCTTGCAATAATAACGTCGCGGTTGTTTAGATTTTGTAAGGAAAACAACATGACAAAGCATGAAAAGAAAAAACATCAAAAAAATAAGAACAGAAGCACAACATCACGACTTGAATTAATCTACGTCAATCGATTTCCTGTTTTAGAGTTTCGTTCTCCAAGCTCTTTCACCTTAAATCTCGTATGTAGTACCTATTTTTTTCTAACATTTTTATCTCCTTTATTTTCTTTTCTAGAGTTCATTGCCCCACTTTTCTTTTCTTTTCTTTTCTAGAGTTTTTCAATAAAAGGAGAAATTTTTTATTTGACACGGAAAGGGCACATGGCTTATATAAAAAACATTCGCCTTGTACACGCCTCCTCCACGTTTCGTTCGATTTCGACCAAGCGAGCGGACGATGTCAAACGGAACGCGGCAGAGTCTTGTACGACATCTTTTTTCAATCGGAAGTGTAACGCCAATAGCGCGCGTTGCCTTATATTCTCGTTGCAACGAGCTCAACTTTCTGAGGTGGGACAAATCGTTCACACCTTGTCAAAATCGCTCGCACGAATTCGTTACGGACACCGCGGGCGGGGGTGGACGTAGGGAATATGCCAGGTGACCAGTGCACAACCTGGGCCCAGGTGGTGCATAGATTGCAAGTGACGAGGATACGATTCCTGGAATTAATCCTAGCGTTATCCTTGTCATGTTCAGCCATCATATGACCTCGTTTGGGTAGGAGTGGATCGGAAAGCGTCCGACCATCAAAACGACCTGGCACAATGAAGATTTTTGAATCTGATATACTCCTCTTTTTTAATTCTTATCGTTATGACAACAAGTTGGATTGTCTCAACCAAACACCACGTACAACAACAATGACTCAGCGAAATTGGGAAGTAGCCAATTAAAATGGAGTTCAGCAGTCTCACGGTTCATAGATCAAAACGTGCGCTATCCTTTTTTTTCTTCCTTTTTTCTATCCATAACCGTGAGACTGCTGAGCCCAATAGTGTTCAACGTACAACAAACTAATCGATAGAACTACTGTTACATAATCCCCAATAAAAGCAAAATAAACTAATCAGCACATCTAGTCCGCAACACTTCCCTTCAAGCAGTGGTAATAACTTCTGGCCGCATATAGGAGTAGTGGTAATGATTACACCGCGTATAGGGGCATTGGGCCAGTGGTACATTGGGGCCAGTTGTATAGATGGTGCCATGATCAGGGAATGTCGATTGAAGACACAAAGGAAGTACGTGACACCATCTGAGAACGGTATGCACTTGCTCTCCGGTGCATACCATATCCAGAAATTTTTTTCTCCCACAACATGAGTAGTGGTAGCTAGAGGTAACACCGTATGGAACCGCCGTGTATAGGAATAGTGGTAATGATGACACCGCGTATAGGGTCATAGGGCCAGTGGTAAAACTTCCAGTCTGTTCCAGTACTTGCAATAATAACATCGCTGAGCAAGTGAAAAGAAAAAACATAAAAAAACAAGAACAGAAGCACAACATCACGACTTGGAATAATTTGCGTCAATCGATTTCCCGTTTTACAGTTTCGTTCTCCAAGCTCTTTCACCTAAAATCTCGTATGTAGTACCTATTTTCTCTAACATTTTTCTCTTCTTTTATTTTCTTTTCTTTTCTTTTCTGGAGTTCATTGTCTCCACTTTTTTTTTCTTTTCTGAAGTTCATTGTCTCCACTCTAGAGGCCCCCGAGTGGAGTGTCACACAATTCGATTCACGCACGAAGTGGGTTAAAGGGGAAAATTTGGCATCGTTAAAGGAGATGTTTTTTGATAAAAGGAGATATTTTTAATTTGACACGCAAAGGGCCCAACGTATGTGGGGAAAAATTATGCTTATAAAAAACCGCGATTTGCATCCCTCTCGGTTATAGTAACGGCTCGACGTGTCCGGCTTCACTGGCAGTTTTTTAATTTGACACGAAAAGGGCCCATGGCTTATATAAAATACATTCGCCCCATACACGCCTCCTACACATTCCGTTCGACTTCGACCAGGCGAGCGGATGATGTCGAACGGAATGCGGTAGAACCAATAGCGCGCTTTGCCTTATATTCTCGTTGCAACGAGCTCAACTTTTCAAGGCGGGACAAATCATTCACACCTTGTCAAAATTGTTCGCACAAACTCGTTACGAACACCACGCGTGGGGGCGAACATGGGGAATATGCCAGGTGATCAGTGCACAACCTGGGCCCAGGTGGTGCATAGATTGCAAGTGACGAGGATATGATTCCTGGAATTAATCCTGGTGTTATCCCTGTCATGTCTGGCCATCATACGACCTCGTTTGGGTAGGAGTGGATTGGAGAGCGTCCGGCCATCATACGACCTAGCGTAATGAAGATTTTTGAATCTGATATACTCCTCTTTTTTAATTATTATCGTTATGACCACAAATTGCATTGTCTCAACCAAACACCACGTACAACAACAATGACTCGGTGAAATCGGGAACTGACCAATTAAAATGGAAGTCAACAGTCTCACGGTTCATGGATCGAAATGCGTGCCATCCTTTTTCTTCTTCCTTTTTTCTATCCATAACTGTGAGGCTGCTGAGTTCCATCTTCACCAGCACATGTACGGTCCGGGTGTGCCGGTGTACCTTAACCCCTGTCGTGTGTCCCCGGTGGTGGTTGGAAGACCCCTGTAAGTATGTTCTGATTCCTGTCCTCCAGCTCCATCTAAGTTTCCGGTGACGCATGCGGTTCACCACCAGACAAACCAGGGAAGCCTTGGTGATTAGCAGCATGCAAGTTTCTTAATGAAAAACTGACTGCAGGGGCTGGTGATGGGCAGCATGCAAGTTTTTTTGTTGAAAATTTGACTACGGGGGTCGCAGTAAGTTTTTCATCAAAAAAAACTTGCATGCCCTTCAACACCGAGGCTTTGTTGGTTTATTTGGTGGTGAACCGCGTGCGTCATCGGAAACCTAGACGGAGTTGGAGGATAGGAATCAGAGCATACCTGCAAGGCTCTTCCCAACCACCACCGGGGACGAACGACGGGGGGGTTAAGGTACACCGGCACACCCGTACCGTACGTGTACCGAACCAGCCGTGTACTAGTTTCCTTCGAACCTCCGGCTGGCTGCCTAGATGGTATACTCCCTCCTTCCCATAACATTGTCATTTTGGACAAGATTTTTGTTCAAAATGAACTAAAAATCTTGACCAATACGACAATTATTGTGGAATGGAGGAGTACCTTTTATCCTCAAACCCTCGAGGGAACATCCTTCCTGTGAAACATGCATGGCCAAGGGTCGCCCCCGCAGTCAGTTTCTCATTAAGAAACTTGCATGCTGCTCATCGCTGAGGCTTTGCTGGTTTTGGACTCGACGTCATGGCAGAAGAAAGTGGAAGCATGCAGGGAAAGATTACTGGTCTCGAGACTATTCTGCAAGGAGAATGTTTGTTGTGTATTCATCGGGGAACACAAATACACTTTATATAGGCTAGTTAGTGTAGTGTGAAACCAAAACTAAACCCTTTCACATTATACAGATTCAAAGTCTAGCGTTAATGACTAAACATAGGCCAACGCAGTCAAACAATGACGTTAGACCAACGCAGTCAACAATGACTATTACATGTGTGCGTGCTTATCCTTTCTACAGTCTGGTGGTGAACCGCCTACGTCATCGAAATCCTACATGGAGTTGGAGGATAGGAATTGGGGCATACCTGCTTGGACCAGGATCGCTTGACGTAGCGACATTTTACTGCATGCGTGCAGTAAAGACTTCATCCACCGTTTCTTTTGATCCGACGGCTGTACTTCCCAGCTATCCAACTAAGGGGATATAATGGTGCATACTTCAAACATCTAAATAAAACAAACTTCTATAAAAAATTAACAGGATTAAAAACACATTAACTATCGAGGACATTACGGAGGGTTCCGATGCTTTCATTTGGTAAACTTGACAAGAACTCAAGAGTTTTTATTTTAATTGCCTCTTGTTTGAATCAACATGAAGTACTATTTTTTTCTTTTTTGCCTAGAGCATGAAGTGTCGTATAGATCGACCGCAATAACTAATGAGAAAATACCATATTTAAGAAGACTCCTGAAAATAGGATGCAGTAAAATTCACTTTACGTCAGGCGATCCTAGTCTGCCTACAAGGGTCTTCCCAACAAGCACCCGTGACGCACGACGGGGGTTAAGGTGCACCGACACACCGACCCGGACTGTACGTGTACCCCGCCAGCCACGTAGCTTCATTTTATATTTTATTCCCTAGGCTTAAAAGTTTGCTCTCGTCTCGGTTTGCTCTGTTTGCTCTTCCCTAGGCTTAAAAGTTTTATATTGTACAATTGATGGTTTTGCAAAAAAAAATGGAGGAGAAATATGTATATCCCATGCAAATACGTAAATCCACCCCAATTAATTAGCTAGTTATTTTTTAAGATGATAAAAATTATTATCTTTTCTAAGTGAGATGGTCGGGGTAGATGATGTACATGGCATAATAGCTTATGTGGCATGCCAATGTGGATGTACAACTCAGACTAAGGATGAAAGTGAGACAGTTTTTTAAAGTTGATGGACTTAATAATTGACTCATTTGAAAGTTCAAGGACCAAACTTAGTTTTGATTGAAAGTTTGAGGATGAAGTTGAGTATTGCCAACTTGATGAGCTCAAGCTCCAAAAGTTCGAGTAAGCTCATTTGTTGTTGTCATCTATGATATGTATGTATGATTAACTAAACTATATAGTTCTATTAAAAATGTTCTATGTGACATAATTTTTATATATGATAAAAACAAAGTCCCTCGTGTTCAACTCGTTGACTGCCCTACATGCAATTAAAGTTTTGGTGCAACCGTGTAATCAAATATTTTCATCCGTTGGACCTACAACTTACGGTTATTACACCTTTTCTATTGGATGTTGTTTTTCATGTATTGTACTTCCTCCTTCCCATATTACTTGTCATTAGTAATTAGGACAAGTTTTCTAGTTCTAATATGAACTAAAAAACTTGTTCTAACGACAAGTAATATAGGAAGGAGGGAGTAATGTTTTATGATAATGAACTCAATGTTTTTCTTCTGTTCCATCTATTATTTTGTTTTCTATCTGCTGTTTAGTGAACTATCTATTGTATATGTATTCTTTGTTAATGAACGACCCTCCACACCGCCGATGGCCTCTAAAGTGGCATGTACGACACTTTAGCCGCTGGAGGTGCCAGGAGATCGCCCGCAACGGGGCCTGCAAAGCGGTCTGTAAAGTAGTATACAGTACTAACAATTAGCGACAACTGGAAAGAAAAGTGAAGACAATCAACAAAGAAAAAAGAAAAGAAAGGACGAGAAAAATGTTAGAAAAAGATAGGTAGAACTCCAACGTACCACCGGCCCTATGCCCCTATACGCGGTGTAATCATTACCACTACTCCTATACGCGGCCAGAAGTTATTACCACTGCTTGAAGGGAAGTGTTGCGGACTACTCCTAGTAGATGTGCCGATTAGTTTATTTTGTGTTTATTGGGGATTATGTACCTATTTTTTCTAACATTTTTCTCTTCCTTTCTTTTCTTTTCTTTTCTGGAGTTTATTGACTCCACTTTTCTTTTCTTTTCTGGAGTTCATTGTCTCCACTCTAGAGGCCCCCAATGCGGAGGGTCACACAATTCGATTCACGCACGAAGTGGGTTAAAGGGGAAAATTTGGCATCGTTAAAGGAGATGTTTTTCGATAAAAGGAGAAATTTTGAATTTGACACACAAAGGGCCCAGCGTATGCGGGTAAAAATTATGCTTATAAAACACCGTGGTTTGCATCCCTCTCGGTTATCGCAACGGCTCGACGTGTCCCATTGGCTTCACTGGCAGTTTTTTAATTTTACACGAAAAGGGCCCAGGGCCTATATAAAAAGCATCCACCCTGTACATGCCTCATCCACGTCCCGGTCGACTTCGACCGGGCGATTAGACGATGTCGAACGGAGCGTGGCCGAGTCTTGTACGACATATTTTTTCAATCGGATGTGTAACGACAATAGCACGCGTTGCCTTATATTCTCATTGCAACGAGCTCAACTTTTCGAGGTGGGACAAATCGTTCACAGCTTGTCAAAATCGCTCGCCGAATTCATTACGTACACTGCATATAGGAGTAGTGGTAATGATTACACCGCATATAGGGGCATTGGGCCAGTGTTATATAGATGGTGCCACGATCAGGGAACGGCGGTTGAAGACACGAAGTAAGTACGTGGCACCATCTGAGAACGGAATGCACTTGCTCTACAATGCATCGTTAAAGGGGATGTTTTTCGATAAAAGGAGAAATTTTTAATTTGACACGCAAAGGGCCCAACGTATGCGGGGAAAAATTATGCTTATAAAAAACTGCGGTTTGTATCCCTCTCGGTTATCGCAACGGCTCGACGTGTTCCATCGGCTTCACTGGCAGTTTTTTAATTTGACATGGAAAGGGCAAAGGGCTTTATATAAAAAACATCTGCCCCGTACACGCTTCCTACATGTTCCATTTGACTTCGACCGAGTGAGCGGATGATGTCAAACGGAGTGTGCAGAAGTCTTGTACGACATCTTTTTTCAATCGGATGTCTGAGTACAATAGCGTGCGTTGCCTTATATTCTCGTTGCAACAAGCTCAACTTTGTGAGGTGGGACAAATCGTTCACAGCTTGCATGAATTCGTTACAAACACCGCGTGCGGGGCAGACGTAGGGAATATGCCAGGTGACCAGTGCACAACCTGGACCAGGTGGTGCATAGATTGAAAGTGACGAGGATACGATTCCTGGAATTAACCCTGGCATTATCCCTATCATGTCCGGCCATCATACGACGTCGTTCATTCATGTGGACACATGTCACAGTCATACAACTGCTTCATCCGTCCGTTCATGTGGAAACATGTCACAAATCTGGAACAGTATGCACAACCTTGGATATGCATACGGTATCCATAATTTTTTCCTCGTTTGGGTAGGAGTGGATCCACTTCAATCTAAGTGGATTGGATAGTGTCCGGCCATCATACGACCTGGCGTAGTGAAGATTTTTGAATCTGATATACTCTTCTTTTTTTAATTTTATTATTATGACCACAAGTTGCATTGTCTCAACCAAACACCACGTACAACAACAATGGCTCAGCGGAATCGAGAACTGGCCAATTAAAATGGAAGTCATCAGTCTCACGATTCATGGATAGAAATGCGTGCCATCCTTTTTCTTCTTCTTTTTTTTTCTATCCATAACCGTGAGACTGCTGAGTTCCATCTTCACTGGCACATGTAAGGTTCGGGTGTGCCAGTGTACCTTAACCCCCGTCATGCATCCCCGATGGTGGTTGGAAGACCCCTGCAGGTATGTTCTGATTCATGTCCTCCAACTCTATCTAGGTTTCCGATGACACATGCGGTTCACCACCAGACAAACCAGCAAAGCCGGTGATGAACGGCATGCAAGTTTCTTGATAAAAAACTGACTGCGGGGGCCTCCTGTTCTGTCCTCCCATGCGTCCTCCCGCTGATGTGTCAGAATGTTACTGGTCCCTTTATTAATGCTTAGTTTAACTACCATACCTTCACAAAAAATAAGATGATGATACGTCAGCGGGAGTATGCATGGGAGTACAAATGGGAGGAGGCATTGCCCATGCAGTCAATAATAACTATTACATGTGTGTGTGCTTATCCTTTCTACAGTCTAATAGTGAACCGCGTGCATCATAGGAATCCTAGATGGAGTTGGAGGACAGGAATCGGAGCATACCTGCCTGGACTAGGATCGCCTGACGTAGTGACATTTTACTGCATGCGTGCAGTAAATACTGCATCCACCGTTTGTTTTGATCCGACGGTTGTACTTCCCAGCTATCCAACTAAGGGGTCCATTCAAATCGTTTCTTAAACTCTTGCCTTCTTGCTTCAACATGAGAAAGAGTTTACATGCATATAATGATGCATACTTCAAACATCTAAATAAAACAAACTTCTATAACAAATTAACAGGATTAAAAACACATTAACTATCGAGGACATTAGGGAGGGTTCCGATGCTTTCATTTTGTAAACTTGACAAGAACTCAAGAGTTTTTATTTTAATTGCCTCTTGTTTGCATCAGCATGAAGTACAATCTTTTTTCTTTTTTTGTCTAGAGCATGAAGTGTCGTATAGACCGACTGCAATAATTAATGAGAAAATGCCATATTTAAAAAGACTCCTGAAAGTAGGATGCAGTAAAATTCACTACGTCATGCAATCCTGGTCTGCCTGCAAGGGTCTTCCCAACAACCACCAGGGACGCATGACGGGGGTTAAGGTGCACCGGCACACCGGCCCGGACTGTACATGTACCCGGCAAGCCGCGTAGCTGCGTTTTATATTTTATTCCCTGGGCTTAAAAAATATTATCTTTTTCTAAGTGAGGTGGCCGGGGTAGATGATGTACATGACATAATAGCTTATGTGGCATGCCAATGTGGATGTCCAACTCAGACTAAGGATGAAAGTGAAACAGTTTTTTGAAGTTGATGGACTAAAATAATTGACCCATTTGAAAGTTCAAAGACCAAACTTAGTTTTGATTGAAAGTTTGAGGATGAAGTTGAGTATTGCCAGCTTGATGAGCTCAAGCTCGAAAAGTTTGAGTAAGCTCATTTGTTGTTGTCATCTATGATATGTACTATGATTAACAAAACTATATAATTCTATTAAAAATGTTCTATGGGACACAATTTTTATATATGATAGAAACAAACTTGCTCGAGTTCGACTTGTTGAAATACCTACATGCAATTAAAGTTTTGGTGCAATCGTGTAATCAAAGATTTTTATCCGTTGGATCTATACATCTTACGGTTATTACATCTTTTCATTTAACCCCTTCCACCACCATCACCACCACCCCTCCACCTGGTGGAGGGGGTTAAATAAAAAGATTCAACAACCGTAATATAGATCGATCCTACGGTTGAAGATGGTTGGTTGCACGATTGCACCAAACATCTGATTATATTCTAGTTGAAGCCAACTTTAAAACAGGAAATCTTTTGACACTGATTAATCTAGTCGTGATGTTTTTCTCTTCTTGTTTTTGTGATGTTTTATTTTTTTCTTGTTCCATGATGTTGTTTTTCATGTTTTGTACTCCCACCTTCCCATATTACTTGTCGTTAATAATTAGGACACGTTTTCTAGTTCAAATATGAACTAAAAAACTTGTTCTAACAACAAGTAATATAGGAAGGAGGGAGTAATGTTTTATGATAACGAACTCAATGTTGTTCGTCTATTCCATCTGTTATTTTGTTTTCTATCTGCAGTTTAGTGAACTATCTATTCTATCTGTATTTTCTGTTAATGAACGACCATCCACACCGTCGGTGGCCTGTACGATACTTTAGCCGCTGGAGGTGCCACGAGATCGCCCGCAGTGGGGCCTGCAAAGCGGTCTGTAAAGTACTAACAGGTAGCGACGACTGGAAAGAAAAATGGAGACAATCAACAGAGAGAAAAGAAAAGAAAGGACGAGAAAAATATTAGAAAAAGATAGGTATAACTCCAACGTACCACTGACCCTATGCCCCTATACGCGGTGTAATCATTACAACTACTCCTATACACGAGCAGAAGTTATTACCACTGCTTCAAGGGAAGTGTTGCGGACTAGATGTGTCGATTAGTTTATTTTGTGTTTATTAGGGATTATGTAACATCTAGTTCTGTCAATTAGCAACGACTAGAATGAAAAGTGGAGACAATGAACAGAGAGAAAATAAGAGAAAGGACGAGAAACATGTTAGAAAAAGATAGGTAGTACTGTAAAATAGGAAATGTTCGACACAGATTACTGTCAAACATATAGTATGTTATCTCTATTGATGACAATATATTATTCTTGTGCTGATGTTGAAAACAGAGCGGTTCCATTACATCGCACGTCCCATCAGTGCATGCGAGAGGCGTGGGTCCCATAGGCTATGGTTTCACATGTCAGCCACCCTTAATGCACCTGCAGTACTGCAGAGGATGTGGAATCTGCCACCGCCAGAAGCTGAACCATCACTGCGCGCAACCCCCATCTAATACTCTGGAGACTCACAAGAAATCGTAACCTCCAAATACTAAAATAGTATTACACCCTTCGTTCCTCTCAGGCAGATTTGTTTCTTCGCGGCTCGTCGCTCATTAATGGCAAACTTCTCCATCGACCCCCGTCGGTTTTGTCCGCAGTTGATGATCGCAAAAGTTGGTGGTCCACAACTCCAATGAATTTATGGACCAGATAGCAGTGTACATCCAAGATCAGGCAATAATGCACGTACTAGTTACTTACGGTGCACATCCCCATGGGATTGGCATGTAGTACGAGTTAAGAAATAAACTGGAGAGAGATGCTTTAGTCCGAGCAAATTCCCACGTCGAATGTATTTCCTTCAGAAAGGAATACTGATTTCCTTTGTTCCAAACTATTGTATGATTGAATGTATTTCATTCCCAAAAGAATCCATTTCTTTAAACTGTCTTGTGAGTTTCCTTTGATGCAAACGGGGCTAAACAAAAGACGAGCGCGCATAGGGGAAACACAACAAGTGCAACATTCATCAGAGACGAGCGGGCATAGGGGAAACACATAGTGGTGCAACATTTTATATACTCCCTTTGTTCTCTTTTAATTGGCGTTGGGAGAACTAGCGGTGCATCCAAAAGGGAATGGAGGGAATATAACCCATATAGTACAACGCCTGACGACAGAACCAGTCATGCTCGTGCTTAATCCTACAGTTCTCAATACAGAAGACTCTCCACTCCTCCCACGTACCTTGCCTGCCACAGCGGGCAGTTCCGTGGTTCCCCCCTGTTGAGCAGCCACAAGCGTCATCGTCAATGTTGGGCACCGCCACTGGCGGCGCTTCCGGACAAGGCCCACCCAGGAACCTCCAGACGACACCATCGACACTCTTCATGGCTTCATGCCGATACCGGCAGCACTCCTTGTTGGTCCACTTCATCACGACGGACCCGGCCGCGTTGTAGCCGACGTGGGCCTCACCTTCGACCTGTCGGATATACTCGAAGGCGACACGGGCCCCGCAGTCAACGTCGTAGCAGAGCATGGCGAGGACGTAGGCCGCCACCATGTGGCTGTTCGCAGCCGCCCGGGCAAGGAACTGGGTGCCCAGCTGCGCGCACCGTCCAGGAAGACGAGGTCGAACCCGGTGACATAGCACGCATGAGGGTTGCCGATGATTGCCAGACGCTCCACAAGGGCGTCGTAGCTCCGGTTATGCTTCCAGATGCTCTCCCGCTTCAGCGCCACGCGTCTGCCCACAGCGCGATCCCGGCATGCCCCGTGCATGGCCTTGCAGGTGGCGCGCAGACTGGAGAGGTCGTCCATGGGCTGCGGGGAGGTTGTGGCGACCCACCCCGCGATCAGGACTGCAATATCGCGTGGCAAGGGGAAATCCATGGGCTTCGAGGGGAACCAATGAGGGCGCGCGCGACGGAGACGAAGAGGAAGACCGGAAGAGTACGCACGGAGAAGAGAATGGCATGTGTGTGTTGCAGAGCAGAGGATGGTGTGTCTTTATTAGTACGCGCGGAGAAGACGATGAGACGCGCGCAATGATGGTTATGGCTTCTAAAGTGCACCGTTTGGAATCCTACTTACGAAAGTCATATGAATGTCTTTCCCTTCCGGAGGATTCCATTCCTTTAAATTGTCCCGTGAGTTTCCTTTGATGCAAACTGGGCTAAACAAAAGACGAGTGCTGAAGTTATGGCTTCTAAAGTGCAGTTGTACGCTACTTTAGTCGTTGGAGTTGCAGGAGGCAGGAGATCGCCCGCAGCGGGTTCTGCAAAGCGGTCTGTAAAAATTACTCGTCCCTCCGTCCCAACTCAACTCTATTTTTAGCTTTGGTCAAACTTACCTTTGACCAATGATTTCTTGCTTGGTCCTTATCCTGAAGATCAAGGTCCTCCGCCTGCTGCCCCAGATGACTTGGGGCTGAATGATCCTGGCGACCAGAATGAAGTGTCGGATATGTTGTCCACGGCGCAGGGTTATTCAACAAAAGCAAAAGGTAGCATATCCTAATCTTTCTCCTCATATATAGCGTGTTAACTAATTTTTCGGCCCCAAATGATCTAGAAAAATTACTCCAGATTTGATTATGCCATAAATTAATCGCTGCTCAAAACAATGACGGTGCTCATCAAGCTCGCAAGCTAAACTTCACCCTCAAACTTTCAATCAAAACTCAGCTGTTTGGGAACACGGTATTTTTGGAATTTTAGAGCGATACCGTGGTATTTGAGATTACTATGATATTTTTTACAGAATGGTGTTTGGTAACCAACTCAAAAACTATGTATTTAAAACCATTGTTTTGTCTATTCTGCGGTATTTTATGGTATAAAAAACGTTGGTCCGAACTAAAGTTTTTTCTTTTTGCTTGCTCTTGATGCTTGCTACTTTGCTTCCAAACAGTCCTATGTATTGCAAAACCGTACCGTGGTATTACAAAACTATGGTATTGAAATACTTTGGTATTGCTATGTCATTTTAAAAATTGTGGTATTCAAAACTTTAGTATTGAAATACTATATGCTCCCAAAATTTAGTTTTTGGTCCTTGAACTTTTAAATGGGTCAATTATTTAGTCCCTCGACTTCACACAACCGTGGCATGCCACATAAGCTATTATGCCACATCATGCACCCCGGCCACCTCACTTAGAAAAAGATAATGATTTTTATCATCTTAAAAAGTAACTAGCTAATTAATTTGGGTGGATTTACGTAGTTGCATGGGATATACATATTTCTCCTCCATGTTTTTTTTTTGCAAAACTATCAAGTGATATATCCTATGTGCATATTACATATGTAAAAATAATGTATAATATAAAACAGACTAGGGAAGAGCAAACAGAGCAAATAGAGAGGATAAGGAAACTTTTAAGCCTAGGGAGTAAAATATAAATGAAGCTACATGGTTGGTCGGGTACTCGTACGGTCCGGGTGTGCCAGTGCACCATAACCTCCATCGTGTGTCCCATGTCAACTCTATTTTTAGGCTCCCTTTGGATTGAAGGAATGGCAAAGGAATTTTTAAGGATATTATTTGTAAAGGATTTATTCCTACATGACCATTTGGCTCACAGGAAAAACAAAGGATAGTTTCTATAGGAATAAATTCCTTTGCTAAATTTTGTAGGAAACATAATATGAGCTTGGACCTCTTTTTTCTTTCCTGGCACATGTTGCTGGTTCCTTTGTTTTTCCTATAATGTTGCAAAGGGCTTCTCATCTCAATTCCTATATTTTCAATTCCTATAGGATTGCAAAAACATACAATTTCAATTCCTATGTTTTTCCTATTCCTGTGCTTTTCAATTCCTTATCCAAAATACCCTTAGGTTTCATTAAATCTATCTTTGACCAATGATTTACGTAATTTTGATCTAATTTAACAATACAAGAATTGTACTTTTAGATTCACCATGAAAATATTTCCATAATATACAATCTAGTATTGTACATGTTATTGAAGTTAATAAATTCCATATAAATCATTGGTCAAAGGTACGTTCGACCAAAACAGAAATAGAGTTGAGTTGGAGCAGAGGAAGTATATATGTTGTTGTTTGCCGCATAAGGTTTTGTCCTTGAAGTCGTAGCCATTTGTACAGGCGGGTGATGCGACCGGGCGCACTGAGCTTACGTGCGCGCCAGTTACCGGGGCACCTTAAACCCGCGCAGTGCATGTGCATCTTTGAATTCAATTGGAACCGCTACGTGTCCCATCACCACTACTGTGCGCGTCCAGAGACGAACAGTCAGGCTGCTACGGGTGCTCATCCTCTGCAGTACTGCAGGTGCAGTAGAGTTGGCTGACATGTGTGTCCCACACCTTGTAGGGCCCACATGTCAGCCACCTCTACTACACTAGCAGTACTGCAGTTGCTACTATGCTATAAGATCACTCGGGCACGCCATCGTCTTCTCCGCACAACCACTCTTCTCCTCTCTTCCCAAAACCGCGCCAAGAACACCATGGCTGACAAGAAAACGCCGCAGCCAAGCCCACCGAAGGACGCCAAGGGGAAGCGTCCCCGACCGGAATCCCCCCCCCCCGGACAAGGAGTGGACTCTCCGGAAGTTGGTGCGCGATGTATTTCACAATACATTGTGCTCCATGCGTCGTCTAGGGCTTGGTCCCCTTCCAGAGTATACTGCAATGGGGACCACGGGCCACTACATCTTCAGCATGACGCACTTGGCCGGTCGCCTCGACGCCCTCTCGGACACGCTGACGGACGAGCTCGGCATCGCCGGCCGCAACAACCTGGTGGAGGCAATATCCAGGAAACTGGGCTTCCCGTCTCCGTCGTGAGAGGCGCCACTGCCCTGCCAGGAGCCCAAGAAGGAGGAGGAGGAGGAGGAGAAGTAGAAGTAGAAGAAGGTGGAGGTGGAGGAGTAGTTTTTTTTCTTGTTCTTAGTTGTGTTGTTTTTCTTTTCTTGTTTGTAGTTTGTGTTTTTCTTTTTTCTTGTTTGTATTGTATCGTCTTAAGGTAATGAACTTTATTTTGTTGTTCATTGGTGCGCAAAAATAGTTCTAATGTTGTTGTTCTAATGATAAACTAGTGGACTACTTATCTCTTTTATTTTTTAGAATGGAATATATTTCCACTTTCAACTCTACTGAGTTAGAGATCCAGAAAGTGACTACCACCTAGTTTATCTAACAGCACCAGCAGGGAGAACCTTCCTCCTCACCATGTGCCCACTCTCTATGTTCAAACCCAACACGAATCCAACATAATGAGCAATCAAACAGCAAAGTATGTAGTAAATCACAAAAGATGCTACAGCAGTTTCTTGAGTATCAACTTTAGCCCAGATTAAATGCTCGTGGGCGCCATTACAAAAGGGTGAAGACAAAAAAGACTTGATTCAGATGGCTTGCAAAAACATACTACCAGAAGTCAGGGTCATCAAAGTTTTTGCTCGATTTGGATTGAGTCTTAGTTATAGACTTCATATTAATAAAATGTATCGGGTGTTTTACTTTCACTAGTGTGTCGGGTTGAGTCTTTTGTTGTTGATCTTCACAAACTTGGTGTATCAATGTGGTCGTACTCTCTACTGAGGAAAAGGTTGGTTTAATTATTTCCATTATCTAAAAAAAACTTTAGCCCAGATTAACAAAGTGACGTCCATCGAGTGTCGTCCTCACTCTCGTCGTGCATGTTTGACATGAAGAATGTTCCCTCGAGGAATCGAGGATAGAATACCATCTAGGAACAGCTCACTACGTGCGCAGTTCATTAAATTAATCGCATGCCTTGCTACAATATAATTTTCAACCATGTTGTACTCGTCCTTTCGAAGAAATGACAGCCGTAGGCGCTAGCCGCTACGTGTTCAGATTTTAGGAACAAATGAACGCACTTGTCAAAACACGTACTCCTACGCCACATCCGATCCTCAACGTCATCAAATTCAATAAGGGGGGCAACGTCTCTCCACGACGTTCCGTCTGGTGTTGCACACACAGCTCTCGCCTCACGCCGGCCACGTATCCCGATCCACCGTACAAATTCAAATAAAGGAGGGCTAGAAGATTGGTGGAAAATAATACGAACTTATAAGAAAAAAAGAGAAGAAGAAAAAGGATGGCGCGCGTTTCGATACATGAACCGTGAGACTGCTGACATCCATCTTCATTAGCCAGTTCCTGGTTCCATTGATCTCTCCAGCATGCATTCACACTAGCTACTCTCTGGTGGCTGGACCCAGGGTATCTCGTGGCCCACCCGGCATACCCAGTGGGTGGGCCCATGAGAAATGTTGTTGTTGTTGTACGTGGTTCTAGGTTGAGACAATGCAACTTGTGGTCATTCCAATAAGAATTAAAAATTAGAAAGAGTATATCAGATTCAAAATCTTCATTACTCTCTTTACTCCGGGCTCGGGCCCGTCAAATTCGGAAACTCTTCCGCTCATATCGTAATTGCATCAGTTATATATCCAGGCCTGTTTCCAATTAAAATCCAAACTAAAGGTGTAGACGAAGGTTTTGCACACGAGAGAAGTTGTGCCGCGCCACCGCAGACGGCAACCGTAGGGATGACAAGGAGAGAGGACCCAATGGCGGGGACTCAGGTGTACAACGTGATGTTCGAGGAAGACAAGATCACCACCACTGTGATGTCCTCCGGGAGGCCGTGGAGGACTGGCTCGGCCTGGCTCGACGAGGTCCTCTCCGTCCACCGTTGACGCCTTCACAAGCTCGTCGTCGGGCTCGATGTCGAGTGGCACCCCAGCTACTCCGCTAACCAGAACCCTGTCGTCGTTCTGCAGCTCTGCATCGGTCGCTGCTGCCTCATCTTCCAGGTAATCCACGTTGACTACTTTCCTGATGAGCTAGAAGATTTCCTCGGCAATTCCGACTACCGCTTAGTCGGTGTGGGCATCGAGGGTGACGCCGATAGGCTTTGGAAGGACTTGCAGCTGAAGGTGGCCAAAACAGTGGACCTGGCCAAGCTCGCGGCAAAGGATATGGATCGCCCAAGCCTCCACCGCGTAGGGCTAAAGGACATTGCGAGTGCCGTGATGGGCGCCGACATGGAGAAGCCTTACCGGGTGAGGACGAGCAACTGGGACACGTACAATCTCTCCGGCAAGCAGATCAGCTATGTGTGCATCGACGCCTTTGTCTCCTTCGAGGTCGGCCACAAGCTGCTCTCCGGAGACTACTGATCTAACCACCGAGTTTGCGGATCGGCTGACGTCGATCATCCCGGTATGGAATTCGTAGGTGCATCGCTCAAGTTCTAGCTTTTGCACTTGTGCACCCAATCTCTAATAAAATTATTTTTTCTTGAGGAAACACTATATCTTACTTTTAAAAACATGCACATTATTTCACATGCATTGAGGTCTTTCACATGCATGTTAGTTGTCCATACATGCTACGCCCCAAGTATGATCAATGAGCCTCAAACATGATGATCTCAACGAAAAGAGAAAACACGTAACGTCATCAAACATAGACGTACATGTGCATGCTACGCCCCAAACATGTATTCCAAGAATAGAATATTTCCTACAATGTCGATATATTTCTATATTTATCATATTCTCTACCAATGCATGTGTATGCTCTCAACCTATATGGCAGTTTATCTACCACACTAATGAAGAATAGTATCCCGTCATCAATAGAGAAAACAAATTTGACACAAGGATGTTTCCTCGATGGTACGAGGATAGAATGTGGACTATACCATCGTCTAATAAGCACACAGCTCTCACTACGTACGTACGTAGTTCATCAAATTAATCGATCGCATGCTGCCATTATGTATCATTGTACTCGTCTTTTGAAGAAACGACAGACGTAGGTGCTAGCCGCTACGTGCTCTGATTTTAGAACAAATGAACACACTTGTGAAAACACGCACGCCACATCCGATCCTCAACGCCATCAAATTAACATGTTCCTCAACAAGGGGGCACAAAAATCCTCAACACGTGACCAACACATGCTTGATCGCGACTCTCTTTCACATGCATTACATTCATGTCCACCATCATCCATGATCACGACAATTATCATCGGTTTGATATGGACCCTCAGTCAGCAACAGTCGAATCCTTCAAAAGAAATATATAGACTCAAATTCGATTGCCACGCGTGTTCACATCAATCTCCGCACCTCGTTGAAATCATTCGCATGAAATATTACGAACACCGCGGGACGGACCTACAAAGTGTGCCAGGTGGGCCATTTCATATCCTGGGCCCTTTGTGTGTCAAATTAAAAAACTGGCCGATGGAATATGTCGAGTCGTTGCGATAACCGAGAGGAGGCGAATCGCGGTTTGGAGTAACTCTGACCGTCGATTCAAAAGCACAATTATTGAAGCGTTCGATCATCTCCACTCACACGCTTAGACGACGATCCCCTATAAAGGCACACCATCCTCTTCTTCTCCGCCGCACCTCTCGATCGATTTCAGTCTCCAAACTTCTCCTCTTGCTTCTCTGTTGCACCACCGTCGACCACCTCTCTCTCTTTGTTCGCACCTCCGTCGCCGCACAAATGGGTAGCCCAGCACCTAAGCCCTCCAGGTCATCGACGTCCTCCGAACCTCCTTCTCCATTTCTGTCACCGCCAAGGTCGGTGGAACTAGAGGCAGCGCCCACACCTCCTCCACTCCCGTCTCTGCCCACGCTGCCCGCACCTCTTCCGTCCGACTATGATGAGACTACCCGCCTCACAAAGGAAAGCATCGACAAACTCGACGGCAAGCTTAAGGAGGTCATCGGCAACCTGTTCGCTGCCAACATGCAAGCAAAAGCGCTCGACAAAATGGCGCAGGATGTATTTGACAATACATCTCACTCCTGTCGCTGACTGGTACTTGGGACCCTTCCCCACTATACCAGCATGGACTCCGTCGGCTACTACATCTTCGGGTTAGGCTTTGTGGCCGCTCGTCTCGACTGTTTCTACGACACGATTGGTGAGGAGCCTTGGGTGGAGTTTCGCAAGCAACTCGTTAATGGCGTCAGCCGGAAGAAGTTCGATCTGGTGTTGGAGGATGCTCTGCCGGCGGTTGCGGCAGAGGCGGAGGCGCCGTCGGCAAATGCGGAGGCGGAGGCACCGCCAGCGTATATGGAGGCGGCGACGGAGGAGGTGGACAAGTCCTCCTCCGAGTAGAGTAGGATTAGTAGTAGTTTTTTCTTTTGTTTTCTATGTGTTTTTTTCTTGTTTGTAATATATGTGTTGTTTTTATGTTAGTGAAAAATGTCTTTTATTTTATGTTCATGAAAAATATGTCCTACATTACATGCACTAACGAAAAACTCTTCCTTTTATCAAAAAATATTGCATATGGAAAATTAACACATTAGTAATATTATATCTAATAAATATTGAACACATTAGTCGGACGTAAGTACGTAGTAGAATTATATTTACGAAAATAAAAAGTTAGACCGTGTAACTGTACATCACATCCAAATGATGCAAATACTAATTAATTTTATTTCTTTTCTCTTTACCAGCTGTCATTGTGCCCCCCACCCACCCACCGGCCTGGCCCTAGGCAGTAGTCCCTCCCGCCTAGGCCCAGAGTCGGGCCTGCCTTTAAGACCATCCGCAGTGGTTCACGGTAAAGCTTAGGCTGTGTTTGGGAGCACAATAATTATATACTAAAGTTTTGCAAACCACAGTTTTTAAAATGACATCGCAATACCAAAGTATTTCAATAACACAGTTTCGTAATACCACGATTTTGCAATACATAGGATTGTTTGGGAGCAAAGTAGCAAGCATCAAGAGCTAAGCCAGCAGAGAAAAATTGTGGTTCAGACCAAAGTTTTTTATACTCCAAGAATACCATAGTATAGACAAAACTTTGGTTTTAAATACATAGTTTTTAAGTTGGTTGCCAAACACCATTCTGTAAAAAATATCATAGTAATCTCAAATACCATGGTATTGCTCTAAAACTCCAAAAATACCGTGTTCCCAAACACCATTACTGGATTGCGGCCTGCGAATCAGATGGTCTTATCTCTTAACCCCTTGGTGTAGAAATCGAATTCTCTGCGGCCCTGCCGCACAGCCGTCTCTGTGCGACCCTGCCCAGATGGTTGCCACGTACGTTCACGCTCTGAATCACAACCGTACAGCCAAGGGCGCACTGCACGGTTCCCACGACTGTGCCACCCTGTACTGATGATTGCCACATACGCGAACGCACCGAATCTTGCAGCGCACATGGGCACACGAACTCCACGTCCAAAATTTGCTCAGCAATCCGAAAAACTCGGCGCTCGGCGTGCACGATCCATCATCATGCGCACGAGCACGTACAATGCGGCCAAAAAGATTGTATTTGGTTGCTTGTCTGTCCAATGACTGAGATTCGCGGATTGCACGCTTGCACAGGAGTCTAGATTCCACAGCAGTCGTTGCCCGCTTAGACGACGACGCGCTATAAAGGCACACCCATCCTCTTGTGTCTCCACCACACCACTCCATCGATCGTAGCCTCCAAACTTCTCTTTCTTCACCGTCGCACCACCGTCGGCCACCTCTCACTCTTTCTCTACACCTCCGTCGTTGCACAAATGGGTAGCCTCGCACCGAAGCGCTCCAAGCCGTCGACGTCCTCCGAACCTCCTTCTTCTCTGTTTTGGTCGCAACCAATGCCGGTGGAACTGTAGGCGACGCCCGCACCTCCTCCGTCCCCTTCTCTGCCCGCGGCACCCGCTCCTCCTCATCCCATTTGGGTTCAGGAGACTGTCCGCCTCGTCGAACACCGCTTCGATGAACTCGATCGGCGCCTGAAGGAGGCCACCGAGCACCTTTCTGCCACCATCGGGCGCGCTAAAAAGCTCGATAAATTGGCACGGGATGTATTTTCTGATACATCTTGCTCGTGTGACCGTCTGGGTCTTGGGAAACTTCTCGTCTGCACCAGCATGGACACCGCCGGCCACTACTGCTTCGCGTTAGGGTTTGTGGCCGGTCGTCTCAATGTCCTCTACGAGATGATCGGGGAGGTGGCTGTGGTGGATGGTCGGCAGCATCTTTTGCAGACCGTCACCTGGAAGTTTCGGACTTAATTGCCGGAGGAGGCGGCAGCAGTGGCGGTAGCGGAGGAGGCGGTGGCGGCAGCGGCAGAGGAGGCGGCGGCGGCAGTGGCAGCGGAGGAGGATGTGGCGGCGGCAGAGAAGGAGGTGGAGGAGATCTCCTCCGACTCCGAGTAGAGTAGTATTTGTAGTTATTTTTTTTCTTGTTTTCTATGTGCTTTCGTAGTTCTTGTTGTTTTTATGTTAATGAAAAATGTCTTTTCTGTTCATGAACAATGTGTCCTATGCAGTATCAAAAAACAACTCCTTTCTAAAAAAGGGGCGAAATAACTGTTGTTCAATATCTAGCCAGGAATTCGTTGTGTTGCGACAATCGACGACTCTTGGTTGAAACTCCATTGAGATCGTCGATGAGATTGCGTTTCTCCTCTTTTGTGTTCTTTCTCTCAATTTTTTCATTTGTAGTTGGCACATGTGAAAATATATTTTTAGTAGTAGTATATACTAGTACATGTTATAATTTCATTGTGATTAATGTTACAGAATGCTGATTGTTTGTCATCGTCCTTTCGTGGACTTGGGTGTTCTGTATTTGCATATCGTTTGCATTAGCACATATACATTTGGCAATTCATATTTTTGCTCATATTTTTTTGGATTGTCCCACTAGCTAGTAGATAACTGCTTTTAGATTTTGATCTCCATACATGACAACAAAGATAAATTAAGAAGCGAGCAAGTTGTCCTAAGAAGTCTACCCCTCTAGCTACACGCACCATGTGCAGCAATCGACGCGACATGACATGTAATTAATCACGATTGCATGCGTGCACAAGGGCACGGCTTGCGTCAAATTCTCCACTCCCGCGAAAAAATTTTCGTTCTTCTTGGCGCGCCACATTTGTGATTTTGACAATTCAATTTTCACTACTTGCACCTCTAATTTTAGTTTCACCTATTATTGTAATCCTATTTCAGCCACGATGAGTATAAATGGAAACACTAGCCTCCGTTCCCGACACACCGCTGCCCCGCCCTTCCGGTGATCTCGCAATACTCCAAATGTGTTGTCTCTCTGTCTTGTGTTTCATACTTGTATTCCTAAGAAATTCCCGTGTTTTCATTTCCCACGGTTTTTACAATTTTTCCCCCATAGATCTCGTGGTGACACATCGAAGCTCTTGGTGGTGTTGACTCCTAGGTACAACACCGGGCGACCAAGTTTGACGGGCTCTACCGAACCTCTTCATCGCCAACACCTTCCTGCGATATCACATCCCAGACTCCAGTTTTATGCTAGGTAAACTACACGATCCATGTCGTCTTCTTATAGAGCTATATTGGCTTGGTTCTACACGATCCATCCTGATATATGAAGATTAAATAAATTAACAAAGAAGAAATGTGGTCTTCTGTTTCACGAATTTAGTTATATATATATATATATATATATATATATATATATATATATATATATATATATATATATATATATAGCATATACTACATTTGTCCCAAATAAATGTCGCTCCGATAGCTTATTACAGTAGTGTATTTCTAGTTCAATTCTTGGCCGGGAACGACAAATACTAAAAACCAGAGGTAGTATGTAATTTTTGGATTTAGAAGTAAATGACGCACGGGTTATCTAATCAACCACTCTAAATGTTGTACTCTCATTCTCGTTTTATAAATTTGTATTCCTAAGATTTTTAGTTTCCACGGTTTTTACACTTTTTTCTTTCTTGTGGCTTTCTCGGATCGTACGTTTTTTTTCTATTCCTTCATTTCTAATTCCTCTGCTCGTAACAAACACTGCAATTTATAGAAACCACACCGTCCGATCCAAAATTTGCGTTGGTCATGTAATCTGACGTTATCACTGTTATTTGGAATGACTACTTCCAATGCTCTTTACATTAGGAACAAGACATCAAACAGTGATATCGTCTACAAGCATTCATGGTGGCCAACAAGCATCTAGTATAACTATAAATGTGTTTACTATCAAAATTAAAAAATTTAGAAAATATTAAATCCTTTGCATGGTACGTATAGAATATTGCAGGACATGATGTTCAGGAACCCCGAGGTTCTTCACTCCCTGGTACTATGATGCATGAATCAACAACACGTATAGATATACAAACCAGAAATACTCCTTCCGTCCCAGTGTAACTTTACTTTTGGAGCTTAAAAAATTTCTCACTCCAACTCTATCGGTAGCATCCAACTACCCATATCACATCACATTACTACCTGCCTCTCTACCGTGCCATTTGTTTTAGCAGAGCATATTAGTTTGTTACTCTTTTGGCATTGAATTTGGAGCATTTTGAGAGACTACGTTCTGTCCTTTAGATGTATTGATCATGGGTGTATTATGGTCATTTGCATTCTTTCCTAGGCTCTACAAATTGTTTTAGCATGTCTTGCGATTCTACTTTCTTAGTATTGTAGTCTTTATAGTTAAAAGTTCATCAGCCTGTGTGATGGCGTGATTTTTTTATGTCTCCACGTTGTGCTCTCTCGCCGCTGGCCACCCCGGCCGTTACCGGCGCCCACGCCCTGCTGCTGGTCACTTCAGTGTCCTCCCCGACACGTCTCCCTCGCCCATCGCCACGTCCCATCCTTCGCGTGCCATGATTACCCCGCCGCCCGCAAATCTCTGGCCATTACTCGCCCTGCCATCAATCCTCCTCAAGAGTTTCGGCAAGACCGAACCCTCGCTTTGTTGAGCGTCGCAAGTTGGCACTATGCAGTACTGCACTTGCAGTAGCCGCCACTGACAAGTGGACCCGTTGTCTCATGGGCCCACATGTAAGTGGCAGCTAATGCAGGTGCAGTACTACAGAGGATTTCAATCCCGCAAGTTGTCTGCCTTATCTGTTTTGCATTCGCCACCTGCTACCACTGGCGTTCATTACTTTCCCTACAACTAATAATTCTCTTCAAGACGCGCTCTGGCTGATGTCAGTCAGACCGAATCGGCGAACCCTATCTTTGTCTAGTCTAGCGTTGCCAGCTGCATGCCCCCTCATAGTCTTGCCTGTTTCGCTGCTGGACTGAAAATCCTCTACAGTACTACGAGTGCGTACCGCCACTAACATGTGTACTTGATGGCTCATTTTAGGGTATGAACATCAACAAAGAAGTCAACAATGTACCCCCCCCCCCCCCTCCCCCGATCAAAATAGTTGTCATTCGGACAACCCTAACTAGTTCATTTTTAACTCATTTGTTTGTCTGATACGAAAATTAATATAAACTAGGAGGGAGTAATACAGAACAAAATGGTGCTGGGACAACGCGCACGCTCGTATTTGCAGCACTCGTCCTGAAGATGGTATGAACATCAGACTTTTCTTCTTTTCACACTATTTGTACATGATACTAAACTTGTTCAGACGGTAATTTGCTTTAATCATTTACTATTGAAATCAATGTAACAGAAGGAAGGAAGCTAGGAAGAAGTGTGTCTAAAGGACTTAAGATTGCCAGAATATGCTATGCATCCCAAGTTAGCAGAACGGAGCATGTGAAGCTACCAATTCAGTTCTCCGCTAGGTTAGGTGCTGCGGTTGGTATTAATCAGTGGTACTTTGTCGATGATGTGGTTATGTTTACAAAAAGACATGCATCCCTCAGCGGTGCAAGGAAGTGGGCAGAGGTTCGCCATAGTAAAAAGAAAGATATAGTACGAGACATTCTGGTTAGTGTTGTCACACCCCCACACAAGTATTTTTTTTCTTACAATCTCCATCATGTACGTTTACAACAACTTGTTTTACAATGTACAGGATTCCTGGGACATGGAGGACACACCGGAGAGCGCAAGAAAAATTTTGAAAATTGCTGGTGAGTGCTATAATGGGTGGCTCAACTTTGCATGCCACCTATAAGAGTTATTCTACCGATGAAGAACGTATACGAAACAAGTCTGTTGACGTAACGGCGTCCGAGTGGTTGCACCTAATTGAATATTTTGGGTCTGAGCGATTCAAGGTTAGCTAACTTTTTAATAGCTTCGCATCATACAAAAAATATTTGATTTACTTTCATTTGTAGAATTAATTCTTAAAATTATTGCAGTCAATAAGAAGGACCAATTCTCAAAATCGAAGAAGACTAAAGGTGAGTCACTTGCTTGGCTCCAAATCCTACGCCCAACTTAGTTACGAGAAGGTATGAAAAATAAATCACGCTTTTACTTTGCGCTGCAAACAATATGTATACCGACATGTTGAATTTTACTTGTATTTTATGTAGCGAGACCCAGAGACTGGAGAAGAACCCGATGACATACAACTGTGGGAGGCAAGCCATTTGTTGAAGAACGGTAACTGGGCAAACAAGCTGGCAGAAGTTTTACATGTGAGTAACACTTCAAATAATCCCCAATTAAATTAATATTTGCAAATTACATGTGACTTTTCTTTTCGTATATAGATCTAGGCACATGCCCAAGTCGACGAGATGGAAGCTGAACGGGGAGGCCCAATTCCAAATGAGGAGAGAAACCAAATCTTCTAGTGTTGTTATAGATCCTCAATCGGTTGTGCAGGATCACAGGTTCGGGGGCGTGGTTATATGGCTAACCCAACTGGTCCTGAACGTGAACGTATGTGTATCCAGATGTCTGAACACCTCAACGACCAAGTTCAAAACTTAGAAGATAGAAATGCAGGCCTCAATCACATCGTGAATAGACGGCTAAGTAAATACAGGACATGCGCGCCTCAATGGCTGAAATGCACAAAATGATGATGGAGACCACTCCACAAAAGGTCCACCAAAGGAACCGCCAAAAGCCACCCGCTCCAACAATTAGCCCCGGTCAGCTTAGAAAAACTCTTAGCATGCAAACATGTTCCTTTAGTAACCCTTGAGTGTTGTTATGCGTGTTGCAATATCAGTTGATGGATGTTTATTGTTAATCTCGTGATTCTGTTGCCACTAATTTCCAAATCTGGTGCATTCAGGTTCTACTGCCACTAATTATAAAACGTGGCATTACAAATTTCTTGTCATGAATGATAAATTGTTGCAACGGGAAGCTATTGCCAGGAATTACAAAACATTGCAGTATAAACATTTGACAATGACTCAAAAAACGTTGCACTAGACTGCTATTGCCACCACGCAGAAAACGTTCCATTAAAACACTATTGCCACAGATGAGAAAATGTTGCATTACACCTCTATCACCACAAATCATTAAACGTTGCATTAAAATTGTACTACCACATATCAGAAAACGCTGCATTACGAACCTATTGTCACAGATCAGGAAACGTTGCATTCGAAACCTATTGCCACAGAGTAGAAACCATTGCATTACTAACCTATTGCCACATATAAGAAATTGTTGCAATACCAAACTATTTGCCACGGATGCAAAATCGTTGTAGCACCATACTATTTCCCACAGATCTGAAATCGTTGCAATACAGTACTATTTGCTATGTTTGTGAACTTGTTGCAATAACATATTATTTGCCACGGACGTTAAACTATCGCAGTACCATACTATTTGCCACGGTTGTGACATTGTTGCAGTACCATACTATTTGTCGTGAATGTGAAATCGTTGCAATACCGTGATATTCATTGCAATATGGTAAATCATCGCAATACCATAAATCATTGCAATACGGTACTATTTGCCACGGCTGTGAAAATCGTTGCAATATTGTAGTATTTGTCACGAATGAGAAATCGTTGCAATCACATACTATTACCACGAATGTGAAATCGTTGCAATACCATGCTATTCATTGCAATACATTAAATTGTCACAATACGCTAAATTGTTGCAATAACATACTATTTGCCATGAATGTGATATCGTTGCAATACCGTACTATTGCCACAGCTGTGAAATCGTTGCAACCACATACAATTACCACGAATGTGAAATCGTTGCAATACCATGCTATTTGTTGCAATACGTTAAATCGTTGCAATACGCTAAATAGTTGTAACAACATACTATTTGCCACGAATATGTAGTCGTTGCAATACCATACTATTTGTCACGATCGTGAACCCGTTGCAATACCGTACTATTCGTTGCAATATGTTAAATCGTCGCAATATATGAAATCGTTGCAATAGCGTCCTATTTGCTACCGATGTGAAATCGTTGCAATATCATACTATTCGCCACAAATGTCAAGGCGTTGCAATAACCTATCGCCACGGGAATTATTGCGACGATTCGTAAAAACTATTGCCATGCTCTTTTTCGTGCAATAGCGACATATTGCGACGAAAAACAACCTATTGCGACGAATTTTTTTGTTGTGATAAACCGGAATCCTTGCAGTGGTGCCGGAGCGGTGAAACCTCAGAGTATCAATGCGAGTCGGGAGAACCATCGGAAAAATCTCGTAGTGATCTCCTGACCACACACCTACGGGAGTGTGTAATGTGGTTAGCTACCACACGCGACAGGGAGATTTATCTAGTCCACCTGGCAACACGGGATGAAATCACAAACTGTGGGTAAAGGATACACACACTGTAGAGTTTTTGTCAAACTGTCTAGACAGCCGTGCTCACGGACACAAGCGGCTTGGGACCAAGTTCATAATTAGCACACATGGTTAAATAGTGAATGGTTTGGTTTGGGAATTATCTGGTCACTTTGGGGCTATGGGTGGAATTCACCTAGAAGTAGGTGCTTAACAACATTAAGGATAGTTTGTAATTGCTATAGTGCTTTATCATTATTTGCCTTACTTGTTATGAACCTCATGGCATAAACCTCCCCACTTGTTGAGTATCGTTGGTACTCAAACTTGTTAGTTGCATAACTTTCCCCCCAGTCTATGGAGACGAAGAGGTGGAGAACCAGAACTTCTATGGAGATCCAAACGAGATGTTCTAGGCTGGCGTATCTCCCATGCAACGCCTGTGCTTGGAGCCCTTTTATTTAGTTTCCGCTGCTTATGTACTTTTCTTTAGACCTGGATGGTCATTTATGTAATAAGATGATGTATTCGAACATGGCACTATTTAATGGTATTTCACTTTCGTCTACACATGTATGAGTTCAACTCATCCTGGGATACATGTGGAAAGCATCTGGTCGCCTTCTTATTACCAGGTGTGAGACAGGGGTATCAGAACCGTGTTGCATGTAGGACGCAAGCCTAGATAGAAAATAACGACATAAGGACCATACTATTTTCAAAGATAATTAATTGTGAAAATTTCTTTGTAATTCTCTACCTTGATTACTTGTTTTATTTATTCCTTACTTTGTTTTGTTACTGACACTCTTCTGTTTCAAAATTGTAGATGGCCCCGTCAGGAGTAACGCTCGTAAGTCCATCGGGGGACGTGTTCCTCGTCGTAGACTTGCTGCCCGCCGTTCCCCACTCAACGACCCCTGTCGCACCGTGGTGACTCGCATTGATGGAAGGGCTGCAGGACGACTTCGACTCCGAGCTGTGCTCCGTGATGCTGGCTACAGGCACAAGAGGCTTTCGCTCTCCTATCACTCTGTCGGGGTGCAGCGCCCTTACAAAATGGAGTGGTCTTGCAAGCTCTTCATATACTATGGTGACGAGCTACTCAAGATACACCGTACACCTGCTTGGAGGAGCTCCCGGCAACACGCGAAGCAAGATGCTAGCTGGGAAGGAGTCACTTTCTCGAGCCACTCCTATCGGTTCCAGCTGGAGAACACGATGCATGCATTCACACCTCAGTGTCCAAGTGGTGCCGCCAACTTCATCACCAGGCATGTGGAGGGACCCCTAGACCTTCCACAATCTCAACAGGTGATGGATGATGTGGAGCGTCTTAGTGTCCGACTTCAGAGGGCACAACAAGAGATATAATATGTACGTGACCTCGCTGCACATTACGAGAAAATGGTCAAGAGGTATCATCAGATCACCGACGAGGACCCAGACGGCTATGCATCTGACACATCGACATTGATCCCAGACTCCTCGGACTGCCGTGTCAGCCGAGATGGGTCACCTTCACTGGACGAGACTTCTGATGAGGAGCCACCCTCCGAGGAGCCTTCTATGCCACAACTGCTCGCTAACTCACCACCACACGGCAACGAGTCTTTCGGAAGCAACCCTGATGACAATGATGATGATCCCTATGAAGACCCAGATGAGGACCCTCAGGAGCGAGAGTAGATCTTGACTTAACAATGCGACTCAAGATTAGGCAATTACACAACTATTGTAATAAGAGCGAGTAGTGACATATCTTTGCACTCTTGAGTTATATGACTTTGCTTATGAGAAACTTGTTTACTCATGTTTGAGTGTGCTTTAATAAAATAAATTTTCAGTGCTCATATTCCTCGTTGATGCATATAGTAGGAAATCGTATAGAATATTTACTCTCTTGTCTTCTTATTCTAAAACAACACCCCAACCTCAGATGACAGGCAGAGGAAGAGGATGTGGTCCTGGTGCACCTCTCAACAATTGAAATGATGAAGGCTTTCTGCTACCACAATGGAACGGAAGAGGTGTCTGTGGAGCACCAACAGCAAATCAAATGCAACACATGATGGAGATGCAACTGCAAATGATGCAAAACCCAACGCAGATCGTGAATAACATGCAACAGGCTCAACAAGCACCACCACCACCTCCTCCTCCACCACCACCACCTCCAAGATCTTGTTTGAGGGACTTTATGAATACCCAACCTCCATGCTTCTCAAATGCGGTGGAACACATGGATGCACACGATAGGATAAAGACGATTGAGAACAAGCTAAAGATTGTTCAATGTGAAGGAAGGGAAAGAGTATTATTGGCGTCACACTAGCTCTTTGGACCTGCAGCTGATTAGTGGACCGCTTACACAGCACCCCATGCTAATCGAGAAAATATCACATGAGAAGAATTCAGAGAAAAAATTCCGCAATCATCGTGTACCAGAAGAAGAGATTCAAGCAAAGCGTCTGGAGTTCCTAGCACTGAAGCAAGGGAATATGAACGTGCAGGGGTATTTGAATAAGTTTACACAGCTATCCCAATACGCCCCTGGAGATGTCAACACTGATGCAAAGAAGCAATTCTGTTTCAAAGAGGGGCTGGATAAGGAGATACAGTTGATGATGTCCTCTAGTGACTATGCTAATTTTCAATATTTGGTAGATAAAGCTTTTACTGTGGAAAGAAAGAAGAAAGAGTGTGATGGAGAAGATCGCAAGCGGAAGATGGTAGTGGGACAATCTTCGGTCAACAACCGTCCTCGCTTTAACCCCCAACAGTCGGGACACATGAGTCGTCCCATGGGTGCTAGTCAAGGGCAACGATACTCTAACAACTCTACATCCATGCCCTAGGCGCAATATGTTCGCCAACAGTACCAGCAAATGCAACCACAGCGCCCACAAATGCATCAACAACGACAAATGTTTTCAATTCCTCGTCCAATTGGGCAGCCACTAGAGAATCAACAAAAAAACAAAGCTCGAGACACCAACACTCAAATAGTTTTGTGTACTTTTTTTAATTTTTTTTTGTCCAACTCTTCCAAGCAAAAACAAGAATAGTTGATCTGAAAATACTCTATCTGTTCTGAATAACCTGACCTTTCAGACATATTTATAAAAATTAAGAAAGAAGTGAAATGATAACTTCCCACTAACCACTCCTACCCTGTTCATTTTTTTAGAGAATCATGCTTAAAAAAATAGAGTTAGAAATATTGTAGGATAAAGATGAAATATTTTTTATATACACTTAGATAGTATAGTAATAAAATATATTTTTATTTGATTTAATGTCAAATAATTCAGAACAGGTGGAGAACGAAATCCATGCATTCTCGAATATCCATCTAATAAAAGAAAATAGTAGAAGTTGCAACTCAGCAAATTTGAATTCCATATCATTTGGAAAAGAAACTTTGTGCCCAGATTTTCAACCAAATATATTCTTTAAACAGGCAAATTATTGTTGCTTTGTCGTCATTATTATATCTCTTACATGGCATGTTTCGTCCTAACTAAACACTCCTCAAATATACATATGAGTTTGCTCCGATTGGGTTCGGGGTGGATAAATATGCTTACTGCTGAGTTGGCCGGCCTAGACTTCAGCCCGTCTTTTGAAGCCTAGCCCATTTAAAAGCCTGAACCGAATTAAGAGCGGCGCGAACGGCAACGCTATCAAAGGGAGAAGGACGACGCGCAAGGCAGCACCGCCGAGGTTAAGGTCTTCGAACTTTGCTACTATGTATGCCCTGCTTCTTAGCTTGTCGCTTTACTCCTAAGAGCAAGGATAATGGAGTAGCCGGTTGCAGGCTGTAACTCAATGCCATGTCACTTTAGAGTCAACAGTTTAGCCTTCTTATATAATAGACTAGCTATTAGATTGACTGGAAAGTGATTGGAATAAATGCCCTGTTTTTCCTACCCCCAATCGCATGCAGCCACATCGGTAGAGTCACCTCGTAAGTGCTGCTGCGCTGGCTACTATTCTGTAGCCTGCAGCCCTCTCTCTTCTTTACTCCCTCATCCACGTAAGCAATATTCTGACGTGGATTCTTTTGAGCCAGCTGACTAGGCTCTATTATACCTGCTCTAAACCGTTGGTAGCATAAGAGTGCTCCGTGTAATTATAAAGTTGCACACTTATTTTCGTTGTTCAACAGGATGGTGTTAACTTCGTTGATAACGGTATCCGAATAGACCCTTTTAACTTGGAGCAAGAGATGGAAGAAGGTTATTTCGATGAAAATGGCAATTTTGTGGAGTATGAAAGAGGAAATGAACTTAAGGTACTGCCAGTTTTGTGTTGATCACCCTAAGCGTTATGCATGCGTGTTCCATTTTGGTGATACAAGCAGCTGCCTTTTTGTAGGAAGCCTGGTTGGATAGTGTTGAAGCTGACCTCTTGCTTGCAGCAAAGATTCAGGACAAAGGGAAAGAAAAGGAAGAGGATTTCCAGGACCTTTCTTCGGATGACGTTGGGAAGATAAAAAGACGGATAGCGAACATGCTCGAACCTGGCGAAACCGTATGTCTTTGCTGCATCACTTGCATATTTGCAAACAGCCTTGATTTGCCTAATAGCATTGTGTTTGCATCCTCTTTGCACACTTGTAACATACTATAAGTTTGCAATAAGTAGAAACATGTCATGTCACAATATATATTAATACTGAGTGAATGATACTTGATGCATTGACATGATTACATGCATATGCATCCAACTGATACTTGATGCATTGACATTATCAAGTAGAAGCTTGCAAAATACAGGTTTTGCCCGCTGCAGTGTTGAGGCTAAGTAGATTCCTAAATTTTGCCCTTTGTTGTTACAGTGGGAACATACCTCTGCATTACTGTGATTATTGCGAAACATACATTGCAATCCCTAATTATTTCACAAGAAAGAAAAATAGAAGTGATAGCTGGTCTTATCTTCTTGATGGTGACATGTACACTTGGTGAATATTGCGGATGATCCATGTTTGTGGTCATCATTTAACTCTAGTAGTCAACCTGACTGGATAAGCATATAGTGTTCACCCTTGTAATGATGTACCCTGCACCCACCCAAAAATGAAAATAGAAAACTATCAAGCTAAATAAGGGATCAGTGGAGTGGTTTAAAACATGGAATGCAGCTCCTGGAACTTATGTCTTTTTGATCTAAAAACAATAGTGAACTATTTTGTTGCCTTGCAGACACATTGTGCAGTTTTTCTTATTATTTGTTATTCCTGGAAATCCTCGTTATTTTATCATCGTCTGGACAACTGGCTTGACTTCTTTCCCCATCCTTTTCTTTTGCAGCCGGGTATGAACATTTCGCGCGAGTGCTCGACTAGGTTTGCCAGAAATTGAAGATGATATCATTGCAGCCACTGCAGAAGGTAACCAGACAACTTCTTCCATACTGGAAGTGGGACCTGGTCCTGCAGCTGCCAATACATCTACAACCACTGCTTCATTTAATGATGATGACAGTAATTTTGACATGTTTGGTGATGATGACATCACTGATGCCAAAACTGTAGATGCTTCAGGAACTTCAGGTGTGGAGGGTAAGACCATCCACACCAGCGTACTCTAAAGCATACTCTATACACTATTCTTCTTCAGCTTTTACAGTACGTACTCTAAATTACACTGCGAAACAATATATCCAGTATACTTTACAGTACGCCACTGCGGATGGTCTAAGCCTTATAGCTGACACCTTTTTTTGTGTAAAGCTGTTGCAGATTTTTACCTCCAACACAACCATTTTGTATTCACAAATCTTTTCTTCACTCTTGCAGAAGCTGGTAATGGAAGTGTGGGCTCTGATTCTTCAGCGTAGGTTATAGTTGTTACTTTATCCTGTTTGCGACATTTTATATTATGATTAAGCATGACTTACTGCTCTGATGTTTATCCTCATCACCCTGCATGTATTGATGCTATTTCTTTTTTTTTTCATGCAGTTACTACTACAGCAGTAGTACAGGCTGCTACTATGATTCTAATGTTGGTTTGATCTCGGTTCACCTAAGATAAAGGAAATAAAAAAGACAATGAATTAGGAAAAAGAAAAAGGAAAAAGTAAAAAGCGGAACGGTCACAGCCGTGACTCCCGCAACCGCCACGATCAGAAGCGGAAACCGACTAGGGCTCGGTCCCCCTGTCGTGTGATCTATAAATACGGAATTAAGAGGAAACGTCATTAAGCAAGTCTTAACCACTTCTTAATCCCAAAAGGAAATCCCGATCAAAACGAAGAGCACCACCACGGGAAGGATCGAGCCTCACCGCGCCGTCCCCAGACAGTGCCGGTGGAGACCCAAAGGACTCCGTTTCTTCGCCAAGAAACAACAACAGCAAGCAAAGGCGACACCTTTGGCCATGGCCGGAGAAGGGTCATCTTGTAAGTGCTAATCCTCGCCCTTTAATCTAGTTTATCCGGTCCATAATGGTGATTAGGGTTAATGCTTAATGTTTATGCCTAAAGATTAAACCTTACAATGGATTCAGAGCCTATCCCTAATCCTTTTAAGGCTAGATGTGTCGGATTAGTACTGTTGAGTAGAAATAATCTCCAAAAATCCTCAGATCCCGAAACCCTAGTATCCAAAATTCGGATCAAATGAAGAACTTAACGAAATTAAGTAATGACTTATCTGATAACGGGTGCTGGCTTCAGCGTGCTTGTCATGCATATACGTAACATGTGCTGTCCTTGATGAATCACTGCATGGCCGTGCAATTCATGCACATACGAAACTAGCAGCGTCTCACGGTTGCAGCAGCGACCCACGTGCTGCATCCCAAACGGCGCCGTTTCCTCAAAGCCCACCGCGCTGCCTCCAGGCGCGCGCTGGACAGCCGTGCCGACCGCCGCCGCCGCAGGGAGCTCGGCTCCCAGATTCGCTTTTTTCGGGATGGAGAGTGAGAAAATGACTATGGTTTAAGGGCAGGCGCCAGTTTTTGTCCATGACCTTACGTTTTTCGACTGTCGATTTTTGATCAACGGATCATATTGAGCGGTGGCTTATGTGGCACCAGGGGGAGGTGCGGGTGCTAATGGGCTGCATCTGCCAATGGGCTACGGCCCAGGTTTTTGAAATCCAGCAAGTTTTTATTTTATTTTATCCATTTTTCTTGCTGGACTGGGCTGAAATTGTTGGGCTAAATGTGGAATAATGGGTCCTGCTATTGTTTATTTATGCCCATCATGTATAACATGTTAATGAGTCTAAATTAAATTTGAATCAACGGGATAATTTAATTTGGATTATTTAATGTGTTTATGATGTTTCAATCATTTTAAGCATCAATAACTATGACTTACATTTAATATTAAGGATCGATGCTTAATTTGATAATGATGGCTTCAAAATTAATTCTGACCAACGTTGATTTAATTTTGAGTTATGTACTTATGTTTAATTATGTTATGCAATTTTATGTTATTTCTACCCAACGGTGGTGTAACATAGAATTGTATTTTATTGCATGTTTATTTATTTACCAACGTAAATTTATTTTCATGCAATTTTCTGATATTTCTCACATATAAATAATGACAGCCACTGTGACGTCGTTTCGATATGAGAATATCGAACAACTTACGGACAGTAACTTCTCTTGTTGGAAGATCTGCGTTGAGCTATCCTTGGGGTTTAATCAGCTGGATTATGCTCTAAGGGAAGATAAGCCAACGGCACCCATTCCTGGTGTCGAAGGATATGATGAACTCAAAAGGACTTATGAGCTTAAGTTGGAAAGATGGGAGAATTCCAATTGTGTGGCTCTCCTCGTTATGAACGCCTCAATATCTCCGGATATTGCAGGTGCTCTTCCAAAGAAAGACACTACTAAAGAATTTCTTGCAGCGGTGGAAGAGCAATTTCAAGGCTCTGAAAAGATTTATGCTCATGAGCTTTTTGCAAAGCTTCTTGAGAAATACACTATAGATGGAAATGTGAGGAGCCACATATTAAGGAAGGTGCATGCATCTTCAAAACGTAAGTCTTTGAAATGTGAATTAAGTGAGAATCTTCTCATCATTATGATATTAGAATCTCTCCCAAGTGCGTTCGATCAATTTAAGATTAACTACAACTCACTGAAGGAAAAATGGTCACTTGCTGAGATGACTCCTAAAGTTGTCCAGGAAGAAGAAAGGATACTTAAGCAGGTTTAGGACTAACCTCATTATGATAATTCTTCCAAAAGGAAGAAGTGGAATGGTCCTGGTCCCTCAAAAGCTCATAAGATGTCATTTAAGAATTAGTCTCCTCAAAAAGGTAAAGGTGTTAGTATTTTTGTTATGCCTCGCACTTCTAATGCACCTATCACTTTTGCACCTAAAGAAGAAGTTATGTGCAAGTACTACAAGGATAAATGACATTTTAGAAAGGATTGTCCTGACTTTCTAAAATAGCTAATGAAGAGAGATAATGATGAAATTACGTTTATTGATGCATCACTTTATGTTAATTTTTCAAGAAATACATGGTGGATTGACTCAGGTGCAACTGTTCATATTGCAAATTCTATGTAGGGCTTCCGTACAACCCAATACCTTCAGGATAGGAGAAGAAGCCTTAAAGTTGTTAATGAAAAACAAGCGGAGGTTCAAGCTGTGGAGTCTCTCACATTAAAGCTGCATTCAGGACATCCACTTAGATTGAATAATGTTCTTTATGTTGCTTCTTTCAGTAGGAACTTCATTTCAGTTTCATGTTTAGATGGTGACAATTATGCTTGCTTATTTGGTAATGGACAATGTAGTTTGATGCATTATAATAAAAATGTTGGCCTTGCCTTCCGACGAGGAAAGTTATATATGTTATCTTTATATGATTCTGTTATGCACGTAAATGATGATTATGGTGATGATGATTTGAAGTGCAGCGCTGAAAATAAGTCGAAAGGCATTAGTACCTCATTGAAATTGTGGCACCATCGCCTTTGCCACATTTCGAGGGGGAGAATCGATCGATTAATTAAAAATGACACTCTTCTTCCACTTGACTTTTCAGACGCTGATTATTGCATTGATTGCATTAAAGGAAAATACGTTAAGACGATAAAAAAGGGAGCGACAAGAGCCACTAAAGTTTTAGAGCTCATTCATATTGACATATGCGGGCCTTTTAACGTTAAATCCGTAGATGGTTTTGATTCGTTCATAACCTTCACGGATGACTTTTTCTGCTATGGATATATTTATCTCATACGTGATCGATCGGAGGTTTTGAATAAATTTAAAGTTTTTAAAGCTGAAGTTGAGAATTAACTTAACGAAAAGATCAAAGTAGTACAGTCTGATCACGGGGGAGAATATTACAGAAAACACGCTCCTTATGGGCAAATTCTAGGACTTTTTACGAGGTTTCTAGCTGAGAATGGAATTGTTGTTCAATACTCAATGCCTGGTGAACCCCAGCAAAACGGTGTGGCCGAGCGACCCAATCGCACACGGCGTGGCCGAGCGACGCAATCGCACACTAATGGATATGGTGCGAAGCATGCTTATTAACGCAAGTTTACCTGTAAGCCTATGGATGGAGGCTTTAAAGACAGCTGCACACGTACTTAATATTGCTCCAACTAAAATAGCACCGAACACACCTTACGAGATGTGGACGGGAAATAAACCCAGCTTGAATTATTTACGTGTGTGGGGTTGCCCTGTAGAAGCTAAAGTATCCAATCCACGACTTAAGAAATTAGACCCAAAGGCAGTCAGCTGTTTCTTTATTGGTTAACCTCAACGGGGAAAGGGGTATCGCTTTTATTGTCCAAATCACATGACGGAATTTGTAGAGACAAGACAGGCAATATTCTTTGAAGATGATGTCACAGAAGTGAGGAAGATTGATCTTGAGGAGAAACAGGTTTACGCACCATCCCCGAATATCCAAGAGTTCATCTTTCCATTCAAAAATGTTGTCGTGACACCGGATCCTCCTCTCGTTCATTCCGAAAATAATAAAAATGTTGCTACAAATGAAAATGAGGAAGTGAACGAGAATCCGGAACCGGAGATTGATCTTCCACCAGCCCCTCCGTTGCGTAGATCGCAACGTGAAAGAAGAAATCTTATCCCAGATGACTATGTCACCTACACGACTGATGATGTAAGTGACATGGGTAAAGTGGAAGATCCTTCTTCTTATAAAGAAGCTATGAAAAGTGAAAACTCGTCTAAATGGCTTATGGTTATGGAAGACGAATTAAAGTCAATGGGCACTAATGATGTTTGAGACTCAGTAGAAATTCCTGAAGGAGCTAAAAGAGTTGGATGCAAATGGGTTTACAAAACCAAATATGACTCCAAAGGAAATATCGAAAGGTTTAAAGCAATACTAGTGGCTAAAAGGTTTACACAACGAGAAGGAATCGATTGTAACGAAATCTTTTCTCCAGTGTCAACCAAAGATTCGTTCAGAATCGTGATGGCATTGATAGCTCATTATGATTTAGAGCTGCACCAAATGGATGTTAAAACTACATTCTTAAATGGTAATTTAAATGAAGATGTATATATGGCACAACCGGAAGGTTTTGTCGTTCAAAGAAAAGAACACATGACATGTCGTGTGAAGAAATCTATTTATGGCTTGAAGCAAGCCTCGAGGCAATGGTACCTAAAGTTCGATAAAGTGATTCAAACTTTTGTTTTTACGGAAAATGCTATGGACAACTGCATATACATCAAATTTAAGGGCAGTAAGTTCACAATTTTGGTCCTATATGTGGATGATATACTTTTGGCTTGTAGCGATAAGGATATGTTACATGAAACCAATAGCTTTATGTCATCAAACTTTGATATGAAGGATCTCGGTGAAGCCTCTTATGTTCTATACATTGAAATTCATCGAGATAGGTCCAAGTACACATTAGGACTATCACAAAAGGCATACTTTGAGAGAGTACTGAAGAAATTCAATATGCATAAGTGCTCTCCCACGCCTGCTCTAAAAGTTAAGGGCGATAAATTTGGGACATTTCAATGTCCAAGGAACCAAATTGAATTTGGCCAGATGAAGTCGATTTCATATGCTTCAGCTGTCGGAAGCATTATGTACGCTCAAGTTTGTACGCGCCCTGACTTAGCTTTTGTAACGGGAATGCTTGGCAGATTCCAATCAAATCCAGGAATGGACCACTGGAAGGCCGTAAAGAAAGTCTTGCGCTATATGCAAGATACTAAAGATCTCATTCTAACATATCAAAGATCTGATAACCTAGAAGTTATTGGTTATTCAGATGCTGATTTCGCCGGCTGTGTGAATAGTAAGAAATCCACGTCAGGTTATATATTCACACTGGCTGGATGAGCCATATCGTGGAAAAGCTCCAAACAAATGGTGACTGCATCATCTACGATGCAGACAGAATTTGTAGCATGTTATGAGGCCACTGGGCAGGCTGTATGGCTAAAGAATTTCATTCTCAGGCTCAAAGTGGTAGACAACATTAACAAGCCACTTGTGCTATACTGCGATAATGAACCCACAATTTTTTATGCGAGTAACAACAAGTCAAGTGTTGTTGTCAAGCACATTGATATAAAGTATCATATTGTGAAAGATGGAATCCAGGATCATACAATTAAAGTTGAACATATCAGTATGACCGATATGTTTGCGGATCCAATGACAAAAGGCTTACCACCTAGCATCTTTCGTAAACACGTTGCCGACATGAGATTATTGGAAGCCTTATGATTCTGGAAAGTTGGGAGCTTTTAAAGAGTCGCTCCCCATAAAGAATAATATTTCCATTTGAAATATGTTGATGTATTATAAGTGTTGAAGTTCAATAGTTTTAATAACTTTTGTAACGCTTCACTTTGCACATTATACTTATTAAAAGTGGATAATAAAGTGAACCATACGATCAAGGGGGAGAATGTTGGTTTGATCTCGGTTCACCTGAGATAAAGGAAATAAAAGAGATAGTGAATTAGAAAAAAGGAAAAGGAAAAAGTAAAAAGTGGAACGATCGCAACCGTGACTCCCACAACAGCCACGATCGGAGGCGGAAATCGATTAGAGCTCGTTCCCCCTGTCGTGTGCTCTATAAATACGGGATTAAGGGGAAACGTCATTAAGCAAGTCTTAACCACTCCTTAATCTCAAAAGGAAATCCCGATCAAAACGAAGAGCACCACGACGGGAAGGATCGAGCCTCACCGCGCCGTCCCCAGACAGTGCCGGTGGAGACACGAAGGACTCCGTTTCTTCACAAGAAACAACAGCAGCAAGCAAAGGCGACACCTTCGGCCATGGCCGGAGAAGGTTCATCTTGTAAGTGCTAATCCTCGCCCTTTAATCTAGTTTATCTGGTGCATAATGGTGATTAGAGTTAATGTTTAATATTTATGACTAAAGATTAAACCTAACATCTAACACTGGACATTATTGCTTAGCATCTGCCGGAACATGGTAAATTTTCCTATCCACAATGCACTCACATTCAATAGGATTTATTGCTTTTATTTTTCTTATAGCAATTGTTTTCTTCTGAATGAAACATTGCTTTAGCTGCATGTGTTGTGCTCATTTTGTTTAACATACTATTTTATTATTGCAACTTTATGAATTGCGGAGGGTGTTGGAGTGTATAAGCGAATTGCCTACTCTTTCTTATCAGCTTAAGTTTTTAGTGCAACTAGTTAGAGCATAGTAGCTTAACATTGTATCAAAGTCGGAGGTCTCAAGTTCGAATCCTAGCGGACGCAAGTTCACTCCTATTTTTCATGTTAGAGGTCTGAGAGAGCTTCACGTGAGTGGGGTGTTGAAGTGTATAAGCGATTTGTCTACTATTTCCTATCAGCTTAAGCTTTTGAGTGCAACTGATCAGAACATGGTAGCTTAACAGAGGGCACACAACCTTATGAATGGAAGAAATCTTTCTTCCATGCATTCAGAATGGTTTGCAACAGAGTAACAAACCATAATAATAACTTTGATGAGACCCAATATAATAGTGGGCTTCCTTAATAAAATATAATAATGGTTTTTTTAAATGTAATAATAGGCTAAGTTCCAGGTCATTTAAGGACTAGCTAATTCAAATGGTGTGTAACTGACGGACGAATGAAGAATGAGCTGGATTTCTATCTTCTCTTAGGCTGGTTTCTGTGCTGATGTCTACTGTGGCACTGTTTGGTTCCGCTTTTTTCAATCTCGATCATCTGATGAGCACGATTGTGTGATAAGTTGTGATCTGAGTAATCTGCTTAGCGGGAAGAGTTGGTGTTTTGTAAATCTGATTATTTTTCGTTGGATTATCTGTAAAATAACCGGTATACCCTTAAGCTTGATAATTCATTCTTTTTTTCTATCTTTTCGAAAATGATTGTCAATACTGTTAAGTTGGATGTGAAAATATCCTTGACCACCGAACCAGGCTCGTCTCCAGCTCTTTCTTCCTCAATATCCAGTTTCTGGTTCTTCCGTCTCTTCTTCCTCTTCTCTGCAACCCAATCCCAGCAGCTCGTGCCTAGCTCTCACTCCGCCACGCCACCATCCAGAAGGACCTCTCTGGATCTTATTCGTCACTGAGTACGACCGTATGCCTGAACGACGAGCTCCTGGTGAGCAGCTTCAAGACCAACGCTAGAGAACGACGGCAGCCGCGAACAAGGTTGATGTCTGTCACGGACCAGGGCGACAGCGCGCGTGCGGTCACGGAGGAGGTCGCCGGCGCGTGTGGCCACGGGCGAGGGCTACGGCGCCTGCGCCGGCGCGTGCGGCCCGGAGTTGGTCGACGGCAGGCACGGTCACAGACGATGGTGACGGCGGGTAGGACTGTGAAGGAGGTCGAGGGTACCGGTGGAAATCTGATCTCGATTACTGGTATCGCGAGTGTTGGATGGCGATATGAATAAGCAAACTTCCAGTTATTTTCCGGATTTTCAGAGAAGTGGCTCAGAAAATAAGTGAGATTTAAGTCATGCGTTTGGATGAGATTTTCGCTTATTTCTATTGATAAGCTGATTATAAGCGGAAACAAACAAGACCTATGTGTGCAGCTACTCGTATGATGAACAAACTGGAACACACGAAGATGTACCGGACGTACAATCTGGCACTAACAGTGAACTGGTATATGCCGTCAAGGACTAGTAAAGAAATGGTGCAGCTGGCTCTCGTTTGATCTTGGTAGTTGATGTTTCCCATTGTTCTTCTGAGCGATATGCAGCTTCACTTTTCACCCAACCCATGGAAGGACAAATAAGTGCCTTTTTGTAGTAACAAGGGGAAGAGAGTAGAGAAACCAATCAATCAGATCATACTGTAGAATGTACGCTAATGATGCCCCCAGTGTCTGCAGTGTAATATTTTTTGCTTGCGGCAGAGGCTTGTTTTACGGATTTTTGTAGAAATATGACACACAAGAGTATACTTCCTCCGTTCACAAAGTTTGTCGTTTTGTAGTTCGTTTTTGTACTGCAAAATAACAAATTTTAGGGACGGAGGGAGTACATGCAACATTGACTTCTTATTTACCTTGGATCTCTCTTTGAAATGATGTTTAAACTTTCCAGATGAGAGCAAAATATGACGGTTATTGGGGTCGTCTAACATGAAGCCGACAGAGTGCAACTGAACTGGACAACTTGGAATCAAGTCATGGCCGGCAGGGCACGGAGGCCGCAGTGTTAGAAGAGTCAGAACGTGGAAACGCGTAACAGAAGGAACGTTGGCGAACCCATAGGTTTTGTGTGTCCAAGTTTAAAAAGAGCTGCAAAAGCGATGTGTCTTTTTGAAATGTCTTGAAGAGGTTGCTCGTGAAATAGAAGGACTGTTTCATATGATTTGACATCTAATGGCTTCTTTGGATTGTATAATTTTTATACGAATTTTGAAGGATTTCAATCCTTAGCATATTTTCCTACGAGGGTCATATGGAACAAAGAATTATGTATCTCCAAGTTCCTATAACATCCCTATGAAATGACTTGTTTCAAAGAAATTCTAGAGGATTTCAGGAAAATTTCCTTTAGGTCTATATCATTTGATTCATGCAATTTTTTTACTGTGCACAATCCGAACCAACATTCCTACAATTTTTCTGTATTTTTCATTCTATAGGATTCAAGATCCAAGAAAAATGTAATCCTATGTTTTTACTACTACTCTTTCCATCCAAACTACTTGTCACTCTTTGATTCAAAAATGAATTAGAAAGTGACTAAGTAATTTGAGATAGAGTACTACGTTATAGGAGTCCTGCATTTCAAAGAAGCCCTAATAATATCTGATCGGGCAACCGGGGATCCGAATTTGGCGCACGAATGCACAAGCCTTCTTCAGCCGCCGGTCAAACAGGGTAGATTTGGATGACTTCAGTATATGTCCTGATGTCAACAGTCAAACCCAACTTGTATTCACACGCACGTACGTTTGATCATGTAGGCACAGCACAGCACAGCCAGACCGATCGAAGCATACACGCAAAGGCATTGAAAGTCCAAGAGCTTCTAGCCGTCCCGTATCTCCCCCGCACGTGTGTCCCTCCCAGCCGAGACTAGTACGCGACGCCAGTATCACACAGCCTGTTGTAGCCTTGTATTCATCGGACCCGGACGCGGCGCGCGCGCGCGCTGGTGGTCACGTAATAAGCACACGGTCGTGTGCACCACTCGAGCGTGACGTGCGCACGTATGTGGGACGCGACCTGATCTCAGTCACGTGTCGGTCCGAGCTCACATGAACCACGGCCGAAAACGGAAAAGGAAACGAGGACAATGCTCCGACTCCGACTCGATCGCCCGGTTTTGGAAACGAAAGCTCCGAGTAGTCCACACGCTCGCACGTCCCGTCGTCGTACACGCCCGTGACCGATTGAAACTCGAGTATGCATGCGAGGATAATTAAGACAAGAATTCGACTCCGTACTCTCGTATGATTAAACCACCAGTCAAATCGCGCTACAAATTCGAGCGCCGACCGCTAACTAATAGCTTAACCTGTTCCTATAAATACCGTGGTCGCGCACGCATTACAGTCATCTAATTAACATACCACCCACGGCTGTAATAGTACCGTAACACTTGCGGCAATTAACGTCGTCGACGAGAAGCAGAGAAGCAGCAGCTACATGCGACGAGAGATGGGAGCTACTAGTCCGGCGGCGAGCATGGGCAGACCGTCTCTGGAAGCGCTGGCGATGGCCGGCGCCGACTGGAAGGAGGTGCGCTTTGTCGACGACGAAGGACTAGCGCCGCCGCCGGAGCACCTGCGGGCCTTCGACGCGTTCCTGGAGGAGGTGGTGCCGACGGGCATGTTGCTTGCGTTCGGGCGCGGGGAGGAGGAGCGGCGGCGGAGCCGGGAGGAGGACGTCAAGGAGAAGCTCAAGCTCTGGGCCAAGGCCGTGGCCAGGAAGGCCAGGGAGCAGACCAGACGCAACAATTCGTGCGTGCGTGTACCATGTACGTAGGGAAGCTCTGCTTGCTTCTTCCCTTGCCGCTCTGAGGGCAAACAGAACTGCTTTCAGAAAATAGAGTGCAGAAGCAGAAGAAAAAAAACTGTAGAAATAGGAGGAGCAGATAGGTAGACACGACAAACATTTGTTCATGACTTCATTCAATTGTTTATGATATATTTCGATTTAATTAATTTGTGTACCATCTAATAATTTAATTAGTTACTGTAGTAATAATGCAAACCAAACCTCTCTTGATTCTTCTGGCCCCAGCTCACAAGTGCACATGTTCGCGCCGTCTTTGGCCGCTGTAGTATCCGCCGGTTCGGTTGAGGTTGGTACAGAAGCTACCTCGCCGTTGTTTAAAGATACTAGGCAGTTCTGAACAGTTTTAAAAAAATACGCGAAAAAACAGCAGTGACAACCACTGGTCGACAGACAGGACGAAAAATATCGATTACCAATTTGAAGTCGGAATAATCACTGTATATTTGGCGACGAATAATCGCTGCAGACGTTGATGGCAACGTAGGGCTGCAACGTCCGATCTCCTTGGTAGACGACCTGTGATGAAGAACGCGAGCTGCCCCGCGAAGCACTTCTCAAAAACCTTATCCGCCCTCTCTCGATGCATAATCGCAAGGGCGAGCGCCCGATCGTCGATGCACGTCAGCGCTCGGGATGGAGTAGACTAGACGGCAGCGCAAGAAACACGAACGTGGGAATGATCTGATCGTGGGATAATTTGCCCTATCGCACGCCCGTATTTATAGAGTCACTGAGAGGCGGTTCGGTTGTGATCCGAAGGATCCCACGGAACCAACTCGCTTGTTGCAGATGCGTCTGTCTCCAACTTGGACTCTATCCAACTCGGAAGCCCAAAATTCGAAACCCTAAAAGCCCAAATAATTTTTCTGCAAAAATATAAAATTTGGGCTCGACTCGAGACTCGAATTCACACGAACACATGCGCACGCGCGCTTGTGCGGGATGGGGCATGGTGAGGCGAACGAGCGAGGAAGAGGAGGAGCGCGCGTGAACCACCCCTCTCTTCTCTTTTTCTTCTCTCACTCAAGGAGTGGAAGAACAACCTCCCTTATATATAGGAGTTGCTCCCATTCATCTTCTCACATGGGACTAATAATTTACAACCACTCTCTCTTGCTCTAATGTGCCTTTGAGATTTTCTAGGAATTAATTCAGAATTAATATTGGGTCAAGCCCATTTATTCCAACAATCTCTCACCAGATCTCAAAGCCATTAGAAGAGAGGTTATTCTCATTCCTTGTTCGATATACTAGTGTTTCAGCAAACTGTTAAGTTGAACTTCTGCCTAGATCCTCAAGTTTCATTAGCTCAAAACTTGAACAATGGACTACACCTTGAATTGCAAGTTTTGTGCGAACTGACTTCATTTAAATATCATTACCAGTACTTGACTACCAATAGTCTACTCCGCGAGTGGACCATATGCGTCTTACTTCTTGGTCTGTTCATGAGCTTTTCAGAGATCACCCAAATCTCACAGATTGCGACGTTAGACAGTCAGAGCTCATATATGTGTGTTTCTTTCAAGATTGCCTGTAGAACGATATCATTACTACACATAGCCAACAAAAACATATTAAGGCGAATCGCCAACCTGCCTTACAGTTTGAGAGTACAAGTGTGCATCTTCACATAGAGAGGGTCTAAAAGAAGTACTCTTCTCAGTGAACCACTAGCTTGTTTTCTCATGTCGTAATTCACGAGATCTCCGGTCACATAGGCTGGATTACTACTATAGTATCACATTTTAATGGGTATCAAACTCATCTCCCTTCATGCACTTTCTATCACATTACGTGACATATCCTTCATGAAAGGATCTGCCATATTTTTATGTGTTTGTATGTACAAAATTGTAATAACTCCGGAGTTTCTCATTTTCATGACAGATTTTAAATGTCTCTTGACGTGTCTTGATAATTTTGCATTATCCTTAGAATTGGCCACTTTAGCAATCACCGCCTTATTGTCATAGTTCATAAGGATTGCCGGCAATGATTTCTCAACTACAGACAAATCCATCAAGAGCTCTCGCAACCATTCTGCCTCTGCAGTTGCTGTCTCTAAAGCAGTGAGTTCTGCTTTCATGGTTGATCTCGTCAAAATAGTCTGTTTGCATGACCTCCATGATATAGGGCCACCAGCTAGAGTGAACACATATCAACTCGTGGCATAGAGTTCATCAACATTAGAGACCCAGTTCGAATCACTATAACCCTCAGACACGGTCGGAGCCCAGTATAGTGAATTTCATAACTTATTATACCTCTTAAGTAGCACATAACCCTTTCAAGTGCATGTCAATAATCTATGCCTGGGTTTGACATGCATCTGCTCAGTTTGCTCACAGCAAGCGAGATATCAGGACAAGTTGTGCTTGCCAAGTACATGAGTAAACCGATCATCTAGGAATAATTAAGTTGATATTTTGACTCTTTCTTATTATTTTTGAGTATCACATTGGGATCATTAGGCGTTGGAGAAATCCTGCTATCCATAAAGCCAAAATGACTCAAGATTTTCTCAACATAGTGGGATTGACTTAAAGTAATCACACTCTCATCCTTATTTAGCTTATGTTCAAAATAACATTAGCTTCTTCCAGATCTTTCATATCAAAACACTTTGATAGAATGACTTGACCTCAAAAATTATATTAATGCTCGTACTAAAAATGTGTATATCATCCACATACAAGCATAATATAATGCTATCATCCCTACCATGGCGATAGTACACGCACGGATCAGCCCCATTAATGACAAAGCCCGCAGACATCAAAGTACTATCGAACTTCTCATACCATTGCTTAGGTACTTGTTCCAGGCAATACAAGGATTTCAACAATTTGCACATATTTGTCTCTTCACCTTTTACTATGAACCCATCAAACTGTTTTATATAGATCTCCTCTTCCAACTCCCCGTTAAGGAAAGTTGTCTTCACATCCATTTGATGGATGATTAGACCATAAGAGGCAGCCAGAGAAAGTAGTACATGAATTGTCGTCATTCTAGCGACAGGTGAATAGATGTCAAAATAATCTTCACCTTCCTTTTGAGTAGAACCCTTTGCAACTAGTCTCGCCTTGTACTTTTCAGTAGTACCAGCAGGCCTGAGCTTCTTCTTGAACACCCACTTGCAGCATACTGGTTTGCACCCGTATGGTCGTTTAGTTAACTCCTAAGTTCCATTAGAAAGAATCGAGTTCATCTTATTATGAACTGCTTCTTTCCAGTTATCTGCATCAGGTGATGCATATGCCTCTGCTATAGATTTGGGAGTATAGTCCACAAAATACACAATAAAATCATCACCAAAGGATTTTGCCATCCTTGATCTCTTATTCTACTAAGTTTTTCATTGTGTTCCTCCTTTGGGACACTCCCAAATGGTGTATCAAGAAACTTGTTAGTTGTGGTGGATTCAGAACAAATTTCAGAAGGGATCCTAGCAGTGATATGCATATCTTTCATAGGAAATATATTCTCAAAGAATGTTGCATCACGAGATTCCATAATAGTATCAACATGCATATCAGGTATCTCTGATTTAACTACTAAAAATCTATATGTGATACTCCAATGAGCACAACCTAGAAAGACACAATCCACTGTCTTTGGTCCAAGCTTGTGTTTCTTGGTAATTGGAACATTTACCTTTGCCAAACATCCCCAAATACACAAGTATGAAAGTGATCGTTTTCTCCCAACCCACTCCTCATAAGGGGTTTTCTCTTTGTTCTTGTTTGGAATGTGGTTTAGGACAGAACATGAAGTCAATAGAGCCTCCTTCCACCATGCCTTAGATAAACCAGATGTGTCTAACATGGCATTCACCAAGTCACACAATGTGCGGTTTTTCCTCTCGGCTATTCCGTTTGATTGGGGCGAATAGTGAAAGTGCATCTAGGCATCTGTTTACGGTCCTTAAGTGCCATATTTAGACTCTCAATTCATCTCATAATGTGCACAAAAGAGAAACACAATATAGGGTAGGGTTAAAAACTAACCAAGTGCACAAGTGTTGGTGTTTCTTTGTACGCAGGTGACTTTAGACCCATAATACCAAGACATGCAGAGAGTAATCCATAAAATTGTATTTCGACGAATTAGGCGATGCCATGTGGCACCACATGGATCAAATGGCTCACAAACATAATTATTTGAGGCCATCCAACGGTGTAGCACCCATATTAGTCAATAGGACCCACCTCGAAGTCACCCCGAGGAAGCACACAAGAAATGGTCAACTTTTCTGTTCGGCCGACTAGGGGGTTTAGCCAAATCTTTCCTGGCGCCAAACTCGGTCAGCTTCGTCGACTCCCTGTGATGCCCTGATCATGATGAAGACTGATTCACGCGCATTTTGTGGCGGGAACTGACCCTTCTCCCCCTATAAATAGAACCCCACACCTCACTTCACACACACATCAAAAGTTGAGAATAGAATACCACTCCAAAGGTTTAGAGTAGTCCTAGATTCTGCAAAGTAGAAGGAGAGTGTGGTGAGAGTTTAGGAGAAGGAGGCTTGGGCTTGTCAAGTCCCTCTTCTACACTTGTATCCCTACAAAGGTGTACTCAAATCAAGTAAGCCCTTTGTGAATTCATTTCAAGTTTGATTTGCTTTAATTTATTAGAAGCTCTAGTTGTAGCTTTATGTTCGAAAAAAACTAGAGTTGTGATTTAGAACGTAAGCGTGGTGCTTAGGTTAGAAATCACCAGTGAATATCTCATAGACCCACGAATTGAAGAGGTAGGCAGTAGGTGGTGACAGTCCTATCAGTCCTTAGTAATCATCTACGTTCAGCTATGCGATAGGCTCTTAGCAGGAGTCGTCCTAGTGTTGCTAGGGGTAAACCCATGCCCAACGCAAGGAGCTACTGCAAATTCTTTTGAATTAGAATCAATACTTTAATTCCTCTCTCTTCCTTGCCTACCAAACAACTTTGTGTCCTTGGGTGAATTAGTTCGTAAGATTACACACACGTTCCTTGGATTCGATACCCTTAGAATACTCTCTTAAGGGGAAGTGCTACACGATAGTTCCGTGCGCTTGCAGATTTTTATTTGTGACGTAAGAAACGTCAACAACATCCCGTTGGTTTTGGATGATTGATAACAACAAATTAAGAGACTAATGAGCTCGGTTGATCTTAAGCACATGTGTGATGATTGAAATAAAATAAAATCCCTCAAAAAGGAAAAGATTGAAATGGGCGTCGAAGACTCAAGCATGAAAATTAGGGTTTATAATGTGTTGAGTTTAGACTAGCCTTCTATGTGTGAGGGTGTGTGTATCAAGTGCATTGAGATCATAAAAGATGGCTCAAAGTCGTGGTTGAGAGAAAACCTAAGTGAGAAGCCTTATTGAGAAAATTCCCAGAAGACCGGACTAGTCCGGGCCTCAGGGCCGGACTAGTACGGGTGTGCCAGTGTGACACCCGATTCCGAAAATGAACCAAGTGAACGCATATGTGTGCCCAGGACGTTCAACACACATACAAGAGTGCAATCACAAAAGGATATACAGAAAATTACCACAATACAAGATTAATTAACCATCTTTATTACACAATTCAGAATATCCTCGAATACAAGCTCTAATGAAAATTAATGACAAGTTCAACTAATGCAGCAGAAATAAACTAAACTGATCAAAATAAGCAACTAAGCAGCATAAGCAAAGGGTATAGCACAACTCCAACACTCAACAGGCAAAGCTGATGGTAGACACGGCCTAGAAATACAAATGTCGACAATAATAATGGATAAGTGCTCAAAAGTACATTAAAACATTTAAAAAGCAATATATTACATTCATGTGAACCCATTATAGACCATAAGTAATATCATAGTACCAATCCATATTCCATATCCATCACCATATTCCAGATTTCTCATTACCAATAACCATAATCAATATTAGAATTTAATTCATAACCATCCATAATCATATCATTAACCATAACCATTACCAAACCATCCCAATACCAAGTTTCTTCTAATCATTTGAGGGTCCAGGTTGCTCATAACCGGGAGCACGGCTATCATGATAGTTTTAAAACACACTCTGTAGAGGTTGTACCGCTTTACCTACGTGTTTGTGATTTCATCACCTTTTGATGACTAGAACCTATATTATGCCGTCTCACACTTCCGTCAGTGTGTGGCCAAGAGATCACAAAATAGCCTTTACAAAGGGCTTACTAGCCTATTTAGATCCCACTAAGGTTTCACCGGTGGCGATGCCTCCAACTGAGCACATCTTCAACCAAGGGCCCCCTCTTGAGCCACTCGGATCCCAGGGTAGTCCTACCAATCATAAACAAACCCAATCCGACTACCCCTTCCCCGAGCGTCCTTAATGGTCCAAATAGCACTGGCAAAGCCCTAATTAATCAGCTACACCGCACCTATACTTGGCCTCGTGATGACACAGTAAATCCTGGATGGTCGCTCCACGAACCGGTCCTTAGATCTAAAGCAAGCGAAACCACCGTAACATCCAACCCATCCTCATACCATGCTTGCTTAGATCACCCATTACCATATCATATTAACCAGTTCATATTAATCATAATCTAATAAATGCATATTTAAGTTAAGTAGTATAGTTGTCTTCCCATCCCAATTAATTAAGCGAAGCAAAAAGGTAAAAAGCCCATCCCGACTCTCTACCATAAATTACAGGTGACAAGGATGGTCAAACAATTCTATTAAACTTTCCTATCATGCGATTTCTCATCAAATTGACAGAAGCATGCAATTGGCAAACAAAACATTTACTTTAAAAATAGGATCAATATGCTTCAAGGACACTTGCCTTGCTCTTGGGATTGGTTCGGGTCAAAGCCTTCAAACTCTTGGTGCTAGAGATCCTCCGCAACGCTCTCTAGCGCAAATCTATCTAATCCGCACAAAGATCATACAAGACAAGAAACACAATCAAAGAGTGCACAAATATTACTCAATATAACATGACATGCATGATTAATGCAAATGCAAGGTGAAACTTGTTAATGAGTTGTTTTTAATGATCACAAACTAGTTATAATAGATTTTAACAAATTTATACAGATTTGGAGTTGATTCGATCAAATTTTTAGATTCAATTCAACACAATTTAACCAGGAAGATCGGACTAGTCCGCTATGGACCGGACATGTCTGCACTGCGCAAGATCAGCAGCAGATTAGGGTTTTCTAGATCAATGTGAATTTGGAGGAATGAGGTTGAATTCACGTAAGGAAAAGGAACTAGAAGGTATACCAGGTGTTTAGGACTCCAATCAAGGATCTTGGAGGCAACACTTGGATCTTGAAGATCTAGGGTTGATGAAGAACTGGATGGTGAATTGTTGACAAAGAACGCGAAGTTGATGGAGATCTTGATCCTCTTTCATTTCCTCCTCCTCTTCTTCTTGTTCTAGATCTCTTTCTCCCTCCTTGGTGGCGGCTATTCACGAGCTAGGGTTTGGGTGGGGTGGAAAAGTGGCAAATAGATGTCAAGCCAAGGGGTGGGGTTATTTATATAGAGGTGGAGGCTAGTATTAGATGGATTTCGAGTTTGATATGAGTAGAGGACGGTTTAGAGTCCCACATGGGATCTAAAAGAGTTAGGCACAATGTCCCTAGGCCCACTTAACGTAAAACCCAAGAAACAAGTCATGAAACAAAAGATCAACTCAGAGTCGCGATTTATCGGACAAGTCTGAAAAGGGCCGGACTAGTCCAATGTTGGACAGAGAGAAATCAGACAAGTTCGGACTGGAGATCGGACAAGTCCGAACTTATCCAGAGGGGAAAAACAGACAAGTCTGGCCAAAATCGGACAAGTCCAACTTTATTCAGAGGGGAAAACAGATAAGTCCGGTGGAATACCGGACTAGTCTGGATAAGTCCAGGGACCTAGCAAAATTTCCAAGCAATTTGGGATACCGGACTAGTCCGCTATGGGCCGGACAAGTCCAAAAAAGTCCAGAAGGAAAAACGGACCAGTCTGCAGGAAAACGGACAAGTCCGTTTGAAGTCAAAGAGAAATCGGACTAGTCTGCACAAAATTGGACTAGTCCGCACCCCAAAATTCTTAAGTGCAGTTTTGCTATCAATTCATTTTTAACTTGTTCCTTTTTATGTGGATTAATTTTAAACATATTTAATGATGAATGCAGGGCATGATGCATGAAAATGAGGGTGTTACAAATCTACCCCCTTGAATCTCGCCCTCGAGATTCGACACGGTAGAGAAGAGATAGGGAATTTCCTTCTCGATATCATCCTCCAGCTCGCAAGTTGCCTCTGATTCGGTATGATGCTTCCATTGAACTTTACACCATCTAATAACCTTGTTTCTCGTGACTCTCTCCTTGGTTTCCAAGATTTTAACCGGTTGCTCGGCATAAGTCAAGTCTGCCTCTAATTCCAATTCTTCCATTGGCACTTGTTCTTCTGGTACTCTCAAACACTTATTAAGCTGGGAAACATGAAAAACATCATGAACATCTGAAAGATGAGTTGACATCTCCAACTTATACGCTACTTCTCCTCTTTTGTCCAAAATCTTGAATGGTCCGATATAGCGAGGTGCTAGATTGCCTCTTATGTTAAACCTCTTATGACCTCTCATTGGTGAGACCTTAAGGTAAACAAAATCTCCTATTTCAAAGGCTAGTTTCCTTCTCCTATTATCCGCATAGCCTTTTTGCCTTGATCGAGCAGCCCTCGAGTTCTCACGTATAATCTGAAGTTGTTTTTCAGCTTCTAGCAACACGTCCAGACCAAATACTTGGGTTTCCCCTGTCTCATTCCATAATAAAAGTGTCCAACACTTCCTTCCATAAAGTGCTTCATAAGGCGAAATCTTCAAGCTTGCTTAATAACTATCGTTATATGAAAATTCCGCATATGGCAAGCTCTTGTCCCAACTTTTCCCATGCTTCAAGGCACAATCTATTAACATAACCTCTAAAATCTGATTGGTTTTCTCAGTTTGTCCATCTCTTTGAGGGTGATATGCTGACCTAAAATTTAACCTTGTTCCCAATGCTTCGTGCAATTTCTGCCAAAATCTGGAGGTAAATCGAGAACCTCTATCCGACACTATCTTCTTTGGAACTCCGTGCAAACTTACTATTCTTCCCATATACAGTTCCCACCAATTTCTCTATGTTAAAGGTGGTCTTGAAGGGAATAAAGTGAGTTCACTTGGTCAATCTGTCGAAGCGTATGAATGACACTTCCCTCGGTAGTACTAAATTGTAGCCCGCGAAGGTTCTTGTATCGATTTGGGCGTGCGGAGATCTAGGACAAGATGATGACACAGAGGATTTACGTGGTTCGAGCCGCCTGAGCGTAATACCCTACTCCATAGAGTGTGTGTTGTTGTATTGATGATTGCAGTAGTGCTGGAGAGTGTATGAGCTTATCCCTTTTTTTGTATCGTGTGGCACAATCCTTTATAGTCCAAGGACTGACGGATACAACATTTGTCTGGCCCGACATGTGGCCCTGGCGTATTTAAGTGCCTAATACACGGTCTACGAGTATTAAGAGTGATTAACAGTGTAATAACATGCCTTAATAGCAGCGTTACCCCTATTAACAGCCCACTTATCGTGTGTCATTAATATAGCATTAATGACACATAATCAGATCTTGTAACTGTCGCTTTAACTGTCCCTTGAATATCTGTGCTGTTGGAGATTTGCCAATATTCCCATTGGTGTAAGGTCCGGAGGATCCACACGTGGCAGATCTGGAGCTTCCCTTCGCGGTGGGATGGGTCCGGAGCTGTTATACACGTGGCGGCACCGGAGCTTCCCTCTACAGGGGGTTAGGTCCGGGGTCATTATCTACGTGTCAACGTCGAAGCTTCCCTATGTTGGGAGTTCAAGTCCGGTCTTACATTACACGTGATTGTCCCGGAGCTACCCATATGAGGGAGGCAGGTCCAGTGCCGTGTGACACGTGGGGCCTGGGGAAGCCTTCAACTCTGACAGGTGGAACTCTCTTGCAATTCTTGCGGTATCATGGGGTACCCGGTACGCTGGGTACTGGCACAATTGATCCACAATTACGCATATTAAGTCATAATCGGACTGGGTACACGGCAACCCAACTATAAAGTCCATGCTGACTTCTTCCCACTTCCATTCCAGAATCTTCAATGGCCGCAATAATCCGACTGGCCTTTGATGTTCTGCCTTGACTCGTTGGCACACATCACACAATGCTACATATTCAACTATGTCTTTTTTCATGCCATCCCACCAATAGCATGCCTTCAAGTCCTTGTACAGCTTCATACAACCGGGGTGAATTGAATATGGTGAGTCATGTGCCTCCTTTAATATTGTTTCCCGAATATGCTTCACATTAGGCACGACAATCCTCTTTCCGAGCCATAAGGTACCATGATCATCATCATCAAATCTGAATTTTCTTCCCTCTTGGGTCCTTTCCTTGATCTCCTGAATTTCCTAATCCTTTGTTTGACCCTCTCGAATCTCTCGTTCCAAGGTCGGATTTAACTCCATCATCCCCATCTCATTCACAAATCCGAGGTTCAATCGTTCAAACTCCTTACATAACTCGGATGGCAACTCTCGAACCGCGAGTTGATGACTTACTCCTTTTCGGCTCAAGGCGTCGACCACTACATTGGCTTTTTCTGGGTGATAATTAATTCCCAATTCATAATCCTTGATGAGCTCCAACCATCTTTGTTGCCTCAAATTCAGATCCGTTTGTGTGAATATGTACTTGAGACTCTTGTAATCCGTATAAATTTCACACCTATGTCCAAGAATATAATGTCTCCAAATTTTCAATGCGTGTACCACAGCTGTAAGTTCCAAATCATGCGTTGGATAATTCTGCTCATGTTTCTTCAATTGTCTCGATGCGTAGGCAACCACTTGACCTTCTTGCATAAGCACACATCCAAGTCCTTGTCTCGATGCATCATAATATATATCAAAGCTCTTGCTCACGTCCGGCAGTATCAAATCTGGGGCTATTGTTAACCTTTTCTTTAGCTCCTCAAAACTGTTTTGACAAGCTTCAATCCATCGGAAAGCCTTTCCCTTAATTAGCAATTCCGTCATTGGCTTTGCTATCTTTGAAAAGTCCTTGATGAATCGACGGTAATATCCAGCCATTCCAAGAAAACTCCTTATTTCCTTTACATTCTGTGGTGGCTCCCACTTTCCTGGGTCAACCGATACTCCTCCTCCCGAGATGATATGACCCAGAAATGATACTTCTCTCAACCAAAACTGGCACTTGCCGAACTTGGCATACAATTGATGCTCCCTCAATTTCTGCAACATAAGCCTCAAGTGTTCCTCATGTTCCTTCTCATCCTTCGAGTAGATCATAATATCATCAATGAACACTACAATGAACTTATCCAAGTACTCCATGAAGACCTTATTCATGAGGTACATAAAGTACGCCGGTGCATTGGTCAATCAAAAAGACATCACGATGTACTCATAGGATCCATACCGTGTCCTGAAAGCTGTCTTGGGTATGTCCGATGGTCTAATCTTCATTTGAAAGTATCCCGACCTCAAATCAATCTTAGAGAAGACACAAGAACCCTTCATATGATCAAACAAGTCTTCTATGCGTGGCAAGGTGTACTTGTTCTTGATGGTCACCTCATTGAGAACTCGATAATCCACGCACATCCTTTGCGACCCATCCTTCTTATCCACAAACAGCACGGGCGTTCCCCAAGGCGAAGAGTTTGGGCGAATAAAATCCTTCTCTAGTTGCTCTTGAATCTGCTTCTTGAGCTCCGCTAATTCCTTAGGAGGCATCCTATATAGCCTCTTAGCTATAGGTGCAGTTCCAGGTATTAAATCAATAACAAATTCAATGTCTCGATCAGGTGGCATACCTAGCAACTCATCTGGAAACACATCTAAAAATTCACACACCACTGTAATCTCCTCAATTGCGGCACCGTCCATGTGGTTCAACTCCATTTGCTTCGGTGCGTGTTGAGATGCTTCAAATTCTAGGTGATCCCTTCTTCATTGGTCAACTTCACCGTCTTCGTGGCACACTCAATGACTCCATTGTGCTTCCTCAACCAGTCCATACCAAGTATGATGTCCAATCCTTGAGAATCCAAAACAATGAGATTGGCAAGGAAGTCTACCCTCCTTATTCTAAGGCTTACTTTTGGGCATACTATATTTGTCCTCATCTCTCCTCCAGGAGACTTAACCAATAGAGTAAACTTCATATGTGAGATATGCAAACTATACTTGGCAACATATTTTGATGCAATGAATGAATGCGATGCTCCAGAATCAAATAACATATTCGCTGGTTGGAGTTTGCGAGAAACATACCAATCACCACGTCATCCGCTTGTTGAGCATCCTCCGTAGAGACATGGTTCACGTTGCCACAAGCAAAATTCTACTATCCACGATTCCCTTGCGGCTCTCCTCCATTGGGTCTTGGGTTTTGCCTCGGCGCATTGCTTCCTTGACCAAGGCCTGAATTTGGACATTGATGCATAAAGTGTCCAGCTTCTCTACAAGTATAACACTTCTTTACTCCACAAAAATTTGGAAGGACTTGATTTTGAGCATTTGCTCCAGGAAAGTTGGAATGAGGTGCATAAGGCATTGGAGGCCTAGGTGCCTGCAGGACAGGGCACTACTGCACAAACTGAGTTGGGCGCGGTGCATATCTAGGGCGCTGAGCAGGCGCATAAGAGTTGTAATATGGCACATTAGGTGGTGCAAAGCGAGGGCGCATATACTTCCTTGTTGATGTCTTTGATATGGTGCCTTCCTCTTGTTGTCTTGCTCTATCTCGCGGACCTTGTTCTCCACAACAATTGCTTTATCCACAATCTTTTGGAAGTTAGCATAATCACAGTTGAGCAGTTGCACTTGGATCTCATTGTTCAAGTCCCTCATGAACGAGTATTGCTTCCGGCTGTCCCGACTAACATCCTCAGGCGCATATCTTGAAAGTTGAGTGTATTTATTGAGATATTCACCCACACTCGATCTTCCTTGCCTCAAGTTCTCAAATTCTTGCCTCTTCAAAATCATAACACCTTCCGGCACATAATGAGAACGGAAGCTCTCCTTGAATTCCGCCCAAGAAATCCTCTCTTGGTTCTCATGAGCATTGCAATAAGCATCCCACCAATCCGTAGCTGCTCCAACTAGTTGATGAGAAGCAAAAAGCACTTTCTTCCGATCACTGCATTGGACAATAGTAGCTTCTTCTCCATGGACTTGAACCAATCATCAACATCCATAGGGTCAGCAGCTTGAGTAAAGGTCGGTGGCCTAGTCCTCATGAACTCTTCCAACCGGTTATGAGGAGGCGGGGGTGGCGGTGGAGGCATGTGGGGCTGATTGTTGATGTTACCAGCCTGCAGCTGTCCCATAGTCCATATTATGGTCTGCATGAGCTGGTTCTGCATGGCCAATAGCTGCTCAATATTGATAGCCCCCTGAGCAGGTCCTTGTCCTTTGTTGTTCTGAGGTGCTCCATTGTTCTCCTTCTCATCATTGCCATCCCTTTGGTTGCGGATCCTCACCATCTGAAGAAAAGCAAGAGGTAAGAATTTAGAAGACGTCCCCAACTATATGCATCAAGGGATATGAAACTAAGCAGCTACCTACACTAGCCTATGTTGACATGGCAATGCTAAAGCATCCCAAAATCCTCTACTAAGAACGCAAGCAAACAATATATAGCAAACAACACACCAACAAAAACACACCGCTTCCTGAGTGTTCCTATGTGCTCTAAAGTGTCCATTCTATCTAGGCTGCGTCCTACGGTCTACCTGTGGCTCTGATACCAATTTGTGACACCTGGTTCCGAAAATGAACCAAGTGAATGCATATGTGTGCCCAGGATGTTCAACACACATACACGAGTGCAATCACAAAAGGATATACAGAAAATTACCACGAGACAAGATTAATTAACCATCTTTATGACACAATTCACAATATCCTCGAATACAAGCTCTGATGGAAATTAATGACCAGTTCAACTATTGCAGCGGAAATAAACTAAACTGAGCAAAATAAGCAACTAAGCAGCATAAGCAAAGGGTATAGCACAGCTCCAACACTCCACAGGCAAAGCTGACGGTAGACATGGCCTAGAACTCCGTATTATCATCGTTAGACTCCCAATCCTGTCACACCTGGTAATAAGAAGACAACCAGATGCTTTCCACATATATGCCAAGATCAGTTCCACTCGTACACATGTAGGCGAAAGTGAAATACCAAATATAATACCATGTTTGAGTACACCACCTTATTACAAAAATGACCTTCCAAGTCTAAAAGAAAATTACACAAGCAGCAGAAAAACAAGTAAAAGGGCCCACATGCATTGCACGGGGGAGCACCAACCTATAAAATCTCCTCGGGATCACCATAGAAGTCCTGGTTCTCCACCTCTTCGTCTTCGTAGATTGGGGGGGGGATATGCAGCTAACAAGTTTGAGTACCAACAGTACTCGCAAGTTGGGAAGTTATGACATGTGTGGTTCACAACAAGGAAGGCAAATAATAGGTAAAGCACTATAGCAGTTACAACCTACTCTTAAATGTTATTAAGCACCTACATCTAGGTGAAATCCCAACCAATATCCCAAAATTAATCCAGGTAAGACCAAACCCAAACCATCCATTATGTAACCATGTGCTAATTATAAATTTGGTTCCAAGCCGCTCGTGTCCGTGAGCACGGCTGTCTAGACAGTTTGACAAGACTCTGCAGAGTGTGTATTGTTTACCCACAGTTCGTGATTTCATCCCATGTTGCCAGGTGGACTAAGGTAAACCTCCTTGGTGCCTGTGGTAGCTAACCACGTTACACACTTCCGTAGGTGTGTGGCCAGGAGACCACTACGAGGTGTTTCCGATGGTTCTCCCGACTTGCAATGGGTACTCTAAGGTTTCACCGCTCCGGCACCTGGAGTCTATTTTCCCTCCGTCAGGAGAAGCCCCCCCTTGAGCCATGCGGATCCCAGGGCCAAACCCATTCCCCGCCCGTTCAATTACCTATGCTACATCGGGAGAGACCAAATTACTAAACCAAGTTGTCCCATATACAATTCTGTGGTGATACTAAAAGGCTTAGCAACTTCCTCCATAAACCGGTCCTTAGAATCCGATAGGTGTCAAGCCCCAAACCAAGGTCTTGTGCACGCATGCACCAATCCATACAAAACCCCCTACAGATTCCTATCTACTAAATTCCAATATTGCCATCAGTTCATGAATCATAATACATCAAATGTAATCTTTTATATAAATAGATCATATTTCAATTAAGCATGGCTAAGCGTAAACTAATTTAATAGTAAAACACCCAAACCATGTCGACAAGGAATATTGTGGAAAATCTAGGGAAACATAATCATTGGATTCATATTTTAATTTAGCATGCAACTAACTAAAACTTAACAAAAAGGTGCAAGATGGTCAAGGAACTTGCCTCCAAATTGAGCCTGGAGGTTGTCGGGAAATTGTTGCTCTTGCAGGTTAAAAGTGGGTTCTGGCCCCGAATCTAAATTACGACAATGCAAGAAGAATAACATACAATAAGAACACATAAAATGCAAACAATTCGAATAAACATAAATTCCTACGCAAAAGTGATTTTATGGTTAATTTAAATTATGGGCATAATACCAATTATTAAGAATTTTAGAGTTAAATGAAATATATTGAGTAAAACATATTTTTAGAAATTTTTATACCATTTTTATATTTATTAGAAACCTAATATTATTTTCTAGAAATTTTTATCCTTCCAAATATGCTTAAAATAGATTTATAACACAAAATGTAAATTTTACAATTTTTGCACTATTTTTATGAAATTATTTCTATGTGCAAAACAATTTTTATGAATTAAATATACTTAAAAAGTATTTTTATGACTATTTCAGCAATTTAAATGAATTAATAAAAATAATACAGAAATGCAAATAATTTAAACATATATAAATCTGTTTTTATAATTATTTTATATAAATTAAGGACTTTTATTTAATTTCTAGAACTAACAGGGGCTTTTCTGTAAAAACAAAACTATTTCAGTGGCTAAAAATAATTTTTATTAAGTCCATGGATTATTCTACAATTTTCCAAAATTTATTTGCTATTTTATAATACTCCAGAGGCTTTAAAATACTTTTTATTCAATTAACCAGTATTTTCCTAATTTCCAGAAAGTCCAAGGTTGATTTTATAAGTTTTTGGGCCAATCTGTAATTGTTTATAACTGTCCAGGGGGTTTTCTAAACTAACCAGGGGGCTTACTGTAAAAATACCAATAGTTAAGGTGATTTAAACGTGGGCCGTAGGATTTAAAATGGATGGCCTAGATTTAAAAACCGAAGGGGTACGTGATGTTTTAATCTCGGCCGTAGAAACCAAATGGACGGCCGATAGAGGGCCACGTCGCCTGAATGACGGGAGCGGCGACACTGGTGGCGGCGCGCGGCGGTCACGACGCGCGCGCGGCGGCGGTCTCGCTGGTGATGACCAAAAACGTGCTACAGAGGCTTCGGGGCACATTTGACTAGCGCAAAATGAAGAGGGGTGCACGGGGGTCTCACCGAGGGTTGTCGCAATGCCGGAGGAGAGGCGGAAGGTGGTCAGCGACGGTGATTGGTGGCGGGGCTTCTCGGTGCCTGACGAAGTCGGCGACACAAAGCTTGATTGCCCCGACGATGGTGCCTGGCAAGCTCCTAGAGACACGGCGAAGGTGTTAGGCTAGCTCCCAAGGCGTGGAATTGTATGGAATGACGGGAACGCTGTCGGCATTACCAAGCTCGACAGCGGCTAGGGTTTTTGGGGTGTCGGGGTGAAGAAATCTGAGGGGAATCGGTCGGTATTTATAGGGGTTCCGGTGTAGAAACGACTGACGGTCATGATGGGCACGGCGTGTCGCTTGATTAGAGGGAAACATGCGACATTGAATTGGGATTTAGAGGGCGGCGATGCGCTCGGCCGTTACACGCGCGCGATGCGCGGCGGGGACGAAGCACCCGACAGGCGGGGCCGACTGGCAGCAGGAGGAGAGAGGGGGTCCGGGCGTGGGCTGGCACGGGAGAGAGGAGGAAGTTGGGCCGGGGGTAGGAATTCGGCCCAGGGGCGGGTTTTCATTTTTCTTTTTATTTTCTGTTTTCTTTTTCTTTCCTTTTTATGATTTGAATTTTTAAACTGAATTTCTATTGAATTTGAATTTCAAATTTTTCACAAAATCAACCAAACATGATGCAATTGCCTTATATGAATTTTATTTCCAAAGGAAATATTTGTGTAGCTCTACAAAAATTTATTTTACACACACTTTTTTTCTTTTCAAAAATTTTGGGTGTTACAATTCTACCCCCCTAAAAAGAAATCTCTCCCTCGAGATTAGGAAGGCCTAAGAGAATAGACTGGGAAACTCTGCCTTGAGGTCTTCTTCTCTTTCCCATGTTGCCTCTTCTTCTGAGTGATGTTTCCATTGAACTTTGCACATACGAGTAACTTTATTCCTCGTAACTCGTTCTGATGTTTCGAGAATCTTAATAGGGTGTTCTGCTTAGGTCAGGTCCTCTTGTACGTCTACCGCTTCCAGTGGCAACTGTTCTTCAGGCACTCTTAAGCATTTCTTTAGTTGTGACACGTGGAATACGTCATGTACATCTGATAAGTGATATGGTTGTGACGCCCAGTTCCGAAAACTGAACCAAGCTAACGCATATGTGTGCCCAGAATGTTCATCACACATATACGAGTGCAATCACAAACGAGTATACAGAAAATTACCATAGGACAAGATTAATTATCAGATTTATTACACAAACCATATCATCCTCGAATACAAGCTCTAATGAATATTAATGACAAGTTCGACTCATGCAGCGGAAATAAATTAATTAAGCAACTAAAGCAACTATGCAGCATAAGCGATAGGGTATATATATATATATATATATATATATATATATATATATATATATATATATATATATATATATATATATATATATATATATATATATGCGCAGCTCCAATCAACACCACAGGCAAAGCTGATGGTAGACACGGCCTAGAACTCCGCATTATCGCCCTAAAACTCCCAATCCCGACCTGCAACTGTTGGGGGGGGGGGATTGCAAGAGTGAGTACATGTCGTACTCAACAAGTGTGGAAAGTATGACATGTGGCTGATTCAAATGACTACAATAATAATGGTAAAGTGCTGAATAGTACATTAAAACATTTGAAAAGCAGTATAGTATAAGTATGTGAACTAATCCCAACATAATCATGAGTAATACCATAATACCAAACTGAATTCATTACCATCATCAATAAGTCCAGATTTCACCATTGCCAATAACCATATTCATTACCAGAGATTAATCCATAACCATCCCAAATTCCAATTTCCCTCTAATCATGGAAGTTGTCCAGGTGCTCATAACCGGGAGCACGACTATCATGATAGTTTTAATTAACTCTGCAGAGTTTGTACCTCTTTACCCACGTGTTCGTGATTTCATCACCTTTCGATGACTAAAACCTCTATTATGTCGTCTCACACTTCCATCGGTGTGTGGCCAAGAGATCACAAAATAGCCTTTACAAAGGGATTACTAGCCTATTTAGACCCCACTGAGGTTTCACCGGTGGCGATGTCTCCCGCAGAGCACATCTTCAACCAAGGGCCCCCTCTTGAGCCATTCGGATCCCAGGGTAGTCCCACCAATCATCAACAAACCCAATCCGACTACCCCTTCTCCGAGCATCCACAATGGTCCAAACAGCACTAGTAAAGCCCTAATTAATCAGCTATGCCGCACCCATACTTGGCCTCGTGGTGGCACTGTAGTCCTGGCTTATTCTCGCATGAACCGGTCCTTAGATCTAAAGCAAGCAAACCACCATAACATCCAACCAATCCACGTACCAGGCTTGCTTAGATCATCCATTACGATACCATGTTTAACCAGTTCATGTTAACCATAATCTCATCCATGCATAATTAAATTGAGTGATATAGTTGCTTCCCATCCCAGTTGATTAAGCGAAGCAAAAAGGTAAAAACCCTTCCCGACTCTCTACCATAAATTCCAGGTGACAAGGGTGGTTTAGCAAATCTAGTAAACTTCCTACCATAGGATTTCCCATCAATTTGACACAAGCATGCAGTTTTGCAATCAAAACATTTATTTTTAACAGGATCAATATGCTTCAAGGACACTTGCCTTGCTCTTGCTGTTGATTAGGGTCAAAGCCTTCAAACTCTTGATGCTGTAGATCCTCCGTGGCACTCTCTAGCGCAAATCCGTCTAATCCACACAATAAACATACAAGACAAGAAACACAATCAAAGAGTACACAAATATTACTCAATATGACATGACATGCATGATTAATGCAAATGCAAGGTAGAACTTGTTAATTGATTGCTTTTAATGATAACTAACTAGTTCTAATAGCTTTTAACAAGTTTATACAGGTTTGTATTCGATTAGATAAAATTTTAGAACCAATTCAACACAATTTAACCAGAAAGATCGGACTAGTCCGCTAGGGACCGGACAAGTCCGCACTCTGCGAGGTCAGCAGATTAGGGTTTTCTAGATCGACGTGAATTTGGAGATTATGGGTTGAATTCGCATAAGAAAAAGAGAATAGAAGGTATACCAGGTGTTTAGAACTCCAATGAACCAAGAAACTTGGAGGTAACACTTGGATCTTGATGATCTAGGGTTGGTGATGAACTTGGAGATGAATTGGTGGTGAAGGACGAAACTTGGTGGAGATCTTGATCCTCCTTCGTTTCCTCCTCTTCTTCTTCTTGTTTGGGATCTTCTCCTCCCTCCTTGATGGTGGCTCCCCACGAACTAGGGTTTGGGTGGGTGGAAAAGTGGAAAATAGATTTCAAACCAAGGGGTGGGGTTGTTTATATAGACGTGGAGGCTAGGGTTAGATGGATTTCGAGTTTGGGATGAGTAGAGGCCGGTTTTAGAGTCCCACATGGGCTATAAAAGAGTTGGGCACGACGTCCCTAGGCCCACTTGACGTGAAACCCAAGAAACAAGTCGTAAAACAAAAGGTCAATCTCGGAGTCACGAAATATCGGACAAGTCCGGACAGGACCGGACTAGTCCGAAGTCGTCCAGAGAGAAAATCGGACAAGTCTGGCCTAAAATCGGACAAGTTCGATCTTAGTCAGAAAGGAAAACGGACAAGTTCGCTGGGACACCGGACTAGTCCGGAAAAGTCCAGGGACTTAGCAAATTTCAAGGATTCATGGAACATCGGACTAGTCCGCACAAGATCGGACAAGTCCGAAGTTTTCCAGGGCCAAATATCGGACTAATCCGCAGCAAAAACGGACAAGTCCGTTTTTAGACAGAGAGAAATCGGACTAGTCCTCAGCAAATCCGGACTAGTCCGCACTTTCCTACATTTTTAAGTGTGGTTTTGTTCCAAATCAATTTTAAACTTGTTCCTCTTGTTATGGGTTAATGTTAAACATGTATATGAGTGTATGCAAGGCATGATGCATGAAAATGAGGGTGTTACAAACCTACCCCCCCCCCCCCCCCCCTTAAAATGAATCTCGCCCTCGAGATTCGACGCGAAAGAGAAGAGATAGGGAAATTCCTTCTTGATATCATCCTCTAGCTCCCAAGTTGCTTCTTTTTCTGTGTGGTGCTTCCATTGAACCTTACACCATCTAATAACCTTGCTCCTTGTGACCCTCTCCTTAGTTTCCAAGATTTTGACCGGTTGTTCGGCATAAGCCAAATCTTCCTCTAGTTCCAATTCTTCCATTGGCACTTGTTCTTCCGGTACTCTCAAGCACTTCTTGAGCTGGGAAACATGAAAGACATCATGCACGTCTGAAAGATGAGCTGGCATCCCCAACTTATACGCTACCTCTCCCCTTTTGTCCAAAATCTTGAATGGTCCAATATAACGAGGTGCGAGCTTCCCTCTTATGTTAAACCTCTTATGACCTCTCATTGGTGACACCTTGAGGTAAACAAAGTCTCCTATTTCAAAGGCTAATTTCCTTCTCCTAGTATCCGCATAGCCTTTTTGCCTTGATTGGGCAGCCCTCAAGTTTTCACGAATTATTTTGACTTGCTTTTCGGCTTCTTGCAACACATCCGGACCAAATACTTGAGTTTCTCCTGCCTCATTCCAGAATAAAGGTGTCCTACACTTCCTCCCATAAAGCGCTTCATATGGTGACATTTTCAAGCTTGCTTGGTAACTGTTGTTGTATGAAAATTCCGCGTATGGCAAGCTTTTGTCCCAACTCTTCCCATGCTTTAAAGCACAAGCTCTTAACATGTCCTCCAAAATCTGATTGGTCCTCTCGGTTTGTCCATCCGTTTGAGGATGATATGCTGAACTAAAATTCAACCTCTTTCCCAAAGCTTCATGCAATTTTTGCCAAAATCTGGAGGTAAATTGAGAACCTCTATCCGAGACTATCTTCTTAGGGACTCCATGTCGACACACAATATGCTCCATGTATATTTCGGCCAATCGTGCAGCTGTATACTTGGTCTTCACAGGGACAAAATGAGCTGACTTGGTTAAGCGATCCACAATTACCCAAATTGAGTCATACCCGGACTGAGTACGTGGTAACCCAACTATGAAGTCCATACCAATTTCTTCCCACTTCCATTCCGGAATCTTCAACGGTTGCAATAATCCGGCTGGCCTTTGATGTTCCGCCTTGACTCGTTGGCACACATCACATAATGCTACATATTCAGCTATGTCCTTCTTCATGCTATCCCACCAATAGCAAGTCTTCAAGTCCTTGTACATCTTCGTACAACCGGGGTGAATCGAGTAAGGCGAGTCATGTGCCTCCTTTAATATTGTCTCCCGAATATGCTTTACATTAGGCACAACGATTCTCTTTCCAAGCCATAAGGTACCATGTTCATCCTCGTCAAATCTGAATTCTCTCCCTTCTTCGGTTCTTTCCTTGATTTCCTTGATCGCCTCATCTGTGGTTTGTGCCTCTCGAATTTCTTGCTCCAAGGTTGGTTTTAACTCCATCATCTCCATCTCATTTACAAACCCAAGGTTCAACCGTTCAAACTCCTTACATAACTCGAATGGTAACTCTCGAACTGTGAGTTGGTGACTTACTCCCTTTCTACTCAAAGCATCGGCCACTACATTGGCTTTCCCGGGTGATAGTTGATCCCCAAATCATAATCTTTGATGAGCTCTAACCATCTTCGTTGCCTCAAGTTCAGATCCGTTTGTGTGAAAATATACTTCAAACTCTTATGACCCGTATAAATTTCACACCTATGTCCAAGAATATAGTGTCTCCAAATCTTCAATGCATGTACCACGGCTGCTAGTTCAAGATCATGTGTGGGGTAATTCTGCTCATGTTTCTTCAATTGTCTCGACGCATAGGCGACCACTTGACCTTCTTGCATCAATACACATCCAAGCCCTTGTCTTGATGCATCGCAATAAATGTCAAAACTCTTGCTTACATCCGGCAATACCAAAACTGGGGCTGTTGTCAACCGCTTCTTTAACTCCTCAAAGCTATCCTGACAAGCTTCAGTCCATTGGAACGCCTTTCCCTTCATTAGCAACTCCGTCATAGGCTTGGCTATCTTGGAAAAATCTTTAATAAACCGACGGTAATATCCGGCCATCCCAAGAAAACTCCTTATTTCCTTGACGTTTTGCGGTGGTTCCCACTTCAACACGTCTCTCACTTTTCCGGGGTCAACCGATACTCCTCCTCCTGAGATTATATGACCCAAAAACGGCACCTCTTTCAACCAAAACCGGCACTTGTTGAACTTGGCATACAATTGATGCTCCCTCAATTTCTGCAGTGTAAGCCTCAAGTGTTCCTCATGTTCCTTCTCATCCTTCGAGTAGATCATAATATCATCAATAAAAACCACAACGAACTTATCTAAGTACTCCATGAAGACCTTATTCATGAGGTACATAAAGTAGGCAGGTGCATTTGTCAATCCAAAAGACATCACGGTGTACTCATAAGATCCATACCGTGTCCTAAAAGCTGTCTTGGGTATGTCCGATGGTCTAATCTTCATTTGAAAGTATCCCGAACTCAAGTCAATCTTAGAGAAGACACAAGCACCCTTCATCTGATCAAACAAATCTTCTATGTGTGGCAAGGTGTACTTGTTCTTGATTGTTACCTCGTTGAGAGCTCGGTAATCCACGCACATCCTTTGGGATCCGTCCTTCTTGTCCACAAATAGAACGGGCGCTCCCCAAGGTGAAGAGCTAGGGCGAATAAAACCCTTCTCTAATTGCTCTTGAATTTGTTTCTTGAGCTCCGCTAATTCCATAGGAGGCATCCTATACAGCCTCTTAGCTATAGGTGTAGTTCCAGGTATTAAATCAATAACAAACTCAATGTCTCGATCGGGTGGCATACCTGGCAACTCGTCCGGAAAAACATCCAAAAATTCACACACCACCGGAATCTCCTCAATTGCGACACCGTCCATATGATTCAGCTCTAATTGCTTCGATGCATGTTGGGTTGCTTCAAATTCTACGGTGATCCCTTCTTCATTAGTCAACTTCACCGTCTTTGTGGAACATTCAATAACTCCATTGTGCTTCCTCAACCAGTCCATACCAAGTATAATATCCAACCCTTGAGAATCTAAAACAATGAGGTTGGCGGAGAAGTCTACCCCCCTTATTCTAAGGCTTACTTTTGGACATACTATATTTGTCCTCATCTCTCCTCCAGGAGACTTAACCAACAGAGTAAACTTCATATGAGAGATAGGCAAACTATACTTGGCAACATACTTTGATGCAATGAATGAATGCGATGCTCCAAAATCAAATAATATAGTCGCATGGTTGGAGTTGGCGAGAAACATACCAATGACCACGTCATTCGCTTGTTGAGCATCCTCCATAGAGACATGGTTCACGTTACCACGAGCAAAGTTCTGCTGTCCACAGCTTCCTTGTGGCTGTCCTCCATTAGGTCTTGGGTTTTGCCTCGGCGCATTGCTTCCTTGACCAAGGCCTGACTTAGGACATTGATTCGCAAAGTGTCCAGCTTCTCCACAAGTATAGCACTTCTTAACTCCACCAGAATTATTGGGATGAGCTTGGTTTTGAACATTGGCTCCAGGAAAATCAGCACGAGGTGCATAAGGCATCGGAGGCCTAGGTGCTTGCATGACAGGGTGTTGCTGCACAAACTGAGTTGGGCGCGGTGCATAACCAGGGTGCTGAGCAGGAATAGAGGAGCTGTAATGAGGCGCATTGGGCGGCGCAAAGCGGGGGCGCACATTACTTCCTTGTTGCTGTCCTTGATATGGCGCCTTCCTCTTGATTTCTTGCTCCATCTCACGGATCTTGTTCTCGACCACAATTGCTTTGTCCACAAGCTTCTGAAAATTGACATAATCACAGTTGAGCAATTGCACTTGGATCGTATTGTTCAATCCCCTCATGAACAAGTATTGCTTCCGGCTGTCCCGGCTAACATCCTCAGGCGCATATCTTGAGAGTTGAGTGAATTTATTGAGGTATTCACTCACGCTTGATCTTCCTTGTCTAAAGTTCTCAAATTCTTGCCTCTTCAAGAGCATAACACCTTCCGGCACATAATGAGAACGAAAATTCTCCTTGAATTCTGTCCAAGTGATTCTCTCTTGGTTCTCATGAGCATTGCAATAAGAATGCCACCAATCTGCAGTTGCTCCAATGAGTTGATGAGAAGCAAATAGCACCTTCTCCCGGTCACTGCATTGGACAATGGCTAGCTTCTTCTCCACGGACTTGAGCCAATCATCCGCATCCATAGGGTCAGCGGCTTGAGCAAAGGTCGGCGGCCTAGTCCTCATAAACTCTCCCAATCGGTTATGAGGAGGTGGGGGTGGCGGTGGAGGCATGTGGGGCTGATTGTTGATATTGCCAGCCTGCAGCTGTCCCATAGTCTGTATCATGGTCGGCATGAGCTGGTTTTGCATGGCCAATAGCTGCTCGATGTTGATAGCTCCCTGAGTAGATCCTTGCCCATTGTTGTTCTGAGGCACTCCATTGTTCTCCTCCTCATCATTGCCATCCCTATGGTTGCGAGTCCTCACCATCTAAAGGAAAGCAGTAGGTAAGAATTAGAAAACGTTCCCAACTATATGCATCAAGGGATATGAAACTAAACAACTAGCTACACTAGCCTAGGTGGACATGGCAATGCTAAAGCATCCCAAAATCCTCTATTAAGCACACAAGCAAGCAATATATATAGCAAACAGCACTTCAAGCGAAAACACATCAATTCCTGAGTGCTCCTATGTGCTCTAAAGTGTCCATTCTATCTAGGCTGCATCCTACGGTCAACCTGTGGCTCTGATACCAATCTGTGACGCCCGGTTCCGAAAACTGAACCAAGCTAACGCATATGTGTGCCCAGGATGTTCATCACACATATACGAGTGCAATCACAAACGAGTATACAGAAAATTACAACATAACAAGATTAATTATCAGATTTATTACACAAACCATATCATCCTCGAATACAAGCTCTAATGAATATTAATGACAAGTTCGACTCATGCAGCGGAAATAAACTAATTAAGCAACTAAAGCAACTATGTAGCATAAGCGACAGGGTATATATATATATGCGCAGCTCCAATCAACACCACAGGCAAAGCTGACGGTAGACACGGCCTAGAACTCCGCATTATCGCCCTCAAACTCCCAATCCTGACCTGCAACTGTTGGGGGGGGATTGCAAGAGTGAGTACATGTCGTACTCAGCAAGTGTGGAAAGTATGACATGTGGCTGATTCAAATGACGGCAATAATAATGGTAAAGTGCTGAATAGTACATTAAAACATTTGAAAAGCAGTATAGTATAAGTATGTGAAGTAATCCCAACATAATCATGAGTAATACCATAATACCAAACTGAATTCATTACCATCATCAATAAGTCCAGATTTCACCATTGCCAATAACCATATTCATTACCAGAGATTAATCCATAACCATCCATAACCATCCCATCATCAATAAGTCCAGATTTCACCATTGCCAATAACCATATTCATTACCAGAGATTAATCCATAACCATCCATAACCATCCCAAATTCCAATTTCCCTCTAATCATGGAAGTTGTCCAGGTGCTCATAACCGGGAGCACGGCTATCATGATAGTTTTAATTAACTCTGCAGAGTTTGTACCTCTTTACCCACGTGTTCGTGATTTCATCACCTTTAGATGACTAAAACCTCTATTATGCCGTCTCACACTTCCATCGGTGTGTGGCCAAGAGATCACAAAATAGCCTTTACAAAGGGATTACTAGCCTATTTAGACCCCACTGAAGTTTCACCGGTGGCGATGTCTCCCGCAGAGCACATCTTCAACCAAGGGCCCCCTCTTGAGCCATTCGGATCCCAGGGTAGTCCCACCAATCATCAACAAACCCAATCCGACTACCCCTTCCCCGAGCATCCACAATGGTCCAAACAGCACTAGCAAAGCCCTAATTAATCAGCTATGCCGCACCCATACTTGGCCTCGTGGTGGCACTGTAGTCCTGGCTTATTCTCGCATGAACCGGTCCTTAGATCTAAAGCAAGCAAACCACCATAACATCCAACCCATCCACGTACCAGGCTTGCTTAGATCATCCATTACCATACCATGTTTAACCAGTTCATGTTAACCATAATCTCATCCATGCATAATTAAATTGAGTGATATAGTTGCTTCCCATCCCAGTTGATTAAGCGAAGCAAAAAGGTAAAAACCCTTCCCGACTCTCTACCATAAATTCCAGGTGACAAGGGTGGTTTAGCAAATCTAGTAAACTTCCTACCATAGGATTTCCCATCAATTTGACACAAGCATGCAGTTTTGCAATCAAAACATTTATTTTTAACAGGATCAATATGCTTCAAGGACACTTGCCTTGCTCTTGCTGTTGATTAGGGTCAAAGCCTTCAAACTCTTTATGCTGTAGATCCTCTGTGGCACTCTCTAGCGCAAATCCGTCTAATCCACACAACAAACATACAAGACAAGAAACACAATCAAAGAGTGCACAAATATTACTCAATATGACATGACATGCATGATTAATGAAAATGCAAGGTAGAACTTGTTAATTGATTGCTTTTAATGATAACTAACTAGTTCTAATAGCTTTTAACAAGTTTATACAGGTTTGTATTCGATTAGACAAAATTTTAGAATCAATTCAACACAATTTAACCAGAAAGATCGGACTAGTCCGCTAGGGACCGGACAAGTCCGCACTCTGCGAGGTCAGCAGATTAGGGTTTTCTAGATCGACGTGAATTTGGAGATTATGGGTTGAATTCGCATAAGGAAAAGAGAATAGAAGGTATACCAGGTGTTTAGAACTCCAATGAACCAAGAAACTTGGAGGTAACACTTGGATCTTGATGATCTAGGGTTGGTGATGAACTTGGAGATGAATTGGTGGTGAAGGACGAAACTTGGTGGAGATCTTGATCCTCCTTCGTTTCCTCCTCTTCTTCTTCTTGTTTGGGATCTTCTCCTCCCTCCTTGATGGTGGCTCCCCACGAACTAGGGTTTGGGTGGGTGGAAAAGTGGCAAATAGATGTCAAACCAAGGGGTGGGGTTGTTTATATAGACGTGGAGGCTAGGGTTAGATGGATTTCGAGTTTGGGATGAGTAGAGGCCGGTTTTAGAGTCCCACATGGGCTATAAAAGAGTTGGGCACGACGTCCCTAGGCCCACTTGACGTGAAACCCAAGAAACAAGTCGTAAAACAAAAGGTCAATCTCGGAGTCACGAAATATCGGACAAGTCCGGACAGGACCGGACTAGTCCGAAGTCGTCCAGAGAGAAAATCGGACAAGTCTGGCCTAAAATCGGACAAGTTCGATCTTAGTCAGAAAGGAAAACGGACAAGTCCGCTGGGACACCGGACTAGTCCGGAAAAGTCCAGGGACTTAGCAAATTTCAAGGATTCATGGAACATCGGACTAGTCCGCACAAGATCGGACAAGTCCGAAGTTTTCCAGGGGCAAATATCGGACTAATCCGCAGCAAAAACGGACAAGTCCGTTTTTAGACAGAGAGAAATCGGACTAGTCCTCAGCAAATCCGGACTAGTCCGCACTTTCCTACATTTTTAAGTGCGGTTTTGTTCCAAATCAATTTTAAACTTGTTCCTCTTGTTATGGGTTAATGTTAAACATGTATATGAGTGTATGCAAGGCATTATGCATGAAAATGAGGGTGTTACAATGGTAGCTCGAGCCGATAGGCTACTTCTCATCTTTTCTCCAATACCTTGAAAGGACCAATATATCGGGGTGATAACTTGCCCTTCACCTTGAATCGTCTCAACCCTCTCACGGGTGACACCTTGAGATACACAAAATCACCAATCTCAAATGATAGATCACGTCGTCGAGTATTTGCATAACTCTTCTGTCTTGATTGAGCTGTCTTCAAATTTTTTCGGATTTCTTGCACTTATCTCTCAGCTTCTCTTAACACTTCAGGCCCAAATACTTGTCTTTCCCCAGTTTGATTCCAAAACAACGATGTTCTGCACTTCCGTCCACACAAAGCTTCAAACGGAGACATCTTCAAACTGGCTTGATAACTATTGTTATAGGAAAACTTGGCATATGATAGGTTCTTATCCCAACTCCTACTGTTTTTCAAAGCACACACTCTCAACATGTCTTCAAGAATTTGATTAGTGCGCCCTGTTTGACCGTCAGTTTGCGGATGATATGCTGAGCTAAAATTCAGTCGGGTATCCATAGACTCACGCAACTTCTGCCAAAATCTGGAAGTGAAATGTGTACCTCTATCTGATATTATCTTCTTCAGCACTCCATGCAGACATACAATTCTTGCCATATATAGTTCTGCCAATCTTGAACCAGAATAGCTTTCTTTTACTGGAATAAAGTGAGCCACTTTTGTCAAGCGATCCACGATGACCCATATAGAGTCGTATCCTGACTGAGTTCTTGGCAAACCCACAATGAAGTCCATACTTATTTCCTCCCACTTCCATTCAGGAACCTTGATTGGCTGAAGTAGCCCTGCTGGTCATTGATGTTCTGCTTTGACCTTCTGACATGTGTCACACAGAGCTACATACCACCAATATCGATCCTTAAGATCCTGATACATCTTTGTGCTTCCCGGGCGGATAGAATATGACGAATCGTGGACTTCTCTCAGTATCAACTCCCAAATCTCCTTGATATCAGGCACACATATTTTCTTTCCTGGCCATAGGGTTCCTTGTTCATCTTCTTTAAAGTCCGGTGCTTTTCCCTCTTTCATTAGTCGCTTAATCTTTTGAATCCACTTATCATTCTTTTGCCCTTCACGAATATCCTTCTCCAAAGTAGAATCCACTTCCATGGACGCTACCTCAGTGTTAGTTACAATACTGAGGTTTAGCTTCGCAAATTCTTCACATAACTGTGATTGCTGACCCTGTAGTGTCAAGTTATTGCATTGAGCTGACCTACTTAAAGCATATGCGACCACATTAGCTTTTCCATGATGATAGTTGATTCCGACATCAAAATCATTGATAAGCTCCAACCATCTGCGTTGTCTGAGGTTCAAATTGGGTTTAGTAAAAATATATTTCAAACTCTTGTGGTCCATATAAATTTCAGTTCTTTTCCCTATCAGATAATGTCTCCATAGCTTCAATGCATGAACTACGGCTGCTAACTCCAAATCATGAGTAGGGTAATTTCTTTCATGCTTTCTGAGTTGTCGTGAAGAATAAGGTACTACATGTCCTTCTTGCATTAATACACATCCCAGTCCTTGTCCGGATGCATCACAATAAACTGCAAATTCTTTTTGCATATCTGGCATAATCAACACTGGAGCAGTGGTCAACCTTTTCTTTAGCTCTGTAAAACTGGCTTCACACTCTGGTGTCCACTTGTATACAGCTCCCTTCCCAATTAACTTGGTTAACGGGCAAGATATTTTTGAGAATCCTTCAATGAACCGGCGATAATAGCCAGCAATTCCCAAGAAACTCCTGATTTCCCCAACATTTTCTGGAGTTTTCCAATTTAAGACATTTTTCACTTTACTAGGGTCTACTGCTATTCCTCCTTGTGATATAACATGTCCTAGAAATGACACTTCCTTCAACCAGGACTCACATTTACTTAGCTTTGCATACAACTGATGTTCATGAAGTTTTTGTAAGGCTAATCTTAGGTGCTCCTCATGTTCCTCTTCACTTTTGGAGAATATCAAAATGTCGTCAATAAATACCACGAAAAACTTCTCCGGATATTCTATAAACACCTTATTCATAAGGTACATGAAATAAGCTGGGGCATTAGTCAAGCCAAAAGACATGACCGTATACTCATATAATCCATATCTCGAAACAAATGCCATCTTGGGTATGTCCGAGGGTCGTATCTTCAATTGGTGATACCCTGAACATAGATCAATCTTCGAGAACACACAAGCACCTCTCGACTGGTCAAATAAATCCTCAATCCTTGGTAAAGGATACTTGTTCTTGATAGTTACTGCGTTGAGAGCGCGATAATCCACACACAACCTCTGTGTGCCATCTTTCTTGGGCACAAATATCACTTGAGCTCCCCAGGGTGAGGAAATAGGACGAATGCATCCTTTTGCTAACAACTCATTGATATGATCCTTCAATTCTGCCAACCGTTTAGCATCTATCATGTATGGTCGCTTATAAATTGGAGCTGTTCCAAGCACTAATTCAATGATGAATTCAATTTCTCTGTCAGGGGGCATATCCGGTTGTTCCTTAGGAAACACATCTGGAAAGTCACAAACAACTTTAATCTCTTGTACTCCCTCAACTTGATTGAGTCGTATTTTCTGAACCGGTGTACTTGGTTAACCAATCCATTCCCAGAATAATGTCTATTTCTTGTGACTCCAGCACTATAAGATTTGCTAAGAATGCTACCCCCCTAATGCTTATACTTACATTAGGGCATACTTGCCTTGTCAGCATCTCTCCTCCGAGAGAGTTGACTACTAATACTTGAGTCATTAATGTAACAATCATTCCATGTCTTATTATGAATTCTTTTGCTATGAATGAATGTGTTGCACTAGAGTCAAACAATACTGTAGAAGGATGGGAATCAGCAGGGAACGTACCGATCACCACATCTGATGCGTCTTGGGCTTCCTCCAAAACAACATGATTGACCCTTCCTCTGGACTGGTTCTGCTGCGATGGCTTCTTCGGGCAGTTGTTGGAGTAGTGTCCCTTGTCACCACATATGTAGCAAGCTCCCCGAGCACTGGTGTCTTGAGCCATATTTCTTTGTTGATTCTGCTGCTGTTGCCCAATTGGTCGAGGGTTTGAAGACATAGGGCGTTGTTGATACATCTGAGAGCGTTGTGGTGGCATCTGCTGGTACTGAGGGCGAGCATACTGCGCTTGAGGTCTGAATGAAGTGTTGTTGGTGTATCGCTGACCTTGATTATTGCCCATGGGTCAACTCATGTGTCCCGATTGCTGTGGGTTGAAGCGAGGACGATTGTTGCTTGAATATTGTCCCATCATCATCTTCCTTTTGCGGTCTTCTCCTTCACATTCTTTCTTCTTTCTTTCCACCGTAAAAGCTTTGTCCACCAGATGTTGGAAGCTAGCATAGTCACTGGAAGACATCATCAACTGTATCTCTTTGTCGAGTCCCTCCTTGAAACATAATTGTTTCTTAGCATCAGTATCAACATCACCAGGGGCGTACTGAGATAGTTGTGTAAACTTGTTCAAATATCCCCGTATGTTCATGTTCCCTTGCTTCAATGCTAGGAACTACAGATGCTTGGCTTGAATCTCCCCTTCAGGTACGTGATGATTGCGGAAGTTTTCTCTAAACTCCTCCCATGTGATGTTGTCTGGGTTGTCATGAGCTGCAGTGAAAGCGTTCCACCAATCAGCTGCAGGTCCATGGAGTTGGTGTGATGCCAATAGTACCCTTTCTCTTCCTTCACATTGGACAATCCTTAATTTACTTTCAATTGTATTGATCCAGTCGTCGGCATCCATAGGTTCCACAGCGTTGGAAAAGCGTGAAGGTTGAGTGTTCATGAAGTCTCTCAAGCAAAATCTTGGAGGTGGGGGTGGTGGTGGTGGTGGAGGGGGTGGTGGTGCTTGCTGAGCCTGTTGCATGTTGTTCACAATTTGTGTTAAATTTTGCATCATTTGTAGCTGCATTGCCATCATTTGTTGCATTTGGTTTGCAGCTGGTGCTCCACGGGCACCTCTTCCATTCCATTGAGGTAATGGGACTTCAGGGTCTTAATTGAGTGGCACACCACGTCCACGTCCTCTTCCTCTTCCTGCCATCTGAGGTTGGGGTGTTGATTTAGAATAAGAAGGTAATAGAGAAACTATTCTATACGACTTTCCCACTATATGCATCAATAAGGAGTAAGAGAAATAAAGGTCATTTCATTAAGCAAACTCAAACATGGACAAACAAGTTCTCAAAGCAAATCATACAACTCAAGATTACACAGATCGTCACTACATCGCTCTTATTACAACTCATGGGTAAATGTCTTAATCTTGAGTCGTAGGGATAGGTTGGATTCTACTCTCGCTCCTCAGGGTCCTCCTCCTCAGGGTCCTCATCCGAGTCTTCATCATCATCTCCATCATAACCCGAGTTGCTTCCATGAGACTCGTTGCCATGTGGAGGAGAGTTGGCGGGCTGCTGCGGCACAGAAGGCTCCTCTGAAGATGGCTCCTTGTCTGAAGTCTCATCTAGTTAATTAGTATCACCACGTTCGATACGGTGATCTGGAGAGTCCAGAATCCACGTGGAGGTGTCAGAGGCATACCCATCTGGGTCCTTGTCGGTGATCCGACAGTACCTCCTCACTAGCCTTTCATAGTGTGCTACAAGGTCACGGACATCATATATTTCTTGTTGAGCCTCGTGGAGTCGAATGATGAGGCGATCCATATCATAAACTGTCTGGTGAGTCTGTGGAAGGTTCAAGGGCCCCTCCATGAACCTGGTGACAAAGTTGCCAGTGCCGCTTGGATGCTGGGGAGTGTATGCGCGCACCGAGTTCCGCAGTTGGTAGCGGTAAGTGTGACTCCAAAAGGTGATGGCCTACCAACTGACATCTTGTTCAGCATGACGTCGGTAGCTCCTCGAGGCAGGAGTACGGTGCACCTTGAGTAGTTCATCTCCATAGTAAACAAACATCTTGCATGACCACTCTATCCGGTAGGGGGGTTGCATCCTGATGGAGTGGTAGGTGAGTGACAATATCTCGTGCCTGTAGTCGGCATCATGTAGTATAGCTTGAAGTTGATGCCGGAGTCGTCCTGCAACCCTTCCATCGGTACGAATCACCATCGCACATCGAGGATCATTGAGCGGGGTACGGCGGGCAGCAATCCTTCGGTTAGGAACATAGCCTCCAGTGGACATGCGAGCGGTTCTCCTGACGTTGGCCATCTAAAATTTTGAAATAGGAGAGTGTCAGTAATAAAACAAATTAAGGAGTAAGTGAAAAAAGTATAAGGTAAAGAATACAAAGAAATTTTTACAATTAATATTTGAAAATAGTAAAGTCCTTAAATCGTTCTTTTCTATCTAGGCTTGCATCCTACGGGCAACACGGCTCTGATACCACTTTGTCACACCGGGTAATAAGAAGACAACCAGATGCTTTCCACATGTATGCCAGGATCGGTTCAACTCATACATGTGTAGAGGTAAGTGAAATACCAAATATAATACCATGTTCGAGTACATCACCTTATTACATAATGACCTTCCATGTCTAAAAGAAAATTACACAAGCAGCGGAAAAACAAGTAAAAGGGCTCCAAGCATAGGCATTGCACGGGGGAGCGCCAGCCTAGAGCATCTCCTTGGGATCACCATAGAAGTCCTGGTTCTCCACATCTTCGTCTTCATAGACTGGGGGGAAAAATATGCAGCTAACAAGTTTGAGTACCAACGGTACTCGCAAGTTGGGAAGTTATGACATGTGTGGTTCACAACAAGGAAGGCAAATAATAGGTAAAGCACTATAGCAGTTACAACCTACTCTTAAATGTTATTAAGCACCTACATCTAGGTGAAATCCCAACCAATATCCCAAAATTAATCCAGGTAGGACCAAACCCAAACCATCCATTATGTAACCATGTGCTAATTATGAATTTGGTTCCAAGCCGCTCGTGTCCGTGAGCACGGCTGTCTAGAAAATTTGACAAGACTCTATAGAGTGTGTATCCTTTACTCTCAGTTCATGATTTCATCTCCTGTTGCCAGGTGGACTAAGGTAAACCTCACTGGTGCATGTGGTAGCTAACCACGTTACACACTTCCGTAGGTGTGTGGCCAAGAGATCACTACGAGGTGTTTCCGATGGTTCTCCCGACTTGCAATGAGTACTCTAAGGTTTCACCGCTCCGGCACCTGGAGTCTATTTTCCCTCCGCCAGGAGAAGCCCCCTCTTGAGCAATGTGGATCCCAGGGCCAAACCCATTCCCCGCCCTTTCAATTACCTATGCTACATCGGGAGAGACCAAATTACTAAATCAAGTTGTCCCATATACAATTATGTGGTGATACTAAAAGGCTTAGCAACTTCCTCCATAAACTGGTCCTTAGAATCCGATAGGTGTCAAGCCCCAAACCAAGGTCTTGTGCACGCATGCACCAATCCATACAAAACCCCCTATCAGATTCCTATCTACTAAATTCCAATATTGCCATCAGTTCATGAATCATAATACATCAAATGTAATCTTGTAGATAAATAGATCATAATTCAATTAAGCATGGCTAAGCGTAAATTAATCTAATAGTAAAACACCCAAACCATATCGACAAGGAATATTGTGGAAAATCTAGGGAAACATAATCACTGGATTCATATTTTAATTTAGCATGCAACTAACTAAAACTTAACAAAAAGGTGCAAGATGGTCAAGGAACTTGCCTCCAAATTGAGCCTGGGGGTCGTCGGAAAATTGTTGCTCTTGTAGGTTAAAAGTGAGTTCTGGCCCCGACTCTAAATTACGACAATGCAAGAAAAATAACATACAATAAGAACACATAAAATGCAAACAATTCAAATAAACATAAATTCCTACGCAAAAGTGATTTTATGGTTAATTTAAATTATGGGCATAATACCAACTATTAAGAATTTTAGAGTTAAATGAAATATATTAAGTAAAACATATTTTTAGAAATTTTTATACCATTTTTATATTTACTAGAAACCTAATATTATTTTATAGAAATTTTTATCCTTCCAAATATGCTTAAAATAGATTTACAACATAAAATGTAAATTTTACAATTTTTACACTATTTTTATTAATTATTTCTATGTGCAAAACAATTTTTATGAACTAAATATAATTAAAAAGTATTTTTATGACTATTTCTGCAATTTAAATGAATTAATAAAAATAATACAGAAATAGAAATAATTTAAACATATATAAATATGTTTTTATAATTATTTTATATAAATTAAGGACTTTTATTTAATTTCTAGAACTAACAAGGGCTTTTCTGTAAAAACAAAACTATTCCAGTGGCTAAAAATAATTTTTATTAATTCTAGGGATTATTCTACAATTTTCTAGAATTTATTTGCTATTTTATAATACTCCAGGGGCTTTAAAACACTTTTTATTCAATTAACCAGTATTTTCCTAATTTCCAGAAAGTCCAAGGTTGATTTTACAAGTTTTTGGACCAATTTGTAATTATTTAAAACTGTCTAGGGGGTTTTCTAAACTAACCAGGGGGTCTACTGTAAAAATACCAATGGTTAAGGTGATTTAAACGTGGGCCGTAGGATTTAGAATGGATGGCCCAGATTTAAAAGGCCGAAGGGGTACGTGATGTTTTAATCTCAGCCGTAGAAACCAAATGGACGGCCGATAGAGGGCCACGTCACCCGAATGACGGGAGCGGCGACACTGGTGGTGGAGCGCGGCAGCGGCGACGCGCGCGCGGCGTCGGTCTCGCCGGTGATGACCAAAAACGCGCTATAGAGGCTTCGGGGCACATTTGACTAGTGCAAAATGAAGAGGGGTGCACGGGGGTCTCATCGAGGGTTGTCGCACGGCCGGAGGAGAGGTGGAAGGTGGTCGGCGATGGCGATTGGTGGCGGAGCTTCTCGGCGCTCGACGAAGTTGGCGAGCAGAGCTTGATTCCCCCAACAATGGTGCCCGACAAGCTCCTGGAGACACGGCGAAGGTGTTAGGCTAGCTCCCAAGGCGTGGAATTGTATGGAATGACGGGAACGCGGCCGACATTACCAAGCTCAACGGTGGCTAGGGTTTTTGGGGTGTCGGGGTGAAGAAATCCGAGGGGAATCGACCGGTATTTATAGGGGTTCCGATGTAGAAACTGCCGGCGGTCATGATGGGCACGGCGCGACACTTGATTAGAGGGAAACATGCGATATTGAATGGGGATTTAGTGGGCGGCGGTGCGCTCGGCAGTTACACGCGCGCGACGCGCGGTGGGGACGAAGCACCCGACAGGCGGGGCCGGCTGGCGGCAGGAGGAGAGAGGGGGTGCGGGCGCGGGCCGGTGCGAGAGAGAGGAGGCAGTTGGGCCGCGGACGGGAATTTGGCCCAGGGGCGGGTTTTCGTTTTTCTTTTCATTTTTCTTTTTCTTTTCTGTTTTTTTTTTCTTTCCTTTTTATGATTTGAATTTTTAAACTGAATTTCTATTGAATTTGAATTTCAAAATTTTCACAAAATCAACCAAACATGATGCAATTGCCTTATATGAATTTTATTTCCCAAGGAAATATTTGTGTAGCTCTCCAAAAATTTATTTTACAAACACTTTTTTCTTTTCAAAAATTCTGGGTGTTACAAATCCTGACCTGCAACTGTTGGGGGAGGGGGGGTGCAAGGGTGAGTACATGTCGTACTCAGCAAGTATGAAAAGAATGACATGTAGCTAATACAAATAACGATAATAATAATGGCTAAGTGCTCAAAAGTACATTAAAACATTTGAAAAGCAATATATTACATTCATGTGAAGTAAAACCATTATAGACCATAAGTAATATCATAGTACCAGTCCATATTCCATATCCATCACCATATTCCAGATTTCTCATTACCAATAACCATAATCAATATCAGAATTTAATTCATAACCATCCATAACCATATCATTAACCATAATCATCCCCAAACCATCCCAATACAAAGTTTCTTATAATCATGTGAGGGTCCAGGTTGCTCATAACCGGGAGCATGGCTATCATGATAGTTTTAAGACACACTCTGGAGAGGTTGTACCGCTTTACCCATATGTTTGTGATTTCATCACCTTTCGATGACTAGAACCTCTATTATGCCATCTCACACTTCCGTCGGTGTGTGGCCAAGAGATCACAAAATAGCCATTACAAAGGGATTGCTAGCCTATTTAGACCCATTGAGGTTTCACTGGTGGCGATGCCTCCAACTGAGCACATCTTGAACCAAGGGCCCCCTCTTGAGCCATTCGGATCCCAGGGTGGTCCCACCAATCATCAACAAACCCAATCCGACTACCCCTTCCCCGAGCATCCTTAATGGTCAAAATAGCACTGTCAAAGCCCTAATTAATCAGCTACGTCGCACCCATACTTGGCCTCATGGTGGCACTATAAATCCTGGATGGTCGCTCCACGAACTGATCCTTAGATCTAAAGCAAGTGAAACCACCATAACATCCAACCCATCCTCATACCATGCTTGCTTAGATCACCCATTGCAATATCATATTAACCATTTCATATTAATCATAATCTCATAAATGCATATTTAACTTAAGTAGTATAGTTGTCTTCCCATCCCAATTAATTAAGCAAAGCAAAAAGGTAAAAAGCCCATCCCGACTCTCTACCATAAATTCCAGGTGACAAGGGTGGTCAAACAATTCTAGTAAACTTTCCTATCATAGGATTTCCCATCAAATTGACACAAGAATGCAATTTTCAAACAAAACATTTACCTTAAAAACAGGATCAATATGCTTCAAGGACACTTGCCTTGCTCTTGGGATTGGTTCAGGTCAAAGCCTTCAAACTCTTGGTGCTAGAGATCCTCTGCAACGCTCTCTAGCGCAAATCCATCTAATCCGCACAAAGATCATACAAGACAAGAAACACAATCAATGAGTGCACAAATATTACTCAATATGACATAACATGCATGATTAATGCAAATGCAAGGTGGAACTTGTTAATGAGTTGTTTTTAATGATCACAAACTAGTTCTAATAGCTTTTAACAAATTTATATAGATTTGGAGTTGATTCGATCAAATTTTTAGATTCAATTCAACACAATTTAACTAGGAAGATCGGACTAGTCCGCTAGGGATCGGACAAGTCCGCACTGCGCAAGATCGGCAGATTAGGGTTTTCTAGATCGACGTGAATTTGGAGAAACAAGGTTGAATTCACGTAAGGAAAAGAAAGTAGAAGGTATACCAGGTGTTTAGGACTCCAATGAATCAAGGATCTTGGACGCAACACTTGGATCTTGAAGATCTGGGGTTCATGAAGAACTGGATGGTGAATTGTTGACGAAGAACGCGAAGTCGATGGAGATCTTGATCCTCTTTCATTTCCTCCTCTTCTTCTTATTGTTCTAGATATCTTTCTCCCTTCTTGGCAGCGGCTATTCACGAGCTAGGGTTTGGGTGGGGTGGAAAAGTGGCAAATAGATGTCAAGCCAAGGGGTGGGGTTGTTTATATAGAGGTGGAGGCTAGGGTTAGATGAATTTCGATTTTGAGATGAGTAGAGGCCGGTTCAGAGTCCCACATGGGCTCTAAAAGAGTTGGGCACGTTGTCCCTAGGCCCACTTAATGAAAAATCCAAGAAACAAGTCGTGAAAGAACATATCAACTCAGAGTCGTGATTTATCGGACAAGTCCAAAAAGGGACGGACTAGTCCGAAGTTGGACAAAGAGAAACTGGACAAGTCTGGACTGGAGATCGTACAAGTCCGAACTTCTTTAGAGGGGAAAGACAGACAAGTTTGGCCAAAATCGGACAAGCCCGACTTCAGTCAGAGGGAAAAACGGACAAGTCCAGTGGAATACCGGACTAGTCCGGACAAGTCCAGGGACTTAGCAAAATTTCCAAGCAATTTGGATACTGGACTAGTCTGCTATGGGCCGGACAAGTATGAAAATGTCGAGAGGGAAAAACAGACCGGTCCGCAGCAAAACGGATAAGTCTGTTTGAAGTCAGGGAGAAATTGGACTAGTCCGCACAAAATCAGACTAGTCCGCACTTCTCAAAATTCTTAAGTGCAGTTTTGCTATCAATTCATTTTTAACTTGTTCCTTTTTATGTGTATTAATGTTATACATATTTAATGATGGATGCAGGGCATGATGAATGAAAATGAGGGTGTTAGAGCCAGAGTAGTCCATTTTGGTATGGACTAAAGGTTTCTGTTTGAGTTCGTACTTGTCCACTTGAGTACGGACTAGTCCGTTCTACACTTGGTGAGTTCGGAGATAAGATCCGGGAGGCCGGACTTGTCTGACACAGAGGCCGGACTAGTCCGGACCTCCAGTTTAGTCCGTTTTCAGCCGGACTAAAGGTTTCTGTTGTACTTCGAACTTGTTCATTTTGGGGTGGACTAGTCCGTGTTACTGAGTGTGAAGGGGTTTGTGAGGCTAAGTCCTGTTGGTCGTACTTGCTCGCCGCAATGGCCGGACTAGTCCGGTGTCTCTAGACTTGTCCATTTTTTAGCGGACCAAGGCATTCTGTTTGAGTCCGAATTAGTCCATTGTTGGCCGGACTAGTCCAGTATGTCATGAATGTTTGAAATTCAAACTTTAGAGAGTATGCCACTCTCTGTGAAGCGTGACGTAGTGTGGACCCAGTAGGCCGGACTAGTCCGTGGTTCGAGGCCAGACTAGTCCCGACATTCAATGCTGGCAACGGCTAGTTTTCAGGACCCCTATAAAAAGGGGACCCCGGGCTCCTGTTTGATAAATCTTGAACCCTAGCGACGTCATCAGTTTCCTTGAGCCATTCTAAGCCTTCTAGTCTGCTTACTTGCCCTCTAGAACCAAATCTTGAGGAGATTAGGGTTGGAAAGGGGAGAGAAGAAAGATCAACTTGCTTTGGCTCTCGGTTTGATCTTTTGCACTTGGTGTCGCTGTAGGATCGAAGAGCACGTGTAAAGCTACCAGAGGGGGTGAATGGTAGATTAAAACTTTTCACGGAAGCAACAAAACACCCCTCGGCAGAAAACCGATCTGTTAAAGAAACCGTGTGTGCGACTAATCTAAACATGTTCAACTGTGACAAAACTAGTATACATTGTAGAGAATCAAGTCACGAAGACATCACAACAAGAATCACGGAAATCTGTCAAGAAAAACTCAAGTCACTATCGAAAGATCGAACAAAGGTCAATCTGTCCTACCCGAGAAAAACAATTTTGGAACACTGCAAAGAAACTCGTGTAGATCAGAAACCACAAATCCAATTACCGTGAAATTTTCACATATTATAGAAAATCAAGTTTTGAAGACAACCAAAAAAGAATCACATTGATCGGATCTGTAAAACTCGAGTTATAATAAAACCACCGAAGAAAGGTAGTGTTGTGTAGAAACTCGATGAGAAAGACTTGATGAAAACAAGTCAGACGAACAAGGCAGAAAAGTTTCTTCAAACTACAAATTTTATTGATCAAAACATAAGAGAAACAGCCCCTAAGTCATGCACCATGAGCTCTGACCTCCCTTGCTTATATAACCAGCCCTTAGGCCAACCCAAACCTTACTAGGACTCTAATCCTACTCAATTCATGAATCGAAACTTTCCATAACCGCTCAAGACTCTTCTATACGTAGATAGAAGCAATATTAGGACTTCCAAACACCTTAGGAACATATACCACATTCCTAAAACAACTCAAATTCGTGACCCACACGAAATCCTATCGTAACCATCTCAAAACTTTCCATATTTGAGTCAAACACTACTCAGCCGCAGCCTGAGTCCATAACCTAGTCGGTTGGACCTTTCCGATCAATTCTTTACGTCCACATCTCTTCATAACGCCTCAGAAACATGTAGCTATGTCCATGCACTCCTTGCACATGTGCAAACATCTTCCAACGACGTCCACGATACCTTCATATGCATTGTTCTTGATTCAAACATGTTGCGCAACCTCCCGATCAACTCAACCACAATTCCTCCTAAACTTGGTTGTTGAACTTCATCTTCTCACTAATATTAGTTCAATGGATCCCGTCACCAGTCATGTCTTGAACTCAAGCAACACCTGCACATGAATAAACAACCGATACTTCTGAGCACAAGTCCTTAACTTGACTCTCGTTAGTTCCGAAACCACAACACCTTACGTGAGCACCTCACATAAGCATGTTGCAAACCATATCAAATTGATAACAGCAATAACCACCAAAACACACCAAAAACTTAGTAAAAGAATACTAAGCAAACATTCCACGGATGTAAAACAAGTTCAAAATATTTTGAAGTAAAAGCAGAACCATTGCGATCAAGCTCTGAACCTTGCGAAAGCTAACCGGACCTTGAGCCGGAGCTTACCAAAGCTAGTAGGACCTAGCATCGGAGCTAAACAAAGCTAGTTGGATCTAGCACCGGAGCTTACCAAAGCTAGTCGGACCTAGAGCCAAAGCTAACCAAAGCTAATTGAACCTTACGTCGGACCTTGCCGGAGCTACCCAAAACAAGCCGGACCTATCGTCGGACCTTGCCGGAGCTCGGACCTTGTTAAAAAGGTGTTTCGGTATTATTCAAAACTTTTATCGTCAAAACCAATGTATTCAGCATACATAGGTCTCACAATCTCCCCCTTGATGATTGCATTGGCAACACCACTTAAAGTCCGAACATTGGCTTATTCACATGAAAAGTTTTGAAAACAATTTCTCCTCGTTTTTTGAAAATCAAATGAGATAGAAATAAATTTCTCCCCCTATACATATTTCTCCCCCTTGCATACTTCCCCCCCTTTGACAATGTATTCAGCAAGGTACAAAAGAGAAAATTTAATTTGTTATGAGCACATTGTAACATATACATACAAAACAAAGCTTATACAAGTCATACTATCAAGTAACTTACACTATCACAACAATGAGATACATAAATTAGTGTAAGCCATGATAGAGATCAAATGTAATTTTCAATTTTAGCAAGTCATGATCTCACAAACTTAACTATTTCAAAACCTGAAAGCATGACACTTGTTGCTGTATTTTATTATTTTTCAAAGCACAAATTTAGATCATATAATATTTGCAAGAGATTATATGCACATCTGCCTTATTCTAACCAACCAAGCCAAGCCCATGCATTTGACAATCAGAAGCTTAAGGATATGGTTTTAGTCATACACAACTTCTTCCAAGTTCATATCTAAGTGCAATGATAAGCCATCTCAAAATAAGAAGTGTGATGCATACATATTCTCTTGATCTTTTCTCATTTTTTTATTTAAACATAAAAGCTCAACATGTGAGTTGCTTACTTGATTAATTCTTTTAAAAGCACTTGTGAGCATGCAACAAGTTCAAAATAGCAAGAAAGTTCGATCATGACCAGATTTAGTGTAAGTAATTATTCCAATTACTAGTCATGGCAAAAACTACAAAATGTATAACACGAGTAATGTAGTAAGAACTTTCAGCATGTAAAAGGAATTACAAGGTCATATATGTATCAAATATTATGCTCATATTATTTTTAAATTAGGATCCCAAATTTGAAAGCTCCCCCTTAATTTAATCCATGAGGATGCATAACCCCTATTTCACTACAAATGTAACAAAAACGAGTGAAATCCAAAGGTTTTGTGAAAATGTCAGCCAATTGTTGTTCGGTATCTACATGGTGAAGCACAAAGTTTCCTTTTTCAACATTATCACAGTGAAAGTGATACCTAATATCAATGTGCTTAGTTTTAGAATGTTGCACGAGATTTTTAGCAATGCAAATGGCACTAGTGTTGTCACAAAATAGTGGAACACTATCTAGATCAATCCCATAGTCCTTAAGTGTTTGAACAATCCAAAGAATTTATGAGAAAGCACTAGCAGCAGCCTGATATTCAGATTCAGTTGTGGATTGTGCAACAGAGTTTTGTTTTCTAGAGGACCAAGCAACAAGAGAATTACCAAGAAAATGACAAGCACCGGAAGTACTTTTCCTATCAATCCTACAACCCCCAAAATCAGCATCCAAAAAAGCTTTCAAAGTAATGGTTTATGAAGAAGAAAGAAAAATGCCAAATTCTTGAGTTCCATGTAAGTACCTAAGAATTTTTTTGATGGCTTGACGATGTGAAGAACGTGGGGAGACTTGAAACCGTGCACAAATACATACACTCCATTGTATGTCCGGTCTTGATGCCATGAGGTACAAAAGTGATCCAATCATGCTTCTATATTCTTTTGATCCACGGGTTCACCATCTTCATCAAGTTCAAGTGTTGATGTTGTTCCCATTGGTGTCTGAAGAGGCTTGCTTTTGTCCATGTTGAAGCGCTTGAGAAGGTCCCTTGTGTACTTCGTTTGATGCACAAAGGTACCTTCCTTGGTTTGTTTGATTTGCAGCCCCAAAAAGTAAGTGAGTTCACCCATCATACTCATTTCAAATTTTGAACTCATCATTGCTGAAAACTTGGACACAAGATCATGAGAAGCACAACCAAAGATAATATCATCCACATACACTTGAATGAATAATGAGGCATTGCCATGCTTAAGCACAAAATGAGTTTTATCAATCTTGCCCATGGTAAACCCCTTTTCATGTAAGAATGTTTTTAACCTATCATTCCATGCTCTAGGAGCTTGTTTTAGACCATATAGGGCTTTAGTCGGTTTGAAAACATGATTAGGAAAATCTAGATTTTCAAAACCAGGTGGTTGCTTAACATAAACCTCCTCATCTATGTAGCCATTAAGAAAAGCACTTTTTATATCCATTTGATATAATTTGAAACCTTTAGATGCAGCAAAAGCTAACAAAATTCTTATGGCTTCTAATCTAGCAACAAGAGCAAAAGTTTCACCAAAATCTTGACCTTCAATTTGTGTGAAACCTTGAGCAACCAATCTAGCCTTATTCCTAATCACAACCCCATCCTCACTTTGTTTATTTTTAAACTGTGACACCCGGTTCCGAAAATGAACCAAGTGAACGCATATGTATGCCCAGGACATTCAACACACATACACGAGTGCAATCACAAAAGGATATATAGAAAATTACTACAAAACCAGATTAATTAACCACTTTCATTACAGAATTCATAATATCCTCGAATAAAAGCTATAATGATTATTAATGACAAGTTCAACTAATGCAGCAGAAATAAACTAAACTGAGCAAACTAAGCAAATATGGTATAGCGCGGCTCCAATCAACACCACTAGCAAGCTGACAGCGGACACGGTATAGAACTCCGCATTATCATCGTTATACACGCAATCCTGACCTGCAACTGTTGGTGGGGGAATTACAAGTGTGAGTACATGTCGTACTCAACAAGTGTGGAAAGTATGACATGTAGCTGATTCAAATGAAGAATATAATAATGGCTAAGTGCAGAAAAGTAAATTAAAACATTTGAAAAAGCAATATATTATATGTATGTGAAATAACCCATCATAAACCATAATTAATATCATAGTACCAGTCCATATTCATTACCATCATCCATATTCCAGATTTCTCATTACCATTAACCATAATCAATATCAAAGTTTAATTCATAACCAGCCATAACCATATTATTAACCATATACATTACCAAACCATAACCATCCCAAAAACCAAGTATCCTCTAATCATGTGAGGGTTCAGGTCGCTCATAACTGGGAGCACGGCTATCATGATAGTTTTTAGACACACTTTGCAGAGGTTGTACCACTTTACCCACATGTTTGTGATTTCATCACCTTGCGGTGACTAAGGAATCTCAATTGTGCCGTCTCACACTTCTTTAGGTGTGTGGCCAAGAGATCACAAAATAGCCTTTACAAAGGGATTACTAGCCTATTTAGACCCTAGTGAGGTTTCACCGGTGGCGATGCCTCCAACTGAGCACATCTTCAACCAAGGGTCCCCTCTTGAGTCATTCGGATCCCAGGGTAGTCCCACCAATCATCAACAAACCCAATCCGACTACCCCTTCCCCGAGCATCCTTAATGGTCCAAATAGCACTAGCAAAGCCCTAATTAATCAGCTACGCCGCACTGTAAATCCTGGATGGTCGCTCCACGAACCGGTCCTTAGATCTAAAGCAAGCGAAACCACCATAACATCCAACCCATCCTCATACCATGCTTGCTTAGATCACCCATTACCATATCATATTAACCAGTTCATATTAATCATAATCTAATAAATGCATATTTAAGTTAAGTAGTATAGTTGTCTTCCCATCCCAATTAATTAAGTGAAGCAAAAAGTTAAAGCCCATCCCGACTCTCTACCATAAATTCCAGGTGACAAGGGTGGTCAAACAATTCTAGTAAACTTTCCTATCATACGATTTCCCATTAAATTGACACAAGCATGCAATTTGCAAACAAAACATTTACTTTAAAAATGATATCAATATGCTTCAAGGACACTTGCCTTGCTATTGGGATTGGTTCGGGTCAAAGCCTTCAAACTCTTGGTGTTGGAGATCCTCCGCAACGCTCTCTAGCGCAAATCTGTCTAATCCGCACAACAAACATACAAGACAAGAAACATAATCAAAGAGTGCATATATATTACTCAATATGCCATGATATGCATGATTAATGCAATCGCGAAGCAAAACTAGTTAATAAGTTGTTAATGATGTTTATTAATCAATTACAATGGTTATTAAGAAGTCTACACAGGTTTGGAGTTGATTCGAGTGAATTTAGAATTAATAAATAGAAATTAACCAGGAGAAATCGGTCTCGTCCGCTAGGAACCGGACAAGTCCGCACTGCGCAGGAACAACATATTAGGGTTTTCTAGATCGACATGAATTTGGATATTTTGGGGTTGAATTCACGTAAGGAAGTAGAAGGTATACTAGGTGTCCAAGACTCCAAAGAATCAACAGTTTTGGAGGCAACATTTGGATCTTGATGATCTAGGGTTGATGAAGAACTTGGTGGTGAATTGTTGATGAAGAACGTGAAGTTGATGGAGATCTTGATCCTCTTTCGTTTCCTCCTCCTCTTCTTCTTGCTCTAGATCTCCTTCTCCCTCCTTGGTGGCAGCTATCCACGAGCTAGGGTTTTGGTGTGATGGAAAAGTGGAAATTAGATGTCAAGCCAATGGGTGGGGTTGTTTATATAGAGGTGGAGGCTAGGGCTGGGTGGATTTCGTGTTTGAGATGAGTATGTGTCGGTTTTAGAGTCCCACATGGGCTCTAAAAGAGTTATGCACAACGTCCCTATGCCCCCTTAACGTAAAACCCAAGGAACAAGTCATGAAACAAAAGATCAACTCGGAGTCACGATTTATCGGAGAAGTCTGAAAAGGGCCGGACTAGTCCAAAGTTGGTCAGAGATATCGGACAAGTCCGGACTGGACATCAGAAAAACAGACAAGTCTGGCTATTATTCGACAAGTCCAACTTTAGTCAGAGGGAAAAACGGACAAGTCCGCTGGAATACAGGACTAGTCCGGACAAGTCCAGGGACTTAGCAATATATCAAGGCTTTCAGGATAACGGACTAGTCTGCTATAGGCCGGACAAGTTCGAAAATGTCCAGAGGGAAAAACAGACTAGTCTGCAGCAAAACGAACAAGTCCGTTTGAAGTTAGAGAGAAATCGGACTAGTCCGCACCAAGACCAAACTAGTCCACACTTCCCAGAATTATTAAGTGCGGTTTTGTTTCTAATTCATTTTTAAACTTGTTCCTTTTTATGTAGATTAATGTTAGACATATTTAATGATGGATGAAGGGCATGATGCATGAAAATGAGGGTGTTACAAACCTACCCCCCTTAAAATGAATCTCGCCCTCGAGATTAGACGCGGAAGAGAAGAGATAGGGAAATTCCTTCTTGAGATCATCCTCCAACTCCCATGTTGCTTCCGATTTTGTGTGATGCTTCCATTGTACTTTGCACCATCGAATGACCTTGTTCCTTGTGACTCACTCCTTGGTTTCCAAGATTTTGATCGGTTGCTCGGCATAAGTCAAATCTGCCTCCAGTTCTAATTCTTCCATTGGGACTTGTTCTTTCGGTACTCTCAAACACTTCTTGAGCTGGGAAACATGAAACACATCATGGAAATATGAAAGATGAGCTGGCATCTCCAACTTATACGCTACTTGTCCTCTTTTGTCCAAAATCTTGAATGGTCCCATGTATCGAGGTGCTAACTTGCCTCTTATGTTAAACCTCTTATGACCTCGCATTGGTGACACCTTGAGGTAAACGAAGTCTCCTACTTCAAAGGCTAGCTTCCTTCTCTGATTGTCCGCATAGCCGTTTTGTCTGGATTGGGCAACCCTCAAGTTCTCGCGAATGACCTAAACTTGTTTTTCAGCTTCTAGCAACACATCTGAACCAAATACTTAGGTCTCTCCTGTCTCGTTCCAGAACAGAGGTGTCCTACATTTCCTTCCATATAGTGCTTCATATGGTGATATCTTCAAACTTGCTTGATAACTATTATTGTAGGAAAATTCTGCGTATGGCAAGCTCTTGTCCCAACTCTTCCCATGCTTCAAAGCACAAGCTCTTAACAGATCCTCCAAAATTTGATTGGTCCTCTCAGTTTGTCCATCCGTTTGAGGGTGATATGCTGAGTTGAAATCTAACCTTGTTCCGAATGCTTCATGTAATTTTTGCCAAAATCTGGAGGTAAATTGAGAACATCTATCCGAAACTATTTTCTTTGGGATTCCATGCAAACATACTATCCTTCCCATATACAGTTCAGCCAATTTCTCTCCATTGAAGGTGGTCTTGACGGGAATAAAGTGAGCTGACTTGGTTAACCGATCCACAATTACCCAAATTGAGTCATAACTGGACTGGGTACGCGGTAAACCAACTATGAAGTCCATACCAATTTCTTCCCACTTCCATTCCAGAATCTTCAATGGCTGCAATAATCCAGCTTGCCTTTGATGTTCCGCCTAGACTCGTTGGCACACATCACATAATGCTACATATTCAGCTATGTCCCTTTTCATGCTAGCCCACCCATAGCAAGTCTTCAAGTCCTTGTACATCTTCGTACAACTGGGGTGAATCGAGTATGTTGAGTCATGTGCCTCCTTTAGTATTGTCTCCCGAATATGCTTCACATTAGGCACAACAATTCTCTTTCCAAGCCATAGGGTACCTTGTTCATCTTCATCAAATCTGAATTCTCTTCCCTCTTGGGTCCTTTCCTTGATTTCTCAGATTTCCTCGTCCTTTGTTTGAGCTTCCCGAATTTATTTCTCCAAGTTCGAATTTAACTCCATTATCCCCATCTCATTCACAAACCCGAGGTTCAACCGTTCAAACTCCTTACATAACTCGGGTGGCAGCTCTCAAACTGTGAGTTGGTGACTTACTCCTTTTCGGCTCAAGGCGTCGGCCACTACATTGGCTTTTCCCGAGTGATCGTTGATTCCCACATCATAATCTTTGATGAGCTCTAACCATCTTTGTTGCCTCAAATTCAGGTCCGTTTGTGTGAATATGTACTTGAGACTCTTATGATCCATATAAATTTCACACCTGTGTCCAAGGATATAATGTCTCCAAATCTTTTATGCATGCACCACGACCGCGAGTTCCAAATCATGGGTTGGATAATTCTGCTCATGTTTCTTCAATTGTCTCGATGCGTATGCAACCACTTGACCTTCTTGCATGAGCATGCATCCAAGTCCTTGTCTCGACGCATCACAATATATGTCAAAACTCTTGCTTACATCCGACAATACCAAAACTGGGGTTGTTGTTAACCTTTTCTTCAACTCCTCAAAACTCTCTTGACAAGCTTGGGTCCATTGAACACTTTCCCCTTCATTAGTAACTCCGTCATGGGCTTGGCTATCTTGGAGAAATCCTTGATGAACTGACGGTAATATCCAGCCATCCCAAGAAAACTCCGGATTTCCTTTACATTTTGCAGGGGTTCCCATTTCAACACGTCTCCCACTTTTTTGAGGTCAACCGATACTCCTCCTCCAGAGATGATGTGACCCAAAAATGACACCTCTTTCAACCAAAACTGGCACTTGCTGAATTTGGCGTACAATTGATGCTCCCTCAATTTCTTCAACGTAAGCCTCAAGTGTTCTTCACGTTCCTTCTCATCCTTCGAGTAGATCATGATGTCGTCAATGAGCACCACAACGAACTTATCCAAGTACTCCATGAAGACCTTATTCATCAGATACATAAAATAGGCAGGTGCGTTTGTCAATCCAAAGGACATCACGGTGTACTCATAAGATCCATACCGTGTCCTAAAAGCTGTCTTAGGTATGTCCGACGGTCAAATCTTCATTTGAAACTATACAAACCTCAAATCAATCTTGGAGAAAACACAAGCACCCTTCATCTGATCAAACAAGTCTTCTATGTGTGGCAAGGTGTACTTGTTCACGATGGTCACCCCGTTGAGAGCTCGGTAATCAACACACGTCCTTTGGGACCCATCCTTCTTGTCCACAAATAGAATGGGTGCTCCCCAAGGTGAAGAACTGGGGCGAATAAAACCCTTCTCTAGTTGCTCTTGAATTTGCTTGTTGAGCTCCGCTAACTCCTTAGGAGGCATCCTATATGGCCTCTTAGCTATAGGTGCAGTTCCAGGCAGTGTTATCCTAAACGGGCTAAACAGCCCGTTTAAACGCGTTTAAACGCTAAACAAAGGGTAACTGTGCAGTTTAGCTCCTAAACAGTACATTAAACGATTGACCCGTTTAAACGGGTCAACGCCCATTTAAACAGGTGAAACGGTCTGAGCGGTTCGGATTTAAACGGGTTTAAACCGCGTCTACGCCCGTTTAGGCAATAGAACCAGCGCTTTGGATTCACCCGGTTGCCTCCGTTAAACCTAGCAGGCCCGTCTCTTTCCATCGGGCGGGCGTGGGCACGCGGCTTCTACGCGGCAGAGAAGAAGTGCCGCCAGGGAGGACTCGCCGCCACTCAGGTACGAAAAGCCGCCGCCCTCGATTACTCTTCTCCGGCGAGCTTCCCCTGATTACTCTCCTCCGGCGAGCCACCAAGGTCCGTCACTCTCCTCTGCCCCCCTCCCCCGCGGAGGTTGCCTCGCACGGCGAGCTCCCCCCAAGTACTCTCCTCCGGCGAGCCACCAAGGCCCGTCAATCTCCTCCGCTCCCCTTTCCCGCGGAGGTTGCCTCGCGCCGTCGCCCTGCACGGAGCTGCCGGACCTCCCCCACCTCGTGGCTTGCCCTGCGCGCCTCCGTCCCATCCTCTCTCTCTGTGCCGTTCGTGCCCTGCCACAGCCCACATCCTGCACCGAACAGAGAGCATTTGCTCTGACAGCTATTGTTTCTATCTATTCCATAAGATGTTTATCAGTTCATTTGCAATTTGCATGTCTGCAGGTTATTGGAGCCATCTAGGACGACTTGAACTGTCAATAGGAGGCTAGCTGAATCCATTTTTTATTGCAGCCAGGTATTTTCTATCACTCATTCAATAATTTATTTGAGAATTGATCGTGTGATATGACAGAGCACGAAGGTCATGTTTTCGTTCCTGCACATCTGTGAATCTGAATTGTATATCATACATTCATAGTTACATAATGCAGAATTACTATTACATCTCTGAATTACATAAACATGCAGAATTACTATGAGTCTATTACATCTCTGAATTTGAGTTACATCTGTGAATCTGAATTACTTCTCTGCTCTGAATTGCAGGAAAATGTAGAGCTAATGAATCTGAAATTCTGAATTGCAAGATAAAGGTGCAACCTCTGAATCTGAATTGCAGAAAAAGTGCAGCTGCAGAAACAATAATGTTAGCTGCTGAAATGTGAAAATGTACTTCAAAAAGGTTAGTACAATATATTTTATTTACTGCTAAAGTGTAGCTACAGTACACACCGTTTAATCCATTTAAACACTGTTTAAACAGGCTAAACGGTAAACAGACCTCAACCGACTGTTTACCGTTTACCGTCTAGGATAACACTGGTTCCAGGTATTAAATCAATAACAAACTCAATGTCTCGGTCAGGTGGCATACCTGGCAACTCATCCGGGAACATGTACAAAAATTCAAACACAATCGAAATCTCCTCAATTGCGGCACCGTCCATGTGGTTCAGCTCCAATTGCTTCGGTGCGGTTTGAGATGCTTCAAACTCTACAGTGATCCCTTCCTCATTGGTCAGCTTCACCGTCTTCATGGCACATTCGATGACTCCATTGCGCTTCCTCAAGAGTCCATACCAAGTATAATGTCCAATCCTTGAGAATCCAAAACAATGAGGTTGGCAGAGAAGTCTACCTCCTTATTCTAAGGCTTACTTTTGGACATACTATATTTGTCCTCATCTCTCCTCCAGGAGATTTAACAAGTAGAGTAAACTGCATATGAGAGATAGACAAACTATACTTGGCAACATATTTCGATGCAATGAATGAATTTGATGCTCCAGAATCAAATAACATAGCCGCCGGGTTGGAGTTTGCAAGAAACATACCAATCACCACGTCATCCGCTTGTTGAGCATCCTCCGTAGAGACATGGTTCACGTTGCCACTAGCAAAATTATGCTGTCCATGATTCCCTTGCGGCTGTCCTCCATTGGGTCTTGGGTTTTGTCTTTGAGCATTGATTCCTTGACCAAGGCCTGACTTAGGGCATTGATGTGCAAAGTGTCCAGCTTATCCACAAGTATAGCACTTCTTTGCTGCACCAGAATTTGGACGAACTTGATTCTGCGCATTGGCACTGGGAAAGTTGGCATGAGGTGCATAAGGCATTGGAGGCCTAGGTGCTTGCATAACAGGGCGTTGCTGCACAAACTGAGTTGGGCGCAGTGCAAATCCAGGGCATTGTACAGGGACTGAAGAGTTGAAGTATGGCGCATTTGGTGGTGCAAAGCGAGGGCGCACGTTACTTCCTTGTTGCTGTCCTTGATATGGCGCCTTCCTCTTGTTGTCTTGCTCCATCTCACGGACCTTGTTCTCAACCACAATTGCTTTGTCCACAAGCTTCTGGAAGTTGGCATAGTCGCAATTCAGTAATTGCACTTGGATTTCATTGTTCAAGCCTCTCATGAACAAGTATTGCTTCCGGCTGTCCCGGCTCACATCCTCGGGCGCATATCTTGAGGGTTGAGTGAATTTGTTGAGGTATTCACCCACACTCAATCTTCCTTGCCTCAAGTTCTCAAATTCTTGCCTCTTCAAAATCATAACACCTTCGGGCACATAATGAGAACGGAAGCTCTCCTTGAATTTGGCCCAAGTAATCCTCTCTTGATTCTCATGAGTGTTGCAATAAGCATCCCACCAATCCGCAGCTGCTCCAACTAGTTGATGAGATGCAAATAGCATCTTCTCCCGGTCACTGCATTGGATAATGGCTAACTTCTTTTCCACAGACTTGAGCCAATCATCAGCATCCATAGGGTCACCGACTTGAGCAAAGGTTGGCGGCTTGGTCCCCATAAACTCTCCCAACCGGTTATGAGGAGGTGAGGGTGGCAATGGAGGCATGTGGGGCTGATTGTTGATGTTACCAGCCTGCAGCTGTCAGTCTGAATCATGGTCTGCATGAGCTGGTTCTGCATAGCCAAAAGCTGCTCAATATTGATAGCTCCATGAGCAGGTCCTTGTCCATTGTTGTTCTGAGGTGCTCCATTATTCTCCTCCTCATCCCTCATCGTTGTCATCCCTCTGGTTGCGAGTCCTCACCATCTAAAGAAAAGCAATAGGTAAGAATTTAGAAGACGTCCCCAACTATATGCATCAAGGGATATGAAACTAAGCAACTACCTATACTAGGCTACGTGGATATGGTAATGCTAAAACATACCACAATCCTCTATTAAGCACTCAAGCAACAATATATAGCAAACAGCACACCAAGCAAAAACACATCAATTCTTGAGTGCTCCTAGGCGCTCTAAAGTGTCCATTCTATCTAGGCTGCATCCTACGGTCAACCTGTGGCTCTGATACCAATTTGTGACACCCGGTTCCGAAAATGAACCAAGTGAATGCATATGTGTGCCCATGACATTCAACACACATACACAGTGCAATCATAAAAGGATATACAAAAAATTACCACAGAACAAGATTAATTAACCACTTTCATTATAGAATTCATAATATCCTCGAATACAAGCTCTAATGATTATTAATGACAAGTTCAACTAATGCAGCGGAAATACACTAAACTGAGCAAACTAAGCAAATAGGGTATAGCGCAGCTCCAATCAACACCACTAGCAAGCTGATGGCAGACACAGTATAGAACTCTGCATTATCATCATTATACTCCCAATCCTGACCTGCAACTGTTGGTGGGGGAATTGCAAGGGTGAGTACATGTCGTACTCATCAAGTGTGGAAAGTATGACATGTAGCTGATTGAAATGACGAATATAATAATGGCTAAGTGCAGAAAAGTACATTAAAACATTTGAAAAAGCAATATATTATATGTATGTGAAATAACCCAGCATAAACCATAATTAATATCATAGTACCAGTCCATATTCATTACCACCATCCATATTCCAGATTTTTAATTACCATTAACCATAATCAATATCGGAGTTTAATTCATAACCAGTCATAACCATATTATTAACCATATCCATTACCAAACCATAACCATCACAAAAACCAAGTATCCTCCAATCATGTGAGGGTCCAGGTTGCTCATAACCGGGAGCACGGCTATCATGATAGTTTTTAGACACACTCTGCAAAGGTTGTACCACTTTACCCACGTGTTTGTGATTTCATAACCTTGCGGTGACTAAGGAATCTCAATTGTGCCGTCTCACACTTCCTTAGGCGTGTGGCCAAGAGATCACAAAATAGCCTTTACAAAGGGATTGCTAGCCTATTTAGACCCCACTCAGGTTTCACCGTCGATGCCTCCAACTGAGCACATCTTCAACCAAGGGCCCCCTCTTGAGCCATTCAGATCCCAGGGTAGTCCCACCAATCATCAACAAGCCCAATACGACTACCCCTTCCCCGAGCATCCTTAATGGCCCAAATAACACTGGCAAAGCTCTAATTAATTAGCTACACTCCACCCATACTTGACCTCGTGGTGGCACTGTAAATCTTGGATGGTCGCTCCACGAACCGGTCCTTAGATCTAAAGCAAGCAAACCACCATAACATCCAACCCATCCACATACCATTCTTGCTTAGATCACTCGTTACCACATCATATTAACTAGTTCATGTTAATCAAATCTCATAAATACATAATTAAGTTAAGTGGTATAGTTGCTTTCCCATCCAAATTAATTAATCAAATCATAAAAGGGTAAAAAGCCCATCCCGACTCTCTACAATGAATTCTAGGTGACAAGGGTGGTTATACAATGCTAGTAAACTTCCTATCATAGGATTCCCATCAAATTGACACAAGCATTCAGTTTGCAAACAAAACATTTACTTTAAAAACAGGATCAATATGCTTCAAGGACACTTGCCTTGCTCTTGGGATTGGTTCGGGTCAAAGCCTTCAAACTCTTGGTGTTGGAGATCCTCCGCAACGCTCTCTAGCGCAAATCCGTCTAATCCGAACAACAAACATACAAGACAAGAAACACAATCTAAGAGTGCACGTATATTACTCAATATGGCATGATATGCATGGTTAATGCAATCGCGAAGCAAAACTAGTTAATAAGGTGTTAATGATGTTTATTAATCAATTACAATGGTTATTAAGAAGTCTACACATGTTTGGAGTTGATTCGAGTCAATTTAGAATTAATTCAACAGAAATTAACCAGGAGAAATCAGACTAGTCCGCTAGAGACTGGACAATTCTGCACTGCGCAGGAACAACAGATTCAGGTTTTCTAGATCGACGTGAATTTGGAGATATTGGGATTGAATTCACATAAGGAATAGGAAATATAAGGCATACCAGGTGTCCAAGACTCCAAAGAATCAAGAGTTTTGGAGGCAACACTTGGATCTTGATGATCTAGGGTTGATGAAGAACTTGGTGGTGAATTGTTGACGAAGAACGCGAAGTTGATGGAGATCTTGATCCTCTTTCATTTCCTCCTCTTCTTCTTCTTGCTCTAGATCTCCTTCTCCCTCCTTGGTGGCGGCTATCCATGAGATAGGGTTTTGGTGTGATGGAAAAGTGGCAAATAGATGTCAAGCCAAGGGATGAGATTGTTTATATAGAGGTGGAGGCTAGGGTTGGGTGGATTTCGAGTTTGAGATGAGTAGGGGTCATTTTTAGAGTCCCACATGGGCTCTAAAAGAGTTATGCACGACGTCCCAAGGCCCACTTAATGTAAAACCCAAGGAACAAGTCATGAAACAAAAGATCAACTTGGAGTCGCGATTTATCGGACAAGTCAAAAAAGGGCAGAACTAGTCCGAAGTTGGTCAGAGAGATATTGGACAAGTCCGGACTGGACATCCGACAAGTCCGAACTTATCCAGAGGGGAAAAACAGACAATCTGGCCAAAATTGGACAAGTCCGACTTTAGTGAGAGGGAATAACGGACAAGTCCGCTGGAATATCGAACTAGTTTGGACAAGTCCAGGGACTTAGCAAGATTTCAAGCAATTTGGGATACCAGACTAGTCCGCTATGGGCCAGACAAGTACGAAAATGTTCAGAGGGAAAAACAGACTAGTCCGCAGCAAAACGGACAAGTCCATTTGAAGTCAGAGAGAAATCGAACTAGTCTGCACCAAGACCGTACTAGTTCGCCCTTCCCAGAATTCTTAAGTGCGGTTTTGTTTCTAATTCATTTTTAAACTTGTTCCTTTTTATGTAGATTAATGTTAGACATATTTAATGATGGATGCAGGGCATGATGCATGAAAATGAGGGTGTTACATAAACACCATTTAGTTCCAATTAAAGTGTGATCTTGAGGTAGAGGTACAAGTTTTCAAACATTATTTCTTTCAAAATTTTCTAACTCTTCTTGCATGGCAATAATCCAAGATTCATTAGTGAGTGTGTGTGATATATCTTTGGGTTCAAAAGAAGCAACAAAAGTAGAATGAGCATGAGGGTTTGGATAGCAAATCCTGGACCATGTGACTCGTTCGTGCAAGCTTCCAATCATTTGTTGTGGGGGATGATTCTTGTAAATCCGTAGGGGAACATATGTCTCACAAGCTTCTTCTTCATCAGGTTCATCGTAGATTGATGAGCTTGTGGCTTGTGGACGATCAGGACCAGCAGAGATGGTAGTCGAAGCTTGTTCAAAGTTTGGAGCTGGACACGTGTCAGCTTCGGAACTATCAGGCAATATCACTGACTCTTCTTCTTCTTCGAAAATACACTCCCTCTGAGGATATGGATCCATACCTGCAATGTTTGAGCTAGTACTGAAAGTGCATCTAGGAATCCCTTGTGGGTTTTGGATGATTTATGACAAGCAAATGAGATCCTAACAACTTTGTTGAGATGAGCACAGGTTTTTAAGTTGAAAATAAGCAAAGTGCCAAAAAGAAGGGAAAATGAGGAACAATGTGGAGAAGAGCTCAAGGAACAAGTGTAGTAGATCATTGTGTGTGGAGCGTGTTAAGGAAACACACCCCAAGAGCTCAATCTCAAATAAACACACACATTACACAAATTTATACAGGACCGGACTAGTCTGACTAACACCGGACTAGTCCGATATCTCTCTCTGCACAAGATCGGACAAGTACGATATCACCACGGACTAGTCCGATATCTCTCTGACTAGAATCGGACTAGTCCTCCCCAGTGCGGACTAGTCCTCAAAACACTTCACAAGTCACACAAAACCGGACAAGTTCGATCACACACTGGACTAGTCCGATATCTTTCTGATGTCAATCGGACAAGTCCGATGTTAGCTCGGACTAGTCCGAAAAAACTCTTTGACCTAAATCGGACAAGTCCACCAAGTGCGGACTTGTCCTCATAACCACTTAAGGTTTCACTGTCCGGACAAGTCCGATGTGTATCGGACTAGTCTGAAGATTTCCAGAAGCGAAATCGGTCAAAACCGCTCCTAGCCGGACTAGTCCGATATTTCGGGACACTTAGGGTTTGCTACACACAGCACACTAGACTAGTCCGGTGTCCACCACAGACTAGTCCAATCTTTCTAAACCCTAACAGTCACTTTTAGAAACCCCATATAAATAGAGGTGCACGGCCCAACTTTAATATCTCTCGAACCCTAGTGCCATCACACCTCCCAAGAGCCTCAAAAACACATCACTCCACAAAATCTAAAGCCAAAAGATCAATCCCTTGAGGATACACTTCGAAACTTTGGAGAGACACGCTTCATCACTCTTGAGCTCTTGGTTTGATTCCCTAACACACTCTTGTGATTTTCATTGTAATATTTTGAGTGTGTTCTTAGTGGAGTTGTCATTGTAATCTAGGGGAGCCCTCAACGTGTGAGAAGACCCCTTGAATTTGGTTATTTACCCTTTGTGATAAGAGAAGAGGATTGGCCTTCGCGGCGATCTGACGAGGGTAGGGTTGGAGAAGACCCAGTCCTTTTGTGGACTCCTCAACGCGGATGTAGGTTGCCTGTGTGGGAGCCAAACCACGGGATAAATTGCTTGTGTTCTTGTTTTGTGTTCATCGTTCTTATTCATCACATCAATTTAGGGTTTCAATCAATCTCGCATATTTTACTTTGAATCATTAAGTATAAGATTGAATTATGATATATCCTAGTCCATAATCGTGCAACACCTAAATCACAAGTATATTTCCGCTGCATACATCGTAGAATCAAATTAATCAATCAAACTTAATTAACCTAGTTGGTACACACCGAATCCGCACTCTACCGGACTAGTCCGATATCTCTGGTTTTGATTTGGTTGTTAAGTGTTGCAGGTTCTGACAAATTTCAAAAGGCCTATTCACCCCCCCTCTAGGCCACATTCAATTGGTATCAGAGCAGGTTCTTCAAGAAAGAGACTAATCGCTCGAAGAGATCATGTCAGACATGAATGACGTACACAAGAGCAACAACCAAGATGGACCTAGCATCGACCAAAAGGTATATCGCTCCATGATTGGCTCCCTACTCTATTTATGTGCATCTAGGTCAGACATAATGTTGAGTGTATGTTTGTGTGCAAGATTTCAAGCCAATCCTAAGGAGTGTCACTTGACAGGCGTAAAAAGGATCTTGAGATATTTAGTTCATACACACAACCTTGGTCTTTGGTATCCAAAAGGATCCAAATTCAATCTCATTGGTTACTCCGATGCAGATTATGCCGGATGCAAAGTAGATAGAAAAAGTACCTCCAGTACATGCCAATTCCTAGTTAGATCCCTAGTTTCTTGGTCCTCCAAGAAACAAAACTCCATTGCCTCATCCACAGCCGAAGCGGAGTATGTTGCAGCCGGGAGTTGTTGTGCACAACTCCTTTGGATGCGACAAACTCTAAGGGATTACAGTTACAATATGAACCATATTCCACTCCTTTGTGACAGTGAGAGTGCCATTAAAATTGCCCACAATCCAGTTGAGCGCTCTAGAACCAAACACATAGACATACGACATCACTTCTTGAGAGACCACTCCATGAAAGGAGATATAGCCATCTCCCACGTCGACACCAAAAAACAATTGGCCGACATATTCACCAAGCCACTTGATGAAAAACGCTTTTGCGAGCTTCGAAATGAACTAAACATCTTTGATGCTCGGAATGTGGCTTGAAATGTTGCATACCTGTATGATTTCTTCAAAATATGTTGATTGGATTGTGAAAATCATCTCTCTCAATTTTCTCTGAAAAACTATGTCAATTACTAGATCTTGGTGAATTATGGTCATTGCTTGATTGTTGTATGCCTACTGATCATATTCATCAAGATTAGTTGATTTGATTTGCCTCCCTATTTCCTAAATATGTACCTTCAAATATATATATGAATGGGCTAAGAAGTTCTTGCCATGTGACCACGGACTAGTCCGTGGTTACCCGGACTAGTCCGCCCATGCAGACTAATCCGCAGAGCGCCGGTTAGGCCGGACTAGTCCGGTAGACCACGAACTAGTCCGATATAGCCTCTGGAAAAGTTCAGGGTAGTCCGGTCATTTCCGGACTTGTCCGATTTTTCGTGTCCATAACCCTAGCCGCCGCCAAACCCTAATTTCCTCACCCTCACAACTTGCCTCACGCGTTCACTCTCCAAACTCGAGCTCCCAAGGCGATTTTGCATCCCCTCCACCAAAAAGCTCCACATTTGGGTGGAAATCAAGCTTCATCGCTCGAAGATTGAAGTTCTTGGACTTGTCCATCCTTCAACACCTCTCTCTTTGAGATTCAAGCGATTTCTTTGGTAATATTCCCCCAAACCCTAGAAATCTCTATTTTCTTTATTGTTGATCGAATATCCTAGCATTCCTCACTATATACATGCCTCCTTGATGTATTACGTTTATGCTAAGCTAGTGGTGCATTAGGAATCACCATTTGTCTAGTTGCTTAGGTTTTTGAGGATGAATACCGGACTAGTCCGGTCCATGCATGGACAAGTCCGGTCGTCCCGGACTAGTCCGTGCCTGTACACCGGACAAGTACAATTTTTTTGAACTCAAAACCTAACCTTTCAATTCCTCAATGCAATTTCTTGTCATCCATTCTTATCCATACCTTGTATCATCCATTCTCATTCATGCCTTACACAATTCATTCTCAGGGCATGTCGATCTCAAATGACGAAATTTCCGATTTTGAGGCCGAGATGGACCACGAGGTCGCACCTCGACCCTCGACGAGCCTTGGCAAGAAACGCCAAGAGTGTCCTTCCGAGCTGGATCCATCTCCTCCACAGGCTCGGAGGAAGGTGCTGGCAAAGAAGCCGACGTCCAAGGCAGCTGCAGCTAGTGGCCCTCGCCAAGCTAAGGGCAAGGGCAAGGGAATAGCAACTGGCCCGGTTGGCCCCTTAAGGCTGCATGCTCCAAGGGAAGGGGTCAGGGACCCCACTGAAGAGAAGTTCAATGGGAAGGGCGGAGTCTCGGCTGCGAAATTCAGAAGTATTGATTGGTTTGGCCATACGAAGCAAGCTGCCGACGGAAGATTTTGGTGCAATTTCTATGCAGATTTCTACAAGTCTGTGTACCTCCCCATGAAGACACCGGTAGTGCGCAGCCAATGGATCGATTGGGCGCATTTTGAGAAGAAGGCTGCTCCCCGTTTATTGAGGTGGTGGATGCAGTTGAGAGGCATGGCCTGAAGGATCTTTTTGCCTTTAGGAACAACTGGAATGATGAGGTCATCGCGCAATTCTTTGCGACGAACCATTTCTCAAGTGAAGATGAAGAGAGTATTACTTGGATGACTCACGGGTCCAAGTACAGTATCACTCATGAAGACTTTGCAAGCCTGCTCCACCTTGACACCTCAAGACATGACAACTTGATCATCCACAACATAGGTGTCATTGAGAAGGACAGAATGAAATTCCTCTATGAGCCCAACTCGAAGTTCAACCCTCCCTCCACGAAGAACCTGAAGCCTTTCTTTGTGGTCCTGAACAGAGTTTTGAGAAAGACTATTGCTCCCAAGGATGGAGATGCTGGGAGTGTGTAGGGCTATCTCCGAACCCTGATGAGAGTGATAAGCAAGGATCGTCAGTTTGATGTGGCTGACTACATTTGGAATGACATGGTGAACATTTCTTGCACACCCAACAGGTCATGTGGATATGCTCCATATATTATGTTCATAATTGAGAAGGTCACTAGCATTGAGTTTGTTAAGGATGTGGAGCACCTTCCTCTGAGGCCCCAGATGCCTCAAAAGCCAAGCATTCAGGCTGCTCCATCTCCAGCCTCGAGTCCTGAGGCCCCTACAAGAGGAAGTGGAGATGCCAGGGCTGCCCCTGACACTAGGGTAGCTCCTCAAAAAGGGGCTGCGAGTGGCATCCTGAAGTATCTTGCAGCCATCTTCGAATCTTGCCGCAAGACTGAGATCAGAAGTCACAAGCAAGCTCAACCAAAAGAGAAAAGTTGATATGAGATATATGAAGGCAAACATCAAGCAGCTAAGTCAAAAGCTGGAGATCGACCCCATTGGATCTCAAGTTATTTCTGAGGACCCCGACCCTGACATCACCGAGCTCGGGCCCTTGACCCCCTCCGAGCTTGCCTACTTTGCCGTTGGGGGCTCGAGCAGCTCCGCACCTCCTCCTCCTCCTCATCACCCCGAAGACGAAGATGAAGATGATGAGAGGACCGAAATCAAGGCGTGAAGATTTTAGGTCCCTTCTCTCCTTCTTTTTGGTGTCTTGATGCCAAAGGGGGAGAGATTGAGGGGGAATCCTAGGTCTTAGGTCTTTAGCTGTAGGATGCGAGGAGAGAGCTTCCTTTGTGTTTTTTGTCTATTTTGTGGGTTGTAAAACTGTTTAATATGCTATTTTGTTACTTAATGGTTCTGAGATGCAATGCTATGAACTTGTTATGCTCTTATTGATGAAATTTGTGTTTCTGGTTCAACATTGTCTTTTATGCTTATTATTGGTACATCCATGTCAATTAACTCATTATCATCATCATAATTGTTGCTCATACTCATTTAGTTTTGCATCCCACCATAAAGAGTGCACATATCGATCATATATTCATTGCTCAATGTGTTTTGAACACATATGTGCATACTTTATGAAAAGCTCAATTTTTGTCATATCTTGTAAAATCTCACTTGGTTGTCATCAATCACCAAAAAGGGGGAGATTGAAAGTGAATCTAGGAATCCCTTGTGGGTTTTGGATGATTTATGACAAGCAAATGATATCCTAACAACTTTGTTGAGATGAGCACAGGTTTTTAAGTTGAAAATAAGCAAAGTGCCAAAAAGAAGGGAAAATAAGGAACAATGTGGAGAAGAGCTCAAGGAACAAGTGTAGTAGATCATTGTGTGTGGAGTGTGTTAAGGAAACACACCCCAAGAGCTCAATCTCAAATAAACACACACATTGCACAAATTTATACAGGACTGGACTAGTCCGACTAACACTGGACTAGTCCAATATCTCTCTCTGCACAAGATCGAACAAGTCTGATATCACCACGGACTAGTCCGTTATCTCTCTGACTAGAATCAGACTAGTCCTCCCCAGTGCGGACTAGTCCTCAAAACACTTCACAAGTCACACAAAATCGGACAAGTCCGATCACACACTGGACTAGTCCGATATCTTTCTGATGTCAATCGGACAAGTCCGATATTAGCACGGACTAGTCCGAAAAACTCTCTGACCTAAATCAGACAATTCCTCCAAGTGCAGACTTGTCCTCATAACCACTTAAGGTTTCACTGTCCGGACAAGTCCGATGTGTATCACACTAGTCCAAAGATTTCCAGAAGCAAAATCGGACAAGCTCGCTCCTAGCCGGACTAGTCTGATATTTCGGGACACTTATGGTTTGCTACACACAGCACACCGGGCCAGTACGGTGTCCACCACAGACTAGTACGATCTTTATAAACCCTAACGATCCTTTTAGAAACCCCATATAAATAGAGGTGCACGACCCAACTTTAATATCTCTCAAACCCTAGCACCGTCACACCTCCCAGGAGCCTCAAAAACACATCTCTCCACGAAATCTAAAGCCAAAAGATCAATCCCTTGAGGATACACTTCGAAACTTTGGAGAGACACGTTTCATCACTCTTGATATCTTGGTTTGATTCTCTAACACACTCCCGTGATTTTCATTGTAATCTTTTGAGTGTTTTCTTGGTGGAGTTGTCATTGTAATCTAGGGGAGCCCTCAACATGTGAGAAGGCCCCTTGAATTTGGTTATTTACCCTTTGTGATAAGAGAAGAGGATTGGCCTTCGTGGCGATCCGACGAGGGTAGGGTTGGAGAAGACCTGGTCCTTTTGTGGACTCCTCAATGTGGATTTAGGTTGCCTCTGTGGGAGCCGAACCACGGGATAAATTTCTTGTGTTCTTGTTTTTGTGTTCATCGTTCTAATTCATCACATCAATTTACGGTTTCGATCAATCTCGCATATTTTACATTGAGTCATTAAGTATAAGATTGAATTGTGATATATCCTAGTCCATAATCGAGCAACACCTAAATCACAAGTATATTTCTGCTGCATATATCATAGAATCAAATTAATCAATCAAACTTAATTAACCTAGTCGATACACACCGGACTAGTCCGCACTTTACCGGACTAGTCCGATATCTCTGATTTTGATATGGTTGTTAAGTGTTGCAGGTTCCGACAAATTTCAAAAAGGCCTATTCACCCCCCCTTCTAGGCCACATTCAAGTACATGGGCTAGCTTCATTAAAAGACACCTCACAAGTCTCCACAACTTTGTTAGTGTCAAGTAAAAGCACACTATAGCCTCTAGTATGAGATGGATAACCAAGAAACATGCCATCAATGGATCTAGGTTCAAATTTATCAAGATTACCATATTTCTTAACAAAGCTTTTGCAACCAAAGACCCGAAAGTGTGTAACACTAGTCCTATGTCCAAATCGGAGCTCATATGGTGTTTTACCTAGCTTAGTGCGCAAGAAAACACGATTTGAGACATAACAAGCGGTTGCAATCGCATCAGTCCAAAATTTCCTAGGAGTTTGATATTCATCAAGCATAGTCCCAACCATCTCAACTAAGGTTATGTTCTTTCTTTCTACAACACCGTTTTGTTGAGGTACATATGTTGAAGAAAATTGATGATATATTCTACTTTTAGAACAAAAGTGATCAAAAGATTGATTTTTAAATTCGGTTCCGTTATCACTTCTAATTGCTTTTAAAGATCATGTGTGATCAATTGATAATATAAGAAATAAAGTTCTAAAGTGACTAAAAGCTTCATTCTTAGATGCCATAAAGTAAACCCAAGAGTATCTAGAATAATCATCAACAATCACAAGAACATACCATTTACCTCCGGAGGATTGAACACGTGAAAGTCCTACGGTGTCAAGGTGCAAAAGTTGACCCGGTTCAGTTGTCATGATCATTGTGAGAGGAGTGTGTGAACCTGCAACTATTTTAGCATGTCTACAAGAAGAGAACACAATTTATTTGTCCCTTTTCAGATTAGGCAGCCCACGTATGCGATCAAGAGCACTAACACGCGTGAGATGATCAAAGCCTACGTGATCAAGTCTACGATGCTAAAAATATAAGTCCTTTGAATCATTAGAAACTAGACACCTATGCTTAGAGGAAGACATATCAAAATCTGCTTTAAAAACTCTTCCTCCGAGACATGTTGAAAATAAGCTCACTATTTGAATTTGCATCTTTGCAGCAATTTTTAGTGAAAATAATTTCCAAATTTTCATCTAGTAGTTGTGAAACAAAAAGCAAATTGTATTTCAAATTTTTAACAAGTGTCACATCCATCAAAGTGTAGTGATCATTTACTCTAACCGGACACTTAGCAATTATAGGAGTTGAAGAATTATCGGCAAAAGTAACATTCTCTACACATGACACAAAAGAGAGGGAGGAAAACCATTATTTGTTACCGGTCATGTGGCGTGAGCAACCTGAATTCACAATCCAAATGTTCTCCTTCCTTAAGCGTGTAACCTACATAGAAGAACAATACGTCGATGACTTAATACTACGGTTAGTCAAAAGGCATTTAGGAATCCAGTACTGAGTCACACGAAGTGCAGCAGGAAAAACACGTGAAAGTTGAGATAAAACAATAGGTTTATAAGTCAAAGTTTGAGATTTTTTGTTCTTAACTACTAACCTATAAGGTGTTACTTGTATGGCACAAAAATCGGTAGCTCCGGTGGCAAAAACAGGTTTTGGGGGTAACAACAGATGGTTCGGAGGCAAAAACTGAACCTCCAGAGGTAAACTTTGAATATTTTTTACTCATAACAGCAGGTTGCATGTTCCTGACATTCGGTTTAGTATGTGCAGCAAATTTTACATGAGAGTTATAAGATCTAGCTTGCATTCTTTCTTTTTTATGTTGTTTAGCTAGTCTATAATAAAAATCTATGACATGACCATCTCTACCACAATAGGTACAATAAAATTTAACTTAGTGTTCATGTCTAGATGAGCATGCAGTATGTTTATTTAAATTCGAACGTGACAACACTCCTGCAGATTTAAAAACTACCTCTTTTGGTTTAGGAACCATTTTAATCAAACCACTTCCTAATGACTTTACAATTTTAGGTGGATGTGCTTTAGCATGAGCATGGGAATCAAAATCTAAACCAGTTTTATCATTACAAGATTTGGATGAATTCAGCAACAAGTTTAGTTTTTTGTTCCCAATACAAAACTACTCTAGTGTCCTATTCATGTCATCAAGTTTCTTAGAAAATTCTAGCCAGTTTTCACATGAAGTTTTTCCTTTTAATTTGCAATTAGAACAATATTTAACTTCATGAGCACGTAAAGCATTGTTCATTATTGAAATTTCATTCATAGAATCTTTTAGTTTCTTTTCAAGATCATTACAGGTAGAACAATGCAAATCAATTGTAGAACAAGAAGCACCTTTTAAGTTTTTAACATTAAAGTCAAAAAGATTTTTGTTCTTTTCAATTTCTTCATCAAGTCTATCTATAGTGGAGGAGTGTGCACTTATTAATGTGGACAATTGTTCATAGATTAAGTCACATGAGGGACATGCATCATCACTAGGAATCAAAGCTTTTAAACGGTTGATTCCAGACTCTAGTGATTCAATTTTAACAGCATTATCCCTAAGCTTTTTGTCCTTTTTCTTGACAATAATAGTTGCACGAGAAATTGCATCACACATTTCATTACAGGTAGAACATACCTCATCGTCATCATTGTTATGTTCTGCATCCTCCTGACTTGATCTTGATCTTGGTTTGCCTGCTATGAAGCATAAGTTGGCCAGATCGTCATCATCTTCATCGCTTCCAATGTATACATCACTTGAACTGAGCTCTTGAAGTGCGGTGATGAAGCTATTTATCATCTTTTGTCCTATAGAACCCTTCTTTTCTTGTTGGAGTTTCCAGAGGTGGTCTAGACCTTGTTCTGCTTTTCTTCAAGGGTAGTAGGACCTGAAAGGTTAGGGCATTCTGTACGAAAGTGTCCTGTCTTACCACATTCAAAGCAAGATGTGGTCCGGAGCTTCCTCTTTTTCTAGTTCTCACATTTTGCAATGCTTTTGAGAATCTAGTAGAGATGAGTGATAACTCCTCTTCTGGAAATTCCTCAATCTGCTCTAGTGTTAGTGAGGACAACAAAGCAAGAGTATTGCAAGATGATGATTGGACGGAGCTAGGCATATCACGTTGTGTAACAAATGCAATAGACTTATTTGGATTCTTACGTGATAAGATGTCAATTTCATGAGTTTTAGTTTAGAGTAAAGTACATCTAAAGTAAGAGTACTCATGACAGTTGATTCACGAATGAATGTTACTTTCATTTCCCATATTGTCATGTCTAATGCCTAAGGAGTTGCCTAGCATTCTCAACATCAGAAAAGTTTACGTTGACACTACGTAGATTACTGAGCATTTTATTAAACCGGGCAAAAAGTTGATTGATGGACTCACCAGGCTGCATCTCAAAATGCATGCATTCCTTTTTGAACATATCTTGTTTTACCTCCTTTATTGTGTTGGATCCTTCGTGATAATCACAGAGAGCTCTCCAAACATCGTATGCTGATCAGGGGTGCGCGACACGATCAAAGTCGCTCTAAGTGAGTCCCTGAATGATCAAGTTGCGGGCTTTGTTGTTGTTGTCAATTTCTCGTAGGTTCGTAGCCATAATTTGATCGTTTGGTGGCACTTCATAAGGTTTGTATACCTTTTCCCATATGGCGAAGCCTTGTTCCTGGATAAAGGCTTTCATGCGTGCCTTCCAAACCTGAAAATCGATACCAACAAACACACAAGGTTTGGCAGAATATTTCTTTATGATGATTAGTCAAAACACGTGCAAATCATAAATATTAGAGCACCGTGGCTCTGATACCAATTGTAGGATCAAAGAGCACGTGTAAATCTACCAGAGGGGGTGAATGGTAGATTAAAACTTTTTAGCGGAAGCAACAAAACATCCCTCGACAGAAAACCGATCTATTAAAGAAATTGTATGTGCGACTAATCTAAACGTGTTCAACTGTTACAAAACTAGTATAGATTGTAGAGAATCAAGTCACGAAGACAACAAGAATCACAAAAATCCGTCGAGAAAAACTCAAGTAACTATCAAAAATCAAACAAAGGTCAATCTGTCCTACCCAAGAAAAATAGTTCTAGAACACTACATAGAAACTCGTGTAGATCAGAAACCACAAATACAATGACAGTGAAATTTTCACAGATGATAGAAAATCACGTTGTGAAGACAACCCAAAAAGAATCACGTCATTCGGATCTATAAAACTTGAGTTATGATAAAACCACCGAAGAAAGGTAGTGTTGTGCAGAAACTCGACGAGAAAGACTTGATGAAATTAAGTCGGATGAGTAAGGCACAAAAGTTTCTTCAAACTACGAATTTTATTGATCAAAACACAATAGAAACAGCCCGTAAGTTGTGCACCACGAGCTCTGACCACCCTTGCTTATATAACCAGCCCTTAGGCCAACCCAATCCTTACTAGGACCCTAATCCTACTCAGTTCACGAATCGAAACTTTCCATAACTGCTCAAGACTCTTCTATACGCAGATAGAAGCAATCTTAAGACTTCCAAACACCTTAGGAATGTACCCCACATTCCGAAAAAAACTCAAATTCGTGACCCACACGAAATCCTATCATAACCAACTCAAACTTTCCATATTCGAGTCAAACACGACTTAGCCACAGCCTGAGTCCATAACCTAGTCAGTTGGACCTTTCCGACCAATTCTTTACGTCCACATCTCTTCATAACACCTCAGAACCATGTAGCCACGTCCATGCACCCCTTGCGCACATGAAAACATCTTCCAACGACGTCCATGATACCTTCATATGCATTGTTCTTGATTCAAACATGTTGCGCAACCTCCCGATCAACTCAACCACAATTCCTCCAAACTTGGTTGTTGAACCTCATCTTCTCCCTAAGACTAGTTCAATGTATCCCATCACCAGCAATGTCTTGAACTCAAGCAACACCTGCACATAAATAAACAACTAATACTTCCGAGCACAAGTCCTTGACTTGACTCTCGTTAGTTTCGAAACCACAACACCTTACGTGAGCACCTCACATAGGCATGTTGCAAACCGTAGCAAATTGATAACAGCAATAACCACCAAAACACACCAAAAACTTAGTAAAAGAATACTAAGCAAACTTTCCATAGATATAAAACAAGTTCGAAATATTTCAAAGTAAAAGTAGAACCATTGCGATCAAGCTCCGAACCTTGCCAAAGCTAACCGGGCCTTGAGCCGGAGCTTACCAAAGCTAGCAGGACCTAGCGCCGGAGCTAACCAAAGCTAGTCGGACCTAGCGCCGGAGCTTACCAAAGCTAGTCAAGCTAGTCAGACCTAGAGCCAGAGCTAACCAAAGCTAGTCGGACCTTGCCGGAGCTACCTAAAATAAGCCGGACCTATCGTCGAACCTTGCAGGAGCTCGGACCTTGTTAAAAAGGTGTTTTGGTAGTATTCAAAACTTTTATCATCAAAACCAATGTATTCAGCATACATAGGTCTCAAAGTCGCGTTTTGTGGCTTGTGTCTGTTGAGCTTCTTATGCTCCTTGCTGTAAATATTTTGTGAGAGCCTCAACTTGTGAGAAGCTCCAAGAACTTGGTGATTACCCTTGTGATTAGTGGAAACCAAGCAAATCTTTTGTGGTGGCTTGGTGAGATTAGGTTCAAGTGAGACTCGGTCCTTTTGCGAAATTCTCAACGTGGATGTAAATTTCTTCGTAAAACTGAACCACGGGATAAATCGTGCCTCGCTTGTTGTTTTACTTTCCACTACTCACTAGAATTGCTTCTAGGGTTCATATTGTTCTCACATTGTTCTTCATTGAAATCTTGCAACCATATTGCTCTCACTTGTTAATCAAAGTTATATTAGGTTTCTAGATATTGTATCTATCTTGGGTCAAACTAAAATCAGCAAATAACTTGTAAAAATCAAGTTTTCGGATTTTTCCTTTATACTGAGCAGACTAGTCTGACCCTGACTAGACTAGTTCGGCCTCAGAGTTTTAATCTCGTTTGATTAAGCAATTTCAGGTCATATTGGCTATTCACCCCCCCCCCCTCTAGGCGACTTTCAAATAGGGAGGCATCCTCTCATGTATAATACCGTATTCCTCACATAAATCATCAAATATTTTGGGAAAATACTCGCAAACATGATCTGACCTAAGACATTTGATCTTTCTATCTAATTGAGTTTCTGCTTCAGATTTATAGATTTTAAAGTATTCTAAAGCTTCATCTTTAGTTTGCAACAAGCAAACATAGCAGAATCTAGTAGAATCATCTATTAATATCATAAAGTATTTATTATCATATTTTGTCAACACACCATTCATCTCACATAGATCAGAATGTATGAGTTCTAATGGTGCCAAGTTTCTCTCGTTGATTGCCTTGTGAGGCTTTCGAGGTTGCTTTGATTGCACACAATTATGACACTTAGAACCTTTGGCAATGGTGAAATCTGGAATTAATTTGAGTCTAGACAGGCAATTTATTAAACCAAAATTAACATGACATAAATGAGAATGTCAAACACTCGCATCATCGTTAACACTGCCACAAATATTTTTCACTGACTTATTATTAAACTCTAAAAGTGAAAAGTGGAACAAGCCTCCGCATTCATAGCCTTTACCAATAAATTGTCTATGCTTCAACACAACTATTTTATTGGACTCTAAAACTACTGTAAACCCATCTCTACATAGAAGGGTGCCACCAATACGATTCTTGTTCATAGTAGGGACATGTTGTACGTTCTTCAGCTGGAAAATCTTCCCCGAAGTGAACTTCAGATAGACCGCGCCAACACCCAAACAGAAGCATGTGATCCATTCCCCTATAGAATGGCGGAATCCCGGATGAATTGGTAAGAAGTAAACATGGACACGTCAGAACATACATGAGCATTAGCACATGTATCAAACCACCAAGATGGTGTTTGAGAAATAGAAAGAAAAGTAAAAAAATTACCGTACCCATCTACGTTGCTAGATGTCACGATATTGACATTCCTTTTTTTTATTTGTGATCTGCACTATCAGGACAGTCCTTGGAAATATGTCCCTGCTCCCCACAGGTGTAGAAGCATCCATCATTGGCTTTGTTTGACTTCTTATTCTTCTTGAAAGCAACAGTTTTGTTTGTCTTGAATTGTGACTTGTTGTTCCCTTTGTTCTTAACATTGGGTTTCTGCACCATATTAGCATTGGTGATAGATTGACCCTCACCTCCTTTCTCAGTAGAGTCCTTAGTCATAGTCTTCTCCTCAACATCAAGAGATACTATCAGGTTTTCAACTGATATTTCCTATCTTTTGTGTTTGAGAATTGTGGTAAAGCTCCTCCATGAAGGAGGTAACTTTAAAGTAATGCACCCAACCACAAACTTGTTGGGTAAAGGACACTTAAGGAGGTTGAGCTCTCTTGTGAGGCACTGTATTTTATGAGCTTGTTCAACTACAGGGCGGTTGTTAACCATCTTGTAGTCATGAAAATTCTCCATGATATACAGTTCACCGCCTGCACCGGTTGCACCATACTTAGCGTTAAGTGCATCTCAGAGCTGCTTACCATCTGTGAATTTCAGATAAACATCACAAAATTTGTTGTCATGAACACTTAAGATACATTCTCTTAGGGTAGAATTGGCTTCCTTGAACTTTTTCTATTCTTCAACATACAAAGGACCTTGACGCCTACCCTCGGTTACACAGAAGATCTTAAGTGACTAGAGTCAGAGCGTGGTCTTAACTTGCCATCTCTTGAAGCACACGTGTTGACGGCTGTTATATACAAATTTCATCCGTCAATATAACTCAATTATGTGAAGGAAATATCATTTATTGCACACATCACCTTTCATTTAACCTATTTCCACTTGTACTTGGAGAAATTGGTGCATGCATGTATTTTATACAAAATTGAAGTGAAACAAGGGGATATATCCTATAAAATATCATCCCAGCCAATCAAGTGCCGACATGTGGCACCAAATGGATCAAATGGACCACAAACAGAAGCATCCGAGGCCATCAAACGGTGTACAACCTATATCAGTAAAGGGGACCCACCTGGAAGTCACCCCAAGAAAGCACATACCGTTTGGAGGACTTACCAGGTCGGCCGACCTGGTCTTTCCTCCAAACTCACTTAGCTTCCGCGTGTTGGCTCCTCCTGACTTGAAGAAGTCGTTGATGACTAATTCGCGCGCTTTTGGTGGCGGGAACCGACCCTTCTCCAAGCTATAAATAGGACCTCTTACCCCTCACTTCAACACAGGCCACTTGAGCATCATTCTATTGTAGACACTAGTTCTCCTAGTTCCTTAGTGTAGGTTAGGCTGTAGAGAGGAGTCTCTATTCCCAAGTCCAAATTAGGAAAGGTATGGCTCATGTATCTTTTCTTATATTTGTGATGTTATGCATAATAAAGATATTATCTTTAGTCTTCTTTTATTCATATACTTGGATGAAGCGTTTCTTGTTTGATTGTGGATTCCATGTATGTGGTAGGAGTAGTCTTTATGATTATGCCATAATGATCATAACTTGTCATCATAAACACTACAACCCCCCACTATAGTCTAATCAGTTATGATATGATCATGTTGATATGAATTATACTATGCCTCAACATTGGTTCAACGATGTTTAGGCTAGTCATTGCCTTAAAGAGGTACTTGTACTCGAGCCTCTAAGGTATTAACTTAGTATGCTAGCATGGTGCTAGGATAGTAAGTAGCTTTGGATGTCTCATAGACCCACAGATTGAAGAGGTAGGCAGTAGGTGGTGACAACCCTATCTGTCCTTTGTAATCCTCCACGTTTGGCTATACCACAAGCTCTTTGTTGGAGTCGTTCTAGTATTGCTAGGGGTAAACCTGTGCCCGATGTGTTGAATAACTTAGTATAAGGATTCACCATTGACATGCTCATTAGTATCTAACCTAGGCTATGTATATGTATATTAGAAGCATTGTAGGAGTAACTCCTCAACTATTAGTTTAATCTCCATTAGGACCCATTTACCTTTTAGAATAGATTGATTAGTTGTGTGTCGTCACACTATCCATATTATCAACTTACCATGTCTTGATAATTGATTAGTATCCCATAGCTTGATCATAAGAGTATTGTCCACTTTACTCTATTGTCTTCCTTTGGTATAAATACGATACCCTTGGGAATACTCTTGGGTGAAATGCTACACAATAGTTTCCGTGCGCTTGCGGATTTTTATCTGTGACGTAAGAAACGTCAACAAGAATTTCTGGCACCGTTACCGGGGAAGGCAAAGGAAGTGAAGGATAGCTATCACTTGTGATTAAGCTATAGGTACTAATAGTTATTAGATAGGATTACCCTTGTTTGTTTTCTCCTTTTGTGTAAAAACAGGATAGTGTTGGCTAACTCATTTCATGAGATGGCCAACGAGGATGCAAGTGCTCAACTTCAAGATGATTTATGGCGTACCTTAACAAATGTCCGCTAGGCAACACCATTGCCTTTTGCAGAAGAATTTCAGCTTCCAGTAGGAGCCAAAGTTGTCCATCCCCAAGCTTGGGGGTGGCTCCAAGAGTCCTTCTTAGTTTGCCTCCATCATGGGGTGGATAGTTGGCTCCTCATCCAACATTCATGTCATGGGTTGGCTCTACCAATCCATGATCACATTTGTGCTCGAGGTGAAGGAATCTTATTCTCATTCATTATGGATGAGAATATGATCTCTACTCAAGGTGTGGATTGAAGAATTCTCTAGTTCCCTTAGCTTGACATGCACACCACTTAACAAGATGGACATGCTAGTTATGGAACTACACCTCCCATTGAAGTAACATGAAGATAAAGCCAATGGAGAAGTGTTTGGATGATCCAAGCCATGGATATTCACATGATTTGTGAAAATTCATGTCAACATGGGTCATTTGGGGAATCATTTCCCTAAGACCCATAAGGATTCTTCCTTTCAAACACAACTCTAATGGATATCACCTACAACGATATCAAGGGTTAATCAACATCACCCTTGTAATCAAGGAGGCTATGAGAATTTCAAGGGATTTAAGTTAAACTAGCCTACCTTGAAGTATCTTGTTCATGGTCGAGCAAGAAATCAAGACAATATTTATATTAAGCTCTTGGCCAAGGACAAAAAACTTAAAGAGCATTCACGATCCAACATATCCCACAATCACTTGTTGGGATCCCTACCCTTCGACCAAGCTCATGCAACCTAGGGCAAGTAATATTGTGGATGAAGCGTTTCTTGTTTGATTGTGGAGTCCACATGTCATCATGCCCAAGGAGGCTTTTGATCCATGATCAAAGTATGGGTTGATCTTAAGGAATATCAAGAAGGTTGAAGTGACACCCCTAAAGAAGGACAAGCCTCATCATGCTCATGATAGAATATCTTCAAGAGGTAAAAGCCGTCACTACATCAACAAGTATTCATAAAGATGACGGAGAGGCTAGGGCCATCATGTGGTCCACATGTCCAACTAACATACCAAGGAGATTTGGCATGTCAATCAAGAGAAGTTGCCCACATCTTCAACTCTGAGATTGGACAACAAATCATCGAACTAAACAGGACAGAGGAAGGTCCCACTCATCGGACTTCAAAAATTCGGTGAGTACTTGTCAAATGTTTAATTGGTAGTTATCTCATATTTGCTTTCTCAATTGCATATTTGAATTTACCATCAATCTTTGCATTTGCATTTAGCATGTTTGAATTTTCACATTTGCATGTTGGAAAGTAAAATTTCCAACCATCATAAAACTAAAATTTTGAATTAGGAAATAAATTTATTTGGATATAAACCTTGGGTGTAACCACTTGAATTCATCCTCCTAATTCAGATCAGAAATATTTCCCTCAATATCCATTGCATTTGCAAGTTGTTTCAAGTTGGGCAAAACAATTTGACAAAGGGTACAACATGCTTTTGAGCTAACGTAACTCGTTTTCGAGTTGTTTTGTTTGTTCTTGATTTTTGTGCAGCTAGGAAAAAAATTGTAAAGAGGTTGGAAGGCCTCATCAAGCGCATATCCCTCCATCGATCTCATTTTGAGTTTATGATGGAGGAATGCTTAAGATGGTGGCCCACTGAAGAAACAAGATGAAGCATTCAACTCCAACCTCAACTTAGCAGAAGACATTGAACATGAAGGCTACACCAAAATTCATGGTAGTGAGTTTCTCACACAACAACCCTCAACCCGGACTGCTCTTCAATTGAGGTATAAATTTAAAATTTTCCATTGTTTGAACTGCATTAGGATTGAATGATTTTTTGCTTGTGAGGAAGGTTTACACCTTCTCATCATTCAATTCTTATGTATCCTAATGAGAGTAAGTGTTGGCATTGCTCTTTTTGATTCTTCAAATAAGGAATGTCACTTTACTTGGAAATAAATTTAAACAAGTACCTAGAATTTCATGAGCATTGCTAAAATTGACTTAGACATTTTTCTTCATAGGTTTAGTAGTAATGCTTATGGAATAACTTAATGGTTGAATTGGTATGTAGCAACCTAGAAACAGTGATATTTATAATTTTGATTTAAAACTCATTCATGATTGGATCACTAAATTTCAAATTTGTAGACAATAAACTAAAAATGTTTAGGAGGATAAAATTGAGAATCTTGTTTGTCATAATCCACATGATAAATATTTGCTCTTGTAAAAAGCTATGATGGTTAGAAATTTTACAAGATGAAGGGATCCATATAGTGTATTTATAACACTTGCATTGCTATGAGTAGGAGCTTTAAAAAATGTGCAAATTGATTTATCCATAAAGCCCCCTCCTATCAATGATTCATACATTGTTCATGGATACACTTGAAATTAGCCCCAATGCATCTTTGATTTTGTTTTTTCCCGTAAGTACAAATGAAAATTCAATTACGTAACCCGGAAATTTATTTGGACAAGTATCGGGAGCTAACCATCCCTCTCTATCATAAAGAGAAAGTTTGCAGGAGTAATATTACTATGCAGGCATTCAAATACCCGATTGTTCCAAATCCTAATAGGATTCCATTTCAACATCTCTTGGCCAAGGACTAAATTAGGATGATTGTCACCTAACGAAAATTAAGTCCGAAGTTTAATCATAACTATATGAGGCCGGAGATTTGACATGGAAACCCTCCTTGAGAAACCAATGGGCTGCTACGAATATGTGAGAGCATTATACTCTCAACTATCCTAAGCACTCATTCAAGCTCAAGAGAATTGCCACCATCATTGGATGTAAGTTATTATTTTGCGGCTAAAAGTTATGAGATACCTTAACCAAGGAATGACAAAATCACATCCAATGTATATTGGGTGCAAGTTGTTCCTATGTGGCCAATAGGTATTTTATACCTTAGCTAAGGAACAACGGATCACACTCAACCTGTGTTGAGTTCACGTCATCCCTTTGTAGTTATAGGTATATTGTACCTTAGCCAAGGAATAATGAATCGTACTTAACACATGTTGGGTACGTGTCACTACTTTGTGGCTAAAGGTTATCATTATCTTAGCCAAGGAATAACGGATCACACTCAATGCCTGAGGGGTACAAGTTGTTTCTTTATGGCAAGAAGGTATGATACACCTTAGCCAAAGAATCAACTCATGTTGAGTACATGTCATTCCTTTGTAGGTAAGGGTTATCATTACCTTAGCTAAGGAATAACAAGGTACATCCAATTTATGGGAACCTTGAGGTGTGGATGAGCAATATCGATAACAGTCTCCTCGACCACACTCGTGGAACCCATAGAAGGCAACCCAACATCGACACTCAACCCTCCAATGTCAAAACCATGCTGCAACAAGGTTAGACCAACCTCATGGCCTACATCCGTTGTTAGGGTTTCAACCCCTATCGCGGACCTTGATCAAGAACAAGCTTGGGGGAGGCCCCCCACTTGAGGTAACTTGTATCACATCCCATTTGCATTCCATTATTTTATTTATTTATTTCTACCGCATTTGTATCTAAAAAAGATATTAATAATAATGTAGTATAGGTTAGGTTAATGAAATAAGGATGTGCGGTAAGAATGATTTGGAATTCACATAGATGAAATGATGAATAGTCGCTATGTTTTAATTTTCCTAAGTCCCTATTTTACAACTTACTACTCTCGAGAATATTGCTTTCATTAGCTAGAATTACTTTTGCTTTGATTTAGAAATTGTGGGTAGCAAAAGCTTAATCCATTTCTAAGTTGTTGTGAGACATGATATAGTGATAGGGCTGATATTCCTAGTTTGAAATTGAAACTTAGATTTCTGGAGAAATTCTAAAAAGATTTAAGATACACTCATTTGATTAGGAATACCTACCAAAGTCATATGATACATTACATTGATAAACCTTATGCATATGGTATTTGTCTTCGCATTGAGCTTTGTCAAAACTAGTATAGACCTATGTGAGATTTCACTCATTACTTTTTGAATTCAAGACTTCACTTGCACATGTTATACTTCTACACTAGAAAAAAGCAAAATCCCATCATATCATGCTTCCACTATAAAAAGAGAAACTCCATACCCTTCATGTTTAAGTACTCTCTCCAAATTTCTTGCATAAAAAGGGAGTAGAAAACATGGCTATAAAAAAAGAGAAAAAATACGTGCTTACATCAAAAGCATGAGAAAAAAATAGAAAAGTAGCCATGTTTCATCCCTGCAAAATAAGAGAGTCCACACAAAAATGAGTCATCTCAAAACATCCACTTCCACTCCATCACACATGCACAAGTCTTGAATCAAATAGTTTTAAAATGATTTCTCCTAAGGCTTGCTTTTTTGACTTAGCACTATTATGTGTTGCAAATATGCCTACTATATTCCCTATGAAGCTCCACATACGAGCCTTATTTAGTGGTATGATGAATTTAGGCAAAATGCCTTGGTGAGGATATATTTCCACTACAACTAAAGGAGAGAGAATCAATTGAGGTACTTATAATCTAAATTGAACTCTTTGGAATTGGAGTGGAACTTGATCTCTAGGGTATGTGTGCTCCATTTTTTGTTCTATCTTTCAACCACCCATGAATAGGAGATAGCATAAGCCCCATAATGACTTAAGATGAGTGAAGTACCATGCCAATTTTTGCAATACTAGGTAGAGTATTTTGTTGTGCATATGGTACTTTTGAAAAGTAGAACAGTGTAGCAACTCTTGATCATCAACCTTAAGTCTTCACTTTGCTCGGGACGAGCAAAGGATAAGCTTGGAGGAGTTTGTTGATGGTTGTTATATATCAATTTCACCCGTCAATATAACTCAATTATGTGAAGGAAATATCATTTCTTGCACACATCACCTTTCTATTTATCCTATTTCCACTTGTACTTGGAGAAATTGGTGCATGCATGTATTTTATACAGAATTCAAGTAAAACAAGGGGATGAATCCTATAAAATATCATCGCGGCCAATCAAGTGCCGACATGTGGCACCACATGGATCAAATGGCCCACAAACAGGAGTATCTGAGACCATCAAACGATGTACATCCTATATCAGTAAAGGGGACCCACCTGGAAGTCATCCCAAGAAAGCACATAACGTTTGGAGGATTTATCAGGTCAGCCAACCCCCTAGTCGGTTGACCTGGTCTTTCCTCCAAACTCGGTCAGCTTCCACATGTTGGCCCCTCCCGGCTTGAAGAAGTCGTTGATGATTGATTCGTGCGCTTTTGGTGGCAGAAACTTACCCTCCTCCAAGCTATAAATATGACCACTCACCCCTCACTTCAACACACACCACTTGAGCATCATTCTATTCAGTGTTATCCTAAACGGTAAACAGTAGACAGTCGGTGGAGCTCTATTTACCGTTTAGAAGGTTTAGACGGTGTTTAAACGGATTAAACGGTGTGTACTGTAGCAGTAAGAAAAAATATTTTTTATTGTCCTACGCTACTATAGATATTCAAATCAAGTTCAAACTCATATTTGGAATCAATTTAACTTTGACATCTTATAAAATTAAAGAGATGATCACAATACCACACCACCAAATAATAATATTGAGACTGAAAAAAGTAAAAAAGTGTCCTAAATAAATATTTTAAACTTCTGCTGCTAATGGTTGTTTATTATATTTTTTGAAACACGAGTAATATTACTTCTGATGTGTTTAAGTGAAGCTTAGAAAATATATTGATTTTAATCAATTTGGTGATATTAATTTTAAACTTGCATATGACTTAGAAGTGTAAGTTCACTTTGCCTAAACGGTTCTAAACACGTTTAAACACGTTTAAAATCCGTTTCGTTTAGCCCGTTTAGCCCGTTTAAACGGGTGTTGACCCGTTTAAACGGGTCAACCGTTTAATCCACCGTTTAGGGGTTAAACTGTGCAGTTACCCTCTGTTTAGCGTTTAAACACGTTTAAACAGACCGTTTAGGCCGTTTAGGATAACACTGATTTTATTGTATACACTAGTTCTCCTAGTTCCTTAGTAGAGTTTAGCCTGTAGAAAGGAGTCTCTAGTCTCAAGTCCAAATTAGTAAAGGTATAGCTCATGTATCTTTTCTTATATTTGTGATGTTATGCATAATAAAGATATTATCTTTAGTCTTCTTTTATTCATATATTTGAATGAAGTGTTTCTTATTTGATTGTGGATTCCATGTATGTGGTAGGAGCAGTCTTTATGATTGTATCCTAATGATCATAACTTGTCATCATAAACACTACAAACCCCCACTATAGTCTAATTAGTTATGATATGAATAATTTATGTTATGTCTCAACATTGGCTCACTAATATTTAGGTTAGTCATTGCCTTAGAGAGGTACTTGTACTCGAGCCTCTAAGTTATTTACCTAGAATGCTAACATGGTGTTAGGATAGTAAGTAGCGTTGGATGTCTTGTAAACCCACGGATTGAAGAGGTAGGCAGTAGGTGGTGACAGCCCTATCTATTCTTTGTAATCCTCCATGTTCGGCTATGCCACAAGCTCTTTGCGTGAGTCGTCCTAATATTGCTAGGGCTAAACTCGTACCAGATATGTTGAATAACTTAGCATAAGAATTTAAAATTGACATGCTCATTAGTATCTAACCTAGGCTATATATATGTATATTAGAAGTATTGTAGGAGTAACTCCCCAACTCTTAATTTAATATCCATTAGGACCCATTTACCCTTTAGAATAGATTGCTTAGGTGTGTCTCACACTACCCATATTATCAACTTACTCATGTCTTGATAATTGATTAGTATCCCATAGCTTAATAATAAGAGTAGTGTCTACTTTACTCCATTGTCTTCCTTTGAGATAAATACGATACCTTTGGGAATATTGTTGGGTGAAATGTTACACGACAGTTTCCGTACGCTTGTGGATTTTTATCAGTGACGTAAGAAACGTCAACACACGCCAGAGAATTTCTCGGGTCTTAGTGCATCGACTAAAGTCATCATGTTCAACTTAGAATATTGCCTAATAAGATTTTTAGATTGTTAGAAAATATGAGGCAATTTACTGAACAACTCCAAAAAAATATGCGAAAAAACAGCGGCGATCAACACCAGCAGACAGACGGGACGAGTAATATCGCGTACCGATTTGAAGCCGGAATAATCGTTGTAGATCTGGCGATGAACAGTCGCGGCAAACGTTGGTGGCGACGTTGGGCCACATCGCCCGATCTCCTCGGTAGACGATCCTTGATGAAGAACGCGAGTAGTCGTGCGAAGCAATTCCAAAAACCTTATTCGCCCTCTCCCGATGCAGGATCGAAAGGGCGAGCGGTTCCGAAGACTTGCTCTCCCGATCGTCTCAGTGCATCGACGGCTTGGCCTGTTTTGCGACTTAGCTCCGAAGCACCAACGCGCGATGGCAATCACGCACAATAGTCCAAGGTGACATAATGAATGGAGATGGCCGGAGCTCAAGGCTACAGGAGGCCATTAGAAGGGAGAAAAAAATACGAGAAGCAGATAGTTACAAGAGTACCAGTCACACCATGTCGACACAACTTGCTCTTTTACTATTGCAGGTGGATTATACCACTAATTAACCATTTTCACAGCTAAATATTTCAAATATGACAAAGGTACCCTTAGTTTGTCTAAAAAATAGAAAAATAACAGAAAATTCAGGAAAAAAATAGAAAAAAAATAAAATCAGAAAAAAAATAACAGACAATGTCGGTACCCTGCATACCGGGTACCCCATGATACCGGAAGAAGTGTAAGAGAGTTCCACCTGTCAGAGTTGAAGGCTTCCTCAGGCCCCACGTGTCACACGACACTGGACCCGCCTCCCTCATATGGGTAGCTCCGGGACTGCCACGTGTAATGTAAGACCGGAGCTGAACTCCCAACATATGGAAGCTTCGGCGTTGACACGTGGATAATGATCCCGGACCTAACCCCCTGTAGAGGGAAGCTCCGGTGCCGCCACGTGTATAACAGCTTCAGACATGTGCCATCGCGAAGGTAAGCTCCGGAGCTGCCACGTGTAGATCCTCCGGACCTTACACCAACGGGAATATTGGCGGATCTCCAACAGCACAGACATTCAAGGGACAATTAAAGCGACAGTTACAAGATCTGATTACGTGTCATTAATGTTATATTAATAACACACGCTCAGTGGGCTATTAATAGGGGTAATGCTGCTCTTAAGGTACGTTATTACACTGTTAATCACTCTTAATACTCGTAGACCATGTATTAGGCACTTAAATACGCTAGGGCCTCATGTCGGGACAGAAAAATATTGTAACGGTCAGTCCTTTGACTATAAAAGGACTGCGCTGCACGGTACAGAAGAGAGGCTAAGCTCATACACTCGTCAGCACTACTACAATCCTCAATACAACAACACACACTACGTGGAGTAGGGTATTACGCTTAGGCGGCCCAAACCACGTAAATCATCTGTGTCATCATCTTGTCCTATATCTCTGCACGCCCAAACCGATACAAGAACCTCCGCGGGCTACAATTTAGTAGTATCGGGGGAAGTGTCATTCATACGCTTCGACATTTAGCATGCCAGGTAGGGGGCGCCTGAGACCACAAGATGGTGAACTCTGCCGTAGGATCATCCAACGGCAACAACGTCGTGCAACCTGTTGGAGGGAATCCTTCCAACATGCAGCAACCAGGGGGTGTCGTTGTCCCTGTAGGCATCGCACCACCACCACCATTTGCTCTGTCAAACAATGTTGGACAGCAGGATTGGGTACTTGTATCAGTCACAGCATCGGCAAACAACAACCCTGAGAACGCGCTAATTGCTACGTGAACTCTGTTGGAGCGCCCACCAGCGCCCGTAGCACCTCAGAGTGCGATGGAGCAGTGGCGCGCCGATGTGCAGCATCTAGTTGCAGCCACAGCCGATGCCATCAGCAACCAAGGTCCTCTACCTTTAGGGCAGGCACCAGCTCAACGTAGGACCTTGTCTGGAAGACTTGGTCCTCACGTGTCACAACACTGAAGGCGTGCTGTATCTCAACAGGTGACATCGCTTCCCTCTGGGGCGCGTCACACAAATACCACGTCGAGACTTTCGACACATGATCTGCGGTCGGAACTAGATCGTCGCTACAGACAACAAGACGACCGTGTCCACATCGAGCATGCTCGCGAGAGGCGAGAAGCTCGGGACAACCCTACTCCAGTGGGAGTATGAGGAGATTGTTCTGCCTTGGCCATGTACCTACGTATAATCCGTTGGCCATAGAAGTTTCGGCCTCATCTGTCGGAGAAATTTGACAGGACTGTCAACCTCGCCGAATTCCTTCAAATCTACTCCACTACTATACTTGCAGCAGGGGACAATGATGCCGTGATGGCCAATTACTTCCTGGTGGCTCTAACTAGGACCGCTAGGTCCTGGTTCATGAGTCTTCCACCTGACTCCATCAATAGTTGGGTGGAACTATGCCAACAGTTCACTGCCAACTTCGTGACTTCTTACACCCGACCTGGTATTGAACTAGACTTGTTTGCTATGAAGCAAACAACGGGGGAATTGTTGTGATCCTTTATCCTGCAGTTTTCTTAGGTATGCAATACCATCCCCTCTATCTCGAACGCTTCTGTCATTGTCACATTCAGACAGGGCGTCCGAGATAAGAAGATGTTGGAGAAGCTGGTGACGAAAGAAGTCACCAGTGTTACAGAGTTGTTCAGCCTGGCTGACAAGTGCGCTCGAGCTGTAGAGGGCCGCGAAATGCACTCAAAGCTAGCTCTGGAGGTTAACAAAAAACCTTCCAAAGCTGAAGTCGCTACCTCCGGTGGTGGCAAAAAGAAGAAAAAGTCCAACGGCAAGAAGAAGTCGTCGGTTGGTGCACCTGCTGCTGCTGCTGCCGCAGCTCCGGGTGGCCGGAGGCCACGCCCCAAAAAACGACCTCGACCTTCGTCAGAAGACGGCGGTAGTTCCAAGATGTGGTGTCCGATCCACAAGACAGGCAAGCATCGGGAATACTGCCGAGAGGTTCAAAATCTTGTCGAGCGCTACAACAAGCGTCGGGAAGAAGCTCCTTTCCGTCAACGGGAAGGAAAACAGAAAGTTGATGAACATCCGACTGAGCCGAAGCTAGGCTTCCAGGACCCCAAGAAGGTCTTAAAGGTTGTGTACAACACAGTCGATGATGACTCTGACATCTCCGACAATGAGCGTCAGAAGACCCTGAACACCATTTATGGTGGTTCCTGGGACATCACCTCTCGCCGCGTCCTTAAGACAATGCGGCGGGAAATGGCCGCTGTAGCTTCTGCTGCCAGGGCAGAACCGCATTGAAAGTGGATGGATACGCCCATCACTTTTGATGCATCAGACTGCCCCAGGAACATGGTCGGAGCTGGCCAACTTCCTCTGATGGTATCTCTGACCATCAACAATGTTCAGCTCTACCACGTTCTGGTAGACGGAGGCGGAGCGCTCAATCTCTTGAGCTTTCAAGCATTCATGAAAATCCAGCTACAACTCTCGAATCTTCGTCCCTCAAGGCCTTTCTTTGGGGTAGGTTCGGGGGTCCATCAGCCCCCTCAGATCCATTACTCTCCTGGTGACCTTCGGGACACGGGAGAAATCCAGCACCGAGAAGCTGGTTTTTGATGTCGCTCACATTAGTCTGCCCTTCAACGCCATCCTAGGCAGGCCTGCTTTGTACAGATTCATGGCCGCAACTCACTACGGCTATCTGGTGTTGAAGATGTCAACACCTTCAGGCATCTTCCGGGTCTGTGGAGACCGCACTACCAGAGTCACTGCGCTAGAGGAACTCCATGCGCTTGCCACAGCGCAAGAAGGAACCTCCGGCAAAAAGCTCATTGCTCAACCCCCGATCACTCGTCATCAAGGCTCAACCTCTGCGCCACATGTGCAACCAAGCGGCGACATCGATGTTCCTGTCAAAGTCGTCCAAATTGGCTCTAATGCTGCTCAAACCACTCGTATATCGGGAGGTCTGAACAACAAATAGGAACTCGCGCTCATCACTTTCCTCCGGGTGAATGTTGACGTGTTTTCCTGGCAACCTTAAAAAATGTCTGGGATCCCTAGGGAGGGGATTGAGCACAATCTGAAGATTTATCCTGCCGCCTGGCCTGTACACCAGAAGCCCAGGAAGCAATCAGTTGAGCGGCAAAACTTCATCCGATAGGAGATCAAGAAGTTGCTCGAAGCAGGTTTCATGCAGGAGGTTTTTCATCCAAAATGGTTGGAAAACCCAATCGTTGTACCCAAGGCTGGTGGAAAGCTTCGGATGTGTATCTGTAAGACCTATGTGTGCTGAATACATTGGCTTGTAGTGAATACACTTGGCTTTGATGATAAAAGTTTTTAATATCACCAAAACACCTTTTTTACCAAGGTCCGACTCTAGCTCCGAGCTACAGCAAGGTCCGACGATAGGTCCGGCTTGCTTTGGGTAGCTCCGGTTACGTTTGATGCTAGGTCCGACTTCTTGGTAAGGTCCGACCAGCTTTGGTTAGCTCCGGTGAGCTTTATCTTTAGCTCCGGCATATATTTGATAGCTCCGGCATATTTTCGTTAGCTCCGGGATGCTAAGCTTCGACGTACTTTGTCTAGCTCCGGGTTTTGGGTTGACTAGTTCCGACTAGTTCTGATAAGCTCCGGATCCAGGATCTACTAGTTTTAGTAAGCTCCAGCGCTAGGTTCTACTAGCTCTTGTTAGCTCCGGCTCAAGCTCCGGGTTGCTCTGGCAAGGTCCGGAACTTGACCGCAGTGCTTCTGCTTTGCATTTGCAATGTCTCGTACTTGCTTTACTTGATTGGAAAGATTGCTTAGTTTTCATTTGCTAAGTTTTTTGGTGCGTTTTGGATGATACGGTTGGTATCGTTTCTACTGTGGTTTTGCAACATGCTTATGTGAGGTTCTCACGTAAGGTGTTGTGTTCGGAACTAACGTGAGTCAAGTCGAGGACTTGGGCTCGTATAGATTGGTTGTTTATTCATGTGCAGGTGTTGCTTGAGTTCAAGTCATGGCTGGTGACGGGATCCATTGGACTAGTCTCAGGAGGAGATGAGGTTCCAACAACCAAGTTCAGGAGGAACTGTGGTTGAGCGGGTCAGGAGGTCGCACAGGATGATTGAATCAAGGACAGTGCATATGAAGGTCGAAGGAAGGTGTTCGCACGTATGCATGAGGTGCATGACGTGGCAATATGCTTCTAGAGACGGATTATGGAAGGAAGATCTGATCGGAAGGATCAGATCGTATCGGTTGAAGACTTAGGCTGCTAGCTGAGTCGGTTATGGCTCGGTATGGAAATATCGAGTTGGTTATGTTAGGATTTCGTGTGTGTCACGAATTTGAGTTGTTTAGGAATGTGGGATACGTTCCTAAGATGTTTGGAAGTCTTAAGATTGCTTCTATCTGCGTATAGAAGAATCTTGAGCAGTTATGGAAAGTTAGGATTCGTGATCTGAGTAGGATTGGAGTCCTAGTTTTATTGGGTTGGCCTAAGGGCTGGTTATATAAGCAAGGGAAGGCCAAAGCTCGAGATGCACGACTTTGGGGCTGTTCCTATTGTGTTCTATTGAATAAAATTCATAGTTTGAAGTAACTTTTGTGCCTTGTTCGACCGACTTGTTCCAGACAAGTTTTACTCGTCGAGTTTCTGGACAGCACTACCTTTTGTCGGTGGTTTTATCATAACTCAAGTTTTCCTGATCCAATTGACGTGATTCATTTTGGGTTGTCTTCACAACTTGATTGTCTATCATCTGTCAAAATTTCACGGTCATTGGATTTGTGGTTTTTGATCTACACGAGTTTCTTTGCAGCACTCCAGAAACTGTTTTTCTCGGGTAGGTCAGATTGACCAGTGTTTGATCTTTTGATCATAACTTGAGTTGTTCTCGACGGATTTGAGTAATTCCTTTTGTGTTGTCTTCGTGACTTGATTCTCTCTGATATATATCACCTTTTTCACGGTGAAAAACGTTTAGATTAGTCTCATACACGAATTCTTTAACAGATCGTTTTTCTACTGAAGGGATTAGGGTTTTTTTGTTTCCGCTGCGTAAGATTTTTAAATCTACCATTCACCCCCCCCTCTGGTAGCTTTTCATGTGCTCTTCGATCCTACAATTGGTATCAGAGCCACGGTGCTCTAATCTTTGTGATTTGCACGTGTTTTTGACTAATCATCATGGAGAAGTACTCCGTCAAACCTTGTGTGTTTGCTGGTATTGATTTTCAGGTTTGGAAGGCACGCATGGAGGCTTTTATCCAGGCACAAGGCTTTGCAATATGGGAGAAGGTGTATAAGCCTTATGAAGTGCCACCCAATGATCAAGTCACGGCCACGAACCTCCGGGACGTCGACAACAACAACAAAGCCCGAAACTTGATCATCCAAGGACTCACTCAAAGCGACTTTGATCGTGTCGCGCACCTCCGATCAGCATACGACGTTTGGAGAGCTCTCTGTGATTATCATGAAGGCTCCAACACAATCAAGGAGGTAAAACAAGATATGTTCAAGAAAGAATATATGCGTTTTGAGATGCAACCAGGTGAGTCGATCGATGACCTCTTTGCTCGTTTCAATAAAATTGTCAGCAACTTACGTAGTGTCAATGTAAATTTTTCTGATGCTGAGAATGCTAGACAACTTCTTAGTGCATTAGACATGACAATTTGGGAGATGAAAGTAACATCTATTCGTGAATCAACTGTCATGAGTTCTCTTACATTAGATGTACTTTATTCTAAACTAAAAACTCATGAAATTGACATCCTAGCACGTAAGAACCCAAACAAGTCTATTGCATTTGTCTCACAACGTGATATGTCTAGCTCCGGCCAATCATAATCCTGCAATACTCTTGCTTTGTTGTCCTCACTAACCCTGGAGCAGATCGAAGAAATTCCAGAAGAGGAGTTGGCACTCATCTCTACTAGATTCTCAAAAGCATTGCAAAATGTGAGAACTAGAAGGAGAGGAAGCTCCGGACCTCAACGCTGTTTTGAATGTGGTAAAACAGGACACTTTCGTACAGAATGCCCTAACCTTTCAGGTCCGACCACCCGGGAAGAAAAACAAAGCAAGATTCGGACCTCCTCTGGAAATTCCAACAAGAAGAAGAAAGGTACCATAGGACGCAAGATGATCAACAGCTTCATCACCGCGCTTCAACAGCTCAGTTCAAGTGATGTAGACCTTGAAAGTGATGAAGATAATGATGATCTGGCCAACTTATGCTTCATGGCGGGCAAAGCAAGATCAAGATCAAGTCAGGAGGAAGCAGAACACAACAGTGACGATGATGAGGTATGTTCTACCTGCAATGAAATGTGTGATGCTATTTCTCGTGCAACTATTATTGTCAAGAAAAAGGACAAAAAGCTTAGGGATAGTGCTGCTAAAATTGAATCACTAGAATCTGAAATTAACCGTTTAAAAACTTTGATTCCTAGTGATGATGCATGTCCCTCATGTGACTTAATCTATGAACAATTGTCCACATTAAGAAGTGCACACTCCTCCACTCTAGATAAACTTGATGAAGAAATTAAAAAGAACAAAGAGCTTGCTGCACTTAATGATAAAAACTTGAAAGATGCTAGCTGTTCTACAATTGACTTGCATTGTTCTGCATGTGAAAATCTTGATAAGAAACTGCAAGATGCTATGAATGAAATTTCTATGTTGAACAATGCTTTACGTTCTCATGAAGTTAAATTTTGTTCCAATTGCAAACTAAAAGGAAAAACTTCATGTGAAAACTGCCTAGACTTGTCCAAGAAACTTGATGACATGAATAGGACACTAGGTCGGTTTTGTAATGGGGATAAGAATCTAAACTTGCTGCTGAATTCTTCCAAGTCTAGCAAAGATAAAACTGGTTTAGGTTTTGATTCTCATGTTCATGCTAAGGCACATCCACCTAAAATTGTAAGGTCATTAGGAAGTGGTTTGATTCAAACAGTTCCTAAACAAAAAGAAGTGGTTTTCAAGTCTGCAGGAGTGTTGCCTCATTCGGTTTCAAATAAAAATATTGCTTGCTCATCTAGACATGAACACAAAGTTAAATTTCATTGTACCTTCTGTGGTAGAGATGGTCATGTCATAGATTTTTGTTATAGACTAGCTAAACAACAGAAAAAGGAAAGAAAAATTGCTAGATCTTATAACTTTCATGCAATTAGAAAAACACAACCTGCTTTAGTGAGTCAGAAATTTGAGAAGGTAGCTTCCAGACCTTCTGGTAAGAAATCCGCAAAAGCAGCTCCGATAGTTCCGATAGCTCCAAGAGCTACCGGATCTTCTGTTGTTCCCTCTGGAGCTTCAGTTTTTGCCTCCGGACCTTCTGCTTTTACCTCCGGAGCTACCGGTTTTCACTCTAAACAAGTAACAACTTCTAAATCAACTGTTAAGAAAAGAAAACCTCAATCTTTGACTCATAAACCTGCTGTTTTATCTCAGCATTCGCGTGTTTTTCCTGGTGCACGTCGCGTGACTCAGTACTGGATTCCTAAATGCCTTTTGACTAACCCCAGTATTGAGTCATCGGCGTATTGTGCTTCTATGTAGGTTACACGCTTGAGGAAGGAGAATATTTGGATTGTGGATTCAGGTTGCTCACGCCACATGACCGGTAACAAAGATTGTTTCTCCTCCCTCACCTTTGTGTCACGTGTAGAGAATGTTACTTTTGCCGATAATTCTTCAACTCCTATAATTGCTAAGGGTTCGGTTAGAGTAAATGATCACTACACTTTGAAGGATGTGGCACTTGTCAAAAATTTGAAATATAACTTGCTTTATGTTTCACAATTGCTAGATGAAAATCTAGAAATTACTTTCAATAAAAACTGCTGCAAAGTTGTAGATTCAAATAGTGAGCTTATTTTTAACATGTCTCGGTTTGGAAGAGTTTTTAAAGCTGATTTTGATATGTCTTCTTCTAAGCATAGGTGTCTAGTTGCTAACGATTCAAAGGACTTATATTTTTGGCATCGTAGACTTGGTCACGTAGGCTTTGATCACCTAACGCGTGTTAGTGCTCTTGATCGCATACGTGGGCTGCCTAAGCTTAAAGGGGACAAAGAAATTGTGTGCTCTTCTTGTAGACATGCTAAGATGGTTGCAGGTTCACATACTCCTCTCACAATGATCATGACAACTGAACCATGTCAACTTTTGCATCTTGACACCGTAGGACCTTCACGTGTTCAATCCTTCGGAGGTAAATGGTATGCTCTTGTTATTGTTGATGATTATTCTAGATATTCTTGGGTGTATTTTATGGCGTCTAAGAATGAAGTCTTTAGTCACTTTAGAACTTTATTTCTTAGATTATCAATTGATCACCCAGAATCATTAAAAGCAATTAGAAGTGATAATGGAACTGAATTTAAAAATCAATTCTTTGATCACTTTTGTGCTGAAAATAGAATAGATCATCAATTTTCTTCACCATATGTACCTCAACAAAACGGTGTTGTAGAAAGAAAGAACAGAACCCTAGTTGAGATGGCTAGGACTATGCTTGATGAATATCAAACCCCTAGGAAATTTTCGGCTGATGCATTAGCAACCGCTTGTTATGTCTCAAATCGTGTTTTCTTGCGTTCTAAGCTAGGTAAAACACCATATGAGCTCCGGTTTGGACATAGGCCTAGTGTTACACACTTTCGGGTCTTTGGTTGCAAATGCTTTGTTAAGAAACATGGTAATCTTGATAAATTTGAACCTAGATCCAATGATGGCATGTTTCTTGGTTATCCATCTCATACTAGAGGCTACCGTGTGCTTTTACTTGACACTAACAAAATTGTGGAGACTTGTGAAGTGTCTTTTGATGAAGCTAGCCCAGGTACTAGCTCCGGTGTTGCAGGACCAGATTCATATTCTCAGGGGGAGGGTATTTTCGAAGATGAAGAAGAGCCGGTGATACTGCCTGGTAGTTCCGAAGTTGACACGTGTCCAGCTCCGGACATTGAACAAGCTCCGGCTGTCACCTCTGCTGGTCCTGATTGTCCACAAATCACAAGCTCATCAATCTACAATGAACCTAATGAAAAAGAAGCTTGTGAGACATCTGTTCCCCTACGTTTTTACAAAGATCATCCCCCACAACAGATGATTGGAAGCTTGCATGAACGAGTCACACGGTCCAGGTTTTGCGATCCAAACTCTCATGCTCATTCTGCTTTTGTTGCTTCTTTTGAACCCAAAGATATATCACACGCACTCACTAATGAATCTTGGATTATTGCCATGCAAGAAGAGTTAGAAAATTTTGAAAGAAATAATGTTTGGAAACTTGTACCTCCACCTCAAGGCCACACTTTAATTGGAACTAAATGGGTATATAAAAATAAACAAAGTGAGGATGGGGTTGTGATTAGGAATAAGGCTAGGTTGGTTGCTCAAGGTTTCACTCAAGTTGAAGGTCTAGATTTTGATGAAACATTTGCTCCTGTCGCTAGATTAGAAGCCATAAGAATTTTGTTAGCTTTCGCAGCATCTAAAGGTTTTAAGCTATATCAAATGGATGTTAAAAGTGCTTTTCTTAATGGCTACATAGATGAGGAGGTTTATGTCAAACAACCACCAGGTTTTGAAAATCCAGATTTTCCTAATCATGTTTACAAACTGTCCAAAGCCTTATATGGTCTCAAACAAGCCCCTAGAGCATGGTATGATAGGTTAAAAACATTCTTACTTGAAAAGGGGTTTACAATGGGAAAGGCTGATAAAACTCTTTTTGTGCTTAAACATGGCAATGACTCATTATTCGTTCAAGTGTATGTGGATGATATTATCTTTGGTTGTGCTTCTCATGATCTTGTGTCCAAGTTTTCAGCAATGATGAGTTCCGAATTTGAAATGAGTATGATGGGTGAACTCACTTACTTTTTGGGGCTGCAAATCAAGCAAACCAAGGAGGGTACCTTTGTGCATCAAACAAAGTATACCAAAGATCTCCTAAGGCGCTTCAACATGGACAAAAGCAAGCCTCTTCGGACACCAATGGGAACAGCAACAACACTTGAACTTGATGAAGATGGTGAATCCGTGGATCAAAAAGAATATAGAAGTATGATCGGCTCACTTTTGTACCTTACAGCATCAAGACCGGACATACAATTCAGCGTATGTCTTTGTGCATGGTTTCAAGCTTCCCCACGTGTTTCACATCGTCAAGCCGTCAAAAGGATTCTCAGGTACTTACATGGAACTCAAGAATTTGGCATTTTTCTTCCTTCTTCCTTAATCGTTTCTTTGAAAGCTTTTTCGGATGCTGATTTTGGGGGTTGTAGGATTGATAGGAAAAGTACTTCCGGTGCTTGTCATTTTCTTGGTATTTCTCTTGTTGCTTGGTCCTCTAGAAAACAAAGTTCAGTTGCACAATCCACAGCCAAATCTGAGTATGTAGCTGCTGCTAGTGCTTGTTCACAAATTCTTTGGATTGTTCAAACACTTAAGGACTATGGGGTTGATCTAGATAGTGTTCCACTGTTCTGTGATAACACTAGTGCTATTTGCATTGCTAAAAACCCCGTGCAACATTCTAGAACTAAGCACATTGACATTAGGTATCACTTTCTCCGTGATAATGTTGAAAAAGGAAACATTGTGCTTCACCATGTAGATATCGAACAACAATTGCCTGACATTTTTACAAAACCTTTGGATTTCACTCGTTTTTGTTACATTCGTAGTGAAATAGGGGTTATGCATCCTCATGGCTTAAATTGAGGGGGAGTTTTTGAAACTTAGGAAGTCTATGTGTGAATCTGAAATTAAAATAATATGAGCATATTATTTCATACATATATGACTTTGTGATTCCTTTTACATGCTGAAAGTTCTTACTACATTACTCGTGTTATACTTTTTGTAGTTTTTGCCATGTCTAGTAATTGGAATAATTACTTACACTAAATCTGGTCATGGTCGAACTTTCTTGCTGTTTTGAACTTGTTGCATGCTCACAAATGCTTTTAATCATTAAGAATTTATCAAGTAATCAACTCACATGTTGAGTTTTTATGAACAAATATAAATTGAGAAAAGATCAAGAGAATATGCATGCATCGCACTTCTTCTTTCGAGATGGCTTGTCATTGCACTTAGATATGAACTTGGAAGAAGTTGTGTATGACTAAAACCATGTCCTTAAGCTTCTGATTGTCAAATGACATAGGCTTGGCTTGGTTGGTTAGAATAAGGCAGATGAGCATATAATCTCTTGCAAATATCATATTATCTAAATTTATGCTTTGAAAAATAATAAAATGCAGCAACAAATGTCATGCTTTCAGGTTTTGAAATAGTTGAGTTTGTGAGATCATGACCTGCTAAAATTGAAAATCACACTTGCTTTTTAGCATGGCTTACACTACATTATGTATCTCATTGATGTGATAGTGTAAGTTACTTGATAGTATGACTTGGGTGAGCTTTGTTTATATGTATATGTTATAATATGCTCATAACAACTAAAGAAGGAGAGATAATTTGTTTATATCTCATAACAATTAAAATTTCTCTTTTACCTTGCTGAATACATTGTCAAAGGGGGAGAGATTAATCACACATTCAAAAAAGAAGAGATAAGCATGAAGAGAATATGTGCATAAGGAAAGTTAATAAAGGGGGAGAGATAATATGGGATATTTTTTTCCTTCTCATTTTATTTTTTATTTAAACAAAAAGGGGAGAAATTGTTTTCAAAACTTTTATAAGCCAATGTTCGGAATTTTAAATGGTGTTGCCAATGCATTCATCAAGGGGGAGATTGTAAGACCTATGTGTGCTGAATACATTGGCTTGTAGTGAATACACTTGGCTTTGATGATAAAAGTTTTTAATATCACCAAAACACCTTTTTTACCAAGGTCCGACTCTAGCTCCGAGCTACAGCAAGGTCCGACGATAGGTCCGGCTTGCTTTGGGTAGCTCCGGTTACGTTTGATGCTAGATCCGACTTCTTGGTAAGGTCCGACCAGCTTTGGTTAGCTCCGGTGAGCTTTATCTTTAGCTCCGGCATATATTTGATAGCTCCGGCATATTTTCGTTAGCTCCGGGATGCTAAGCTTCGACGTACTTTGTCTAGCTCCGGGTTTTGGGTTGACTAGTTCCGACTAGTTTTGATAAGCTCCGGATCCAGGATCTACTAGTTTTGGTAAGCTCCAGCGCTAGGTTCTACTAGCTCTTGTTAGCTCCAGCTCAAGCTCCGGGTTGCTCTGGCAAGGTCCGGAACTTGACCGCAGTGCTTCTGCTTTGCATTTGCAATGTCTCGTACTTGCTTTACTTGATTGGAAAGATTGCTTAGTTTTCATTTGCTAAGTTTTTTGGTGTGTTTTGGATGATACGGTTGGTATCGTTTCTACTGTGGTTTTGCAACATGCTTATGTGAGGTTCTCACGTAAGGTGTTGTGTTCGGAACTAACGTGAGTCAAGTCGAGGACTTGGGCTCGTATAGATTGGTTGTTTATTCATGTGCAGGTGTTGCTTGAGTTCAAGTCATGGCTGGTGACGGGATCCATTGGACTAGTCTCAGGAGGAGATGAGGTTCCAACAACCAAGTTCAGGAGGAACTGTGGTTGAGCGGGTCAGGAGGTCGCACAGGATGATTGAATCAAGGACAGTGCATATGAAGGTCGAAGGAAGGTGTTCGCACGTATGCATGAGGTGCATGACGTGGCAATATGCTTCTAGAGACGGATTATGGAAGGAAGATCTGATCGGAAGGATCAGATCGTATCGGTTGAAGACTTAGGCTGCTAGCTGAGTCGGTTATGGCTCGGTATGGAAATATCGAGTTGGTTATGTTAGGATTTCGTGTGTGTCACGAATTTGAGTTGTTTAGGAATGTGGGATACGTTCCTAAGATGTTTGGAAGTCTTAAGATTGCTTCTATCTGCGTATAGAAGAATCTTGAGCAGTTATGGAAAGTTAGAATTCGTGATCTGATTAGGATTGGAGTCCTAGTTTTATTGGGTTGGCCTAAGGGCTGGTTATATAAGCAAGGGAAGGCCAAAGCTCGAGATGCACGACTTTGGGGCTGTTCCTATTGTGTTCTATTGAATAAAATTCATAGTTTGAAGTAACTTTTGTGCCTTGTTCGACCGACTTGTTCCAGACAAGTTTTACTCGTCGAGTTTCTGGACAGCACTACCTTTTGTCGGTGGTTTTATCATAACTCAAGTTTTCCTGATCCAATTGACGTGATTCATTTTGGGTTGTCTTCACAACTTGATTGTCTATCATCTGTCAAAATTTCACGGTCATTGGATTTGTGGTTTTTGATCTACACGAGTTTCTTTGCAGCACTCCAGAAACTGTTTTTCTCGGGTAGGTCAGATTGACCAGTGTTTGATCTTTTGATCATAACTTGAGTTGTTCTCGACGGATTTGAGTAATTCCTTTTGTGTTGTCTTCGTGACTTGATTCTCTCTGATATATATCACCTTTTTCACGGTGAAAAACGTTTAGATTAGTCTCATACACGAATTCTTTAACAGATCGTTTTTCTACTGAAGGGATTAGGGTTTTATTGTTTCCGCTGCGTAAGATTTTTAAATCTACCATTCACCCCCCCTCTGGTAGCTTTTCACATGCTCTTCGATCCTACAGTATCGACTACACCACCTTAAATAAGGCATGCCCAAAAGATCCATTTCCACTACCTAGAGTGGACTCCACCTCCGGGTGCGAGCTATTGTGTTTCTTAGATGCATATTCTAGATATCATCATATCCAAATGTCTAAGGAAGATGAAGAGTATACTGTCTTCATAACAGTAGATGGATTATATTGTTATACTGCCATGCCCTTTGGTCTAAAAAATGTTGCTTCAACCTTTGTATGAGCTATGTACAAAACATTTGGAGAGCTAATTAGAGACTTAGTGGAGGTGTATGTTGATGACATCGTTGTGAAGATCAAGAACAAGGAGTCACTCCTTGACAATTTATATGTCGTCTTTGACAAGTTGCGCATCACGCGCACCAAGCTGAACCCGAACAAGTGTGTCTTTGGGATTAGCTCTGGGAAACTCTTTGGTTTCTTGGTGACTCACCGAGGAATTGAGGCAAACCAGGCGAAAATCAAGGCTATAGAAGACATGCGGCCTCCAGCTCGCATCAAGGACGTCTAGAAGCTAACTGGATGTCTAGCTACGCTCAGCCGGTTCATCTCAAGACTGGCAGAGTGGGCGCTACCCTTCTTCAAACTCTTGAGGAAGTCCGGACAGTTCCATTGGTCTTAAGAAGCAGAAAAGGCATTTCAAGAACTAAAGCAGCTCCTCACCACCCTACCAATATTGGTAGCTCTGAACTCTGGTGAGCCTTTACTGCTTTACATTTCTGCAACTTCAAAATTTGTAAGCATGGTTATGGTCGCGGAAAGACCGGAGCCACATCTAGTTTAGGAGCCTAGACCCCTCCGGAGGGTCCGTAGCTACCTGAAGGCGAGTCTGAGTCCCAGCCCCCAAACACAGATCTTCAAGACAGAGTGCTAGAAGATCAACCTCTCTCATCTGAGGGAGTTTTAACGGTTGTTCAAGAAGATACGGACCCATCAGGGAGGGTCCAGGTTGAACACGAAGAAGTTTCGGACCCCTCTGGAAGGGTTCGGGAAGCTCAACAAGAAGGTCCAGACCCCCCTGGGAGGGTCCGGGTTGATGGAAAGGAAACTCCGAGCTCCTCGGGAAGAGTCCGGACAGTCCAACGCCTAGTTTACTTCATTAGTGAAGTACTCCACGACGCCAAGACACGCTACATCGAGGTGCATAAGCTGTTTTACGCAGTTCTTATCGCCTCAAGGAAGCTTTGTCACTACTTCCAAGCCCACAAGATATCAGTGGTAACTTCTTATCCACTACGAGCAATATTACATAACCCCAATTCTACTGGGAATATTGCAAAGTGGGCAACGGAGTTGGCCGAGTTTGACCTCGAATTTGTGCCACGACAAGCAATCAAGAATCAGGCTTTGGCTGACTTTGTGCCAGAATGGACTCCATCTCCATCTAATCATGGGGGCCCCAGTGAGCAGAAGCCGGAACCCAAGGTCCCAGTTTTCACCGAACCTCACTGGACTCTCTACTTCGACGGCTCTGTGCAGAAGCAGGAGGTCGGAGCTGGAATCCTTCTTCTCGCCCCGACCGGGGAGAAGGTCAAATACATGGTTCACCATGACTTCAAGGCAACCAACAACATGGTGGAGTATGAAGCTCTCATCTACAGGCTCATGGTGGCACTATCTTACAGTGTCAAACAGCTGTTGGTGAAGGGTGATTCGCAGCTCATCATAAAACAAGTCAAAGGTGAATGCTGCTGCAAAAACCCCTAACTAGCTGCTTATCTCCTTGAAGTCCAAAGGCTTCAGAAAGACTTCGAAGTCTTAGATCTTCACCATGTTCAGCGCCTTCATAATGCTGAAGCCAATGAACTCTCGACGAAGGCTTCAACCGGAGCTCTGGCTCGTGACAAAATCTTCGTCGGGAGGTTATCAAGACCAACAGCTCAGTCTGCCGAATTGAGCGAGGGGGCAAGACCAGCACCTCGAAGCTGGCGGTCCCGGTGGCCCTATTACCATGGCGTCCACCAAGGGTCGTAGGTGGTGTCGTAAGCTCCGAGCAACCCAGCAAGCAAGACTTAGAAGCTCAAGTTAGCTCTGATGCATGGATCTCAGAAATACGGAGCTACTTGAAAGATAATATCCTTCCTGAAGACGATGTACTCGCTGACCGGATCATCAGATTGGCTAAAATATACACGTTGGTAGAAGGGGATCTCTATTGGCGTGGTGCCAACGGCGTCCTAATGTGATGCATTGCAAGGGAAGAAGGGCGTGAGCTCCTCGCGGAAATCCATGGAGGCGAGTGTGGGAACCATGCATCTTCCCGCACGTTGGTTGGTAAAGCCTTCCGGCATGGCTTTTACTGGCCTACAATACTCCAGGATGCAGTCGATCTAGTGAAAAGGTGTGAAGCATGCCAGTTTCACGCAAAACAAATTCACACATCGACTCAATCACTGCAAATGATACCTCCTACATGGTCATTCGTTGTGTGGGGTATGGACATCTTAGGACATTTCCCAAAAGCCGTCGGAGGTTACAGGTTCCTGTATGTCACCATCGACAAGTTCACCAAGTGGTCAGAAGCTACCCTAGTTGTGACAATCAACAAGCAATCAACAATCAAGTTCTTGAAGTCCATAATATGCAGATTTGGAGTTCCAGACAAAGTCATAAGTGACAATGGAACCCAATTTACAAGTGTTGCATTCCAAGAATATTAGGAAGATCTCGGCATTCAAGTCAGCTACGCATCAGTAGCTCACCCAGCAAGCAATGGTCAAGCGAAGAGAGCAAATGCAGAAATTTTAAAAGGACTCAAAACGCGCACATATGAGCGCCTCAAAAAGCATGGATCCAACTGGATTGAAGAGCTTCCGTCTACACTTTGGGCGAATAAGACAACACCTAACTGGTCAACTGGGGAGACACCCTTCTTCCTGGTGTACGGAGCTGAAGCAGTCCTTCCTCCGGAGGTCACCATGGGGTCGCTCCGGGTCCGGACCTTCGACGAAGTCGCGCATGACCTGAAAGTGTGTCTAGGCATTCCTTGTGGGTTTTGGTTGATTTATGACAAATAAATGAGATCCTAACCAAACTGTTGATATGAGCGTAGGTTTTAATGAAATTATGAAGAAAGAGCAAAATGAAAGGAGAATGAGGATCTATATGGAAAAGAGACCAAGAGCATAATAGATTAGATCATTGTGTATAGAGTGTGTTGGAGAAACACACCCCAACAGCTCAAGCACAAGAAAAATCATTCACTGCGACACTGGTCTGGACTAGTCCGATAGACCTCGGACTAGTCCGATAATCCCTCTGTTCAAAATCGAACAAGTCCTCCCAGCACGGACTTGTCTGCACAGTCCACGCTTACACAGACCGGACTAGTCCGATATGACCACGGACTAGTCTGATATCTTTCTTACTAAGATCGGACTAGTCCTCCCAAGTGTGGACTAGTCCTCAACACTACACAACTTTGTACGAAATTGGATAAGTCTGATAATATTCAGACTAGTCTGATAACCTCTCTGTCTAAAATCGGACAAGTCCTCTAAATACAGACTTGTCCCCAATTCACTAAGGGGTTTACCACAGCCGGACTAGTCCGATAATGACCTAACTAGTATGAACTTCTCCAGAGCCTAAATCAGACTAGTCCGCCACGGGCCAGACAAGTCTGATGCTCCTAAGAACTTAGGGTTTCCTACACGCTGCACACCAGACTAGTTCGGACTCCATCGCAGACTAGTCCGGACTCTTGAAACCCAATGATAACCTTTGGAAACCTCCATATAAATAGATGTGCACGGCCCTACTTTCATATCTCTCGACTCCCTGCGCCGTCACACCCTCCAAGAGCCTAGAAAACACATCTCTCCACATAATCCAATGCAAGAAAGATCAAATCCTTGAGGATTAACTTTGGATCAAAGGAGAGACACGATTCTCACGTTTTGAGCTCTTGGGTTTGATTCTCTAACACACTCCTATTGTTTTATTGTGGATCTTACGAGTGTGTTCTTGGTGGTGTTCGATTTGTAATCTTGGGGAGCCCTCAACTTGTAAGAAGGCCCCTTGAACTTGGTGATTTACCCTTTGTGATTAGTGGAAGAGAATTGACCTCCGTGGCGACTCAACGAGGGTAGGGTTGGAGAAGACCCGGTCCTTTTGTGGGCTCCTCAACCTGGATGTAGGTTGCCTCTGTGGGAACCGAACCACGGGATAAACTCTTGTGTCAATATCATTCTTAGTTTTTCATATCACATTCTAGGGTTTACTTGATCTTGCATATCTTACATTAAAACATTGAAACCAAAGTTAGTTTGTGCTACACTTAAGTTCGTTGACTCAATACCTTCAAGTTACATACTATATTCTGCTACGTACTGTGCTGGTATTGATATCATTGATATAACTAGATCAATCTAGTATGCACGCACCGGACTAGTCTGCACACCACCGGACTAGTCCTATTTCTTGGTATTTGATCAAGTTGCTAAGTGTTGCAGGTTCTGACTAGAATTCAGAAAGTCCTATTCACCCCCCCTCTAGGCTACATTCAATTGGTATCAGAGCAAGGCTCTTCAAGAGGAGACTAATCGCTCGAAGAGAAAATGTTGTACATGAAGGATGTGCACAAGATCCTCAACCAAGAGAAGGTTGAAGATGAAAAGGCGTAAAAGTTGGAGAAGCTCCTCAACGCCATTCAGGACTTCGAGGATGACAATGAGAAGACGCTAGAACTCAAGGCGCTCCTAAGGAAGAAAGCTCTCTCTAAAGGGAAAATAAAGATCGAGAACGAGAAGAAGAAGAAGGGGAGTATTCACACCGACTACTCCCGATATCCTTTCAACTATGATCGTCTAAATTCTAACAATAGCCATTATTTGTATATTCCTCTAGGAAAAGCCCCACACTTTGATGGTAATGATTACTCAATGTGGAGGCAAAACATGAAAATGCATTTAATCTCACTTAACCCCAACTTGTGACATATAGTGTGCACAGGTATAGATATCCCAGACGACGATGAAGAGCTTACACCAAGCCAAGAGCAAGCAATTCATCGGAATGCTCAAGCTGCAGCGGTCATCACATCATCACTAAGTCGGGACGAGTTCACCAATTTGGATGGACTAAAGATTGCAAAGGAAATATGGGACACATTGCAAACTACACATGAAGGTGATCGTCATGTGCGAGAGGCGAAGATCGAAATGATCGAAGGCGAATTGGGAAGATTCGCCATAGAAGAAGATGAGTCGCCGCAAGACATGTACAACCAGTTGAAGACTCTCATCAACAAGGTTCGAGCATATGGAAGTAAAAAGTGGAACAATCACGAGGTGGTGAATCTCATCCTTAGATATTTCATGCCTCGCAATGTTACCCTATGCTCGATGATTAGAGAGAGTCTCGGGTACAAGAAAATGACCCCGGACGAATTGCTTGGAAATATCATCAATTTCGAAAAGATGGAGAAGCAAGCTAAACATGTCAAGGAGATTTCCAACTTCACCTCGGCAAAGAATAAAGGGGTCGCCTTAAAATCCACTTGCAAGCCCTTGTCAAAAGAAGCTCGAGAGGTTCAAGATGAAGATGATAGTGATGATGAGAGCAGCGACATAGATGAGGAAGACATGATCCTCTTCATGAAGAAATTCAAGAGAATGATGAAGGGAAGACAAGGGGGAAAATCAAATGAAGGAAAACTCAAAGAAAAGTGAAGACCAAAGTTGAGGTGGGCCTGCTATAACTGTGGTGAATATGACCACTTTATAGTTGATTGTCCTTATGAAGAAAACAAGAAGAAGACCAAGGAAACAAAGCATCAACCTAAGAAGTTCTTCAAGAAGAAAAAAGCAAGCTGGACAGGCGCACCTAGGAAAGGAGTGGGACTCAAATGATGAGTCCTCGTCTAAAGAGGAAGAGAAGATGGCTAGCATAGCCATCAACAAAACGACCAAGAAATCGACCCTCTTCCCCAACATTGGCGCAAGAAAGGACTATGACACATGCCTCATGGCGAGGGAAGGTAAAATAAAGGTAACATCTAAATCCTCCTCCTCGCATTCTTACTCTAGCGATAGTGATGGCTATAGTGATAATGAAGATATGCTTGTTGGCCTAGATAAGAAAATTGCCGCTAAATTGAAATTCTTAATGGATAAACTTATCGATAATGAGGAGTTTGTTGATCGCCAAGAAGATATGATCATACTTCAAAAGGAGGAGTATCTTAAGATCAAAAAACTCCTTGAACTTGAAAAGGGTCGAAGCAAGTCACTAGAGCTTGAATTAGCTTCAAGCAAGGAAGCTTGCTTGAAGTTAGGTGACTCAAATGTAATTATCAAGGATGAACTTGCTAACTTGAGCAAAGTTAAAAAGATCCTTGAAGTTCAAGTTGAGTCACTCAAGCAAAGTGACCCTTCATCCTCTTCAAGCTCATCTTCTAAACACCTAAAATTTGAAACTGCTACTACTTGTACATGTGCTAAAGTTAAATCTAACTTGAAGGATAAGTTGAACTTGGCAAAGGACAAGCATCCTTCCCGTAGTGGCATATTTGACAAGGAGAAGATCAAGTATGCACGCAGTGCATACTTAACCACAAGGCCTCCTAATGTCAAATATGGCATTGGGTATTCTTATGGTGAAAAGCAAAGTGCTAGAAGCCATAAGAATAACAAGGAGCGCATTGCCTTTATCAAGGGAAACTCCCTTCAAGCTAGAAATGCTAATAATGTTGACAAGTCCAAACATGTTAATTCATATGAGAACCAACTTTTGTTTAAAACTTTTGATGCATCTTATGTTCTTATGAAAAGCAACTTTGGTAAAGTGTATGCCAAATATGTTGAGCCACGCCATGGGAACACCAGGTCCCATGTGTGGGTGCCCAAATCTCTTGTGACTAACCTCAAATGACCCAAACAAGCTCGGGTACATAAAACCAAGACATATTTTGTTTTGCAGGCCTACTCCTCCGGTGGAGCAAAATGGGTGCTAGACAGTGGATACACCAACCATATGACCGGAGAACAAAGAATGTTTGTAGAATATGAAGATAATGAGGATCCAAGCGAGGGCATCTATTTTGGAGACAATAGTCAAGGAAGGGTGCTCAGTACTGGTAAAATTGCAATCTCATATCAACACACGCTTTCTCATGTTTTGCATGTTGACTCCTTAGATTATAACCTTCTGTTCATATCTCAATTATGTGACAAAGGTTATAATTGCTTGTTCACTAATGAGGCTGTGACCGTCTCTAAAGGAGTGATGACTCGGTTGCATTCAAGGGTGTGTTAAAGGGAAAACTTTATCTTGTTGACTTCAACAAAGATAAAGTCGAACTTGACACATGCTTGATTGCAAAGACCAACATGGGTTGGCTGTGGCATAAACGGCTAGCACATGTTGGTATGATGAATCTTCAAAAATTCCTCAAGGGCGATCACATCCCAGGTTTGAAGGATGTTATTTTTTGAGAAAGACGGGCCTTGTAGGGCGTGCCAAGCCGGGAAGCAAGTAGGATCACCCCGTCCCGCGAAGAACGACATGAAAATGACAAGACCGCTCGAGCTACTTCACATGGACCTATTCGGTCCAATCGCTTACATAAGCATCAGCGGTAACAAATATGGCTTAGTAATTGTTGATGATTTTTCGCGCTTCACGTGGATTTTCTTTTTGCATGATAAGACAGAAACTCAAGGAACCCTCAAGAAATTTCTCAAGCGTGCCCAAAATGAGTTCTCATTGAAGATCAAGAACATACGAAGCGACAATGGCACGGAGTTCAAGAACACTCAAATTGAGGAGTACCTAGACGAAGAAGGTATAAAACATGAGTTTTCAGCACCGTACTCACCTCAACAAAATGGAGTGGCCAAAAGGAAGAACCGAGCCCTCATAGAGATGGTGAGAACAATGCTTGATGAGTACAAGACATCGGATCGGTTTTGGGCGGAAGCAGTCAGCACCGCTTGTCATGCCATAAACCGACTCTATCTTCATCGCCTACTCAAGAAGACATCATATGAGCTACTTACGGGTAACAATCCAAATATTTCCTATTTTTGAGTTTTTTGTTCTAAATGCTATATCTTGAACAAGAAGCCTTGGACTTCAAAGTTCGCTTCAAAGTCCGATGAAGGTTTCTTCCTTGGCTACGATTCGAACACTTATGCCTATCGTGTCTTCAACAAGGTCTTCGGACTTGTTGAAGTTGCATGTGACGTAGTGTTCGATGAAACTAACGGCTCTCAAGAAGAGCAAGTTTATCAATGTGTGATAGATAGAGAAGAAGCTCCTTGTCAAGTGTTAAGACGAATGGCGTTGGGCGATGTTCGACCACAAGCGCCACCTCCAAATCAAAATGAAGAAGATGAACCACAAGCGGAGGTAATGGATCAAGGGGGAGCTTCTACACTAGATCAAACTCAAGAGGACGAAGATGATCAACACACAAATGAGGGCAACCATCCAGGGGCAGTAGAAGATGACCATAAAGACTCAAGACCACAAGTGCCACACCCAAGAGTACATCAATACGTCCAAAGAGACCACCCCGTCGACAACATAATCGGGGACATCCAAAAGGGAGTAACTACTAGATCTCGAATTGCTAATTTTTGTGAACATTACTCTTTTGTATCCTTTTTGAAACCTCGAAGGATTGAGGATGCATTGAAAGATCCGGATTGGGTGGTGGCAGTGCAAGAAGAACTCAACAACTTCAAACAGAATGAGGTGTGGGAACTAGTCGAAAGATCCAAGTTCAACGTTGTCAGCACCAAATGGGTCTTACAAGACAAGCAAGACGAACACAGGGTGGTGACAAGGAACGAGGCACGACTTGTGGCCAAAGGGTATTCACAAGTCGAAGGTTTGGATTTTGACGAAACCTTTGCTCCGTAGCTAGGCTTGAATCTATTAGAATATTACTTGCATATCCTACTCACCATGATTTCAAGCTCTACCAAATGGATGTGAAAATTGCCTTCCTCAGTAGACCAATCAAAGAGGAGGTGTATGTGGAGCAACCCCCCCCCCCCCCCCCCCCCCCGGATTCGAAGATCAAGAGCTCCCCGATCACGTGTTCAAACTGCGTAAGGCTCTCTATGGCCTCAAACAAGCTCCTAGAGCTTGGTATGAGTGCCTTAGAGATTTCTTGATTGAAAATGGTTTTAAAATTGGCAAAGCTGATTATACATTATCACGAAGCATTTTGACAATGATCTCTTTGTCTGCCAAATTTATGTTGATGATATCATTTTTGGTTCAACTAACAAATCTTTCTATGAAGAATTTAGTAAGATTATGACAGATAGGTTTGAAATATCTATGATGGGAGAGCTAAAATACTTCTTGGGATTACAAGTGAGGCAACAAAAGGAGGGGACGCTCATAATCCAAACCAAGTATACTCAAGACATACTTAAGAAGTTTGGAATGGACAAGGCAAAGCCCATAAAGACTCACATGGCAACAAATGGACACTCGGATCTCAATGAAGACGGACCAAGCGTGGATCAAAAGGTATATCGCTCCATGATTGGATCCCTACTTTACTTATGTGCATCTAGGCCTGATATTATGCTGAGTGTGTGCTTGTGTGCAAGATTTCAAGCGAATCCTAAGGAGTGTTATTTGACAGCCATAAAAAGAATCTTGCAGTATTTAGTTCATACACCCAACCTAGGCCTTTGGTATCCTAAAGGTTCCAAATTCAATCTCATTGGATACTCTAATGCACATTATGCCGGATGCAAAGTAGATAGAAAAAGTACCTTCGGTACTTGCCAATTTCTAGGTAGATCCCTAGTTTCTTGGTCCTCCAAGCAACAAAACTCCATTGCCTTATCCACAGTCGAAGCAGAGTATGTTACAGCCGGGAGTTGTTGTGCACAACTCCTTAGGATGCGACAAACTCTAAGGGATTAAGCTAAAAATATGAGTCGTATTCCACTCCTTTGTGATAATGAGAGTGCCATTAAAATTGCCCATAATCCCGTTGAGCACACTTGGACCAAACACATTGACATCTGACATCATTTTTTGAGAGACCAGTCAATGAAAGGAGACATAGCCATTTCCCATGCCAACACCGAAAAACAACTAGCTGATACGTTTACCAAACCACTTGATGAAAAACGTTTTTGCGAGCTCCGAAATGAACTAAATATCCTTGATGCTCGGAATGTGGCTTGAAAACTTGCATACATGTATGGCTTCTTCAAAATATGTTGATTGTGTTGCGAAAATCATCTCTCTCAATTTTCTCCGAAAAACTATTTCAATTACTTGATCTTGGTGAATTATGGTCATAGCTTGATTGTTGGATGTTTACTGATCATATTCATCAAGATTTTTTTGTGTGTTTTGCCTCCCCTATTTTCTATCTAAATACCTTCAAATATATACGAATGGGATAATTTATTCTGTTCTGGTGACCACGGACTAGTCCGTGGTTATCCGGACTAGTCCGCACACTACAGACTAGTCCGCTGAGTGTCCGGAAGTCCAGACTAGTCCGGCCGGCCACGTACTAGTCCGATTTTTCGACTCCATAACTCAAGACGCCGCCAAAACCTAATATCCTTCACCCTCACAACTCACCTCACATTCTCTCTCTTCACTCGAGAGCCCCCAAGGTGATTTGGCGATTTCTTCATCAAATCTCTTCAAGTTTGGGTGGAAATCGATCTCCATTGCTAGGGGATTGAAGACCACAAACTTGTCTGCACCTCCAACTCCCCCTTCGTCAAGAATCGAAGAATTTCGGTAAATCCCCCCCCAAACCCTAGAAACTTCGATTTCTTCCGTTTTGGATCAAATAGCTTAGTTCCTTTCAGCTAATACATGCTTCCTTGATGTATCACATCTATGTTAAGCTATTTTAGCATTGAGCAACACCATTTGCCTCATAGTTAGGGTTTAAAGTGTTGAATACCGGACTAGACCGGTCCCTGTACGTACAAGTCCGGTCCCTCCGGACTAGTCCGTACCTGAACACCGGACAAGTCCAATTTTCAACTAAATTCAACCCTATTTCCAACTACTCAATGCACTTCCTTGCCATCAATTCTCATTCATACATTGTATAATCCCTTCTCAGGACAATGTCGAGCTCCAATGATGAAATCTCTTATTATGAGGCCGAGATGGACCAAGACTCCTTGCTTCGGTCCTCAACGGCCAAGGGAAGAAGTGCCAAGAGCGCCCCTCCGAGCTGTCACCTTCTCCACCTCAGGTGCGGCGCAAAGTTCTATCCAAGAAGCCTGCGTCCAAAGTCAAGGATGCAGCTGGCCCTAGCTTGGTGGCTTCTCGCCAAGATAAGGGCAAGGGAAAGGAAATTGCCTCAGGCCCAATCGGCCCACTGAAGATGGCAGCTTCGAGGCAAGGGAATAGAGATCCCTCCGAGGAAAAGTTTAATGGCAAGGGAAGCGATACAGATTCCAAACTCAGATTTGTGGACTGTTACAGCCAGTCAAAGAAGGCAGTTGATGACAGATTTTGGAGTAACTTCCACGCAGATTTCTATAGCTCTGTGTACCTCACCATGAAGACTCCAGTTGTCCGCAGCCAGTGGATTGACTGGAATCATTTTGAAAGGAAGAGTTGTGGTTCATTTGATCAAGTGGTGGAGGTTGCAGCTAGGCATGGGCTGAAGGAACTGTTTGCCTTCAGATATAACTTGAATGATGAGATTATTTCTCAGTTCTATGCCACATGCTTCTTTGCTAGTGATGAGGAGGAAAGGGTGACTTGGGTGACTCATGGATCCAAGTACACTATTACTTATGATGAGTTTGCAAGACTGCTTCACCTAGAAGACACCGATAACAATGAGCTGACTATCCTCAACACTGGTGTCTTGGGAAAAGATAAGATGGACTTTCTTTATGATACTAGCCTAAAGTACAACCCTCCATCGACCAAGAACATGAAACCCTTCTTCATGGTTCTTAATAAGGTGCTGAGGAAGACCATAGCACCAAAAGATGGGGATGCAGGAAGTGTGCAAGGGTACTTGAGGACCCTAATGAAGGTGATTAGAAAGAACCAGAAGTTTGATATCTTTGACTACATTTGGAATGACATGGTCAACATCTCATGCACACTGAACAGATCCTGTAGCTATGGCCCTTACTTGATGTTTATGATTGAGAAGGTCACTCGAGTTCGTGAAGGATGTAGAGCACACTCATTTGAGGCCCCAGAAGCCTCCCCAAGCCACTGTCCAAGCTGCTCCATCTCCGGTGTCCAGTGAAGAGGCTCCAAGGAGAGCTCGAGGAGATGTTAGGACTGATCCCACCACTAGGGCCCCTCCTCAAAAAGGGTGCTCAAGTGGTCTTTTGAAGTACTTGGGCGCCATTTTTGGCTCATGCAAGAAAGCTGAAGTGAAACTTCATAAGATGAACAAGGCAAGGAAGGCAGATATGAGATATGTCAAGCAAAATGTCAAGCATATCAGCCAGAAGCTGGAGATCGAGCCCATTGGATCCCCCGTTATCTCCGATGATTCAGCTTTAGATTTCTCGGACTTGCCACCTCTTTCACCTTCTGAGCTTGCCTATTTTGGCATTGGGGGCACTTCGAGTGGATCCGCTCCTCCTCCTCCTACCCAAACTGAAGATGAAGATGAAGACGAGGAGAGGACCGACAGCGAGGAATGAGCCACTAGATCCCTCCTCTCCTTCTTTTTGGTGTCTTGATGCCAAAGGGGGAGAGATTGAGGGGGTGTCACTAGGTCCTAGCTGTAGATTGAGAGATGAGAGCTTCATTTGTGTATCTTTTTGTGTCTCTTTTGGGTTGTAAAACTTCAATTCTGTTATCTCTACCTTTAGTATTGTGGTCTGATGGAATGACTATGTTTATGCTTATGTTATGAAATTTGTGATGATGATTTGAGATAATCTGTTATTTTGCTTTGGAATTGACATATATGCTTGATATTGGAATTTCCATGACAATCATTTCATTCTCATCACGATTATTGCTCACACTCACGTAGTTTTGCACCCAACCATAAAGAGTGCACATATGTCTTATGTTTTAATTGCTCAATTTATTCCAAGCTCATATGTGCACACTTTATGAAAATTATGTATTTTTATCATATTTTGTGAAATCTCAATTGGTTGTCATCAATCACCAAAAAGGGGGAGATTGAAAGTGCATCTAGGCATCCCTTGTGGGTTTTGGTTGATTTATGACAAACAAATGAGATCATAACCAAATTGTTGAGATGAGCGCGGGTTTTAATGAAATTATGAAGAAAGCGCAAAAAGAAAGGAGAATGAGGATCTATATGGAAAAGAGCTCAAGAGCTGAATAGATTAGAACATTCTGTATAGAGTGTGTTGGAGAAATACACCCCAAGAGCTCAAGCACAAGAAAACTCATTTGCTGCACAAATTTACACAGGTCCGGACTAGTCTGATAGATCTCGGACTAGTCTGATAATCCCTCTGTTCAAAATTGGACAAGTCCTCCCAGTGCGGACTTGTGTGCACAGTCCAGGCTTACACAGACCGGACTAGTCCAATATCACCACGGACTTGTCCGATATCTTTCTGACTAAGATCGGACTAGTCCTCCCCAGTGAGGACTAGTCCTCAACACTTCACAGCTTTGCACGAAATCGAACAAGTCCGATAATATCTGAACTAGTCCGATAACCTCTCTGACTAAAATCGGACAAGTCCTCCAAATGCGAACTTGTCCCCAATTCACTAAGGGGTTCGCCACAGCTGGACTAGTCCGATAATGACCGGACTAGTCCGAACATCTCCAGAGCCTAAATCGGACTAGTCCGCCCAAGGCCGAACAAGTCCGATGTTCCTGAGAACTTAGGGTTTCCTACACGCCGCACACCGAATTAGTCCGGACTCCACCGCGGACTAGTCCAGACTATCGAAACCCTAACGGTAACCTTTGGAAACCTCCATATAAATAGATGTGCACGGCTCTACTTTCATATCTCTCGACTCCCTGCGCCGTCACACCCTCCAAGAGCCTAGAAAACTCATCTCTCCACACAATCCAACGCAAGAAAGATCAAATCCTTGAGGATTAACTTTGGGTCAAAGGAGAGACACGATTCTCACGTTTTGAGCTCTTGGGTTTGGTTCTCTAACACACTCCTATTGTTTTATTGTGGATCTTACGAGTGTGTTCTTGGTGGTGTTCGATTTGTAATCTTGGGGAGCCCTCAACTTGTGAGAAGGCCCCTTGAACTTGGTGATTTACCCTTTGTGATTAGTGGAAGAGAATCGGCCTCTGTGGCGACTCAACTAGGGTAGGGTTGGAGAAGACCCGGTCCTTTCGTGGGCTCCTCAACGTGTATGTAGGTTGCCTCTGTGGGAACCGAACCACGGAATAAACTCTTGTGTCAATATTGTTCTTAGTTTTTCATATCACATTCTAGGGTTTACTTGAACTTGCATATCTTACATTAAAACATTGAAACCAAAGTTAGTTTGTGCTACACTGAAGTTCATTGACTCAATGCCTTCAAGTTACATACTATATTCTACTGCATACCGTGTTGGTATTGAGATCATTGATCTAACTAGATCAATCTAGTCTGCACGCATTGGACTGGTCCGCACACCACTGGACTAGTACGATTTCTTGGTATTTGATCAAGTTGCTAAATGTTGCAGGTTACGACTAGAATTCAAAAAGGCCTATTCACCCCCCTCTAGGACACATTCAGGACCAGCTCCGACGGGAAGGCCTTGACCTCGTCGATGAGGGAAAGCGCCAAGCAGCTGTTCGGGATGCACGCTATCGCCAAGCGCTCCGGCGCTATCATCAAAGGCATGTGCGCAACCGACAGCTCGAGGAAGGCGATCTGGTGCTACTGAAAATACCAACTCGCGAAGGAATGAATAAACATTCTCCAAGCTAGGAGGGTCCCTTCTGAGTGATCAAAGTATCCCGTCCCGGATGCGTTCGCTTGGCAACTGAGGATGGGACTCCGCTTCCTAATCCTTGGAACATCGAGCACCTCCGTAAGTTTTACACTTATAATCACAAAGGTGAGTCTGTAATTACACACAATGTATGTCATAGAGTCAATATATAGAATCTTGTAGATCCTTCGGGAGAACATCCGGACCCCTCCGGGAGGGTTCAGGAAGTTCAAGTAACACTTGATACAGTCACAGCACTAAAAGTGTAACTACCTGCTCTGGGCTAGTACAAAATGTATAATGCACTTAGCATGGTCCTATGCCCTAAGTGTGTCCTTGTCTCCCCTGTAATCTGGACCTATAATGAATGACATTGTTGTATGAAAACAGATTACACGTGCATTTATTTTTGTACAAGGCTCAGTATTTCGAATTATTATTTGTATCCTTTTTGTCTATAATGAAGTTGTGCAATCTTTTTAAAGTTTTAGTCCAAGTTATTCATATGCGTCACAAGTTATATTGATGGTCTCTTGGATCTTAACATTGTTGCATAGTCTACTTGCCCGAACACCAAACCAACATAGGTCCGGAGTGCGCTATCGACTTAGCTTGGTCCTGCACCCTAAGTACGCCACTCTACCTACACCCCAGTAGGCCTCAGTAGGGTGAGTACTAAAAAAGCATACGGGTCTGGAAAGATTACATCAATATGAGTGTTATCATATTGAATTTCTTCGGATCCAAAACTAAAATTAGAACAATAAGTCATAAACAATTTATAGACAAGAGGATGAGTTTTACTCTTTTATTGTCTTTAATGTACAGGAAAAACACAGAGATGGCGGACAATGCCAGAGCTGTTTAGCTCTGACAACCTCCAAGGGGGCCCGCCGTCAATGAGTTACATGTTGATGGTGGGAGCCGTCGGACCTATCAAGCTCCGACAACCCCAGGGGGCCCGCCGTCGACATTTTACACGTTGATAGTGGGTGTCGTCGGACCTACTAAGCACCAACAACCCTAGGGGACCCGCTGTCGATGTTCCACGCGTTGATAGTGGGTGACATTGGAACTACTAAGCTCCAACAACTCCAGGAAGCCCGCCATCGACGCAACAAAGGGCTTCCGGAAGTATCGGAGTAAAAGACTTCGGACCTAAAATCTACAAGGTTGAAGCATTCAAGTCATCAACATACTGTCAAAACCTTTTGGTACATGTTCACAATCGAATTGTGCACATATACCAGGGGGCCAACAAGACAAAGCACGGTATATTGAAGACAAAGATAAATTGAAATTCATGGCAGAAACATTGGATTTCATTCATTCAAAGTACTGGATTACAAAATCAGGGTTACAGCAAAAGACAAAAGGAAAATGTCCTAGCTACTGGAGGGTCTAAATCCTGTGGAAAAACGAAGCAAACTTCTCAGCAGCCTCTTGGACACTAGCTTTGGCGGCATCCTCCTCTTCGGCAATGAGTCCTTCAAAGACTGGATCAAGAGAAAATGGAGATCTCGGCTTCTGTAACACGCCAAGATATACTCGACGACGTTTTTGGCCAGAGATATCCCCTCTGTCTCCAGCTGATCAGCGATGACATTACCCATTGCATCGAGTTCGCTGCAAGCAAAGCCAAGTGCCACCAGCGTCTGGTCGAGCTCCTGCGCTGGGTCCTCCGGGCGTACTGGACTGAAGCCAAGAGGCACAAGGGCCCTGTCCGCACGTCCCAGTAAATCCCATAGCATCAGGGATTTGGTTGCCCTCGAGCTTCGCAACTCCTCTAGTGACCTCCGGGCGGCAGCTAGCTCCAAACTCTCCTGAGCGAGGCGCTCAACCACTTTAGCATGTTGCTGGATATTCTCAGCTACTTGCTTTTCATGGTCGGTTAGCTTCATCTCCCGGAGATGGATGCAGTTCCGCCAGGTCCTTCTCCCTGCCCCTTACCTTCCCTTTTCTGGCGGCAACATCAACTTCTCATTTTGAGAGCTCCTGTCCCAGTTCCAATACTTCTCCTTTTCTTCCGCACTCCACAGATCCAACTTCTTAGTGCGATCTGCCAAATTTTGCTCAGCCAGAGTTAATTTCTGGATGATCTCCTCCTCTCTCTTCAAAACATCCTCCTGCTGTCCCAGGAGCTTCTCTTCTCTTGCATCAAGATCTGCCCGACGCTTCAGGAGGACCTCGTTTAATTCATTGAGGTTTTCGTGACGCTCATCAGCAACATCACTCCTTTCCTTGGATTGCTCAAAGATCTCCCGAGAATTAGCGTCAAGTGCCCTGATGGTGACTTCCTTCTCTTTTAGCAGCTTGCCCTGGTATTCCATCCGGGCTGTTTCCCTCTTGACCCACTCCTTCTGATCAGCAAGCCTTGTCTGAGCAAGCCTGGTCTCAAAATGGAGCCTGTTGCGCCAAGGCCTAAAGGTGTGGCGCTCCTCTTCAAGGACCTTGCTCTCATGATCGAAGGTGAGCGGAACTTGTCAGAGGCTCGAGCAGGCATTGCATATGGACGCCAAGGGGATAGGCTCCGGACCTGCTGGGGTCATCTATGCCGGTTCTAGTGGATTCTCCATAACAAAAATAGAGTCCCACTCTACAAGTGAGGTTCCCTGAGCTTCTGTGGTACTGGGGCCGCCCTCCGGGAGCTCTTCGGCAGCACTAGAGGAAGAACCAACTGGGAGAACTTCTACCTCCGGAGCCGACGCTAAAGGTCCTGACGCGAGAACTTCAATTGCTGGCTCCACGGGTGAAGAGCCTGCCTCCGCCTCTTCATGGTGTTCTGCCTCGGGCATGGGCACCTACAGAGCAGTTACTTCCGTCGTGGTCATTGAAGCTTCACCCAAAGCCATTTCCATCACTAGCTCAGGTGTCGGTACATCAGCTACCTCTGGCTCAACTGTCGGAGCTTCAACAACTTCTGGCCCGAGGGCCAAAGTTTCAACTACCTCCGGCTCAATGACCGGAGCTTCGATCATCTACGGTTCAGCGGCCAGAGCTTCAACGACTTCTGGCTCAAGGGCTGGAGCTTCTAGCACCACCGGTCCTGCAACAACTTCTGGTGCAAGAACTAGAGCCTCAGTAACCTCTCGCTCAGACGCCAGAGCTTTTGACATATCCAACTACTGCACTGGAGCCTCAGCTTCCGATGTTGTTGCTGGTGGTGCATATTCAACTTCTCCCCCATGGTCCGGCGCTACCACGGGAGCTTCTGGTGATGACTCTAAATCCAGATCCACGACAGCTGACGTCGGAGCTGCCGTGACCTGAGCCACCACTTGAATGGCGCGAGGGTTGAAGCTGGAGTTTCCATCCGCACTGTTTTGTCCGGTGTGACGGAGGTCGGAGATTTAGACCCCGACTTTGACGCCCTGCAGTCAAAAAATTGGAAGATTCAAAACATGAAAAAAATAAGAGTGGCAAATCAAGGTGAAAAAGCAAAGCTTATCTTGGGAAGCTACCGCTCCAATCGGCGCGGAACCTCTTCGCCAGAGGCTCAGAACCAGAACTTGTCGTGGTTGGCACAAAGGGAGCTCTGAAATGTTGCCCGGAGCTTGCTGTCGTTGTTGGTGTTGCCCCAACCGAGGTCTCCCTCGACCGGGAAGAACCTCCGAACCTGGAGCCAGTAGCTGGTGCCGGAACCGGAGTCGATTGTAAAGAACTGACGCCTCTTGAAGACGCTTGCACCAAAGGAGGTGTAGCCGCAGAAGATCTCCCTCGCCGGAGAAAAGGATCAGTTGTAGATGGAGCAGGCCTGACGGACCTCCCATCAGCGTGCTTCGATTTTCTCTTCCGGCTGGAAGATTCGGTTGGCTCCTTGTCCTTGCCCTTGCTGATGTCTTCAACCCTATGGCTCGGAGCAGGGGCGGTCACCTCTTCCAAAGCTTCGGGGATTACAACCCTGGAGGTTCGGCGTTTTTCCACCTCACCAAGGTCGTCTAGCGCCGGCATCTTCCTCTAGATCTCCTTGTTGATCATTGGAATCATGTTCAAAGGCAGGAAAGCAGCCAGCGGAGCTAAGGCATCGTCGTCAATAGACCCATGCTGAAATTTCTTGAGATGGAGCTTCAAAGCTTCGTCATCCAAGTTGGATTTCAAATCGGTTTTAATCCAGTCGTCATCCATCACGTTGTTGAAAGCCCAGGCAAGCTTATCCCTCCTCCTTAGCGGATCCCACCTGTTCACCAAAAAAATTCCGAAGACCATCTGGGGGGTCACTCCACCCTCCACACACTCTCGGATCCTAGTCAGGACAAGGTTGAATGCTCCGACAGCTTCGGAACTACATTCCAGGCATCAGTGTCGACATTGGGGAGTCCTTGGGGCAGCTCCAACCTGTCGTGCTCCTCCACTGCAATGACGACCCAATCCTTCTTCCAGTCGTCCTATTTGTCAGAGGGGAATGATTTCAAGTACTTGAAAGAAAAGTTCTTGCGCTTCACGAAGTAGTAGAAACCAAGCAACTTTGTCCCCTTGCCGGTGGAATGAGCTGTGAAGAAGGTCCGGAACAAGTCGACGTAGGGAGGCACGCCCACTCACATCTCGCAGAAGTGGACGAAAGTGGCCACGAGCAGAAGGGAGTGTGGGCCAAGGTGATGCAGTTGGAGGCCGTAGAAGTCCAGCATCATCAAGATGAAGCTCGAGAATGGTGGAATCAGTCCCATCATGGGGTACGCTGAGAAGTACACCATCTCCCCGTGGAACTCCTTCTGGAAGGGGAGCTTGCCAGCACGGACCAGGTGGTTGAAGGAGTCGCTAGACCATCCCATGAAGGTCCGGATCTTCATCAGGTTGTCCTTGCTCTAAATGCGGCTTTTGGGAATACCTAACTCCATCGCAGCAAAGTGGAGCGAAAGAGGAAAAAGCTACGCAAAGTTTGGGAGGCTCTGAGCGCGAGTTTGATCAAAAGCGTAAAGAGTCCTCAAACTGTGCGCGGTTTCTTTATTAAGTAAGCATCCGCGATGCTTGGATGGAAATCGCAACGAGAGCAAGGTCACATTTAATAAATCTACCCCGTCAATGACAAGTGGGCTCGAGGCCACCCCCGACGAAGAGGTCGAGTATATTACTCCAGGCAAACTGTTGTCATGATGGACGACGGGAAACCCAAAGGCGGCAGCCTGACAAGGCGCTTGGAACCGATACGGTTTTTGTATTAGGAACCGGCGACTTTCAATTGCGTGAGATCCACACTCAAAGATCTCGTTTGCCGCATTCAAGACAAGCCAGGCGGCGATGGGTTAACCCCGGATCATTGCCCCAACTGCACATCAGAAGACCTTTGAAGTCGGGCGCGGGAATTGAGGATGGCCCCACCTCCGGTAGAATAATTTAACCCAAAAGGTTTCTCCAAGAGGTGGGTTCGGGGGCCACTGTCGGTACCCTGCGTATCGGGTACCCCATGATACCGCAAGAAGTGCAAGAGAGTTCCACCTGTCAGAGTTAAAGGCTTCCTCAGGCCCCACGTGTCACATGGCACTGGACCCGCCTCCCTCATATGGGTAGCTTCGGGACTGCCACATGTAATGTAAGACCGGAGCTGAACTCTCAATAAAGGGAAGCTCTGGCGTTGACACGTGGATAATGACCCCGGACCTAACCCCCTGTAGAGGGAAGCTCCGGTGCCGCCACGTGTATAACAGCTCCCGACCCATCCCACTGCGAAGGGAAGCTCCGGAGCTGCCACGTGTGGATCCTCCGGACCTTACACCAACGGGAATATTGGCGGATCTCCAACAGCACGGACATTCAAGGGACACTTAAAGCGACAGTTACAAGATCTGATTATGTGTCATTAATGCTATATTAATGGCACACGATCAGTGGGCTGTTAATAGGGGTAACGCTGCTATTAAGGCACGTTATTACACTGTTAATCACTCCTAATACTCGTAGACCGTGTATTAGGCACTTAAATATGCCAGGGCCACATGTTGGGCCAGGCAAATATTGTAACGGCCAGTCCTTAGACTATAAAAAGGTTGCGCCGCACGGTACATAAGAGAGGCTAAGGTCATACACTCGTCAGCACTACTGCAATCATTAATACAACAACACACACTCCGTGGAGTAGGATATTATGCTTAGGCGGCCAGAACCACGTAAATCATTTGTGTCATCATCTTATCCTAGATCTCCGCGCGCCAAACCGATACAAGAACCTCCGCGGGCTACAATTTAGTAGTACCGGGAGAAGTGTAATTCATACGCTTCGACAGACAATATATCTCAAAAAATTAGAGAAATAGTGCATATTTATTTCAGAAAAATAAAAAAAATTAGAAAATTACACAGTAAAATATAAATAAATTCAAAAAAAATCAGGAATTAGAAAAATAGTGCAGATTTATTTTAGAAAAATAAAAACGATTTTTTGTCAGAAATTTAAAAGAAAATTACACATAAAATATAAATAAATTTAGAAAAAATTCAGAAATTAGAAAATTAATGCAAATTTATTTCAGGAAAATAAAAACGATTTTTTGTCAGAAAAATATAGATAAGTTGTATATGTTCAAGTCATATCACAAAATAAACTTCACGTGCCATAAAATAAACATTACATGTCACAAAATAAATTTCACATGTCATAAATGTTCAAATATCACACAATAAACTCTACATAGCACAAAATAAACTTCACATGTCACAAAATAAACTTCACATGTCAAACATGTTCATATATCACAAAATAAACTTCACATGTCAAACATGTTCATATATCACAAAATAAACATCACATGTCATACATAAACTTCACATGTTACATAGATGCCAAACTTCACATATCTCAATTCATGCACAAATATCAAAAGGTACACTTTCTCTTTCTTAAATGGTGTTGGCGGACGGTGTTGGAAACCAAGATTTGGTACTATTCTTTTTTAGTTTTCTCTTTCTAAAAGATGAAAACACAACACAATTAGATTAAGAATTGCATGTAACATACACAAACAAAAAAAAAAGAACAAACATACCTTTTCTTTGTTCAATTATGAGGACATTTGGGTTATTTTTCCTATGTCTCAACTATGTCTCAATTCTCCACAATTTGAACATTTAAACTTGCCTCTAATTAATTTCTTGTCAAAGTGCCTATGGGTCTAAATCAACATAAACAGAGAACTTAACACAACTCACTTTACTCATTAATGATACAAAAAGTTCAACAATAGATTCTTTATTTCTGCTCCCAAAACCCTTGTACAGCGAGACATTCCTCTCAACACTTGCAAAATCTGAACCATCTGCATGAGAATAGAAGCTATCTTAATTTCTTACTAATATCTATATAGTTAGATGATAGCAGGATGATAACAGAAAATGCAACAGCAACGAGAAATCGAGAATGACATGCACTCAATTAACGGAGTACCTTTCAGTATGGCAGAAAACACAGGTAATATTGGAGGATGTCGGGTCTGCAGTCCACATCATACAATTAATAAAGTGCATACATTTTTGGAATAGGATACGGCCAGGGCGGAGCCGGAGCTGCGGCTTCTCCTCACGTCGTGGGAGCCCTGGCGTCGCGGAGGAGGGGCAGTCGGCAGCCGGGTGCCAGGCGACAGTGGGGAGCGGGCGGCGGTGGCGGCATTTAGTCACGATTTTGGGCAGCGTCATGTGCCTTGGCGGCAGAGGGAGGGCTGGGCGGCGCCGGGAGGGCAGCGACAACTGGGAGCTGGCTACGTCGGAAGGGAATCGGCGGCGGCGACTTCTCTGTCGGGAGACGAAGGGCCGTATGGCCTTTACGGTTTGATTAAAAAATTAGGATATGGAATACAGAAAATATGACCTAAGGTATTTTGGTCTATTTGAGGTTGTTTCAGTGTTAAAAGGATTCATCAGTGTTGAAATACTGAAATGTAGTAAACGAGCAAGTTTGCTTCTATTATAATAGTATTTGGGCTTGTTATATGTTGGTAGTAGCATTTTGACGAAACCCGTTGTTGAGTATGGTAAAATTGCAATTTTCTCCCCATTCCGCGTTCTCGTTGTTCTGAAGGGGTTTGGATCCAGGAACTGGTTGGGGTTCCCGTTCTTGGGTCTCCTCCCGCAATGGCGGCGCTGGTGGAGCTGTTTCTTGTCTCTCGCCGGCGACAGTGGACTGGGAGGCTGAGGCCTACCCGGCGTACAGGGACTACACTGTGCTCCCGTTCCTCGTCGCTTTCTTCCCCGCCATCGGGTTCCTCCTAGACCGGCTCGTATTCGAGGTAATCCTGATGGTTCCTGCAGCTCGGCGTTTCTTGGGATCCGAAAAAACTGTAAAATTGCACCATTTCGATGTATTGGGATCACTGTTACCTGTTAGTTGCTGGGTTAATATCAACTAGACCGGACCAGATTGCAAGAGGAATTGGTTTTTTATTACATTTTGTGCAGCTTTGCAAAATTGATATCCGTCCTGCGAATCAAAAATATCCAATAGATGAAGGGAAGTACTGCAATATTAGAAAGCATGGTCTTGATTCTTATTGTCCTAAATTAGGTTTAGGAAAGGAGTCCTCACTTTTTGTTTAGTAACTGTTCTCATATGCTGAAGATGCATTTTGATGTTTCCCGGTAATGACTTAATCTTTACAGACCTTGGTGATCAAGTTTCACTTGCCTTGAATTCGGTGGAATTGTAAGGACACTGAGCTTAAGATGCCATTGCTTCCTGTTTTTGCTTAAAATGTCATGTTTACGCGTCTTTGCGTCTAGTATATGCGTCGTTGGGAACTTTGAAGTTAATGGTTAACATTGAGAAAATGGCTTATGCAAGTGGTTCCAAACCTATTATGGGATGAGATGTGCTTATACACAGTGGTCCGCGCAAAAGAAAAGGAAGTAAATTGAACCAGGTAAATTGACCTCATAAGCATGTTGAACATCTGTACCGAGGTACTTGTCGTGTTAGTTGTTACTTATGCTATAATACGCTCATCAGGCTACCTGACTTCTGCCTCAGTAAAACATTCTAAGCAAAATGTTTTCAAGTCAACCATAGCTAGAATAGTCTCTTACATGACATTCATGATCCTTAAATCATATTCTATCATAGGTACTGGCTAAAAGACTTGTACTTGGAAGAGGATATGATAAGCTTGCAGAAACAGATGAAAGCAGAAAGAAAATCAATAAATTTAATGAATCAGCATGGAAGTTTGTTTATTCTCTCTCCAGGGAGCTGCTTTCGTTATCTGTAACATACAATGAGCCATGGTTTAAGAACAGCAAATACTTTTGGGAAGGGCCTGGCGAGCAGATCTGGCCGGATCAAAAGATAAAGTAAGAGAAATAAAACAAAATTTCTCTTCTTTCCATAATCGTTTCATTAAGAACCGTAAACATCAAACTTTTCTTCTTCCAGACTGAAGCTGAAAGCTGTATATATGTATGCTGCTGGATTTTACACATATTCCATATTTGCATTGCTGTTTTGGGAAACGAGGCGTTCAGATTTTGGAGTTTCAATGTCTCACCACGTTGCAACTGTTGTTCTGATTGTTCTATCTTATATTTTCAGGTATGTTCCCTACAATTCCTAAGTGATAGTAGTATCCCTTCTGTTACATACTGACACCAGTAGCGTGACTTTGTATTATTGTTACTGTGCCTGCAAACAGATTTGCTCGTGTTGGCTCAGTTGTTTTAGCCCTTCATGATGCAAGTGACATTCCTAGAGATTGGGAAGATGTCCAAGTACAGTAGCTGTGAATGGCTTGCTGTTGTAGCGTTTCTTCTTTTTGTGCTGTCATGGATAGTTCTCCGTCTCATAATTTTCCCTTTCTGGATCCTTAGAAGCACAAGGTAAACAGATCTTGCCATTCACCATCGTACTTGAAGGAACATTACTCCATGAAAACCACTTGCATATTTTTTTGTGATCGCGAATCATTTTTCAGCTATGAAGTGCTACTGACCTTGGACAAGGAGAAGCATCAAATTTACAGCCCCATATACTATTATGTTTTCAACAGTCCTCTGTTCTCACTCCTAGTTCTTCACATATATTGGTGGATACTGATATACCGGATGCCAGTCAAACAAATCCAATCCAAGGGTCGTGTTGGGGATGATGTTCGATCTGGTAAGTCACTATTCTCCATTCCTCTCATGGTACTGGTGTTATTTTCTTTAGTAGCATATTCTTGCCTCTTTACTAAAACAAGAAGCTTACTTCTACAGATTCTGAAGGCGAGGAGGAGCATGACGATTAGTGTGTAAATTGCGCGTGTAGTTGAAGAAACCTGTTCTGTGACCGCCTAAGAGAAGGCAACATCATCTAATATTTTTTTTCTCTCTTCAGGAAGATACGAAGATATTAGATATGATTAGAAAAGACCATTCTTTCCACGTCATAGATCATTCTTCAGAAGATGTGATTTGCGAGTTGCTACAGAGGCCATGTGCTCTCATATGCATGCATATAACAAAAGTGATCTTTGTTTGTCCTTTGATCATATCATTTGTAAAAATGGATCAGAATAATTGCTTCTTCAGTCTTGTAACTGCCAGAATAACAATTGATTTGAAATCATGTAAGTAGTAGTTGTGTATCATCCAGTCAGACGGAAGTCAAGAGGAAGCTTCGAGAAAGCTACGTCTGTCATGACTTCCTGGTGTCTCTTCGTTGCTGCTCCTTCAATCTCATATTATTTATCCTTTAGGACAAAGATTCTTGTTCATTTTGAATTAAAATCCTCATTCTAAATGACAAATAATAGGATATGGAAGGAGCAGCATTTAAGTTTTTAAATAAGATCCTAGAGATGAAGTAGAGGAAAGGTATCAATATAACTTATTATGCAACAACTTCTTGTGTTCATTTGTTATTTGTACAAAATGACTAGTACCACGACCACAAACATTAAACAAGATGTCAGTAACAATCTACAAAGAATCAATACCGAGTCTATTCAATAATGATTTAATGCATAAACCAAGTTTACAGCATATTCATTTGTGTGACGGTGTAACAAATGAGATAATCAAGACTACAGACTGGTTTAGGTCAAGTATTTTGTGATAAGCTTGTCAACATGAAGAAGAATATCATCGATGTGAGGGCGCATCGCTGGCTGAGGCTGAAGCATCCAGATAACAAACTGCCTTAGTTCCTCTGGATAAGGAGGATTGGGTCCTGCAGGCCACTTCAACTGCCCATTGACAATGGCAAGCTGCAAGCTTCCTCCAGATTCACCAAGAGCATACTCAAATGGTGAAACATTGTACCTGCAAATAGTCGAACATGGTAATCACTAATTTATCAAGCACTAACTGATGTCTATCTTCAGCGGTGAACCACCAGGCCTGTATAACTTTGAGAAAAACATTTATTGCAGTATGCTAGAACTGTGCACAACTAAAAGTAAAACTCATCCCAGATGCCGGCAACCACCCAACGGTATGGCAGACACATAATTAACAGCTGCCAATAAATGTTTAATTTCATTATGTTGGGATATTCACATTAATATCGAACTGAGCTTGTTATCAGTGTAGCCGAAAAGCTAAAAAAATGCATCAAATGTCACAGAAGGGAGCTGATGGAATCCCCAAATACATATAATTGAATTATGTGCCCAGGACATTAGAATGAATGTGCATGGTCGAGCATAGCAATCATCGAGTTTAACTCGCATACAAAGTAACAATCAATTGGACTGAATCAAGGGTCACCAAATTCCTTATGCAAATCATAGATAGACTTACATGATAGCATACAGGGTGCATCCTAGAGACCAGATGTCTGTTCTCTCATCAATATCAGCATGGCTGGGGCAGTCCCACAATTCAGGTGCCCGATAAGGTGCAGAGCAATGCTCAGCAGCCCATTCCTACACAGATAAGATATGGATCAATAATACTTGGACAGCTATAAATTTCAATGTTCTAAGATTCAAATTCTTCTGTTGTAAAATTCGCAAGTTTTAAACTCTGAGGCAGGATGAAACCTGTCTTACATCTGGGTACAAATCAAAATACATTCCTAGAATGTGGACACATGTTTTAAGAACAATGAAAAACATTCGGTAAAGAAGAGTTCTTATTGCTGGACGAAAGAACGGGAGCTAAAATTGGCAAACCTGCAACTGTAACGCCTCAGAACGAGAACGGATATCTTTCCTTGCAGGCCGTGCACTTCCAAAATCCATTAAAGTTGCAATAGGCGCTTGTCCTCTATGACGAGTGATAAGAACATTACCAGGCTTAACATCATTATGGGCATATGGAGGTTCATAGCTGTGCATATGCTTCAGTCCTTCACAAAGCTGTAAGTAGCCTTCTATCAGTATAAGAATGGGATACAAGATAGAGAAGGAACAACGATAAAAATTTCCAAGCAATGGTATGGAAAGGTTAAACTGGAAACAAGAAAAAAGAAAAAGGAACAAGATAGCGAGATGGGATTGAATGATGAAATCTCATACCAATTCATGAAGGTAATTCATGTTAAAACCATTGAGAGTAAATAGAGAGTTCCTACATAGCATATTTTACAACTTCCATAGCTTTACAATTTACCATGCTGTGAGTAATACTTGAAGCATAAAGCATATAGTTACAATGAGACATGGTTCTATTCTGGTACTAACATAACAAACCAAAACTATAAGCAAGGCAACGATGAACACTACCCAGAAATCAGTACGAAAGGAAATTACTTCAGTTAATAGTTTCAAGTTCAGAAATGTATGGAAGATTTCCGCGGTAAGTTATTTCATACTGAATCATGATCTCAACAAGTTGTGATTGTGGTTTCATGAAATCAATATATCTACAAACCAAGCCTTTGTCCCAAACATGTTGGGGTCGGCTAGAAATGAAACCCAACAATTTTTGACATGAAATCAATATATCTAAACTAAAGAAATATTAATTATCAAAAAACTTGCATCATGGTACATTGCCTACTTGTCTCATCAAAGGACTTACCTGTCGGAATATTTGCAGTACATCTGCTGTCGCATAGAATTCCTTTCTGGACAGCATGGCACTAGCATTGTCAAACAAAGTACCATCCAAATAGACTGGGAAGAGCAGGTATGCTTCATGGCTCCAATCACCCTGTTGATTCTAAATATATCAGGAAACAAGCACTATCAGGAAAAGCTAAAAAACATAAACCCTCTTGCTGATGCAACGTTTTTATTTGATAATATGCCATCATAGCATGCTATATCCAAATAAATTTATTTTTGTTGCTACATCGCTTACATTTGTTTACAGTGAGAAAAGAATGAATCCGATAAAAAACTTGAGCATTTTTACAATATTCATGGAGCACAAATGCACAATGACGTTAGCCGAATTTGACATTTTTGCCTAAACCATGCACACAGTCTGACATTACCCTATTCCTATAGCATTCCCATGCTCAAAGAAAGATATGCAAAATTGTTACCTTGACTGCAATTATGGCATGATCGAGAAGTGGGAGCAGATTGGGGTGATTGAAGAGTGACGACACACGGATCTCCTCCTTCACCAGATCCAGCTGCTCCTTGCTCTGTATCAGCACCTTTTTTATAGCATATGTTCCATCCTCTGAACAACATGAACACAGTTAAATTGTGACATGAGAGACTCTAATAAGAGAACATCTGCTCAATTTAAGACAACGCCTCCCAAGTCCTAAAAGAAGTGGGAAGAACACCATAACAAATTGCTTAGACCAAGAAGTGGAAAAATTGCTGAACCAAAACAACCTGCGAATCCTAGTTTTATCCCATTTGGGACCAACATATAGTCTAACCCAGGACGCCAAGTACGCCCACGAACACGAAATCGAGAATCCGAGATGAGGCACGGGGGGCAGGGATCGAATTGGAGGACCTGAGACGTAGGAGGCGCGCCTGTCGAGCGCAGCGTCTGACGGGGGATGCAGCTCCCTGACGAGGTAGACGAAGGCGAAGCCGCCTTCGCCGATCTGACGGAGGACGCGGAAGCGGCGCTCGTTGATCCAGACGTCGCCGCCGCCCGTCGCCGCATCGTAGAGAGCGTTGAGCCCCGAGATGGAGCAGCCCATCTTCGCGCTCCCCAACTCCTCCTCGCTCCTCACCGCCTGCGAACTCGGACGCGGTGAGCCGAGCCTTCCGAGTCTTTGTTTCGTCTTGGTTCGGTGCCTCCTCACTTCCCACTTCCCAGGTCAAACACCAAGAGAGCGACATTTTATAAGAAAAATAAGTGTGTCTAAATTTTAAAATTTAGGAAAAAATCGGGTTATGTATAATTAACAACTAATTACTGTTATTAACACCTAATTATTATAATTAACTCATTAATCCTATTCTATTTTACTATGTTATGGTCTATCGATTACAAATTTATTTTATTTGACTATTTTACAACTAATATAGTCCTTACAAAATTAACAATTAAGAATAAAAACTTTCTTAATCAGCAGCTGCCGTGCTCGGCGCCTGAAATCTGAGCCGATTTCAGGCATGAGGTATAACTTTTCTCTCAAAAAATCGTGACAAATACACACGGAACACTTGTCAGTGACACAATAAAGTGGTCGGATCATCATCATGTGAAACCGCCAAATTGACACGTTGGCAGATAGAATTTAAAACTACGGTTAAAATTCACTTGACAAATGACAACTAACATGGTTACAAAATAACAATAAGGTTCTTGCAAATCAAGCAACCGAAAACTCATGAGCAATTTGGCATCGCTTCTGCTTGAGTAATCGCAGTCAACGAGCTGGCTTAGAGATTCAGAATGAGAAAAGTAGATGGTCCGCGCAAAGCGTGCTCTTGTAAAATTCAAAACTGAAGCTAGCCATGTGCTATTGTATCCTGCGCGCATTACGGTCTTCTCACGACGAATGGCTATTACTCCCTTCATGCCAAAGTATCCCAAAATACTTGTTACTTTCTAATCATTTTTTAAACTAAAGAGTGATAAGTATTTTCGGATGAAAGGAGTACTCTTTCCGTTCTCAAAAGTTAATCAATTACAAAGCGATAAACTTTTGAAAACGAAAGGAGTACTCCCTCTTTTTTGAAAGTTTGTTATCTTCTTATTCATTTTTGTATTAAAAAGTGACAAACTTTCGAGAAATGAAGGAGGATATAATTAGATGTTAGGCATGCCGCAACGACTAAGACAACCTCTCGCAAACAAAGATCCATGAAACACAAATTCTCTCATATCACCTTGTACTGATGCAACTCAGATTCTGTATGGCGACAGCAAACACAGCAATGGGGAATGATACATGTAGTTTCCTCCTCCCAATACTATTGACACTCCACCTCCTGCTGAAAGCTCACACCTTTGATCCTGTTCTGTTTGCTGATAAAAGCAGATAACAGAAGTGGACTCCTCCAGTTCCTGCTGAAAGTCCACACCTTTGATCCAGTTCTGTCTGCTGATAAAAAGTAGGCAGGTGAAATGGAATAGGCACTTGACCAGATAAATTTCTGACGAATTTTTTGTTGCACATCCACTTCTACAACAAATGACCCAATGATCGATATCGTTTCATCGATGGTCATAGGTTTCAGATACCCCTCTCAGCAATAGGTTCGTTTTTTTTTTCAGTAGCGACGACATAGGTCCCCCCATAATTGTTCAGACCAAGTAAGATGCATTTCAAATTCCCCAAAGACAAATGAGATAAAAAATGTAGAAAGAGCATCATTGGCAGCTTGTAGATACATAAATATCTCAGGATTATAAAGCGCAAAGCAGGCCTAAATTAAACTAGTCTTATCAGTTCTACACATCTTTCCAGTGCGGAATAAGTCTATATCACCCCCTAAACTATTATGGATAGACTACTTAACCCCCTAAACTAAGAAACCAGATATTTCACCCCTTCACCTTTGTAATACGGTTTACTTAATCCCCAATACCACTTTTGAAGTGGTTTTGCCACACTAGAGTGCTGAGGTGGATTACTGAGTTGTAGTCTGACCTGGACGCTGGCTGGCTTGGCTATCATCCTCTGCTCCCTCTCCATGTCCGCCTGACCGCCTCCCTCATCGCGGTGGGGTCTGAGTCTGCCGCCTAGCCACTCATGGTGGTCTTGGCTGCTTACTCACTCGCTGTGTTCGGCTCCTGCATCGCTGCGTTCCCTGGTCAACACTCATTTGAGCCTGTTACAGAGAGTCTCATTTTAGGCTACTCATTTTAGCATGGCTAGTTGGTTCTGAATTTACTTATGGAACACTGAAAACAACTTGGAAACTGTGCCTCAAGAATAACATAAAAGATTCGCACCACAAACAAGAGAAGAGCCCAGGTACCCCAACCACAGAAATTATTGGCAGAGAAAATTCTAGAACACAGTTGTACCCTGTATAAAGAGATTTATTCTGGACATCGATAATTCTTGGTTTCTTCTGATGAAGATAGCTAGAGTATCACAACAGCAAAAGGGAAGAAAAAATATGTGGGATCAAACCAAAATAACAAGAAATTGTGTTTCCTCAACGAAAAATTGTTACGAATCCACGTTCTTATGTTCCTTCTTAATTACTGTGTCGTAGCTATTACCAATCCTAATGTGTTTACCGTCAGTCTGAAGTTGATGCTCAGTTGCTCACTGTTGTTACCTATCCTAATATGTTGGGCATGCCGCAAGCGACACAAGCATGCTTGCATCCTGCAACGCCTCAATGTTCGGCTGCAGCTAGCCTGCGTGGCTTCTCGTGCGCCCACGAGTGGTACTGCTGGCTGAGCATGACGAACGCCGTGAATGGCCCGATGAATGCGTGTTCTGCTGTGGAGAGCGCGGCGTCGGCAACGAACAACATGAGCGCCACGAAGCGTGCGAGCGCGTGCAGGTTGTTGCAGGGCTCCCGGAACGTGGTGGTTGATGGGTAGCGGTGGTAGACCTGGAACCCGGCTATCTCGAAGCCGAACACGGACATGACCTCATCACCGTAATTGGCTAGAAACCAGTGGTAGACACAGTGGCAAGGTCGGCGAGTGAGTAGGCGGCCAAGGCCGGCATGGAGAGAGAGGAGAGGATGACGGTCAATCCAGCCAGCGGCCACGTCAGTTAGAGGTAAAGTAAACGGTATTGTAAAGATGAAGGGGTGAAATACCTGGTTTGTTAGTTTAGAGGTTAAGTAGTCTATTCATAATAGTTCAGAGGGTGATATAAACTTATTCCTTCCAGTGCGGACATTTACTAGATTGAGAATGAAAATGGCAGAACCCCTAGTTCATATTGATCACGGGGTCATCAGAGACCTTGTCGTTAACAATACCTTGCCCAAGATTCTTCCTTTCATTTATCTCCAAATGTGACCCCAACACATAAGAAACAGTTTTGTAAGGTGAAACAGAAATAGCTGATTCAGGAAAGCAATGGAAAATCAAACAAGACAATAACAAGGAGAACGAACTTCTAGTAGCATAGCAAACAATACCGCGCCGTTTCATTTACACACCCATTTAAGTCTAACCAACTTTTTGGAGGCCGTGATTATAAATACTTAGTACAATGTTTACATCAAGAATCACCTGTGATGAGAGCAAAGCAAAAAAGTAAAAACAAAAACTAATGAAATGCTCTTCCCTGAACTTGTCTTATCAGCATCTCAGCAATGAGGAATGGACACATCAATTAGAATTCGAGGCACGAAAGCACGAGTGGTTAGGAATGTTTGGAGATTGCACTCATTATAACTATAATCAAGTGTAACACGAGCCATCACATTTTTTACTCGCTTGACTAATGAAAAAGAAAAAAGGGGAAACGATAAGATATTTATTGCTGTTATCTAATCACCTCAGCTTCATAAAGTAGTCTTTACGCAGAGGAACTATGCTTTCAATGTAAGTATGTGTGCTAAAAGGAATATCAAGCTCTTTACAGACCATCTTCAGTTCTTCTGATCCTGAACATGGATCATAACAGTAGAGGCTCCTGGCTACCAACTGCACCAAGATTTTCCCCTCATGGAAAAGTGCGTATTTTGGAGTAAAATAACAAGAAGGCATCAACCATGGTAAAGATAAGTTGTATTTCAGAGTCCACCTCTGCTTATCATCGCTACTGAGCATCAATATGTCCATTGTACGAACTGGATCTTCGAGCGCACCATCCACTACTAGCAAGCATAGCTTTCCCTCTAGCTCTGCCAAGGAGCAATGCCCTCCATAGGATTTCCGAGGAGGAAGCACCATCGAACTGAACTCTTCGCTCTCAAGATTTAAACAATTGATACGTGATGAAGCAATATAGCGAAACTTTGTGAGATAATACACTCTTCCGCTCACATGTACCCCTCTTTCTGTCGGAGCACCATGAAAACTCCCAACTTGTTTCCACACATTATCTCCAATCGTGTATATCTCGCAGCACACCTTGGAAGAATCAATATGAGCTCCTTGATAGAAATGCACAATTTTGTGTTCCTTAGTCCCCGGGCAAAACCCCAAGCAGTGCCAATTACAAGACGAGAAATGGCTGCTCCCTGCTGTGTACATTGGCATCGGCAAAACCAGAGATTCACCGGTCGTTGGGTTCAGCAGCTCCACAGAACCTGTACTGTCACCCAGGCACAGAATGCCGTTGCAAGAGTTGTGCACAAATAAGCCTCGAGAAGCCATAGGCCTTGACACATGGTACATGGACTCCTTGTCATCCGCGAACACCATCGCGAGAGACCTATCACGCGCCCGGTCGTTCGCGAAGAACAGAAGCTTCTGCTGTCCACGGCTCAGGTGGTCATGGATAAAATGCGGATCCGAGAGCACAGCCATCCAAGACTTGCACACCAGTCTGCAAGCTGCGAGCGTGCGGGCAGGGAGCCTACAGAAAACCTCCGTGAGCGCATCAACACAAATCAAACGGACACTCTCCTCCGCTGCTCTTTCCTTCTTATGCATCACTTCACCGTTTGACCAGGCCAGGGCAATTTCACTGAATTTCACACTGACCGCGCTAGAGCGACAGGAAGTCCCCCACCCCTGGTAATCACATCCACGAAACAATCGCAGCATTTCAGCACAATGAAGATGTAATCGCAGAGGAAAACAACTGAAATCTTAAAGGAAACGGACAAGTATCAGCAGCGTCTTATCATACCTAGCATACACGGTGCGGCTTACGGCAACAGCACCCCGATCAGCCTTAGCTCTTGAATCCAAGAAACAAGCAAACATTACAGCACAATAACCGGAGGAACAGACGAATTCAACCTAGGACACCCCGTCACGAGATGCAAACCTGCATTGCAGCTTCCAGGACCCCGAATCCCGCTCACCTTACAGGACCACAGCGGCGAAACCAACCGATGCTCCACGCCGCCTAAGGGACCCAGCACGCACCAACGGTAGGTGAGGGCGACTCGGCGTCGAGCTGTTGGAATGAAAAGGAAAAGGGGAGAAGGAAGGAAGGAACCAAACAAGGCCAACGAACGAAGCCAACACCTACCGGCCGGCCGGCCAGACCGAACAAGCAAAGCAAGCAATCAGGAGAGTCCTCTCCTCGAACACGGGCTCCTCGATGGACGATGGGAGCAAGGGAGGGCAAAGAATCAACGCGGTGGTGGAGAACGAGAGGGGACGCGCATCGTGCTCACCGATCGGTTGGGGCGGCGGCTCCGGCGGCGACTTAAAGATTAGTTTTTCTGAGAGGGAGAGGCAGAGCAGGCTTAAAGATTTCTTCCTTTTCCGCTTGCTCGGTCGCGTTCGTCGGTTTTTTGTTCTGGATGGACGGGGACGGGTGGGTGGGCCGAAACGAAAGCGCGGCGATGTGTCGAAGGCGTCGGCGGGGTTAGCGAGGCCGTTGGACGCGGGACGGACGGCTGGGATGGGGTTCGCGGGGGACCAGGCGGTGCCGTTCGCTTTGGGCTCTGTTGGCCTGGCCCGACCAAGGGATGTGGATGTGCAGGAGAATCCAATCTGTTTTCTGGTACGCGCACGCCGGTGGTAATCTGTGATGATGAGTTATTAGCTGTTCCTTCCGTGCCAGTCTGTTGCGATGCCAGGTTTCGAATCTTAACTAATCTGTCATTATGTGATTACTCATCCTAAATAAACAATGATTATAGATGGTCTAAGATGGCCCGTGCCAGATGAATCGGTGCGAAGCCCGACAATTTCGGAGCGATCCGAACACGGCCCGACATGGTGGGGAATGGGCCTGGATCGGCCCGTTAAGCCAGCCCGGGACAGATCGAATAAAGGGCGGTCCAGTAGGCACGGTCTTCAGTGCACAGTCGGCTCGGTATCCAGAAAAGCCCATCATGATAGGCTCAATATAAAAGATCGGCACTCCTCTCCAAATCCTAAATTGGGTTCCAATCGACCGCTGACATCCACGTTTCACCTGACGGCTGGTGCTCCTACTCCTTGTCACCCGTGACCCCCTCCTCTGCACCCGCTCCTCCGCACGTCCTCGACATCGCGACGTCTGTCCTCCTCATTGCGACGGCGCCCCCTCCTCTCCACCCTCTCGCATGTCGTTCAGTCGCCCCTGCCCTCTTCCGCGCGTCGGGCCTCCGTCACCTCCCGCCCATCCTTGTTGTTGCCATCGATCACCTCGACGCCTCGACATCGCGAGCAGATCTGGCAGTCGGCGCTTCGACGACCAGTGATCCGCGCACAACCGAAGATCCACCTCACTGCAACCCGATCCGCCTCGACACCTCGACTCAACGTTTCCTGTAGCGGCCGACGGAACTGACGAGGGTGCGCCTCCAACTGTCGTCGAGTCTCAAGCCGATCCTGCACACTTGGGTCGTGGTGGGCCGGGCACGGCACGGGCCGTGTAACCGAGCCTCGTGTCGTGCTTAGGTCTCGATGAATGACTGTCGGGCCAGCACGTCACGGCCCGTTTAAAAGTCGTGTTGGGCTGGGCCGATGATTTTCAGCCCAAGCCCGATCGGGTTCGTGCTCGACCACCTATAATTTTGATCTATAAGTACAGAGAAACCCGAGTTAAATAGCAAGTCACTGATTGCAATGCAACCTCCACCTATAATAAGCAAGGAGGAGCCTAACGACAGTGGACAGCTACCAAGAAGAGCTCTTATTTTAGCTCTCGCCGGTGACAGCGACGTCCATGTGGGGGAGTGGCGGTGTAAAGGGGACGACAGCTAACAAGTCCCCGCGGCAGCTGCACCAAATCGCAGAAGCGAAAACGCAAGTTGAGGCGAATGTTCTAAAGATTCGCGCCGAACCGCGTCTTTTCGTGGAGAAAAGTATGAGGAACGAACACGCATGAACCGAGTCCGAGTGCCAGCACACTCAGATAAGGATCGCAGGGAGCCCAATCGAGAATTACGGTCTCACGCGTTGACGCAACTTGCTATCCGCACTTTCGTTGCTCCTTTAGGCAGCCGGCAGCGCTTTGATCATTTGCACCAACAAATTTGGGAGGCATGGCATTAGCTTTCCTTTCCAGAAACGCAGGATTTATACAGCAACGTGTCGACCAGAGGGTGCACGTAAGATAAACTATCAGACAATAACAATAGAGTGGATGACTGACAAACAAATGGAGGGTGCTAAAAACGGAATCATCATTTCCTGACAATAAGAAACTCTTCTTTTTATTTGACATTGGTTAATTCATTACATTGGTTATTCAAAAATTAATTAATCAATGTCAAATAAAAAGAAACGGAGTGTGTGTTTTGCATCATCCAAATCATAAGGGGGAAATAAAATGGACACAGTCATACACGAGGAGTGATTATTCGCTGTACCACGACACAAACAAACACTTGAATGCAACATGTCATAGAAGGGGTTTTCTGGGAATTGTCTCCGGGTCGAGCACTGAAAACTGCAGCGGCACATCACTCTTATTGAGAAGGTAAATGCAGGTTTACACACACTTTCACTGCTGCGCCTCCGATTCTTTCTTCTCCAGGTACCTGTCAGATGCAAGACACGCTCTGTATCAATTTCAAATTTGTCAATAACATCTAACAGTGTATGACAATATGGCTCCGAAATGTACAAACCCATCAACAGGAAGAAAAAAAGCCCAGTTCATTCGATTTTGTACTACAGGTGAAGAAAAGAAAATGAAATCACTGCAGTACGCTTACCCCTGAGCCCTAGCCCACCGAGAAAACTGGTAGAGCTGGACTGATTCATTGGAAGCATGGCATGCCAGAAGCAAGTAGTTCCGTGGTTGTACCATCCATGCAAACCTCATAAAGAGTCCTGAATACACACACATGGCTGCAGCAAACGGAACTATATTAGTATAAATCGAGTAGATGACACCACGATTAAGGAAAATTATTTTAGCTCCATCCACCTGCAGTCATATTGCCAGATATCATTTCTGGAGGCTTGTTCATGTCGACTAAACCCTGAGAGTGCAATGAACATAGGTATTAGAAGGAAATACTGCCAAACACTCAACAGCATTACTGCCAAACACTCAACAGCATTGGATGGCAGTATTATAACAAAACATAGAGAAACAATAACGTATTGAAGTCAGAGCAGAGTACTGATGCTGAACGCTGAAGAGGTATTGGCTCAAATAACTCAAGAAAGCAATTCAACTTAAGAACGTTATTGATATAAATGCAATTCAACTAAGTACAGTTCACACACAATGCAATGCAAGAAAGTTTTAGGTAATAAAGGCACTTTAATGTGCCCATGTAATACAATTTTAGATGCGATTTGATTAGAGTGTTCCACTTGTGTCCTGGAGGTCCTAGGTTCAAATAAGCCTCCTTACAAATTAAGCAAGGAGAAGGGTGCCTAGAAATTCCCTTACCCGAACCCCACATTTTGTGTGAGCTTTCAGCACTAGGTACACCCCTTCTGATTAGAGTGCTCCACTTTCCTATACTCGAGAAGTATCACATAAGAACTCTGCTTCACCACCACATGCAGTGAACGTAGGGTCACTGGTGAAACCTACTCCCTCCTGCAAAATATTTGTCACCGATTAGTTCATTTTTGAACTAACCGGTGACAAATATTTTGAACCAGGAGGGAGTAAGACCATCCGCACCAGCATACTCTAAAACTTAGTCTATCTACTAAACCATACTCTATATACTATATACTTTCAATATGTGCACTCTGTAAAAAATTTCAGTAGACTTTACAGTAAGTTTTACAGCGCATTGGCGCGGATGGTCTAAAGATTTGTAGACACAGTTACATGTTGTGTATAAAAACTAGGGGTAATCAACCTACTACTGTGTCAGAATGTGTTCAGTAAATGTTTTCTTTTTTTGAATAAAGAAAACTCTTGGTACCATGGATCATTTCGAAAACTGGCCCGTACATTTTCTAGACACAAGACCTATCACGGGTTCGTTGTTTTTAACATACTTTCAGGGATGCTAATGTCCATTATGAACCAGACTGTGATAGAAATGTGGCGTACCGCAATGACGAAACCCCAATTCGCAACAGGTCCCCAGAAGTGAGTGGTCTTTGGGCCGACAGGGCTGTTCATGAAGGCCTTGAGTGCCGTCGACATGGCTTGTTCCTCCCAAGAAGATTCACCTCCCCTGGTCGCACCACACATCAATCAAATCATTATCACAATCTATTGAAAACTACCACACCAAGCATGAGGATACAATCATTTTGCCCCCTTCTCGCCAATCACACCATGAGTAATAGGGACGCCATATGCAAGTAATCAAGGCGCTGGATTCATCAGAATCATCATGCGCCACGATCGAGCACGAACAACCCTAACCAATCAGCCAGCCCGTACCCTAGAGGCGACGACTTGGCCAAGAACTTCAGGGAATTTGTCCCACGAGTGGCCCTCGCATCCGGAAAATACACGCTTCATCGGGAGAAACGCAGAGGAAAAGGAATGTCAACACAGCGGGATTGGTGCCCGGGGTGGAGAGCAAGGGGTACCTCGTCGCAGGTCGCCGTCGACGGCGGGCGGCGGCGTTGAGCCGTTGACCGAAGAAGGTGGGAGAACCGGGAGCTTGGTGGTGGGATTGATTGTTCCCGGGCAATAATGGGCTTGGTTGGGCTTGAGCTGAGAGATGGGACGATCCAGTGCTGAAATTGTTTTTTCAGTAGTTTTTTCACCAGTTGCAGCATAATACAGAGTATTCTGTCACTGGCTGCCACGTGTCCCTTTAGCTGTGGTTCGAGGTGTCAGACCGACATGAAGACTTGAATACCATCATCTGCCAACTTTATTCTGAAGGTTCACACAACACTGTGTATGCACTTCTCACCTGAACTGATCAGCGTCCTACAAATGCACACACAGACAGGCTAAACCAGCTCATGCATTTGCCTGACTCCATGGCTCCAACTGTAGCTAGTGACTCTGACACACGGCAACGATGTTCGCACCTATATACTCTAAATATTACTCTAAAAGTGTGGGTTCCATGATTTTTTAGCATTATATTCAGCATACTTTATACATTCAGTATATTCTCGTGCACTTATCGTACTCTATAACATAATCTATATCAAATATCTCCACTACATCAACTACTTTCCCTTTTTAAACTATATTTTTCAATGGTTGAATGCTTGCACCTTGTAAACATCATATAATACAAATTAATATAATTAATTAAAATATGTCGGGAATGCAAATAAATTACAACAATTTACGAATACTACAAGTATATTACACATGTTACACAATATATAAAGATTTAAAAAAATTACAATCCATAGAAATACATTAAATTATTAAGACTACAAATATGTTATAACAACATAGAAACAATAAAAATATTTTACAATATTTTACAGTCGAAAATAATAAGAAAAATAGTTCATGACCATCACTAATATTCGTACAGGACAACAATTAAGGAAATACAGGAATTACAAAAATAGTTCTCATTGGTGGTTCCTCATGTTCCAGTTATGCTCGATAAGATCATGTTGTAGCCTTAAACACGCATCTTTGTCTCGTAACGTGTGTAGAGATTTGATTAAACTCAACCTCTCACATTCACTTCTTTGCGACGGGTCCACATATACTTCCGGTTGACCGGTTGATGATGTAAAGTTCGTGTGACACCTTGTTCCGAAAAATGAACCAAGTGCAGTATATGTGTGTCCAAGATGTTTAACACACATACACAAGTAATTCACAAATGATAAACAAATAATTATCACAACTCAAATTATTAAATAAGTACTTTTATTATAATATTCAAGTAATCCTCATATTACAATTCTAATGATCATTATTGAACTATAACTGCTGCAGAAACAATCTAATTAAACAACTAAGCAAAGTGAGCATAAAGGGTAACGCGGCTCTAAGCAACACCACAGGCAAAGCTGACGGTAGCACACAACCTAGAACTCCTCATTAACGTCGTGATACTCCCAATCCTAACCTGCAACTGTTGATGGGGGAATTGCAAAGGTGAGTACATGTCATACTCAGCAAGTGTGAAAAGTATAACATGTAGCTTAAACAAGGCATGATAATAAACAATGGTTAATTGCTGAAAAGTACATTTAAAACATGTAAAAAACATATTACTATGTCTATGTGAAGTAATTCCATTATATCCCACATAATTAACATAATACGAAACCATAATCAATTATCCATCCATATGCCAGATTATTACCATCATCATCATCCATGTTCATTTATCATAACTCAATCCATAATCATAACCATAACCATTACCATAACCATAACCAACTATCCCAAATCTCTAGTTTCCTCTAATCATGGAAGTTGTCCAGGTGCTCATAACCGGGAGCACGGCTATCATAAAAGTGTTTAACACTCTACAGAGGTTGTACTACTTTACCCACAAGTTCGTGATTTCGTCACCCGTCAACGACTAAAGGAAACCTCTCTTATGTAAATTATACTTCCTTAGGTGTATGACCAAGAGATCACAAAACAGCTTTTACAAAGGAACTACTAGCATATTCAGACCCACTGAGGTTTCACCGTTGGCGATGTCTCCAACCGAGCACATCCTAAACTAAGGGCCCCCTCTTGTGTCGTCCGGATCCCAGGATAGTCCCGCCAACATTTGCAAACCCAACCGACTCCCATTCTCTGCTCCTCCAAATGATTCAAATCAATGCTGGTAATACTCCTAATTAATTGGCTAAGCCGCACTCATACTTAGCCTTGTGGTGACACTATTGTCCTGACTTATTCTCACATGAACCGATCCTTAGATCCAAGGCAAGCAAACCACCATATCATCCAACCCAATCCATAAACCATATCTGCTTAGATCTCTCAAGTTCCATGTTACCAATTAACCATGTTCATCAATTCACCTCATCCATAAGTTCATTAATTCATAATTAAGCCATTTGGTTGTTCTCCCATCCCAAATAATTAGAGCAAAGCAAAGAGGCAAAATACCCTTTCCAACCCTCTATGGTGTATTCCAAGCGACAAGGATGGTCAAACAAGAATAGTAAAGTCCTGTAAATGGGTTTCCCATCAAATTAACACAAGCATGCAGTTTTGCAAATAAAACATTTAAAAACAAGATCAATATGGTCAAGGACTTGCCATGCCCCTGAGCTTGGTTAGGGTCAAAGTCTTTAAAATTCTGGTATTGAAGGTCCTCGACAGCACCCTCTAGCGTAGCACCTTCCATTCCGCGCAACGAACATACAAAACAGTGATTACAATCAATAAATGCTCATATATTACTCAATATGACATGATATGCATGATTAATGCAAATGCAAAGTGAAACCTGTTAATGAGTTACTTTTAATGTTTACTAATCAGTTATAATGGTTCTTAACAAGTTTATACAGGTTTCAAGTTAATTTACATCAATTTAGAATTAATTCAACATTAAACGAATCTAGAGGTCGGACAAGTCCGCTAGGGGCCGGACTAGTTTGCTCTACACAAAACCAGCGAGTTAGAGTTTTCTTAATCTACGAGAATTTGGAGAATTGGGGTTGAATTCACGTGGAAAAGAGAAAGTAGAAGGTGTACCACGTGTTTAGAACTCCAAGAATCAAAAGTTGAAGATGAAACTTGAATCTTGACGATTTAGGGTTGGTGATGAAGAGTTGAGGGTGAATTGGTGATGAAGAACGCAAAGTCGATGAAGATCTTTGTTGCTTGACCCTTCTTCGTGATCTCCTTATCTCTTGCTGCTGGATATCCCCTTGGTGGCGGCTCCCACGCACTATGGTTTGGTGGTCTTTCAAAAGTTGCAAAGAGATGAGAAGTTGGGGTGTTGGGTTGTTTATATAGGGTGGAGGTGTAGGGTTTGATGGATTTTGAGTTTGGGATTGGTGGAGGCCGTGTAGGGTCCCACATGGGCTCCAAAAAGGTTAGACACGACGCCTTTGGACCCACTTAAGGTAAAAACCCAAAACAAGTCGTGGAAAAAAAGATTGAATCGGGGTCGCAAATACCGGACAAGTCCGCAAAATACCGAACTAGTCTGATGGCTAGTCAGGGAGAAATCGGACAAGTCTGGACGAAATCGGACAAGTCCGACATTAGTCAGGGGGAAAACGGACAAGTCCGGTGGAAATCGGACAAATTCGGGGACTTAGCAAAATTTTCGAAGGGTGGGGTGAATGGACTAGTCCGCACTAGACCAGACAAGTCCGAAAATAGGATAGGGAGAAAAACGGACTAGTGCAGCAAAAACTGACAAGTCCGAAGTCTCAATAGATGGGTAACGGGACTAGTCCGGGGTACAAACCGGACAAGTCCACACTACCCAGGCAAAACTACAGAGAGTTAGACCGGAGTACTCTGGGTCCATGTCCGGACAAGCCCGTTCTTATAAAAGGTTTTAATTTGGCTCTATGACTATAATTCATTTTAAACTTATTTTTTTTTTTGTGTTGCTTGATGTTAAACATGTACAAGAATGTACGCAATGCATGATGGATGAAAATAAGGGTGTTACAAACCTACCCCCTTAAAATGAATCTCGCCCTCGAGATTTGACGTAGAAGGAAAAAGATAGGGAAATATTTCTTGAGATCATTCTCCAGCTCCCAAGTTGCTTCCGATTCTATATGATGCTTCCATTGTACTTTGCACCATCGAATGACCTTGTTTCTTGTGACCTTCTCCTTAGTTTCCAAGATTTTGGTCGGTTGCTCAACATAAGTCAAATCTGCCTCTAATTCCAACTCTTCCATTGACACTTGTTCTTCCGGTACCCTTAAGCACTTCTTGAGTTGCGAAACGTGAAACACATCATGAACATTGGAAATATGTGCGGGCATCTCCAACTTATATGCCACTTCTACACGTTTGTCCAAAATCTTGAATGACCCAATATAGCGAGGTGCCAACTTGCTTCTGACATTAAACCGCTTATGACCTCGCATGGGTGATACTTTGAGATATACGAAGTCTCCCACTTCAAAAGCTAAGTTTCTTCGCCTATTATCCCCATAGCCCTTTTGTCTTGTTTTGGCGACACTCAAATTCTCGTGAATTATCTGAACTTGCTTTTCAGCCTCTTGCACCACATTCGGTCCAAACACTTGGTTCTCTCCTATCTCATTCCAAAACAAAGGTGTCCTACACTTCCTTCTATATAGTGCTTCATATGATGACATCTTCAAACTTGCTTGGTAACTATTGTTGTATGAGATTCCGCATATGGCAAACTTTTGTCCCAGCTTCTTCCATAATTTAAAGCACAAACTCTTAACATGTCCTCTAAAATCTGTTTCGTTCTCTCAATTTGTCCATTGGTTTGAGGGTGATATGCCGAACTGAAATTCAACCTTGTACCCAATGCTTCACGCAATTTCCGCCAAAACCTAGAGGTGAATTGAGAACCTCGGTCCGAGATTATTTTCTTTGGAACTCCATGTCAGCACACAATATGTTGCATATATAGGTCTGCCAGTTGTATTGCAGTATACTTGGTCTTGACAGGGATGAAGTGAGCTGACTTGGTTAACTGATCCACAATAACCCATACTGAGTCATACCCGAACTGGGTTCGCGGTAATCCAACTATGAAGTCCATACCAATTTCTTCTCACTTCTATTCCAGAATCTTCAATGGCTGCAATAGTCCAGTTGGCCTTTGATGTTCTGCTTTGACCCGTTGGCACACATCACACAAATCTACATACTCAGCTATGTCCTTTTTCATGTTGGCCCACCAATAATATGTTTTTAAGTCTTTGTACATCTTTTTACAACTGGGATAAATTGACTAAGGTGAATCATGTGCCTCCTTCAATATTGTTTCTCGGATATGCTTATCATTGGGCACAACAATCCTCTTTTCAATCCATAAAGTACCATGTTCGTCTTCATCAAATTTGAATTCTCTCCCTTCTTGGGCCCTTTTGTTGATTTCCTGAATTTCCTCATCCTTGGTTTGACCTTCTCAGATTTCTTGCTCCAAGGTCGGATTTAACTCCATTATCCCCATCTCATTCACAAATCTAAGATTTAACCGTTAAACTCCTTACGTAGCTCGGATGGCAGCTCTCGAACTGTGAGTTGGTGGCTCACTCCCTTCTGACTCAAAGCATCTGCCACTACATTAGCCTTCCCTGGATGATAATTAATTCCCACGTCATAATCTTTGATGAGCTCCAACCATTTTCGTTGCCTCAAATTCAGATCTGTTTGGGTGAATATGTACTTGAGACTCTATGACCAAGAATGTAATGTCTCTAAATCTTCAAGGCATGTACCACATCTGCAAGTTCGAGATCATGTGTTGGATAATTCTACTAATGTTTCTTCAATTGCCTCGATACATATGCTACCACATGACCTTCTTGCATGAGCACACATCCAATTCCCTGTCTCGATGCGTCACAATAAATATCAAAACTTTTACTCACATCTGGCAATACCAACACTGGGACTGTAGTTAACCTCTTCTTCAACTCTTCAAAACTGCCTTGACAAGCTTGAGTCCATTGGAATGTTTTCCCCTTCATTAGCAATTTTGTCATTGGCTTGTCTATTTTGGAAAATTCCTTGATGAATCAGCGGTAATATCCAACCATTCCAAGAAAGCTCCTAATCTCCTTCACATTCTGTGGCGGTTCCCACTTTAGCACATCTCTCACTTTTCCTGGGTCAACCGATACTCCTCCTACAGAGATTATATGGTCTAGAAATGACACTTCCCTCAACCAAAACTGGCACTTACTGAATTTGGCATACAATTGATGCTCCCTCAATTTCTGCAACGTGAGCCTCAAATGTTCCTCATGCTCCTCCTCGCTTCTCGAGTAGATCATAATGTCACCAATGAACACCACAACAAATTTATCCAAGTACTCCATGAAGACCTTATTCATGAGGTACATAAAGTATGCAGGTGCATTTGTCAATCCAAAAGACATCACGGTGTACTCATAAGATCAATACCGTGTCCAAAAAGCTATTTTGGTTATGTCTGACGGTCTGATCATCATTTGGAAGTAACCTGACCTCAGGTCAATCTTGGAGAAAACATAGGAACCCTTCATCTGGTCAAACAAATCCTCTATACGGGGCAATGTATACTTATTCTTGATGTTCACCTCGTTGAGAGCTCTGTAATCCACACACATCCTTTGGGATCCATCCTTCTTGTCCACGAAAAGAACTGGCGCTCCCCAAGGTGAAGAGCTTGGGCGAATAAAACCCTTCTCTAGGTGCTCTTGAATCTGCTTCTTGAGCTCTGCTAATTCCTTAGGAGGCATCCTATATGGCCTCTTAGCTTTAGGTGCAGTTTCAGGTATTAATTCAATAACAAATTCTATGTCTCGATCAGGTGGCCTACCTAGCAACTCATCTGGAAAAACATCCAAGAATTCACACACCACTGGAATCTCCTCAATTGCAGCACCGTCCATGTGATTCAACTCCAATTGCTTCGGTGCATGTTGAGATGCTTCAAATTCTATGGTGATCCCTTCCTCATTGGTCAACTTCACCGTCTTTGTGGCACATTGTATAACTCCATTGTGCTTCCTCAACCAGTCCATACCAAGTATAATGTTCAATCCTTGAGAATCCAAGACAATGAGGTTGGCAAAGAAGTCTACCCCCCTTATTCTAAGGCTTACTTTTGGACATACTATATTCATCCTCATCTCTCATCCATAAGATTTAACCAGCAAGGTATACTTCATATGGGAGATAGGAAAACTATACTTGGCAATATACTTTGATGCAATGAATGAATGTGATGCTCCAGTATCAAATAACACAGTCACTGGGATGGAGTTTGTGAGAAACGTACCAATCACCACGTCATCCACTTGTCGTGCTTTCTCCGTAGAGACATGGTTCACATTGCCACGAGCAAAATTTTGCAATCCACGGTTTCCTTGTGGCGCTCCTCCATTTGGTCTTGGGTTCTGTCTTGGAGCATTGCTTTCTTGACCAAGGCCTGACTTAGGACATTAAGATGCAAAGTGTCCTACCTCACCACAAGTATAGCACGACCTTGCTGCACCAGAACTGTTTGGACGAGCTTGATTTTGGGCATTGGCAGGAAAGTTGGCACGTGGCACTTGAGGCATTGGAGGACGAGGTGCTTGCATAGCGGGGTGCTGCTGCACGCGCTAAGGCTGAGCTGGACGAGGTGGATAAGCAGAGCGATGAGCAGGCACAGAGGGGTTGTAGTATGGCGCATTGGGTGGTGCAAAGCGGGGGCGCACATTGCTTCCTTGTGGTTGTCCTTGATATGACGCCTTCCTTTTATTATCCTGCTCCATCTCACAAACTTTGTTCTCAACCACAATTGCTTTGTCCACAAGCTTCTAAAAGTTGGCATAGTCACAGTTGAGCAATTGCACTTGGATCTCATTGTTAAGGCCCCTCATAAACAAATATTGTTTCCGGCTGTCCCGGCTAACATCTTTCGGCGCATACCTTGAAAGTTGAGTGAATTTACCAAGATATTCACTCATGCCTGATCTTCCTTGCCTCAAGTTCTCAAATTCTTGCCTTTTTAGGATCATGATACCTTCTGACACATAATTAGAATTAAAGCTCTCCTTGAATTCATCCCAAGTGATCCTCTTCTAATTTTCATAGGCGTTACATAGCGAGTCCCACCAATCCGCAGCTGCTCCAACTAGTTGATAGGAAGCAAATAGAACCTTCTCCTGGTCACTGCATTGGACAATAACTAGCTTCTTTTCCACAGACTTGAGACAATCATCGGCGCCCATAGGGTCGGTGGCTTGAGCAAAGGTTGGTGGCCTAGTCCTCATGAACTCTCCCAACTTGTTATGAGGCAGTGGGGATGGTGGCGGTGGAGGCATGTGGGACTGGTTGTTGTTGCCAGCTTGCAGCTGTCCCATAGTCTGTATCATGGTCTGCATGAGCTGGTTTTGCATGAATAATAGCTGCTCAAGATTGATAGCTCCCTAGGCAGGTCCCTGGTTGTTCTGAGGTGCCCTATTGTTCTCCTCCTCATCATTAGCATCTCTCTGGTTGCGAGTCCTCACCATCTGAAGAAAAGTAAGAGAGAAGAATTTAGAAAACATCCCCAACTATATGCATCAAGTGATGTAAAACTAATCAACTAACTATACAAGCCTATATGGACATGACAATGCTAAAGCATCTCACAATCCTCTACTAAGCACACAAGCAACATTATATAGCAAACAGCACACCAAACAAATCACAACGCTTCCTGAGTGCCCCTATGTGCTCTAAAGTGTCCATTTTATCTAGGCTGCGTCCTAGAGTCAACCTGTGGCACTGATACTAATTTGTGACACCTGGTTCCGAAAAATGAACCAAGTGCAATATATGTGCGCCCAGGATGTTTAACACACATACACAAGTGATTCGTAAATGATAAACAGATAATTATCACAACTCAAATTATTAAATAAGTACATTTATTATAATATTCAAGTAATCCTCATATTACAACTCTAATGATCATTATTGAACTATAACTCCAGCGACAATAATCTAATTAAGCAACTAAGCAAACTAAGCAAACTGAGCATAAAGGGTAGCGTGACTCCAAGCAACACCACATGCAAAGCTGACGGCAACACACAACCTAGAACTCCTCATTAACATCGTGATACTCCCAATCCTGATCTGCAACTATTGGTGGGAGAATTGCAAGAGTGAGTACATGTCGTACTCAACAATTATGGAAAGTATGACATGTAGCTTAAACAAGGCATGATTAAACAATGGCTAATTGCTGAAAAGTATATTTAAAACGTGTAAAAAGCATATTACTATGTCTATGTGAAGCAATCCCATCATATCCCACATAATTAACATAATACGAAACCATAATCAATTATCCATCCATATGCCAAATTATTACCATCATCATCATCCATGTTCATTTATCATAACTCAATCCATAACCATAACCATAACCATTACCATAACCATAACCAACTATCCCAAATTCCAAGTTTCCTCTAATCATAGAAGTTGTCCAGGTGCTCATAACTAGGAGCACGACCATCTTGATAGTTTTTAACACTCTGCAGAGGTTGTACCACATTACCCGCAAGTTCGTGATTTCGTCATCCGTCGACGACTAAAGGAAACCTCCCTTATGCCAATTACACTTCCTTAGGTGTATGGCCAAGAGATCACAAAATAGCCTTTACAAAGGGACTATCAGCATATTCAGACCCACTGAGATTCCACCAGTGGCGATGTCTCCAACCGAGCACATCCTAAACCAAGGGCCCCCTCTTGTGCCGTTCGGATCCCATGGCAGTCCCGCTAACATTTGCAAACCCAACCGATTCTGATTCCCCGCTCCTCCAAATGATCCGAATCAATGCTGGTAATACTCCTAATTAATTGGCTAAGCCACACCCATACTTGGCCTTGTGATGGCACTGTTGTCCTGGCTTATTCTCGCATGAACCGATCCTTAGATCCAAGGCAAGCAAACTACCATATCATCCAAACCAATCCACAAACCATGCCTGCTTAGATCTCCCAAGTTTCATGTAACACCCACATTTTCATGCATCACGCCTTGCATACATTCATATACATGTTTAACATTGATCCACATAAAGAGGAACAAGTTTAAAATTGATTCGGAACATTTAAAATTGATTTGGAACAAAACCGCACTTAAAACGCAGGAAAGTGCGGACTAGTCCGATTTTGGCTCTGGAAACTTTCAGACTTGTCCGATTTTGTGTGGACTAGTCCGATATTCCAAGAATCCTAAAAAAATTGCTAAGTCCTTGGACTTTTCCGGACTAGTCCGGTGTTCCAGCGGACTTGTCCGATTTCCTCTCTGTTTAAAGTCGGACTTGTCCGATTTTAGGCCAGACTTGTCCAATTTTCTCTCTGGACAACTTCGGACTAGTCCGGTCCTTTCCGGACTTGTCCGATATTTCGTGACTTCGAGTTGATCTTTTGTTTTACGACTTGTTTCTTGGGTTTCACGTTAAGTGGGCCTAGGGACATCGTGCCTAACTCTTTTAGGGCCCATGTGGGACTCTAAACCGGTCTCTACTCCTCTCAAACTCGAAATCCATCTAACCCTAGCCTCCACCTCTATATAAACAACCCCACCCCTTGGTTTGACATCTATTTGCCACTTTTCCACCCCACCCAAACCCTAGTTCGTGGAGAGCCACCACCAAGGAGGGAGGAGAAGATCCCAAGAAAGGAGAAGAAGAGGAGGAAATGAAAGAGGATCAAGATCTCCACCAAGTTTTCGTTCTTCATCACCAATTCATCCCCAAGTTCATCACCAACCCTAGATCATCAAGATCCAAGTGTTACCTCCAAGTTTCTTGATTCATTGGAGTTCTAAACACCTGGTATACCTTCTATTCTCTTGTCCTTACGTGAATTCAACCCCTAATCTCCAAATTCACGTCGATCTAGAAAACCCTAATCTGCTGATCTCGCAGAGGGCGGACTTGTCCGGTCCCTAGCAGACTAGTCCGATCTTTCTGGTTAAATTGTGTTGAATTGGTTCTAAAATTTGATCTAATCGAATCCAAACCTGTATAAACTTGTTAAAAGCTATTAGAACTAGTTAGTTATCATTAAAAGCAATCAATTAACAAGTTCTACCTTGCATTTGCATCAATCATGCATGTCATATCATATTGAGTAATATTTGTGCACTCTTTGATTGTGTTTCTTGTCTTGTATGTTTATTGTGTGGATTAGAAGGATTTGCGCTAGAGAGTGCCGCGGAGGATCTACAACATCAAGAGTTTGAAGGCTTTGACCCTAATCAACAGCAAGAGCAAGGCAAGTGTCCTTGAAGCATATTGATCCTGTTATTTTTAAATAAATGTTTTGTTTGCAAAATTGCATGCTTGTGTCAATTTGATGAGAAATCCTATGGTAGGAAGTTTACTAGATTTGTTAAATCACCCTTGTCACCTGGAATTTATGGTAGAGAGTCGGGAAGGGCTTTTTACCTTTTGCTTCGCTTAATCAACTGGGATGGGAAAACAATTATACCACTCAATTTAATTATGTATGGATGAGATTATGGTTAATGTGAACTGGTTAAATATGATATGGTAATGGGTGATCTAAGCAAGCCTGATATGTGGAAGGGTTGGATGTACGGTGGTTTGCTTGCTTTAGATCTAAGGACCGGTTCATGCGAGAATAAGCGAGGACTACAGTGCCACCACGAGGCCAAGTATGGGTGCGACGTAGCTGATTAATTAGGGCTTTGCTAGTGCTGTTTGGACCATTGTGGATGCTCGGGGAAGGGGTAGTCGGATTGGGTTTGTTGATGATTGGCGGGACTACCCTGGGATCCGAATGGCTCAAGAGGGGGCCCTTGGTTGAAAATGTGCTCTGCGGGAGACATCGCCACGGGTGAAACCTCAGTGGGGTCTAAATAGGCTAGTAATCTCTTTGTAAAGGCTATTTTGTGATCTCTTGGCCATACATCAAAGGAAGTATAATTGGCATAAGGGAGGTTCTTTAGTTGCCAACGGGTGATGAAATCACAAACACGTGGGTAAAGAGGTACAAACTCTGCAGAGTGTTAAATAAAACTATCATGATAGCCGTGCTCCTGGTTATGAGCACCTGGACAACTTCCATGATTAGAGGGAACTCGGTATTGGGATGGTATTGGGATGGTTATGGTTTGGTAATGGTTATGGCTGGTTATGAATTTATTTCTGGTATTGAATCTGGTTATTGGCAATGGTGAAATCTGGAAATTTTGATGATGGTAATGCATTCAGATTTGGTATTATGGTATTACTTATGATTATGATGGGTTTACTTCACATACATATAATATATTGCTTTTCAAACGTTTTAATGTACTTTTCAGCACTTTACCATTATTATTGTCGACATTTGAATAAGCCACATGTCATACTTTCCACACTTGCTGAGTACGACATGTACTCACTCTTGCAATCCCCCCCAACAGTTGTAGGTCAGATATTGGGAGTTTAATGGCGACAATGCGGAGTTCTAGGCCGTGTCTACCGTCAGCTTTGCCTGTGGTGTTATTGGAGCTGCGTTATACCCTATTGCTTATGCTGCCTAGCTGTTTAGTTTGCTTAATTAGTTTATTTCCGCTGCATTAGTTGAACTTGCCATTAATATTCATTAGAGCTTGTATTCGAGGATAGTCTGGTTTGTGTAATAAAATTTGGTTAATTAATCTTGTCTTGTGGTAATTTTCTGTATACTCTTTTGTGATTGCACTCGTGTATGTGTGATGAACATCTTGGGCACACATATGCGTTAGCTTGGTTCATTTTTCGGAACCGGGCATCACAGATTGGTATCAGAGCCACACGTTGACCGTAGGATACAGCCTAGATAGAATGGACACTTTAGAGCACATAGGAGCACTCAGGAATCGATGTGTTTTTGCTTGGAGTGCTGTTTGCTATATATATTGCTTGCTTGTGTGCTTAATAGAGAATTTTGGGATGCCCTAGAATTGCCATGTCCACCTAGGCTAGTGTAGCTAGCTGTTTAGTTTATACCCCTTGATGCATATAGTTGGCAACGTTTTCTAATTCTTATCTATTGCTTTTCTTCAGATGGTGAGGACTCGCAACCAGAGGGATGACAATGATGAGGAGGAGAACAATGGAGTGCCTCAGAACAACATCGGACAAGGATCTACTCAGGGAGCTATCAACATTGAGCAGCTATTGGCTATGCAAAACTAGCTCATGCAGACCATGATACAAACAATGGGACAACTGCAGGCTGGCAATATCAACAATCAGCCCCACATGCCTCCACCGCCACCCCCGCCTACTCATAACCGATTGGGAGAGTTTATGAGGACTAAGCCACCGACCTTTGCTCAAGCTGCTGACCCTATGGATGCGGACGATTGGCTCAAGTCCGCGGAGAAGAAGCTAGCTATTGTCCAATGCAGTGACCAGGAGAAGGTCTTGTTTGCTTCTCATCAACTAGTTGGAGCAGCTGCGGATTGGTGGGATTCATATTGCAATGCTCATGAGAACCAAGAGAGAATTACTTGGGCCGAATTCAAGGAAAATTTTCGTTCTCATTATGTGCCCGAGGGTGTTATGATATTGAAGAGGCAAGAATTTGAGAATTTAAGGCAAGGAAGATCAAGTGTGAGTGAATATCTCAATAAATTCACTCAACTCTCAAGGTACGCGCCTGAGGATGTTAGTCGGGAAAGCTGGAAGCAATACTTGTTCATGAGGGGCTTGAACAATGAGATCCAAGTACAATTGCTCAATTGTGACTATGCAATTTCCAGAAGCTTGTGGACAAAGCAATTGTGGTTGAGAACAAGATTCGTGAGATGGAGCAAGAAATCAAGAGGAAGGCGCCATATCAAGGACAACAACAAGGAAGTAATGTGTGCCCTCGCTTTGCGCCGCCCAATGCGCCTCATTACAGCTCCTCTATTCCTGCTCAGTGCCCTGATTATGCACCACGCCCAACTCAGTTTGTGCAGCAGTGCCCTGTCATGCAAGCACCTAGGCCTCAAATGCCTTATGCGCCTCGTGCTAATTTTCCTGGTGCTAATGTTCAAAACCAAGCTCATCCCAATAATTCTGGGGGGTTAAGAAGTGCTACACTTGTGGAGAAGCTGGACACTTTGCACATCAATGTCCTAAGTCAGGTCTTGGTCAAGGAAGCAATGCACCGAGGCAAAACCCAAGACCTAATGGAGGACAACCACAAGGGAACCGTGAACAGCAGAATTTTGCTCGTGGCAACGTGAACCATGTCTCAACGGATGATGCTCAACAAGCGGATGATGTGGTCATTGGTATGTTTCTCGCAAACTCCAACCCCGCGATTATGTTATTTGATTCCGGAGCATCGCATTCATTCATTGCATCAAAGTATGTTGCCAAGTATAGTTTGCCTATCTCTCATATGAAGTTTACTCTATTGGTTAAGTCTCCTGGAGGAGAGATGAGGACAAATATAGTATGTCCAAAAGTAGGCCTTAGAATAAGGGGGGTAGACTTCTCCGCCAACCTCATTGTTTTGGATTCTCAAGGGTTGGACATTATACTTGGTATGGACTGGTTGAGGAAGCACAATGGAGTTATTGAGTGTGCCACGAAGACGGTGAAGTTGACCAATGAGGAAGGGATCACCGTAGAATTTGAAGCATCTCAAACCGCACCGAAGCAATTGGAGTTGAATCATATGGACGGTGCCACAATTGAGGAGATTCCGGTGGTGTGTGAATTTTTGGATGTTTTTCCGGACGAGTTGCCAGGTATGCCACCCGATCGAGACATTGAGTTTGTTATTGATTTAATACCTGGAACTGCACCTATAGCTAAGAGGCCGTATAGGATGCCCCCTATGGAATTAGCGGAGCTCAAGAAGCATATTCAAGAGCAATTAGAGAAGGGTTTCATTCGCCCTAGCTCTTCGCCTTGGGGAGCGCCTGTTCTATTTGTGGACAAGAAGGACGGATCCCAAAGGATGTGCGTGGATTACCGAGCTCTCAACGAGGTAACAATCAAGAACAAGTACACCTTGCCACACATAGAAGACTTGTTTGATCAGATGAAGGGTGCTTGTGTCTTCTCTAAGATTGACTTGAGGTCGGGATACTTTCAAATGAAGATTAGACCATCGGACATACCCAAGACAGCTTTTAGGACACGATACGGATCTTATGAGTACACCGTTATGTCTTTTGGATTGACAAATGCACCTGCGTACTTTATGTACCTCATGAATAAGGTCTTCATGGAGTACTTGGATAAGTTCGTTGTGGTGTTTATTGATGATATTATGATCTACTCGAATGATGAGGAAGAACATGAGGAACACTTGAGGCTTACGTTGCAGAAATTGAGGGAGCATCGATTGTATGCCAAGTTCAAAAAGTGTCAGTTTTGGTTGAAAGAGGTGCCATTTTTGGGTCATATAATCTCAGGAGGAGGAGTATCGGTTGACCCCGGAAAAGTGAGAGATGTGTTGAAGTGGGAACCGCCGCAAAATGTCAAGGAAATAAGGAGTTTTCTTGGGATGGCTGGATATTACCGTAGATTCATCAAGGACTTTTCCAAGATAGACAAGCCTATGACGGAGTTGCTAATGAAGGGAAAGGCGTTCCAATGGACTCAAGCTTGTCACGAGAGTTTTGAGGAGTTGAAGAAGAGGTTGACAACAACCCCAGTTTTGGTATTGCCAGATGTAAGCAAGAGTTTTGACATTTATTGCGATGCATCAAGACAAGGGCTTGGATGTGTATTGATGCAAGAAGGTCAAGTGGTCGCCTATGCATCAAGACAATTGAAGAAACATGAGCAGAATTACCCCACACACGATTTGGAACTCGCGGCCGTGGTACATGCATTGAAGATTTGTAGACACTATATTCTTGGACATAGGTGTGAAATTTATACGGATCATAAGAGTTTGAAGTATATTTTCACACAAACAGATCTGAACTTGAGGCAACGAAGATGGTTGGAGCTCATCAAAGATTATGATTTGGGGATCAACTATCATCCGGGGAAGGCCAATGTAGTGGCCGATGCTTTGAGTAGAAAGGGAGTAAGTCACCAACTCACAGTTCGAGAGATACCATCCGAGCTATGCAAGGAGTTTGAACGGTTGAACCTTGGGTTTGTAAACGAGATGGAGATGATGGAGTTAAACCCAACCTTGGAGCAAGAAATTTGAGAGGCACAAACCACAGATGAGGAGATCAAGGAAATCAAGGAAAGAACCGAAGAAGGGAGAGAATTCAGATTTGACGAGGATGAACATGGTACCTTATGGCTTGGAAAGAGGATCGTTGTGCCTAATGTGAAGCACATACGGGAGACAATATTAAAGGAGGCACATGACTCACCTTACTCAATTCATCCCGGTTGTACGAAGATGTACAAAGACTTGAAGACTTGCTATTGGTGGGATAGCATGAAAAAGGACATAGCTGAATACGTAGCATTGTGTGATGTGTGCCAATGAGTCAATGCGGAACATCAAAGGCCAGCCGGATTATTGCAACCGTTGAAGATTCCAGAATGGAAGTGGGAAGAAATTGGAATGGACTTCATAGTTGGGTTACCACGTACTCAGTCTGGGTATGACTCAATTTGGGTAATTGTGGATTGCTTAACCAAGTCAACTCATTTTGTCCCTGTGAAGACCAAATATACAACTGCACGATTGGCCGAAATATACATGGAGCATATTGTGTCGACATGGAGTCCCTAAGAAGATAGTTTCGGATAGAGGTTCTCAATTTACCTCCAGATTTTGGCAAAAATTGCATGAAGCCTTGGGAACGAGATTGAATTTTAGTTCAGCATATCATCCTCAAACGGATGGGCAAACCGAGAGGACCAATCAGATTTTAGAGGATATGTTAAGAGCTTATGCTTTAAAGCATGGGAAAAGTTGGGACAAAAGCTTGCCATACGCGGAATTTTCATACAATAATAGTTACCAAGCAAGTTTGAAGATGTCACCATATGAAGCGCTTTATGGGAGAAAGTGTAGGACACCTTTATTCTGGAATGAGGCAGGAGAAACTCAAGTATTTGGTCCAGATGTGTTGCAAGAAGCCGAAAAGCAAGTCCAAATAATTCGTGAAAACTTGAGGGCTGCCCAATCAAGGTAAAAAGGCTATGCGGACAATAGGAGAAGGAAACTAGCCTTTGAAGTGGGAGATTTTGTTTACCTCAAGGTGTCACCAATGAGGGGTCATAAGAGGTTTAACATAAGAGGAAAGCTAGCATCTCGTTATATTGGACCATTCAAGGTTTTGGACAAAAGGGGAGAAGTAGCGTATAAGTTGGGGATGCCAGCTCATCTTTCAGACGTGCATGATGTCTTTCATGTTTCCCAGCTCAAGAAGTGCTTGAGAGTACCGGAAGAACAAGTGCCAATGGAAGAATTGGAACTAGAGGAAGATTTGACTTATGCCGAACAACCGGTCAAAATCTTGGAAACTAAGGAGAGGGTCACAAGGAACAAGGTTATTAGATGGTGTAAGGTTCAATGGAAGCACCACACAGAAAAAGAAGCAACTTGGGAGCTATAGGATGATATCAAGAAGGAATTTCCCTATCTCTTCTCTTCCGCGTCGAATCTCTAGGGCGAGATTCATTTTAAGGGGGGTAGGTTTGTAACACCCTCATTTTCATGCATCACGCCTTGCATACATTCATATACATGTTTAACATTGATCCACATAAAGAGGAACAAGTTTAAAATTGATTCGGAGCATTTAAAATTGATTTGGAACAAAACCGCACTTAAAACGCAGGAAAGTGCGGACTAGTCCGATTTTGGCTCTGGAAACTTTCGGACTTGTCCGATTTTGTGCGGACTAGTCCGATATTCCAAGAATCCTAAAAAAATTGCTAAGTCCTTGGACTTTTCCGGACTAGTCCGGTGTTCCAGCGGACTTGTCCGATTTCCTCTCTGTTTAAAGTCGGACTTGTCCGATTTTAGGCCAGACTTGTCCGATTTTCTCTCTGGACAACTTCGGACTAGTCCAGTCCTTTTCGGACTTGTCCGATATTTCGTGACTTCGAGTTGATCTTTTGTTTTACGACTTGTTTCTTGGGTTTCACATTAAGTGGGCCTAGGGACATCGTGTCTAACTCTTTTAGGGCCCATGTGGGACTCTAAACCGGCCTCTACTCCTCTCAAACTCGAAATCCATCTAATCCTAGCCTCCACCTCTATATAAACAACCCCACCCCTTGGTTTGACATCTATTTGCTACTTTTCCACCACACCCAAACCCTAGTTCGTGGAGAGCCACCACCAAGGAGGGAGGAGACGATCCCAAGCAAGGAGAAGAAGAGGAGGAAACGAAAGAGGATCAAGATCTCCACCAAGTTTTCGTTCTTCATCACCAATTCATCCCCAAGTTCATCACCAACCCTAGATCATCAAGATCCAAGTGTTACCTCCAAGTTTCTTGATTCATTGGAGCTCTAAACACCTGGTATACCTTCTATTCTCTTGTCCTTACGTGAATTCAACCCCTAATCTCCAAATTCACGTCGATCTAGAAAACCCTAATCTGCTGATCTCGTAGAGGGCGGACTTGTCCGGTCCCTAGCGGACTAGTCCGATATTTCTGGTTACATTGTGTTGAACTGGTTCTAAAATTTGATCTAATCGAATCCAAACCTGTATAAACTTGTTAAAAGCTATTAGAACTAGTTAGTTATCATTAAAAGCAATCAATTAACAAGTTCTACCTTGCATTTGCATCAATCATGCATGTCATATCATATTGAGTAATATTTGTGCACTCTTTGATTGTGTTTCTTGTCTTGTATGTTTATTGTGTGGATTAGACGGATTTGCGCTAGAGAGTGTCGCGGAGGATCTATAGCATCAAGAGTTTGAAGGCTTTGACCCTAATCAGCAGCAAGAGCAATGCAAGTGTCCTTGAAGCATATTGATCCTGTTATTTTTAAATAAATGTTTTGTTTGCAAAATTGCATGCTTGTGTCAATTTGATGGGAAATCCTATGGCAGGAAGTTTACTAGATTTGTTAAACCACCCTTGTCACCTGGAATTTATGGTAGAAAGTCGGGAAGGGCTTTTTACCTTCTACTTCGCTTAATCAACTGGGATGGGAAAACAATTATACCACTCAATTTAATTATGTATGGATGAGATTATGGTTAATGTGAACTGGTTAAATATGATATGGTAATGGGTGATCTAAGCAAGCCTGGTATGTGGAAGGGTTGGATGTACGGTGGTTTGCTTGCTTTAGATCTAAGGACCGGTTCATGCGAGAATAAGCCAGGACTACAGTGCCACCACGAGGCCAAGTATGGGTGCGGCGTAGCTGATTAATTAGGGCTTTGCTAGTGCTGTTTGGACCATTGTGGATGCTCGGGGAAGGGGTAGTCGGATTGGGTTTGTTGATGATTGGCAGGACTACCCTGGGATCCGAATGGCTCAAGAGGGGGCCCTTGGTTAAAGATGTGCTCTACGGGAGACATCGCCACCGGTGAAACCTCAGTGGGGTCTAAATAGGCTAGTAATCCCTTTGTAAAGGCTATTTTGTGATCTCTTGGCCATACACCAAAGGAAGTGTAATTGGCATAAGGGAGGTTCTTTAGTCGCCGACGGGTGATGAAATCACAAACACGTGGGTAAAGAGGTACAAACTCCGCAGAGTGTTAAATAAAACTATCATGATAGCCGTGCTCCCGGTTATGAGCACCTGGACAACTTCCATGATTAGAGGGAACTCGGTATTGGGATGGTTATGGTTTGGTAATGGTTATGGCTGGTTATGAATTTATTTCTGGTATTGAATCTGGTTATTGGCAATGGTGAAATCTGGAAATTTTGATGATGGTAATGAATTCAGATTTGGTATTATGGTATTACTTATGATTATGATGGGTTTACTTCACATACATATAATATATTGCTTTTCAAAGGTTTTAATGTACTTTTCAGCACTTTACCATTATTATTGTCGACATTTGAATAAGCCACATGTCATACTTTCCACACTTGCTGAGTACGACATGTACTCACTCTTGCAATCCCCCCCAACAGTTGCAGGTCAGGATTGGGAGTTTAATAGCGATAATGCGGAGTTCTAGGCCGTGTCTACCGTCAGCTTTGCCTGTGGTGTTATTGGAGCTGCGTTATACCCTATTGCTTATGCTGCCTAGCTGTTTAGTTTGCTTAATTAGTTTATTTCAGCTGCATTAGTTGAACTTGTCATTAATATTCATTAGAGCTTGTATTCGAGGATAATCTGGTTTGTGTAATAAAATTTGGTTAATTAATCTTGTCTTGTGGTAATTTTCTGTATACTCTTTTGTGATTGCACTCGTGTATGTGTGATGAACATCCTGGGCACACATATGCGTTAGCTTGGTTCATTTTTCGGAACCGGGCATCACATTTCATGTTACCAATTAACCATGTTCATCAATTCACATCATCCATAAGTTTATTAATTCATAATTAAGCCATTTGGTTGTTCTCCCATCCTGTAACACCCTCATTTTCATGCATCATGCATTGCTTAAGTTCATATTGAATGTAGCCTAGAGGGGGGGGGGGTGAATAGGCTTTTTGAGCTTTTGTCGGATCCTGAAACACTTAAGAACTTGATCAAATACAGAGAAATCAGACTAGTCCGATATGGTGCGGACTAGTCCGGTGTGTGCAGACTAAAACGATCAAGTTTGATCGAAGAATTCACGTAAAGTACTCCATGCAGCGGAAAGTAAGTTGTAATTTGAATGTATCACTACAATGAAACTATGTATGGCACAAGTTAACTTTTATTTTAATGTTTTAACGTAAGTTATCCAAGATTGAGTAAACCCTAGAATATGATAAACAATAAGAACAAAAGTATGCGACACAAGATTTTATCCCGTGGTTCGATTCCACAGAGGAAATCTGCATTCACGTTGAGGAGTCCAAGCAGGACCGGGTCTTCACCAACCCTAGCCTCGTTGAATTGCCATGGAGGCTGATTCGCTTCCACTAATCACAAAGGGGCAAATAACCGAGTTCAAGGGGCCTTCTCACAAGTTGGAGGCTCCCCAAGATTTACAATGACGAACACCACCAAACACACTCGAAAGATATGCAATAAACAACAAAAGTGTGCGAGAGAATCAAACCCAAGAGCTCAAGATCGTGTAGAACAAGTCTCTCCTTTTGATCAATGCTAATCCTCAAAGATTTAATCTTTCTAAGGTTAGAATGTGTGCAAATATGTGTATTTTGGGCTCTTGGAAGGTGTGACAATGCAGGGGGTCGAGTGCTATGATTGTAGGGCCCTACACCTCTATTTATAGTAGGGTTTTCAAAAGTTACCGTTAGGGTTTGTGATGTCCAGACTAGTCCGTGGTGGACTCCGGACTAGTCCGGTGTGCGGTGTGTAGGAAATCCTAAGTGTTTTGATATATCGGACTTGTCCGGAAATGAGCGGACTAGTCCGATTTGGTCTCTGGAAGTGTTTCGGACTAGTGCGGAACATATCGGACTAGTCCTATGTGGTGAACCTCATGTAGAATTGAGGACAAGTCCATAGTTGGAGGACTTGTACGATTTTAGTCAGAGAGTTTTTGGACTAGTCTGTGGTGATATCGGACTTGTCTAGTGTCGTGAAAAATTGTGGAGCTAAGGACAAGTCCGGACTTGGAGGACTTGTCCAATTTTAGTCAGAAGATTATCGGACTAGTCCGTGGTGTTATTGGACTTATCCATTTTTGTGGAGATGTGAGGTGCTGAGGACTAGTCCGCACTAGGAGGGGACTACTCCGATCTTAGCAGAGAGATATCAGACTAGTCCGGTGTATATCGGACTAGTCCGGATTTGTGGAATTTGGTGCAGTGATGGTGATTTCTTTTCCTTGAGCTCTTGGGGTGTGTTTCTCCAACACACTCCATACACAGCAAAGTATTCTATTCAGCTCTTGAGCTGTTTTACATATAGATTCCTCATTCTCCTTTCTTTTTGTGCTTTCTTCTTAATTTTATTAAAACCTGCGCTCATCTAACAATTTTGTTAGGATCTCATTTGTTTGTGATAAATCAAACAAAACCCACAAGGGATGCCTAGATGCACTTTCAATCTCTCCCTTTTTGGTGATTGATGACAACCAATTGAGATTTCACAAATATGATAAAAATCCAGATTTTCATAAAGTGTGCACATATGAGCTTGGAACAAATTAAGCAATGAAAACATAAGACATATGTGCACTCTTTATGGTGGGGTGCAAAACTATATGTGTGTGAGCAATAATTGTGATGAGAATGAGGTAAATGACATAATCATATCAACATCAAACATGCATGCCAATTTCAGAGCATAAACATAGATCATATCAAAGCATCATCACAAACTTCATAAACATGACTAGAAACATAATAAGAATCTTACAACACCAAAAGCAGTCTTACAGCACCAAAAGCATAACAAAGAGCAAAAGATTCAAATAGATCTCTCATCTCTCATCTACTGCTACAACCTAATGACTCCTCCTTAATCTCTCTCTCTCTTTGGCATCAATGCACCAAAAAGAAGGAGAGGAGGGATCTAAGCGTCGTCGCCGACTCACTCCTCGTTGTCGGTCCTCTCGTTATCTTCATCATCAGGCTGAGGAGGATGAGGATGAGGATGAGAACCACTCGTCGTGCCCCCAATGCAAAAATAGGAAGTTCGAAAGGTGAAAGAGGTGAAAGTTTCGAGAAGTTCAAAAGCCGAGTCCTCAAAGATAACTGGAGACCAAACAGGCTTAATCTCCAGCTTCTGACAAATAGCTTTGATATTGTCCTTCATGTACTGCATTTCCTCTTTTCTTTCCTTTTTCATCTTATGGACCTTCACCTCAGTCTTGCGGCAAGAACCAAAGATGGCGACCATGTACTTCATAATGCCACTAGGAGACCCTTTATGAGGAGGGCCCCTAGTGTTAGAGGCAGTCCTTGCATCTTCTTGAGCTCTCCTAAGAGTCTCTTCACTTGAAACAGGAGATGGAGCAGTTGGAAGAGAGGCTTGAGGAGGCTTGAGGAGGCCTTAGAGGAGTATGCTCTACATCCTTCACAAACTCAATTCCCGTGACTTTCTCAATCATAAACATCAAGTATGGTGCATAGCCACAGGAGCGGTTTGGGGTGTAGGAGATGTTCACCATGTCATTCCAGATGTAGTCGAAGATATCAAACTTCCTCTTCTTGCTAATCACTTTCATCAAGATTCTCAAGTAACCTTGGACACTCCCTACATCTCCATCCTTTAGAGCAATGGTCTTACGGAGCACTCTATTGAGAACCATGAAGAAGGGCTTCATGTTCTTGGTTGAGGGAGGATTGTATTTGAGGCGGGTATCATAGAGAAAGTCCATCTTTTCCTTCTCTAAAATCCCAATGTTGTGAATAATGACCTCATTGTTGCTGGTGTCCTCAACGTGCAGCAGCCTAGAAAACTCATCATAAGTAACAGTGTACTTGGATCCATGTGTCATCCAAGTTACTCTCTCTTCTTCATCACTGGCGAAGTAGCAGGTCGCAAAGAATTGAGCAATGACCTCATCATTCTAGTTATATCTGAAATCAAACAAGTCCTTGAGGCCATGTCTCTTCACAACCTCTATCACTTCATCAAAAGCACCACAACTTTTTCTTTCAAAATGGCTCCAGTCAATCCATTGGTTGCGTACTACTGGAGTCTTCATTGGGAGGCGTACAGAGCTGTAGTAGTCTGAGTGGAAGTTACTCCAAAATCTCGGATCAGCTGCCTTCTTGCTACTTCTATATGCATCAAATTTCCTTAGCTTCCAAGCCACATCACACCCCTTGCCATTGAATTTTTCTTCCGAGGGGTCTCTATTCCCCTGCCTTGGAGCTGTCATTTTGAGAGGGCCAATCGGGCTAGAGGCAATCCCTTTGCCTTTCCCTTTGGATTGGTGATGAGCCGCTGAGCTAGAACTCACCATATCTTGAGCTTTTGAAGCTGGCTTCTTGGCCGCAACCTTCCGCCACACCCTAGGTGGAGTAGGCGAAGGCTCGGTAGCATGCTCTTGCCTTTTGTTAGTGCGAGACTCCGAGACACACGACAACACATCTTGATCTATCTTGTCTTCAAAGTCGGAGATGTTTTGATTCAACATTGTCCCGACAAGGAGGTTATAAATGACATAGATAAGGATTGATGGCAAGGAAATGCATTGAGTAGAAGGAAATTAGGGTTGTGTCCAGTCAAAAATCGGACTTGTCCGGTGCTCAAGAGCGTACTAGTCCGGAGTACTGGACTTGTCCGCACTTAGAACGGACTAGTCCGATATTCGGTTGTTTGAACCCTAACTAGCAGATCAATGGTGTTTCTCAATGAAAAAGTGGCTCAATGTAGTTGTAATACAACAAGGAATCATGTATTAACAAGAGGAACTAAGCTATTTGAGCAAAAACAAGAGAGATCAAAGGTTCTAGGGTTTGGAGAGAAGCTTTACCAAATCTTTCGATCCGCGGAGTTGTAGGGGGCTTTGATGCGGATAAGTCCGGGGTCCTCGATCCCCTTGCAATGAACATCGTTTCCCACGAAGATTTGATGAGATTTGGTGGGGAACTCACTAAATCACCTTGGGGGCACTTGAGCGAGGAGGGAGAACGTGAGGTGTGTTGTGAGGATGAAGATTAGGTTTTGGCGGCCCTAGGGTTATGGAGTCAAAAAATCGGACTAGTCCGTGGTTGACCGGACTGGTCTGCATTGTGGGGACTAGTCCGGGTAACCACAAACTAGTCAGTGGTCACCAGAACAGAAATAGTTAGACCATTTGTATATATTCGAAGGTGCTTACAAAGAAAATAGGGGGAAAAACACACAAATAATCTTGATGAATATGATCAGTAAACATACAACAATCAAACTATGACCATAATTCACCAAGATCAAGAAATTAACATAGTTTTTCGGAGAAAATAAAGAGAGATGATTTTCATAACACAATCAATAGATTTTGAAGATAGCATACATGTATGCAAGTTTTCAAGCCACATTCCGAGCATCAAGGATATTTAGTTTATTTCGGAGCTCACAAAAACATTTTTCATCAAGTGGCTTGGTAAAGATATCGGCTAGTTGGTTTCTAGTGTTGACATAGGAAATGGCTATGTCTCCTTTCATTGAATGATCTCTCAAAAAGTGATGTCGTATGTCTATGTGTTTAGTTCTAGAGTGCTCAACGGGATTATGGGCAATTTTAATTGCACTCTCATTATCACAAAGGAGTGGAATACGGCTCACATTGTAACTGTAATCCCCGAGAGTTTGTCGCATCCAAAGGAGTTATGCACAAAAACTCCCGGCTGCAACATACTCCGCTTCGGCTGTGGATAAGGCAATGGAGTTTTGTTTCTTGGAGGACCAAGAAACTAGGGATCTACCTAAGAATTGGCAAGTGCTGGAGGTACTTTTTTATCTACTTTGCATCCGACATAATCTGCATCGGAGTATCTAATGAGATTGAACTTTGAACCTTTAGGATACCAAAGGCCTAGGTTGGGTGTATGAACTAAATATCGCAAGATCATTTTCACGGCTGTCAAATGACATTCCTTAGGATTGACTTGAAATCTTGCACAAAAACATACACTTAACATAATATCAGACCTAGATGCACATAACTAAAGTAGGGAGCCAATCATGGAGTGATATACTTTTTGATCCACATTTGGTCCATCTTCATTAAGATCCAAGTGTCCATTTGTTGCCATGGGAGTCTTTATAGGCTTTGCTTTTTCCATTCCAAACTTCTTAAGTATGTCTTGAGTGTACTTTGTTTGGCTTATGAACGTCCCTTTCTTTTGTTGCTTCAATTGGAATCCCAAGAAATATCTCAACTCTCCCATCATGGACATCTCGAATCTATCTGTCATAATCTTACTAAGTTTTTGACAAAAGATTTGTTAGTTGAGCCAAATATAATATCATACATAAATCTGACAGATAAATAGATCATTATCAAAATGCTTAGTAAACAAAGTGTAATCAACTTTACCAATCTATAATCCATTTTCAATCAAAAAATCTCTAAGGCACTCATACCAAGCTCTAAGAGCTTGTTTGAGGCCATAAAGAGCCTTACACAGTTTGAATACATGGTCGGGGAACTCTTGATCTTCAAACCCAGGGGGTTACTCCACGTACACCTCCTCCTTGATTGATCTATTGAGGAATGCGCTTTTCACGTCCATTTGATAAAGCTTGAAATCATGGTGAGTAGCATATGCAAGTAATATACGAATCGATTCAATCCTAGCTACGGGAGCAAAAGTCTCGTCGAAATTGAAACCTTCAACTTGTGAATACCCTTTGGCCACAAGTCGTTCCTTGTTCCTTGTCACCACCCTGTTTTTGTCTTGATTGTTGCGGAAGACCAATTTAGTGCCGACGATATTGAACTTGGGTCTTTCGACAAGTTCCGACACTTCGTTCCTTTTGAAAATTTTCAGTTCTTCATGCATTGCCACCACCCAATCCAGATCTTTTAATGCATCTTCAATCATGTGTGGTTCCAAAGAGGATAAAAATGAGTAATTTTCACAAAAATTAGCTATACGAGCTCGAGTTGTTACTCCCTTTTGGATGTCACCGATTATGTTGTCAACAGGGTGATCTCTTTGGGTGCATTGATGTACTCTTGGATGTGGCACTTGTGATCTTGAATCTTCATGGTCATCATATTCTTCTCCACCTAGATGGTTGCCTTTATTGATGTGTTGATCATCTTGGTCTTCTTGAGGATGATCTTGTGTGGAAGCTCCCCCTTGATCATTCTCCTCCACTTGTGGTTCATCTTCTTCATTTGCATTTGGAGGTGGCGCTTGTGGTCGAACATCGCCCAATGCCATTCTTCTCAATGCTTGACATGAAGCTTCTTCTTTATTTAGCACACATTGATCAACTTGCTCTCCTTGAGATCCGTTAGTTTCATCAAACACTGCATCACGTGCTACTTACAACAAGTCCGGAGACCTTGTTGAAGACACGATAGGCATAAGAGTTCAAATCATAACCAAGCAAGAAACCTTCATCGGACTTCAAAGTGAACTTTGAAGTCCTAGGCTTCTTGTTTAGGATATAACATTTAGAACCAAAAACTCGAAAGTATGAAATATTCGGCTTGTTCCCCGTGAGTAGTTCATATGATGTTTTCTTGAGTAGGCGATGAAGATATAGCCGGTTTATGATGTGACAAGCGGTGTTAACCGCTTTAGCCCAAAACTGGTCCAAAGTCTTGTATTCATCGAGCATTGTCCTTGCCATCTCAATGATTGTTCGATTCTTCCTTTCGGCTACTCTGTTTTGTTGAGGAGAATAAGGTGCTGAAAACTCGTGCTTTATCCCTTCTTCGTCTAGATACTCCTCAACTTGGGTATTCTTGAACTCCGTTCTGTTGTCACTTCGTATTTTCTTGATCTCAACAAAAAATCATTTTGAGCTCGCTTGAGAAACTTCTTGAGGGTTCCTTGAGTTTATGTCTTATCATGCAAAAACAAAACCCACGTGAAGCGCAAAAAATCATCAACAATTACTAAACCGTATTTGTTACCGCTGATGCTTATGTAAGCAATCGGACCAAATAGGTCCTTGTGAAGTAACTCGAGCGGTCTCGTTGTTGTCATGACATTCTTCGCAGGATGGGGTGCTCCTACTTGCTTTCTGGCTTGGCACGCGCTACAAGGTCTGCCTTTATCAAAATCAACATCCTTCAAACCTCGGATGTGATCACCTTTAAGGAGTTTTTGAAGATTCATCATACCAACAAGTGCTAGCCGTCTATGCCACAACCAACCCATGTTGGTTTTTGCAATCAAGCATGTGTCAAGTTCGACTTTATCTTTGTTGAAGTCAACTAGATAAAGCTTTCCCTTTAACACACCCTTGAATGCAATCAAGTTATCACTCCTTCTAGAGACGGTCACACCCTCATTAGTGAACAAACAATTATAACCCTTGTCACATAACTGGGATATGGACAAAAGGTTATAATCCAAGGGATCAACGTGTAAAACATGAGAAAGATTATGTTGTGATGAAATTGCTATTTTACCGGTACCGAGCACCCTTCCTTAACTGTTATCGCTAAAATAAATGCCTTCGCTTGGATCTTCATTTTCTTCATATTCAACAAACATCCTTCTTTCTCCGGTCAGTGATTGGTGCATCCACTATCTAGCACCCATTTTGCTCCACCGGAGGAATAATCCTGCAAAAATAGATTAAGCCTTGGTCTTAGGTACCCAAGCTTGCTTGGGTCCTTTGAGGTTAGTCATAAGTGTTTTGGGCACCCACACATGAGACTTGTTGTTCCCATGGCGTGGCTTAACATATTTGGCCTAAACTCTTCCGATATTACTTTTCACAAGTACATATGAAGCATCAAATGTTTTAAACAGAACTTGTTGTTCACATGAGTTCACAATGTTATACTTATCAACATTATTAAGTTTTCTAACTTGAGAGGAGCTTGCCTTGACAAAGACAATGCGTTCCTTGTTATTCTTGTGGCTTCTAGCATTTTGCTTTTCATCATAAAAATATCCAAGGCCATATTTGATATTTGGAGGTCTTGAGATCATACTTGGCCTTCTCCTTGTCAAATATGCCACTGTAGTAAGGTTGTTTGTCCTTCATCAAGGTTGGCTTTTCTTTCAAATTAGTGTCAATTTTAGCACATGTACAAGCAATAGCAGTTTCAGATTTTAGATGTTGAGAGGGTGAGCTTGAAAAGGATGAAGAGTCACTTTGCTTGAGTGACTCAACTTGTACCTCAAGGATCTTGTTAACTTTGGTTAAGTTAGCAAGTTCATTCTTGATGATTACATTTGAGTCACTTAACTTCAAGCAAGCTTCCTTGGTTGAAGCTAACTCAAGTTCTAGTGATTTGCTTCGCTCCTTTTCAAGTTCAAGGAGCTTTTTGATCTTAAGATATTCCTCCTTTTGGAGGATGATCATATCTTCTTGACGATCAACTAGTTCCTCCTTGTCAACAAGCTTATCCATTAAAAATTTCATCTTAGCAGCAGTTTTCTTATCTAAACCACTAAGCAAGTATTCATTTTCATCACAACTATCATCCTCACTAGAATTATCACTATCACTAGCAAAGGAATACGAGGAGGAAGATTTAGTTGTTACCTTTCTTTTACCTTCCTTTGCCATTATACATGTGTTGTCGTTGTCCTTCCATGCGCCCATGGTTGGGAAGAGGGTGGATTTCTTGGTTGTCTTCTTGATGGCCATGGTAGCCATCTCCTCTTCGTCTTCGGATGAAGACTCATCATTGGAGTCCCACTCCTTCCCTAGATGTGCCTGTTTGAATTGCTTCTTCTTCTTGAACATCTTCTTGGGTTGAGGCTTGTTGTCCTTGGTCTTCCTCTTGTTTTCTTCATGAGGACAATCAACTATGAAATGGTCGTATTCTCCACAGTTATAACAAGCGTGCCTCATTTTTTGTCTTGGTTTGTCTCTATGTCTTCCTTCATTTGGTCTACCACCTTGTATTCTTCTCATCATTTTCTTGAATTTCTTCATGAATAGGATCATATCTTCTTCATCTATATCACTGCCTTCATCGTCGCTGACGTCATTCTCTTGAGCTTCTCTAGCTTCTTTTGATATAGGTTTACAAGTGGACTTCAAAGCAACTCCTTTCTTCTTTGCCTAGGTATGATCGGCAACCTCTTTGATGTGCTTTTATTGTTTCTCCATCATCTCAAAATTTATAATCTTCCCAAGAAGTTCGTTCGGGGTCATTTTCCGATACCCGGGGCTTTCTCTAATCATCGAGCATAGGGTTACATTGCGAGGCATGAAAGCTCTAATAATTAGCTTTACGACCTTGTGATCATTACACTTCTTGCTTCCATATGCTCAAACTTTGTCGATGAGATTCTTTAATCGATTGTACATATCTTGCGGTGACTCATCTTCTATAGTGAATCTTCCCAATTCACCTTCAATCATTTCAATCTTGGCTTCTCGCACATGACGATCACCTTCATGTGTGGTTTGTAAAGTGTCCCATATCTCCTTTGCAATTTCGAGTCCATCCACCTTGGTGAACTCGTCTCGACTCTGTGACAATGTTATGACAGCTGCAGCTTGAGCATTCCGATGAATGGCTTGTTCTTGGCTTGGTGTGAGCTCTTCATCGTCATCCGGGATATCTATCCCTGTACACACTACATGCCACAAGCTGGTATTAAGTGATATGAGATGCATTTTCATATTTTGTCTCCACATAGAATAACTATTGCCATTGAAGAAAGGTGCTTTCCCTAGAGGAATTGACAAGTAGTGGTTATTGTTTGAATTTAACTGATCATAGTTAAAAGGATATCGGGAGTAGTCGGTGTGACTACTCTCCTTCTTCTTCTTTTCATCCTCGATCTTCATCTTCCCTTTTGGAGATAGTGCCTTCTGCCTTAGGAGTGTCTTTAGTTCTAGCATCTCCTCATCGTCATCCTCGCTGTCTTGGATAGCGTCGAGAAGCTTCTCTAGCTTCTGAGTCTTTTTATCGTCACCCTTCTCTTGGTTGAAGTTCTTGTGTACATCCTTAATGTCCGACATCTTCTCTTAGAGTGGTGAGTCTCTTTTGAAGAGTCCTGCTCTGATACCAATTGAATGTAGACTATAGGGGGGGTGAATAGGCTTTTTGAACTTTCGTCAGATCTTGAAACACTTAACAACTTGATCAAATACAGAAAAATCGGACTAGTCTGATATGGTGCGGACTAGTCCGGTGTGTGCGGACTAAAATGATCAAGTTTGATTGAAGAATTCATGTCAAGTACTCTATGCAGCGGAAAGTAAGTTGTAATTTGAATGTATCGCGACAATGAAACTATGTATGGCACAAGTTAACTTTGATTTCAATGTTTTAACGTAAGTTATCCAAGATTGAGTAAACCCTAGAATATGATAAATAATAAGAACAAAAGTATGCGACACAAGATTTTATCCCTTGGTTCGATTCCACAGAGGAAATCTACATCCACGTTCAGGAGTCCACGGAGGATCGGGTCTTCACCAACCCTACCCTCGTCGAATCGCCACGGAGGCTGATTTTCTTCCACTAATCACAAAGGGGCAAATAACCAAGTTCAAGGGGCCTTCTCACAAGTTGAGGGCTCCCCAAGATTTACAATGACGAACACCACCAAACACACTCGAAAGATATGCAATAAACAACAAGAGTGTGCGAGAGAATCAAACCCAAGAGCTCAAGATCGTGTGGAACAAGTCTCTCCTTTTGATCAATGCTAATCCTCAAAGATTTAATCTTTCTAGGGTTAGAATGTGTTGAGAGATGAGTATTTTGGGCTCTTGGAAGGTGTGACGGTGTAGGGGGTTGAGTGCTATGGTTGTAGGGCCGTACACCTCTATTTATACTAGGGTTTCCAAAAGTTACCGTTAGGGTTTGCGATGTCCGTACTAGTCCATGGTGGACTCCGGACTAGTCCAGTGTGCGGCGTGTGAGAAACCCTAAGTGTTCTGATATATCGGACTTGTCCGAAAATGAGCGGACTAGTCTGATTTGGTCTCTGGAAGTGTTCGGACTTGTCCGACACATATTGAACTAGTCTGGTGTGGTGAACCTCATGTAGAATTGAAGACAAGTCCGTAGTTGGAGGACTTGTCCAATTTTAGTCAGAGAGTTTTCAGACTAGTCTGTGGTGATATTAGACTTGTCCGGTGTCATGAAAAATTGTGGAGCTAAGGACAAGTCCGGACTTGGAGGACTTGTCCGATTTTAGTCATAAGATTATCGGACTAGTCCGTGGTGTTATCGGACTTATCCGTTTTTGTGCAGATGTGAGGTGCTGAGGACTAGTCCGCACTAGGGGGGACTAGTCCGATCTTAGTCAGAAAGATATCGGACTAGTCCGGTGTATATCGGACTAGTCCGGATTTGTGGAATTTTGTGCAGTGAGGGTGATTTCTTTTCCTTGAGCTCTTGGGGTGTGTTTCTCCAACACACTCCATACACAACAAAGTATTCTATTCAACTCTTGAGCTCTTTTCCATATATATTCCTCTTTTCTCCTTTCTTTTTGCGCTTTCTTCATAATTTCATTAAAAGTTGCGCTGTAACACCCTCATTTTCATCCATCATGCATTGCATACATTCCAATACATGTTTAATATTGAGCAACATAAAAAGGAACAAGTTTAAAATGAATTAGAAACAAAACCGCACTTAAGAATTCTGGGAAGTGCGACTAGTCCGATTTTGGTGCGAACTATTCTGATTTCTCTCTGACTTCAAACAGACTTGTCCATTTTTCTGCGGACTAGTCTGTTTTTCCCTCTGGACACATTCGGACTTGTCCGGTCTTGTGCGTACTAGTCCAGTTTCCCAAAATTGTTGAAAATTTGCTAAGTTCCTGGACTTGTGCGGGCTAGTCCGACCTTCCAGCGGACTTGTCCGTTTTCCTCTCTGACTAAAGTCGGACTTGTCTGATTTTTGGCCAGAGTTGTCTATTTTTTCCCCTCTGGATAAGTTTGGACTTGTCCGATGTATAGTCCGGACTTGTCCGATTTCTCTCTGGACAACTTCGGACTAGTCCGGCCCTTTTTGGACTTGTCCGATAAATCGCGACTCCAAATTGATCTTTTGTTTCACGACTTGTTTCTTGGGTTTTTCGTTAAGTGGGCCTAGGGACGTCGTGTCTAACTCTTTTAGAGCCCATGTGGGACTCTAAACCGCCCCTACTCATCTCAAACTCGAAATCCATCTAACCCTATCCTCCACCTCTATATAAACAATCCCACCCCTTGGCTTGACATCTATTTGCCACTTTTCCACCACATCCAAACCCTAGATCATGATTAGCCGCCACCAAGGAGGAAAACTGAGATCTAGAGCAAGGAGAAGAAGAGGAGGAAATGAAAGAGGATCAAGACCTCCATCAACTTTGTGTTCTTCGTCAATAATTCACCATCAAGTTCTTCATCAACCCTAGATCATCAAGATCCAAGTATTGCCTACAAGATCCTTGATTCATTGGAGTCCTAAACACCTGGTATACCTTTTATTCTCTTTTCCTTACGTGAATTCAACCTCAAATCTCCAAATTCACGTTGATCTAGAAAACCCTAATATGCTAATCTTGCGAAGTGCGGACTAGTCCGGCCTCCTGTGGACTTGTCCGATTTTCATGGTTAAATTGTGTTGAATTAATTCTAAATTAGATCAAATCAACTCCAAACCTATCTAAACTTGTTAAAAGCTATTAGAATTAGTTAGTGATCATTAAAAGCAACTCATTAACAAGTTCCACCTTGCATTTGCATTAATCATGCATGCCATGTCATATTGAGCAATATATGTGCACTCTTTCATTGAGTTTCTTGTCTTGTTTGTTTATTGTGCAGATTAGACGGATTTGCGCTAGAGAGTGCCGCGGAGGATCTCCAACACCAAGAGTTTGAAGGCTTTGACCCGAAACAATCCCAAGAGCAAGGCAAGTGTCCTTGAAGCATATTGATCCTGTTTTTAAAGTAAATGTTTTGATTGCAAAACTGCATGCTTGTGTCAATTTGATGGGAATCCTATGATAGGAAGTTTACTAGCTTTGTATAACCACCCTTGTCACCTGGTATTTATGGTAGAGTCGGGAAGGGCTTTTTACCCTTTTTACATCGCTTAATTATTTGGGATGGAACACAACTATGCCACTTAACTTAATTATGCATTTATGAGATTTCATTAACATGAACTGGTTAATATGAAATGATAATGGGTGATCTAAGCAAGCTTGGTATGTGGATGGGTTGGATGTTATGGTGGTTTGCTTGCTTTAGATCTATGGACTCGTTCATGCGAGAATAAGCCAGGACTATAGTGCCACCACGAGGCCAAGTATGGGTGCAGCGTAGCTGATTAATTAGGGCTTTACTAGTGCTGTTTGGACCATTAAGGATGCTCGGGGAAGGGGTAGTCAGATTGGATTTGTTGATAATTGGTGGGACTACCCTGTGATCTGAATGACTCAAGAGGGGGCCCTTGGTTGAAGATGTGCTCTGTAGGAGACATCGCCACCGGTGAAACCTCAGTAGGGGTCTAAATAGGGTAGTAATATCTTTTTAAAGGCTATTTTGTGATCTCTTGGCCACACATCGACGGAAGTGTGAGACGGCATAATAGAGGTTCTAGTCACTGTAAGGTGATGAAATCACAAACACGTGGGTAAAGTGGTACAAACTCTGTAGAGTCTAATAAAACTATCATGATAGCCGTGCTCCCGGTTATGAGCACCTGGACAACTTCCATGATTAGAGGGAAACTTGGCATTGGTATGGTTTGGTTTGGTAATGGTTATGATTGGTAATATGGTTAAGCCTGAATATGGATTAAATTCTGGTATTGAATATGGTTATTGGCAATGGTGAAATCTGGTATGCGGATGATGGATATGAAATATGGGTTGGTACTATATTATTAATTATATGGTGTATGATGGGTTTATTCACATACCTGTAATATATTGCTTTTCAAATGTTTTAATGTACTTTTCAGCACTTAGCCATTTTTATTATCGTCATTTGAATCAGCTACATGTCATACTTTCCACACTTGCTGAGTACGACATGTACTCACCCTTGCAACCCCCCCCCCCCCCCCCCCCCCCCAACAGTTGCAGGTCAGGATTGGGAGTTTAATGATGATAATACGGAGTTCTAGGCCGTGTCTACTGTCAGCTTTGCCTGTGGGTGTTTGGAGCTGCGCATACATATATACCCTATTTGCTTAGTTGCTTAGTTTAGTTATTTCCGCTGCATTAGTTGAACTTGTCATTAATATTCATTAGAGCTTGTATTCGAGGATGTTATTAATTGTGTAATAAAAGTACTTATTTAATAATTTGAGCTGTGGTAATTTTCTGTATATTCTTTTGTGAATGCACTCGTGTATGTGTGTTGAACGTTCTGGGCATGCATATGCGTTCACTTGGTTCATTTTTTGGAACCGGGTGTCACAAATTGGTATAAGAGCCAGGTTGACCGTAGGACGCAACCTAGATAGAATGGACACTTTAGAGCACATAGGAGCACTCAGGAAGCGCTGTGTTTTTGTTTGGTGTGCTATGTGCTACATATTGTTTATTTGTGTGCTTAATAGAGGATTTTGGGATGCTTTAGCATTTCCATGTCCACCTAGGCTAGTATAGCTAGTTGCTTAGTTTCATATCCCTTGATGCATATAGTTGGGGACGTTTCAAATTCTTATCTCATGCTTTTCTTCAGATGGTGAGGACTCGCAATCAGAGGGATGGAAATGATGAGGAGGAGAACCATGGAGCACCTCAGAACAACAATGGACAAGGACCTGCTCATGGAGCTATCAATATTGAGCAGCTATTGGCTATGCAAAACCAGCTCATGCAGACCATGATACAGACAATGGGACAGTTGCAGGCTGGTAACGTCAACAATCAGCCTCACATGCCTCCACCGCCACCCCCACCTCCTCATAACCGGTTGGGAGAGTTTATGAGGACTAGGCAACCAAACTTTGCCCAAGCTGTTGACCCTATGGATGCTGATGATTGGCTCAAGTCTGTGGAGAAGAAGCTTGCTATCATTCAATGCAGTGACCGGGAGAAGGTTCTATTTGCTTCTCATCAACTAGTTGGAGCAGCTACCGATTGGTGGGATTCCTTATGCAATGCTCATGAGAATCAGGAGAGGATCACTTGGGTTGAATTCAAGGAGAGCTTCCATTTTCATTATGTGCCGGAAGGAGTCATGATTTTGAAGAGGCAAGAATTTGAGAACTTGAGGCAAGGAAGATCGAGTGTGGGTGAATACCTCAACAAATTCACTCAACTCTCAAGGTTTGCGCCCGAGGATGTGAGCCGGGACAACCGGAAGCAAAATCTATTTATGAGGGGCCTTAACAATGAGATCCAAGTGCAATTGCTGAATTATGACTATGCCAACTTCCAGAAGCTTGTGGACAAAGCAATTGTTGTGGAGAACAAGGTCCGGGAGATGGAGCAAGACAACAAGAGGAAGACACCATATAGAGGACAACAACAAGGAAGTAATGTGCGCCCTCGCTTTGTACCACCCAATGCACCATATTACAGCTCTTCTGCGCCTGCTTATTGCCCTGGATTTGCACCATGTACAGATTAGTTTGTGCAGCAGCGCCTTGTTATGCAAGCATCTAGGCCTCCAATGCCTTATGCACCTCGTGCTAATTTTCCTGGTGCTAATGTTCAAAACCAAGCTCGCCCCAATAATCCCAGTGGAGTAAAGAAGTGATGTACTTGTGGAGAAGCCGAACACTTTGCACATCAATGTCCTAAGTCAGGCCTTTGTCAAGGAAGCAATGTGCCAAGGCAAAACCCAAGACCTAATGGAGGAGCGCCACAAGGGAACTGTGGGCAGCAGAATTTCACTCGTGGCAACGTGAACCATGTCTCTACGGAGGATGCTCAACAAGCGGATGACGTGGTCATTGGTATGTTTCTCGCAAACTCCAACCCGACGACTATGTTATTTGATTGGGAGCATTGCATTCATTCATTGCATCAAAATATGTTGCCAAGTATAGTTTGCCTATCTCTCATATGAAGTTTACTCTATTGGTTAAGTCTCCTGGAGGAGAGATGAGAACTATTATAGTATGTCCAAAAGTAAGCCTTAGAATAAGGGAGGGTAGACTTCTTCGCCAACCTCATTGTCTTGGATTCCCAAGGATTGGACATTATACCTGGTATGGACTGGTTGAGGAAGCACAATGGGGTTATTGAATGCGCCACAAAGACGGTGAAGTTGACCAATGAGGAAGGGATCACCGTAGAGTTTGAAGCATCTCAAACCGCACTGAAGCAATTGGAGCTGAATCATATGGACGATATCGCAATTGAGGAGATTTCGGTAGTTTGTGAATTTTTGGACGTGTTCCCGAATGAGTTGCCAGGTATGCCACCTGATCGAGACATTGAGTTTGTTATTGATTTAATACCTGGAACTACACCTATAGCTAAGAGGCCATATAGGATGCCTCCTAAGGAACTAACGGAGCTCAAGAAGCAGATTCAAGAGCAACTAGAGAAAGGTTTTATTCGCTCCAGTTCTTTACCTTGGGGAGCGCCCGTTCTATTTGTGGACAAGAAGGACAGGTCGCAAAGGATGTGTGTGAATTACTGAGCTCTCAACGAGGTAACAATCAAGAACAAGTACACCTTGCCCCGTATAGAGGACTTGTTTGATCATATGAAGGGTGCTTGTGTCTTGTCTAAGATTGATTTGAGGTCAGGATACTTTCAAATGAAGATTAGACCATCGGACATACCTGTGACACCCAGTTCCGAAAATGAACCAAGTGAACGCATATGTGTGCCCAGGACGTTCAACACACATACACGAGTGCATTCACAAAAGAGTATACAGAAAATTACCACAGAACAAGACTAATTAAGCAAATTTTATTACACAGTTCACATTATCCTCGAATACAAGCTCTAATGAATATTAATGACTGAATGTGGCCTAGAGGGGGGGGGAGGGTGAATAGGCCTTTTGAATTTCCTGCACACTTAATAGAATCGTCAAAACTTGGTTGGCCGGACTAGTCCGATCGTGTGGGCGGACTTGTCCGGTGTGCTAAAAATATGTGTGTTGATCAGGTGTTATTTTGGAAACTAAATTTCTTTAGCAGCGGAAATGAGAATAACTGATATTTTTATTTGAGATTAATATAAGAATGTAGGTAAAACTTATAATTGCCTTAGGTTGATGTTTAGCACTCAAGTGATCTAATAAACAAAATTTAAAGAAAATAAGACATAAGACACACGAATTTTTCCCGAGGTTCGATCTCACCACGAGATCTACGTCCTCGTTGAGGAAGCTCACACAGAGCCGGGTCTCCAACCCTTTCCCTCTTCAAGTCACCACGAAGGCCGACTTGATTCCACTATCACGGGTAATCACCAAGTTTGTAGGGCAACCTCACACCTTGAGGGCTCCCACGAGAATTACAACAAAAGAAGTGATCAAATACACTCAAAAGTATTACAATGCAGAGTATGAGTATAGAAAGATCAAACCCCAAGAGCTTGCAATGAAAGAACGACGATCTCCCAATCCTGAATCCAAGTGTTCAATTGATTTCACTCTTTTTGCACTTTAGATGTGTAGGATCGAAGATCACGTGAAAAGCTACCAGAGGGGGGGGTGAATGGTAGATTTAAAAATCTTACGCAGCGGAAACAATTAAACCCCAATCCCTTAGGCAGAAAAACGACCTGTTAAAGAAATCGTGTCTGAGACTAATCTAAACGTGTTTCACCATGACAAAAGTGATAGATATCAGAGAGAATCAATTCACGAAGACAACACAAGAAGAATCACTCAAATCCGTCGAGAGAAACTCAAGTTATGATCTAACGATCAAACAAAGGTCAATCTGACCTACCCGAGAAAAACAGTTTCTGGAATGCTGCAAAGAAACTCGTGTAGCTCAGAAACCACAAATCCAATGACTTTGAAATTTTGAAAGATGATAGATAATCAAGTTTTGAAGACAAACCAAAAAGAATCGCATCAATTGGATCTTTAAAACTCGAGTTATGATAAAACCACCAACGAAAGGTAGTGCTGTCCAGAAACTCGACGAGTAAAACTTGTCTGGAACAAGTCGGACGAACAAGGCACAAAAGTTCCTTCAACTACGAATTTATTCAATAGAACACAAGAGGAACAGCCCCCAAAGTCATCTCCTACGAGCTCTGAGCTCCCTTGCTTATATAACCAGCCCTTAGGCCAACCCAATACAACTAGGACTCCAATCCTACTCAGATCACTAATCGTAACTTTCCATAACTACTCAAGATTCTTCTATACGCAGATAGAAGCAATCTTAAGACTTCCAAACACCTTAGGAATGTATCCCACATTCCTAAACAACTCAAATTCGTGACCCACACGAAAACCTACCATAACCAACTCGATACTTTCCATACCGAGCCATAACTGACTCCGTCGCAGCCAAAGTCATCAACCGGTACGATCCGATCCTTCCAACCAGATCTTTCCTTCCTTATCCCATCTTCGGAACCATGTTTCCACGTCATGCACCGCATGCATACGTGCGAACACCTTCCTTCAACGTTCAGTATCCTTCATATGCACCGCCCTTGATTCAATCATCCTGCACGACCTCCTGATCAGCTCAACCACAGTTCCTCTCGAACTTGATTGTTGGAACCTCATCTCCTCCCTGAGACTAGTCCAATGGATCCCGTCACCAGCCATGACTTGAACTCAAGCAACACCTGCACATGAATAAACAACCAATCCATACGAGCCCAAGTCCTCGACTTGACTCAAGTTAGTTCCGAACACAATACCTTACGTGAGAACCTCACATAAGCATGTTGCAAAAACCACAGTTACACAATATTATCCATATCAACCAAAATGCACCAAAAACTTAGCAAATAAATACTAAGCAATCTTTCCAACAATGTAAAGCAAGTACGAAACATTGCAAATGAAAAGCAAAAGCGCTGCGGTCAAGTTCCGGACCATCCCACAGCAAGCCGGAGCTTGACCCGGAGCTTACTAGTACAATGAAGCACCTGCCGGAGCTTACCAAAACTAGTAGATCCTAGCACCGGAGCTTACCAAAAACTAGTCAGAACTAGTCAACCCAAAACCGGAGCTAGACAAAATACGTCGGAGCTTAGCAAAAGCATGCCGAAGCTATCAAATATATGCTGGAGCTATCAAAGACATGCCGGAGCTAACAAAGTCATGCCGGAGCTAAAGATAAAGCTCACCGGAGCTAACCAAAGCTAGTCGGACCTTACCAAGAAGCCGGACCTAGCATCTAACGTAGCCGGAGCTACCTCAAAATAAGTCGGACCTATGGTCGGACCTTGCTATAGCTCGGAGCTAGAGTCGGACCTTGATAAAAAGGTGTTTTGGTGATATTTAAAACTTTTATCATCAAAGCCAAGTGTATTCACTACAAGCCAATGTATTCAACACACATAGGTCTTACAATCTCCCCCTTGATGAATGCATTGGCAACACCATTTAAAATCCGAACATTGACTTATTTACATAAAAGTTTTGAAGGCAATTTCTCCCCCTTTGTAAAACAAAACTAAAATGAGAAGAAAAATTATCCCATATTATCTCTCCCCCTTTATTATCTCTCCTTATGCACATATTCTCTTTCTCTTCATGCTTATCTCTCCCCCTTTGACAATGTATTCAGCAAGTCATGAGCATATAAACAAATTATCTCTCCCTCTTTAGTTGTTATGAGCATATTATAACATATACATATTAAACAAAGCTCATCCAAGTCATACTGTCAAGTAACTTACATTATCACATCAACGAGATACATAAAGTAGTGTAAGCCATGCTAGAGATCAAATGTAATTTTCAATTTAAGCAAGTCATGATTTCACAAACTTAACTATTTCAAAACTTGAAAGCATGACACTAGTTGCTGCATTTTATTATTTTTCAAAACACAAATTTAGATCATATGATATTTGCAAGAGATTATATGCGCATCTGCCTTATTCTAACCAACCAAGCCAAGCCTATGTCATTTGACAATCAGAAGCTTAAGGACATGGTTTTAGTCATACACAACTTCTTCCAAGTTCATATCTAAGTGCAATGACATGCCATCTCAAAAGAAGAAGTGCGATGCATGCATATTCTCTTGATCTTTTCTCAATTTATATTTGTTCATAAAAACTCAACATGTGAGTTGATTACTTGATTAATTCTTTATGATTAAAAGCATTTGTGAGCATGCAACAAGTTCAAAACAGCAAGAAAGTTCGACCATGACCAGATTTAGTGTAAGTAATTATTCCAATTACTAGACATGGCAAAAACTACAAAATGTATAACACGAGTAATGTAGTAAGAACTTTAAGCATGTAAAAGGAATCACAGAGTCATATATGTATGAAATACTATGCTCAGATTATTTTTATTTCAGATCCACACATAGACTTCCCAAGTTTCAAAAACTCCCCCTCAATTTAAGCCATGAGGATGCATAACCCCTATTTCACTAAGAATGAAACAAAAACGAGTGAAATCCAAAGGTTTTGTAAAAATGTCAGCCAATTGATGTTCGGTATCTACATGGTGAAGCACAATGATTCCTTTTTCAACGTTATCTCGTAGAAAGTGATACCTAATATCAATGTGCTTAGTTCTAGAATGTTGCACGGGGTTTTTAGCAATGCAAATGGCACTAGTGTTATCACAAAATAGTGGAACACTATCTAGATCAACCCCATAGTCCTTAAGTGTTTGAACAATCCAAAGAATTTGTGAGCAAGCACTAGCAGCAGCTACATATTCAGATTCGGCTGTGGATTGTGCAACTAAATTTTGTTTTCTAGAGGACCAAGCAACAAGAGAATTACCAAGAAAATGACAAGCACCGGAAGTACTTTCCCTATCAATCCTACAACCCCCAAAATCAGCATCCGAAAAAGCTTTCAAAGTAACAGTTGAGGAAGAAGGAAGATAAATGCCAAATTCTTGGGTTCCATGTAAGTACCTGAGAATCCTTTTGACGGCTTGACGATGTGAAACACGTGGGGAGGCTTGAAACCGTGCACAAAGACATACGCTGAATTGTATGTCCGGTCTTGATGCCGTGAGGTACAAAAGTGATCCGATCATGCTTCTATATTCTTTTTGATACACGGATTTACCATCTTCATCAAGTTCAAGTGTTGTTGCTGTTCCCATTGGTGTCCGAAGAGGATTGCTTTTGTCCATGTTGAAGCGCCTTAGGAGGTCTCCGGTATACTTCGTTTGATGCACAAAGGTACCCTCCTTGGTTTGCTTGATTTGCAGCCCCAAAAAGTAAGTGAGTTCACCCATCATACTCATTTCAAATTAGGAACTCATCATTGCTGAAAACTTGGACACAAGATCATGAGAAGCACAACCAAAGATAATATCATCCACATACACTTGAACAAATAATGAGTCATTGCCATGCTTAAGCACAAAAAGAGTTTTATCAACCTTGCCCATGGTAAACCCCTTTTCAAGTAAGAATGTTTTTAACCTATCATACCATGCTCTAGGGGCTTGTTTGAGACCGTATAAGGCTTTGGACAGTTTGTAAACATGATTAGGAAAATCTGGATTTTCAAAACCTGGTGGTTGTTTGACATAAACCTCCTCATCTATGTAGCCATTAAGAAAAGCACTTTTAACATCCATTTGATATAGCTTAAAACCTTTAGATGCTGCAAAAGCTAACAAAATTCTTATGGCTTCTAATCTAGCGACAGGAGCAAAAATTTCATCAAAATCTAGACCTTCAACTTGAGTGAAACCTTGAGCAACCAACCTAGCCTTATTCCTAACCACAACCCCATCCTCACTTTGTTTATTTTTAAATACCCATTTAGTTCCAATTAAAGTGTGACCTTGAGGTGGAGGTACAAGTTTCCAAACATTATTTCTCTCAAAATTTTCTAACTCTTCTTGCATGGCAATAATCCAAGATTCATTAGTGAGTGCGTGTGATATATCTTTGGGTTCAAAAGAAGCAACAAAAGCAGAATGAGCATAAGAGTTTGGATCGCAAAACCTGGACCGTGTGACTCTTTCGTGCAAGCTTCCAATCATCTGTTGTGGGGGATGATCTTTGTAAAAATGTAGGGGAACAGATGTCTCACAAGCTTCTTCTTCATTAGGTTCATCGTAGATTGATGAGCTTGTGACTTGTGGACAATCAGGACCAGCATAGGTGATATCCGGAGCTTGTTCAATGTCTGGAGCTGGACACGTGTCAACTTCGGAACTACCAGGCAGTATCACCGGCTCTTCTTCATCTTCAAAAATACCCTCCCCCTGAGGATACGGATCTGGTCCTGCAACACCGGAGCTAGTACCTGGGCTAGCTTCATCAAAAGACACTTCACAAGTCTCCACAATTTTGTTAGTGTCAAGTAAAAGTACACGGTAGCCTCTAGTATGAGATGGATAACCAAGAAACATGCCATCAATGGATCTAGGTTCAAATTTATCAAGATTACCTTGTTTCTTAACAAAGCATTTGCAACCAAAGACCCAAAAGTGTGTAACACTAGGCCTATGTCCAAACCGAAGCTCATATGGTGTTTTACCTAGCTTAGCACGCAAGAAAACACGATTTGAGACATAATAAGCGGTTGCTAACGCATCAGCCCAAAATTTCCTAGGAGTTTGATATTCATCAAGCATAGTCCTAGCCATCTCAACTAAGGTTCTGTTCTTTATTTCTACAACACCGTTTTGTTGAGGTACATATGGTGAAGAGAATTGATGATCTATTCTATTTTCAGCACAAAAGTGATCAAAAGATTGATTTTTAAATTCAGTTCCATTATCACTTCTAATCGCTTTTAATGATCTTGGGTGATCAATTGATAATCTAAGAAATAAATTTCTAAAGTGACTAAAAACTTCATTCTTAGACGCCATAAAGTAAACCCAACAGTATCTAGAATAATCATCAACGATAATAAGAACATACCATTTACCCCCGAAGGATTGAACACGTGAAGGTCCTACGGTGTCAAGATGCAAAAGTTGACATGGTTCAGTTGTCATGATCATTGTGAGAGGAGTATGTGAACCTGCAACCATCTTAGCATGTCTACAAGAAGAGCACACAATATCTTTTTCCCTTTTAAGCTTAGGCAGCCCACGTATACGATCAAGAGCACTAACACGCGGTAGGTGATCAAAGCCTACGTGACCAAGTCTACGATGCCAAAAATATAAGTCCTTTGAATTATTAGCAACTAGACACCTATGCTTAGAGGAAGACATATCAAAATCAGCTTTAAAAACTCTTCCAAACCGAGACATGTTAAAAATAAGCTCACTATTTGAACTTACAACTTTGCAACAGTTTTTATTGAAAATAACTTCCAGATTTTCATCTAGAAATTGTGAAACAGAAAGCAAGTTGTATTTCAAATTTTTGACAAGTGCCACATCCTTCAAAGTGTAGTGATCATTTACTCTAATCGAACCCTTAGCAATTATAGGAGTTGAAGAATTATCGGCAAATGTAACATTTTCTACACGTGACACAAAAGAGAGGGAGGAGAACCAATCTTTGTTACTGGTCATGTGGCGTGAGCAACCTGAATCCACAATCCAAATGTTCTCCTTCCTCAAACGTGTAACCTACATAAAAGCATAATACGTCGTTGACTCAATACTGGGGTTAGTCAAAAGGCATTTAGGAATCCAGTAATGAGTCACGCGATGTGCAGCAGGAAAAACACGCGAAAACTGATACAAAACAGCAGGTTTATGAGTCAAAGATTGAGGTTTTCTGTTCTTAACAGTTGATTTAGAAGTTGTTACTTGTTTAGAGTGAAAACCAGTAGTTCCGGAGGTAAAAGCAGAAGGTCCGGAGGCAAAAACTGAAGCTCCGGAGGGAACAATAGAAGATCCGGGAGCTATCGGAGCTATCAGAACTACCGGAGCTGCCTTTGTAGATTTCTTGCCAAAAGTTCCAGAAGCTACCTTTTCAAATTTCTGACTCATTAAAGCAGGTTGCATGTTTCTAATTTTCGGTTTAGCATGAAAGTTATGAGATCTAGCAGACATTCTTTCCCTTTTCTGTTGTTTAGCTAGTCTATAACAAAAATCTATGACATGACCATCTCTACCACAGTAGGTACAATGAAACTTAATTTTTTAATCATGTCTCGATGAGCACCCAACATTAGAAACAGAATTAGAAAGCACTCCTGCAGATTTGAAAACCACTTCTTTTTGTTTAGAAACTGTTTGAATCAAACCACTTCCTAATGTCTTTACAATTTTAGGTGGATGTGCCTTAGCATGAACATGAGAATCAAAACCTAAACCAGTTTTATCTTTGCAAGACTTGGAAGAATTCAGCAGCAAGTTTAGATTCTTATTCCCATTACAAAACCGACCTAGTGTCCTATTCATGTCATCAAGTTTCTTAGACAAGTCTAGGCAGTTTGCACATGAAGTTTTTCCTTTTAGTTTGCAATTGGAACAATTTTTAACTTCATGAGATCGTAAAGCATTGTTCAGAATGGAAATTTCATTCATTGCATCTTTTAGTTTCTTATCAAGATTTTCACATGCAAAACAATGCAAATCATCTGTAAAACAAGAAGCATCTTTTAAGTTTTTATCACTAAGTGCAGCAAACTTTTTGTTCTTTTCAATTTCTTCATCAAGTCTGTCTAGAGTGGAGGAATGTGCACTTCTTAGGGAGGACAATTGTTCATATATTAAGTCACATGAGGAACAAGAATCACCACTAGGAATTAAGGATTTCAAACGATTAATTTCAGATTCTAGTGACTCAATTTTAGCAGCATTGTCCCTAAGCTTTTTGTCCTTTTTCTTGACAATAACAGTGGCATGATAAATAGCATCACACATTTCATTACAGGTTGAACATACCTCATCATCGTCACTGTTGTGTTCTGCTTCCTCCTGACTTGATCTTGATCTTGCTTTGCCCGCCATGAAGCATATGTTGGCTAGGTCATGATTCTCTTCATCACTTTCAAAGTCAATGTCACTTGAACTGAGCTCTTGAAGCGCGGTGATGAAGCTGTTGATCATCTTGCATCCTATGGTACCTTTCTTCTTCTTGTTGGAATTTCCAGAGGGGGTCCGGACCTTGCTTTGTTTTTCTTCCCGGGTGGTCAGACCTGAAAGGTTAGGGCATTCTGTACGAAAGTGTCCTGTTTTACCGCATTCAAAATAGCGTTGAGGTCCGGAGCTTCCTCTCCTTCTAGTTCTCACATTTTGTAATGATTTTGAGAATCTAGTAGAGATGAGTGCCAATTCCTCTTCTGGAAATTCTTCGATCTGCTCCAGGGTTAGTGAGGACAACAAAGCAAGAGTATTGCAAGAGGATGATTGGCCGGAGCTAGACATATCACGTTGTGAAACAAATGCAATAGACTTATTTGGGTTCTTACGTGCTAGGATGTCAATTTCATGAGTTTTTAGTTTAGAATAGAGTACATCTAATGTAAGAGAACTCATGACAGTTGATTCACGTATAGACGTTACTTTCATCTCCCAAATTGACATGTCTAATGAACTAATAGTTGTCTAGCATTTTCAGAATCTGAAAAATTAACATTCACGCTACGCAAGTTGCTGAGAATTTTATTGAAACGAGCAAAGAGGTCATCGATAGACTCACTGGGTTGCATCTCAAAACGCATATATTCCTTTTTGAACATATCTTGTTTTACCTCTTTGATTGTGTTGGAGCCTTCATGATAATCACAGAGAGCTCTCCAAACATCGTATGCTGACCGGAGGTGCGCGACACGATCAAAGTCGCTTTGAGTGAGTCCTTGGATGATCAAGTTTCAGGCTTTGTTATTGTTGTCAACGTCCCGTAGGTTTGTGGCCGTGACTTGATCATTAGGTGGCACTTCATAAGGCTTATACACCTTATCCCATATTGCAAAGCCTTGTGCCTGGACAAAAGCCTCCATGCGTGCCTTCCAAACCTGAAAATCAATACCAGCAAACACACAAGGTTTGGCAGAGTACTTCTCCATGATGATTAGTCAAAAACACGCGCAAATCACAAAGATTAGAGCACCGTGGCTCTGATACCAATTGTAGGATCGAAGAGCACGTTAAAATCTACCAGAGGGGGGGGGTGAATGGTAGATTTAAAAATCTTACGCAGCGGAAACAATTAAACCCCAATCCCTTAGGCAGAAAAACGATCTGTTAAATAAATCGTGTCTGAGACTAATCTAAACGTGTTTCACCGTGACAAATGTGATAGATATCAGAGAGAATCAAGTCACGAAGACAACACAAGAAGAATCACTCAAATCCGTCGAGAAAAACTCAAGTTATGATCTAACGATCAAACAAAGGTCAATCTGACCTACCCGAGAAAAACAGTTTCTGGAATGCTGCAAAGAAACTCGTGTATCTCAGAAACCACAAATCCAATGACTGTGAAATTTTGACAGATGATAGATAATCAAGTTTTGAAGACAACCCAAAAAGAATCGCATCAATTGGATCTGTAAAACTCGAGTTATGATAAAACCACCGATGAAAGGTAGTGCTGTCCAGAAACTCGACGAGTAAAACTTGTCTGGAACAAGTCGGACGAACAAGGCACAAAAGTTCCTTCAAACTACGAATTTTATTCAATAGAACACAAGAGGAGCAGCCCCCAAAGTCATATACCACGAGCTCTGGGCTCCCTTGCTTATATAACCAGCCCTTAGGCCAACCCAATACAACTAGGACTCCAATCCTACTCAGATCACTAATCGTAACTTTCCATAACTGCTCAAGATTCTTCTATACGCAGATAGAAGCAATCTTAAGACTTCCAAACACCTTAGGAATGTATCCCACATTCCTAAACAACTCAAATTCATGACCCACACGAAAACCTACCATAACCAACTCGATACTTTCCATACCGAGCCATAACTGACTCCGCCGCAGCCAAAGTCATTAACCGGTACGATCCGATCCTTCCAACCAGATCTTTCCTTCCTTATCCCATCTTCAGAACCATGTTGCCATGTAATGCACCGCATGCATACGTGCGAACACCTTCCTTCGACGTTCAGTATCCTTCATATGCACTGTCCTTGATTAAATCATCCTGCGCGACCTCCTAATCAGCTCAACCACAGTTCCTCCCGAACTTGATTGTTGGAACCTCATCTCCTCCCTGAGACTAGTCCAATGGATCCCATCACCAGCCATGAATTGAACTCAAGCAACAACTGCACATGAATAAACAACCAATCCATACGAGCCCAAGTCCTCGACTTGACTCAAGTTAGTTCCAAACACAACACCTTACGTGAGAACCTCACATAAGCATGTTGCAAAAACCACAGTTACACAATATTATCCATATCAACCAAAACACACCAAAAACTTAGCAAATAAATACTAAGCAATCTTTCCAACAATGTAAAGCAAGTACGAAACATTGCAAATGAAAAGCAAAAGCACTGCGGTCAAGTTCCGGACCATCCCACAGCAAGCCGGAGCTTGACCCGGAGCTTACTAGTACAATGAAGCACCTGCCGAAGCTTACCAAAACTAGTAGATCCTAGCACCGGAGCTTACCAAAAACTAGTCAAAACTAGTCAACCCAAAACCAGAGCTAGACAAAATACGTCGGAGCTTAGCAAAAGCATGCCGGAGCTATCAAATATATGCTGGAGCTATTAAAGACATGCCGGAGCTAACAAAGTCATGCCGGAGCTAAAGATAAAGCTCACCGGAGCTAACCAAAGCTAGTCGGACCTTACCAAGAAGCCGGACCTAGCATCTAACGTAGCCGGAGCTACCTCAAAATAAGTCGGACCTATGGTCGGACCTTGCTATAGCTCGGAGCTAGAGTTGGACCTTGATAAAAAGGTGTTTTGGTGATATTTAAAATTTTTATCATCAAAGCCAAGTGTATTCACTACAAGCCAATGTATTCAGCACACATAGGTCTTACAAGATGTGTGTGGAGATGTGTTTTGGGCTCTTGGGACGAAGTGGCGGCGCTAGGGTTTGTTCTTTGATCAGTATTCGACGTGTGTTTCAATAGGAAAGCCGTGGACTCTCTATTTATAGGGTTTCCAAAAGGTAGCCGTTGAAAAACCCTAACACCGGACTAGTCCGGTGCATGTCCGGACTTGTCCGGTCTCAGTGCATTTTGAAGTCCAGAAAGTCTGCCGGACTAGTCCGGTCCAAGCTCGGACTAGTCCGGTGCTGTGTGAAGGTGAACTCCAGAAAGTTCAACGGACTAGTCCGCGGACTAGTCCGATCTCCACATATGGGAGACTCCAGAATGGTCAACGGACTAGTTCGGTGGTCAACGGACTAGTCCGGTCCCTCAATATGAGAGACTCTAGAAAGATCAACGGACTAGTCCGGTGGACGCACGGACTAGTCCGGTCTCCCAATAAGTGAGATTCCAGAAAGATAAACGGACTAGTCGGGTCCATGATCGGACTAGTCCGGTGCTTTGTGAAAGTTAGGTTATTTTTAGTCCCTTACCCTCGCGCAAAGTTGTGAGCTCTTGGAGTGTGTCTTTCGTACACTCCCTATACATTCAAAATCTAATTTGGTCTTCCAAGCTTCATCAAAGTATTTCTCTTTGAACACCACTTCATTTTTCACCTTTTTGTGCGCACCGAGCTATTTCACTTGTTTGTCCTGCAATCATCTCAGTAGTTTCATTAGGATCTCATATGTTTGTCATCAATTAGCCAAAACCCACAAGGGATATCCTAGATGCACTTACAATCTCCCCCTTTTTGGTAATTGATGACAACCATTTGAGATATCACAATTGAGAATAAAATCTTGATTTTCATAAGGTGTGCACATATGAGAATAATGATAAGTCCAACAAAAGCTTCTCACATATGCACACACCTTATGGTGGGGTGCCTAACAGGTGTGTGATCAACAAGGTGTGATGAAGTAAAGGTATTTAATAGTGAGCATAGAGATAATCATCCAAGCAACAATAAGCATCACACATAAGAGAAGGAATAGTGCATTACAAGGTTTTAAAAATAAGTACACGTCCTTGATCACAAAAACATAAAGACACTGCCTACTAGTCTCAATCTCTCCCCCTTTGGCATCAAGGCACCAAAAAGGGAAAAAAATGAGGGGAATCACTCATTGCCACTCTCTTCTTCAGTCTCGATCCGGTCTTCATATTCACCACCATCATCATTCTCTGGAGTAGGCTCTTCCTCGGAGTCGTCGAAGGCGGGCGGGGATCCCACCGGCTCAATCTCCAGCTTGTCACCGATGGCTTTGATGTTGGCATTGACATATTGTTGATGCTTCTTCTGCCTGACTTCAATCTTGCGGCAGTAGGCAAAGATAGAGGTGAGCATTTTGAGCACACCACCGGAGGGTTCATGGGCAGGTGCAGAGCTAGGAGGAGCAGCTGAAGATCTTGTGGCATTCACATCCTGAGTTTGTTTAGTCCTCCTCTCAGCTTCAGGGGAGGGAGGTGCATCAGGAGCCGAAGGTAGAGTGTACACGGTGGGCTTTTGCGGTTTCAACCCCGTATGGTGAACATCCTTGACGAACTCAAGTCCAGTCACCTTCTCAATCATGTACATGATGTACGGGGCATACCCGCAAGATCTGTTTGGAGTGATTGAGATGTTCACAATGTCATTGTAGATGTATTCAAAGACATTGAACGGTCTCCTCCCACCAATGACCTTCATTAGGGTCCTCAAAGTTCCTTGAATAGTCCCCGCATCTCCATCTTTCGGGGCTATTGTCTTCCTCAAAATTCTGTTGAGGACCACATAGAAGGGCTTCAAATATTTGATATTGGGAGGGACATAAGGCATCCTTGTGTCATAGAGAAATTTGAGCTCATCCTTCTCCAAGGGTTGCAGATTGTGGATGACAAGATCATGATCCAAAGTGTGTTCAAGGTGGAGGATTCTTTCAAATTCATCATAGGTGACATTGTACTTGGAACCATGAGTCATCGAGGTCAGACTGTCTCCATCACCACGAGCAAAGTAGAGGGTAGAGTAAAATTGGGTGATGACCTCATTGTTCCAGTTACACTCAAAGGCAAACAAATCCTTCAAGCTGTGCCTCTCCAGGGCCTCAACCACCTCACGAAAGGCAGGATATCTCTTCGATTGTAGGTATCCAACATTCACCCATTGACTCTCTACAACGGGACTCTTCATCTTCATATACACATGCTCTTAGTAGTAGGCATGGAAGTTGCTCCAAAATCTTGGGTCTGAGCATTGCCGAGGTTGATCATACACATTAACCTGCCTGAAGCTATCAGCAAGCTCACCCCCTTTTCCGGTGAAATCTTTACTCGAGCACTGCCTGTTGCGGTGACTTGGGTTCTTCATCTTCAGGGGTCCAATGGGACCACTAGCAAGCCCCTTTCCTTTGTTGAGAGTCCTCTTTGGCTCTGAGGAGCTCTCGCCAGCTTTTCCTTGGGCCTTCTTAACAACCACCCTCCTTTTCTTGGGCAAGTTGTTGTCGGAGGGTGGAGAGTGCACATTTACATCATGTCTTTTCTTCATGTACCTCTCCTTGGCTCTCTTCACTTTTTCGCGTTCAACTTCTTCATCAACATGAAAGGAGCTGTCATCTGAGCTTGAAGACATCGTGTCTAATAATGATTTCATGATTTAGATGAGAATGAACTAAGAATGAAGGAGATGTGAGGATTCAAATGTCAGAGACTGGACTTGTCTGGTTTCAGAGTGCGGACTTGTCCGGTGTATCGGACTAGTCCGTATCAAGGAGCCGGACTAGTCCGGCCTTGCACAAGAACCCTAACAAAATTATGAATCACAACTTCTATCTAAGGATGCAAAGGAGCATGAAGGTGAAAGGAACACATCTCTGAAGCCAATGTACTTCCTTGGAACCAAGAGAAATAAGCTAGAACTAGAAAAGTTGAGAGTTTGACTTTAGGGAGAAATTTACCGAGATTTGAAGATTCGCGTTGAAGGAGCACGAATCTGTCCGGATGAGTTTGGAGAGGAGTATCAACTCGTCGAGGGAAGGATTTCCCATGGAGAAAACTTGGATTTTGAGGGCTCAACTCAAAAATCACTTTTGGGGGCTAGGGTTTGAGAGGTGAGGGTTCAACTCAAAGTGGAGGGAGGTTTGAAATGGTTTTGGGCCGGCCAGCTGCTTATATACGTGGCCGACCAGACTAGTCCGGTCAGAGGACAGACTAGTACGGTGCCCCTAGAAAACCTAGGAAAGAGAGTTTGTCTGGACTAGTCCGGTGGCAAACCTGACTAGTCCGGTGTCCCTGGAAAAACGGAGTATTTAGAGATAACTAATAGTGATCCAAGGACAAGTTTTGCAAATAATCTTGGTAATTATGACCAGAAAGTAATCAACAATAAAAAATTGGTCATAAATTCCAAGATTTCTTCATTAAAATTAGTTTTCTTAGGAGAAAAAGAGTTGAGGGGCAGTTTTAGCAATAAAATGTAACATTTGAAGTTTCAACCAGACGTGCAATGTTTCAAGCCACATTTCGAGAGTCAAGAATATTACGTTCATTCCTAAGTTCACAAAACCTTTTCTCATCCAATGGTTTGGTAAAAATATCCTCAAGTGGTTTTTCAGTTCTAACATGTGAAATGACAATGTCACCTTTTAATGAATGATCTCTAAGAAAATGATGACGGATGTCTATGTGCTTGGTTCTTGAGTGCTCTACCGGGTTGTGTGCAATTTTTATAGCACTTTCATTGTCACATAGAAGCAGGATATGGTTAAGATTGTAGCCGTAGTCTCTAAGGGTTTGTCACATCCAAAGTAATTGTGCGCAACAGCTACCGGCTGCAATATATTATGCTTCTGCTGTGGAAAGGGCAATGGAGTTTTGCTTTTTAGATGACCAAGAGACCAGGGACCTACCAAGAAACTAACAAGTCCCTGACGTGCTCTTTCTATCGACTTTGCATCCTGCATAGTCGGCATCGGAATACCCTATCAAGTTAAATTTGGATCCTTTGGGATACCAAAGGCCCAAGTTGGGTGTGTGCACAAGGTACCTTAGGATTCTTTTTACCGCAACTAAGTGACACTCTTTAGGTGCCGCTTGAAACCTTGCACACAAGCAAACACTAAGCATAATATCTGGCCTAGATGCACATAAATAAAGTAAGGATCCAATCATGGACCAATGTACCTTTTGGTCTATATTTGGACTGTCTTCATTAAGGTCGAGGTGTCCATTAGTGGCCATGGGTGTCTTGATGGGCTTGGTTTTGTCCATATTGAATTTCTTGAGAATGTCTTGTGTATATTTGGTTTGGCTTATAAATGTACCTTCTCTTAGTTGCTTCACTTGGAATCCCAAGAAGAACTTCAATTCGCCCATCATTGACATCTCAAACCTATCTGTCATAATTTTGCTAAATTCATCACAGAAGGATTTGTTAGTGGATCCAAAGATAATGTCATCAACGTAAATTTGAGATACGAATAAATGATCATCACAATGTTTAGTGAAAAGTGTATAGTCAGCTTTACCAATTTTGAATCCATTCTGAATTAGAAAATCTCTAAGACACTCATACCAAGCTCGAGGAGCTTGTTTGAGGCCATAGAGAGCCTTACGCAGTTTGTAGACATGGTTGGGATACTTCTGGTCTTTGAATCTTGGTGGCTGCTCCACATAAACTTCCTCCTTGATTGGGCCGTTTAAGAAAGCGCTTTTGACGTCCATTTGATACAGCTTAAAATTATGGTGAGTAGCATATGCTAATAAAATACGAATGGACTCAAGTCTAGCTACAGGAGTGAAAGTTTCATCGAAGTCCAAACCTTCGACCTGAGAATAACCTTTGGCCACCAATATTGCCTTATTTCTTGTTACTACTCCATGTTCATCTTGCTTGTTCCGAAAGAACCATTTGGTTCCAACTATGTTCGCCTTTGGTCTCTCCACCAGCTCCCATACTTCATTTCTCTTGAAGTTCTTCAGCTCCTCTTGCATTGCAATCACCCAGTCTGGATCCCTTAAGGCTTCTTCTACCCTGTATGGTTCCATAAAAGACACAAAAGAATAGGATTCACTGAAATTTGCAACTTGAGATCTAGTAGTTACTCCCTTAGCAATATCTCCAATGATATTGTTGACAGGGTGGTCTCTTTGCACGCTCTGGTGTACTCTTGGGTGTGGAGCTTGTGTAGTTGCTTGTTCTTCATTATCTTCATGTGCATTGTCTCCCCCTAGATCATTGTTTCCATGATTGTCCTGATCTTCTTGATCTTCCTCCTCTTGATCTTGTGCAAGAGCCCCCCCCTTGATTATTGCCTCCGTGTTGAGGTTCATCTTGTGCATTTGAGTTGAATGTTTGCTCTTGTGGTAAGATATCACCAAGTCCCATTTTCTTCAGTGCTTCATATGGAGCTTCCTCTTTATCTAGCACACACTTATAAACTTGCTCCACTTGTGAGCCGTTAGATTCATCGAACACTACGTCACGTGCTACTTCAACAAGGCCGGACACCTTGTTGAAGACATGATAGGTGTAGGCATTCGATTCATAACCAAGCAAGAATCCTTCATCGGACTTCGAAGCGAACTTCGAGGCCCTCTGTTTCTTGTTCAGAATAAAACATTTGCAAGCAAAAACTTTAAAATAAGAAACATTAGGCTTTTTACCGGTAAGGAGCTCATATGGAGTTTTCTTCAGTAGTCGATGGAGATACAGTCGATTCATGGCATGGCAAGCGGTGTTCACCGCTTCTTCCCAAAATTGATATGATGTCTTGTATTCATCCAACATAGTTCTCGCCTTTTCGATCATTGTTTTGTTCTTCCTTTCGGCCACTCCATTTTTTTGAGGGGAGTAGGGTGCCGAGAATTCATGCTTTATCCCTTCTTCATCGAGAAACTCTTCAACTTGGAGGTTCTTGAATTCTATCCCGTTGTCACTTCTGATGTTCTTTATGGTTGATGAGAATTCGTTCCGAGCTCTTTTCAAGAACTTCTTGAGGATCCCCTGAGTTTTTGATTTATCATACAAGAAAAATACCCAGGTAAATCTTGAAAAATCATCAACAATTACTAAACCGTATTTGTTACCGCCGATGCTGATGTACGAAACTGGACCAAAGAGATCCATGTGGAGAAGTTCCAGCGGTCTTGCGATAGTCATCACATTCTTGGTGGGGTGTGGTGCTCCGATTTGTTTTCCTGCTTGACAAGCGTTGCACATCCTGTCTTTTTCAAAAACCACATCCTTAAGACCACGGATGTGGCCACCTTTTAGAAGTTTCTGCAGATTTCTCATCCCAACATGGGCTAGCCGTCTATGCCACAACCATCCCATGTTGGTCTTAGCAACCAAGAAAGTGTTGAGTTCGACTTTATATTTGTTGAAGTCAACTAGATAAAGCTTGCCCTTCAACATTCCCTTGAATGCAATTGAGCCATCACTTCTTCTAAAAACAGTCACACCCTCATTAGTGAATAAACAGTTGTAACCTTTGTCGCATAGTTGGGATATTGACAAAAGGTTATAATCTAGAGAATCCACATGTAAAACATTTGATAAGGTATGTTGAGAGGATATTTCAATGTTACCGCTACCAAGGACCTTTCCTTGGCTGTTGTCTCCGAAGTATATTCCTTCATCTGGATCCTTGTTGTACTCGTACTCTACAAACATACCTCTCTCTCCAGTCATGTGATTTGTGCATACGCTATCAAGTACCCATTTTGTTCCACCGGAGGAGTAAGCCTGCAAAAAGAATTATTCCTTGGTTTTAGGTACCCAAGCTTGCTTGGGTCCTCTCAGGTTAGTCACAAGAGTCTTGGGCACCCACACACAAGTTTTCAAGTTCTTGTGGCGTGGCCCTATATATATTTGGCAATGACTTTTCCATATTTGGCTTTCATAAGAACATAAGAAGCGTCAACTGTACGAAACAATATTTGTGGTTCAGATTCATGGGATTTTTCCTTAACAAAGACAATTCTATTTTTTGCATGATTAGAAGTAGACATGTGTTTGTTCTTATCAAAACCAAGGCCATCTTTGACATTAGGAGGTCTAGTGACCATATATGCACTGCGTGCATATTTGATCTTCTCCTTATCAAAGATGCCGCTTGGAGGGGCATGCATATTATGAGAAGTTGAAGTATTAGAAATAATATTCTTCTTACTAGAGCAAGTGCAAGTTCCGATTGTTGTCGAACTTATATCTTTGGAGGAGGAGCTCTTGGAGGACGAGGAGTCACTTTGCTTGAGCGACTCAACTTGCACCTCAAGGATCTTGTTAGCTTTTGACAAGTTAGCAAGTTCTTCCTTGATTGCAATATGCGAGTCTTCTAGCTTTGAGTAAGTTTCCTTACTCAAGGCTAGCTCAACTTCAAGCGACTGGTTCTTCTCTCTTTCAAGCTCGAGAAGCTTTTCAACTTCTTGATATCTCTTCCTTTCACGGATGAGCATATCTTCTTGTCGGTCAAGAAGTTTTTCCTTTTCAAAAATTTCGTTCGACAACATTTCCATTTTCTTTAGAGCAATTTTACTTAGTCCTCTAAACATTTCTTCATTGTCACTAGAGCTGTCAAAGTCATCAATAGAGGAATTTAGCGTAGGAGGAGTGAGCCGTACCTTTTTCTTGCCTTCCTTAGCCATAAGGCAAGTGTGGTTGTTCATGTCCCATCCTCCCATGTTTGGAAAGAGTGTGGCCTTCATAGTAGGTTTCTTGATTGCGATAGTGGCCATCTCTTCTTCTTCATCGGAGGGGGACTCGTCGTTTGAGTCCCACTCCTTGCCAATGTGAGCTTGATGGGTTTGTCTTCTTTTTCTAAAATTTTTCTTTTCTTGAGATCTTGTTTCCTTCTTCTTTTAGTTTTCTTCATAAGGGCAGTCCACCATGAAGTGACCATACTCTCCGCAGTTGTAGCAAGTGCGTTGAGCCTTGGATTTTCCTTTATCCTTGCTTTTGCCTTCATTTGAGTTGTTGCCGTGTCTTCTTTTCATCATTCGCTTGAACTTCTTGATAAAGAGTACCATTTCTTCATCATCAAGATCGGTGCTCTCGTCACTTGTATGCCCATCGTCTTGATCTTCACGAGCTTCTTTGAGTTTGGGTCGGCATGTTGCTTTGAGAGCAACCTCTTTCTTTTTGGAGGAAGTGAGTTCGGCCAAGTCTTTGACGTATTTTGCCTCTTTCTCCATCATTTCATGATTTATGATCTTCCCCAACAACTCATCGGGAGTCATTTTGTGAAACCCGAGGCTTTCTCTAATCATTGTGCAAAGTGTGACATTTCTTGGCATGAAGGCTCTAATCATTCTCTTGACTACCTCGTGATCCGTCCATTTCTTACTTCCATAGGCACGTATTTTGTTGATGAGTGCCTTCATCCGGTTGTACATGTCTTGAGGTGATTCGCCTTCTTCAATAGCAAATCTCCCCAACTCTCCTTCAAGCATTTTGATTTTAGCTTCACGAACCGATCTATTTCCTTCGTGAGCTGTCTTGAGCGTATCCCAGATTTCCTTTGCACTTTCTAAGCCATCAATCTTGGTGAATTCCTCTCTGCTTAGTGATGATGTGATCACGGCGACGACTTGTGCATTTCTATGAATCTCTTGTTTTTGTTCTGGGGTGAGTTCTTCATCTGTGTCCAGGATGTCTATGCCAGTGCAAACAATGTGCCACAGACTAGGATTTAGAGATATTAGGTGCATCTTCATGTTGTACTTCCACATTGTATAGTCGCTTCCGTCAAACTGTGGAGGTTTTCCCATAGGAATGGAAAGATAGTAATTGTTTGAATTGAGACGGTTGTAGTTGTAAGGGTATCGGGAGTATTCGTGATGACCACTCCCCATCGTCTTCTCTTCTTCTTTTCCCCTTTGTCCTAGCAGTTTCTTTCTCAGAAGTGCCTTTAATTGTCGCACTTCTTCATCATCGTGTGGGCTCTCTTTCAGCACATCAAAAGTTTTAGTTTCTTGTTCCTCCTCATTAATGTTCATCTTCGAGATATCATTGTTCTTCTCAGAGGCCATTGATCTCTCCGAGATGTGAGTCTCGTTGGTGGAGAACCTTGCTCTGATACCAATTGAATGTGGCCTAGAGGGGGGGTGAATAGGCCTTTTGAATTTCCTGCACACTTAATAGAATCGTCAAAACTTGGTTGGCCGGACTAGTCCGGTTGTGTGGGCGGACTTGTCCGGTGTGCTAAAAATATGTGTGTTGATCAGGTGTTGTTTGGGAAACTAAATTTCTTTAGCAGAGGAAATGAGAACAACTGATATTTTTATTTGAGATTAATATAAGAATGCAGGTAAAACTTATAATTGCCTTAGGTTGATGTTTAGCACTCAAGTGATCTAATAAACAAAATTTAAAGGAAATAAGACATAAGACACACGAATTTTTCCCGAGGTTCAATCTCACCACGAGATCTACGTCCTCGTTGAGGAAGCTCACACAGAGCCGGGTCTCCAACCCTTTCCCTCTTCAAGTCACCACGAAGGCCGACTTGATTCCACTATCACGGGTAATCACCAAGTTTGTGGGGCAACCTCACACGTTGAGGGCTCCCACGAGAATTACAACGAAAGAAGTGATCAAATACACTCAAAAGTATTACAATGCAGAGTATGAGTGTAGAAAGATCAAACCCCAAGAGCTCGCAATGAAAGAACGACGATCTCCCAATCCTGAATCCAAGTGTTCAATTGATTTCACTCTTTTTGCACTTTAGATGTGTGTGGAGATGTGTTTCGGGCTCTTGGGACGAAGTGGCGGCGCTAGGGTTTGTTCTTTGATCAGTATTCAACGTGTGTTTCAATAGGAAAGCCGTGGACTCGCTATTTATAGGGTTTCCAAAAGGTAGCCGTTGAAAAACCCTAACACCAGACTAGTCCGATGCAAGTCTGGACTTGTCCGGTCTCAGTGCATTTTGAAGTCCAGAAAGTCTGCCGGACTAGTCCGGTCCAAGCTCGGACTAGTCCGGTGTTGTGTGAAGGTGAACTCCAGAAAGTTCAACAGACTAGTCCGCGGACTAGTCTGATCTCCACATATGGGAGACTCCAGAATGGTCAACGGACTAGTCTGGTGGTCAACGGACTAGTCCGGTCCCTCAATATGAGAGACTCCAGAAAGATCAACGGACTAGTCCGGTGGACGCACGGACTAGTCCGGTCTCCCAATAAGTGAGATTCCAGAAAGATAAACGGACTAGTTCGGTCCATGATCGGACTAGTCCGGTGCTTTGTGAAAGTTAGGTTAATTTTAATCTCTTACCCTCGTGCAAAGTTGTGAGCTCTTGGAGTGTGTCTTTCATACACTCCCTATACATTCCAAATCTATTTTGGTCTTCCAAGCTTCATCAATGTATTTCTCTTTGAACACCACTTCATTTTTCACCTTTTTGTGCGCACCGAGCTGTTTCACTTGTTTGTCCTGCAATCATCTCAGTAGTTTCATTAGGATCTCATATGTTTATCATCAATTAGCCAAAACCCACAAGGGATATCCTAGATGCACTTACAATGACACATTTGAACTAATGCAGCGGAAATCATCTAAACTGAGCAAACTAAGTAGCTAAGCAACATAAAAAATAGGGTATAGCGCAGCTCCAATCAACACTACATCCAAAGCTGATGGCAGACACGACCTAGAACTCTGCAATATCATTGTTATACTCCCAATCCTGACCTGCAACTATTGGTGGGGGAATTGCAAGGGTGAGTACATGTCATACTCATCAAGTGTTGAAAGTATGACATGTAGCTGATACAAATGACGAATATAATAATGGTTGAGTGCTGAAAAGTACATTAAAACATTTGAAAAAGCAATATATTATATTACATGTATGTGAATAAACCCATCATAAACCATAATTAATAACATAGTACCAGTCCATGATCCATTACCATCATCCATATACCGGATTTCACCATTTCCATTAATCATATCCAATACCAAAAATTAATTCATAACCATCCATAACCATAACCATATTATCAACCATAACCACTGCCAAACCATCCCAAGTCCCAATTCCCCTCTAATCATGGAAGGGTTCCAGGTGCTCATAACCGGGAGCACGGCTATCATGATAGTTTTATTAGACTCTGCAGAGTTTGTACCGTTTTACCCACGTGTTTGTGATTTCATCACCCGCCGACGACTAAAGAACCTCTCTCATGCTAAGTACACTTCCTTTGGTGTATGGCCAAGAGATCACAAAATAGCCTTTACATAGGGATTACTAGCCTATTTAGACCCCACTGAGGTTTCACCGGTGGCGATGTCTCCTACAGAGCACATCTTCAACCAAGGGCCCCCTCTTGAGCCATTCGGATCCCAGGGTAGTCCCACCAATCATCAACAAACCCAATCCGACTACCCCTTCCCCGAGCATCCTTAATGGTCCAAATAGAACTGGCAAAGACCTAATTAATCAGCTATGCCGTACCCATACTTGACCTCGTGGTGGCACTGTAGTCCTGGCTTATTCTCGCATGAACCGATCCTTGGATCTATAGCATGCAAAACCACCATAACATCCAACCCATCCACATACCAGGCTTGCTTAGATCACCCATTACCATATTATATTAACTAGTTCATATTAACCATAATCTCATTAAAGCATACTTAAATTAAATTGTATAGTTATGTTCCCATCCCAATTAATTAAGCACAGCAAAAAGGGTAAAAAGCCCATCCCGACTCTCTACCATAAATTCCAAGTGACAAGGGTGATTAAACAAAACTAGTAAACTTCCTACCACATGATTCCCATCAAATTGACTCAAGCATGCAGTTTTGCAAACAAAACATTTATTTTAAAACAAGATCAATATACTTCAAGGACACTTGCCTTGCTCTTGATATTGTTTCGGGTCAAAGCCTTCAAACTCTTGGTGCTGGAGATCCTCCGCGGCACTCTCTATCGCAAATCTGTCTAATCCGCACACAAATCATACAAGACAAGAAACACAATCAAAGAGTGCACAAATATTACTCAATATGACATGACATGCATGATTAATGCAAATGCAAGGTGGAACTTGTTAATGAGTTGCTTTTAATGATCACTAACTAGTTCTAAAAGATTTTAACAAGTTTATACAGGGTTGGAGTTGATTTGATCTAATTCTAGAATTAATTCAACAGAAATTAAACAGGAAAATCGGACTAGTCTGCTAGGGACCGGACAAGTTCGCACTGCGTGAGATCAGCAGATTAGGGTTTTCTAGATCGACATGAATTTGGAGATTTGGAGTTGAATTCACGTAAGGAAAAGATAATAGAAGGTATACCAGGTGTTTAGAACTCCAATGAATCAAGGATCTTGGAGGCAACACTGCAATCTTGACGATCTAGGGTTGATAACGAACTTGATGGTGAATTGTTGACGAAGAACGCAAAGTTGATGGAGATCTTGATCCTCTTTCGTTTCCTCCTCTTCTTCTTCTTTCTTGGGATCTCCTTCTCCCTCCTTTGTGGCGGCTATCCACGAGCTAGGGTTTGGGGTGTGGTGGAAAAGTGGCAAATAGATGTCAAGCCAAGGGGTGGGGTTGTTTATATAGAGGTGGAGTCTAGGGTTAGATGGATTTCGAGTTTGAGATGAGTAGGGGTCGGTTTAGAGTCCCACATGGGCTCTAAAAGAGTTAGGCACGACGTCCCTAGGCCCACTTAACGTATAACCCAAGAAACAAGTCATCAAACAAAATATCAACTCAGAGCCACAATTTATCGGACAAGTCCGAAAAGGGTCGGACTAGTCCGAAGTTGTCCAGAGAAAAATCAGACAAGTCCAGACTGGACATCGGACAAGTCCGAACTTATCCAGAGGTGAAAAACAGACAACTCTGGCCAAAAATTGGACAAGTCCGACTTTAGTCAGAGAGGAAAACGGACAAGTCCGCTGGAGTACCAGACTAGTCTGGACAAGTCCAGGGACTTAGCGAATTTTTCAAGGGTTTTGGAACACCGGACTAGTCCGCACATGACCGGACAAGTCCGAAAGTGTCCAAAGGCAAAAACAGACTAGTCCGCAGAAAAACGGACAAGTCCGATCGAGGTCAGAGAGAAATCGGACTAGTCCGCACCAAAATCAGACTAGTCCGCACTTCCTAGAATTCTTAAGTGCGGGTTTGTTTCCAACTCATTTTAAACTTGTTCCTTTTTATGTTGCTCAATATTAAACATGTGGAATGTATGCAATGCATGATGCATGAAAATGAGGGTGTTACAAACCTACCCTCCTTAAAATGAATCTCACCCTCGAGATTCAACGCGGAAGAGAAGAGATAGGGAAATTTCTTCCTGAGATCATCTTCTAGCTCCCATGTTGCTTCTTTTTCTGTATGATTCTTTCATTGGACTTTACACCACCTGATGACCTTTCCCCTTGTGACCCTCTCCTTGGTTTCCAAGATTTTGACCGGTTGGTCGACATAAGTCAAATCTGCCTCTAATTCCAATTCTTCCATTGGCACTTGTTCTTCCATACTCTCAAGCACTTCTTGAGCTGGAAAACATGAAACATGTCATGGACATCTAAAAGATGAGCTTGTGACACCCGGTTCAAACCAAGTGCAGTATATGTGTGCCCAGGATGTCTAACACACATACACAAGTGATTCACAATTGATAAACAGATAATTACCACAAAACAAGATTAATTAACCAAGTTTTATTACACAATTCATAATATCCTTGAATACAAGCTCTAATGAATATTAATGACAAGTTCAACTAATGCAGCGGAAATAAACTAATTAAGCAACTAAGCAAACTAAGCATAAGGGATAGCGCAACTCCAATAACACCACATGCAAAGCTGACGGCAGACATGGCCTAGAACTCCGCATTATCATCATTACACTCCCAATCCTGACCTACAACTATTAGGGGGGGGGGGGTTGCAGGATTGAGTACATGTCGTACTCTGCAAGTGTGGGAAAGTATGATATGTAGCTGATACAAATAACGATAATAATGGCTAAGAGCTGAAAAGTACATCAAAATATTTGAAAAGTAACATGTATTATGTATGTTAAGTAAACCCATCATATCCTACAATGATTATTATAGTATAAGTCCATAATCCATATCCATCATCATTATACCATATTTCACCATTACCAATAACCATATTCAATACCAGAATTAATCCATAACCAGCCATATCCATTACCAAACCATAACCTTCCCAAAAACCATCCCAATACCAGGTTCCCTCTAATCATGGAAGTTGTCCAGGTGCTCATAACCAGGAGCACGACTATCATGATAGTTTTATTAGACTCTGCAGAGTTTGTACCACTTGACCCACGTGTTTGTGATTTCATCACCTTTTGGTGACTAAGGACCTCCCTTATGCCTATGACCCGTCGGTCACATTACACACTACCGTTGGTGTGTGGCCAAGAGATCACAAAATAGCCTTTACAAAGGGATTACTAGCTTATTTAGACCCCACTGAGGTTTCACCAGTGGCGATGCCTCCCACTGAGCACATCTTCAACCAAGGGCCCCCTCTTGAGCCATTCAGATACCAGGGTAGTCCCACCAACCATCAACAAACCCAGTCCGACTACCCCTTCCCCGAGCATCCTTAACGGTCCAAATAGCATTGGCAAAACCCTAATTCATCATCTATGCTGCACCCATACTTGGCCTCGTGGTGGCACTATAATCCTGACTTATTCTCGCATGAACCGATCCTTAGATCTAAAGCAAGCAACCACCATATCATCCAACCCATCCACATACCAGCTTGCTTAGATCACCCATTACCACATCATATTAACTAGTTCATGTTAATCATAATCTCATAAATGCATCATTAAGTTAAGCGGTATAGTTGTCTTCCCATCCCAATTAATTAAGCGAAGCAAAAAGGTAAAAAGCCCATCCCGACTCTCTACCATAATTCCAGGTGACAAGGGTGGTTAAACAAATCTAGTAAACTTCCTACCATAGGATTTCCCATCAAAATTGACACAAGCATGCAATTTTGCAAACTAAACATTTATTTTTAAAATAGGATCAATATGCTTCAAGGACACTTGCCTTGCTCCGACGGATAGGGTTGCTCAAGCTTCAAAGTCTTGGTTCTAGAAATCCTCGTACGCGACCTCTTGAGCACTTCCCTCTAATCGTAATCACACATACAAGAAAATACATACAAATCAACATGATACACACATATTAATCGACATGCGATGACATGCATGCATGCAAAATTCAATTATTAATTAACTATGGTTGTTTATCGATTAGATGCAACTATTTCATACGTGTTTATGCGAGTTTACGGGGGTTTTAGCGAGAACTAATGCTGTTGAAAATAAAAGGACGGTGCGACTACAATCAAATTATGTCTATTAGATCTAATACGTCGCTAAAATTCGCATCGGAAAAACGAATCCTACTGTAGATGCGATGGCTTCGAAGATCGAGGGACGAAGGCGACGCGTAGATGAAGTGGATGGCGTAGCAGTCCTCCGGTGGAACGACGACAACGACGAACTCCGGTGGACGACGGCACCCTCCTCTTTTTCTTCCTCTTCCCCCCCCTTTTTTTCCTGGCGGCGTCTCTAGTCTCTCTAATTTTTTTCTCCAGCGACTAGGGTTTTTGGCGTCTCTGGCAGCGCTGGGAAATCTTTGATCGTCAAACAGTGGAGGCCTACGACCGCTTTTATAGGCACGAGAACGCGAGACTGGGTGCGGCACGGTGCCGACTCGGGAGCACACTGGTGCGCGGGCGTCCCAGCTGGCGCGTGAGGCGCGCGGGTGGCCTGGGCGCGCGAGGTGGGCTGGCTTGGGCGGCGTGGCCGGCTCGGTGCCGGTTGGTGCACCCGGGCGCTGTTTGCCCGGAACCTTCCGGGGGTGAAGCAAAGCTTCCCTCGGAAACTTCCAGAAGTTTCTGAAGTATTTTTCTTTTTTCTTTTTTTTTCTTTCTTTCTTTAGGTTTCATATTTTTTTCTATATATATTATTATTTTTTATATTTGTTCCCTAATACATGTTTTATATTATTATTTTCTTTTTCTTCTTTAGCTACACATATCTTGTATATGTATGTTTTATGTTTTATTATTTTTCCTTTATTCTACTAATGTTTAATGCATGAACATGTATGCAATGCATGATGCAAAAATTGAGGGTGTTACAAACCTACCCCCCTTAAAGTGAATCTCGCCCTCGAGATCCGATAGAGTGGAGAAAAGATGAGGGAACTTCAGGTCTTCTTCACGTTCCCACATAGCTTCGGCTTTCGTATGGTGGTTCCATTGCACTTTGCACCAACGGACCCTCTTATTCCTCGTGACCCTTTCCTTTTTGTCCAAGATATTAATAGGTTGCTCGACATAGGACAAATCCTTTTGAAGTTCTAACTCGGCCATCGGCACCTGTTCTTCCGGCACCCTCAGACACTTCTTGAGTTGAGACACGTGAAACACGTCGTGTACATTGGAGAGATACATCGGGAGCTTAAGTCGATATGCTACTTCTCCTCATTTGTCCACAATCTTGAATGGCCCGATATAGCGAGTTGCCAGTTTTTCTTTGACGTTAAACCAACGTTGCCCTCGGATAGGTGACACTTTGAGGTATACGAAATCTCCAACTTCAAATGCCAGATTCCTTCGCCTATTATCCGCATAGCCTTTTTGCCGCGACTGAGCAACCCTTAGGTTTTCATGAATTATTTTAACTTGCCTTTCAGCATCTTGTAACACATCAGGACCAAATATTTGGTTCTCTCCTGTTTCATTCCAAAACAAAGTTGTCCTACACTTCCTTCCGTATAGTGCTTCATAGGGTGACATTTTCAAACTTGCTTGGTAACTATTGTTGTATGAAAATTCTGCATATGGTAAGCTCTTGTCCCAACTTTTCCCATGTTTTAAAGCACAAGCTCTTAACATGTTTTCCAAAATTTGATTGGTCCTCTCGGTTTGTCCATCAGTTTGAGGGTGATATGCCTAACTGAAGTTCAACCTTGTTCCCAATGCTTCATGCAATTTCTGCCAAAATCTGGAGGTAAATTGAGAACCTCTATCCGAGACTATCTTCTTCGATACTCTGTGTCGACACACAATATGCTCCATGTATATTTTGGCCAATTGTGCAGCTGTATATTTGGTCTTCACAGGGAGAAAAGGAGCTGACTTGGTTAAGCGATCCACAATTACCCAAATTGAGTCGTAACCGGACTGAGTACGTGGTAACCCAACTATGAAGTCCATTCCAATTTCTTCCCACTTCCATTCCGGGATCTTCAATGGTTGCAATAATCCAGCTGGCCTTTGATGTTCCGCCTTGACTTGTTGACACACATCACACAATGCTACATATTCAGCTATGGCCTTTTCATGCTATCCCACCAATAGCAAGTCTTTAAGTCTTTGTACATCTTCGTACAACCGGGATGAACTGAGTAAGGTGATTCATGTGCCTCTTTTAATATGGTCTCCCGAATACGCTTCACATTAGGCACGACAATCCTCTTACCAAGCCATAGAGTACCATGTTCATCCTCATCAAATCTGAATTCTCTCCCCTCTTGGATCCTTTCCTTGGCTTCCTGAATCTCCTCATCCTTTGTTTGAGCTTCCCGAATTTCTTGCTCCAAAGTCGGATTTAACTCCATCATCCCCATCTCATTTACAAATCCAAGGTTCAACCGTTCAAATTCCTTACATAACTTGGATGATAATTCTCGAACTGTGAGTTGATGACTTACTCCTTTTCTACTCAAATCATCGACCACTACATTGGCTTTTCCCGTATGGTAGTTGATCCCCAAAACATAATCTTCGATGAGATCCAACCATCTCCGTTGCCTCAAATTCAAATCCGTTTGTGTGAAAATATACTTCAAACTGATCTGTATAAATTTCACACCTATGTCCAAGGATATAGTGTCTCCAAATCTTCAATGCATGTACCACGGCTGCAAGTTCTAAATCATGTGTGGAGTAATTCTGCTCATGTTTCTTCAATTGTCTTGACGCATAGGCGACCACTTGACCTTCTTGCATGAGCACACATCCAAGTCCTTGCCTCGATGGCATCACAATAAATATCAAAACTCTTGCTCACATCTGGCAGTACCAAAATTGGGGCTGTTGTCAACCTCTTCTTCAACTCCTCAAAACTGTTTTGACAAGCTTGAGTCCATTGGAAAGCCTTTCCCTTCATTAGCAATTCCGTCATTGGCTTGGCTATCTTGGAAAAGTCCTTGATGAATCGGCGATAATATCCAGCCATTCCAAGAAAACTCCTTAATTCCTTTACTTTTTGTGGGGGTTCCCATTTTGACACGTCCCTTACCTTTCCTGGGTCAACCAATACTCCTCCTCCTGAGATTATATGACCCAAAAATGACACCTGTTTCAACCAAAACTGACACTTGTTGAACTTGACATACAATTGATGCTCCCTTAATTTCTGCAGCGTGTCCTGAAAGCTGTCTTGGGTATGTCCGATGGTCTAATCTTCATTTGAAAGTATCCCGACCTCAAATCAATCTTAGAGAAGACACAAGCACCCTTCATCTGATCAAACAAGTCTTCTATGCGCGACAAAGTGTACTTGTTCTTGATGGTCACCTCATTAAGGGCTCAGTAATCCACACACATCCTTTGTGATCCATCCTTTTTGTCCACAAATAGTACGGGCGCTCCCCAAGGTGAAGAGCTTGGGCGAATGAAACCTTTCTCTAGTTGTTCTTGAATCTGCTTCTTGAGCTCCGCTAATTCCTTAGGAGGCATCCTATAGGGCCTCTTAGCTATAGGTGCAGTTCCAGGAATTAAATCAATAATGAATTCAATTTCTCGGTCAGGTGGCATACCTGGCAACTCATCCGGGAACACGTCCAAAAATTCACACACCACCGGAATTTCCTCAATTGCAGCACCATCCATGTGATTCAGCTCTGGTTGCTTCGGTGCGGTTTGAGATGCTTCAAATTCTACGGTGATCCCTTCCCCATTGGTCAACTTTACCATTTTCATGGCACACTCAATAACTCCATTGTGCTTCCTCAACCAGTCCATACCAAGTATAATGTCCAATCCTTGAGAGTCCAAAACAATGAGGTTGGCGGAGAAGTCTACCCCCTTATTCTAAGGCTTACTTTTGGACATACTATATTTATCCTCATCTCTCCTCTAGGAGACTTAACCAATAGAGTAAACTTCATATGAGAGATAGGCAAACTATACTTGGCAACATATTTTGATGCAATGAATGAGTGCGATGCTCCAGAATCGAACAACATAGTCGCGGGGTTGGAGTTGGCGAGAAACATACCAATGACCACGTCATCCGCTTGTTGAGCATCCTACGTAGAGACATGGTTCACGTTGCCACGAGCAAAATTCGGCTGTCCGCAATTTCCTTGCGGCCGTCCTCCATTGGGTCTTGGGTTTTGCCTCGGCGCATCGCTTCCTTGACCAAGGCCTGACTTAGGACATTGATGTGCAAAGTGTCCAGCTTCTCCACAAGTAAAACACTTCTTTACTCCACCAGAATTTGGACGAACTTGATTCTAAACGTTTGCACCAGGAAAGTTGGCTCGAGGTGCATAGGGCATTGGAGGCCTAGGTGCTTGCATGACAGGGCGCTGCTGCAGAAACTGAGTTGGTCGCGGTGCATATCCAGGGTGATGAGCAGGCGCTGAGGAGCCGAAATAAGGCGCATTAGGTGGTGCAAAGCGAGGGCGCACATTGCTTCCTTGTTGCTGTCCTTGATATGGCGCCTTCCTCTTGTTATCCTGTTCCATCTCACAAATCTTGTTCTCAACCACAATTGCTTTGTCCACAATCTTCTGAAAATTGGCGTAGTCACAATCGAGCAATTGCGCTTGAATTTCATTGTTGAGGCCTCTCATGAACAAGTATTGTTTGCGGTTGTCCCAACTCACATCTTCAGGGGCATACCTTGAAAGTTGAGTGAACTTATTGAGATATTCACCAATGTTTGATCTCCCTTGCCTCAAGTTCTCAAATTCCTGCCTCTTCAAAATCATAACACCTTTCGACACATAATGAGAATGAAAGCTCTCTTTGAATTCAGCCCAAGTAATTCTCTCTTGGTTCTCATGAGCATTGCATAAGGAATCCCACCAATCCGCAGCTGCTCCAACTAGTTGATGAGAAGCAAATAGGACCTTCTCCCGGTCACTGCATTGGACAATAGCAAATTTCTTCTCCACGGACTTGAGCCAATCATCAGCATCCATAGGGTCAGCAGCTTGAGCAAAGGTGGGCGGCCCAATCCTCATAAACTCTCCCAACCGGTTATGAGGAGGAGGGGGTGGCGGTGGAGGCAGTGGGTCTGATTGTTGATGTTACCAGTCTGCAGCTGTCCCATAGTCTGTATCATGGTCTGCATGAGCTTGTTCTGCATAGCCAGTAGCTACTCAATATTGATAGATCCATGAGCAGGTCCTTGTCCATTGTTGTTCTGAGGTACTCCATAGTTCTCCTCCTCATCATTGACATCCCTCTGGTTGCGAGTCCTCACCATCTGAAGAAAAGCAATAGGTAAGAATTTAGAAACAACCCCAACTATATACATCAAGGGATATGAAACTAAACAACTACCTATACTAGCCTAGGTGGACATGACAATTCTAAAGCATCCCAAAATCCTCTATTAAGCACACAAGCAAACAATATATATATATATATATAGCAAACAACACTCCAAGCAAAAACACATCAATTCTTAAGTGATCCTATGTGCTCTAAAGTGTCCATTCTATCTAGGCTGCATCCTACGGTCAACCTATGGCTCTGATACCAATTTATGACATACGATTCCAAAAATGAATCAAGTGCAGTATATGTGTGCCCAAGATGTCTAACACACATACACAAGTGATTCACAATTGATAAATAGATAATTACCACAAAACAAGATTAATTAACCAAGTTTTATTACATAATTCATAATATCCTTGAATACAAGCTCTATTGAATATTAATGACAAGTTCAACTAATGCAGCGGAAATAAACTAATTAAGCAACTAAGCAAACTAAGCATAAGGGATAGCACCACTCCAATAACACCACAAGCAAAGCTGACGGCAGACACGGCCTAGAACTCCGCATTATCATCATTACACTCTCAATCCTGACCTGCAACTGTTGGGGGGGGGGGGGGGAATTGCAAGAGTGAGTACATGTCATACTCAACAAGTGTGGGAAAGTATGACATGTAGCTGATACAAATGACGAATATAATAATGGCTAAGTACTGAAAAGTACATTAAAACATTTGAAAAGCAATATGTATTATGTATGTGAAATAAACCCATCATATCCCACAATGATTATTATAGTATAAGTCCATAATCCATATCCATCACAATTATACCATATTTCACCATTACCAATAACCATATTCAATACCAAAATTAATCCATAACCATCCATATCCATTACCAAACTATAACCTTCCCAAAAACCATCTGTCGGTGTTTGGAACCGGCAGATCTCCCGACACTACCTTTGGTAGATCGAGGAGTTGTAGTTCGATAATGGGCGCGCAGAGATTCAAGAAGGTGAAAGACACGTGTACATAGGGATTTACGTGGTTCGGGCCGCCTGAGCGTAATACCCTACTCCACGGGGTGTGTTGGTGATGTATTAAGCTTGTGAGTCTATAAGAAGCTCGAAAAGAAGAAGCTCGTCTAGCTCAGGGTGTTCATCAGTGCTCTGGAACCGTCCTCTGTGTATCGTTGACCAGTCCTTTTATAGTACAAGAACTGGTCGTTACAATGTTAGCCTGGCCCGACAGGTGGCCCCGGCGGTTACACACGCTTGATACACAATAAATGGGGTTAATTACCCTTAATAGCCTGGCAACGGGCCTTAACAGTGCTGTTACCGGTATTAAGGGCCATCCGATCGTGTGTCATTAATATGGTACTAATGACACTTAATCGGGTCTTGAAGTCTTTGATTGATCCTTGAAGGTCCGAAGCCGTTGGGGGGTCCACCGGCCTGATAGTTGAAGTTGAAGGTCCGGCGGTTGCCAGGTGGCAGCACCGGAGCTCATCGTCGTGGACGGGTAGGTCCGGTGCTGTTTGACACGTGTCAGTACCGGAGATTCCCTCTGTCTGGGGTTAGGTTCGGGGGTGCCATATTGGTATTCTGACCGGAGCTTCCCAGGTGTGGGTGATAGCTCCGATCTTATGATACACGTGGCGGCCCCGGGACTAACCATGTCGGGGAAGCAGGTCCGGCTACACCTGACATGTGGGGCCTTTGGAGGTCTTCAAATCTGGTATATGGAGTTTCCTTGTGATCTTTGCAATCCCAAGGGGTATCCGGTACGTAGGGTACCGACAGTGGCCCCCTGGACTCACCTCCGGAAGAGACCTTTTGTATGAAGTCATTTCGCCGTAGGTAGGTCCATTCTTCGGTTTCTGAACCGTGTCTTCAAGGGTCTTTGTTTATGCCGTTGGCGGTAGTTCACAGTTAAACTTCTGCCGCGTGGCGTATCTTGAAGGCGGCAGATGAGATCTTAGCGTGCAGATCTCACGCAATTGAAGGTCGCCTGTTCCCGATACGAAAATCATATCGGTTCCGCACGCCCTGTCAGGCTGCCGATTTCGGATTTCCCGCCTTTCATGATGACAATCGTTCGCCTGGGGTAAGAACCTTGGCTTGATCGTCGGGGTGGCCCCGGGCCCCCTTGTAATTGGCGGGGTGAAATCTTCGACTGGTATTGTCGGCTCCTCTGCGGTTTCCATCCAAGCGTTGCGAGGGCTTACTTAAGAAGGAAAGCACACATCGTTTGGGGTTCTTTACGCCATTCAATCGATCTTGCGCTCAAACCTATCAAACTTTTGCTTGCCTTTCCTCTCTTGCCTCGCTGTGCCACGATGGAGTTGGGTCTCTGCCAAAGCCGACTGAAGACCGATGATGATTTGAAGAAGGTTCGGGCCCTCATTGGATGGTCCCCTGACTTCTTCAATCACCTGGTCCGTGCCAGCAAGCTTCCGTTCGAGAAGGAACATGCCGACGACATGGTGTACTTCTCCGCGTACGCCATGGTGGGACTGATCCCACCTTTCTCCTCCTTCTTCTTGATGCTACTAGACTTCTATGGTCTGCAGCTTTACCACCTTGGCCCCCACTCCATTCTGTTGGTGTACATATTTGTCCACTTCTGCGAGATGTGGGCGGGGATTCCCCACTGCATTGAGCTCTTTTGCACCTTCTTCACTATCCAGACCACAGGTCGGAGCGACGAGTACCTTGGCTTCTATTATTTCTTGAAGCGCAAGAAGTGCCCGTACAAGTACTTGCGGTCGTTCCCTTCTGGGAAGTGGGACGACTGGAAGAAGGACTGGTTGTAATCAGGGTGGAGGAGCACGAGAAGTTGGAGCTGTCGGAAGGCCTCCCCAACATCAACACTGCAGTTTGGAGTGAAGCTCCGGTGCTGTCAGATGCCTTCGATCCTGCTCTGACCAGGATCCGCCTATGTGTGGAAGGAGGAGTGACTCCCCAGGCGGTGTTTTGCAACTTCCTGACCAACAGGTGGGCTCCGTTGAAGAGGAGGGAGAAGTTGGCTTGGGCTCTCAATAGCATGTTGGACGACGACCGGATCGTGATCAGTTTGAAGTCCAACATGGAGGGTGCAACTTTAGAGTTCCACCTGAAGAAATTCCAGCATGGCATCGACATCGAGGGCGACGATTTGGCTCCGCCGCCAGCTTTCCTCCCACTGAACATGGAGGTAGCGTTCAGTAGGGAGCTCTGGCGGACGATACTAGTGCTTGACGACCTAGGAGTCGTTGAGAGGCGCTCGAACACCGGGTTGGCAATCTCCGAAGCTCCGGAGGGTGTCTCCATCCCCGCCCCTAAGCCAAGAACCGAAGTCGTCGGCAAGGGCAAGGAATTGGCCGAGCCCTCAAGCCGTAAGAGGAAGCATGCCGATAGGAGGGCCAGGAATTCTTCTTCTGCGGCGTCTCCTTCTCCACGGAGGGTAAGGTGTACAACAGCGGCGTCTACTCCAGTTGCGGTATCTTCCCGGGGTGCTAGCTCCAGCCAAGTGACTCCGGTCCCAGGGCCAGCTGAGGGCTTTGGGTCCGGGGGTCCTTCCCGGTCGAGGGGGGCCTCGACCAGAGCAACGCCAGTAGCAGTAGCAAGCTCCGGGGGACCCTCCGCGACTACCACGCTAGTGTCGGCTGGGGCCAGTTCGGAGCGTCCGGAGAGGAGGTTCCGCGAGAACTGGTGCGGAAGCCTTCTGAGGTAAATTTTGATTTTTTATCCCAGTCAGTTGTTTTACTGTTAACTGTGTTTTGAGTCTCTTCGTCCTTCATCCACAGCATGCCCAAGAAAAGGGCTGAACCTTCGGCCCCTGCAGCAGCAGTTGAGGCTATGCAGGCTGAAGCTCCGGCTCCAATTCCAGCGCCGCCCCAAGAGGTGGCAAAGGCTGCGGCAGCCCCGGCGCTGGCTGTCTTGGTTTTGGATGACTCATCCCCAGAAGTTCCCGTGGTAGCACCAGACCACGAGACTGAAGATGTACCAGCAGCGCCTGCCTCGGAGGTTGAAGCTCCAAGCTTGGATGCTGTGATGTTGGACGCTCCGGCCACAAAGCCGGAGGGAGCTGCGATTCCGGCCCTAGAGCCGGATGTTGTTGCCCCGACAGTCGAGCCGGTGGTTGAGGAGGTCCCGGCCGTAGAGCCGGGTGATGATGAAGCTACAGCACTTGAGCCGGTCGTCGAGGAAGCTCCGATGACAGAGCCGGTTGCTGCAGAAGTTCCGGCTCTGGAGCCAGTTGTTGAAGATGTTCCGATGTCCGAGCCGGTTGCTGCGGAAGCGTCGACGCCTGAGCCTATGTCCGTCGAAGCGCCAGCGCTGGAGCCCATGATGGCTGAAGCGCCAGCACCCAAACTAGAGGCAGAGGGAGCGCCTGCGCCTGAGCCAGAAGTAGCTTATGCTCCGGCTGAACCTTCAACGCCCGCTCCGGAAGCAGTGATCCAGGAGGTGCCTGTTGCCGAGCCAGAGTGCCGGGATGAAGCTGCCGGCCCCCCGCCAGAGGGACCAATTGTTGATGATCTAGCGATTGGGCCTTCGGAACCGATTTCGGAGGTTGGTACTTCTACTGCAAGCACTTCCTCGACGGTGGCCGAGGCTATCCTGGAGGACGTCCCTAGTGCCGTGGAAGCTCAGGGTACCGCTCTCGTAGAGTGGGACCCAATTTTTGTTGCTGAAGATCCGCTGGAGCTAGCGGAGATGACCCTGGCAGGTCCGGACCCGATCCCCCTATCGTTGTCTATCGACAACGCCTGCTCCAGTCATCGCCAAGTCCAACTGGCCTTCTACCACGACAGCAAGGCCCTCGAGGAGGAGCGCCAAACCCTTAGTAAGTGGCGCAACTGACTCCATTTTGAGACCAAGCTGGCACAGTCGAGGCTGGCTGACGACAAGGAGTGGGTGCGAAGGGAGAAGGTCCGCCTGGAGTACTGGGGAAAGTTGTTGGATGAGAGGGAAAGCATGACGCGGACCCTTGACAACCAATCTCGAGCCATATATGATCAGGTCAAGGCTGCCAATAGTGCAGCTGATGAACGCCAGGAAAGACTCTTCACCATCCACGATAGTCTCGTCAAGCGCCGGGAGGCTCTTGAAGCTCGGAAAAAACGGCTCAAAGATGAAGAGCAGAAATTCCTGGAGCAGCAAGACGACCTCGTGAGGAGGGAGGAGGAGCTTGTCCAAAAGACAGCTTTGGCTGATAAGAGCCTTGAAGAGCGCACCAAGAAATTGGATGAGCGTTGCAAGGAGGAGGAGAAGAAGGCCTGGGAGCGAGGGCAGGAACTCTACAAGCAGGAGAATGCCATCGCCGCCCAGGAGAAGAAAGTGCGGGGCTGGGAGAAAGATCCGGTCAACCGCTGGAATGAGATCCACCTCCGGGTGGAAGAGCTCAGCAAGCTCGAAAGGCAGGTTGCTGAAACGATTCAGCAGAATGCCAAAGAGGTGGAGCGTCTTGCTCGGGAGAGCTCAGAGCTGGCGACGGCCAAAAGATCCTTGGCAGAGATGCATGGTGCAAGGGCTGCGGAGTCCCAACAAATTTGGGACTTCCTGGGCAAGGCCAACGACGCGCTGACGCCAATGGGCTTCAGTCCCGTGCGTTCGAATGATCCAGAGCCGGAGCTGGACCAGGCATTGGAGGCACTGGGGTCAGCAGGCAACAAACTCTCCAAGGTGGGCGATGTCATCGCGGATCAATTGGAAATGGAGGGTCAGTCCCTGGCGAAGAACGTCGCAGAGTATGTGCTGACGTGCTACACCAGCCGAGACCCTCAATTCCCTTTGGACCCGGTGCTTGAAGGTCCCATCGAAGGAGAGGGTGAAGCCGCCCCAGCCAACGTGTCGGAGGTGGCTCAGAAGGTCGCCCAGTTCTTCCATAGGGTCTAGGATCGTCTTCTTGTAGCTCCCGCTTGTACTTTCTCTTCTTCCTCCCCAATTTTGTAATCTCTTGTCTCCAGATGAATGAAATCCAAATTTTTGTGAATTCGAATTTCATTTTTTGTCTTCAACACCTTTGTCTCGCTTGGCCCCCTGGTAGATGTACACAATTTGATTGTGAACATGTACCAAGAGGATGTACTAGTTGTTGAAGACTTGCATGCTTCGAACTTGTAGAATGTAGGTCTGAAGTCTTTGATAGTGTAGGCCCTCTGAGGCTGTCGGAGCTTAGTGGCTCCGGCATTCACCATCGCTGGAGCTTAGTAGCTCCGTAGCGTTGATGGTTAGTCCTCTGGGGTGTCGGAGCTTTGGCAGCTTCGGCAGTGACCTCCGTCAACACGTGTTGTGTCAACGTTAGACTCTACTTTAGAGTCTTTCCACCATCTTCACGTTGACGACTTGCCTCCTAGCTTTACTGGAACTGAGTAGCTCTAGAGATGCTCGATGTCAATGTTTGAACATTGACTACAAGTCGCTTAGAGGATGTCAAAGTTTATTTATTTTTCCTGCACACTGAAGTCAAGAAAAACAGTAAAATCCGTTTTCTATCTATAACTTCATTGCGGCTTACTGTTCCCGAGAAAGTTTTAGGTCGAACACAATTCTAAATACAATCAAGAGCGCCGTCTGGCTTCCTTCAGGTCTGATCATTTCCGGACTTGCCTTACTTCAGCCTGCCGGGGTGTAGGTAGAGTGGCGTACTTAGGGTGCAGGACCAGGCTAAGTCGATAGCACACTCCGGCCCTAAATTGGCTTGGCGGCATTCAGACAAGTAGGCCATCAACAATGCTTGAACCCGGAAGGATAGACAATGCAACTCAAATTGTACATGAACTGGTCGAGCTAAAGTTTCTTAAGAACTGCACAACTTTGTTATAGACAAGAAAGAGAAAAATAAAAAATGTTGTGCCTGTACAAAGTAAATGCACGTGGAGTCTGTTTTCACGCAATGATGTCTTTCATTATAGGTTCGGGGTACAGGGGAAACAAGTACACTCTTAGGGTACGAAACCAGGCTAAGTGTGTTTCATTTCTCGTTTGACCCAGGGTACCTAGCTACACTTTTAGTTCTGAGACTGTGACAAGTGTTGCATGGGCATTGCAGACCTAGCAGGATAGGTCCGGCTGCCCTCTTGGAGAAGCTACCTGACTCTGTACAATGACTCTATAACATACACCACATGTAATTACAGACTCACCTCCGTGATACTAAGCGTAGAATTTACGGAGGTGCTCAATGTTCCAAGGATTTGGGAGAGGTGTCCCATCCTCGGTTGCCAAGCGAACGCATCCGGGACGGGATACTTGATCACTCGGAAGGGTCCCCCCAGCTAGGGGAGAGTTTGTTTAACCCTTCTCTGGATTGTATTCTCCGTAGCACCAGATTGCCTTCCTCAAGCTATCGGCTGTGAACATGCCATTGGTGATAGCACCGAAGAGGTTGGCGATATCGGGCATTCCGAACAGCTGCTCGACACCTTCCCTCTTCAAGGAGGTCAAGGTCTTCACGTCGGAGCTGGTACTGCGTGGCTTCGTCAGAGGTCCGAACCCGGAGCGACCCCAAGGTGATTTCCGGAGGAAGGACTGCTTCAGCTCCGTACACCAGGAAGAAGGGTGTTTCTCCGGTTGACCGGTTTGGAGTTGTCCTGTTGGCCCATAGAGTGGGCGGAAGTTCTTCAATCCAATTGGCTCCATGTTTTTTCAGGCGCTCATATGTGTTTGTCTTGAGTCCTTTCAGGATTTCTGCATTTGCTCTTTCGGCTTGGCCATTGCTTGCCGGGTGAGCTACAGAGGCGTAGCTGACTTGGATGCCGAGATCTTTGCAGTATCCTTGGAAAGCAGAGCTTGTGAATTGGGTCCCATTATCTGTATGATTTTGTTCGGGACTCCAAATCTGCATACTATGGACTGCAAGAAGTTGATAGTTGATTGCTTGTTTATTGTCACAACTGGAGTTGCTTCCGGCCATTTGGTGAACTTGTCGATGGCAACATACAGGAACTTGTAACCTCCAACAGCTCTTGGGAAAGGTCCCAAGATGTCCATCCCCCACATAGCGAAAGGACATGTAGGAGGTATCATTTGTAGAGGCTGAGCTGGTGTGTGAATTTGCTTTGCATGGTACTGGCATGCTTTGCATTTCTTCACTAGCTCAGTTGAATCCTGGAGCGATGTAGGCCAGTAGAAGCCATGCCGGAAGGCTTTACCGACCAGCGTGCGGGAAGATGCGTGGTTCCCACACTTGCCTCCATGGATTTCTGCGAGGAGCTCGCAGCCTTCTTCCCTTGTGATGCACCGCATTAGGACGCCGTTGGCACCGCGCCGGTAGAGATCCCCTTCTACCAACGTGTATCTTTTAGCCAATCTGACTATCTGGTCAGCGGATACGTCATCGTCAGGAAGGATATTGTCTTTCAAGTAGCTCCAGATCTCCGAGATCCATGGATCGGAGCTTGCTTGAGCATTTGAGTCTTGTGTGCTGGGATGCTCGGAGCTTCCAGCAGCAACTACGACCCTTGATGGCTGTCATGGTAACAGGGCCATCGGGACCGCCAGCTTCGGGATGTTGGTCTTGCCCCCTTCGCTCAGTTCGGCAGGCTGAGCTGTGGGTTTTGACAACCTCCGGACAAAGGTTCCGTCAGGAGCAGGAGCTCCGGTTGACGCTTTCGTCGAGAGTTCGTCAGCTTCAGCGTTATGGGCATGCTGGGCATGGTGGAGATCCAGGACTTCGAAGTCCTTCTGAAGCCTCTGGACTTCAAGGAGATAAGCAACTAGTTGAGGATTGTTACAGGAGAATTCACCCTTCACCTGTTTAATGATGAGCTGTGAATCTCCCTTGATCAACAGCTGCTTGACACCGTATGATAGTGCCACCTTTAATCCATAAATGAGTGCTTCATACTCCGCCATGTTGTTGGTCGCCTTGAAGTCAAGGTGGACCATGTATTTTACCTTCTCCCCGGTTGGAGCGAGGAGAAGGATTCCAGCTCCGGCCCCCTGCTTTTGCATGGAGCCGTCGAAGTAGAGGGTCCAGTGAGGTTCGGTGAAGACCGAAGCCTTGAGTTACGACTTCTGTTCACTAGGGCCCCCAGGGTTTGATGGAGAGGGGGTCCATTCCGCCACCAAATCTGCCAATGCTTGACTCTTTATCGCTTGCCTCGAGACGAATTCAAGATCGAATTCGGCCAATTCTGCTGCCCACTTTGCAATGTTCCCAGTAGAGTTGGGACTATGCAAGATCGCACGCAGTGGGTAAGAGCACTACAGGAATCCCGACGATTTGCGACGGCTGAAGCCGTCGCAAATAAGCCGGATGCCGTCGCAAATAAGCTATTTGCGACGGCTTTCTTTATTTGCGATGGCCTACGGCCGTCGCAAATATGTCGTCGCAAATAAGCTTATTTGCGACGGCCACCGTCGCAAATAACCTTATTTGCGACGGCTAGGAGAGGCCGTCGCAAGTTGTTGCTGCGGGCTGGTGGGCCCCGAGACCTTATTTGCGACGGCTGGGCCGTCGCAATTAAAGCTTATTTGCGACGGTACAGCCGTCGCAATTAAGGGCCACTATTTGCGACGGCCGTGCTGTCGCAAATAAGTGTAGAGGGCTGGGCCCACGTGTCCTCCTCCGGGACCCACGACTCTATTTGCGACGGCCTGGCCGTCGCAATTAAGGCTTATTTGCGACAGCCAGGCCGTCGCAAATAACTGTGGCTTAATTGCGACGGCTAATACTCTTATTTGCGACGGTACTGTATAAAAAGCCGTCGCAAATAAGGTTTTTTATTTTTTTTTAAAAACAGAAAACTCTAACCGGCTCGATGGCCAGATTCACAACAAACACAATATACACAGCATACACAATATATACACAGCATACACAAACATCATCACAATCACAAACTAAAATTCCGATACATCTCACATCGTCATCAACAAAGTAAATAAAAGGGCTCACTCGCCCATCTAACCTCCGAAGCCACCTCCGAAGTCGAAGTCGTCGTCGTCGCGCCTCAATCCAGGCGGCGGTAGCGAAGGCGACGGCGTTTGTGCAGCCGTCGCGGATCCCTGCAATTAATAAAACTTAGAGTTAGAATATATGCATCAACATCTCTCTCCCTCCCTCTCCCTCTATCTTCATCTAGATCACCCTCTCTTCCTCTCTCTTTTCATTTCTCTATTTGTCTCTCACTCTATCTTTCTTGCTCACTCTATCTCTCTATTGCTATCCTTTTCCCTCTATCTTCCTCCCTCTATCTCCATCTACATCTCCCTCCCTCTATCTTCCCCTCTCTCTATCTCCATCTACATCTTACTCTCTCTTCATTCCCATCCTACTCTATCTATCTTTCACTCTTTCTTCTGTCTCCCTTTCTTCTATCTCTTTCTTTCTTCTATCTCAATCATTTTCTTCTATCTAACTATCTCTCTCTTTCATCTATCTCAATCTTATTACGCTGGAGAAGAAGGATTACATAGAGACTTACCTGACCCGCTGAAGAAGGATCGCCTGGGAGGACCGGTGGTAGTACCGGTAGCTGGATTCCCAGACCCTGCGCCCGAGCAATGGCCTGTCATTGCAAACATTAAATGCTACCTATTAGTAAGTCATTTAAGCTGAATTAATGAGAATTTTAATTTTTAGATTGTTACCTCTATTGCTTCCCGCATCTGCGCCAACGCTGCTGCCTGGGTTTGGATCGTGGCCTCCATCGCCCTCCTTTCCTCCTCATGTCGCCTTTCATTTTCTTCTACAGTTTCTCGGAGGGACTGCATCTCAATGTCCCTCTGCGAGCGGCGACCTCCCGTACCCGAAGCCTGCGTGGAGCTGCCTCTCGCAGGTCTACCCGCCCTCGAGTCGACAACTCCGTCGAATATGGCGAGCCTATAAAAAAGAGAGTCAGTAATATGAAATTAAAATATCTTGAATACTTTGAATTGAAAACGATAAAATGACTTGCAAACTCACCTTCCGTGTGCTTTTCCACCACCGGTTGCATACGCGGCTTGAGGATCGATCGGTTGACGTTCCCAATCGAAATCCTCGCCGTGTATCTTCCTAGCCTCCTCCCCGTACTTAGCCTGCAAAACAATAAAATCGTGTAAGTTCAACAATCTATATAGTTATATGTAATATGAATGGTTTCTAAACTTACCAACCGCTCGGCTGCAGCCTGACTGCACCCCGTCGGCTGAGAAGGGTCCCTGTGACCTCTCTTCCAAACCTCAGCAGGGGTGGGCGGCACCCCCATCTCGCGCTCCTGTCAATACATGTTAGTACGAACAATATATTATTAATATATAAACATAAGTTACACACACTTACCATGCGTTTAGCTAAACGCAAGTGGTTATCTTGCCCGTGTCTGCTCTTCCCCTCCACCCCTCTGCAGTCTCGAGCCTTCCCGGACTTAGCTTTAAACTCGTCGCTAGCCCAGTAGCGACAAAGGGCCCGAAATGCATCGTTCCGACCCTGCAACCAGCTCACGTGGCCCTGCACATAGTTGAAAGTCGTTAAAAGTACCATCGAGGACATTATCAGAAAAAAATACTTACTACACTCCACGTACCTGCGCGTACTCCTCCTCCATCAGGTGCCTCTCGCTCTCTTGCCGGAAGTGTAACACGTGCTGCTGGTTCGCCTTCAAGTGCTCATTAATAATTTGAACACGGGCGTTCGACAAAGCTTGTCGAAGCGCCTTGGCAGCGTTGAAGTGAAACACTCGCCTCGCATCCTCAAACATGCGATGGTCGTCCGGGTCCTCTAAAGTATATCTTGCCTGCGATAAAGAATATATTGAAGAGATGTGCACTAAAAGAGTTTAATAGTTGTAACTTAGAAACTTTTTTACATACTTACCATAAAATCGGCCCATACGGCCTCCTGAAGGTTGCCGTGCTCCTGGTGATGGACGCGTGCGTAGTCCTCCCACGAAAGAGCAGGCACTCCGTCGATGACCCCGGGATAGTGCAAACGCACTATGGACCCGAGGACACCGTTCACCGGTCTCTGGTGTTTCTCACCGGTGAAAGACAAGTCGTCCCAACTCCTGTAAGATATTTATTCATTCATTCATTACTTAAGTAATCAAAAGAAACTAAAATTGAAAACTATAATTTTTATTACCTGTCTCCGACTGGACGAATCACGATCCTCTGTGAAGGGACCGTGGGAGGACTGACAAAGTGAGTCCTCCTCGTCCTCCGCGTCTGCTGGGGCGCCACGTCAGGTGACCCAGACGACTCCTCACCAGCCGAGTCAAAGGCCTCAGGAACAAAGTCATCGCCAGCCGGGAGCTGGCTGGCCGAGGGCTGACTCGCCGAGGGCTGCCTCGCCGAGTGCTGGCTGGCCGAGGGCTGCCTCGCCGAAGGCTGGCTCACCGAAGGCGCCGCAGCCTCTGAGTCAGCCGGTGAGGACTACAACATTCAAATGATTCATAAGTAAGTTTAATGTGAATTTGAATTTAAAGAATTTGTCAAAAACGAGTGACATTTACCTGTGACGAAGCTCTAGAGCTGGTCTGAACGTGCCCCAGCAGCTGAGAGCGTCTGCTGCCAGTCGACGAGGCACCAACGAAAGCGTCCTCAGGTCTAGAGGGGTAGAACCCCCTCGTCGGCGGCACCTTCTTACCCTTCTTTGACGCCATCCTATTGTAATTAGATAATTAGTAAATATGCAAATAAAATATATAAAATTCATGTTACTATCTTCAAGAAAACATTACTTGTAGTCACTTTCAAAATTCATCAACATCATTGTCATGTGTCTGTGCCCTACTCCTTAAACCAGCCCAACGATCTTCCATCGTGGCCTGTTCTAATTTTCGTTTTCGCGTATCATCTGCCTCTACATCTTCAACGTCTTCAACATCTCCAACTAATTGATCGAGTCCTGCACCAAGCTCGACGATAAAAGTGTCTGGCAACTCTTCTTCTTGGTACACTTCTTCAACGTCTTCGCTATCATGGTAACCATCATCCCCAGGAGTATATAGCCGCTCACGAGGATTCACCTTATATACCACCCACCAAGCACTGAGCTTCGTGCATGGATAAGGTAGATAATACACTTGTTCAACTTGATGCGCAAGAACAAATGTATCGTAACCCCGTAGTCGGTCCTTATGTTTCACTTCCACCATTCCAAATTGGTTTTCTCGAGTTCCATGAGTACGATCAAACCAGTCACAGTCAAAGAAGACAACTCGAAGGGTCTTATTTCCGGTAAAAGTAAATTCAAGGATTTTATTAATGATACCATAATAATCGGTTAAATTCCCTTGAGTGTCCATTGCTCTCGTCACAACACCGGAATTTGATGTTGCCGCAAGAGGACGATGAGCTTCAAAATGAGTTGTACGGAATCGGAAGCCATTTACGTCATATCGACCATAGCTTCTAACATTCACCAATCCATAAGATAGCTGCCACAAATGTTCATGGACACTGTGAGTCCGACACTGTTATAAAAGACGAGAGAATATTATATAATACTTCTTTAATAATAGTAATTTATAATACATAGAAGACGAGAGAATATTACATATTCTCGAAACCAAGATAGAAAACTCTGTCCCCCATTTATTCCTTCCTTTCGCATCGCTTCTACTTGTTTGGCCGTAGGTTGATGCCTATGTGGCCAATATTGTCTGTGGAACTCGCTGAACATGAAAAAACATCTTTTAGAGTACATGTGTAGCAAAATATGTAGATTAGCATAAACATAGGAGAAACACTTACTCGAAGTATTCCTGCATGCCTTCTATATTTGCGTACATGTAGAGTAAAGCAACAGTCCTTTCCTGTTCGGATAGCACGTAGGTCGTGTAGCTACCAACGGTGGTGCCTCTCGTTTGAAAAATGGAAAGGTCGCTTAGAGGGGGTGTTTCGTCCACATTGTACCGCATAGCTGAAGTATTGATATTGTTTTCTTCCGCAAAGTAGACACTTGAAAAGTATCCAACTTCTTTAAGAGCATATGCTTCAGCGATGCACCCTTCCACCCTTGCCCTGTTGCCAACCATTGGTTTCAGATATCGTAGCGCTCTTTCAATGTGATACATCCACCTATATTGCACAGGACCGCCAACTTTAGCTTCGAATGGAAGATGGATAAGCAGATGTTGCATTGGATTGAAGAAACCCGGTGGAAAAAAATTTTCCATCTTACATAAAAGTATGGGTATCTCCTTCTCTAACTTATCCATCATCCCGATCTTGATTTCTTTAGCACAAAGCTGTCTATAGAAATAGCTGAGCTCGGCTAAAACCTTCCACACCGCATCATCTAGATAGCCTCGGAACATAACAGGTAGGAGTCTTTCCATTATAATGTGATAATCATGACTCTTCAACCCAGTGAGGTTTCCTGTGTTAACATTTACGGCTCGTTTTAGGCTAGCTGCGTAACCATCTGGGAATTTCAAAGTTTTCATCCATTTCATAACTTCTTTCTTTTCTTTCGATCGAAGACAGAAAGAAGCACGTGGCTTTCCACCACTTTCAGAGATTTCAAGAGTTGGACGGTGACAAATGTCTGCCAAATCTAGTCTAGCTTTATAATTGTCTTTCGTTTTGCCAGGCATATCCATGCAAGTGCTTATGATACTTTCGCTCATATTACGCTCCTGATGCATGACATCAATGTTGTGCATTAGAATCAACGACTTCACATATGGTAGCTCCCAAAGTCCACATATGTGAGTCCAATTGTGTTCCTCTCCATAACCTACGAAATATCCAGGACGACCTTCATCAGGCACCAGTTTGTCCAACATATCAGAAATTTCTGACCCGTTGAGACGCTTCGGTGGTCCTTTAGTGACAACAGTGTTCTTTCGAAAGACATGCCTCTGCTGCCTAAATATATGATTCGAGGGCAGCCAACGTCTGTGACAATCGAAGTAAGATATTTTGCCTCCATGAGTTAGTCGAAAGCAATCCGTGTCTGAAGCACATATCGGACACGTCAGACGACCGTGAGTGCTCCATCCGGAAAACATGCCGTATGCCGGCAAATCATGGACGGACCACAAATAAGCAGCTCGAAGGTTGAATTTCTGCTTCTTGTAACTGTCGTACGCTTCGACTCCTGTCCACAAGACTTTCAATTCTTCGATCAGCGGTTTTAACATCACGTTGAGACGTGACCCGGGATGATCAGGTCCAGGTACAATGAGGCTGAGAAACATGAACTCGTTCCTCGTACAAAAAGCAGGTGGCAGGTTGTACGGAATGACAAAGACATGCCAACATGAGTATGGCGCGGCATTCGTACTGAACGGTGAGAATCCGTCTGTCGCTAATCCGATGCGAACATTCCTCGCATCACGAGAAAAGTCTAGATCGAAACGGTCTAGCGCCTTCCATGCATCACCGTCGGACGGATGCGTCAAGAATTCTTTGTTCTCACGTTTACCTTCTTTGTGCCATCTCATGTGTCTTGCGGTTCTTTTTGAAAGAAACATCCGCTTCAACCGAGGTGTCACAGGCAAGTAACGAAGCTGCTTATGTGCGACATCTGTCATCACATTATCGCCATCGTCATTAACAACTTCGACATACCTCGATTTACCACATTTCAAGCACATCTTCTCATTGGCGTGCTCTTTCCAGAATAGCATGCAGTTGTCTGGGCACACATCAATTTTCTCATACTTCATACCGAGACCAGATATCTTGATCTTTGACTGATACATATCTGGTGGCGCTTTGTGAGGTTGTGGAAGGATATCGCAGATCAATTTCATGAGATCATTGTAGCAGTTGATGGAAAAAAAGTACTTGGACTTAATTGCCATAAATCTGGTCAAGAAAGCAAGTACGGTCACAGCCGTGTGTTCATGCAACGGCTCTTGTGATTTCTTCAGCTCCTCGAAGAACTTCTCTGCCTCATTTGTAAGAGGATCCTCCACTTCAAGAGCTTCTAACATCTCATCCATCCTATCAACCTCTGTTATATCATCATCCTCATCCACTTCGGCTATGACTCGAGAATTAGTCTCGCCGTGGAAGGTCCACACTTCATATCGTGGAGTGAAACCGTTTCGACATAAGTGAAACGAAAGCTCCAATCTTCTCAAAAACTTAGTGTTTCGGCATTTTGTACATGGGCACCGCACCATATCTTCCGTTGACAACGAAAATGCTCGATCCAAAAATTGATCTAACTTGATAAACCACTCATCGGAGTGACCACCATTTCTGCTCTTCCAGCCAGTATACATCCAACTGCGGTCTTCACCCATTTTTGACTCTGCAGTTTAATGCGAAAGAAATTGTCGTTAATGTATTGTTGTGTTATGTCACGGCCCTACAACCTAGGCAGATAGATCCTAAACCCACCCAAGAGTGACCGAGCGGAGCGTGCTCATGACGAGACGCTTGATCCGGATTCGAACGAAATTTCGGCAGCATAACCCCGCTGTTCTCCACTGCACGCCCAAAAATGGTGCAGCAGAGAACAACAGGGTTACGCCACCGAAATCTCGTCCAAATCCGGACCCACGTCTCGTCACAAGCCACGCCCCCTCGGTCACTCCGAGGCTGTCCAAAAAGGGACAATTCCGAACCTGCACGTCTCACATGCCAATGGCATGTGAGACGTGCCGATCCGAAACGGGTAATCAATTGCTATAGGTTACGTTGCTCATGTTCATTTATAAATCATTTACGAATGAGGAAAGAGAATGAGAGTGAGGAGAAAAGTGGGTCAGAGTTGAAAGTTTCATAGTCAGGGCCGTCCTCCGCTGCCGGCCTCTCCTCCGCTGTCATGCTCGCCGCAGGCGATATGGCGTAGAATATCTCCTCTCTCTTTTGATATTTCTTCTGATACATTATCGTTTTAACCCGCTTATATATATATATATATAAATATATTTATATTTATATTTATATATTTATATATATAAAGAATATTGAACATGCTAAAAGAAACATAACAATTAATCAAAATTTGAACATTTAATAACTTAATTCAATAACGATAAGCAGCAATGAACATAAACATTAAGAATACTAAAGCAAAACATAAGCATGCTTAACATCTACATAATCAATAACATTATCAACAAATTTGCATAACCAACATCATTAACAACTAAGCATAATTAACATCAAGATCGAGCAACAATTTCTACTCATTCGATCAACAATCATTCAAAGATTGAACAATCCATATGAAGGCAATTATTTGCGACGGCCAGTTAAATTGCGACGGCTCAGGGGCCGGCTCTGACCCTAGGCGGGAGGGGCGGCCGCCTAGGGCCCAGCCAAAGTAAGGGCCCCGAAATTCTGAAAACATATATATGTATAGCTAATTGCTAATTGGGTCGCTGCATTTAGTCGACTGGCCAGGGGCGATAAGGATGACTAATCGCTATTAGTCATCCAACTTGTGAACCTTGGGATTGACCAAAACGGTGCCTTGTTCTCAGAAAAAGAAAATTTGAACTTATAAATGTTAGTTGGTTTCTAACTTTTGAGCTCCAAATTACGCTTTTGTTTGCGTACTCCTTTTTTGCAATGATGTAATAATAGAAAACAATTATACAGTTTTACTAGATTTTATAGAGCTGGGACCTCTACTACACCCACCTTCTATAAAAGGGGGTAGTTGTCCTGTAAATTTTCCGCGCCAAAACTGCTTCACATGAGTTATGCGCCGCACCAGTGCTATATGGACAAAATAGCACTACTTTGAGACTAGACTACGAACCGAGCACCCGTTTTTTGTTATTAGAGCCGGTAATTTTATGCGAACTAACTGCGTGCTGTAATATGTACAACGTGTTTTTGGTTCACAGGAATGCTGAGATAGTTTCTTACCTGTCGGGAGCGCAGTGGAGGCGTCGGGGGCCGGGGGCGCGGCGGTCCAGTCGGGGGCGCAGCGGTCCGGGCCGGCGGCGGCGACGCCGGTGGCGCAGCGGGCCGGGGGCGAAGGTAGGCGGCGGTTGGGGCGCGGAGGCGAGCCGCCGGTGGGGGCCGAGGGCGGCGGGCGCAGAGGCGGGCGCGGAGGCGGGGCCGAGGGCGGCGGGCCGGCGGCGGAGCCGGGGGCGCGGCGGCGGGGGCGCTGCGCGGCGGCGGGGGCGCTGCGCGGCGGCGGTAGGGTGTTTTGAGGTGAATGAAGAGTCGGGGCCAGAGCGACCCGATATAAGACCTTATTTGCGACGGCGTCTTTAATTGCGACGGCCTCAACTTGCGGCCGTCGCAATTAAAGCCTGTTTGCGACGGCCGTCTGACCGGCCGTCGCAAATAAGGATTTATTTGCGACGGCTCATTTATTTGCGACGGCCCTAGGGTTGGCCGTCACAAATAACCGCTTATTTGCGACGGCCGGTCCGAAAGCCGTCGCAAATAAGCTCTTATTCGCGACGTCCATCTTATTTACGACGGCCAGAGGCGGGCCGTCGCAATTTAAGCTATTTGCGACGGCTGGCCGTCGCAAATAAAATCAGCCGTCGCAAATGATCGCTTTTCCTGTAGTGGAGGTCACCTTGTGAGCTTGGAAGTAATTGCGAAGCTTCTTGGAGGCGATGAGAACTGCATAGAGCAGCTTGTGCACCTCTAGGTATCGAGTCTTGGCATCATGTAGTACTTCGCTAATGAAGTACACTGGGCGTTGGACTGTCCGGACCCTCCCGGAGGGGCCTGGAGCTTCCTCCACAATGACCCGGACCCTCCTGGAGGGGTCCGGACCTGCTTCGGGGACATTCGGGTTCCTGCTAGAGGAACTCGGAGCTTCTGCTGGAGTGACCCGGACCCTCTCGGAGGGGTCCAAGTCTTCTGGGATAACTCCCTGTTGATCCAAATCTGGGGGCTGGGACCCAGACTCTCCTTCAGGAACCTCTGGACCCTCCCGGAGGGGTCCGGATTTCTGAGCTTGTGATGGTTCTGGTCTCTCCGGGACCAGGACCATGCTGACAACCTCGTTGGTTGCTGCAATGTAAAGCAGTAAGGGCTCACCAGGGTTTGGAGCTACCAGGATTGGTAGAGTGGTGAGGAGCTGCTTTAGCTCTTGAAATGCCTTTTCTACTTCTACAGACCATTGAAATGGTCCTAACTTCCTCAATAGCTTGAAGAAGGGTAGCGCCCGTTCTGCCAGTCTTGAGATGAACCGGCTGTTCATGATGTTCATGATTGAGAAGTAGGCAAGCTCGGAGGGAGTCAAAGGTCCAAGCTCCCGAATGCCAAAGTAGGCAAGCTCGGAGGGAGTCAAAGGTCCAAGCTCAGTAAAATCAGAGGCTAAATCTTCATGGATGACTGGGGATCCAATAGACTCGTTCTCCAGCTTCTAGCAAATATGCTTGACATTTTCTTTGACATATCCCATATCTGCCTTCCTCGCCTTGTTCATCTTGTAAGTATTCACTTCGGCCTTCTTGCATGAGGCAAAGATTGCTGCCAAGTACTTCAAGATTCCACTAGGAGACCCTTTTTGGGGAGCGGCCCTAGTGGCGGGAGCAGTCCTCTCATCTTCTCTAGCTCTCCTCGGAGCTTCTTCACTGGATGTAGCGGATGGAGCAGCTTGGATGGTGGCTTGGGGAGGCTTCTGGGGCCCCAAAGGAGTGTGCTCCACATCCCTCACGAACTCGATCCCTGTGACCTTCTCAATCATGAACATCATGTAGGGGGCATCCAGTCAGTTTCTGGACATCTTTGATGCGAGCTGGTGGCCGCATCTCCTCAATGGCTTTAATCTTCGCCGAATTTGCCTCTATGCCCCGGTGGTTTACCAGGAAACCGAGAAGCTTTCCGGAGCTAACCCCGAAGACGCACTTGTATGGGTTCAGCTTCGTGCGGGTGACTCGCAGCTTGTCGAAGACAGCTTGCAAGGTGTCACGGAGTGACTCCTTGTCCTTGATTTTGACTACGATGTCATCAACATACACTTCCACTATGTCTCTGATGAGCTCTCCAAAGGTTTTGTACATAGCTCGTACAAATGTTGAAGTTGCATTCTTGAGACCAAATGTCATGGAAGTATAACAGTATAATCCATCTACTGTGATAAAAGAAGTATGTTCTTCATCTTCCCTAGACATTCTAATTTGATGGTACCCATAATATGCATCTAGGAAACACAGTAATTCACAACCGGATGGGGAATCCACGATCTGATCTATTCTAGGTAGTGGGAATGGATCTTTTGGGCATGCCTTATTTAGTGTTGTGTAGTCGATACGCATCCGAAGCTTCCCGCCGGCCTTGGGTACAACGACTGGGTTTGCCAGCCATTTTGGATGGAAGGCTTCTCGGATGAATCCAACTTCGGGCAACTTCTTCACTTCTTGTCGTATGATGTTTTGTCGCTCTACAGATTGCTTCTGAGGCTTCTGATGTACGGGCCGAGCATCGGGATAGATCTTCAGATTATGCTTGATCACTTCCCTAGGGATCCCAGGCATTTGTGACGGTTGCCAGGCAAACACGTCGACATTAGCTCGGAGGAAAGTGATGAGCGCGAGTTCCTATTTGTCATTCAGACCTCCCAATATACGGGTGGTCTGAGCGGCATCGGAACCAATTTGGACGACTTTGATGGGGATGTCAGTGTCGCCGCTTGGTTGCACGCGAGGTGCAGAGGTTGAGCCTCGCTGACGAATGCTCGGGGGTTTCAGAGCTTGCTCCTGCCTGGATTCTTCCTCTTGTGCTATAGCAAGTGGGTGGAGTTCCTCCAGAGCAGTCACTCCGGCAGTACAGTCTCCGCGAATCTGGAGAACGCCAGCTGGTGTTGGCATCTTCAACACCAGGTAGCCATAATGAGCAGCAACCATGAATCTGTACAAGGCAGGCCTGCCCAGAATGGCGTTGAAGGGCAAGTTGATCTGAGTGACGTCAAAGATCAATTTCTCGGTGCGATAATTCTCCCGAGTCCCGAAGGTCACGGGGAGAGTAATGGCACCGAGTGGTGTTATGGCCCCCGGACCTACTCCAGAGAAAGGTTGGGAGGGGCGAAGATCCGAAGGTCGGAGCTGAAGCTTGATGAAAGCTTCGAAGCTTATGTGGTTCAGCCCCGAACCTCCGTCCACCATTACATGGTGGAGTTGAATGTTGTTGATGGTAGGTGATACTATCAGAGGTAGTTGGCCAGCTCTGATCATGTTTCGAGGGCAGTCTGAAGCATCAAAAGTGATGGTAGTGTCCATACACTTTCGATGAGGCTCCGCCCTGGCTGTAGGAGCTACTGAGGCCATGTCCCGCCGCATAGTCTTGAGGACAAAGCGGGAGGTGATGTCCCACGAACCACCAAAGATGGTGTTCATGGTCTTCCGACGCTCATTGTCAGAGACGTCGGAGTCATCATTGACGGAGGTGTACACAGCCTTCAAGACCTTTTTAGGGTCCTGGAAGCCCAACTCCTCTTCAGCCGGAGCTTCATCGACTTTATGCTTTCCTTCCCTTTGACAGAAAGGAACTTCTTCCCGGCTCTTGTGGTAGCGCTCGGTATGGTTTTGGACCTCCCGACAGTCCTCCAAGTTGTGGACGTTCATCTTGTGGATAGGACACCACATTTTGGAGTTGCCGCCGTCTTCATAGGACGATCGAGGTCGTTTCTCAGGGCATGGCCCCCGGCCACCCGGAGGTACAGCAGCTGCAGCGGTGGATGTGCCGGCCGACGGCTTCTTCTTGCCGTTGGGGTTTTTCTTCTTTTTGCCACTCCCGGAGGTAGTGGCTTCGCCTTTGGTGGATTTTTTGCCATCCTCCAGAGGTGGTTTGGAGTGCATCTCACAGCCCTCCGCAGCTTTGGCACACTTATCTGCCAAGCTGAAGAGCTCCGTGACGCTGGTAATCTCTTTGACGGCTAGCTTCTCTAGCATCTTCTTATCTCACACGCCCTATCTAAATGCAATGATAAAATAAGCGCTAGAGATAGAAGGAATGGTGTTTCGTACCTGGAAGAACCTCTGGATGAATGAGTGCAGGGATTCTCCCCCCTTTTGACAACTGCAAAAAGGTCCAGTTCGGTGCCTGGTTGGGTGTATGAACTCCCAAAATTGGCAGTGAACTGTTGGCACAATTCCTCCCAACTATTGATAGAGTTGTGAGGAAGGCTCATGAACTAGGACCTGGTGGTCCCAGTCAAAGCCACTGGGAAGTAGTTGGCCATTACGGTCTCATTACCTCCGGCCGCAAGGATTGCGGTGGTTTAAATTTGGAGAAACTTGGCGGGGTTAACAGTCCCGTCAAACTTCTCCGGCAGGTGTGGACGGAACTTTTGCGGCCATCTGACCATGCGTAGGTGCATTGCCAGTGCAGAACAACCTCCTCCTACTCCCTCGAGAGCAGGGCTGTCTCGAGCCTCTCGCCTTTCGTGAGCGCGCTTGATATGGACACGGCCGTCCTGTTGACGGTAACAGCAATCAAGCTCTGCCTGGAGGTCATGAGTTGACATCCTGGTTACTGTATGAGTACGTCGTGCCCCGGAGGGTAGCGACGTAACTTGCTATGACGCAGCACACCTCCTATTCTGGGAAGCATGCGGACCAAGTCTGCCAGACACGGTCCGACGTTGCGATGGGGCCCGCCCCGATGGAGGAGGACCTTGGTTGCTGATGCGGTCGGCTGCTGCTGCAACCAAGTGTTCCACATCAGCCCTCCATTGCTCCATTGCACCCTGGGATGCACCTGGAGGTGGTGGATGTTGGAGGATAGCACGCGCCGCATGAAGCGCATGTTCAAGGTTGTTGTTGTTTGCCGATGCAATGACTAACACTGATGCACTGTCACGCTGCTCAGCTTGATGTGCTGGTGCAGGCGGTGGTGGTGGAGGCCTGACTCCTGCTGGAGCCACGGCACCTGCTGGTTGCTGCATGTTGGAGGGATTGCCTCCAGCGGGTTGAACGGCAGGGTTGCTGTTGGATGATCCAGCAGCTGAGTTCACCATACTGAAAATCTCGGACGCCCCCCCTACCTGGCGCGCCAACTATCGGTGTTTGGAACCGGCAGATCTCCCGACACTACCTTTGGTAGATCGAGGAGTTGTAGTTCGATAATGGGCACGCAAAGATTCAAGATGGTGAAAGACACGTGTACACAGGGATTTATGTGGTTTGGGCCGCCTGAGCGTAATACCCTACTCCACGAGGTGTGTGGGTGATGTATTAAGCTTGTGAGTCTAGAAGAAGCTCCAGAAGAAGAAGCTCGTCTAGCTTAGGGTGTTCAGTAGTGGTCTGGAACCGTCCTCTGTGTATCGTCAACCAGTCCTTTTATAGTACAAGGACTGGGCGTTACAACATTAGCCTGGCCCGACAGGTGGCCCTGGCGGTTACACACGCTTGATACACAATAAATGGGGTTAATTACCCTTAATTTCCTGGTAACGGGCCTTAACAGCACTGTTACCGGTATTAAGGGCCATCCGATCGTGTGTCATTAATATGGTATTAATGACACTTAATCGGGTCTTGAAGTCTTTGATTGATCCTTGAAGGTCCGGAGCCGTTGGGGGGTCTACCGGCCTGATAGTTGAAGTTGAAGGTCCGGCGGTTGCCAGGTGGCAGCACCGGAGCTCATCGTCGTGGACGGGTAGGTCCGGTGCTGTTGGACACGTGTCAGTACTGGAGCTTCCCTCTGTCTGGGGTTAGGTATGGGGGTGCCATATTGGTATTCTGACCGGAGCTTCCCAGGTGTGGGTGATAGCTCCGGTCTTATGATACACGTGGCGGCCCCGGGACTAACCATGTCGGGGAAGCAGGTCCGGCTACACCTGACTTGTGGGGCCTTCGAAGGTCTTCAAATCTGGTATATGGAGTTTCTTTGTGATCTTTGCAATCCCAAGGGGTATCCGATACAGAGGGTACAGACACCATCCCAATACCAGGTTCCCTCTAATCATGAAAGTTGTCCAGGTGCTCATAACCGGGAGCACGACTATCATGATAGTTTCATTAGACTCTGCAAAGTTTGTGCCACTTTACCCACGTGTTTGTAATTTTATCACCTTTCAGTGACTAAGAACCTCCCTTATGCCCATGACCCGTCGGTCACATTACACACTTCCGTCGGTGTGTGGCCAAGAGATCACAAAATAGCCTTTACAAAGGGATTACTAGCCTATTTAGACCCCACTGAGGTTTCACCAGTGGTGATGCCTCCCACTGAGCACATCTTCAACCAAGGGCCCCCTCTTGAGCCATTCGGATGCCAGGGTAGTCCCACCAACCATCAACAAATCCAATCCGACTACCCCTTCCCCGAGCATCCTAAATGGTCCAAATAGCACTGGCAAAACCCTAATTAATCAGCTACGCCGCACCCATACTTGGCCTCGTGGTAGCAATGTAATCCTGGCTTATTCGCGCATGAACCGGTCCTTAGATCTAAAGCAAGCAACCACCATATCATCCAACCCATCCACATACCAACTTGCTTAGATCACCCATTACCACATCATATTAACCAGTTCATGTTAATCATAATCTCATAAATGCACCATTAATTTAAGCAGTATAGTTGTCTTCCCATTCCAATTAATTAAGTGAAACAAAAAGGTAAAAAGCACATCCCGACTATCTACCATAATTCCAGGTGACAAGGGTGGTTAAACAAATCTAGTAAACTTCCTACCATAGGATTTCCCATCAAAATTGACACAAGCATGCAGTTTTGCAAACAAAACATTTATTTTAAAAATAGGATCAATATGCTTCAAGAACACTTGCCTTGCTCCGACTGATAGGGTTGCTCAAGTGCTTCGAAGTCTTGGTTCTGAAAATCCTCATACACGACCTCTTGAGCAGTTCCCTCTACTCTTGATTACACATACAAGAAAATACATACAAATCAACATGATGTACACATATTAATCAACATGCGATGACATGCATGCATGCAAAGTTCAATTATTAATTAACTATGGTTGTTTATTGATTAGATGCAACTATTTCATATGTGTTTATGCGAGTTGATGGGGGTTTTAGCAAGAACTAATGCTTTTGAAAATAAAAAGATGGTGCGACTACGATCAAATTACGTCTATTAGATCTAATACGTCGCCAAAATTCGCATCGGAAAAAAGAATCCTACCGTAGATGCGACGGCTTCGAAGATCGTGGGACGAAGGCGATGTGTAGACAAAGTGGATGGCGCAGCGGTCCTCTGGCGGCATGACGACGACCACGATCTCCGGCGGACGATGGCACCCTCCTCTTTTTCTTCCTCGTCTTCCCCCTTTTTTCCTGGCGGCGCCTCTGGTCTTTCTAATTTTTTTTTCTCTGGCGGCTAGGGTTTCTGGCGTCATTGGCGGCACTGGGAAATCTTCGGTCGTCAAACAGTGGAGGCCTACAACCGCTTTTATAGGCACGAGAACGCGAGACCGGGCGCGGCACGGTGCCGACCTGGGAGCGCACTGGTGCGCGGGCGTCCCGACTGGCGCGTGAGGCGCGCGGCTGGCCCGGGCGTGCAGGGTGGGCCGGCTCGGGCGGCCTGGCTGGCTCAGTGCCGGTTGGTGCACCCGGGCGCTGTTTGCCCAGAACCTTCCAAAGGTGAAGCAAAGCTTCCCCCAGAAACTTCCAGAAGTTTACAGAATCTTTTTCTTTTTTCTTTTTTTTTTCTTTCTTTCTTTAGGTTTCATATATTGTTTTCCTATATATTATTATTATTATTATTTTTATATTTGTTCCCTAATACGTGTTTTATATTATTATTTCCTTTTTCTTCTTTAGCTACACATATCTTGTATATGTATGTTTTATGTTTTATTATTTTTCCTTTATTCTACTAATGTTTAATGCATGAACAGTTATGCAATGCATGATTAAAAAATTGAGGGTGTTACAGAGCTGGCATCTCAAACTTATATGCTACCTCTCCTCTTTTGTCCAAAATCTTGAATGGCCCAATGTAGCGAGGTGCTAGCTTTCCTCTTATGTTAAACCTCTTATGACCTCTCATTGGTGACACCTTGAGGTAAACGAAGTCTCTCACTTCAAAGGCTAGTTTCCTTCTCCTATTGTCCACATAGCCCTTTTGTCTTGATTGAGCAGCCCTCAAGTTTTTGCGAATTACCTGAACTTGTTTTTCAGCTTCTTGCAACACATCCGGGCCAAATACTTGATTCTCCCCTGTCTCACTCCAAAACAAGGGCGTCCTACACCTCCTTCCATATAGTGCTTCGTATGGTGACATCTTCAAACTTGCTTGGTAACTATTGTTGTATGAAAATTCTGCATATGGCAAGCTCTTGTCCCAACATTTCCCATGCTTCAAAGCACAAGCTCTTAGCATGTCCTCTAAAATCTGATTGGTCCTCTCAGTTTGTCCATCCGTTTGAGGGTGATATGCTGAACTGAAATTCAATCTGGTTCCCAATGCTTCATGCAATTTCTGCCAAAACCTGGAGGTAAATTGAGAACCTCTATCCGAGACTATCTTCTTTGGAACTCCATGTCAGCACACGATATGCTCCATGTATATTTCGGCCAATTGTGCAGCTGTATACTTGGTCTTCACAGGGATGAAATTAATTTGGTCAACCGATCCACAATTACCCAAATTGAGTCATAACCGGACTGAGTACATGGCAATCCAACTATAAAGTCCATACCAATCTCTTCCCACTTCCACTCCAGAAAATTCAATGGTTGCAATAATCTAGCTGGCCTTTGATGTTCTGCCTTAACTCGTTGGCACACATCCCGCAAAGCTACATAGTTAGCTATGTCCCTTTTTATGCTAGCCCACCAATAGCAAGTCTTAAAGTCTTTGTACATCTTTGTACAACTGGGGTGAATTGAGTATGGCGAGTCATGTGCTTCCTTTAAAATTGTCTCCTAAATATGCTTCACATTAGGCACGACAATTCTCTTTCCAAGCCATAAGGTACCATGTTCATCCTCATCAAATCTGAATTATCTCCCCTCTTGGGTCCTTTCCTTGATTTCTTGGATTTCCTCATCCTTTGTTTGACCCTCTCTAATTTCTTGCTCCAAGGTCGGGTTTAACTCCATCGTCCCCATCTCATTCACAAATTCGAGATTCAACCGCTCAAACTCCTTACATAACTCAGACGGTAATTCTCAAAGTGTGAGTTGGTGACTTACCCCTTGTCTGCTCAAGGCATCAGCCACTACATTGGTTTTTCTCGGGTGATAATTGATTCCTAAACCATAATCCTTGATAAGCTCCAACCATCTTCATTGCCTCAAGTTCAAATCCGTTTGTGTGAAAATATACTTAAGGCTCTTATGATCTGTATAGATTTCACACCTATGTCCAAGGATATAGTGTCTCCAAATCTTCAATGCATGTACCACGGCTGCAAGTTCCAAATCATGTGTTGGGTAATTCTGCTCATGTTTCTTCAATTGTCTTGATGCATAGGCGACCACTTGGCCTTCTTGCATGAGCACACATCCAAATCCTTGTCTCGATGCGTCGCAATATATGTCAAAACTCTCGCTTACATCCGGCAAAACTAAAACTGGGGCTGTAGTTAATCTCATCTTCAATTCCTCAAAACCCTCTTGACAAGCTTGGGTCCATTGAAACGCTTTCCCCTTTATTAGCAACTCCATTAGTGGCTTGGCTATCTTGGAGAAGTCCTTGATGAACCTACGGTAATATCCAACCATTCCAAGAAAACTGCTTATTTTCTTTACGTTTTGTGGTGGTTCCCATTTTAACACGTCTCTCACCTTTCCTGGGTCAACCGATACTCCTACTCCCGACATGATATGACCAAAAAACGACACTTCCCTTAACCAAAACTGACACTTGTTGAACTTGGCGTACAGTTGATGCTCCCTTAATTTCTGCAATGTAAGCCTCAGGTGTCCCTCATGTTCCTTCTCATCCTTCGAGTAGATCATAATGTCATCAATGGAAACCACTACAAACCTTTCCAAGTACACCATGAAGACCTTATTCATGAGATACATAAAGTACGCATGTGCATTGGTCAATCCAAAGGACATCACTGTGTACTCATAAGATCCATATTATGTCCTAAAAGCCGTCTTAGGTATGTATGATGGTCTAATCTTCATTTGGAAGTATCTCGACCTCAAATCAATCTTAGAGAAGACACAAGCACCCTTCATCTGATCAAACAAGTCTTCTATGCGTGGCAAGGTGTACTTGTTCTTGATCGTCACCTCATTGAGAGCTCGGTAATCGACACACATCCTTTGCGACCCATCCTTCTTGTCCACAAACAGAACGGGCACTCCCCAAGGTGAAGAACTGGGACAAATAAAACCTTTCTCTAGTTGCTCTTGAATCTGCTTCTTGAGCTTCGCTAATTCCATAGGAGGCATCCTATATGGCCTCTTAGCTATAGGTGCAGTTCCAGGTATTAAATCAATAACAAACTCAACATCTCGATCCGGTGGCATACCTGGCAACTCATCCAGGAACACATCCAAAAATTCACACACCACTAGAATCTCCTCAATTGCGGCACCGTCCATGTGGTTTAGCTCCAATTGCTTCGGTGCGTGTTGTGATGCTTCAAACTCTACGGTGATACCTTCCTCATTAGTCAACTTCACCATCTTCGTGGCACACTCAATAACTCCATTGTGCTTCCTCAGCCAGTCCATACCAAGTATAATGTCCAATCCTTGAGAATCCAAAATAATGAGGTTGGCGGAGAAGTCTACCCCTCTTATTCTAAGGTTTACTTTTGGACATACTATATTTGTCCTCATCTCTCCTCCAAGAGACTTGACCAATAGAGTAAACTTCATATGAGAGATAGGCAAACTATACTTGGCAACATATTTCAATACAATTAATGAATGCGATGCTCCAAAATCAAATAACAAAGTCGCTGGGTTGGAGTTTGCTTGAAACATACCAATGACCACGTCATCCGCTTGTTGAGTATCCTAGGTAGAGACATGGTTCACGTTGCCATGAGCAAAATTCTGCTGTCCACGGTTCCCTTGCGGCTGTCCTCCATTGGGTCTTGGGTTTTGCCTCGGCGCATTGCTTCCTTGACCAAGGCCTGACTTAGGGCATTGATGTGCAAAGTGTCCAGCTTCTCTACAAGTATAGCACTTTTTAAACTCACCAGGATTATTGGGGCGAGCTTGGTTCTGCGCATTGGCACCAGGAAAATTGGCACGAGGTGCATAAGGCATTGGAGGCCTAGGTGCTTGCATGACAGGGCGCTGCTGCACAAACTGAGTTGGACGCAGTGCAAATCCAGGGCGATTTGTAGGCGCAAAAGAGCTATAATATGGCGCATTGGGAGGCGCAAAGCGAGGGCGCACGTTACTTCTTTGTTGTTGTCCTTGATATTGCGCCTTCCTCTTGTTGTCTTTCTCCATCTCACGGACCTTGTTCTCCACCATAATTTCTTTGTCCACAAGCTTCTGGAAGTTAGCATAGTCACAATTCAGCAATTGCACTTGGATCTCATTGTTCAAGCCTCTCATGAACAAATATTGCTTCCGACTGTCCCGGCTCACATCCTCAGGCGCATACCTTGAAAGTTGAGTGAATTTATTAAAATATTCACTCACGCTTGACCTTCCTTGCCTCAGGTTCTCAAATTCTTGCCTCTTCAAAATCATAACACCCTCCGACACATAATGAGAATGGAAGCTCTCCTTGAATTCAGCCCAAGTGATCCTCTCCTGGTTCTCGTGAGCATTGCATAAGGAATCCCACCAATCGGCAGCTGCTCCAACTAGTTGATGAGAAGCAAATAGAACCTTCTCCCGGTCACTGCATTGGACAATAGCAAGTTTCTTCTCTACGAACTCCAACCAATCATCCGCATCCATAGGTCAGCGGCTTGAGCCCAAGGTTGGCGGCCTAGTCCTCATAAACTCTCCCAACCGGTTATGAGGAGGTGGGGGTGGTGGTGCAGGCATGTGGGACTGATTGTTGATGTTGCCAGCCTGCAGCTGTCCCATAGTCTGTATCATGGTCTACATGAGCTGATTTTGCATGGCCAAAAGCTGCTCGATACTCATAGCTCCATGAGCAGGTCATTGTCCATTGTTGTTCTGAGGTACTCCATTGTTCTCCTCCTCATTATTGCCATCCCTCTGGTTGCAAGTACTCACCATCTGAAGAAAAGCAAGAGAGAAGAGTTCAGAAACGTCCCCAACTATATGCATCAAGGGATCTGAAACTAAGCAACCAACCACACTAGCCTACGTGGACATGGCAATGCTAAAGCATCCCAAAATCCTCTATTAAGCACACACGCAAACAATATATAGCAAACAACACACCAAGCAAAAACACATCGATTCCTGAGTGCTCCTATGTGCTCTAGAGTGTCCATTCTATCTAGGCTGCGTCCTACAGTCAACATGTGGTTCTGATACCAATTTGTCACACCCGATTCCAAAAATGAACCAAGTGAACGCATATGTGTGCCCATGACGTTCAACACACATACACAAGTGCATTCACAAAAGAGTATACAGAAAATTACCACAGAACAAGATTAATTAAGCAAATTTTATTACACAATTCACATTATCCTCGAATACAAGCTCTAATGAATATTAATGACACGTTTGAACTAATGCAGCAGAAATCATCTAAACTGAGCAAACTAAGCAGCTAAGAAGCATAAGCAATAGGGTATAGCGCAGCTCCAATAAACACCACAGGCAAAGCTGACGGTAGACACGACCTAGAACTCTGCAATATCATCGTTGTACTCCCAATCCTCACCTGCAACTGTTGGTGGGGGAATTGCAAGGGTGAGTACATGTCGTACTCAGTAAGTGTGGAAAGTATGACATGTAGCTGATACAAATGACAAATATAATAATGGTGAGTGCTGAAAAGTACATTAAAACATTTGAAAAAGCAATATGTTATATTACATGTATGTGAATAAACCCATCATAAACCATAATTAATAATATAGTACCATTCCATAATCCGTTACCATCATCCATATACCATATTTCATCATTTCCATTAATCATATCCAATACCAGAAATTAACTCATAACCATCCATAACCATAACCATATTATGAATCATAACCACTGCCAAACCATCTCAAATCCCAATTTCTCTCTAATCATGGAAGTTGTCCAGGTGCTTATAACGGGGAGCACGTCTATCATGATAGTTTTATTAGACTCTGCAGAGCTTGTACCGCTTTACCCACGTGTTTGTAATTTCATCACCCGTTGACGACTAAAGAACCTCCCTCATGCAAATTACACTTCCTTTGGTGTATGGCCAAGAGATCACAAAATAACCTTTACAAAGGGATTACTAGCCTATTTAGACCCCACTGAGGTTTCAACGGTAGCGATGTCTCCTAAAGAGTGCATCTTCAACCAAGGGCCCCCTCTTTGATAGGAGAATTGGTCCTGATCTTCCGAAAGGTAATGGGTAAGTCGATTGATGGAGATCTTGACGTTGATGATCCGAGGCTCTCGAGTAGAACACGAACAGCCCCTGTAATCACTACATCACCGCTCCATTGGTTATCAACCGTGCTTCACACGATTGACCTCGCCAAGAATGCTAATCCCTGCAAGTGCAATCGAGAACACAAGCAAGAACGTAGAAGACACGATCTGAAATCGCGAAGTTGGGGTCTCACAACCCGAAGAACGGTGATATTATTGATCTAAGCAAAACCCAATTGTCTATGGCGGCTACCATGGAGTATATATATATAGGTGGGAGGACGTCCAAGGGGGTGTTAGAGTCGTGACCTAACCCTAAGACACGAAAATAATGGACTTAGACTTGATACAAGGCCCAATGGCCCAATACGGTGGCGCAGCATCCTGACAGATTCTGTACTTGATTTTGTTTCGACGATTACTGTCGACTCCGAAGGAATTTTTATATGGGACCGACGCCATTGGAAAGTTTATCCTCTCCCCTTTCCGTGCATATGTAGAACATCCAAAACGGAGTTCGTATGCGTCCTGGGCGTCCGTTTTAGTGCGTACTGCTCCTGGACTCCGAGTTGGATACGATTTGGAGTTTGGTTCGGTTTCCATCTTCTTTGAACGAATTCTCTGGTCTTCCACATCCCTAATACTCCCTCCAAGTACTCCTTGAACCTCTCCATGGATCCTAATCACAAATAAATCATTAAGTAGCAATCTATGCTCAAAAACATATAAGGAAATATATAAGAACGAGTTCACCTCTGAAATTAATTGTTGTGTATGAACTCTATTGGTTGCATCTTGTATGTTCAATGGAGTGTTGTTTGTATCCATAGAAGTGATGTCCTCATCATCCTCCCCTTTTTGAATTGGAGTTGTCCTCGACTCAAGTTCATCTTCTCTAATTTGTTGGTCCAAATGTGCAACGCCATCAAATCTTTTTGTATGCATGAATGGAGGAGGCCAAGTGGTGGACGACATAGTGCGCCATCTTGATCTTGTCCATCAAATAAGAGTGCACATTCACTTGAGCTAGGATCCCAAACAAATAAACATTGTGCCATGTTTATTTGTGCAATGATAATATACATGATCTCATCATTCTCCCCTTCTTTATGACAAGCCGCCCTCGGCTTGCTCGTATGTCGAGGAAAAATGATTGCTTTGGGGGTAGAATGAACACTGTCCATATTGCACAACCGCAATGAACAATGCTTCTTTTTTATTTGTTGTCCTTGCTGCAATAAAAAAATGCTAGAAAAACTTGACAATACATTATAGTGTAAGTGCATCCATTCATTTCACCATGTTGTTGCAGCACAAAAGGAGCTTGCACATTTGAACATATGTAAACTTTATGCAACATAAATTCACCACTATCTTCATAGTTGCCTATAGCATGAAAAATATTTCTACTTAATAAAGGCAATTCAGATTGTGAAAATATTCTCCTCTCTACAATATTTAGATCACAAAGAGTGTCAAATTCAATATAACCCAAAGTATTTAGAGAAGACAAAAATTTCAGCTCATCATTTTCAGCAGTAGCGGTGATCAAATTATGAATTTCAGCACAAGTAGGTGAATCCAAAACACAATCATCTTGTATATTAACTTGTTTTTGCATAGGTATAATAGAGTTATCAGCACACAACTCTTTCGTAGCGCAACGATCAGCAGGAAAATCAACATGTGACAATGGTGTATAAATAAACGATTCTAATAGTTGCTCCTCGAAAATAGCATGATTGGTGGAAAAATTCAGAACATCTAAAGACTTCTCACCTTCTGTATTTGTAGAATGTTCTGCCTTACCATTTTCAGCAGTGCTTTCGAGTGCATTATGAGTTGATCCATCTAAAATTTCACAAGTGTTGTCAAAAGCCTCGTACTCTTTTGCATCATCTATATTATTTTCTATATTGTCCTGCAAAATGTTAGACACAAAGGAGGCACAACAAGAAATTTCTCCTCAAATTGCTGAATTTCTTCTTTGCACATAAATACATTAGCAAAAGTTTATCGCATAAGAATTTTCGTTTCTTTCCATGTTCGAGGTTTTTCTAATTCATTTAAATTGTTCCACCAAGTTAATGCACAATCTACTAATGCACTTGCAACATTTCTAATCTTTCTTCTCTCACACATATGACATTGTCCAAAAATTTTATCCACCTCTATTTCCCAAGTAATATATTCATCATAACTAAAACCATCATAAGAAGGAAGATATGGGTGAATGTAATTACTTCTTGTGGAAGGTGTTGTAAAGGTGGTCTGAATGTCATGTGAATCCTTGGTTGATGTTTGATTTTTACTGAGCAACTCCATCATCGTCTTCATCATGTCCATCATCTCAGCATATAATGCATGATTCTTGCTTTTACTTGACATTGTTAGTAGCAAACAGAAGACAACACAAAAAATATGTTATCCCTATCAACTACAAAGGATAATGGCAAAGTGGAAGTAGAATCACACACTCTCAAGCGTCTTACCACGCTCTTACAAGTGTTCTTACCGACACTGCAGGTGGCAAACGGTGGACGGTATGAAGAAACCAATGAAGCGTGGGATGATTGCAAAGGTGTATCGGTTCTGCTCAAGAGTAAGGTATAGCTTGGATGGCACTTTCTATGTAGCAATGATTAGCAACAATGAAATCAGATAGTAAAGTTGAATAAGTGTCCAAAGTATTTGTCAAAGTTGCTGGCCTAAATGTGTTCCTAGTAGTTCAAGCTAGCAAGACATGAGACAAAACTAGATGACACAAAGAATGCCAGCACTTCTGTTTTTTTGTTGTTTTTTTCTCTTTTTTTTGTGCGGCTTTTGTTTCTTTTTTTGCACTTGCCTTTTTCTTTTTTTCTTCCTTTTTTTCAGAATGTGCTGCAATGGAAGAACACAATGAAAATCAATCCAAGATATCTCGTGTGTCTGTCGCAGATTTTTTGCTCAATCTTCCAAGGACAAATAGGCACACTTATAGGCTCTAAATTGGAAAACTTAGAACAGAAAGATTATAGATATATCTCTCCTCTTTAATTTCAATATATGGAAGACCTATTTTGGAAAAGAACAATAGGAGATACTGCCCCCGAAATACAGACTGTTCAGAATTTTTAGGTCAATAACAGATTCGGATCTAATGCAATTTCGATGTCGATAACTATATTTTCTGAGAAAATGATGAATAAGAAAGTCATAGATAACTTCTTCAGCTTTCCAGAAAGTATAAGAACACGAAATTCCGAGTTTGTATGAGCTAGATATGATAAAAATACTGAACTGGACAGAGATGAATCTATTCTGGACGAGATGACGTGATTCAAAAGGATGAATCAACATAATGCAAAACTCAAACTAAGACTAAAAACACTTCTAAACCAGCAATATGACTCAACCACGGACACAAACTCAACAAAACCGAACTGAATAACAAAGTTGCAAAGGCTCAATGTGGTTTGGAAAAAGTAATGAATAGATCTACTAAACTGCAAGTTTTTTTGTGGCTTTTTTGTGGACTCTAGGTATGAAAAACAAAACTAATGTAATGGATAGATGAATTACCTAACGGGCAACCTGGAAATCTGATACCAATTGATAGGAGAATTGGTCCCGATCTTCTGAAAGGTAATGGGTAAGTCGATTGATGGAGATCTCGATGTTGATGATCCGAGGCTCTCGAGTAGAACACGAACAGCCCCTGCAATCACTACACCACCGCTCCATTGGTTATCAACCGTGCTTCACACGATTGACCTCGCCAAGAAGGCTAATCCCTGCAAGTGCAATCGAGAACACAAGCAAGAACGTAGAAGACACGATCTGAAATCGCGAAGTTGGGGTCTCACAAACCGAAGAACGACGATATTATTGATCTAAGCAAAACCCAATTGTCTATGGCGGCTACGATGGAGTATATATATAGGTGGGAGGACGTCCAAGGGGGTGTTAGGGTCGTGACCTAACCATAAGACACGAAAATAATGGACTTAGACTTGATACAAGGCCCAATGGCCCAATACGGTGGCGCAGCACCCTTACAGATTCTGTACTTGATTTTGTTTCGACGATTCCCGTCGACTCCGATGGAATTTTGACATGGAACCGGCACCATTGGAAAGGTTATCCTCTCCCCTTTACGTGCATATGTAGAACGTCCAAAATGGAGTTCGTATGCGTCCTGGGCGTCCGTTTTAGTGCGTACTACTCCTGGACTCCGAGTTGGATACGATTTGGAGTTTGGTTCGGTTTCCATCTTCTTTGAACGAATTCTTTGGTCTTCCACGTCCCTAATACTCCCTCCAAGTACTCCTTGAACCTCTCCATGGATCCTAATCACAAATAAATCATTAATTAGCAATCTATGCTCAAAAACATATAAGGAAATATATAAGAACGAGTTCACCTCTGAAATTAATTTGTTGTGTATGAACTCTATTGATTGCATCTTGTATGTTCAATGGAGTGTTGTTTGTATCCATAGAAGTGGTGTACTCATCACTCTTGAACCATTCGGATCCCAGGGTAGTCCCACCAATCATCAACAAACCCAATCCGACTATCCCTTCACCGAACATCCTTAATGGTCCAATAGAACTCGCAAAGCCCTAATTAATCAGCTACGCCGCACCCATACTTGGCCTCGTGGTGGCATTGTAGTCCTGGCTTATTATCGCATTAATCGGTCCTTAGATCTAAAGCAAGCAAAACTACCATAACATCCAACCCATCCACATACCAGGCTTGTTAGATCACCCATAACCATATCCTATTAACTAGTTCATATTAACCATAATCTCCTTAATGCATAATTAAATTAAATGGTATAGTTATGTTCCTATCCCAATTAAATAAGCGAAGCAAAAAGGATAAACAGCCCATCCTGACTCTCTACCATAAATTCCAGGTGACAAGGATAGTTAAACAAAACTAGTAAACTTCCTACCATAGGATTCCCATCAAATTGACTCAAGCATGCAGTTTTGTAAACAAAACATTTATTTTAAACAGGATCAATATGCTTCAAGGACACTTGCCTTGCTCTTGATATTGTTTCGGGTCAAAGCCTTCAAGCTCTTGGTGCTGGAGATCCTCCGCGGCACTCTCTAGTGCAAATCCGTCTAATCCGCACACAGATCATACAAGACAAGAAACACAATCAAAGAGTGCACAAATATTAATCAATATGACATGACATGCATGATTAATGCAAATGCAAGGTGGGATTGTTAATGAGTTGCTTTTAATGATCACTAACTAGTTCTAATAGATTTTAACAAGTTTATACAAGGTTGAAGTTGATTTGATCTAATTCTAGAATTAATTCAACATAAATTAAACAGGAAAATCGGACTAGTATGCTAGGGACCGGACAAGTCCGCACTGCGTGAGATCAGCAGATTAGAGTTTTCTAGATCCACATGAATTTGGAGATTTGTTGTTGAATTCACGTAAGGAAAAGAGAATAGAAGGTATACCAGGTGTTTAGAACTCCAATGAATCAAGGATCTTGGAGGCAACACTTGGATCTTGACGATCTAGGGTTGATAAAGAACTTGATGGTGAATTGTTGATGAAGAACGCGATGTTGATGGAGATCTTGATCCTCTTTCGTTTCCTCCTCTTCTCCTTCTTTCTTGGGATCTCCTTCTCCCTCCTTGGTGGTGGCTATCCACGAGCTAGGGTTTGGGGTGTGGTGGAAAAGTGGCAAATAGATGTCAAGCCAAGGGGTGGGGTTCTTTATATAGAGGTTGAGGCTAGGGTTAGATAGATTTCGAGTTTGAGATGAGTACATGTCGGTTTAGAGTCCCACATGGGCTCTAAAAGAGTTAGGCACGACGTCCCTATGCCCACTTAATGTACAACCCAAGAAACAAGTCGTGAAACAAAAGATCAACTCGAAGCCACAATTTATCGGACACGTCCGAAAAGGGCTGGACTAGTCCGAGTTGTCCAGATAAAAATCGGACAAGTTCGAACTGGACATCGGACAAGTCCGAACTTATCCAGAGGGGAAAAACGGGCAATTTTGGCAAAAAATCAGACAAGTCCGACTTTAGCCAGAGAGGAAAACGGACAAGTCCGCTGGAGTACCAGACTAGTCCGAACAAGTCTAGGGACTTTGCGAATTTTCCAAGGGTTTTGGAACACCGGACTAGTCCGCACAGGACCGGACAAGTCCGAACGTGTCTAGAGGCAAAAACAGACTAGTCCGCAGAAAAACGGACAAGTCCGATCGAGGTCAGAGGGAAATCGAACTAGTACGCACCAAAATCGGACTAGTCCGCACTTTACAGAATTCTTAAGGGTGGTTTTGTTTCTAACTCATTTTAAACTTGTTCCTTTTTATGTTGCTCAATATTAAATATGTGTTGGAATGTATGCAATGCATGATGTATGAAAATGAGGGTGTTACAATACCCAAGACAACTTTTAGGTCACGGTATGGATCATATGAGTACACCATGATGTCCTTTGGATTGACCAATGCACCTGCGTACTTTATGTACCTCATGAATAAGGTCTTCATGGAGTACTTGGATAAGTTTGTAGTGGTGTTCATTGATGACATTATGATCTACTCGAAGGATGAGAAGGAACATGAGGGACACTTGAGGCTTACATTGCAGAAATTGAGGGAGCATCAATTGTACGCCAAGTTCAACAAGTGTCAGTTTTGGTTGAGAGAAGTAACGTTTTTGGGTCATATCATCTCAGGAGGAGGAGTATCGGTTGACCCCGGAAAGGTGAGGGACGTGATGAAATGGGAACCCACGCAAAACGTAAAGGAAATAAGGAGTTTTCTTGGAATGGCTAAATATTACCGTCGATTCATGAAGGATTGTTCCAAGATAGCCAAGCCAATGACGGAGTTGTTAATGAAGGGGAAAGCTTTCTAATGGACTCAATCTTGTCAAGAAAGTTTCGAGGAGTTGAAGAAGAGGTTAACTACAGCCCCAGTTTTGGGTTTGCCGGATGTAAGCAAGAGTTTTGACATATATTGTGATGCATCAAGACAAGGACTTGGATGTGTGCTCATGCAAGAAGGTCAAGTGGTCGCCTACGCATCGAGGCAATTGAAGAAACATGAGAAGAATTATCCAACGCATGATTTGGAATTTGCAGCCGTAGTACACGCACTAAAGATTTGGAGACACTACATCCTTGGACATAGGTGTGAAATTTATACGGATCATAAGAGTCTCAAGTATATTTTCACACAAACGGATATGAATTTGAGGCAACGAAGGTGGTTGGAGCTCATCAAAGATTATGATTTGGGAATCAACTACCACCCGGGAAAGGCCAATGTAGTGGCCAATGCCTTGAGTAGAAAAGGAGTAAGTCATGAACTCGCAGTTCGAGAATTGCCATCCAAGCTATGCAAGGAGTTTGAACGGTTGAACCTTGAATTTGTAAATGAAATGGGAATAATGGAGTTAAATGCGACTTTGGAGCAAGAAATTCGAGAGGGTCAAACAAAGGATAAGGAAATTCAAGAGATTAAGGAAAGGACCCAAGAGGGGAAAGAATTCATATTTGATGAGGACAAACAAGGTACCTTATGGCTTGGAAAGAGGATTGTCGTGCCTAATGTGAAGCATATTCGGGAGACAATATTAAAGGAGGCACATGACTCACCATATTCAATTCACCCAGGTTGTACCAAGATGTACAAAGACTTGAAGACTTTCTATTGGTGGATTAGCATGAAGAAGGACATTGCTGAATACGTAGCCTTGTGTGATGTGTGCCAACGGGTGAAGGCAGAACACCAAAGGCCAGCTGGATTACTGCAACCATTGAAGATTCCAGAATGGAAATGGGAAGAGATCAGTATGGACTTTATAGTTGGATTGCCACGTACACAGTCCAGTTATGACTCATTTTGGGTAATTGTGGATCGGTTGACAAAATCAGCTCATTTCATTCCTGTGAAGACCAAGTATACAACTGCACAATTGGCCGAAATATACATGGAGCATATTGTGTGTCGACATGGGGTCCCAAAGAAGATAGTCTCGGATAGAGGTTCTCAATTTACCTCGAAGTTTTGGCAAAAATTACATGAAGCATTGGGAACAAGGTTGAACTTCAGCTCAGCATATCACCCTCAAACGAATGGACAAACTGAGAGGACCAATCAGATTTTAGAGGATATGTTAAGAGCTTGTGCTTTGAAACATGGGAAAAGTTGGGAAAAAAGTTTGACATATGCAGAGTTTTCATAAAACAATAGTTACCAAGCAAGTTTGAATATGTCACCATACAAAGCACTATATGGAAGGAAGTGCAGAACACCTTTGTTCTTGAATGAGACAACAGAAACTCAAGTATTTAGTGTGGATGTGTTGCTAGAAGCTGAAAAACAAGTTCATATTATTCGTGAAAACTTGAGGGCTGCTCAATCAAGGCAAAAAGGCTATGCGGACAATAGGAGTAGCAAACTAGCCTTTGAAATAGGAGATTTCGTCTACCTCACGGTGTCACCAATGAGAGGTCATAAGAGGTTTAACGTAAGAGGCAAGTTAGCAACTCGCTATATTGGACCATTCAAGATATTGGACAAAAGGGGAGAGGTAGCGTATAAGTTGGAGATGCCAGCTCATCTTTCAGATGTCCATGATGTGTTTCATATTTCCCAGCTCAAGAAGTTTTTAAGGGTGCCGGAAGAACAAGTGCCAATGGAAGAATTGGAACTAGAGGAAGATTTGACTTATGCCGAGCAACCGATCAAATCTTGGAAAACAAGGAGAGAGTCACAAGGAACAAGATTATTAGATGGTGTAAAGTGCAATGGAAGCATCATACTGAACCAGAGGCAACATGGGAGCTAGAAGATGATCTCAAGAAGGAATCTCCCTATCTTTTCTCTTCCACGTCGAATCTCGAGGGGGAGATTCATTTTAAGGGGGGTAGGTTTACACCCTCATTTTCATCCATCATGCATTCCATACATTCCAATACATGTTTAATATGAGCAACATAAAAAGGAACAAGTTTTAAATGAATTAGAAACAAAACCACACTTAAGAATTCTGGGAAGTGTGGACTAGTCTGATTTTGGTGCGGACTAGTCTGATTTCTCTCTAACTTCAAACGGACTTGTCCGTTTTTCTACGGACTAGTCTGCTTTTCCGTCTGGACACTTTCGGACTTGTCCAGTCTTGTGCGGACTAGTCCGGTGTCCCAAAATCCTTGGAAATTGCTAAGTTCCTGGATTTGTCCGGACTAGTCCGGCCTTCCAGTGGACTTGTCCGTTTTCCTCTCTGACTAAAGTTGGACTTGTCCGATTTTTGGCCAGAGTTGTTTGTTTTTCCCCTCCGGATAAGTTTGGACTTGTCTGATGTATAGTCCGGACTTGTCTGATTTCTCTCTGATTAAATTCGGACTAGTCCGTCCCTTTTCGGACTTGTCCGATAAATCGCGACTCCAAATTGATCTTTTGTTTCATGACTTGTTTCTTGGGTTTTACGTTAAGTGGGCCTAGGGACGTCGTGCCTAACTCTTTTAGAGCCCATGTAGGACTCTAAACTGGCCCCTACTCATATCAAACTCGAAATCCATCTAACCCTAGTCTCCACCTCTATATAAACAACCCAACCCCTTGGCTTGACATCAATTTGCCACTTTTCCACCACACCCAAACCCTAGCTCGTGATTAGCCGCCACCAAGGAGGGAAAAGGAGATCAAGAGCAAGGAGAAGAAGAGGAGGAGACGAAAGAGGATCAAGACCTCCATCAACTCCGCGTTCTTCGTCAACAATTCACCATCAACTTCTTCATCAACCCTAGATTGTCAAGATCCAAGTGTCGCCTCCAAGATCCTTGATTCATTGGAGTCCTAAACACCTGGTATACCTTCTATTATCTTTTCCTTACGTGAATTCAACCCAAAATCTCCAAATTCACGTCGATCTAGAACACCCTAATCTACTGATCTTGCGAAGTGCGGACTAGTCCGACCTCCTGTGGACTTGTCCGATTTTACTAGTTAAATTGTGTTGAATTAATTCTAAATTAGATTGAATCAACTCCAAACCTGTATAAACTTGTTAAAATATATTGGAACTAGTTAGTGATCATTAAAAGCAACTCATTAACAAGTTCCACCTTGCATTTGCATTAATCATGCATGCCATGTCATATTGAGTAATATATGTGTACACTTTGATTGAGTTTCTTGTCTTGTATGTTTATTGTGCGGATTAGACGGATTTCACTAGAGAGTGCCGCGGAGGATCTCCAGCACCAAGAGTTTGAAAGATTTGACCCGAACCAATCCCAAGAGCAAGGCAAGTGTCCTTGAAGCATATTGATCCTGTTTTTAAAGTAAATGTTTTGTTTGCAAAACTGCATGCTTGTGTCAATTTGATGGGAATCCTATGATAGAAAGTTTACTAGCTTTGTATAACCACCCTTGTCACCTGTTATTTATGGTAGAGAGTCGGGAAGGGCTTTTTACCCCTTTTGCATCGCTTAATTATTTGGGATGGAACACAACTATGCCACTTAACTTAATTATGCAGTTATGAGATTTGATTAACATGAAATGGTTAATATGAAATGGTAATGGGTGATCTAAGCAAGCCTGGTATGTGGATGGGTTGGATGTTATGGTGGTTTGGTTGCTTTAGATCTAAGGACCGATTCATGCGAGAATAAGCCAGGACTACAGTGGCACCATGAGGCCAAGTATGGGTGCGGTGTAGCTGATTAATTAGGGCTTTACTAGTGCTGTTTGGACCATTAAGGATGCTCGGGGAAGGGATAGTCGGATTGGGTTTGTTGATGATTGGTGGGACTACCCTGGGATCCGAATGGCTCAAGAGGGGGCCCTTGGTTGAAGATGTGCTCTGTAGGAGACATCGCCACCGGTGAAATCTCAGTGGGGTCTAAATAGGCTAGTAATCCCTTTTTAAAGGCTATTTTGTGATCTCTTGGCCACACACCAACGGAAGTGTGAGACGGCATAATAGAGGTTCTAGTCACTGCAAGGTGATGGAACCACAAACACGTGGGTAAAGTGGTACAAACACTGCAGAGTCTAATAAAACTATCATGATAGCCGTGCTCCCGGTTATGAGCACATAGATAACTTCCATGATTAGAGGGAAACTTGGCATTGGGATGGTTTGGTAATGGTTATGGTTGGTAATATGGTTAAGCCTGAATATGGATTAAATTCTGGTATTGAATATGGTTATTGGCAATGGTGAAATATGGTATATGGATGATGAATATGGACTGGTACTATGTTATTAATTATATGGTTTATGATGGGTTTATTCAAATACCTGTAATATATTGCTTTTCAAATATTTTAATATACTTTTCAGCACTTAGCTGTTTTTATTATCGTTATTTGAATCAGCTACATGTCATACTTTCCACACTTGCTGAGTACGACATGTACTCACCCTTTCAATCCCCTCCAACAGTTGCAGGTCAGGATTAAGAGTTTAACGATGATAATGCCGAGTTCTAGGCCGTGTCTACCGTCAGCTTTCCCCGTGGAGTGTTTGGAGCTGCACATCCATATATACCCTATTTGCTTAGTTGCTCAGTTTAGTTATTTCCACTGCATTAGTTGAACTTGTCATTAATATTCATTAGAGATTGTATTCGAGGATGTTATTAATTCTGCAATAAAAGTACTTATTTAATCATTTGAGCTGTGGTAATTTTATGTATATCCTTTTGTGAATGCACTCGTGTATGTGTGTTGAACATCCTGGGCACACATATGCGTTCACTTGGTTCATTTTTTGGAACCGGGTGTCACATGCCCTCATCTCAAAAATTTTGTTAGGATCTCATTTGTTTGTCATAAATCAACCAAAACCCATAAGGGATGCCTAGATGCACTTTCACATATACATATTTAACATTAATCCATATAAAGAGAAATAAGTTTAAAATGAATTAGAAGCACAACCGCACTTAGAAGTCTGAGAAGTGCGGACTTGTCCGATTTTCCCTGGACTAGTCCGAATTCCTCTCTGAACCCGTTTTGGACATGTCCGTTTTCCTACGGACAAGTCAGTTTTTCTCTCTGTACCAATTTTGGACTTGTCCGGTATATTGCAGACTAGTATGGTGTTGCGATTCCTTAAAATTTCGCCAAGTCCCTAGACTTGTCCGGACTTGTGCGATATCTAGCGGACTTGTCCGTGTTCCTCTCTGACTTAAATCAGACTTTTCTGATTTTGGCTAGACTCATCCGTTTTTCCTCTGACTAAGTTCGGAGTTGTCTGATATAGTCCGGACTTGTCCGATTTCTCTCTGACTAGCTATCGGACTAGCCCGGCCTAGCGCGGACTTGTCCGGAGATCGCGATTCCGAGTTGATCTTTTGTTCCACGACGTGTTTTTGGGTTTTACCTTAAGTAGGGCCTAAGGACGTCATGTCTAACCCTTTTGGAGCCCATGTGGGACCCCACACCAGCCTCCACCCTCTCTAAAACCAACCTCCATCAAATCGTAAACCTCCACCCCTATATAAACAACCCAACACCCCACTTTTACATCTCTTTGCCACTTTCGAAACACACCCAAACCCTAGATCGTGGGAGCCGCTACCAAGGAGGAGATGGAGATCCAGAGCAAGAAGAAGAGGAGGAGGAAACGAAAGAGATCAAGTGATCAAGATCTCCATCAAGTTTTCGTTCTTTATCAACAAGTCACCTTCAAGTTTCTTGTTCAACCCTAGAACGTCAAGATCTAAGTGTTACCTCCAAAACGCTTGATTCTTTGGAGTTTTAAACACCTGGTATACCTTCTACTTTCTCTTTCTCACGTGAATTCAACCCCGTTTCTCCAAAGTTACGTCGATCTGGAAAACTCTAGCTCGCTGGTTCTGCTAGGGCAGATTGTCTGTCCCTACAGCGGACTTGTTCGACCTCTAGATCTAACTACTGTTAAATTAATTCTGAATTTAATTGAATCAACTTGAACCTGTTAAAACTTGTTAATAACCATTGTAAATGATTAGTAAACATTAATAGTAACTCATTAACTAGTTTTACTTCGCATTTGCATTAATCATGCATGCATGTCATGTCATATTGAGTAATATATGAGAATCTATTGATTGTAATTATTGTTTTGTATGTTCATTGCACAGAATAGAAGGATTCACTCTAGAGGGTGTTGTAGAAGACCTCCAGCACCAGCACTTTGAAGTCTTCGATCCCAATCAAGCCCAAGAGCAAGGCAAGTGTCCTTCAACATATTGATCCTAGTTTTAAATGTTTTTTTTTAAATTGCATGCTTGTGTAAATTTGATGAGACTCCTATGATAGGAAGTTTACTAGCTTTGTTTAACCATCCTTGTCACCTGGAATACTTAGTAGAGAGTCGAGAAGGGCTTTTTACCTTTTGCTTCGCTCAACTTAATTAGGGTGGGAAAACAACCAAGTTACTTAATTATAGATTATTGAGATTTGGATAATGTACACTGATGAACATGGTTAATGGTAACATGGTAGTGGGTGATCTAAGTAAGCATGGTATGTGGATTGAGTTGGATGCTATGGTGGTTTTGCTTGCTTTAGGTCTAAGGACCGGTTCATGGAGCGATCATCCAGGATTTATAGTGCCACCACGAGGCCAAGTATGGGTGCGGCGTAGCTGATTAATTAGGGTATTGCTAGTATTGCGCGGATCATTTGGCGCACCGGGGAAGGGGAGCCGGATTGGGTTTGGATTTGTGACTGAAAGTGCATCTAGGTTCCCCGTGGGTTTTGGATGATTGATGACGACAATTAAGTCGCTAATGAGCTCATGTGATCTTAGCACAGGTGTGGACTCGATTGGAGACGCAAACCCTCAAAAAGGAAAAGGAAGGAAATGGAGTCGACTCGAAGCGTAGAAACTAGGGTTTCTAGCGTGTTAAGTTAGACTAGCCGTAGAAATAGGAGGGTGTGTGCGTAAAGTGCAAAGAGATCAAAGTAGAAGCTCAAGAGTAGTGGTTGAGGTAGAAATCCTATTTTGAAGCTGATGTTAGAGTAGTCTGGCTGGAGTGGCCGGACTAGTCCGCCTTAGGGCCGGACTAGTCCGCTCCTGGCCAGACTAGTCCGTTTTCACACGGACCAGAAGGTCCTGTGTGACTTCGGACTAGTCCGTAGTGGACCGGACTAGTCCAGGGTACCCCTTGAAGTGGAGTTTCGGGACTAAGTCCTAGAGAGCAGACTTGTCCGTTTTGAGGCGGACCAAAAGGTCCTGTGTGAGATCGGACTAGTCCGTCCGTGGGCTGGACTAGTCCGTGGTGCCGAGTGCAGAGAGGTTTTGTGACTAAGTCTGGGTAGGGCGGACTAGTCCGCCCTTGGGGCCGGACTAGTCCGTGGTCTCCAGACTAGTCCGTTTTCACACGGAACAAAAGGTTCTGCGTGAGATCGGACTAGTCCGGTGAGGGCCGGACTAGTCCGTTGTCGAAGTTACCGTTTGAATTTGAAGTTTGGCGGGTAGCGTGATGATTGCCGCGCAGTGCGACAGTTGTCAGTGGAGTCAGTGGTCCCCTAGGCCGGACTAGTCCGGGCCTGAGGCCGGACTAGTCCGCCCTTTTGCTGAAGTCAGCAGTATGGGCTTGGGACCTCTATAAATAGAGGTCCCCTGGGTTCTTTTGAACCATCTCTTGAACAGACTTGAACCCTAGCGCCGCCACAGCCAACTTGGAGCACTCTTAAGCCTCTTTCTTGCCATCTTTCCCTCTAAAACTAATTCTTGAGTGGATTAGGGTTTAGTGAGGTGGAGAAGAGGAAGAACATCGCGCTTGTGCTCCCGGTTTGATCTCTTGCACTCATTGAGTCTTTGTGAGCTGTGTGTTGAGCGTGTTTTGCGTTGTTGATCATCTTTGTGGTGTGGGAGCCTCAGATTGTGAGAAGCCCCAACGAATCTTCTATTCGCACTTTGAGATAGTGAAGAACCAAGTTAGGCCCGTGCGGTAAACTTGGTGAGGGAAGGGTTGGTGAACCCGATCCTTTGTGGACTCCTCAACGGGGACGTAGATTCTTGTGTGGAATCGAACCTCGGGATAAAATCCTTGTGTCTCCGTGTTCTTCGCAATTTCTTTATCGCATTCTTCGTTCAGGGTTGCTAGTCTTGTCTTGCGCTTCACATTGATGTAATCTAGTTGAAACTTGATTTACTCTTGTGTTGGTAATTTCTAAACTTGTCATAAACATATACTCACTTGTAGCCTCGAGAAAATCCCCTTAAAACTTGCTAGAAACACACTTTTAGGATTCTTCACGCAGGCTGACCGGACTAGTCCGCCCCCAGACCGGACTAGTCCGCCCCCTGTGATTTAATCTCGTTTTATTAAGTCATTTGCAGGTCGATTAGCCTATTCACCCCCCCTCTAGGCAACTTTCAATTGGTATCAGAGCGGGACTCTCCACAAGAGTCTAACAACTCGGAGAGATGGCCGGAGTGGTGTTTGAAGAGGTGTCGACCAGTGATTCTCAACCGACACGTGAAGAGACAATGGCTTATCAAGACGAGCCAACGGATGATGAGGAGACTCGCCAACTCAAGGCGAAGCTCCGGGAGAAGTTGAAGCCGTGGTTGAGCCTTCAAGCTCATCAAGTAGTGGCGGCGGGGTCAACTACGACCGACAAGAGTTCAACTATGAACGCCTTACCGCCAACAACCACTATCTCTCCATCCCATTGGGGAAACCTCCTCAATTCGATGGAACCGACTACGGGATGTGGAAACACAACATGAAGATCCACCTCGTGTCACTCAATCCGGCATTGTGGCAAATTGTCATGACCGGGGTGGAGATCCCGAAGGATGAGGACAACATCACGGAAGAACAAGCCATCCTCATCCACCGCAACGTTCAAGCTGCGGGTGTGATTATCTCATCTCTCTCAAGAGATGAGTTCAACCGCGTCGATGGTCTTGAGGTGGCCAAAGACATATGGGACACCCTCAAGACGGCGCATAAGGGAAATCGGGTGGTCAAGGAGGCCAAGATCGAGCTCATCGAAGGAGAGCTTGGGAGGTTCGCCATCTTGGATGGTGAATCCCCCCAAGACATGTACAACCGATTGAAGATTCTCATCAACAAAAGCCGATCATATGGCTGCACCAAGTGGACCGACAGTGAGGTTGTGAAGAGGATGATCCGGGCATTCATACCTAGGAACGTCGCTCTTTGCTCCATGATTCGAGAAAGCCCGGGGTTCGCTAAAATGACTCCGGAGGAGGTCCTTGGTAGGATCATCAACTACGAGATCATGGAGAACGAGGCGCTCTTCTACAATGACCTTCAAAAGTTCATCGCCTCCAAGATGAAGAATGTTGCACTTAAGGCAACACCCTCTTCGAAGGAGCAAGAGGAAAGCGATGAGGAGAGCCTCGACACCGATGAGGAAGAGGCCTTCTTCATCAACAAATTCAAGAGGATGATGAGGAGGAAGAAAGGTGGATACAACCATGAGGGCAAAGGGAAGGAAAGAGCAAGGCCCAAATCAAAAAGGGCTTGCTACAATTGTGGCGAGTACGGCCACTTCATCGCTGATTGCCCCCATGAAGAAGTGAAGAAGAAGAAGGAGGGCAAGCCTCAAGAGAAGAAATTCTTCAGGAAGAAAAGGCCCTCCGGACAAGCTCACTTGGGCAAGGAGTGGGACTCTAACGATGAGTCCTCCTCCGAAGAAGAAGCGGAGAAGATGGCTACTATAGCCATCGGGAGGAGCTCCAAGGGAAGCAGGCTCTTCCCCAACCTCAACAATGACTACAAACCAATTTGCCTTATGGCAAAGGATGGAAGGAGAAATGTAACATCTCACTCCTCCTCCTCCATTTCCTCTCTGAATTTGATAGCGCTAGTGAGAATGAGCATATGTTTAAGGACATAAGCAAAAGCACCCTGCGTAGGATGAAGTTGCTTATGGATGAGATCTTTGAGAAGGAGGATCTCATTAACAGACAAGAGGACATGCTCATCCTTGAAAAGGAGAGATGTCAAGAGCTCAACGAGCTCCTTGAGCTTGAAAGAGAGAAGAGCAAGGCATTGGAACACGAACTTGCTCTAAGTAAGAAAACGTGTTCAAGTCTTGAGGAGAAAACAATTGAGCTCAAGGACGAACTTGGGAACTTGTCAAAAGTTAACAAGATCCTTGAGACTCAAGTTGAGTCTCTCAAGAACAACGTAGCCTCTTCCTCTAAGAGCTCAACCTCCTCAAAGGCCTCGTCCAATGCAACCCCGCCTTGCAACTGCTCTAACTTAATCCTTAAGCTTAAGGATGAACTCAACTTAGCGCAAGGCAAGCAAGCACCTAAGGGTGCCATCTTTGACAAGGAGAAGGTGGCGTATGCACGAAGTGCATACACCAACACAAGACCTCCCCATGTCAAGGATGGTCTTGGCTATACTAGAGGTGGAAGGCACAACGCCAAAACCTCTAAGTATGGCAAAGACATGATTGTCTTTGTTAAGGGGAGTTCATCCACAACTAAAATTGAAAAGAACTCACCCTCTAGCAACAAAATGCCTAAATCTGAACCGCATCCTCTATTCCATGATTTTGATGCATCTTATGTGCTTATGAGGAACAAATATGGCAAGGTGTTTGCTAGATATGTTGGGCCACTCCGCAAGAGCCCCAAGCCTTGCGTGTGGGTGCCCAAATGCCTAAGCACTAACGTAAAAGGACCCAACTCCGCTTGGGTACCTAAAAGGAAGGCATAAATTTGTTTTGTAGGCTTACTCCTCCGGCGGATCGAAATGGGTGTTGGATAGTGGATGTACCAACCACATGACTGGAGAGAGGAGCATGTTCATAGAGTATGAGGAGAACAAGGACCCAAGTGAAGGAATCTTCTTTGGGGATAATAGCCAAGGGAAAATCCTTGGCTCCGGTAAAATTGCTATCTCCTCTTCGCATACTTTGTCTAATGTTTTGCATGTTGATTCCCTAGACTATAATCTCCTATCCATATCACAGCTTTGTGATAAAGGATATATGTGTGTTTTTACCAGTGAGGGTGTGAATGTTCTGAGAGAGGGTAATGACTCGATTGCCTTTAAGGGAGTGCTCAAGGGAAAGCTCTATCTTGTGGACTTTACCACGGATAAGGCTCAACTTGACACATGCTTAATGGCGAAAGCCAACATGGGATGGCTTTGGCATAGAAGGCTAGCCCATGTTGGAATGAGGAACCTTCAAAAGCTCCTTAAAGGAGAGCACGTTCGTGGCCTAAAGGATGTGGTATTTGAAAAGGATAGGCCATGTAGTGCATGCCAAGCGGGAAAGCAAGTAGGAGCTCAACACCCCTCTAAGAATGTCATGACGACAACTAGACCTTTGGAGTTACTCCATATGGATCTTTTTGGCCCCATTGCTTACATTAGCATCGGTGGCAACAAGTATGGTCTAGTCATCGTTGATGACTTCTCTAGATATACTTGGGTGTTCTTCTTGCATGATAAGGGTGAAACCCCCGGTGTCCTCAAGAAATTCCTAAGGAGAGCTCAAAATGAGTTCACCTTAAAGATAAAGGCTATAAGGAGTGACAATGGCACCGAGTTCAAGAACATGCAAGTAGAAGAGTTCCTAGATGAGGAGGGCATCAAGCATGAGTTTTCCGCTCCCTATTCTCCACAACAAAATGGGATTGCCGAAAGAAAGAATAGGACGCTTATTGAGATGTCAAGGACGATGCTAGATGAGTACAAAACATCGGACAGGTTTTGGGCGGAAGCGGTTAACACCGCTTGCCACGCCGTAAACCGATTGTACCTTCATCGCCTCCTCAAGAAGACTCCTTATGAGCTTCTCGTTGGTAAGAAACCCAATGTTTCTTACTTTCGTGTCTTTGGTAGCAAGTGTTATATCCTCAACAAGAAGCCTAGGACTTCGAAGTTTGCTTCAAAGTCCGATGAGGGTTTCTTGCTTGGATATGACTCAAACACACATGCGTACCGTGTGTTCAACAAATCCTCCGGAATTGTTGAAATAGCACGTGACGTGGTGTTTGATGAAACCAATGGCTCTCAAGTGGAGCAAGTTGATCAACATGCCATTGATAAAGAGGAACCTCCACTAGAAGCTCTAAGGAGAATGGCACTTGGAGATGTTCGCCCACAAGAACCATCCCAAAGCCCAAGTGACCATCATCATTATGAAGTAGGTCACACCCCCATTGGACAAGTTGGAGATCCACTAGATGCTCCCCAAAATGATAATGGGAATGAAGATCAAAGGGGAGGCATGGATCAAGGGGGAGACCAAAGTGAAGAAGATGAAGCAAGTGATTCAAGAGCTCAACCTCCGCATCCTCGTGTTCATCAAAGTGTTCAACGGGATCACCCCGTTGACAACATTCTAGGAGATATCACAAGAGGAGTAACAACACGTTCACGTGTTGCAAACTTTTGTGAGCATTTCTCCTTTGTATCATCCTTGGAACCCCATAAGGTTGAAGATGCCTTAAGAGATCCGGATTGGGTAGTTGCCATGCAAGAGGAGCTCAATAACTTTGAAAGGAACAAGGTTTGGGAGCTTGTCAAGCGCCCACGAGCTAATGTTGTTGGAACCAAGTGGGTGTTCCGCAACAAACAAGATGAGCATGGCGTGGTAACTAGGAACAAGGCACGACTTGTGGCAAAAGGGTACTCACAAGTTGAAGGATTGGATTTTGATGAGACATTTGCCCCCGTAGCGAGGCTTGAGTCAATTCGGATATTACTAGCTTTTGCTACTCATCATGACTTCAAGCTCTACCAAATGGATGTTAAGAGTGCATTCCTTAATGGCCCAATCAAGGAAGAAGTTTATGTAGAGCAACCTCCAGGGTTTGAAGACCAAGACTATCCTAACCATGTTTACAAATTGCGAAAGGCTCTTTATGGCCTCAAGCAAGCTCCTAGAGCTTGGTATGAGTGCCTAAGAGACTTTCTAGTTGAAAATGGTTTTAGGATAGGCAAAGCGGACTATACCCTTTTCACAAAGCACTTCAACGAAGATCTTTTTGTGTGCCAAATATATGTGGATGACATCATATTTGGTTCCACAAATAAGGTGTTTTGTGATGAGTTCTCCAAGATAATGACGGAGAGGTTTGAAATGTCCATGATGGGTGAGTTAAAGTTCTTTCTAGGATTTCAAGTAAAACAACTCAAAGAAGGGACGTTCATAAGTCAAACTAAGTATACTCAAGATATTCTAAGGAAGTTTGATATGTATAAGGCAAAACCCATCAAAACCCCTATGGGGACAAATGGACACCTAGACCTAAATGAGGATGGTCCAAGTGTGGATCAAAAGTTGTATAGGTCTATGATTGGTTCACTTCTCTATCTTTGTGCATCTAGGCCCGATATCATGCTAAGTGTGTGTATGTGTGCACGCTTTCAAGCGACACCTAAGGCTTGTCATTTGACCGCCGTTAAAAGGATCTTGAGATATCTAGTACACACACCTTCCTTAGGACTTTGGTACCCCAAGGGATCTAAGTTCAACCTCATTGGATATTCCGATGCGGACTATGCGGGGTGCAAAGTTGATAGTAAGAGCACATCGGGTACATGCCAATTCTTGGGTCGATCTCTAGTGTCTTGGTCCTCCAAGAAGCAAAACTCTATTGCTCTCTCCACCGCCGAAGCGGAATATGTTGCAGCCGGAAGTTGTTGTGCACAACTTCTTTGGATGCGACAAACCCTTAGGGATTATGGGATTAACTTGCGCAACATTCCACTCTTGTGTGACAACGAGAGTGCCATAAAGATAGCCCATAATCCGGTGGAGCACTCTAGGACCAAGCACATAGACATACGGCATCACTTCTTGAGAGATCACTCAATGAAGGGAGATATTGTGATTTCTCATGTGAGGACGGAACATCAACTCGCGGATATTTTCACCAAGCCTCTTGATGAGAAGCGTTTCTGTGAGCTAAGAAGTGAGCTCAACATTTTGGATTCTAGGAATGTGGGTTAAACCACATTCCTCACATTTTTGAGCTATTTCGAAAAACTCTTCTCTATCTTAATTTCTCTTCAAAAACTGTTTGAGAAAACTTTTTCTTGGAGATTGATCATGTTTTTATCATTTTATTCTTCAATAATCATGTTTGTGTTGCTTGTTATCCATAAGGACCAATAGTGTGTGTGCAACTCAAAAACATCGCTTCTCAGCCCAGTCGGACCAGACTAGTCCGCCCTTGTGGACGGACAAGTCCGGGTCCAGACTAGTCCGCAGCTGGTCCGCAGACTGGACTAGTCCGCCCTGACACCGGACTAGTCCGGCCCTTGGGGACTTAAACCCCAGGGGCGGCCAAAACCCTTCCTCTCTCTCTCACTTCCACTTCTCTCCCTCACGCGCGCTAGAAACCGCCCTCTTCGGCGATTTTTCTGCTCCAACCACCAAATCTCGATTCCAATCCGTGCATTGGAGTCTTTGGGAGTGAGGGATCGTTTCCCCGCGCTTCACCTTCGCAATACATCGTCGATTTCGTCGATTCTCGCGGATTTGAGAAGGTATTCCCGCTTTTTCAAAAACTTTCCCCATTTTTGATTCTTGAGGTTTTTGATAGGAACACCTTCATAGATATTGCTCCATATACCTTTGTGATCACAGCCTAGGAGTATTACGTGCTGATTTGAAGATTTTTCGATGAATCAATTAGGGTTAGGGTTTATCCTGCGCAACCCGGACTAGTCCGGCCCCTGGCGGACAAGTCCGCCCGGCGGACTAGTCCGCCTCTAGGGCGGACAAGTCCGGTTTGCGCAGAGCAAACCCTAGTCCTAGTCTTTTCTCGAGACTTCTTCCGCAATGCTTCTTTCTCCTTGGACTCATGCCTTCCTTTCTATGTACCTTCCGCAGCATGTCGAACTCGGAGCGTTCCCCTTCTCGTCTCAACCCCGCGGGCGAGGAAGAACGCCCTGAGACCTATCGGGGCCGCACCGAGGAGAGAGGTGCTGAAGTGCCCCGTGAGGGCCGCACCAAGGCTCAGATCGTCGAAGCAAGGACGAAGGCTGCCCTCATTAAGGTGCAGAAGGAAAAAGAAGAAAGGCGGCTGAAGGCCCTCGAAGCCTCCAAAGTAGCTGCCACTATCTACAATGAAGAAGAAGCCTTGGCACGAGCAACTGAAGAATCCCTGAATGAGCTAAGGAGGAAGAAAAGGCAAGACAGGGAGTCTCACAACTCCAGGGCCGCTGAGGCCAATGCCCCTAAAAGGAAGAAACTCGTCACTGTTGGCGAGAAGACAAAGGGCAAGGAGCAAGCCCAAAGGGAAGAAGAGCCAAGGGTCGAGCGTGACCCTAAGAAAGGAAAGGCTCCGGCTCCAGTTGAGCCGAAGAAGAAGAAGCCCTCCGTCAAGGTGCCAGCCAAGAAGGCACCCGGAGGAGTTATGATTCGTGAAAAAGGGAAGGCTCGGGCTGTTGGCCCTCTTGTGATGCACAGTCCAGCACACAACCCAAACCGTCAGCCCAATCTCTTAGCAAACACATTCAAGGGAAAAGGAGCTGAGAAGGCAAGGAGGCTCAGAGATGAGAATGTCTATAGGTATGAGAGGTCCACCGCCGACCCTCGGTTCTGGTGTGACTTTCATTGCGATTACTATCGCACAGTCTACCAGGCCATGAAGAAGCCAGTGATCCAGGCTCAATGGGTGGACTGGACCTATATGGCCAAGAAGAAACATGAGGCGTTTGACGCAGTGATCGAGGTAGCTGAGCGCCACGGAATCAAGGACATTCTTGGATTCAAGTATGACTGGAATGAGGAGGTCATAGTACAGTTCTATACCACAGTTCACTTCCATTCTCGTGGTGACCGAGCCATCACTTGGATGACCAACGGTGAGCAGTACTATGCCACCTTTGAGGTGTTTGCTCAGGCTCTTGGTCTGGAGAGTCACCTGGACCATGAGATCATTATCTCCAATCTCAAGGCCATGGACAGGGATGACATGAGCTATATGTACCCTCCTCACATCCGGTGTGAAGCTGGATTGGCCAGGAACATCCTCCCGTTCTACAGCATCCTTAACAGGATTCTCAGGAGGACTGTGGCTCCGAAAGAAGGGGATGCAGGGATCATCCAGGGTCACCTCAGGCACCTGTTGGCTCTCATTGATGGACATGAGATGTTCAACCTTGTAGATTACATCTTTGATGATATCTACAACATCTCACACACACCCAACCGTGCCTGTGGCTATGCCCCATACATTATGTGTCTGATCGAGAAGGTGTCCGGGCTTGTGTTTGTGAAGGACACCACTCACCAGCCTCTTCGACCCCAGATGCCACCTGCTGTCCTGATTCCTCCGCGCCGGAAGAACGCGGATCCTCCCTCTCAGCCGGAGGAACCTCGTGGTGGAGCCTCTCGTCGTGCCTCTCACTCACCCGGTGGCTCCTCTAGCAGCGGAGTCCTCAAGTTTCTTCGGTCCATCTTCACCTCGTGCCGCAAAGCCGAGGTGCGAGCTCAGCGGACTGAGCGCTACGTGAGGAAGCTCTGCGACAAGATGGAGATTCCGATGAGCCTTGAGGCCTCCGATGACGAGCTCACTCCATATCCCCTTCTCACCCCCGAGGAGTTGGCACTCTTGGGTGAGACGGAGGGTACCTCCGCACCGGGCTCCGACGACGACGACGACGACGATCATGAGGAAAACGTCGAGGACCCGGAGGCCACGGAGAGCGACTCCCGCGACGGCGATAGTGACGAGGACGAGGTCTAGCTTTTGGGTCCTTGTCCCCCTCTTCTTTTCCTTTTTGGTGCCTTGATGCCAAAGGGGGGGAGTTAGGGGGAGTCAGTCCTTTGTGTGTGTTTGGGGGAAGTAGCAGACTTTTCTTTTGTGTGGTGTGTTCTTGGAATTTGGACCTAATTTGTAACTTATTCATGCTACTTGGTTGTTTACATTTGTGCGAGACTTGCTAATGTTGTTAAATTTCAATATAATGTTCTTATTGTCAATCTTTTGATTATATTGATGCTCTTTATGTCTTGTCACAATTGTTGAGCACATCACGTAGGCACCCCACCATAACGTGTGTGGGTATGAAAGATCTCCTCCACCTCTTTTACATGCTGCATACATTGAGGGGGAGTCATTCATACGCACACAAGTTATGAAAACCAAAATTTATACTCTTATTTGTGAAGGACTTGATGTGTTGTCATCAATCACCAAAAAGGGGGAGATTGAAAGTGCATCTAGGTTCCCCGTGGGTTTCGGATGATTGATGACGACAATTAAGTCGCTAATGAGCTCATGTGATCTTAGCACAGGTGTGGACTCGATTGGAGATGCAAACTCTCAAAAAGGAAAAGGAAGGAAACGGAGTCGACTCGAAGCGTAGAAACTAGGGTTTCTAGCGTGTTGAGTTAGACTAGCCGTAGAAATAGGAGGGTGTGTGCGTAAAGTGCAAAGAGATCAAAGTAGAAGCTCAAGAGTAGTGGTTGAGGTAGAAATCCTATTTTGAAGCTGATGTTAGAGTAGTCTGGCAGGAGTGGCCGGACTAGTCCGCCTTAGGGCCGGACTAGTCCGCTCCTGGCCAGACTAGTCTGTTTTCACACGGACCAGAAGGTCCTGTGTGACTTCGGACTAGTCCGTAGTGGACCGGACCAGTCCGGGGTACCCCTTGAAGTGGAGTTTCGGGACTAAGTCCTAGAGAGCGGACTTGTCCGTTTTGGGGCGGACCAAAAGGTCCTGTGTGAGATCGGACTAGTCCGTCCGTGGGCCGGACTAGTCCGTGGTGCCGAGTGCAGAGAGGCAGAGAGGTTTTGCGACTAAGTCTGGGTAGGCCAGACTAGTCCGCCCTTGGGGCCGGACTAGTCCGTGGTCTCCAGACTAGTCCGTTTTCACATGGAACAAAAGGTTCTGTGTGAGATCGGACTAGTCCGGTGAGGGCCGGACTAGTCCGTTGTCGAAGTTACCGTTTGAATTTGAAGTTTGGCGGGTAGCGTGACGATTGCCGCGCAGTGCGACAGTTGTCAGTGGAGTCAGTGGTCCCCTAGGCCGGACTAGTCCTAGCCTGAGGCCGGACTAGTCCGCCCTTTTGCTGAAGTCAGCAGTATGGGCTTGGGACCTCTATAAATAGAGGTCCCCTGGGTTCTTTTGAACCATCTCTTGAACAGACTTGAACCCTAGCGCCGCCACAGCCAACTTGGAGCACTCTTAAGCCTCTTTCTTGCCAACTTTCCCTCTAAAACTAATTCTTGAGTGGATTAGGGTTTAGTGAGGTGGAGAAGAGGAAGAACATCGCGCTTGTGCTCTCGGTTTGATCTCTTGCACTCATTGAGTCTTTGTGAGCTGTGTGTTGAGTGTGTTTTGCGTTGTTGATCATCTTTGTGGTGTGGGAGCCTCAGATTGTGAGAAGCCCCAACGAATCTTGTATTTGCACTTTGAGATAGTGAAGAACCAAGTTAGGCCCGTGCAATAAACTTGGTGAGGGAAGGGTTGGTGAACCCGGTCCTTTGTGGACTCCTCAACGGGGACGTAGATTCTTGTGTGGAATCGAACCTCGGGATAAAATCATTGTGTCTCCGTGTTCTTCGCAATTTCTTTATCGCATTCTTCGTTCTAGGGTTGCTAGTCTTGTCTTGCGCTTCACATTGATAAAATCTAGTTGAAACTTGATTTACTCTTGTGTTGGTAATTTCTAAACTTGTCATAAACATATCCTCACTTGTAGCCTCGAGAAAATCCCCTTAAAACTTGCTAGAAACACACTTTTAGGATTCTTCACGCAGGCTGACCGGACTAGTCCGCCCCCAGACCGGACTAGTACGCCCCCTGTGATTTAATCTCGTTTTATTAAGTCATTTGTAGGTCGATTAGCCTATTCACCCCCCTCCTCTAGGCAACTTTCAGTGACGGGACTCCCTGGGATCCGAATGGCACAAGAGGAGGCCCTTGGTTGAAGATGTGCTCAGTTGGAGGCATCGCCACCGGTAAAACCTCAGTGGGTCCATACATGCTAGTAGTCCATTTGAAAATGTTATTTAGTGATCTCTTGGCCACACACCTGTGACACCCGGTTCCGAAAATGAACCAAGTGCAGTATATGTGTGCCCAGGATGTTTAACACACATACACAAGTGCATCACAAACGATAAACAGATAATTACCATAGAACAAGAGTAATTAACCAAATTTTATTACACAATTCATAATATCCTCGAATACAAGCACTAATGATTATTAATAACATGTTCCAACTAATGCAACGGAAATAAACTAATTAAGCAAACTAAGCAACTAAACAAAGGGGTATAGCGCAACTCCAACACTCCACAGGCATAGCTGATGATAGACACGGCTTAGAACTCCGCATTATCATTGTTAAACTCCCAATCCTGACCTGCAACTGTTTGGGGGGGGGGGGAATTGGAAGGGTGAGTACATGTCGTACTCAGCAAGTGTGGAAAGTATGACATGTAGCTGATACAAATGACGACAATAATAATGGCTAAGTGCTAAAAAGTACATTAAAACATTTGAAAAGCAATATATTATATGTATATGAAATAAACCCATCATAAGCCATGTAATCATCATAACTCTAATCCATTTTCATTACCATCATCCATATTCCAGATTTCACATTACCATTAACCATAACCATTGCCATAAACTATAATACCATCCCATAGCCAGTACCAAACCATAACCTTCTAAAAAACCATCCCAATACCAAGTTCCCTATAATCATGGAAGTTGTACAGGTGCTCTTAACCGGGAGCACAACTATCATGATAGTTTTATTAGACTCTGCAGAGTTTGTACCGCTTTACCCACGTGTTTGTGATTTCATCACCCGTCGGCGACTAAAGAAAAACTCCATTATGCCAAAACACTACCACAGGTGTATGGCCAAGAGATCACAAAATAGCCTTTACAAAGGGATTACTAGTCTATTTAGACCCCACTGAGGTTTCACCGGTGGTGATGTCTCCTACAGAGCACATCTTCAACCAAGGGCCCCCTCTTGAGCCATTCAGATCCCAGGGTAGTCCCACCAATCATCAACAAACCCAATCCGACTACCCCTTCCCCGAGCATCCTTAATGGTCCAAATAGCACTAACAATACCCTAATTAATCAGCTACGCCGCACCCATATTGGCCTTGTGGTGGCACTGTAATCTTGGCTTATTCTCGCATGAACCGGTCCTTAGATCTAAAGCAAGGAAACCACCATATCATCCAACGCATCCACGTACCAGGCTTGCTTAGATCACCCATTACCATATCATATTAACCAGTTCATGTTAATCATAATCTCATAAATGCATAATTAAGTTAAGTGGTATAGTTGTTTTCCCATCCCAATTAATTAAGCAAAGCAAAAAGGTAAAAAGCCCATCCCGACTCTCTACCATAAATTCCAGGTGACAAGGGTGGTCAAACAAATCTAGTAAACTTCCTATCATAGGATTTTCATCAAATTGACACAAGCATTCAGTTTTGCAAACAAAACATTTACTTTAAAACAGGATCAATATGCTTCAAGAACACTTGCCTTGCTCTTGCGATTGATTAGGGTCAAAGCCTTCAAACTCTTAGTGCTGAAGATCCTCCGCGGCACTCTCTAGCGCAAATCCGTCTAATCCGCACAATAACCATACAAGACAAGAAACACAATCAAAGAGTGCACAAATATTACTCAAGATGACATGACATGCATGATTAATGCAAATGCAAGGTGGATCTTGTTAATAGATTGCTTTCAATGATCACTAATTAGTTCTAATAGATTTTAACAAGTTTATACAGGTTTGGATTTGATTAGATTAAATTTTAGAATTAATTCAACACAATTTAACCAGGAAAATCGGACTAGTCCGCTAGGGACCGGACAAGTCTGCACTTTGCAGAATTGGCGAACTAGGGTTTTCTAGATCAACGTGGATTTGGAGATTAGGGGTTGAATTTACGTAAGGAAAAGAGAATAGAAGGTATACCAGGTGCTTAGAACTCCGATGAATCAAGGATCTTGGAGGTAATACTTGGATCTTGACGATCTAGGGTTGATGAAGAACTTCTTGAAGATGAATTGGTGATGAAGAACGAACTTGATGGAGATCTTGATCCTCTTTCATTTCCTCCTCTTGTTCTTCTTCCTTGGGATCTCCTCCTCCCTCCTTGATGGTGGCTCTCCACGAACTAGGGTTTGGGTGGGGTGGAAAAGTGGCAAATAGATGTCAAGCCAAGGGGTGGGGTTGTTTATATAGAGGTGGAGGGCTAGGGTTAGATGGATTTCGAGTTTGAGATGAGTAGAGGCTGGTTTAGAGTCCCATGTGGGCTCTAAAAGAGTTAGGCATGACGTCCCTAGGCCCACTTAACGCAAAACCCAAGAAACAAGTCGTGAAACAAAAGATCAAATCGGAGTCGCGAAATATCGGAGAAGTCCGAATTTGTCCAGAGAGAAATCGGACAACTGTGGCCAAAAATTGGACAAGTACTACTTTAGTAAGAGAGGAAAACGGACAAGTCCGCTGAAACACCGGACTAGTCCGGATAACTCCAGGGACTTAGCAAAATTTCCAAGGATTCTTGGTACACCGGACTAGTCCGCATAGGACCAGACAAGTCCGAAAGTGTCCAGAGGCAAAAACAGACTAGTCTGCAGCAAAAACGGACAAGTCCGATTGAGGTCAGAGAGAAATCGGACTAGTCCACACCAAAATCGGACTAGGACGCACTTTCCAGAATTTTAAGTGCGGTTTTGTTCCAAATCAATTTTAAACTTATTCCTCTTTATGTGGATTAATGTTAGACATGTATATGAATGTATGCAGGACATGATGCATGAAAATGAGGGTGTTACAAACCTACCCCCCTTAAAATGAATCTCGCCCTCGAGATTCGACGCGGAAGTGAAGAGATAGGGAGATTCCTTCTTGAGATCATCCTCCAATTCCCACATTACTTCTTTTTCTGTGTGGTGCTTCCATTGAACTTTACACCATCTAATAACCTTGTTCCTTGTGACCCTCTCCTTGGTTTCCAAGATTTTGACTGATTGTTCGGCATAAGTCAAATATGCCCCTAATTCCAATCCTTCCATTGGCAATTGTTCTTCCGGTACTCTCAAGCACTTCTTGAGCTGGGAAACATGAAAGACATCATGGACATCCAAAAGATGAGCTGACATCTCCAACTTATACACTACTTCTCCTCTTTCGCCCAAAATCTTGAATGGTCCAATGTAGCGAGGTGCTAGCTTGCCTCTTATGTTAAACCTCTTATGACCCCTCATCGGTGACACCATGAGGTAAACAAAATCTCCCACTTCAAAGGCTAATTTCCTTCTCCTATTGTCCACATAGCCTTTTTGTCTTGATTGGGCAGCCCTCAAGTTTTCACGAATTATTTGGACTTGCTTTTCGGCTTCTTGCAACACATCCGGACCAAATACTTGAGTTTCTCCTGCCTCATTCCAGAAAAAAGGTGACCTACACTTCCTTCCATAAAGCGCTTCATATGGTGACATTTTCAAGCTTGCTTGGTAACTATTGTTGTATGAAAATTCTGCATATGGCAAGCTCTTGTCCCAACCTTTCCCATGCTTTAAAGCACAAGCTCTTAACATGTACTCCAAAATTTGATTGGTCCTCTCGGCTTGTCCATCCGTTTGAGGGTGATATGACAAACTGATGTTCAACCTTATTCCCAATGCTTCATGCAATTTCTGCCAAAATCTGGAGGTAAATTGAGAACCTCTATCCGAGACTATCTTCTTCGGTACTCTATGTCGACACACAATATGATCCATGTATATTTCGGCCAATTGTGTAGCTGTATATTTGGTCTTCACAGGGACAAAATGAGCCGACTTGGTTAAACGATCAACAATTACCCAAATTGAGTCGTAATCGGACTCAGTACGTGGTAACCCAACTATGAAGTCCATTCCAATTTCTTCCCACTTCCATTCCGGGATCTTCAATGGTTGCAATAATCCAGCTAGCCTTTGATGTTCCGCCTTGACTCATTGACACACATCACACAATGCTACATATCCAGCTATGTCCTTTTTCATGCTATCCCACCAATAGCAAGTATTCAAGTCTTTGTACATCTTCGTACAACCGGGGTGAATTGAGTAAGGTGAGTCATGTGCCTCTTTTAATATTGTCTCTCGAATACGCTTCACATTAGGCACGACAATCCTCTTACCAAGCCATAGAGTACCATGTTCATCCTCATCAAAACTGAATTTTGTCCCCTCTTGGGTCCTTTCCTTGATTTCTTGAATTTCCTCATCCTTAGTTTGGCCTTTCCGAACTTCTTGCTCTAAGGTTGGGTTTAACTCCATTGTCCCCATCTCATGTACGAATACGAGATTCAACTGTTCAAACTCCTTACATAACTCGAATGGCAGCTCTCGAACTGCGAGTTGATGACTTACTCCTTTTCTACTCAAGGCATCGGCCACTACATTGGCCTTCCCTGGGTGATAGTTGATTCCCAAATCATAATCTTTGATAAGCTCCAACCATCTTCGTTGCCTCAAATTCAGATCCGTTTGTGTGAAATTATACTTAAGACTCTTGTGATCTGTGTAAATTTCACACCTATGTCCAAGGATATAGTGTCTCCAAATCTTCAATGCGTGTACCATGGCTGCAAGTTCTAAATCATGTGTTGGGTAATTCTGCTCATGTTTCTTTAATTGTCTTGACGCATAGGCGACCACTTGACCTTCTTGCATGAACACACATCCAAGTCCTTGTCTCGAGGCGTCGCAATATATGTCAAAACTCTTGCTTACATCTGACAATATCAAGACTAGGTCTGTTGTTAACCTCTTCTTCAATTCCTCAAAACTCTCTTGACAAGCTTGAGTCCATTGAAACGCTTTCCCCTTCATTAGCAACTCCATCATTGGCTTGACTATCTTGGAAAAGTCCTTGATGAGTCGACGGTAATACCCAGCCATCCAAGAAAACTCCTTATTTCCTTTGCATTTTGCGGGGGTTCCCATTTTAACATGTCCCTCACTTTTTCGGGGTCAACCGAAACTCCTCCTCCTAAAATGATATGACCCAAAAACGACACTTCCCTTAACCAAAACTGACATTTGTTGAACTTGGCATACAATTGATGCTCCCTTAATTTATGCAGCGTAAGCCTCAAGTGTTCCTCATGTTCCTTCTCATCCTTCAAGTAGATCATAATGTCATCAATGAACACCACAACGAACTTATCCAAGTACTCCATGAAGACCTTATTCATGAGGTACATAAAGTAGGCAGGCGCATTTGTCAATCCAAAAGACATCACGGTGTACTCATAAGATCCATATTGTGTCCTAAAAGCTGTCTTGGGTATGTTCGATGGTCTAGTCTTCATTTGAAAGTATCCTGACCTCAAATAATTCTTAGAGAACACACAAGCACCCTTCATCTAATCAAACAAGTCTTCTATACGTGGCAAGGTGTACTTGTTCTTGATTGTTACCTTGTTGAGAGCTCGGTAATCTACGCACATCCTTTGGGATCCATCCTTCTTGTCCACAAATAGAACGGGTGCTCCCCAAGGTGAAGAGCTGGGCTGAATGAAACCATTCTCTAGTTGCTCTTGAATTTGCTTCTTGAGCTCCGCTAATTCCACAGGAAGCATCCTATACGGCCTCTTAGCTATAGGTGCAGTTCTAGGTACTAAATCAATAACAAACTCAATGTCTCGATCAGGTGGCATACCTGGCAACTCGTCCGAAAAAACATCCAAAAATTCACACACCACCGGAATCTCCTCAATTGCAGCACCGTCCATATGATTCAGCTCCAATCGCTTCGGTGCGCTTTGAGATGCTTCAAATTCTATGGTGATCCCTTCTTCATTGGTCAACTTCACCGTCTTCGTAGCACACTCAATAACTCCATTGTGCTTCCTCAACCAGTCCATACCAAGTATAATGTCCAATCCTTGAGAATCCAAAACAATGAGGTTGGAGGAGAAGTCTACCCCCCTTATTCTAAGGCCTACTTTTGGACATACTATATTGTCCTCATCTCTACTCCAGGAGACTTAACCAATAGAGTAAACTTCATATGTGAGATAGGCAAACTATACTAGGAACAATATTACGATGCAATGAATGAATGTGATGCTCCAGAATCAAATAACATAGTCGTCGGGTTGGAGTTTGCGAGAAACATACCAATGACCACGTCATCCGCTTGTTGAGCATCCTCCGTAGAGACATGGTTCACGTTGCCACGAGCAAAATTCTGCTATCCACGGTTCCCTTGTGGTTGTCCTTCATTGGGTCTTGGGTTTTGCCTTGGTGCATTGCTTCCTTGACCAAGGCCTGACTTAGGACATTGATGTGCAAAGTGTCCAGCTTCTCTACAAGTATAGTACTTCTTAACTCCAGCAGGATTATTGGGGCGAGCTTGGTTTTGAACATGTGCACCAGGGAAATTAGCACGAGGTGCAAAAGGCATTGGAGACCTAGGTGCTTGCATAACGGGGCGCTGCTGCATAAACCGAGCTGGGTGTGGCAAAAATCCAGGGCATTGAGCAGGCGCAAAAGAGTTGAACTAAGGCGCATTGGGTGGTGCAAAGCGAGGGCGCACATTACTTGCTTGTTGTTGTCCTTGATATGGCGCCTTCCTCTTATTGTCTTGCTCCATCTCACGAACCTTATTCTCCACCACAATTGCTTTGTCCACAAGCTTCTGGAAATTTGCATAGTCACAATTGAGCAATTGCACTTGGATCTCATTGTTCAAGCCTCTCATGAACAAATATTGCTTCTGGCTGTCGCGACTAACATCCTCAGGCACATATCTTGAGAGTTGAGTGAATTTGTTGAGATATTCACCCACGCTCGATCTTCTTTGCCTCAACTTCTCAAATTCTTGCCTCTTCAAAATCATAAATCCTTCTGTCACATAATGAGAACGGAAGCTTTCTTTGAATTCGGCCCAAGTAATTCTCTCTTGGTTCTCATGAGCATTACATAAGGAATCCCACCAATCCGCAGCTGCTCCAACTAGTATATGAGAAGCGAAAAGCACTTTCTCCCGATCACTGCATTGGACAATAGCTAGCTGCTTCTCCACGAACTTGAGCCAATCATCCGCATCCATAGGGTCAGCTGCTTGAGCATAGGTCGGCGGCCTAGTCTTTATAAACTCTCCCAACCGGTTATGAGGAGGTGAGGGTGGTGGTGGAGGCATGTGGGGCTGATTGTTAATGTTGCCAGCCTGCAGCTGTCCCATAGTTTGTATCATGGTCTGCATGAGCTGGTGTTGCATAGCCAATAGCTGCTCAATGCTCATAGCTCCATGAGCAGGTCCTTGTTGATTGTTGTTCTGGGGTACTCCATGGTTCTCCTCTTCATCATTGTCATCCCTCTGGTTACGAGTCCTCACCATCTGAAGAAAAGCAATAGGTAGGAATTAGAAAATTGTCGCCAACTATATGCATCAAGGGATATGAAACTAAACAACTCACTAGCCTAGGTGGACTTGGCAATGCTAAAGCATCCCAAAATCCTCTATTAAGCACACAAGCAAACAATATATAGCAAACAACACACTAAGCAAAAATACATTGATTCCTGAGTGCTCCTATGTGTCCTAAGGTGTCCATTCTATCTAGGTTGCGTTCTTCGATAAACCTGTGGCTCTGATACCAATTTGTGACACCAGGTTCCGAAAATGAACCAAGTGCAGTATATGTGTTCCCAAGATGTTTAACACACATACACAAGTGCATCACGAACGATAAATAGATAATTACCACATACAAGATTAATTAACCCAATTTTATTACACAATTCATAATATCCTCGAATACAAGCACTATGATTATTAATAACATGCTCCAACTAATGCAGCAGAAATAAACTAATTAAGAAAACTAAGCAACTAAGCAAAGGGGTATAACGCAACTCCAACACTCCACAAGCAAAGCTGACGGTAGCCATGGCCTATAACTCCGCATTATCATCGTTAAACTCCCAATCTTGACCTACAACTGTTTGGGGGGGGGGGATTGCAAGGGTGAGTACATGTCGTACTCAGCATGTGTGGAAAGTATGACATGTAGCTGATATAAATAACGACAATAATAATGGCCAAGTGCTGAAAAGTACATTAAAACATTTGAAAAGCAATATATTATATGTATATGAAATAAACCCATCATAAGCCATGTAATCATCATAACTCCAATCCATATTCATTACCATCATCCATATTCCAGATTTCACATTACCATTAAGCATAACCATTGCCATAAACCACAATACCATCCCATAGCCAGTACCAAACCATAATGTTCCCAAAAACCATCCCAATACCAAGTTCCCTCTAATCATGGAAGTTGTCCAGGTGCTCTTAACCGGGAGCACGACTATCATGATAGTTTTATTAGAATCTACAGAGTTTGTACCGCTTTACCCACGTGTTTGTGATTTCATCACCCGTCGGCGACTAAAGAAAACCTCCATATGCCAAAACACTACCATAGGTGTATGGCCAAGAGATCTCAATATAGCCTTTACAAAGGGATTACTAGCCTATTTAGATCCCACTTAGGTTTCACCGGTGGCGATATCTCCTACAGAGCACATCTTCAACCAAGGGCCCCCTCTTGAGCCATTCGGATCCTAGGGTAGTCCCACCAATCATCAACAAACCCAATCCGACTACCCCTTCCTCGAGCATCCTTAATGGCCCAAATAGCACTAACAATACCCTAATTAATCAGCTACGCCGCACCCATATTGGCCTTGTGGTGGCACTGTAATCTTGGCTTATTCTCGCATGAACCGGTCCCAACTGGTTACGAGTTCTCACCATCTGTTGGCGAAAGAAAGGTGGGGATAGAAGGATTTAGAATTTGGAAGGAAACGTCCCAACTATATGCATCAAGGTATGTGACACTAAATAATCCTTTATTAATATAGACCTATATTATGAGGATGTGGACAATTGCCGAAGCATCCCACAACTCTCTACTAAGCACACAAGCACTCAAACAAGCACCAAACAGAATTTACAAAGATCCTAAAAGAAGTAATACAACTCAAGGCCACACAAGTATATCTACATCGCTCTTATTTACTAATGGGGGTGTGCCTATCCTTGAGTCGTGGCATAGGTCGAGGACTACTCGTCGTCGAGCGGGAACTCATCCGGGTCCTCGTCGTCGTCGTCGTCGTCGTCGGGGTCCTCGGGGTCCTGTGGGTCCTGGGGTGGTGAGGCAGCAGGCGGCGGTGGTGCGGTAGACGCCACACTGGAAGGTTCCTCGTCAGAGGACTCCCCAGAGGATGACTCACGCTGACCGTTGCGACGGTCTGGAGAGTCCGGGGTCCACATCGGGGTGTCGGACGCGTAGTCGTCCGGGTCCTCGTCGGTGATCCGACGATACCTCCTGATTATCGCCTCGTGACGCTGGGCGAGGTCGCGTCCATCCTGGATCTCATGCTGCGCCCTCTGAAGTCGGGCACTCAGCTGGGTCACGTCGTCAACAGTCTGACGAGACTGCGGGAGGTCCAGGGGTCCCTCCACGTGCCTGGAGACGAAGCGCGCAGTGCCACTAGGACGCTGCGGGACGAAGGCGTGAACCGTGTCCTCCAGACGGAAACGGCGGGCGTGGCTCCAGAAAGTGGCTGCTTCCCAGCTAGCATCCTGCTCTGCAGATCGGCGGGAGCTCCTCCAAGCAGGGCTGCTGTGGGTCTTCACCAACTCGTCACCGTAGTAGATATAAATTTTGCAGCTCCACTCCTTCCTGCCGGGGCGCTGCACTCCAGTGGTGTGGTAGGAGAGCGAGAGACTGTGGTGGCGGTAGCCAGCCTCACGGAGTAGGGCACGGAGACGGTGTCGCAACTGTCCTGCGGCTCTGCCGTCTGAACGGATCACCACGGGGTGACGGGGGTCGACGGCCGGGGAGCGACTAGCCAACCTACGCGGGGGCACGAGTCCACCGGTCGACTTACGGGGGGTTGTCTTGGTGCGGGCCATCTACAAGAAACAAGAATACATTAGGAAAATAATGAAAAACAAATCTGAAAATTTCAGCAGCTAAACGGCGGACAAAGAGCGGTGCAGCGGTTCCAAAAGAACGAAAAATAAAGAGAAAAATTACAGCAACCAACACAATAATTTTACCCACACATAATAGCAGCAAAACACACCGTTTTCGCGAAAATTTATACAGCAAAACGGCAGCACTTAATATTGCTCACTTCTGAAAATTTTTATCAAAAACGCAGCAGCGATCAGTATTTTTTGCGGCTGAAAATAAGGGAAACAAAACAGCAGCAGAAATTTTCGAAAATAGCATATTAGAAGAGTGTTCCTAAGTGCTCTAGAGTGTCCATTCTATCTAGGCTTGCGTCCTACGGTCAACGCGGCTCTGATACCAATTTGTGACACCCGGTTCCGAATATGAACCAAGCGTAACGCATATGTGTGTCCAGGATGTTCAACACACATACACGAATGATTCACAAATGATAAACAGAATTTAACCACGTCTTAACTAATAAATAAGTACTTTATTACAATAATCCAATAGTTCACGAATAATATAACTCTAAATAATTGCAACGGAAAATAAACTAAACAGCACGACTCCAATCCACAGGCAATTGACGGCGGTACGCAACCTAGTACTCCACGTGATCCTCAGGGTACTCCCAATTGTCTCCAGTAGCTGTTGGGGGGGGATTGCAAGAGTGAGTACATGTCGTACTCAGCAAGTGTGGAAAGTATGACATGTGGCTTATTCAAATGACGACAATAATAATGGCTAAGTGCTGAAAAGTACAGTAAAACATTTGAAAAGCATTATACTATGTCTATGTGAAACAAATCCCATCATAACCATCATATTAACAAAATATAAACCATATCCAATTATTGCCAACATTACCATTATCCATGTCCAATTACCATAACTCAAATTCATATCCATGACCATAACCCATAAACCAACCATAACCATTACCAAACCATAACCATCCATAACCATCCCAAATCCCAATTTCCAACTCTAATCATGTAGGTCATCCAGGCGCTCATAACCGGGAGCACGGCTATCATGATAGTTTTTAACGCTCTGCAGAGGTTGTACCACTTTACCCACATGTTTGTGATTTTATCACCTTTCGATGACTAAGAAACCTCCATTGTGCCATCTCACACTTCCGTAGGTGTGTGGCCAAGAGATCACAAAATAGCCTTTCAAAAGGGACTACTAGTATGTACGGCCCCACTAAGGTTTCACCGGCAGGCTTGAATCTCTATTCTCCCACCCACGGGTCCCCTCGTGTGCCATGCGGATCCCAGGGCAGTCCTCCTCGACTCCCATTCCCCGCGCCATCCAATGGTCCATACAATACTAGCAGCGCTCCTAATTATTCAGCTACGCCGCACCCATACTTGGCCTTGTGGTGGCACTGTTGACCTGGCATATTCTCGCATGAACCGGTCCTTAGATCTAAAGCAAGCAAACCACCATAACGACCAACCCATCCACATAACCATGCTTGCTTAGATCACCCATCGTATTGACCAGTTCACATTAATCAGAATATCATTGATGCATAATTAAATGTGTAAGGTTGTTTGCCATCCCAATTAATTAAGCGAAGCAAAAAGGTAAAAACCCTTCCCGACTCTCTACCATAATTCCAGGTGACAAGGGTGGTCAAACAAAACTAGTAAACTTCCTACCATAGGATTTCCATCAATTTGACACAAGCATGCAAGTTCGCAAACAAAACATTTAATTTTAAATAGGATCAATATGCTTCAAGGACACTTGCCTTGCTCCGGCGGATGGGGTTGCTCAAGCGCTTCAAAGTCTTGGTTTTGGAAATCCTCGTATGCGGCCTCTTGAGCACGTTCCTCTACGCGTGATCATACATACAAGAAAACATATACAATTCAACATAATGCACACAAAATAATCAACATGCAATGACATGCATGCACGCATAATTTAATAATTAATTTACTACGGTCGTTTATTATTTAGATGCGTCTAGTTCATACGTGTTCATATGTGTTTACGGGGGTTTTAGGGTGGATTAATGCTGCTGAAAATAAAATCATGGTGCAACTAAATTTAATTTACGCCTACTAGATTCAATACGGTCGCAAAAATTCGTATCGGGAACAAACCCTACCGTAGATCTGACGGCGTGACGGTCGCGGAATAAACGCGACGCGAAGACGAAATAGGTGGTGCAGCAGTCCCTCGGCGGCACGACGATGGCGGCGCGATGTCGGCGACGATCTCCGGCGAACGGTGGTGCCCTCCTCTTTTTCTCCCTCTTCTTCCCTTTTTTTTCTCCTTTCTTTCTTCCCTGGGCGCCTCTGTTTTCTCTGTTCCCGGCGGCTGCTTCCGGCGGCTTTGGCGGCTGCTGGTTCGTGGGGAAAAAAGCCTAGGCCTGGGTCCTATTTATAGGGGCGGTGCTAGGGTACGGCCTTGGTACCGACTCGGTACGGGGCGGGATTCGCGGCAGAGGAGTCGGACGCGGGAGGGAGTCCAGCGGGAGCGGGAGTATCGGGATGGGACGTTACAGCGCGGGAAGGGAGGCGGGACGGCGCGGGAGACGCGCGCGGTGGGGTTCCACGTGCGGGAGACGGAGCCCGGCGCGCGTCGAGCGGCACGCGGCCGAGGGGGCAGGCGGGCGGCGCGTCAGGGGGGCGGGACCCAGCGCAGCGCGCTGCGCTGCAGAGCAGCGGCAGGCGGCGCGGTCAGGGGGGCGGGGCCGGGCGCCTTGGGGCGAGCGCGCGCGTCGCGCGCGGACGCGCTGAGGCGGAGCGGGGCCGGCTCGGCCGGCTGGGCCGCTGGCCTGGCCGCCGGGCGGCTCCTTGTTTTTTTTTCTTTTTTTTCTCTTTTTTTTATATATATATATTATAATATATTTTATTACTTATATTTTATTTATTTTTTTTATTTTACTTATTTATTATTTATATATATATTTATTTATTATATATAATTTATTTATATATATATGTTTCTTTTATATATATATATATATTATTTTAAATTTATTCCCTAATATATGTTTTACGCTATAATTATTGGTTTCTTTTCTTCGTTTGCCACACGTATTTGTATATGCATATGTTTTATTATTTTTCTTTCATTCTACTAGTGTTTAATGCATGACCATGTATGCAATGCATGATGCGAAAATTTAGGGTGTTACATGACACGAGGAGTTTTATGTGGTTCAGGCCGCCTGAGCGTAACACCCTACTCCACGAGATGTATGAGTATGCGATGGCTTGTGTGCGTATGATCTTAGTTGTCTCTGTACAGTGCGACACAACCCTTTTATAGTCTAAGGACTGGCCGTTACATCAGCCTGGCCCGACATGAGGCACTGGCGGTAAGTAGTTCCCTAATACACGATCTACATGTATTAAGCGTAGTTAATAACATACCTTAATGGCGTCGTTACCAGTATTAACAATCCTCTGATCGTGTATCATTAATATTGCATTAATGACACACAATTAGGTCTTGTAACGGTGGCTTTAACTGCCCCTTGAATGTCCGTGCCGTTGGAGATTTGCCAGTCTTCCCGTTGTAGATTTAGGTCTTAAGGTCCGACACGTGGCGGCTTTGGAGCTTCCCATTGTGGGGAGGTAGGTCCGGAGCCACTATACACGTGGCAACACTGGAGCTTCCCTCTACTGGAGGTTAGGTCCGGGGTCACTGGACACATGGCAAGACCAGAGCTTCCCGTGGAGGTGCCGGAGCTACACAAACGAGGGAGGCGAGTCCAGTGCGGTCTAACATGTGGAGCCTTCGGAGGTCTTCAACTTGGAAGGATGGAACTCCGTGACTTTTCTTGCGGTATCGTGGGGTACCCGGTACCCAGGGTACCGACAGTATTGGATATGGTTAATGGTAATGGTGAAATCTGGTATAATGGTGATGGATATGGATTACGGACTTATACTATGATAATCATTGTGGGATACGATGGGTTTATTTCACATACATATAATATACGCTCTTCAAATGTTTTAATGTACTTTTCAGCACTTAGCCTTTATTATTGTCGTCATTTGTATCAGCTACACATCATACTTTCCCACACTTGCTGAGTACGACATGTACTCACCCTTGCAATTCCCCCACCAACAGTTGCAAGTCAGGATTGGGAGTATCACGATGTTAATGAGGATTTCTAGGTTGTGTGTTGCCGTCAGCTTTGCCTGTGGTGTTGCTTGAAGCCGCGCTACCCTTTGCTTAGCTTTCTTATTTCGTTTAGCTCATATTTAGTTATTTCCACTACAATATTAGTATTTTCATTGTCAAAAATCATTAGAGTTGTGATTCGAAGATATTCTGACTTCTGTAATAAAAGTGCTTAAGTAATCTTGTTCTTTGGTAATTTTTCTGTATATCCTTTTGTGAATGCACTCGTGTATGTGTGTTGAACGTCCTGGACACACATATGTGTCACGCTTGTTTTATTTTTCAGATCCGGGTGTCACAAATTGGTATCAGAGCCACAGGTTGACCGTAGGACGCAACCTAGATAGAATGAACACTTTAGAGCACATACGAGCACTCAGGAATTGATACGTCTTTGCTTGGTGTGCTGATTGCTATGTATTGTTGTTTGTGTGCTTAGTAGAGGATTTTGGGATGCTTTAGCATTGCCATGTCCATATAGGCTTGTATAGTTAGTTGCTTAGTTTCATATCCCTTGATGCATATAGTTGGTGATGTCTTATAAATTCTTCTCGCTTGCTTTTCTTCAGATGGTGAGGACTCACAACCAGAGGGATGCCAATGATGAGAAGGAGAACAATGGGGCACCTCAGAACAATAATGGACAAGGACCTGCCCAGGGAGCTAGCAATCTTGAGCAGCTATTGGCCATGTAGAACCAGCTCATGCAAACCATGATACAGACTATGGGACAGCTGCAAGCTGGCAACAACAATCAGCCCCACATGCCTCCACCCCCACGGGCTCATAACAGGTTGGGAGAGTTCATGAGGACTAGGCTACCAACCTTCGTTCAAGCCACTGACCCTATGGACGCCGATGATTGGCTCAAGTCTGTGGAAAAGAAGCTAGCTATTTTCCAATATAGTGATTGGGAGAAGGTTCTATTTGCTTCCGACCAACTAGTTGGAGCAGCTGCGGATTGGTGGGACTCGCTGTGTAACGCCCATGAAAATCAGGAGAGGATCACTTCGGCTGAATTCAAGGAGAGCTTCCGTTCTCATTATGTGCCGGAAGGTGTTATGATCCTAAAGAGGCAAGAATTTGAGAACTTGAGGCAAGGAAGATCAAGCGTGAGTGAATATCTTGGTAAATTCACTCAACTTTCTAGGTACGCCACTGAAGATGTCAGCCGGGACAGCCCGAAGCAATACTTGTTCATGAGAGGCTTGAACAATGAGATTTAGGTGCAATTGCTCAACTGTGATTATGCCAACCTTCAAAATCTTGTGGAAAAAGCAATTGTGGTTGAGAACAAAGTTCATGAGATGGAGCAAGATAATAAGAGGAAGGCACCATATCAAGGACATCAACAAGGAAGCAATGTGCGCCCTCGCTTTGCACCACCAAATGCACCATACTACAACACCTATGCACCTGCTCAACGCCCTGGTTATCAACCTTGTCCAGCGCAACCTCAGTTTGTGCAACAGTGCCCCATCATGCAAGAACCTAGGCCTCCAATGTCTTATGCACCTCGAGCCAATTTTCCTAGTGCAAATGTGCAGAATCAAGTCCGTCCAAATTCTGGTGCAGCTAGGAAGTTCTATATATGTGGAGAAGCAAGACATTTTGCATCTCAATGTCCTAAATCAGTCTTTGGTCAAGGGAGCAATCCGCCAATACAGAACCCAAGACTTAATGGAGGGCAACCACAAGGCAACCATGGACAGCAAAACCTGGTACGTGGCAACGTGAACCATGTCTCTACGGAGGAAGCGCAACAAGCGGATGACGTGGTCGTTTATATGTTTCTCGCAAACTCCAACCCGACGACTATGTTATTTGATTATGGAGCATCACATTCATTCTTTTCATCGAAGTATGTTGCTAAGTATAGTTTGCCTATCTCTCATATGAAGTATACTTTGTTGGTTAAATCTCCTGGAGGAGACATGAGGACAAATATAGTATGTCCAAAAGTATGCCTTAGAATAAGGGGGGTAAACTTCTTTGCCAACCTCATTGTTTTGGATTCTCAAGGATTGGACACTATACTTGGTATGGACTGGTTGAGGAAGCACAATGGAGCATTGAATGTGCCACAAAGACGGTGAAGTTGACCAATGAGGAGGGGATCATCATTGAGGTTGAAACAACTCAACATGCACCAAAGCAATTGGAGCTGAATCACATGGACGGTGCCGCAATCGAGGAGATTCTAGTGGTGTGTGAATTCTTGAATGTTTTTCCAGATGAGTTGCCAGGTATGCCACCTGATCGAGACATAGAATTTGTTATTGAGTTAATACCTTTAACTGCACCTATAGCAAAGAGGTCATATAGGATGCCTCCTAAGGAGTTAGCGGAGCTCAAGAAGCAGATTCAAGAGAAACTAGAGAAGGGTTTTATTTGCCCAAGCTCTTCACCTTGGGGAGCACAAGTACTTTCCGTGGACAAGAAGGATGGATCCCAACAGATGTGTGTGGATTACCGAGCTCTCAACGAGGTGACAATCAAGAACAAGTATACTATGCCCCGCATAGAGGATTTGTTCGACCAGACGAAGGGTGCTTGTGTTTTCTCCAATATTGATTTGAGGTCAGGTTATTTCCAAATGAAGATAAGACCGTCGAATATACCCAAAACAACTTTTCGGTCACGGTATGGGTCTTATGAGTACACCGTGATGTCCTTTAGATTGACAAATTCACCTGCCTATTTTATGTACCTCATGAATAAGGTCTTCATGGAGTACCTGGACAAGTTTGTTGTGGTGTTCATTGATGACATAGTGATCTACTCGAGGGATGATAAGGAGTGTTGATGGCTGTTATATACCAATTTCATCAGTCAATTTAACTCAATTATGTGAAGGATTTGTCATTTCTTGCACACATAACCTTTCTATCTAACCCAATTCCACTTGGACTTGGAGAAATATGTGTATGCAGCATTTTATGCAGGAAATGAGGAAATGTAGAGGGACCAATCCATCAATTATCATCCCAGCCAATCAGGCGACGACACGTGGCATACCATGGATCAAATGGCCCACAAACAGAAGTATCCGAGGAGATCCAACGGTGTATCACCCATATACATCAATGGGACCCACCTGGCAGCCACCTGGAGAAAGCACACGAGAAACGATGCAATGACCAGGTCGGCCGAACCAGGGGGTCTGCCGACCTGGTCTTTGCACCAAACTCAGTTAGCCTCCACGTGTTGGCTCTTCCCGGCTCTCTAGAGTCAATGGTGACTGATTCACGCGCTTTTGGTGGTGGGAACCGACCTCAACACTAGTATAAATAGGACCCCTACCCCTCACTTCAACACACATCACTTGAGCATCATTCTATTGTATACACTATCTTCCATAGTCCTTAGAGGAGTTAGGATGTAGAGAGGAGAGCCTCTAGTCCCAAGTCCAAATTGGGAAAGGAGTAGAAGGAGTCTCTCTTCCCAATTCCACATTGGGAAAGGTATGGCTTATGTATTCCTTCTTGTATTTGTGACTTTGTGCTCAATAAAGATATTATCTTTAGTCTTCTTTTATATGTATACTTGGACAAAGCGTTTCTTGTTTGATTGTGGAGTCCATGTATGTGGAAGGTATAGTCTTTATGATTTCACTCTCATGATCACATCTTATGGTCATAAACACTATATACCCCCACTATAGTCTATGTAGTTATGATATTATTATGTTAATATGAATGACTTATGCTATGCTTCAACATTGGTTCAACAATGTTTGGGTTGGTCATTGTCTTAGGATGGCTTGTGCCATGGCTCCTAAGGTATTTGCTTAGTATGCTAGCATGGTGCTAGGGTATTTAAGTAGCGTTGGATGTCTCGTAGACCCACGGATTGAAAAGGTAGGCTTTAGGTGGTGACAACCCTATCTGTCCTTTGTAATCCTCCACGTTCGGCTATGCCACAAGCTCTTAGCAGGAGTCGCCCTAGTATTGCTAGGGGTAAGCCCGTGCCCGATGTGTTTAATAGCATTGCATAGGAATTCATCATTGACATGACCATTAGTATCTACCTTAGGCTATGTATATGTATTAGGAGCATTGTAGGAGCAACTCTCTAACTCTCAATCCAATCTCCCTCTAGGACCCATTTTACCCTTTAGAATAGATTGCCTAGGTGTGTGTCACACTACCCCTATTATCAACTTACCCCTATCCGGATAATGGATTAGTATCCCATAGCTTGACCATAGGAGTAGTATATACTTTACTCCATTGCCTTCCTCTGGGATAAATACAATACCCTTGGGAATACTCATGGGTGAAATGCTACAATGGTATCTTCCGTGCACTTGCGGATCTCATCTCTTTTTCCGGAGATGATTTGTTGTGTTAATAAATACCAACAAGCATTTCTGGCGCCGTTGCCGGGGATGATTTGTTAGTATATCTTAGGAGCCGTCAACAAGCATTTCTGGCGCCGTTGCCGGGGATGATTTGTTAGTATATCTTAGGAGCCGTCAACAAGCATTTCTGACGCCGTTGCCGGGGAAGGCAAAGGAAGTGAGGGATAGCTATCACTTGTGATTAGGCTATAGGTACTAATAGTTATTAGATAGTATTACCCTTGTTTGTTTTCTCCTTTGTGTGAAAACAGGGTAGTGTTGGCCAACCCATTGTATGGGATGGCCAACGAGGACGCAAGTGCTAAACGCAAGATGATTCAAGGCGTACCTCAACAAATGTCCGCTAGGCAACACCATTGCCTTTTGCGGGAGAATTTCAGCTTTCAGTAGGAGCCAAAGTAATCCATACCCAAGCTTGGGGAAGGCTCCAAGAAGTTCTTCTTGGTTTGCCTCCACCATGGGGTGGATAGTTGGCTCTTCATCCAACACTCGTGTCATGGGTTGGCTCGACCAATCCATGACCACATTCATGCTGGAGCTGAAGGAGTCCTATTCTCATTCATCATGGATGAGAAGAAGGTCTCCACTCAAGGGGTGGATTGAAGAATGCTCGAGTTCCCATAGCTTGTCATGCACACCACTTCACAAGGTGGATATGCTAGTTATGGAACTACACCTTCCATTGAAGTGTCATGAATGTCCAAGTGGCTGGAGATTTGTTTGGATAATCCAAGTCATGGATATTCACATGATTTGTGAAAATCCATGTCATCATGGGACGCGTGGGAATTATTTCCCTAAGACCCATGAGGACCTTTTTCAAACAACAACTCCAATGGCTACCATTCACAAGGAGGTCAAGGGTGGAATTAACATCACCCTTGTATTCAAGGAGGCTATGGCTTTCCAAGGAATTTAAGTTCAACTAGCCTACCTTAAAGTATCTTGGCCAAGCAGAAATCAAGACAACATTCACATGAAGATCTTGGCCAAGGACAAGAACTTAAGGAGCATTCAAAGTCCAAGATTTCCCACATCACTTGTTGGGGTTCCCACACTTCGACCAAACCCATTCAACCTAGGGCAAGTGACATTGTGGATGGAGCATTTCTTGTTTTATTGTGGAGTCCACATGTCATCATGCCCAAGGAAGCCTTTGACCCATGATCAATGTATGGGTTGATTCAATGGAATGTCAATATGGTCAGAGTGGTACCCCTAAGAAGGACAAAGCCTCACCATGCTCATGAAGGAATACATTCAAGAGGGAGAACTCGTCGCTACAACAACATGTCTATATCAATACAACAGGGAGAGGCTAGGGTCACCATGTGGCCCACATGTCCAAATGACAGCCAAATGAGTTTGGCATGTCAAAACAGAAGAAATCGCCCACATCTTCAACTCCGGGATTGGACAACAAATCATCGCGTTGAACAGAACGGAGGTAAGTCCTACTCATAGGACTTCAAAAATTTGGTGAGTCCTTGCCAATAGGTTAATTGGTAGTTATCACTCATCGGACTTCAAAAATTCGGTGAGTCCTTGCCAATAGGTTAATTGGTAGTTATCTCATATTTGTTTTCCAAATTGCACTAACCCTTGCATTTGCATGTTTGAAATTCTACACTTGAATGTTGGAAAGTAAAATTTCCAACCATCATAAAACTAAAATTTTAATTAGGGGAGAAATTTAATTGGATATGAACTACGAGCATGACCACTTGAATTTATCTTCCTAGGTCAAACCAACAAGATTTGCTTTGACCCTCATTGCATTTACAAGTTATTTCAAGCTGGGCAAGCCAATTTGAAAATTGGGTTCATATTTGCTTTTGGATAATGTAACCCGTTTTCGAGTTGTTTTGTGTGTTTCTAATTAAAGTGCAGCTAGGTCAAAATTGTGAAGAGGTGGTTTGGCAAGAAAGTGGAAGGTTTCATCAAGCTCAAGTCACCATTGGGAGGATTTGAGAACACTTCTCTCCTTCAAACTCATTTTGTGTTTGAGGAAGAGAAATGTTCAAGAAGATGACCCAATGGAGGAGCCAGAACCAAATCCATCGCCAAATCCAACCTCAACTTGGCATTTGACATCAACCATCAAGCCTACACCAAAAATCAAGGTTGTGAGTTTCTCACAAAGAGACCTTCGTCACCAACTAATCCCCAAATGAGGTATGAGTTTAGAATTTTCCATTGTTTGGTTTGCCATAGAATTGAATGTATTTGCTTGCATTTGTGAGGAAGGTTGACACTTCCTCATCATTCAATTCTCAAGCATCCTCACAAGAGTAAGCGTGGGTATTGACTTTTGGATCTCCAAAAGGAAATCCCACCTTACCTGGAAAAATCTCAAACAAGTACCTAGAATCCTTTAAGAATTGTTTTGTAAACTTAGTCATTTTGTCAAGGTTTAGAAAACAAAACTTTTGGGCATGACTTAATTGGTGAATTGGCATATAGGAACTTGGGCATAGTGACAGCAATAATTTTTAGTTGAGCTTCATGCATATATGGTGTCACTAGATTTCAAACTCCTAGGAATAAGTGATATCCTTGCTCTGAAATTGAATTGCATTTTTAGGAGGAGTCACAAAATTTCAAATTCCTAGTGAGGTTCAGGAGGATAAAATTGAGAATCTTGTTTGGCATGGTCTAAATAATAAAAATTTTCTCTTGAAAGATAAGATGGTTAGAAACTTTAAAAGGTGTAGGGATCCATATAGTGTATTTCTATCACATGCATTGCTATGAGTAGGAGCTTTAGAAAATATGCAACATGAATTATCCATAAAGCTCCACTCTTATCAATGAATAACACATTGATCATAGATACACTTGACATTGGATCCAATGCATATTTGATTTTGCTCTTCCCCGTATGTACAAATGAAAGTTCGGTTACCTAACTCAAACGTTCATTTGTACAAGTCTCAGGAGCTAACCATCCCTCTCCATTCAAGAGAGGAAGTTTGCAGGAGTAATATTACTATGCAGGCATTCATGAAGCTGATTGTTGGTATCCCTAGAGGATTCCATTTCAACATCTCTTGGCCAAGGAGTAAATTAGAATGGTTGTTATCTATCGGAAATTATGGCCGAAGGTCAATCATAACTATATGAGGCTAGAGATTTGAAATGGGAACCCTCCATGAGCAACCAATGAGCTGCCACGAATGGGTGAGAGCATTATGCTCTCAACTATTTTAAGCACTCATTCAAGCTCAAGAGATTTGCCACCATCATTGGGTACAAGTTATTCCTATGTGGCTAAGAGTTATGATGTACCATGACCAAGGAATGACAAGATCACACCCAATTTAATTTGGGTGCAAGTTGTTCCTATGTGGCTAGAAGGTATGTCATGCCTTAGCCAAGGAACAACAGATCACACTCAACGCATGTTGAGTGCATGTCATTCCTTGGTGGTTCTAGGTATGTTGTACCTTACCCAAGGAACAACTGATCATACCCAATGCATGTTGGGCACATGTCACTCCCTTATAGAAAAAAAGATATGATACACCTCAGCCAAAGAATGACGAACATACTCAATGTATGTTGAGTGCACGTCATTCCTTTGGATCTAAAAGGTTATCATTATCTTAGCCAAGGAATGGCAAATCACACCCAACACATGGATACCCTGATGTGCAGATGATCAACATCGAAAACACTCTATTCAACCATACTCATGGTGTCAATGGGAGACAACACGACAATCAACACTAAACCCTCCATTGTCAAAGCCATGCTGCAACAAGGATAGGCCAACTCATGACCTACCTCCGTCGTTAGGGTTTCAACCCCTATCACAGACCTTGATCAAGAATAAGCTTGGGGGAGGACCCTCACTTGAGTTAAATTGTATCACACCCACTACATTTTTATTTCAAATCATCCATTGCATATTTATTTTCCATCCATCCATCATCCACCTTGCATTAAAAAAAATAAAAATAGGTTAGATTTGCTTTCATCAAATAAAGATGTGCTGTAAGAATGATTTAAAATTCACATAGATGAAATGATGAATAGTTGTTATGTTTTATTTTCCTAAGTCTCTAGTTTACAACTTGCTACTCTCCGAATATTGCTTTCATTGGTTTGAAATACTTTTACCTTAATTTGGAAGTTGTGGGCAACAAAAGCTTAATCTAATTCTAGGTTGTTGCAAGACTAGAATTGGTAATAGGGCTGCTAGTCCTAGTTTGAAAGTAAAACTTAGATTTCCGGAGAAATTCTAAAAAGATTTAAGTTTCCCTCAATTGATTGGAAATACCTACCAAAGCCATATGATGTTCATACATAGACAAAACCTTATGAATATGATATTTGCTTTCACATTGAGTCTAGTCAAACTAGTATATACCTATGTGAGAAATCATTCAACTCTTTTTGAATTCAAGACTTCACTTGGCATGCTATACTTCTACACTAGAAGTAAGCAAAACGTCCATCATATCCACCATACCACAACAAAAAGAGAAACTCCATGTTATTCATGTTTAGCACTCTCTTCAAAATTCATTGCAAAGAAAGGGAGTAGAAGACATGGCTACAAAAAAAAAGCATGCTTACATCATAAGCATGAGAAAAAAAAGAGAAAAGAAAAGTAGCCATGTTTCATCCCTGCAAAAGAAAGAGAGATTACACCAAAAAGGAGTTATCTCAAGTATCCACATCCAGTTCCACTCCATCACACATGCACTAGTCATGAATGAAAAAGTTTTGATTTGAATTCTCCTAAGGCTTACTCTTTTGACTTAGCAATATATGTGATGCAAATATGCCTACTTACTTTCCTTACCAAGCTCCACATACAAGCCATATTCAATGAGTAAGAATAGTAGAGGCACAATGCTTTGGTGAGGAAATATTTCCACTATCCACAAAGGAGTGACTGAGAGAATCAAATTGAGGTAATTAATATCTAAATTGAATTCTCCGGGATTTAAGTGGAACTTGATTTCTAGGCTATGTTTGCTCCATTTGCTATTCTACCTTTCAACTACTAATGAATATGAAAAGGCATAAGCCCCATGATAACTTAAGAAAGGTAGGGTATCATAACCAATTTCTGCAATACTAGGTAGAGTATCTTGTTGTGCATTAGATACTTTTGAAAATAAGATATTGTAGCAACTCCTGATCATCAACCTAAAGTCTTGACTTTGCTCGAGACGAGCAAAGGATAAGCTTGGGGGAGTTTGTTGATGGCTGTTATATACCAATTTCATCCGTCAGTTTAACTCAATTATGTGAAGGATTTCTCATTTCTTGCACACATCACCTTTCTATCTAACCCAATTCCACTTGGACTTGGAGAAATATGTGTATGCAGCATTTTATGCAGGAAATGAGGAAATGTAGAGGGACCAATCCTATAAAATATCATCCCAGCCAATCTGGCGATGACACGTGGCATCCCATGGATCAAATGGCCCACAAACAGAAGTATCCGAGGAGATCCAACGGTGTATCACCCATATACATCAATGGAACCCACCTGGCAGCCACCTGGAGAAAGCACACGAGAAACTGTGCAATGATCAGGTCGGCCGAACCAGGGGGTCGGTCGACCTGGTCTTTGCATCGAACTCGGTCAACCTCCACGTGTTGGCTCCTCCCGACTCTCTGGAGTCAATGGTGACTGATTCGCGCGCTTTTTGTGGCGGGAACCGACCTCAACACTAGTATAAATAGGACCCCCTACCCCTCACTTCAACACACACCACTTGAGCATCATTCTATTGTATACACTATCTTCCATAGTCCTTAGAGGAGTTAGGATGTAGAGAGGAGAGCCTCTAGTCCCAAGTCCAAATTGGGAAAGGAGTAGAAGGAGTCTCTCTTCCCAATTCCACATTGGGAAAGGTATGTCTTATGTATACCTTCTTGTATTTGTGACTTTGTGCTCAATAAAGATATTATCTTTAGTCTTCTTTTATACGTATACTTGGACAAAGTGTTTCTTGTTTGATTGTGGAGTCCATGTATGTGGAAGGTATAGTCTTTATGATTTCACTCTCATGATCACATCTTATGGTCATAAACACTATAGACCCCCACTATAGTCTATGTAGTTATGATATGATTATGTTAATATGAATGACTTATGCTATGCTTCAACATTGGTTCAACAATGTTTAGGTTAGTCATTGTCTTAGGATGGCTTGTGACATGGCTCCTAAGGTATTTGCTTAGTATGCTAGAATGGTGCTAGGGTATTTAAGTAGCGTTGGATGTCTCGTAGACCCACGATTGAAGAGGTAGGCAGTAGGTGGTGACAACCCTATCTGTCCTTTGTAATCCTCCACGTTCGGCTATGCCACAGGCTCTTGGCAGGAGTCGCCCTAGTATTGCTAGGGGTAAGCCCGTGCCCGATGTGTTAAATAGCATTGCATAGTAATTCACCATTGACATGACCATTAGTATCTACCTTAGGCTATATATATGTATTAGGAGCATTGTAGGAGCAACTCTCTAACTCTCAATCCAATCTCCCTCTAGGACCCATTTTACCCTTTAGAATAGATTGCCTAGGTGTGTGTCACACTACCCCTATTATCAACTTACTCCTGTCCAGATAATGGATTAGTATCTCATAGCTTGACCATAAGAGTAGTATATACTTTACTCCATTACCTTCCTCTGGGATAAATATGATACCCTTGGGAATACTCATGGGTGAAATGCTACAACGGTATCTTCTGTGCGCTTGCGGATCTCATCTCTTTACCGGAGATGATCTGTGGTATTAAGAAATACCAACAAGCATTTCTGGTGCCGTTGCTGGGGATGATTTGTTAGTATATCTTAGGAGCCGTCAACAAGCATTTCTGGCGCCGTTGCCGAAGATGATTTGTTAGTATATATTAGGAGCCGTCAACAAGGAGCATGAGGAACATTTGAGGCTCACGTTGCAGAAATTGAGGGAACACCAATTATATGCCAAATTCAGCAAGTGCCAATTTTGGTTAAGCGAAGTGTCATTTTTGGGACATATTATCTCGGGTGGAGCAGTATCGGTTGACCGAGGAAAAGTGAGAGATGTGTTGAAATGGGAACCGCCACAGAATGTGAAGGTGACTAGGAGTTTTCTTGAGACGGCTAGATATTAAAGTAGGTACATCAAGGACTTTTCAAAAATAGCCAAGCCAATGACGGAACTCTTAATAAAGGGGAAAACTTTCCAACGGACTACTGCTTGTCAAGACATCTTTGAGGATCTAAAGAAGAGGTTGACCACCGCACCTGTGTTAGTTTTGCCGGATGTGAGCAAAAGCTTCGATATTTATTGTGATGCATCAAGACAAGGACTTGGATGCGTGCTCATGCAAGAAGGTCAAGTGGTAGCCTATGCATCGAGGCAATTGAAGAAACATGAGCAGAATTATCCTACACACAGTCTCGAACTCGCAGCCGTAGTGCATGCCTTGAAGATTTAGAGACATTACATTCTTGGTCACAGGTTTGAGATTTATAAGGACCACAAGAGTCTCAAGTACATATTCATGCAAACGGACCTGAATTTGAGGCAACAAAGATTGTTGGAGCTCATCAAGGATTATGATGTGGGAATCAATTATCACCCGGGGAAGGCTAATGTCATGGCTGATGCATTGAGTAGAAAAGGAGTAAGTCACCAGCTCATGGTTCTAGAGCTGCCATCCAAGCTAGGCAAGGAGTTTGAATAGTTGAACCTTGGATTTGTAAATGAGATGGGGATAATGGAGTTAGAGCCAACTTTAGAGCAAGAAATTCGAGAAGGTCAGACCAAGGATGAAGAATTTCAATAAATCAAAGAAAGGACCCAGGAAGGAAGGGAATTCAGATTTGATGAAGACGAACATGGTACTTTATGGCTTGGAAAGAGGATTGTTGTGCCCAATGTTAACCATATTTGGGAAACAATATTTAAGGAAGCACATGAATCGCCATACTCAATTCATCCCGATTGTAAAAAGATGTACAAGGACTTGAAGATATGTTATTGGTGGGCTAGCATGAAAAAGGACGTAGCTGAATATGTAGCTTTGTGTGATGTGTGCCAGCGAGTCAAAGTTGAACATCAAAAGCCAACTGGATTATTGCAGCCATTAAAGATTCCGGATCGGAAGTGGGAAGAGATTGGAATAGACTTCATAGTTGGTTTACTGCGTACGCAATCCAGTTATCACTCCATATGGGTAACCGTGGATCGGTTAACTAATTCAGCTCACTTTATTTCCGCTCAAGACCACCTTTAATGGGAAGAAGTTGGCTGATATGTATATGATAAGAATAGTATGTTTGCATAGAGTTCCAATGAAGATAGTGTCGGATAGAGGTTCTCAATTTACCTCCAGGTTTTGGCAGAAATTGCATGAAGCATTGGGAACAAGGTTGAATTTTAGATCAGCATATCACGCTCAAACGGATGGACAAACTGTGAGGACCAATCATATTTTAGAGGATATGTTAAGAGCTTGTGCTTTGAAGCATTGAAGAAGATGGGACAAAAGCTTGCCATATGCAGAATTTTCATATAACAATAGTTACCAAGCAAGCTTGAAAATGTCACCCTATGAAGCACTATATGGAAGAAAGTGTAGGACACCTTTGTTTTAGAATGAGACCGGAGAGAACGAGATATTTGGACCTGATATGTTGCAAGGAGCTGAAAAAAAATTCAGATCATCTGCGAAAATTTGAGGACTGCTCAATCGAGACAAAAAGGTATGCAGATAATAGGCGGAGAAGCATAACCTTTGAAGTGAGAGACTTTGTATATCTTAAAGTATCACCCGTGAGAGGTCATAAGAGGTTTAATATCAGAGGCAAGCCAACACCTCTATACGTTAAGCCATTCAAGATTTTGGACAAAATAGGAGAAGTAGCATATAAGTTGGAGATATCATCTCATCTTTGTAACACCCTCATTTTCGTGGATCATGCATTGCATAAGTTCATATACATGTTTAACATTAATCCTCATAAAAAAGAATGAGTTTAAAATGAATTAGGAGCAAAACCGCACTTAAGAGTTCTGAGAAGTGCGGACCAGTCCGTTTTTGGTGCGGACTAGTCCGATTTCTCTCTGACCTTCCTCGGACATGTCCGTTTTTGCTACGAACTAGTACGTTTTTCTCTCTGTACCGCTTTCGAACTTGTCCGGTCTATTGCGGACTAGTCCGATATTCTAATTCCTTGAAATTTCGCCAAGTCCCTAGATTTGTCCGGACTTGTCCGACATCTAGCTGTGACACCCGGTTCCGGAAAATGAGCCAAGTGAACGCACATGTGTGCCCAGGACATTAAACACACATACACGAGTGCATTCACAAAAGGATATACAGAAAATTACCACAAAACAAGATTAATTAAACCCTTTTATTACAGAATTCAGAATATCCTCAAATACAAGCTCTAATGATTATTAATGATAAGTTTGAACTAATGCATTGGAAATAAACTAAACTGAGCAAACTAAGCAGCTAAGCAGCATAAGCAAATAGGGTATAGCGCAGCTCCAAATAACTCCATAGGCAAAGCTGACGGCAGACACGGCCTAGAACTTCGCATTATCATCATTATACTCGCAATCCTGACCTGCAACTGTTGGTGGGGGAATTGCAAGGGTGAGTACATGTCGTACTCAGCAAGTGTGGAAAGTATGACATGTAGCTGATTCAAATGACAAATTTAATAATGGATAAGTGCTAAAAAGTATATTAAAACATTTGAAAAGCGATATATTATAAGTACGTGAAGTAAACCCATCATAAACCATGTAGTTATCATAATACCACTCCATATTCCATCACCATCATCCATTATACCAGATTTCACTATTACCATTAATCATATCCAATACCAGAATTTAATCCATAACCATTACCAAACCATAACCATAACCATCCCAAAAACCATCCCAATACCAAGTTCCCTCTAATCCTGGAAGTTGTCTAGGTGCTCATAACCGGGAGCACGACTATCATGATAGTTTTATTAGACTGTGCAGAGTTTGTACCACTTTACCCATGTGTTTGTGATTTCATCACCTTGCAGTGACTAGAACCTCTACTATGCCGTCTCACACTTCCGTCGGTGTGTGGCCAAGAGATCACAAAATAGCCTTTACAAAGGGATTACTAGTCTATTTAGACCCCACTAAGGTTTTATCGGTGGCGAAGCCTCCAACTGAGCACATCTTCAACCAAGGGCCCCTCTTGAGCCATTCGGATCCCAGGGTAGTCCCACCAATCATCAACAAACCCAATCTGACTACCCCTTCCCCGAGCATCTAATGGTCCAAAATAGCACTGGCAAAGCCCTAATTAATCAGCTACGTTGCACTCATACTTGGCCTCGTGGTGGCACTGTTGTCCTGGCTTATTCTCGCATGAACCGATCCTTAGATCTAAAGCAAGCAATCCACCATAACATGCAACCCATCCGCATACTAGGCTTGCTTAGATCACCCATTACCACATCATATTAACCAGTTCATGTTAATCATAATATCATAATTACATAATTATGTTAAGTGATATAGTTGTTTTACCATCCCAATTAATTAAGTGAAGCAAAAAGGGTAAAAAGCCCATCCCGACTCTCTACCATGAATTCCAGGTGACAAGGGTGGTTAAACAAAGCTAGTAAACTTTCTATCATAGGATTTCCCATCAAATTGACACAAGCATGCAGTTTTGAAAACAAAACATTTATTTTAGAAATAGGATCAATATGTTCAAGGACACTTGCCTTGCTCTTGGGCTTGATTGGGATCAAAGGCTTCAAACTCCTGGTGCTGGAGATCCTCCGCATCACTCTCTAGCGTAAATCCGTCTAAACCACACAATAAACATACATGACAAGAAACACAATCAAAGAGTGCACAAATATTACTCAATATGACATGACATTCATGATTAATGCAAATGCAAAGCAATACTAGTTAATAAGTTGTTAATAATGTTTATTAATCAATTACATTGGTTATTAGGAAGTCTACACAAGTTTGGATTTGATTCGATCTAAATTTAGAATTAATTCAACACAATTTAGCTAGGAAAATCGGACTAGTCCGCTAGGGACTGGAGTAGTCTGCACTTCGCGGAACTAGTGAACTAGGGTTTTCTAGATCAACATGAATTTGGAGATTTGGGGTTGAATTCACGTAAGGAAGAGGAAGTAGAAGGTATACCAGGTGTCCAAGACTCCAAAGAATCAAGGGTATTGGAGGCAACACTTGGATCTTGACGATCTAGGGTTGATGAAGAACTTGATGGTGAATCGTTGATGAAGAACAAAAACTTGATGGACATCTTGAACCTCTTTCGTTTCCTCCTCTTCTTCTTCTTGCTCTTGATCTCCTTCTCCCTCCTTGGTGGCGGCTATTCACGAGCTAGCGTTTGGGTGTGGTTGAAAAGTGGCAAATAGATGTCAAGCCAAGGGGTGGGGTTGTTTATATAGAGGTGGAGGGCTAGGATTGGGTGGATTTCGAGTTTGAGATGAGTAGGGGTCGGTTTGGAGTCCCACATGGGCTCTAAAATAGTTAGGAACGACGTCCCTAGGCCCACTTAACGTAAAACCCAAGATACAAGTCGTGAAACAAAAGATCAACTCAGAGTCGCGATTTAGCGGACAAGTCCCAAAAGGTCCGGACTAGTTCGAAGTTAGACAAAGAGAAATCGAACAAGTCTGGACTGGACATCGAACAAGTCTGAACTTATCCAGAGGGAAAAAATAGACAAGTCTGACCAAAATCGGACAAGTCCGACTTTAGTCAGAGGGGAAAACAGACAAGTCCGCTAGAATACCGGACAAGTTCGGACAAGTCCAGGGACTTAGCAAAATTTCCAAGGAATTGGAACACCGTACTAGTCCACAATGGACCGGACAAGTATGAAATTATCCAGAGGCAAAAATAGACTAGTCCGCAGCAAAACAGACTAGTCCAATGGTGGTCAGAGAGAAATTGGACTTGTCCGCACAGAAAACGGACTAGTCTGCACTTCCAAGATTTCTTAAGTGCGGATTTACTCTAAATTCATTTAAAATTTGTTCTTTTTTATGTTGGTCAATGTTAAACATATTTAATGATGGAAGCAGGGCATGATGCATGAAAATGAGGGTGTCACAAACCTACCCCCCTTAAAATGAATCTCGACCTTGAGATTCGACGCGGAAGAGAAGAGACAAGGAAATTCTTTCTTCAGATCATCCTCCAGCTCCCAAGTTGCCTCTGATTATGTATGATGCTTCCATTGAACTTTACACCATCTAATAACCTTGTTTCTTGTGACTCTCTCCTTGGTTTCCAAGATTTTGACCGGTTGTTCGACATAAGTCAAGTCTGCCTCTAGCTCCAATTCTTTCATTGTCACTTGTTCTTCCGGTACCCTCAAGCACATCTTGAGCTATGAAACATGAAAGACATCATGAACATTCAATCAGTGAGCTGACATCTCCAACTTATATGATACTTCTCCTGTTTTGTCCAAAATCTTTAATGGCCCAATGTATCGAGGTGCTAACTTGCCTCTTACATTAAACCTCTTATGACCTCTCATTGGTGACACTTTGAGATAAACAAAATCTCCTACTTCAAAGGCTAGTTTCCTTCTCCTATTATCCGCATAGCCTTTTTGCCTTAATTGAGCAGCACTCAAATTTTTGCGAATAATCTGGACTTGTTTTTCAGCTTCTAGCAACACATATGGTCCAAATACTTGATTCTCCCCTGTCTCACTCCAAAACAAGGGCGTCCTACACTTCCTTCCATATAATGCTTCGTATGGTGATATCTTCGGACTTGCTTGGTAACTATTGTAATATGAACATTCCGCATATGGCAATCTCTTGTCCCAACTTTTGCCCATGCTTTAAAGCACAAGCTCTTAACATATCCTCTAAAATCTGGTTGGTCCTCTCAGTTTATCCATCCGTTTGAGGGTGATATGCTGAGCTGAAATTCAACCTTGTGTCCCAACGCTTCATGTAATTTTTGCCAAAACCTGGAGGTAAACTGAGAACCTCTATCCGATACTATTTTCTTTGGAACTCCATGTCAGCACACATTATACTCCATGTGCAACGATATACTTGGTCTTCACAGGGATGGAATGAGCTTATTTGGTCAACCGATCTACAATTACCCAAACTGAGCCATAACCAGGCTGTGTACATGGCAATCCAACTATAAAGTCCATACCCATCTCTTCCCACTTCCATTCCAGGATCTTCAATGGCTGCAATAATCCCGCTGGCCTTTGATGTTCCGCCTTGACTCGTTGGCACACATCACACAACGCTACATATTCAGCTATGTCCTTTTTCATGCTAGCCCACCAATAGCACGTCTTCAAGTCCTTGTACATCTTTGTACAACGGGGGTGAATCGAGTATGGCGAGTCATGTGCATCCTTTAGTATTGTCTCCCGAATATGCTTCACATTAGGCACGACAATCCTTTTTCCAAGCCATAAGGTACCATGATTGTCCTCATCAAATATGAATTCTCTACCCTCTTGGGTCCTTTCCTTGATTTCCCGAATTTCTTCATCCTTTGTTTGACCTTCCCGAATTTCTTGCTCGAAGGTCGGAATTAACTATATTATTCCCATATCATTCACAAGTCCAAGGTTCAACCGTTCAAACTCCTTGCATGTCTCGGATGGCAGCCCTTGAACCGTGAGTTGATGACTTACTCCTTTTCTACTCAATGCATCGACCACAACATTAGCCTTTCCCGGATGATAATTTATTTCTAAATTGTAATACTTGATGAGCTCCAACCATCTTCGTTGCCTCAAATTCAGGTCCGTTTGTGTGAAAATATACTTAAGACTCTTATGATCAGTATAAATTTCACACCTATGTCCAAGGATGTAGTGTCTCCAAATCTTCAATGCGTGTACCATGGCTGCAAGTTCCAAATCATGCGTTGGATAATTCTGCTCATGTTTCTTCAATTGCTTCGATGCATATGCAACCACTTGACCTTCTTGCATCAGCACACATACAAGTCCTTGTCTCGATGCATCACAATAAATATCAAAGCTCTTGCTCACATCCGACAATACCAAAATTGGGGCTGTTGTTAACCTTTTCTTCAACTCTTCAAACTATCTTGACGAGATTGAGTCCATTGAAAAGCCTTCCCCTTCATTAACAATTTTGTCATTGGCTTGGCCATCTTGGAAAAGTGCTTGATGAATCGACGGTAATATACAACCATTCTAAGAAAACTCCTTATTTCCTTTACGTTTTTCGGTGGCTCCCACTTTAGCACATTCCTCACTTTTTTGGGGTCGACCGATACTCCTCCTCTCGAGATGATACGACCAAAAAATGACACCTCTTTCAACCAAAACTAGCACTTGCTGAATTTGGCGTACAATTGACGCTCCCTCAATTTCTGCAACGTAAGCCTCAAGTGTTCCTCATGCTCCGTCTCATGCTTCGAGTAGATCATAATGTCATCAATGAACACCACAACAAACTTATCCAAGTACTCCATGAAGACCTTATTCATTAGGTACATAAAATAGGCAGGTGCATTGGTCAATCCAAAGGACATCACGGTGTACTCATAGCATCAATATCCTGTCCTGAAAGCGATCTTGGGTATATCCGATGGTCTGATCTTCATTTGAAAGTATCCCGACCTCAAATCAATCTTGGAGAAACACAAGCACCCTTCATCTGATAAAAAAGTCTTCTATGTGTGGCAATGTGTACTTGTTCTTGATGGTCACCTCATTGAGAGCTTGGTAATCCACACACATCCTTTGTGACCCATCCTTATTATCCACAAACAGCACGGGCACTCCCCAAGGTGAAGAACTGGGGCGAATAAAACCCTTTTCTAGTTGCTCTTGAATCTGCTTCTTGAGCTCCGATAATTCCTTAGAAGGCATCCTATACGACCTCTTAGCTATAGGTGCAAATCGAGGTATTAAATCAATATCAAACTCAATGTCTCTGTCAGGTGGCATACATCCAAAAATTCGCACACCACTGGAATCTCCTCAATTGCGGCACCGTCCATATGATTCAGCTCCAATTGCTTCGGCGTGTGTTGAGATGCTTCAAATCTATGGTGATCCCTTCCTCATTGGTCAGCTTCACCGTCTTTGTGGCATATTCGATGACTCCATTGTGCTTCCTCAACCAGTCCATACCAAGTATAATGTCCAATCCTTGAGAATCCAAGACAATGAGGTTGGCAAAGAAGTCTACCCCTCTTATTCTAAGGCTTACTTTTGGACATACTATATTTGTCCTCATCTCTCCTCCAGGAGACTTAACCAATAGAGTAAACTTCATATGAGAGATAGGCAAACTATACTTGGAAACATATTTCGATGCAATGAATTAATGCAATGCTCTAGAATCAAATAACATAGTTGCCTGGTTGGAGTTTGCGAGAAACATACCAACCACCACATCATCCGCTTGTTGAGCATCCTTCCTAGAGACATGGTTCACGTTGCCACGAGCAAAATTCTGCTATCCATGGTTCCCTTGCGGCAGTCCTCCATTGGGTCTTGGGTTTTGCCTCGGTGCATTGCTTCCTTGACCAAGGCCTGACTTAGGACATTGATGTGCAAAGTGTCCATCTTCTCCACAAGTATAGTACTTCTTTGTTGTACCAGAATTTGGACGGACTTGATTCTGCGCATTAGCACCAGGAAAGTTGGCACGTGGTGCATAAGGCATTGGAGGCCTAAGTGCTTGCATAATGTCGAAGTGTAGCAACGACACTTCCCCCGGTACTACTAAAGTGTAGCCCGCGAAGGTTCTTGTTTCGGTCGGGGCACGCAGAGATCACGAGCAAGATGGTGATGCGAGAGGTTTACGTGGTTCGGGCCGCCTCAGCGTAATACCTTACTCCACGGGTGTGTGTGTGTGTGTGTGTGTGTGTGTGTGTGTGTGTGTTGTGTTGTGTTGTGTTGTATTACGAATCATAGAAAGCATAGTCAAGTCTCAGCTTGGCCTCCTCTTCTGTATCGTGCGGTTTAGTCCTTTTATAGTCCAAGGACTAACCGTTACAAAGTTTGCCTGGCCTAACATGTGGCCCTGGCGTATTCATTGGCCTAATACACTGTCTAAGAGTATTAAGAGTGGTTAATAGTGTGTTAACATGCCTTAATGGATATGTTACCCCTATTAACAGCACACTGATCGTGTGTCATTAATATAACATTAATGACACATAATCAGGTCTTATAACTGCCGCTTTAACTGTCCATTGAATGTCTGTGCTGAATGAGATCTGCTCATGTTCCTGTTGGTGATGAAGGTACGGAGGCTACATGGGAGCTCTGGAACTTTCCCTTGCGGGAAGGTAGGTCCGGGGCTGCTGTACGCGTGGCGGCACCGGAGCTCCTCTCTGCTGGCGGTTAGGTCCGGTGTGTTGTGCACGTGTTGACACCGGAGCATCCCTACGTTGGAAGTTTAGTTTTGGTCTTCCTTTACACGTGTCAACCTAGGAGATACCCATATGAGTGAAGTAGGTCCGGTACAACGTGACATGTGGGGCTCGAGGGGACCTTCAACTCTGACGGGTGAAATTCTCTTGCACTTCTTGCGGTACCGATGGGTACCCAGTATGCAGGGTACCGACAGTGGCCCCCGAGCCCACCTCTGGGAGAAATCCTTTGGGTTAAGTTATTCTACCGAAGGTGGGGGCATTCTCCATTCCCGCGCTTCGACTTCAAAGTCTTCGGATGTGCCGTTAGAGCAATGGTTCGGGATTAAACCATTGACGTGTGGCTTGTTATGAATGCGGCAGATGAGATCTTTGAGTGCAGATCTCACGCAATTGAAGGTCGCCAGTTCCCAATACGAAAACCATATCGATTTTGCGCGCCCTTTCAGGGTGCCGTCTTTGGGTTTCCCACGGCCCATCATGACAACAGTTCACCTAGGCTAAGAACCTCGATCACTTCGTCGGGGTAGCCTCAGACCCATTCATCATGGATGGGGTAGATTTTTTGAAATGTAACCCCACTTTTGCTGCGGTTTCCATCCAAGTGTCGCAGAGGCTTACTTAAGAAAGAAAGTGTGCACGGTTTGAGGACTCTTTACGCTTTCGATAAAACTTATGCTCAGAGCCTCCCAAACTTTGCCTAGATTTCTCTTTCTTTGCTCCACTTTGCCGCGATGGAGTTGGGTATTCCCAAGAGCCACCTAAAGAGCAAGGACGATTTGATGAAGATCCAGACCTATATGGGGTTGTCCAGTGACTCCTTCAGCCACTTGATCTGCGCCAGCGAGCTCTCGTTCAAGAAGGAGCGTAATGGCGACATGGTGTACTTCTCTGCGTACGCCATGGTGGGATTGATCCCACCTTTTTCAACCTTACTTTTAATGCTTCTAGACTTTTACGGTCTCCAGTTGTATCATCTTAGCCCCCATTCTCTTCTACTAGTGGCAACCTTTGTCCACTTTTGCGAGATGTGGGTGGGTGTTCCCCCCTGCATCGAGTTGTTTTGTACCTTCTTCACTGTCCACACCTCCAGCAAGGGGACCGAGCTTCTTGGCTTCTACTATTTCGTGAAGTACAAGAACTACCCCTTCAAGTATTTGAAGTCATTTCCTTCCGGCAAATGGGATGATTGCAAGAAGGACTGGGTTGTCATTGCAGTGGAGGAGCACGAGAGGTTGGAGCTGCCCCAAGGACTCCCCAACGTTGACACCGATGCTTGGAGTGTAGTTCCAGTGCTGTTAGATCCCTCCAACCCCATCCTGACCAGGATCCACGAATGCGTGGAGGGTGGAGTAACCCCTCAAATTGTCTTCTGCAACTTCTTGGTCAACAGATGGGCTCCGCTGAGGAATAGGGAGAAACTTGCTTGGGCCCTCAACAGCGTGATGGATGACGACCAGATTGAAACTGGTCTGAAATCCAACTTGGATGAAGAAGCTTTGAAGCTTCATCTCAAGAAATTCCAGCATGGGATAAACATCGACGGTGATGACTTGGTTCCGCCGGCAGCTTTCCTTCCTCTGAACATGGAGCCGCAGTTAAGGAGAGAGCTCCGGAGGAAGATGTCGGCGCTTGATGACCTTGGTGAGGTGGAAAGGCGTCCAACCTCCATGGTGGTAATCACCGGAGCTTCTGAAGGAGGGCCTGCCTCTGCCCCAAGCCGGAGGGTTGAAGACATAGGCAAGGGCAAGGGCAAGGAGGCAGCCGAACCATCCAGCCGAAAGAGGAAGCTGAAGCATGCCGATGGAAGGTTCATCAGGGCTGCTCCCTCTATGACGGCTCCTTCTCCCTGGCGAATGCGGTCTTCTGTGACTGCACCTTCTCCGACACAGGTGTCTTCCAGAGGCGCTAGCTCCGAGCAGTGAACCCCGACCTCATTGTCGGCTAAGAGTTCTAGGCCCGAGAGTTCTTCCTGGCCAAAAGAAGCTCCGACCGAGAGGACTCCGGCTGCTGCAAGTGGTCCTCAACTAAGGTGTGAAGTCGTTGTCTCACCAGACTTGATGGGCTCTGGCTTCGGGCCTCAGAAGAAGAGATTCTGAGGCGACTGGGGCGGTACCATCCCTAGGTAAACATTGATTGATCACCTTAAAACGCTGATCTTGTTTTTGTTGTGCCTTTAATCTTCATCTCCCTTTATTTCTAGGGTGTCGAAAAAGGGGTCAGGAACTTCGACGTATGTCGCAGTGATCGGGGCTGCGCATGCTGAAGCTCCGACTTTAAGCACCGAGCCTCCTCCTCATGTGGTGGCAGAAGTCATGGCAGTTCTGGCGCCAACTGTCGTGGACTTGGATTCAAAGTCCTCGCTGGAAGCTCCCGTGGTAGCACCAGACCGTGGGAGAGAAGTTGAAGATGTACTCCTGGCAACAGTGCTGGAGGATGAAGTTCCAGGGTAGGAGATGGAGATGTCGGAGGCTCCGGCTTCAGAACCGGAGGTCACCGAGGCTCTGGTCCCTGCACTAGAAGTGGTTGTGGGGCTAGCGACGACAAAAGTTTCGGCCCTTAAGCCGAAAGTCATCGAAGCTCTGGCCACTGAGCCAGAGGTAATGGAAGCCCCGACGATTGAGCCAGAGATGGTTGATGCTCTAGCCCTTGGGCTAGAAGTTTTTGAAGGTTCGCCGGTTGAGCCGGAAATATTTGAAGCTCCGGTCGCTGAACTGGAAGGAGCTGACGTGCCGGCATCTAAGCCAGCGGCGGTAGAGGCCCCAAATGAAGCCCCTTCCATTGCCCCGAAGGTAGCTAAACCAGAGCCGAAGCTTCATGAAGAGGTGGCGACATGCCCTCCAGCCTCAGAGCCGGTGAACGAATACCTGGAAGCAGCGCCTTCAACCTCTGCTCTGGAGGTGGGATTTCCCTTAGTGGGTTCTTCCTCTGCTACCGCTGAAGGGCTTCCAAAGTGGCCCTAGTAATGCAGGAGCTCAGGGGACCACCCTTGTAGAGTGAGACCCAATTCTTGTGATGGAAAATCCTTTGGAGCCTGCGAAGTTGGTCCCAGCAGGTCCGGAGCCTATCCCTCTGGCATTGTCCATAGACGACGCCTGCTCAAGCCTCCGACAAGTCTAGCTCGCCTTCGATCATGAGAGAAAAGCCGTGGAGGAGGAACGCAACACCTTGAGGCGTTGGTGCAACAGACTCCACTTCGAGACCAGACTTGCCCAGACGAGGCTAGCTGACCAGAAGGAGTGGATTAAAAGGGAAATAGGCCCGGTTGGAATACTGGGACAAGCTGCTAGAGGAGAAGGAAGCCATCATCCGGACGCTCGACGCTAACTCTAGGGATATCCTTGAGCAAGCCAAGGAGAGGCGTGATGCTGTTGATGAGCATCACAAGAACCTCAATGAATTGAATGAGGTTCTCCTAAAGCGCCAGGCGGACCTTGAGGCGACGAAAGAAAAGCTTCTAGAGCAGCAGGAGGATGTTGTGAAAAGGGAGGCGGAGGTCACCCAGAAATTGACTCTGGGTGAACAGAATTTGGCATATTGCAGCAAGAAGCTGGATCTATGGAGCAAAGAGGAGAAGGATAAATACTGGAAACTGGGGCAGGAGCTCTCGAAAAGAGAAGCTGACGTTGCCACCAGGGAAGGGAAGGTGAAAGGCAGGGAAAAGGACTTTGCAGAAAGGTGGAACCGCATCCACCTCCAGGAGACGGAGCTGACCGATCGTGAGAAGCAAGTTGCTGAGAGTATGCAGTAGCATGCTAAATTGGTTGAGCGCCTCGCTAGGGAAGGTTTCAAGCTTGCGGTCGCCCGGAAGTCGCTGGAGGAGCTGCGGAGCTTTAAGGAGACAGAGTCCATTAAAGTGTGGGACTTCTTGGGGCGGTCCAACGACGCGCTGACACCACTAGGCTTCAGTCCCGTACGACCTGGAGCTGGACTTGGACCGAGCGTTGGTGGCCCTCAATGGTGCTGGTAGCAAACTCGACGCGATGGGTGACATTATTGCAGACCAGCTCGAGACAGAGGGAAAGTCTTTGGCTACGAACGTTGCAGAATATGTGCTGACGTGCTATGTAAGCCAAGACCCCCAATTCTCTCTGGACCCGGTGCTTGAAGGTCCCATTGCTGAAGAGGAAGACGCCGCCAAGGCCAACGTCCAAGAGGTTGCCAAGAAAGTCGCTTCATTCTTCCGCAGGTCTTAGACCCTCCAGTAGCTAGGACTTTTTCCTTATGTCTTTTGTTGTAATCCCAATTTTGTAATCCAGTGCTTCAAATTAATGAAATCCATTTTGCCATGGGCTTCACTTTATTTTTGTCTTCAATATAATGTGTCCTGTCTTGTTGGCCCCCTAGTATATGTGCACAATTGAAGTGTGTACGTGTACCAAAGGATTTGACAGTATATTTGTAAGTGCATCTAGGATATCCCTTGTGGGTTTTGGCCAATTGATGACAAACATATGAGATCCTAATGAAACTACTGAGATGATTGCAGGACAAACAAGTGAAACATCTTGATGCACACAAAAAGGTGAAAAATGAAGTGGTGTTCAAAAAGAGATAATTTGATGAAGCTTGGAAGACCAAATTAGATTTTGAATGTATAGGGAGTGTATGAAAGACACACTCCAAGAGCTCAAAACTTTGGGTGAGGGTAAGGGATTAAAATTAACCTAACTTTCACAAAGCACCGGACTAGTCCGATCATGGACCGGACTAGTCCGTTCATCTTTCTGGAATCCCACTTACAAGGAGACCGGACCAGTCTGTGCATCCACGGGACTAGTCCGTTGATGTTTCTGGAGTCTCTCATATTGAGGGACCGGAATAGTCCGATCATGGACCGGACTAGTCCGTTGAACTTTCTGGAATCTCCCATTCGTGGAGATCGGACTAGTCCGCGGACTAGTCCGATGAACTTTCTGAAGTCACCTTCACACAGCACCGGACTAGTCCGAGGTTGGACCGGACTAGTCCGGCAGACTTTCTGGACTTCAAAACACATTGAGACCGGACAAGTCCGGACTTGCACTGGAATAGTCCGGTGTTAGGGTTTTTCAACGGCTAGCTTTTGGAAACCCTATAAATAGAGAGTCCGCAGCTTTCCTATTGACACACACGTCGAATACTGATCAAAGAGCAAACCCTAGCGCCGCCACTTCGTCCCAAGAGCCCAAAACACATCTCCCCACACATCTAAATTTCAAAAAGAGTGAAATCAATTGAACACTTGGATTCGAGATTGGGAGATCGTCGTTCTTTCATTGCGAGCTCTTGGGGTTTGATCTTTCTACACTCATACTCTGCATTGTAATACTTTTGAGTGTATTTGATCACTTCTTTCATTGTAATTCTTGGGGGAGCCCTCAACGTGTGAGGTTGCCCCACAAACTTGGTGATTACCCGTGATAGTGGAATCAAGTCGGCCTTCGTGGTGACTTGAAGAGGGAAAGGGTTGGAGACCCGGCTCTGTGTGAGCTTCCTCAACGAGGACGTATATCTCATGGTGAGATCGAACCTCGGGAAAAATTCATGTGTCTTGCGTCTCATTTACTTTAAATTTTGTTCATTAGATCACTTGAGTGCTAAACATCAACTTAAGGCAATTATAAGTTACACCTGCATTCTTATATTAATCTCAAGTACAAATATTAGTTGTTCTCATTTCCGCTGCTAAATAAATTTATTTTCCCAAATCACACCTGATCAACACACATAATTTTTGCACACCGGACTAGTCCACCCACACAACCGGACTAGTCCGGCCAACCAAGTTTTGACGGTTCTATTAAGTGTGCAGGAAATTCAAAAGGCCTATTCACCCCCCCTCTCTAGGCCACATTCAATTGGTATCAGAGCAAGGTTCTCCACCAATGAGACTCACATCTCGGAGAGATCAATGGCCTCTGAGAAGAACAATGACATCTCGAAGATGAACATTAATGAGGAGGAACAAGAAACTAAAGCTTTTGATGTGCTGAAAGAGAGCCCACACGATGATGAAGAAGTGCGACAATTGAAGGCACTTCTGAGAAAGAAACTGCTATGACAAAAAGGAAAAGAAGAAGAGAAGACGACGGGGAGCGGTCATCACGACTACTCCCGACAGCCTTACAGCTACAACCGTCTCAATTCAAACAACCATTATATTTCCATTCCTATGGGAAAACCTCCACAGTTTGATGGAAGCGACTATACAATGTGGAAGTACAACATGAAGATGCATCTAATATCCCTAAATCCTAGTCTATGGCACATCGTTTGCACTGGCATAGATATCCAGGACACGGATGAAGAACTCACCCCAGAACAAGAACAAGAGATTCACAGAAATGCACAAGCCGTCGCCGTGATCACGTCATCATTAAGCAGAGAGGAATTCACCAAGATTGATGGCTTAGAAAGTGCAAAGGAAATTTGGGATACACTTAAGACAGCTCACGAAGGAAATAGATCGGTTCGTGAAGCAAAAATCGAAATGCTTGAAGGAGAGTTGGGGAGATCCGCTATTGAAGAAGGCGAATCACCTCAAGACATGTACAACCGGATGAAGGCACTCATCAACAAGATACGTGCCTATGGAAGTAAGAAATGGACGGATCACGAGGTAGTCAAGAGAATGATTAGAGCCTTCATGCCAAGAAATGTCACTCTTTGCTCAATGATTAGAGAAAGCCCCGGTTTTCACAAAATGACCCCCGATGAGTTGTTGGGGAAGATCATAAATCATGAGATGATGGAGAAAGAGGCAAAATATGTCAAAGACTTGGTCGAACTCACTTCCTCCAAAAGGAAAGAGGTCGATCTCAAAGCTACATGCCGACCCAAACTCAAAGAAGCTCGTGAAGATCAAGACGATGGACATACAAATGATGAGAGCACTGATCTTGATGATGAGGAAATGGTACTCTTTATCAAGAAGTTCGAGCGAATGATGAAAAGAAGACATGACAACAACTCAAATGAAGGCAAAAGCAAGGACAAAGGAAAATCCAAGACTCGACGCACTTGCTACAACTACGGAGAGTATGGTCACTTCATGTTGGACTGCCCCTATGAAGAAAACAAAAAGAAGAAGGAAACAAGATCTCAAGAAAAGAAAAATTTCAGAAAAAGAAGACAAATCCATCAAACTCACATTGGCAAGGAGTGGGACTCAAACGACGAGTCCTCCTCCGATGAAGAAGAAGAGATGGCCACTATTGCAATCAAGAAACCTACTATGAAGGCCACACTCTTTCCAAACATGGGAGGACGGGACATGAACAACCACACTTGCCTTATGGCTAAGGAAGGAAAGAAAAAGGTACGGCTCACTCCTCCTATGCTAAATTCCTCTATTGATGACTTTGATAGCTCTAGCGATAACGAAGAAATGTTTAGAGGACTAAGTAAAATTGCTCTAAAGAAAATGGAAATGTTGTCGAACGAAATTTTTGAGAAGGAAGAACTTCTTGATCGACAAGAAGATATGCTAATCCGTGAAAGGAAGAGATATCAAGAAGTTGAAAAGCTTCTCGAGCTTGAAAGAGAGAAGAACAAGTCGCTTGAAGTTGAGCTAGCCTTGAGTAAGGAAACTTACTCAAAGCTAGAAGACTCGCATATTGCAATCAATGAAGAACTTGCTAACTTGTCAAAAGTTAACAAGATCCTTGAGGTGCAAGTTGAGTCGCTCAAGCAAAGTGACTCCTCTTCCTCCAAGAGCTCTTTCTCCAAAGATATGAGTTTGACAACAATCGGAACTTGCACTTGCTCTAGTAAGAAGAATATTATTTCTAATACATCAACTTCTCGTAATATGCATGCCCCTCCAAGCGGCATCTTTGATAAGGAGAAGATCAAATATGCACGCAGTGCATATATGGTCACTAGACCTCCTAATGTCAAAGATGGCCTTGGTTTTGATAAGAACAAACACATGCCTAATTCTAATCATGCTAAGAATAGAATTGTCTTTGTCAAGGAAAAATCTCATGAATCTGAACCACAAATATTGTTTCATACATTTAATGCTTCTCATGTTCTTATGAAAGCTAAAAATGGAAGAGTCATTGCAAAATATACAGGGCCACGCCACAAGAACTTGAAAACTTGTGTGTGGGTGCCCAAGACTCTTGTGACTAACCTGAGAGGACCCAAGCAAGCTTGGGTACCTAAAACCAAGGAATAATTCTTTTTTGCAGGCTTACTCCTCCGGTGGAACAAAATGGGTACTTGATAGCGGATGCACAAATCACATGACCGGAGAGAGAGGTATGTTTGTGGAGTACGAGTACAACAAGGATCCAGGTGAAGGCATATACTTCAGAGACAACAGCCAAGGAAAGGTCCTTGGTAGCGGTAACATTGAAATATCCTCTCAACATACCTTATCAAATATTTTACATGTAGATTCTCTAGATTATAACCTTTTGTCAATATCCCAACTATGCGACAAAGGTTGTTTATTCACTAATGAGGGTGTGACTGTTTTTAGAAGAAGCGATGGCTCGATTGCATTCAAGGGAATGTTGAAGGGCAAGCTCTATCTAGTTGACTTCAACAAAGATAAAGCCGAACTCAACACTTGCTTGGTTGCTAAAACCAGCATGGGATGGCTGTGGCATAGACGGCTAGCCCATGTTGGGATGAGAAATCTGCAGAAACTTCTAAAAGGTGGTCACATCCGTGGTCTTAAGGATGTGGTTTTTGAAAAGGACAGACCGTGCAGCGCTTGTCAAGCGGGAAAACAAGTCGGAGCACCACACCCCGCCAAGAATGTGATGACTACCGCAAGACCGCTGAAACTTCTCCACATGGATCTTTTTGGTCCAGTTTCGTACATCAGCATCGGCAGTAACAAATACGGTTTAGTAATTGTTGATGATTTTTCAAGATTTACCTGGGTATTTTTCTTGTATGATAAATCAGAAACTCAGGGGATCCTCAAGAAGTTCTTAAAAAGAGCTCAGAACGAATTCTCATCAACCATAAATAACATCAGAAGTGACAACGGGACAGAATTCAAGAATCTCCAAGTTGAAGAGTTTCTCGATGAAGAAGGGATAAAGCATGAATTCTCAGCACCCTACTCCCCTCAACAAAATGGAGTGGCCGAAAGGAAGAACAGAACATTGATCGAAATGGTGAGAACTATGTTGGATGAATACAAGACATCAGATCGATTTTGGGCAGAAGCGGTGAACACCGCTTGCCATGCCACTAATCGACTGTACCTCCATCGACTACTGAAGAAAACTCCATATGAGCTCCTTACCGGTAAAAAGCCTAATGTTTCTTATTTTAAAGTTTTTGGTTGCAAATGTTTTATTCTGAACAAGAAACAGAGGGCCTCAAAGTTTGCTTCAAAGTCCGATGAAGGATTCTTGCTTGGTTATGAATCGAATGCCTACGCCTATCGTGTCTTCAACAAGGTGTCCGACCTTGTTGAAGTAGCACGTGACGTAGTGTTCGATGAATCTAACGGCTCACAAGTGGAGCAAGTTGATAAGTGTGTGCTAGATGAAGAGGAAGCTCCATATGAAGCACTGAAGAAAATGGGACTTGGCGATATCTTACCACAAGAGCAAACATTCGACTCAAATGCACAAGATGAACCTCAACACAGAGGCAATGATCAAGGGGGAGCCCTTGCACAAGATCAAGAGGAGGAAGATCAAGTAGATCAGGACCATCATGGAAGCAATGATCTAGGGGGAGACAATGCATATGAAGATAATGAAGAACAAGCAACTACACAAGCTCCACACCCAAGAGTACACCAGAGCGTGCAAAGAGACCACCCTGTCATAAACATCATTGGAGATATTGCTAAGGGAGTAACTACTAGATCTCGAGTTGCAAATTTCTGTGAATCCTATTCTTTTATGTCTTTTCTGGAACCATACAGGGTGGAAGAAGCCTTAGGGGATCCAGACTGGGTGATTGCAATGCAAGAGGAGCTGAACAACTTCAATAGAAATGAAGTATGGGAGCTAGTGGAGAGAACAAAGGCGAACATAGTTGGAACTAAATGGGTCTTTCGGAACAAGCAAGATGAACATGGAGTAGTAACAAGAAATAAGGCAAGACTGGTGGCCAAAGGTTATTCTCAGGTCGAAGGTTTGGACTTCGATAAAACTTTCGCTCCTGTAGCTAGACTTGAGTCCATTCGTATTTTATTGGCATATGCTACTCACCATAATTTTAAGCTGTATCAAATGGACGTCAAAAGCCCTTTCTTGAACGGCCCAATCAAGGAGGAAGTTTATGTGGAGCAGCCACCAGGATTCGAAGACCCGAAGTATCCCAACCATGTCTACAAACTGCGTAAGGCTCTCTATGGCCTCAAACAAGCTCCTCGAGCTTGGTATGAGTGTCTTAGAGATTTTCTAATTCAGAATGGATTCAAAATTGGTAAAGCTGACTATACACTTTTCACTAAACATTGTGATGATCATTTATTTGTATTTCAAATTTACGTTGATGACATTATCTTTGGATCAACTAACAAATCCTTTTGTGAAGAGTTTAGCAAAATTATGACAGATAGGTTCGAGATGTCAATGATGGGCGAATTAAAGTTCTTCTTGGGATTCCAAGTGAAGCAACTAAGAGAAGGTACATTTATAAGACAAACCAAATATACACAAGACATTCTCAAGAAATTCAATATGGACAAAGCCAAGCCCATGAAGACACCCTTGGCCACTAATGGACATCTCGACCTCAATGAAGACGGTCCAAATGTGGATCAAAAGGTATACTGGTCCATGATTGGCTCTTTACTTTATTTATGTGCATCTAGGCCAGATATTATGCTTAGTGTTTGCTTGTGTGCAAGGTTTCAAGCTGCACCTAAAGAGTGTCATTTAGTTGCTGTAAAAAGAATCCTAAGGTACCTTGTGCACACACCCAACTTGGGCCTTTGGTATCCCAAAGGATCCAAATTTAACTTGTTAGGATATTCCGATGCCGACTATGCAGGATGCAAAGTCGATAGAAAGAGCACGTCAGGGACTTGTCAGTTTCTTGGTAGGTCCCTGGTATCTTGGTCATCTAAAAAGCAAAACTCCATTGCCCTTTCCACAGCAGAAGCAGAATATATTGCAGCCGGTAGCTGTTGCGCCCAATTACTTTGGATGCGGCAAACTCTTAGGGACTACGGCTACAATCTTAACCATATCCCACTTCTATGTAACAATGAAAGTGCTATGAAAATTGCACACAACCCAGTAGAGCACTCAAGAACTAAGCACATAGATATCCGTCATCATTTTCTTAGAGATCATTCATTAAAAGGAGACATTGCTATTTCACATGTAAGAACTGAAAAACAACTTGCGGATATTTTTACCAAACCATTGGATGAGAAAAGGTTTTGTGAACTTAGGAATGAACTTAATATTCTTGACTCTCGAAATGTGGCTTGAAACGTTGCACATCTAGTTGATACTTCAAATGTTACATTTTATTGCTAAAACTGCCCCTCACCTCCTTTTCTCCTAAGAAAACTATTTTTAATGAAGAAATCTTGGAATTTATGACCATGTTTTTGTGTTGAGTGCTTTCTGGTCATAATCACCAAGATTATTTGCAAAACTTGTCCTTGGATCACTATTAGTTATCTCTAAATACTTAGTTTGTCTAGTAACACCGGACTAGTCAGGTTTGCCACCAGACTAGTCCGAATAATCCCTCTTCCTAGGTCTTCCTGGGACACCGGACTAGTCCGATCGGCTGCCTATATAAGCAGCTGGCCGACCCAAAACCGTTTCAAATCTCCCTCCACTTGAGTTAAACCCTCACCTCTCAAACCCTAGCCCCCAAAAGGTGATTTTCGAGTTGAGCCCTCAAAATCCAAGCTTTCTCCGTGGTAAATTCTCCCCTCGACGAGTTGGTACTCCTCTCCAAACTCATCCGGACAGATTTGTGCTCCTTCAACGCGAATCCTCAAATCTCGGTAAATTTCTCCCTAAAGTCAAACTCTCAACTTTTCTAGTTCTAGCCTATTTCTCTTGATTCCAAGGAAGTACATTAGCTTCAGAGATGTATTCCTTTCACCTTCATGCTCATTTGCACCCTTAAATAGAAGTTGTGATTCTAGTTTTGTTAGGATTCTTGTGCCAGGCCGGACTAGTCTGGCTCCCAGGTACGGACTAGTCCGGTACACCGGACAAGTCCGCACTCTGACACCGGACAAGTCCGGTCTCTGACATTTGAATCCTCACATCACCTTCATTCTCACTTCATTCTCATCTAAATCATGAACTCCTTGTTAGGCACGATGTCTTCAAGCTCAGATGACAGCTCCTTCCATGTTGATGAAGAAGTTGAGCGCGAAAAGGTGAAGAGAGCCAAGGAGAGGTACATGAAGAAAAGGCATGATGTAAATGTGCACTCTCCACCCTCCGACGACAACTTGCCCAAGAAAAGGAGGGTAGTTGTGAAGAAGGCCCAAGGAAAGGCTGGTGAGAGCTCCTCAGGGCCAAAGAGGACTCTCAACAAAGGAAAGGCTTGCTAGTGGTCCCATTGGACCCTTGAAAATGAAGAACCCAAGTCACCGCAACAGGCAGCGCTCAAGTAAGGATTTCACTGGAAAAGGGGGTGAGCTTGCCGACAGCTTTAGGCAGGTTAATGTGTATGCTCAACCTCGGCAATGCTCAGACCCAAGATTTTGGAGCAACTTCCATGCCGACTACTACGAGCATGTGTACATGAAGATGAAGAATCCCGTTGTGAAGAGTCAATGGGTGAACATCGGGTACATGAAGTCAAAGAAGTATCCTGCTTTCCGTGAGGTGGTTGAGTCCCTGTAGAGGCACGGACTGATGGAACTGTTTTCCTTTGAGAATGACTAGAACAATGAGGTGATCACCCAATTCTACTCTACCCTCTACTTTGCTCGTGGTGATGGAGACAGTCTTACTTGGATGACCCATGGTTCCAAGTATAGTGTTACTTATGATGAGTTTGCAAGGATTCTCCACCTTGAGCATACCTTGGATCATGATCTAGTCATCCACAATCTGCAACCCCTGGAGAAGGATGAGCTCACATTTCTCTATGACACAAGGATGCCATATGTTGCTCCCACTATCAAGTATTTGAAGCCCTTCTATGTGGTCCTCAACAGAATTTTGAGGAAGACAATAGCCCCAAAAGATGGAGATGCGGGGACTATTCAAGGAACTTTGAGGACCCTAATGAAGGTCATTGGTGGGAGAAGACCGTTCAATGTCTTTGAATACATCTACAATGACATTGTGAACATCTCAATCACTCCAAACAGATCTTGCGGGTATGCCCCGTACATCATGTACATGATTGAGAAGGTGACTGGACTTGAGTTCGTCAAGGATGTTCACCATACGGTGATGAAACCTCAAAAGCCCACCGAGTACACTCTACCTTCGGCTCCTGATGCACCTCCCTCCCCTGAAGCTGAGAGGAGGACTAAACAGGCTCGGGATGTGAATGCAACAAGATCTTCAGCTGCTCCTCCTGGCTCTGAACCTGCTCATGAACCCTCCGGTGGTGTGCTCAAAATGCTCACCTCTATCTTTGCCTGCTGCCGCAAGATTGAAGTCAGACAGAAGAAGCATCAACAATATGTCAATGCCAACATCAAAGCTATCTGCGACAAGCTGGAGATTGAGCCGGTGGGATCCCCGCCCGCCTTCGAGGACTCCGAGGAAGAGTCTGCTCCGGCGAATGATGATGATGGTGGTGAAGATGAGGACCGGACCGAGACGGAGGAAGAGAGTGGAGATGATTGATTCCCCTCAATGTTTCCCTTTTTGGTGCCTTGATGCCAAAGGGGGAGAGATTGAGACTAGGAGAGATTGAGACTAATAGTTTGAGAATAGTTGGTGTCTTTATGTTTTTGTGATCAAGGACATGTGTACTTAATTTTAAAACCTTGTAATGCACTATTTCTTTTCTTATGTGTGATGCTTATTATTGCTTGGATGATTATCTTTACACTCATTATTGATTACCTTTACTTCATCACACCTTGTTGATCACACACTGGTTAGGCACCCCACCATAAGGTGTGTGCATATGTGAGAAGCTTTTTGTGGACTTATCATTATTCTCATATGTGCACACCTTATGAATATCAAGATTTTATTCTCAATTGTGATATCTCAAATGGTTGTCATCAATCACCAAAAAGGGGGAGATTGTAAGTGCATCTAGGATATCCCTTGTGGGTTTTGGCCAATTGATGACAAACATATGAGATCCTAATGAAACTGCTAAGATGATTGCAGGACAAACAAGTGAAACATCTTGATGCACACAAAAAGGTGAAAAATGAAGTGGTGTTAAAAGAGAGATACTTTGATGAAGCTTGGAAGACAAAATTAGATTTTGAATGTATAGGGAGTGTATGAAAGACACACTCCAAGAGCTCACAACTTTGCGCGAGGGTAAGGGATTAAAATTAACCTAACTTTCACAAAGCACCGGACTAGTCCGATCATGGACCGAACTAGTCCGTTCATCTTTCTGGAATCCCACTTACAAGGAGACCGGACCAGTCCGTGCATCCACGGGACTAGTCTGTTGATGTTTCTGGAGTCTCTCATATTGAGGGACCGGACTAGTCCGATCATGGACCGGACTAGTCCGTTGAACTTTCTGGAATCTCCCATTCGTGGAGATTGGACTAGTCCGCGGACTAGTCCGATGAACTTTTTGGAGTCACCTTCACACAGCACCGGACTAGTCCGAGGTTGGACTGGACTAGTGCGGCAGACTTTCTCGACTTCAAAACACATTGAGACCGGACAAGTCCGGACTTGCACCGGACTAGTCCGGTGTTAGGGTTTTTCAATGGATAGCTTTTGGAAACCCTATAAATAGAGAGTCCGCGGCTTTCCTATTGACACACACGTCGAATACTGATCAAAGAGCAAACCCTAGCGCTGCCACTTCGTCCCAAGAGCCCAAAACACATCTCCCCACACATCTAAAGTTCAAAAAGAGTGAAATCAATTGAACACTTGGATTTGGGATTGGGAGATCGTCGTTCTTTCATTGCGATCTCTTGGGGTTTGATCTTTCTACACTCATACTCTGCATTGTAATACTTTTGAGTGTATTTGATCACTTCTTTCATTGTAATTCTCGTGGGAGCCCTCAACGTGTGAGGTTGCCCCACAAACTTGGTGATTACCCGTGATAGTGGAATCAAGTCGGCCTTCGTGGTGACTTGAAGAGGGAAAGGGTTGGAGACCCGGCTCTGTGTGAGCTTCCTCAACGAGGACGTAGATCTCGTGGTGAGATCGAACCTCGGGAAAAAAATCATGTGTCTTGCGTCTCATTTAATTTAAATTTTGTTCATTAGCTCACTTGAGTGCTAAACATCAACTCAAGGCAATTATAAGTTACACCTGCATTCTTATATTAATCTCAAGTACAAATATCAGTTGTTCTCATTTCCGCTGCTAAAGAAATTTATTTTCCCATATCACACCTGATCAACACACATAATTTTTGCACACCGGACTAGTCCGCCCACACAACCGGACTAGTCCGGCCAACCAAGTTTTGACGGTTCTATTAAGTGTGCAGCAAATTCAAAAGGCCTATTCACCCCCCCCCCCTCTAGGCCACATTCAATATTGATGACTTGAATGCTTTGCACTTATAGATTTTAGAACCGAAGTCTTCATTTCTGATGTGTCGACAGCAGGCCCCCTGGGATTTATCGGAGCTTCGTAGCTCCTGATGTCACCGCACGAATAGTTGATGGTAGGCCCCCCATGGGTTGTCGGAGCTTAGTAGCTCCGATGTCGTCTACCATCGCTATGAATTTTAGTTTTTCCTGGACATTAAATATAAGAAAAAAGTAAAATTCGTCCTCTTGTCTACAAATCATTTGTGACTTATTGTTCTTACTTGAGTTTTTATTTTGAAGTAACTCGATATGGTAACAAGTATATTGATGTAACTCTTCCGGACTCATATGCTTTTTTAGTACTCGCCCTATTGAGGCCTGCCGGAGTGTAGGTAGAGTGGCGTACTTAGGGTGCAGGACCAGGCTAAGTCGATAGCACACTCCGGACCTATGTTGGCTTGGCGTTCAGGCAAGTAGATTATACAACATGTTAAGACCCAAAGTGATCAACAATATAACTTTCCACACATATGAATAACTTGGGTAAAAACTAAAAAAAGAATTGCACAACTTCATTATAGACAAGAAGGTTAAAAACAATAATTCGATAGATCGAGCCTTGTACAAAAATAAATGCATGTGGAGCCTGTTTTCACACAACAATGTCTTTCATTATAGGTCTGGGTTACAGAGGAGACAAGGACACACTTAGGGTACGGGACCAAGCTAAGTGCGCTATACATCTTGTACTAAGCCAGGATAGGTAGTTATACTTTCAGTGCTATGACTGTATGAAGTGTACTTGAACTTCCCGGACCTTCCCGGAGGGGTCCGGACGTTCTCCCAGAGGACCTACCCATGTCTTTTTAGCGACTCTATAACATACATCATGTATAATTACAGACTCACCTCCGTGATTCTAAGCATAAAACTTACAGAGGTGCTCGATGTTCCAAGGATTAGGAAGTGGAATCCCATCCTCAGTTGCCAAGCGAACACATCCGGGTCGGGATACATTGATCACTCGGAAAGGACCTTCCCAGTCGAGGGAAAGTTTGTTCATCCCTTCACGAGTTAATATCTTCCGAAGCACCAGATCGCCTTACTTGAGTTGTCGGTTGCACACATGCCTTTGATGATAACGCCGGAGCGCTTGGCGATAATGTGCATTCCGAACAGCTGCTTGGCACCTTCCCTCATTGATGAGGTCAAGGTCCTCATGCCGGAGCTGGTCCTGCGTGGCTTCGTCGAAGGTTCAGACCCGGAGGGACCCCAAGGTGATCTCCGTAGGAAGGATTGCTCCAGCTCTGTACACCAGGAAGAATGGAGTTTCCCCAGTTGACCGGTTTGGAGTTATCCTGTTTGCCCACAATGTGGACGGAAGCTCCTCAATCCAGTTGGCTCCGTGCTTTTTCAGGCGCTCATATGTGTGTGTCTTGAGTCCTTTTAAGATTTCTGCATTTGCTCTCTGGCTTGACCATTACTTGCTGGGTGAGCTACTGAGGCGTAGCTGAGTTGAATGCCGAGGTCTTTGCAATATTCTTGAAATGCAGCACTTGTGAATTGGGTTCCGTTGTCAGTTATGACTTTTTTTAGAACTCCAAATCTGCATATTATAGACTTCAAGAACTTGATTGTTGATTGCTTGTTGATTGTCACAACTGGAGTTGCTTCCGGCCACTTGGTGAACTTGTCGATGGCGACATACAAGAACCTGTAACCTCCATCGAATTTTGAGAAAGGTCCCAGGATGTCCATGCCCCACACAGCGAATGGCCATGTAGGAGGTATCATTTGCAGTGACTGAGTCAGTGTGTGAATCTGTTTGCGTGGAACTGGCACGCTTCTCATTTTTTCACTAGTTCAATCGCATCCTGTAGTGTTGTTGGCCAGTAAAAGCAGTGTTCGAAGGCTTTACCAACCAGCGTGTGAGAAGAGGCGTGATTCCCAGACTCGCCTCCATGGATTTCTACGAGGAGCTCGCGGCCTTCTTCGCTTGCAATGCACCGCATTAGGATGCCATTGGCACCACACCGGTTGACATCCCCTTCTACCAACGTGTATCTTTTAGCCAATCTGACAATCCGGTCAGCAGATACACTGTCTTCGGGAAGGATATTATCTTTCATGTAGCTCCGGATCTTCGAGATCCATGCATTGGAGCTTACTTTAGCTTCTGAGTCTTGTGTGCTGGGTTGCTCGGAGCTTCCGGCAGCACCTACGACTCTTGGTGGACGCCATGGTAACAGAGCCACCGGGGCTGCCAGCTTCGTGGTGCTAGTCCCACGGAGCTCTAGTTGAGGATTTTGTCGAGAGTTCATCAGCTTCAGCGTTGTGAAGACGTTGAACATGGTGAAGATCCAGGACTTCGAAATCCTTCTGGAGCCTCTATACTTTAAGGAGATATACAGCTAGTTGAGGATTATTATAGGAGCATTCACCTTTGACTTGTTTAATGATGAGTTATGAATCTCCCTTCACCAACAGCTATTTGACACCATTAGATAGTGCCACCTTGAGTCCATAAATGAGAGCTTCATACTCTGCCATGTTGTTGGCCACCTTGAAATCAAGGTGAACCATGTACTTGACCTTCTCCTCGGTCGGAGCAAAGAGAAGGATTCCAGCTCTGGCCCCATGCTTCTGCATGGAGCCATCGAAGTAGAGAGTCCAGTGAGGCTCGGTGAATACCAGAACCTTGGGTTCTGGTTTCTACTCACTGTGGGCCCCAGGGTTTGATGGAGTGGGAGTCCATTCCGCCATGAAGTCAGCCAAGGCTCGACTTTTGATTGCTTGTCATGACATGAATTCTAGATCGAAATCGGTCAGTTCCCCTGCCCACATTGCAATGTTCCCAGTAGAGTTAGGGTTATGCAAAATAGCACGCAGTGGAAAAGAAGTTACCACTGATATTTGGTGGGCTTGGAAGTAGTGACGAAGCTTCCTTGAGGCAATAAGGACTGCGTAAAGTAGCTTATGCACCTCAATGTATGTTGTCTTGGTGTCGTGGAGCACTTCGCTGATGAAGTACACTAGGCGTTGGACGGTCTAGACCCTTTTGGAAGGACCCGGAGCTTCTTCTCCATCGACCCGGACCCTCCTGGAGGGGTCCGGACCTTCATGCTGTGCTTCTTGGACCCTCCCAGAAGGGTCCAAAACTCCTTCTTGTTCGACCCGGACCTTTCTAGAAGGGTCCATATCGGCTTGGTCGGCCAGGTGAACCCCCTCAAGTGAATGAGGTTGATCTCCTAGCAGTTCATCTTGAGATTCCATGTCTGGGGGCTGGGACCCAGACACGCCTTCATTTAACTTTTGACCCTCCCAGAGGGGTCTGGGTTTTTGAACTGGATGTGGCTCCGGTCTTTCCGCAACGAAGACCATACTGACAACTTTGGCGGTTGCCGAAATGTAAAGCAGTAAAGGCTCACCAGGATTCGGATCTACCAATATTGGTAGTGTGGTGAGGAGCTTTTTTAGCTCTTGAAACACCTTTTCTGCTTCTTCAGATCAATGAAATGGTCCGTACTTCCTAAAGAGTTTGAAGATAGGTAGTTCCCATTCCGCCAGTCTTGAGATAAACCGGCTGAGCGCAGCTAGAGATGCAGTTAACTTCTGGACATCTTTGATGTGGGCTGGGGGCCGCATATCTTCTATGGCCTTGATCTTCGCTGGATTTGCTTCAATTCCTCGGTGAGTCACCAAGAAAGCTAGAAGCTTCCCAGAGCTAACTCCAAAGACACATTTGTCCGAGTTTAGCTTTGTGCGCGTGGTGCGCAGCTTGTCGAAGACAGCTTGTAAATTGTCAAGAAGTGACTCCTTGTTTTTGATCTTCACGACGATGTCATCGACATACACCTCCACTAAGTCTCTAATTAGCTCTCCAAATGTTTGGTACATAGCTCGCACAAATGTTGAAGCGGCATTTTTAAGACCAAATGGCATGGCGGTATAACAATACAATTCATCTACTGTTATAAAGGCCGTATGCTCTTCATCTTCCTTAGACATTTGGATTTGATGATATCTAGAATATGCATCTAAGAAACACAATAGCTCCCACCCGGAGGTGGAGTCCACTATCCGATCTATTCTAGGTAGTGGAAATGGATCCTTTGGACATGCCTTATTTAAGGTGGTGTAGTCGATACACATCCGAAGCTTCCCGCCGGCCTTGGGTACAACAACTGGATTTGCCATCCATTTTGGATGGAAGACTTCCTGAATGAATCCAACTTTGAGCAACATCTTAATTTCCTGTCGAATGAAGTTTTGTTGCTCGATTGATTGCTTCTGGGGCTTCTGGTGTACAGGTCGTGCGTCAGGGTAAATCTTTAGATTGTGCTCAATCACCTCCCTAGAGATCCCAGACATTTGTGATGGTTGCAAGGCAAACACGTCGACATTAGCCCAGAGAAAACTGATGAGCACGAGTTCCTATTTGTTGTTCAGACCTCCCGATATACAGGTAGTCTGAACAACATTGGAACCAATTTGGATGACTTTGACGGGAATGTCGGTGTCGCCGCTTGGTTGCACACGAGGGTGCGGAGGTAGAGCCTTTATGGCGAATGCTAGGAGGGTTTGGAGCTGGCTCCTTACCAGTTGCTTCCTCTTGCATTGTGGAAAGCACATAGAGTTCTTCTAAAGCAGTAACTCCTGCAGTGCGATCTCCGCGGATCCGGAGAACGCCCGTGGGTGTTGGCATCTTCAGAACTAAGTAACTATAATGAGCAGCGGCCATGAACTTGTACAAGGCTGGTCTGCCCAGAATGGCGTTAAACGGCAGACTGATCTGCGCGACATCGAAGACTAACTTCTCAGTTCTGTAGTTCTCCCGAGTCCCGAAGGTTACTAGGAGTGTGATGGAAACAAGAGGAGTAATGGTCCCCGGACCTACCCCAGAGAAAGGTCGGGATGGGCGAAGGTCCGAAGCGTGACATCCGGTTCCGAAAATGAACCAAGTGAATGCATATGTGTGCCCAGGATGTTCAACACACATACACGAGTGCATTCACAAAAGAGTATACAGAAAATTACCACAGAACAATATTAATTAACCAAATTTTATTAAACAAACCATATTATCCTCGAATACAAGTTCTAATGAATATTAATGACAAGTTCAACTAATGCAGTGGAAACAAACTAAACAGCTAGGCAGCATAAGCGATAGGGTATAGCACAGCTCCAGTCAACACCACATGCAAGCTGACGTTAGACACGGCCTAGAACTTTGCATTATCGCCATTAAACTCCCAATCCTGACCTGCAACTGTTGGGGGGATTGCAAGAGTGAGTACATGTTGTACTCAGCAAGTGTGGAAAGTATGACATGTGGCTAATTCAAATGACGAAATGTAATAAAGGCTAAGTGCAGAAAAGTACATTAAAACATTTGAAAAGCAATATATTATTGTATATGAAATAAACCCATCATAAGCCATGGAGTCATCATAATACTGGTCCATATTCCAATCCATCATCATATACCAATATCCATATTTAATACCAGAATTCAACTAATAACCATCCATAACCATAATACCAACCATAACCATAATACCAACCATAACCATCCCAAATCCCAATTTTCCTCTAATCATGTGAGGGTCCAAATTGCTCATAATCGAGAGCACGACTATCATGATAGTTTTAGGCACACTCTATAGAGGTTGTACCGCTTTACCCACGTGTTTGTGATTTCATCACCTTTTGATGACTAGAGAATCTCAATTATGTCGTCTCACACCTCCTTAGGTGTGTGGCCAAGAGATCACAAAATAGACTTTACAAAGGGATTACTAGCCTATTTAGATCATACTGAGGTCTCACCAGTGGCGATGTCTCCTACAGAGTACATCTTCAACCAAGAGCCCCCTCTTGAGCCATTCAGATCTCAGGGTAGTCCCGCCAATCATCATCAAACCCAATCTGACTACCCCTTCCCGAGCATCCTTAATGGTCCAAATAGCACTGGAAAAACCCTAATTAATCAGCTACACCGCACCCATACTTGGCCTCGTGGTGGCACTGTAAATCCTAGATGGTCGCTCCACGAACCCGTCCTTATATTTAAAGCAAGTAAACCACCATACATCCAACCCATCCACATACAAGGCTTGCTTAGATCACCCATTACCATATCAGATTTAACCAGTTCATGTCAACCACAATCTCATTAATGCATAATGAAATTAAGTAGTGTAGTTGTTCTTCCATCCCAATTAATTAAGCGAAGCAAAAAGGTAAAAATCTCTTTCTGACTCTCTACCATATATTCCAGGTGACAAGGGTGGTTAAACAAAGCTAGTAAACTTCCTATCATAGGATTCCCATCAAATTGACACAAGCATGCAGTTTTGCTAACAAAACATTTATTTTAAAACAGGATCAATATGGTTCAAGGACACTTGCCTTGCTGTTGGGGTTGATTCAAGTCAAATCCTTCAAACTCTTGGTGCTGGAGATACTCCGCGGCACTCTCTAGCGCAAATTCGTCTAATCCGCACAATAGACATACAAGACAAGAAACACAATCAAAGAGTGCACAAATATTACTCAATATGACATGATATGCATGATTAATGCAAATGCAAGGTAGAACTTGTTAATAGATTGCTTTTAAATGATCACTATCTAGTTCTAATAGCTTTTAACAAGTTACACAAGTTTAGAGTTGATTTGATCAATTTTATAATTAATTCAACACATTTTAACTAGGAAAATCGGACTAGTCCGCTAGGGACCGGACAAGTCCGCACTGCGCGAGAACAGCAGATTAGGGTTTTCTAGATCGACATGAATTTGGATACTTGGGGTTGAATTCACGTAAGAAAAAGAGAATAGAAGGTATACCAGGTGTTTAGGACTCCAATGAATCAAGAAACTTGGAGGTAACACTTGGATCTTGATGATCTAGGGTTGGTAATGAACATGGAGATGATTTGGTGATGAAGAACAAAACTTAATGGAGATGTTGATCCTCTTTCGTTTCCTCTTCTTCTTCTTGCTTGGGATCTCCTCCTCCCTCCTTGATGGTGGCTCTCCACGAACTAGAGTTTGGGTGGGGTGGAAAAGTGGCAAATAGATGTCAAGCCAAGGGGTGGGGTTGTTTATATAGAGGTGGAGGCTAGGGTTAGATGGATTTCGAGTTTGAGATGAGTAGAGGCCATGTACTCACTCTTGCAATCCCCCCCAACAGCTACTGGAGACAATTGGGAGTACCCTGAGGATCACGTGGAGTAATAGGTTGCGTACCGCCGTCAATTGCCTGTGGATTGGAGTCGTGCTGTTTAGTTTATTTTCCGCTGCAATTATTTAGAGTTTCATTATTCGTGAACTATTGGATTATTGTAATAAAGTACTTATTTACTAGTTAAGACGTGGTTAAATTCTGTTTATCATTTGTGAATCATTCGTGTATGTGTGTTCAACATCCTGGGCACACATATGCGTTACGCTTGGTTCATATTCAGAACCGGGTGTCACAAATTGGTATCAGAGCCGCGTTGACCGTAGGACGCAAGCCTAGGTAGAATGGACACTCTAGAGCACTTAGGAACACTCTTCTGATCTGCTATTTTCGAAAATTTTTGCTGCTGTTTTGTTTCCCTTATTTTCAGCCGCACAAAGTACTGATCGCCACTGCGTTTTTGATAAAAAAAATTTCAGAAGTGAGCAATATTAAGTGCTGCTGTTTTGCTGTATAAATTTTCGCGAAAAAAGTGTGTTTTGCCGCTGTTATGTGTGGGTAAAATTATTGTGTTGGTTGCTGTATTTTTTCTCTTTATTTTTCGTTCTTTTGGAACCGCTGCACCGCTATTTTTCCGCCGTTTTAGCTGCTGAAATTTTCAGATCTGTTTTTCATTATTTTTCTAATGTATTCTTGTTTCCTGTAGATGGCCCGCACCAAGACAACCCCTCGTAAGTCGACCGGTGGACTTGTGCCCCCGCGTAGGTTGGCTAGTCGCTCTCCGGCCGTTGACCCCCGTCACCCCGTGGTGATCCGTTCTGACGGCAGAGCCGCAGGACAACTGCGTCACCGTCTCCGTGCCCTACTCCGTGAGGCTGGCTACCGTCACCACAGCCTCTCGCTCTCCTACCACACCACTGGAGTGCAGCGCCCCGGCAGGAAGGAGTGGAGCTGCAAAATCTATATCTACTACGGTGACGAGTTGGTGAAGACCCACAGCAGTCCCGCTTGGAGGAGCTCCCGCCGATCTGCAGAGCAGGATGCTAGCTGGGAAGCAGCCACTTTTTGGAGCCACGCCCGCCGTTTCCGTCTGGAGGACACGGTTCACGCCTTCGTCCCGCAGCGTCCCAGTGGCACTGCGCGCTTCATCTCCAGGCACGTGGAGGGACCCCTGGACCTCCCGCAGTCTCGTCAGACTGCTGACGACGTGGCCCAGCTCAGTGCCCGACTTCAGAGAGCGCAGCAGGAAATTCAGGATGGACGTGACCTCGCCCAGCGCCACGAGGCGATAATCAGGAGGTAACGTCGGATCACCGACGAGGACCCGGACGACTACGCGTCCGACACCCCGATGTGGACCCCGGACTCTCCAGACCGTCGCAACGGTCAGCGTGAGTCATCCTCTGAGGAGTCCTCTGACGAGGAGCCTTCCAGTGTGGCGTCTACCGCACCACCGCCGCCTGCTGCCTCACCACCCCAGGACCCACAGGACCCCGAGGACCCCGACGACGACGACGACGAGGACCCGGATGAGTTCCCGCTCGACGACGAGTAGTCCTCGACCTATGCCACGACTCAAGGATAGGCACACCCCCATTAGTAAATAAGAGCGATGTAGATATACCTGTGTGACCTTGAGTTGTATTACTTCTTTTAGGATCTTTGTAAATTCTGTTTGGTGCTTGTTTGAGTGCTTGTATGCTTAGTAGAGAGTTGTGGGATGCTTCGGCAATTGTCCACATCCTCATAATATAGGTCTATATTAATAAAGGACTATTTAGTGTCACATACCTTGATGCATATAGTTGGGACGTTTCCTTCCAAATTCTAAATCCTTCTGTCCCCACCTTTCTTTCGCCAACAGATGGTGAGAACTCGTAACCAGAGGGATGCCAACGATGAGGAGGAGCGCAATGAAGTACCTCAGAACAACCAAGGAGATGCTCATGGAGCTATCAACATTGAACAACTGTTAGCTATGCAGAACCAGCTCATACAGACCATGATACAGACCATGGGACAACTGCAAGCTGGCAACAACAATCAGCCCCACCTGCCTCCACCGCCACCCCCGCCACATCACAACCGTTTGGGAGAGTTCATGAGGACCAGACCGCCCACCTTTGCACAAGCCACAGACCCAATGGAAGCTGATGATTGGCTGAAGTCTGTTGAGAAGAAACTTGCTATTGTCCAGTGCACTGATAGGGAGAAGGTTCTCTTTGCATCACATCAGCTAGTTGGAGCAGCCGCTGACTGGTGGGAAGCTCTTTGCAACGCTCATGATAATCAGGAGACAATCACTTGGGCTGAGTTTAAGCAGAGTTTCCGTTCCCACTATGTACCTGAAGGAGTTATGATACTGAGAAGACAAGATTTTGAAAATCTCAGGCAAGGAAGGATGAGCGTGAGTGAGTATCTCAACAAATTCACTCAATTATCAAGATATGCTCCAGAAGACATCAAAACTGATAGTAGGAAGCAATATCTGTTTATGAGGGGTCTCAACAATGAAATTCAAGTCCAGTTACTCAATACTGATTATCCAAACTTCCAAAAGCTCGTTGACAAGGCTATTGTGGTTGATAACAAGATTCGTGAGATGGAGCAGGACAACAAGAGGAAGATGTCACATCATGGACCGCAACAAGGAAGCAATGTTCGCCCCCGCTATGCACCACCTACTGCACCACAATACAACCCCTCTGCTCCTGCATACCGCACTGCTTATCCGCCCCGCCCAAATCAGCCACCGCAGCAACGCCCCGCCATGCAAGCGCCTCGCAATCCTGTGCCACCTGCGCCGCGTCCTAACATGGCGGCAAATGCTCAAAACCAGTTGCGCCCAAACTTCCCTAATGCTACGGGTGGTAAGACATGCTATGCGTGTGGAGAACCCGGACACTTCGCAAGTCAATGCCCCAAGAGAAACAATGGACCTATGAACAATGCACCAAGGCCAAATCACCCGCGACCAAATGGAGGAGCACCACAAGGCAACCGTGGACAGCAGAATTTTGCTCGTGGCAATGTGAATCATGTCTCTACTGAGGAAGCCCAGCAAGCTGATGACGTCGTGATTGGTATGTTTCTCGCCAACTCCAACCCCGCGACTATTTTATTTGATTCAGGAGCATCTCATTCATTCATCTCATCAAAGTATGTTGCCAAGTACAATTTGCCTATATCTCATATGAAGCAAACTATGCTAGTAAGTTCTCCTGGCGGAGAGATGAGGACAAATATAGTATGTCCGAAAGTAAGCATTAAAATAAGGGGGGGTAGACTTTCTCGCAAACCTCATAGTATTGGACTCCCAAGGAATAGACATAATACTTGGAATGGACTGGTTGAGCAAGCATAATGGAGTCATTCAATGTGCCGAGAGGATTGTGCAGTTGACAAGTGAACATGGTACACGCATTGAAGTTGAAGCAGCCCAACCTGCAAGAGGGAGAGCGATGCTGAATCACGTGGAAGACGTGACATTGGAAAGCATTCCGATCGTTCGCGAGTACCGGATGTGTTTCCAGATGAGTTGCCAGGTATGCCACCTGATCGTGACATAGAATTCGCCATTGAGTTGATACCCGGAACTGCACCTATAGCTAAGAGGCCGTATAGGATGCCTCCTAAGGAATTAGCAGAGCTCAAGAAGCAAATTCAAGAGCAGCTAGAGAAGGGTTTTATACGCCCAAGTTCATCCCCGTGGGGAGCCCCAGTGCTCTTCGTAGATAAGAAGGATGGAACTCAGAGGATGTGTGTGGACTATAGGTCTCTCAATGAAGTGACAATTAAGAACAAGTACTCACTGCCCCGTATTCAGGATTTGTTCGACCAAATGAAGGGTGCCTGTATTTTCTCCAAGATCGACTTGCGGTCAGGATACTTCCAAATGAAGATTAGACCATCAGATATACCCAAGACAGCATTTCGGACACGATATGGATCTTATGAGTACACCGTCATGTCATTTGGATTAACGAACGCGCCTGCGTACTTTATGTATCTCATGAATAAGGTCTTCATGGAATATCTGGATAAGTTCGTTGTAGTGTTCATCGATGATATTATGATCTACTCGAAGGATGAGAAGGAACACGAGGAACACTTGAGACTTACGCTGCAGAAATTGAGGGAGCATCAATTGTATGCCAAGTTCAGTAAATGTCAATTTTGGTTACGGGAAGTTTCTTTCTTAGGCCATATTATATCTGGAGGAGGAGTATCAGTTGACCCAGGGAAAGTGAGAGATGTGCTTAAGTGGGAACCGCCACAGAATGTCAAGGAAATTCGGAGTTTCCTTGGAATGGCTGGATATTACCGCCGATTCATAAAGGATTTTTCCAAAATAGCCAAGCCTATGACCGAATTAATCATGAAGGGAAAGGCATTCCGATGGACTCAAGCTTGTCAGGATAGCTTTGAAGAGTTAAAGAAAAGGTTGACAACCGCCCCAGTGTTAGTATTACCGGACGTGAGCAAGAGTTTTGATATATACTGTGATGCATCAAGACAAGGATTAGGATGTGTGCTCATGCAAGAAGGCCAAGTGGTAGCTTATGCATCGAGGCAACTAAAGAAACATGAGTTGAATTATCCTACACACGACCTTGAACTCGCAGCCGTGGTACACGCCTTGAAGATATGGAGACACTATGTTTTTGGTCACCGATGTGAGATTTATACAGATCACAAGAGTCTCAAGTACATATTTACGCAAACGGATCTGAATCTGAGGCAACGCCGATGGTTGGAGCTCATCAAGGATTATGATGTGGGAATCAACTATCACCCAGGGAAGGCCAACGTAGTGGCCGATGCCTTGAGCCGAAAAGGAGTAAGTCATCAACTCACAGTTCAAGAACTGCCATCCGAGTTATGTAAGGAGTTTGAACGGTTGAACCTTGGATTCATAAATGAGATGGGAACGATGGAAGTCAACCCAACATTAGAGCAGGAAATACGGGAAGGACAGACAAAGGACAATGAAATACAAGAAATCAAAGAAAGGACCCAAGAAGGAAAGGAATTCAGATTTGATGAGGACGAACAGGGTACCTTATGGCTTGGAAAGAGGATTGTGGTACCAAATGTCAGGCATATTCGTGAAACAATATTGAAGGAGGCACATGACTCGCCTTACTCGATTCATCCTGGCTGTACGAAGATGTACAAGGACTTAAAGACATGCTACTGGTGGGCCAGCATGAAAAAGGACATAGCCGAGTATGTTGCACTTTGTGATGTGTGCCAACGAGTCAAAGCTGAACATCAAAGGCCAGCCGGATTGTTACAACCACTAAAGATCCCGGAGTGGAAGTGGGAAGAGATTGGTATGGACTTTGTAGTTGGATTACCGCGAACTCAGTCTGGCTATGATTCAATATGGGTTATTGTGGATCGATTGACAAAATCGGCTCATTTCATCCCCGTCAAGACCACATATACCACCGCGAAGCTAGCAGAATTGTATATGGAGCACATTGTGTGTCGACACGGAGTACCGAAGAAGATAGTCTCGGATAGAGGTTCTCAGTTTACCTCCAGATTTTGGCAGAAATTGCATGAAGCAATGGGAACAAGGTTGAACTTCGGTTCGGCATATCATCCTCAGACGGATGGACAAACCGAGAGGACCAACCAAATTTTGGAAGACATGTTAAGAGCATGTGCTTTAAAGCATAGGAAAAGTTGGGATAAAAGTTTGCCGTATGCTGAATTCTCGTACAACAATAGTTACCAAGCAAGTTTGAAAATGTCACCCTATGAAGCACTATACGGAAGGAAGTGTAGGACTCCCTTGTTTTGGAATGAAACCGGAGAGAATCAAGTGTTTGGTTCCGACGTGTTACAAGAAGCTGAAAGGCAAGTCCAAATAATACGGGAAAACTTAAAGGCTGCCCAGTCTCGACAGAAAGGTTATGCTGATAATAGGCGAAGGAGTCTGACTTTTGAAGTTGGAGATTTTGTATACCTCAAAGTGTCACCTATCAGAGGTCAGCGACGGTTTAACGTCAAAGGAAAACTAGCACCACGTTACATCGGACCATTTAAGATTCTGGACAAGCGAGGAGAGGTAGCTTATCGACTTGAGCTGCCGACGTATCTCTCCGATGTACACGACGTGTTTCACGTCTCTCAACTCAAGAAGTGTCTCAGGGTACCGGAAGAACAAGTGCCGATGGACGAGTTAGAACTTCAAGAGGATTTGTCTTATGTCGAGCAACCTATCAAAATTTTGGACATAAAGGAAAGAGTAACGAGAAATAAGAGGATCCGTTGGTGCAAAGTGCAATGGAAACACCATACGGAAGCCGAAGCTACATGGGAACGTGAAGAAGACCTGAAGGCAGAATTCCCTCATCTTTTCCCCACGCTATCGAATCTCGAGGGCGAGATTCACTTTAAGGGGGTAGGTTTGTAACACCCTAAATTTTCGCATCATGCATTGCATACATGGTCATGCATTAAACACTAGTAGAATAAAAGAAAAATAATAATATATATACATATACAAATATGTGTAGCAAAAGAAGAAAAGAAGAAAATAATAGTTATAGCCTAAAACTTGTAATAGGGAATAAGAATAAAAATAATAATAAAAATATATATAAATATATATAAATAATATATATAACAAAATATAAAAATAGAAAAAATAATAATATATATTATAAAAATAATAAATAATAAATATACAATATTAATAATATATATAAAAAATATATATATATATATATATAATTATATAATAAAGGAAAAGAAAAAAAAAGAAAAAAAAAGGAAATCACCGCTGGCCAGGCCAAGCCGGCCCAGCCAGCGGCACCTCCCGCGGCCGCGCGTCCGCAGCCGGGCCCCACCGCCGCCGCTTCCGCCGACAGGGGCCGAGCCGGCCGCGCGCGCCAGCCCCGCTGGCCCCCACCCACGCACCCGCGCGGCGCGCATCGCCCGAGGCCACAGCGCCTCCCGCCCCGAGCGCGCCCGCCCCGAGGCCCCGCCTGACCCCCCAGCCGCCTGCCACCCCCGCTCTCCCGCACCATACGCGTCCCACCCGGTCCGACTCGGCCCCGCCTCCGCGATTTTTCCGCGAGCGCCCGGTCTCCCGCCGCCATACGTCTCCCGCCAACGCCCTGCCGCGATTCCCGGTGCCCGCGTGACTCCCAACCGAGCCGGATACCGATGACTCCCGCCGCCCCTATAAAAGGAACCGAAGCCCTAGGCTTTTTCCCACGAACCAGCAGCTGCCAGCAGAGAAGGAAAAGCCGCCGGAACCAAGGTCCAGAGAGCTGCGCCCAGGGAAGAAAAAAGGAGAAAAAAAGGGGAAGAAGGGGGAGAAAAATAGGAGGACGCCACCGTTCGCCGGAGGTCGTCGCCGACATCGCGCCGCCGCCGTCGTGCCGCCGAAGGACTGCTGCACCACCTATTTCGTCTACGCGTCGCATTTATTCCGCGACCGTCGCGCCGTCAGATCTACGATAGGATTCGTTCCCGATGCGAATTTTTGCGATCATATTGAATCTAATAGGCGTAAATTAATTTTAGTTGCACCATAAATTTTATTCCAGCAGCATTAATCCACCCTAAAACCCCGTAAACCCATATGAACACGTATGAACTACTCACATCTAATTAATAAACAACTGTAGTAAATTAATTATTAAATTGTGCATGCATGCATGTCATTGCATGTTGATTATTTTGTGTGCATTATGTTGAATTGTGTATGTTTTCTTGTATGTATGATCACGCGTAGAGGAACGTGCTCAAGAGGCCGCATACGAGGATTTCCAAAATCAAGACTTCGAAGCGTTGAGCAACCCCATCCGCCGGAGCAAGGCAAGTGTCCTTGAAGCATATTGATCCTATTTTAAATTAAATGTTTTGTTTGCGGACTTGCATGCTTGTGTCAAATTGATGGGAATCCTATGGTAGGAAGTTTACTAGTTTTGTTTGACCACCCTTGTCACTTGAAATTATGGTAGAGAGTCGGGAAGGGTTTTTACTTTTTGCTTCGCTTAATTAATTGGGATGGAAAACAACACTACAAATTTAATTATGCATCAATGATATTATGGTTAATGTGAACTGGTCAATACGATGGGTGATCTAAGCAAGCCTAGTTATGTGGATGGGTTGGTTGTTATGGTGGTTTGCTTGCCTTAGATCTAAGGACCGGTTCATGCGAGAATATGCCAGGTCAACAGTGCCACCACAAGGCCAAGTATGGGTGCGGCGTAGCTGAATAATTAGGAGCGCTGCTAGTATTGTATGGACCATTGGATGGCGCGGGGAATGGGAGTCGAGGAGGACTGCCCTGGGATCCGCATGGCACATGAGGGGACCCGTGGGTGGGAGAATAGAGATTCAAGCCTGCCGGTGAAACCTTAGTGGGCCCGTACATACTAGTAGTCCCTTTTGAAAGGCTATTTTGTGATCTCTTGGCCACACACCTACGGAAGTGTGAGATGGCAAAATGGAGGTTCTTAGTCATCAAAAGGTGATAAAATCACAAATATGTGGGTAAAGTGGTACAACCTCTGCAGAGTGTTTAAAAACTATCATGATAGCCGTGCTCCCGGTTAAGAGCGCCTGGATGACCTACATGATTAGAGTTGGACTTGGGATTGGGATGGTTATGGTCTGGTAATGGTTATGGTTGGTTTATGGTTATGGTTTATGGATTATGGACATGGATAATGGTAAAGTTGGCAATAATTGGATATTGTTTATATTATGTTAATATGATGGTTATGATGGGATTTGTTTCACATAGACATAGTATAATGCTTTTCAAATGTTTTACTGTACTTTTCAGCACTTAGCCATTATTACATTCGTCGTTTGAATAAGCCACATGTCATACTTTCCACACTTGCTGAGTACGACATGTACTCACTCTTGCAATCCCCCCCAACAGCTACTGGCGACAATTGGGAGTACCCTGAGGATCATGTGGAGTACTAGGTTGCGTACCGCCGTCAATTGCCTGTGGATTGGAGTCGTGTTGTTTAGTTTATTTTCCGCTGCAATTATTTAGAGTTTCATTATTCGTGAACTATTGGATTATTGTAATAAAGTACTTATTTACTAGTTAAGACGTGGTTAAATTCTGTTTATCATTTGTGAATCATTCGTGTATGTGTGTTGAACATCCTGGGCACACATATGCGTTACGCTTGGTTCATATTCGGAACCGGGTGTCACACGAGGTCAGAGAGAAATCGGACTGGTCCTCACCAAAATCAGACTAGTTCGCACTTTTCAGCATTTTAAGTGCGGTTTTGTTCCAAATCAATTTTAAACTCATTCCTCTTTATGTGGATTAATGTTAAACATGTATATGAATGTATGTAGGGCATGATGCATGAAAATGAGGGTGTTACAAACCTACCCCCATTAAAATAAATCTCGCCCTCGAGATTCGACACGGAAGAGAAGAGATAGGGAAATTCCTTCTTGAGATCATCCTCCAATTCCCACGTTACTTCTTTTCGTGTGTGGTGCTTCCATTGAACTTGACACCATCTAATAACCTTGTTCCTTGTGACCCTCTCCTTGGTTTCCAAGATTTTGACCAGTTGTTCGGCATAAGTCAAATCTGCCCCTATTTCCAATCCTTCCATTGGCACTTGTTCTTCCGGTAATCTCAGGCACTTCTTGAGCTGGGAAACATGAAAGACATCATGGACATCCAAAAGATGAGATGGCATCTACAACTTATACGCTACCTCTCCTCTTTTGTCCAAAATCTTTAATGGTCCAATGTAGCGAGGTGTCAGCTTGCCTCTTGTGTTAAACCTCTTATGACCCCTCATCGGTGACACCTTAAGGTAAACGAAATCTCCCTCTTCAAAGGCTAATTTCCTTCTCCTATTGTCCGCATAGCCTTTTTGTCTTGATTGGGCAGCCCTCAAGTTTTCACGAATTATTTGGACTTTCTTTTCGGCTTCTTGCGAAACATCCAGGCCAAATACTTGAGTTTCTCCTGCCTCATTCCATAATAAAGGTGTCCTACACTTCCTCCCATAAAGCGCTTCATATGGTGACATTTTAAAGCTTGCTTGGTAACTATTGTTGTATGCAAATTCTGCATATGGAAAGCTCTTGTCCCAACTTTTCCCATGCTTTAAAGCACAAGCTCTTAACATGTCCTCTAAAATCTGATTGGTCCTCTCGGTTTGTCCATCTGTTTGAGGGTGATATGCTGAACTAAAATTCAACCTCGTTCCAAAAGAGTCATGCAATTTTTTCTAAAACCTGGAAGTGAATTGTGAACCTCTATCTAAGACTATCTTCTTCAGAACTCCATGCAAACATACTATTCTTCCCATATAAAGTTCCGCCAATTTCTCTCCATTATAGGTGGTCTTGACGGGAATAAAGTGGGCTGACTTAGTTAACCGATCCACAATTACCCAAATTGAGTCATAACTGGACTGAGTACGTGGTAAACCAACTATGAAGTCCATACCGATCTCTTCCCACTTCCATTCCGGGATCTTTAATAATTGCAATAGTCCAGCTGGCCTTTGATGTTCCGTCTTGACTCGTTGGCACACATCACACAATACTACGTATCCAGCTGTGTCCTTCTTCATGCTAGCCCACCAATAACACGTCTTCAAGTTTTGTACATTTTTGTACAACCAGGATGAATTGAGTATGGTGAGTCATGTGCCTCTTTTATTATTGTCTCCCGAATATACTTCACATTAGGCACAACAATCCTCTTACCAAGCCATAGGGTGCCAAGTTCATTCTCATCAAATCTGAATTCTCTCCCTTCTTGGGTCCTTTCCTTGATTTCCCGAATTTCCTCATCTTGGTCTGTGCCTCTCGAATTTCTTGCTCCAAGTTCGGATTTAACTCCATCATCCCCATCTCATTTATGAATCCGAGATTCAACCGTTCAAACTCCTTGCATAACTCGGATGGCAACTCTCGAACCGTGAGTTGATGACTTACTCCTTTCCTACTCAATGCATCAGCCACAACATTAGCCTTCCGTGGATGATAATTGATTCCCAAATCATAATCCTTGATGAGCTCCAACCATCTTCATTGCCTCAAGTTTAGATCCGTTTGTGTAAAAATATACTTCAAACTCTTATGATCCGTATAAATTTCATACCTATGTCCCAGAATATAGTGTCTCCAAATTTTCAATGCGTGTATCACGGCTGCAAGTTCCAAATCATGTGTTGGGTAATTCTTCTCATATTTCTTCAGTTGTCTTGATGCATAGGCGACCACTTGACCTTCTTGCATGAGCACGCATCCAAGTCCTTGTCTCGATGCGTCACGATAAATATAAAAACTCTTGCTTACATCCGGCAGTACCAAAACTGGGGCTGTAGTTAACCTCTTCTTCAACTCCTCAAAACTTTCTTGACAAGCTTGAGTCCATTGGAAAGCCATTCCCTTCATTAGCAATTTCTTCATTGGCTTGGCTATCTTGGAAAAGTCCTTGATGAATCCACGGTAATATCCAGCCATTCCAAGGAAACTCCTTATTTCCTTGACATTTTGCGGTGGTTCCCACTTCCACACGTCTCTAACTTTTCCGGGGTCAACCGATACTCCTCCTCCTGAGATGATATGACCCAAAAATGACACCTCTGTCAACCAAAACTAACACTTGTTGATCTTGGCATACAATTGATGCTCACTCAATTTCTGCAACGTAAGCCTCAAGTGTTCCTCATGTTCCTTCTCATCCTTCGAATAGATCATAATGTCATCAATGAACACCACAACAAACTTATCCAAGTACTTCATGAATACCTTATTCATGAGGTACATAAAGTAGGCAGGCGCATTTGTCAATCCAAAAGACATCACGGTGTACTTACAGGATCCATATCGTGTCCTAAAAGCTGTCTTGGGTATGTCCGATGGTCTAATCTTCATTTGAAAGTATCCCGACCTCAAATCAATCTTAGAGAAGTCACAAGAACCCTTCATCTGATAAAATAATTCTTCTATGCGTGGCAAGGTGTACTTGTTCTTGATTGTCACCTCGTTGAGAGCTCGGTAATCACCACACATCCTTTGTGACCCATCCTTCTTGTCCACAAATAGCACGGGCGCTCCCCAAGGTGAAGAACTATGGCGAACAAAACCCTTCTCTAGTTGCTCTTGAATTTGCTTCTTGAGCTCCGCTAATTCCATAGGAGGCATCCTATATGGCCTCTTAGCTATAGGTGCAGTTCCAGGTATTAAATCAATAACAAACTCAATGTCTCCATCAGGTGGCATATCTGGCAACTCATCCGGAAAAACATCCAAAAATTCACACACCATCGGAATCTCCTCAATTGCGGCACCGTCCATATGATTCAACTCCAATTGCTTCGGTGTGGTTTGAGATGCTTCAAATTCTACGGTGATCTCTTCTTCATCGGTCAACTTCACCGTCTTCGTGGCACACTCAATAACTCCATTGTGCTTCCTCAACCAGTCCATACCAAGTATAATGTCCAATCCTTGAGAGTCCAAAACAATGAGGTTGGCGGAGAAGTCTACCCCCTTATTCTAAGGCTTACTTTTGGACATACTATATTTGTCCTCATCTCTCCTCCAGGAGACTTAACCAATAGAGTAAACTTCATATGAGAGATAGGAAAACTATACTTGGCGACATACTTTGATGCAATGAATGAATGCGATGCTCCAGAATCTAACAACATAGTCGCGGGGTTGGAGTTGGCAAGAAACATACCAATGACCACGTCATCCACTTGTTGAGCATCCTCTGTAGAGACAAGGTTCACATTGCCACGAGCAAAATTCTGATGTCCCCGGTTCCCTTGCGGTTGTCCTCCATTGGGTCTTGGGTTTTGCCTCGGTGCATTGCTTCCTTGACCAAGGCCTGACTATGGACATTGATGTGCAAAGTGTCCAGTTTCTCCACAAGTATAACACTTGTTAACTCCACCAGAATTATTGGGACAAGCTTGGTTTTGAACGCTTGCACCAGGAAAGTTAGCGCGAGGTGCATAAGGCATTGGAGGCCTAGGTGCTTGCATGATAGGGCGCTGCTGCACAAACTGAGTTGGACACGATGCAAATCCAGGGTGATGAGTAGGCGCAAAAGAGCTGAAGTAAGGCGCATTGGGCGGTGTGAAGCGAGGGTGCACATTACTTCCTTGTTGCTGTCCTTGATATGGCGTCTTCCTCTTGTTGTCTTGTTCCATCTCATGGACCTTGTTCTCAACCACAATTACTTTGTCCACAAGCCTCTGGAAGTTGGCATAGTCACAATTGAGCAAGTGCACTTGAATTGCACTCTGGAAGTATTGCTTCGAGCTGTCCCGACTAACATCTTCAGGGGCATACCTTGAAAGTTGAGTGAATTTGTTGAGGTATTCACCCATGCTCGAACTTCCTTGCCCTAACTTCTCAAATTCTTGCCTGTTCAAAATCATAACACCTTCCGGCACATAATGAGAACAGAAACTCTCTTTGAATTTGGCCCAAGTAATTCTCTCTTGGTTCTCATGAGCATTGCATAAAGAATCCCACCAATCCGCGGCTGCTCCAACTAGTTGATGAGATGCAAAGAGCACCTTCTCCTGATCACTACATTGGACAATATCAAGTTTCTTCTCCACAGACTTGATCCAATCATCCGCATCCATAGGGTCCGCGGCTTGAGCAAAGGTTGGTGGCCTAGTCCTCATAAACTCTCCCAACCGGTTATGAGGAGGTGGGGGTGGTGGTGGAGGCATGTGGGGCTGATTGTTGATATTGCTAGCCTGCAGCTGTCCCATTGTCTGTATCATGGTCTACATGAGCTGGTTCTGCATAGCCAAAAGCGGCTCAATGTTGATAGCTCCATGAGTAGGTCCTTGTCCATTGTTGTTCTGAGGTACTCCATGGTTCTCCTCCTCATCATTAGCATCCCTCTGGTTGCGAGTCCTCACCATCTGGAGAAAAGCAATAGGTAAGAATTAGAAAACGTCTCCAACTATATGCATCAAGGGATATGAAACTAGACAACTTACTAGCCTACGTGGATATGGCAATGCTAAAACATCCCAAAATCCTCTATTAAGCACACAAGCAACCAATATATCGCAAACAGCACACCAAAAAAAGCACATTGATTCCTAAGTGCTCATATGTGCTCTAAAGTGTCCATTGTATCTGGGCTGCGTCCTACGATTAACCTGTGGCTCTGATACCAAATTGTGACACCCGGTTTCGAAAATGAACCAAGTGAACGCATATGTGTGCCCAGGATGTTCAACACACATACACGAGTGCATTCACAAAAGAGTATACAGAAAATTACCACAGAACAAGATTAATTAACCAAATTTTACTACACAAACTATATTATCCTCGAATACAAGTTCTAATGAATATTAATGACAAGTTCAACTAATGCAGCGGAAAAAAACTAAACAAGCAAACTAAACAGCTAGGCAGCATAAGCATTAGGGTATAGCGCAGCTCCAGTCAACACTACAGGCAAGCTGATGGTAGACACGGCCTAGAACTCCGCATTATCGCCATTAAACTCCCAATCCTGACCTGCAACTGTTGGGAGGGATTGCAAGAGTGAATACATGTCGTACTCAACAAGTGTGGAAAGTATGACATGTGGCTGATTCAAATGACGAAATGTAATAAAGGCCAAGTGCTGAAAATTACATTAAACATTTGAAAAGCAATATATTATATGTATATGAAATAAACCCATCATAAGCCATGTAGTCATCATAATACCAGTCCATATTAAATATCCATCATCGTGCCAATATCCATATTCAATACAAGAATTCAATTCATAATCATCTATAACCATAATACCAACCATAACCATAATACCAACCATAACCATCCCAAATCCCAATTTTCCTCTAATCATGTGAGGGTCCAGGTTGCTCATAACTGGGAGCATGGTTATCATGATAGTTTTAGACACACTCTGCAGAGTTCCACCACTTTACCCACGTGTTTGTGATTTCATCACCTTTCAATGACTAGAGAATCTCAATTATGCCGTCTCACACTTCCTTAGGTGTGTGGCCAAGAGATCACAAAATAGATTTTACAAAGGGATTACTAGCCTATTTAGACTCCACTGAGGTCTCACCGGTGGTGATGTCTCCTACAGAGCACATCTTCAACCAAGGGCCGCCTCTTGAGCCATTCAGATCCCAGGATAGTCCCACCAATCATCATCAAACCCAATCCAACTACCCCTTCCCCGAGCATCATTAATGGTCCAAATAGCACTGGCAAAACCCTAATTAGTCAGCTACGCCGCACCCATACTTGGCCTCCTGGTGGCACTGTAAATCCTGGATGGTCGCTCCACGAACCGGTCCTTAGATTTAAAGCAAGTAAACCACCATACATCCAACCCATCCACATACCAGGCTTGCTTAGATCACCCATTACCATATCAGATTTAACCAGTTCATGTCAACCACAATCTCATTAATGCATAATTAAATTAAGTAGTGTAGTTGTTCTTCCATCCCAATTCATTAAGTGAAGCAAAAAGGTAAAAATCCCATCTCGACTTTCTACCATATATTTGTGACGCCCGGTTCCGAAAAATGAACCAAGCTAACGCATATGTGTGCCCAGGATGTTCAACACACATACACGAGTGCAATCACAAAAGAGTATACAGAAAATTACCACAGAACAAGATTAATTATCAAATTTTATTACACAAACCATATTATCCTCGAATACAAGATCTAATGAATATTAATGACAAGTTCAACTAATGCAGCAGAAATAAACTAATTAAGCAACTAAGCAAACTAAGCAAAAGGGATAGCGCAGCTCCATGCAACACCACAGGCAAAGCTGATGGTAGACACGACCTAGAACTCCGCATTATCGCCATTAAACTCACAATCCTGACCTGCAACTGTTGGGGGATTGCAAGAGTGAGTACATGTCGTACTCAGCAAGTGTGGAAAGTATGACATGTGGTTGATTCAAATGACAACAATAATAATGGCTAAGGGCTGAAAGTACATTAAAACATTTGGAAAGCAATATATCATATGTATGTGAAGTAAACCCATCATAATCATAAGTAATATCATAATACCAGTCCATAATTCACCATCCTCATCCATAATTCCAGATTTCATCATTTGCCAATAACCATATTCAATACCAGAAATTAAATCAATAACCATCCATAACCATTACCAAACCATAACCATAACCATAATATCAACCATAACCATTACCAAACCATAACCATCCCAAATCCCAATTTCCCTCTAATCATGTAGGTCATCCAGGCGCTCATAACCGGGAGCACGACTATCATGATAGTTTTAATAGACTCTGCAGAGTTTGTACCACTTTACCCACGTGTTTGTGATTTCATCACCCGTCGGCGACTAAAGAACCTCCCTTATGCCAATTACACTTCCTTTGGTGTATGGCCAAGAGATCACAAAATAGCTTTTACAAAGGGATTACTAGCCTATTTAGACACCACTGAGGTTTCACCGGTGGCGATGTCTCCCACTGAGCACATCTTCAACCAAGGGCCCCCTCTTGAGCCATTCGGATTCCAGGGTAGTCCCACCAATCATCAACAAACCCAATTCGACTACCCCTTCCCCAAGCATCCACAATGGTCCAAACAGCACTAGCAAAGCCCTAATTAATCACCTACGCGCACCCATACTTGGCTCGTGGTGGCACTGTAGTCCTGGCCTATTCTCGCATGAACCGGTCCTTAGATCTAAAGCAAGCAAACCACCATATCATCCAACCCATCCACATACCAGGCTTGCTTAGATCACCCGTTACCATACCGTGTTGACCAGTTCACATTAACCAGAATATCGTTAATACATAACTAAATTTGTAGTGTTGTTTTCCCATCCCAATTAATCAAGCGAAGCAAAAAGGTAAAAGCCTTCTCGACTCTCTACCATAATTTCCAGGTGACAAGGGTGGTTAAACAAATCTAGTAAACTTCCTACCATAGGATTCCCATCAAATTGACACAAGCATGCAGTTTGCAAACAAAACATTTATTTTAAAATAGGATCAATATGCTTCAAGGACACTTGCCTTGCTCCGGTGGATAGGGTTGCTCAAGCACTTCAAAGTCTTGGTTCTGAAAATCCTCGTACACGATCTCTTGAGCACTTCCCTCTACTCGTGATCACACATACAAGAAAATACATACAAATCAACACGATGCACACACATTAATCAACATGCGATGATATGAATGCATGCAAAGTACAATAATTGGTTAACTACGGTTATTTATTAATTAGATGCAACTAGTTCATACATGTTCATCCGAGTTTACAGGGGTTTTAGCGAGAATTAATGCGGCTGAAAATAAAAAGACGATGCAACTAAAATCAATTTACGTCTATTACATCTAATACGTCGCTAAAATTCGCATCGGAACGTGGCCTACCGTAGATGCGATGGCTTCGAAGATCAAGGGACGATGGCGACGCGTAGACGAAGTAGATGGCGCAAGGGTCCTCCGGCGGCACGACGACGGCTACGCGACGACGACGACGATGATCTTCGACGGACAACGGCACTCTCCTCTTTTTCTTCCTCTTCCTCCCATTTTTTCTCTCGCGGCGCAGCTCCTGGTGCCTCTGTTCTTTCTACCGAGCTAGGGCTCCTCCCGTTTTCCCTGGCGGCGCTGTTTCGGGCGGTGTTGGAGAAAATTACGATGCCCTACGGGTTCTTATATAGGCGGCGGCCAAGGCACACGGCACCGTGGGGCATCGCGCTAGGGCCGGCGCGCGGGAGCCAGGCGCGGGAGCAGGCGGGGCGTGGGGCCAGGCGCGGGCGGGGTCAACGCTGCGGGAGGGAGCACGGGGTCGCGCGCTGGGGCCGGCGGGGCTGGCGTGCTGGCTGGGCCGTTTGGCCTGGCCGGCGGTTGGTTTTTTTTCTCTTTTTTATAAATATATTATTATTTATTTATTCCTTATATTATTTTTTATATATATTTTCTTTTTCTTTACATATATAAATATTATCATTAAATATATATTATTATATATATTTTTATTTATTTTATTTTTTATATGTTATTATTATTTTTATACTTATTCCCTATTACAAGTTTTATGCTATTATTTTCCTTTGCTTCTTTTGCTACTCATATTTGTATATGTATATTTTATGCTTTATTATTTTTCTTTAATTCTATTAATATTTAATGCATGAACATGTATGCAATGCATGATGCGAAAATTGAGGGTGTTACAAACCTACCCCCCTTAAAATGAATCTCGCCCTCGAGATTCGACAGCGTGGAGAAAAGATGCGGGAATTCTGCCTTCAGGTCTTCTTCACGTTCCCACGTAGCTTCGGCTTCTGTATGGTGTTTCCATTGCACTTTGCACCAACGGATCCTCTTATTTCTTGTGACCCTTTCCTTCACGTCCAGGATGTTGATAGGTTGCTCGACATAAGACAAATCCTCCTGAATTTCTAACTCGTCCATCGGCACTTGTTCTTCCGGCACCCTGAGACACTTCTTGAGTTGAGACACGTGAAACACGTCGTGTACATCAGAGAGATACGCCGGTAGCTCAAGTCGATAAGCTACCTCTCCTCGCTTGTCCATAATCTTAAATGGCCCGATATAACGAGGTGTGAGTTTTCCTTTGACGTTAAACCGTCGCTGACCTCGGATAGGTGACACCTTGAGGTATACAAGCTCTCCAACTTCGAAAGTCAGACTACTTCGCCTATTATCCGCATAACCCTTCTGTCGGGACTGGGCAGCCCTTAGGATTTCCCGTATTATTTGAACTTGTCTTTCAGCGTCTTGTAACACATCCAGACCAAATACTTGACTCTCTCATGTCTCATTCCAGAATAAAGGTGTCCTACACTTCCTTCCGTATAGTGCTTCATAGGGTCACATTTTCAAGCTGGCTTGGTAACTATTGTTGTATGAAAATTCTGCATATGGCAAGCTCTTATCCCAACTTTTCCCATGCTTTAAAGCACAAGCTCTTAACATGTCCTCTAAAATTTGATTGGTCCTCTCGGTTTGTCCATCCGTTTGAGGGTGATATGCTGAGCTGAAATTTAACCTTGTACCCATAGCTTCATGCAGTTTCTGCCAAAACCTAGAGGTGAACTGAGAACCTCGGTCCGAGACTATTTTCTTTGGAACTCTATGTCGGCACACAATATGCTCAATATACAATTCTGCTAGCTTTGCGGTGGTATATGTGGTCTTGACAGGAATGAAGTGAGCTGATTTTGTCAACCGATCCACAATTACCCATATTGAATCATATCCGGACTGTGTACGTGGTAATCCAACTATAAAGTCCATACCAATCTCTTCCCACTTCCACTCCAGAAGTTTTAATGGCTGCAATAATCCTGTTGGCCTTTGATGTTCAGCTTTAACTCGTCGGCACACATCACAAAATGCAACATATTCGGCTATGTCCTTTTTCATGCTGGCCCACCAATAGCATGTCTTCAAGTCCTTGTACATCTTTGTACAACCGGGATGAATTGAGTACGGCGAGTCATGTGCCTCCTTTAATATTGTCTCCCGAATATGCCTCACATTAGGCACAACGATTCTCTTTCTGAGCCATAAGGTACCATATTCGTCTTCATCAAATCTAAATTCTCTCCCTTTTTCGATTCTTTCCTTGATTTTCTTGATCTCCTCATCGACGGTTTGTGCATCTCGAATTTCTTGCTCCAAGGTCGGATTTAACTCCATCATCTCCATCTCATTTACAAACCCAAGGTTCAATCGTTCGAACTCCTTACATAACTCGGACGGTAACTCTCAAACTGTGAGTTGATGACTTACTCCCTTCCTACTCAATGCATCGGCCACTACGTTGGCTTTTCCTGGGTGATAGTTGATCCCCAAATCATAATCTTTGATGAGCTCCAACCATCTTCGCTGCCTCAAATTAAGATCCGTTTGTGTGAAAATATACTTAAGACTCTTGTGATCCATATAAATTTCACACCTATGTCCAAGAATATAGTGTCTCCAAATCTTCAATGCATGTACCACAGCTGCAAGTTCTAAATCATGTGTTGAGTAATTCTGCTCATGTTTCTTCAATTGTCTTGACGCATAGGCGACCACTTGACCTTCTTGCATAAGCACGCATCTGAGTCCTTGTCTTGATGCATCACAATAAATATCAAAGCTCTTGCTTACATCTGGCAATACAAAAACTGGGGCTGTTGTTAACCTCTTCTTCAACTCCTCAAAACTGTTTTGACAAGCTTGAGTCCAACGGAAAGCCTTTCCCTTCATTAGCAATTCCGTCATTGGCTTGGCTATCTTGGAGAGACGGTAATATCCAGCCATTCCAAGAAAACTCCTTATTTCCTTTACGTTTTGCGGTGGTTCCCACTTCAACACATCCCTCACTTTACTGGGGTCAACCGATACTCCTCCTCCTGAGATGATGTGACCCAAAAATGGCACCTCTTTCAACCAAAACTGACACTTGTTGAACTTGGCATACAATTGATGCTCCCTCAATTTCTGCAACGTAAGCCTCAAGTGTTCCTTATGTTCCTTCTCATCCTTTGAGTAGATCATAATATCATCAATGAACACCATGACAAACTTATCCAAGTACTCTATGAATACCTTATTCATGAGGTACATAAAGTAGGCAAGCGCATTTGTCAATCCAAAATACATCACGGTGTACTCATAAGATCCATATCGTGTCCTAAAGGCTGTTTTGGGTATGTCCAATGGTCTAATCTTCATTTGAATGTATCCTGACCTCAAATCAATCTTAGAGAAGACACAAGCACCCTTCATCTGATCAAACAAGTCTTCTATGCGGGGCAAGGTGTACTTGTTCTTGATGGTCACCTCGTTGAGAGCTCGGTAATCCACACACATCCTTTGTGTTCCATCCTTCTTGTCCACAAATAGAACGGGCGCTCCCCAAGGTGAAGAGCTTGGGCGAATAAAACCTTTCTCTAGTTGTTCTTGAATCTGCTTCTTGAGCTCCGCTAATTCCATAGGAGGCATCCTATACGGCCTCTTAGCTATAGGTGCAGTTCCAGGTATTAAATCAATAACAAACTCAATGTCTCGATCAGGTGGCATACCTGGCAAATCGTCCAGAAAAACCTTCAAAAATTCACACACCACTAGAATCTCCTCAATTGCAGCACCGTCCATATGATTCAGCTCCAATTGCTTCGGTGCGGTTTGAGATTCTTCAAATTCTACGGTGATCCCTTCCTCATTAGTCAACTTCATCGTCTTCGTGGCACACTCAATAACTCCATTGTGCTTCCTTAACCAGTCCATACCAAGTATAATGTCCAACCCTTGAGAATCCAAAACAATGAGGTTGGCGGAGAAATCTACCCCCCTTATTATAAGGCTTACTTTTGGACATACTATATTTGTCCTCATCTCTCCTCCAGGAGACTTAACCAATAGAGTAAACTTCATATGAGAGATAGGCAAACTATACTTGGCAACATACTTCAATGCAATGAATGAATGCGATGCTCCAGAATCAAATAACATAGTCGCGGGATTGGAGTTGACGAGAAACATACCAAGGACCACGTCATCCGCTTGTTGAGCATCCTCCGTAGAGACATGGTTCACGTTGCCACGAGCAAAATTCCGCTGTCCACGGTTCCCTTGTGGCTGTCCTCCATTGGGTCTTGGGTTTTGCCTCGACACATTGCTTCCTTGACCAAGGCCTGACTTAGGACATTGATGCGCAAAGTGTCCAGCTTCTCCACAAGTATAGTACTTCTTAACTCCACTAGAATTTGGACGAACTTGATTTTGAACGTTTGCACCAGGAAAATTAGCACAAGGCGCATAAGGCATTGGAGGCCTAGGTGCTTGCATGACAGGGCATTGCTACACAAACTGAGCTGGGCGCGGTGCATAATCAGGGCATTGTACAGGAGCAGAGGAGCTGTAGTATGGCACATTAGGAGGCGCAAGGCGAGGGCGCACATTACTTCCTTGTTGATGTACTTGATATGGCGCCTTCCTCTTGTTGTCTTGCTCCATGTCACGGACCTTGTTCTCCACAACAATTGCTTTGTCCACAAGCTTCTGGAAGTTGGCATAATCGCAGTTGAGTAGTTGCACTTGGATTTCACTGTTCCAGCCTCTCATGAACAAATATTGCTTCCGGCTGTCCCGACTAACATCCTCAGGCGCATATCTTGAGAGTTGGGTGAACTTATTGAGATATTCACTCACGCTTGATTTTCCTTGTCTCAAGTACTAAAATTCTTGTCTCTTCAAGATCATAACACCTTCCGGCACATAATGAGAACGGAAGTTCTCCTTGAATTCTGCCCAAGTGATCCTCTCTTGATTCTCATGAGCATTGCAATAAGCATCCCACCAATCTGCAGCTGCTCCAACTAGTTCATGAGAAGAAAATAGGACCTTCTCTCGGTCATTGCATTGGACAATAGCAAGTTTCTTCTCCACGGACTTGAGCCAATCATCAGCATCCATTGGGTCGGTAGCTTGAGCAAAGGTTGGCGGCCTAGTCCCCATAAACTCTCCCAATCGGTTATGAGGAGGCGGGGGTGGCGGTGGAGGCATGTGGGGCTGATTGTTGTTATTGCCAGCCTGCAGCTGTCCCATAGTTTGTATCATGGTCTGCATGAGCTGGTTCTGCATAACCAGTAGCTGCTCGATATTGATGGCTCCATGAGCAGGTCCTTGTCCGTTGTTGTTCTGAGGTACTCCATGGTTCTCCTCCTCGTCATTGACATCCCTCTGGTTGCGAGTCCTCACCATCTGAAGAGAAGCAATAGGTAAGAATTTAGAAACGTCCCCAACTATATGCATCAAGGGATATGAAGCTAACCAACTAGCTATACTAGCCTAGATGGACATGGCAATGCTAAAGCATCCCAAAATCCTCTATTAAGCACACAAGCAAACAATATATATATAGCAAACAGCACACCAACCAAAACACACATTGATTCCTGAGCGCTCCTATGTGCTCTAAGTGTCCATTCTATCTAGGCTGCGTCCTACGGTCAACCTGTGGGTCTGATACCAATCTGTGATGCCCGGTTCCGAAAAATGAACCAAGCTAACACATATGTGTGCCCAGGATGTTCAACACACATACACGAGTGCAATCACAAAAGAGTATACAGAAAATTACCACAGAACAAGATTAATTATCAAATTTTATTACACAAACCATATTATCCTCGAATACAAGCTCTAATGAATATTAATGACAAGTTCAACTAATGCAGTGGAAATAAACTAATTAAGCAACTAAGCAAACTAAGCAAAAGGGATAGCGCAACTCCATGCAACACCACAGGCAAAGCCGACGGTAGGCACGGCCTAGAACTCCGCATTATCGGCATTAAAGTCACAATCCTGACCTGCAACTGTTTGGGGGATTACAAGAGTGAGTACATGTCGTACTCAGCAAGTGTGGAAAGTATGACATGTGGTTGATTCAAATGACGACAATAATAATGGCTAAGTGCTGAAAGTACATTAAAACATTTGGAAAGCAATATATCATATGTATGTGAAGTAAACCCATCATAATCATAAGTAATATCATAATACCAGTCCATAATTCACCATCCTCATCCATAATTCCAGATTTCATCATTTGCCAATAACCATATTCAATACCAGAAATTAAATCAATAACCATCCATAACCATTACCAAACCATAACCATAACCATAATATCAACCATAACCATTACCAAACCATAACCATCCCAAATCCCAAATTTCCTCTAATCATTTAGGTCATCCAGGCGCTCATAATCGGGAGCACGGCTATCATGATAGTTTTAATAGACTCTGCAGAGTTTGTACCACTTTACCCACGTGTTTGTGATTTCATCACCCGTCGGCGACTAAAGAACCTCCCTTATGCCAATTACACTTCCTTTGGTGTATGGCCAAGAGATCAAAAAATAGCTTTTACAAAGGGATTACTAGCCTATTTAGACCCCACTAAGGTTTCACCGGTGGCGATGTCTCCCACTGAGCACATCTTCAACCAAGGGCCCCCTCTTGAGCCATTCGGATTCCAGGGTAGTCCCACCAATCATCAACAAACCCAATCCGACTACCCCTTCCCCGAGCATCCACAATGGTCCAAACAGTACTAGCAAAGCCCTAATTAATCAGCTACGTCGCACCCATACTTGGCGTCATGGTGGCACTGTAGTACTGGCCTATTCTCGCATGAACCGGTCCTTAGATCTAAAGCAAGCAAACCACCATAACATCCAACCCATCCACATACCAGGCTTTCTTAGTTCACCCGTTACCATACCGTGTTGACCAGTTCACATAACCAGAATATCATTAATACATAACTAAATTTGTAGTGTTGTTTTCCCATCCCAATTAATCAAGCGAAGCAAAAAGGTAAAAGCCCTTCTCGACTCTCTACCATAATTTCCAGGTGACAAGGGTGGTTAAACAAATCAAGTAAACTTCCTACCATAGGATTCCCATCAAATTGACACAAGCATGCAGTTTGCAAACAAAACATTTATTTTAAAATAGGATCAATATGCTTCAAGTACACTTGCCTTGCTCCGGCGGATAGGATTGCTCAAGCGCTTCGATGTCTTGGTTCTGAAAATCCTCGTACACGATCTCTTGAGCGCTTCCCTCTACTCGTGATCACACATACAAGAAAATACATACAAATCAACACGATGCACACACATTAATCAACATGCGATGATATGCATGCATGCAAAGTACAATAATTGATTAACTACGGTTGTTTATTAATTAGATGCAACTAGTTCATACGTGTTCATCTGAGTTTACGGGGGTTTTAGCGAGAATTAATGCGGCTGAAAATGAAAAGACGATGCAACTAAAATCAATTTACGTCTATTAGATCTAATACGTCGCTAAAATTCTCATCGGAACGTGGCCTACCGTAGATGCGATGGCTTTGAAGATCGAGGGACGATGGCGACGTGTAGATGAAGTAGATGGCACAAGGGTCCTCCGGCGGCACGACGACGGCTACGCGACGACGACGACGATGATCTCCGGCGGACGACGGCGCTCTCCTCTTTTTCTTCCCCTTCCTCCTTTTTTTTTCTCTGGCGGCGCAGCTCCTGGTGCCTCTGTACTTTCTACCGAGCTAGGGCTCCTCCCGTTTTCCCTGGCAGCGCTGTTTCTGGCGGTGTTGGAGAAAATTACGATGCCCTACGGGTTCTTATATAGGCGGCGGCCAGGGCACACGGCACCATGGGGCATCGCGCTAAGGCCGGCGTGCGGGAGCCAGGCGCAGGGCTGGCGTGGGACCGGGCGCGGGAGCAGGCGGGGCGTGGGGCCAGGCGCGGGCGGGGTCAACGCTGCGGGAGGGAGCGCGGGGTTGCGCGCTGGGGCCGGCGGGGCTGGCGTGCTGGCTGGGCCGTTTGGCCGGGCTGGCGGTTGGTTTTTTTCTTTTTTTTTTCTTTTTCTATTTTTTATAAATATATTATTATTTATTTATTCTTTATATTATTTTTATATATATTTTCTTTTTCTTTACATATATAAATATTATCATTAAATATATATTATTATATATTTTTTATTTATTTTTTATATGTTATTATTATTTTTATACTTATTCCCTATTACAAGTTTTATGCTATTATTTTCCTTTGCTTCTTTTGCTACTCATATTTGTATATGTATATTTTATGCTTTATTGTTTTTCTTTTATTCTATTAATATTTAATGCATGAACATGTATGCAATGCATGATGCGAAATTTGAGGGTGTTACAATATTCCAGGTGACAAGGGTGGTTAAACAAAGCTAGTAAACTTCCTATCATGGGATTTCCATCAAATTGACACAAGCATGCAGTTTTGCAAACAACACATTTATTTTAAAACAGGATCAATATGCTTCAAGGACAGTTGCCTTGCTCTTGGGATTGATTCGAGTCAAAGCCTTCAAACTCTTGGTGCTGGAGATCCTCCACGACACTCTCTAGCGCAAAATCCGCACAGTAGACATACAAGACAATAAACACAATCAAAGAGTGCACAAATATTACTCAATATGACATGATATGCATGATTAATGCAAATGCAAGGTAGAACTTGTTAATAGATTGCTTTTAAATGATCACTATCTAGTTCTAATAGATTTTAACAAGTTACACAGGTTTAGAGTTGATGTGATCAAATTTTAGAATAATTTCAACACAATTTAACCAGGAAAATCAGACTAGTCCACTAGGGACTGGACAAGTCCGCACTGTGCGAGAACAACAAATTAGGGTTTTCGAGATCGACGTGAATTTGGAGACTTGGGGTTGAATTCATGTAAGAAAAAGAGAATAGAAGGTATACCAGATATTTAAGACTCCAATGAATCAAGAAACTTGGAGGTAACACTTGGATCTTGATGATCTAGGGTTGGTGATGAACTTGGAGATGATTTGGTGATGAAGAACTAAACTTGATGGAGATCTTGATCCTCTTTCGTTTCCTCCTCTTCTTCTTCTTGCTTGGGATCTCCTCCTCCCTCCTTGATGGTGGCTCTCCACGAACTAGGGTTTTGGTGGGGTGGAAAAGTGGCAAATAGATGTCAAGCCAAGGGGTGGGGTTGTTCATATAGAGGTGGAGGCTAGGGTTAGATGGATTTCAATTTTGAGATGAGTAGAGGCCGGTTTAGAGTCCCACATGGGCTCTAAAAGAGTTAGGCACGATGTCCCTAGGCCCACTTAACGTAAAACCCAAGAAATAAGTCATAAAACAAAATATCAACTCGGAGTCGCGAAATATCGGACAAGTCCGTAAAGGACCGAACTAGTCCAAAGTTGGTCAGAAAGAAATCGGACAAGTCTGGCCAAAAAACGGACAAGTCCGACATTAGTCAGAGAGGAAAACGAACAAGTCCGCTGGAACACCGGACTAGTCCAGGCAAGTCCAGGGACTTAGCAAATTTTCAAGGATTCTTGGAACACCGGACTTGTCCGCATAAAATTGGACAAGTCCGAAAGTGTCCAGAGGCAAAATCGGACTAGTCCGTAGTAAAAACAAACAAGTCTGGTCGAGGTCAGAGAGAAATTAGACTAGTCCTCAGCAAAATTAGACTAGTCCGCACTTTTTAGCATTTTAAGTGCGGTTTTGTTCCAAATCAATTTTAAACTCATTCCTCTTTATGTGGATTAATGTTAAACATGTATATGAATGTATGTAGGGCATGATGCATGAAAATGAGGATGTTACATGAAGGCCGGAGCTGAAGCTTAACGAAAGCTTCGAAGCTTATGAGGTTTAGCCCAGAACATCCATCCACCATTACATGGTGGAGTTGAATATTGTTAATGGTGGGGACACCATCAATGGGAGTTGGCCAACTCCGATCATGTTTCAGGGACAGTACGAAGCATCAAAAATGATGGGAGTGTCCGTCCACTTCCGATGTGGCTCCGCCTTAGCACTGGGAGCTCCCACGGCCATGTCCCGCCGCATTGTCTTGAGGATGCGACGAGAGGTGATGTCCCAAGAACCACCATAGATGGTGTTAAGGTATTCCGGCGCTCTTTGTTAGAGACATCAGAAAAACCTAGCTCCTCCTTAGCCGGAGCTTCATCGACTTTTTGTTTTCCTTCCTGCTATCAGAAAGGAGCTTTTTCCCGGCGCTTATTATAGCACTCGGCAAGGTTCTAGACCTCCCGGCATTCTTCCGGGCTGTGCCTGTCCGTCTTGGGGATTGGACACCACTCTTTGGAACTATTGCCGTCTTCTGATGAATGACAAGGTCATTTTTTGGGGCGTGGCCCCCGACCACCCAGAGCTGCAGCAGCTGCAGCGGCTGGTGCGCTGGCCGACGGCGGGTCCTTTCCTTGATTTCTTGGATTTCTTCATCCTTGATTTGGTCTTCTCGAATTTCTTGCTCCAAGGTCGGATTTAACTCCATTATTCACATCTCATTCACAAACCTGAGATTCAACCGTTCAAACTCCTTACATAGCTCGGATGGTAATTCTCGAACCGCGAGTTGGTGGCTTACTCCTTTCCTACTCAAAGCATCAGCCACTACATTAGCCTTCCTCGGGTGATAATTAATTCCCAAATCATAATCCTTGATGAGCTCCAACCATCTTTGTTGCCTCAAATTCAGGTCTGTTTATGTGAATATGTAGTTGAGACTCTTACGATCCGTGTAAATCTCAAACTTGTGACCAAGGATGTAATGTCTCCAAATCTTTAATGCGTGTGCCACGGCTTCAAGTTTGAAATCATGTGTTGGATAATTCTGCTCCTGTTTCTTCAATTGTCTTGATGCGTAGGTGACCACTTGACCTTCTTCATCAATACACATCCAAGTCCTTGTCTCGATGTATCACAATATATGTCAAAACTTTTGCTCACATCTGGCAAAACCAAAACTAAGGCTGTTGTTAACCTTTTCTTCAACTCCTCAAAGCTCTCTTGACAAGCTTGGGTCCATTGGAAAGCTTTCCCCTTCATCAAGAATTCCATCATTGGTTTGGCTATTTTGGAAAAGTCCTTGATGAATCGACAGTAATATTCAGCCATCCCAAGGAAACTCCTTATTTCATTTATATTTTGCGGTTGCTCCCACTTTAGCACATCCCTCACTTTTCCGGGGTCGACTGATACTCCTCCTTCCGAGATGATGTGACGCAAAAATGACACCTCTTTCAACCAAAACTGGCACTTGCTGAACTTGGCATACAATTGATGCTCCCCCAATTTCTGCAATGTGAGCCTCAAGTGTTCCTCATGTTCCTTCTCATCCTTCGAGTAGATCATAGTATCATCAATAAACACCACAACAAACTTATCCAAGTATTCCATGAAGACCTTATTCATGAGGTACATAAAGTATGCTGGCGCATTTGTCAATCCAAAGGACATCACGGTGTACTCATAAGATCCATACCGTGTCCAAAAAGCTGTATTGGGTATGTCCGATGGCCTAATCTCCATTTGAAATTATCCTGACCTCAAATCAATCTTAAAGAAAATACAAGCACCCTTCATCTGATCAAACAAGTCTTCTATTCGTGGCAGGGTATACTTGTTCTTGATTGTCACCTCATTGAGAGCTCAATAGTCTACACACATCCTTTGTTATCCATCCTTCTTATCCACGAAAAGAATAGGCGCTCCCCAAGGTGAAGAACTGGGGCGAATAAAACCCTTCTCTAGTTGCTCTTGAATCTGCTTCTTGAGCTCCGCTAACTCCTTAGGAGGCATCATATAGGGCCTCTTAGCTATAGGTGCAGTTCCAGGTATTAAATCAATAACAAACTCAATGTTGCGATCAGGTGGCATACCTGGCAACTCATCTGAAAACACATCCAAAAATTGGCACACCACTGGAATCTCCTCAATTGCGGCACCGTCCATGTGATTCAGCTCCAATTGCTTTGGTGCGTGTTGAGATGCTTCAAACTCTATGGTGATCCCTTCCTCACTGGTCAACTTCACCGTCTTCGTGGCGCATTCAATTACTCCATTGTGCTTCCTAAACCATTCCATACCAAGTATAATGTCCAATCCTTGAGAATCCCAAACAATTAGGTTGGCAAGGAAATCTACACCCTTATTATAAGGCTTACCTTTGGATATACTATATTTGTCCTCATCTCTCCTCCAGGAGACTTAGCCAACAAGGTATACTTCATATGAGAGATAGGAAAACTATACTTGGCAACATATTTCAATGCAATGAATGAATGCGATGCTCCAGAATCAAATGACATAGTCGCCGAGTTGGAGTTTGCGAGAAACGTACAAATCACCACGTCATCCGCTTGTTGAGCATCCTCCGTAGAGACATGGTTCACGTTGCCACGAGTAAAATTCTACTGTCCACGGTTATCTTGCGGGTGTCCTCCATTGGGTCTTGGGTTTTGCCTCGGTGCATTGCTTCCTTGACCAAGGCCTGACTTAGGATATTGATGTGCAAAGTGTCTAGCTTCTCCACAAGTATAACACTTCTCTGCTGCCCCAGAATTTGGACGGACTTGATTTAGCGCATTGGCACCAGGAAAGTTGGCACAAGGTGCATAAGGCATTGGAGGCCTAGGTGCTTGCATGACGGGGCGCTGCTGCACAAACTGACTTGGGCGCGGTGCATAACCAAGGTGATGAGCAGGCGCAGAGGAGCTGTAATAAGGCGCATTTGGTGGTGCAAAGCGAGAGTGGATATTAATTCCTTGTTGTTGTCCTTGATATGGTGCCTTCCTCTTGTTGTCTTTCTCCATCTCACGGACCTTGTTCTCCACAACAATTGCTTTGTCCACAAGCTTCTGGAAGTTAGCATAATCGCACTTGATCAATTGCACATGGATCTCGTTGTTCAAGCCCCTCATGAACAAGTATTGCTTTCGACTGTCCCGGCTCACATACTCAGGCGCATATCTTGAAAGTTGAGTGAATTTGTTGAGATATTCACCCACGCTCAATCTTCCTTGCCTCAATTTCTCAAATTCTTGCCTCTTCAAGATCACAACACCTTCTGGCACATTATGAGAACGGAAGCTCTCCTTGAATTCGGCCCAAGTAATCCTCTCTTGGTTCTCATAGGCGTTGCATAATGAATCCCACCAATCCGCATCTGCTCCAATAAGTTGATGAGACGCAAACATCACCTTCTCCTGGTCACTGCATTGGACTATAGCTAGCTTCTTCTCTCTAGACTTGAGCCAATCATCAGCATCCATAGGGTCAGCGGCTTGAGCAAAGGTCGGTGGCCTGGTCCTCATAAACTCTCCCAACCGGTTATGAGGAGGCGGGGGTGGTGGTGGAGGCATGTGGGGCTGATTGTTGATGTTTCCAGCCTGCAGATGTCTTATAGTCTCTATCATGATTTGCATGAGCTGGTTCTGCATAGCCAATAGCTGCTCGATATTGATAGCTCCATGAGCATGTCCTTGTCCATTGTTGTTCTGAGGTGCTCCATTGTTCTCCTCCTCGTCATTGCCAACCCTCTGGTTGCGAGTCCTCACCATCTGAAGAAAAGCAAGAGATAAGAATTTAGAAAACATCCGCAACTATAAGTATCAAGAGATATGAAACTAAGCAACTACCTACACTAGCCTACGTGGATATGGCAATGCTAAGGCATTACAAAATCCTCTATTAAGCACACAAGCAAACAATATATAGCACACAACACACAAAACAAAAACACATCGATTCCTGAGTGTTCCTATGTGCTCTGAAGTGTCCATTCTATCTAGGCTGCGTCTTGTGGTCAACCTGTGGCTCTGATACCAACTTGTGACACCCGGTACCAAAAACGAACCAAGTGAATGCATATGTGTGTCCAAGATGTTCAACACACATACACGAGTGCATTTACAAAAGGATATACAGAAAATTACCACAGAACAAGATTAATTAACAACTTTTATTACACAATTCATAATATCCTCGAATACAAGCGCTAATGAATATTAAGGACGAGTCTGAACTAATGTAGCATAAGCAAATATGGTATAGCGCAGCTCCAAACAACACCACAGGCAAGCTGACGGCAGACACGGCCTAGAACTCCACATTATCATCGTTATACTCCCAATCCTGACCTGCAACTGTTGGTGAGGGAATTGCAAGGGTGAGTACATGTCGTACTCAGCAAGTGTGGGAAAGTATGACATGTAGCTGATTCAAATGATGAATATAATAAAGGCTAAATGCTGAAAAGTACATTAAAACATTTGAAAAGCAATATATATTATGTATGTGAAGTAAACCCATCATAAACCATGTGGTTATCATAATACCGGTCCATCTTCATTACCATCATACATATTCCAGATTTTTACCATTACCATTAATCATATCCAATACCTGAATTTAATCCATAACCAACCATAACTAGTACCAAATCATCCCAATACCAAAACATAACCAAACCATCCCAAATCCCAAGTTTCCCCTAATCATGTGAGGGTCCAAGTTGCTCATAACCGGGAGCACGACTATCATGATAGTTTTAAGACACACTCTGCAGAGGTTGTACCACTTTACCCACGTGTTTGTGATTTCATCACCTTGCAGTGACTAGAACCTCTATTATGCCGTCTCATACTTCCATCGGTGTGTGGCCAAGAGATCACAAAATAGCTTTTACAAAGAGATTACTAGCCTATTTAGACCCCACTGATGTTTCACCGGTGGCGATGCCTCCAACTGAGCATATCTTCAACCAAGGGCCCCCTCTTGAGCCATTTGGATCCCAGGGTAGTCCCACCAATCATCAACAAACCCTATCTGATTACCCCTTCCATGAGTATCCTTAATGGTCCAAATAGCACTCGCAAAGCCCTAATTAATCAGCTACGCCGCACCCATACTTGGCCTCGTGTTGGCACTGTAAATCCTGGATGGTCGCTCCACGAACCGGTCTTTATATCTAAAGCAAGCGCAACCACCGTAGTCTTCCAACCCATCCACATACCATGCTTGCTTAGCTCACCCATTACCTGTAACACCCTCATTTTCATGCATCATGCCCTACATACACTCATATACATGTTTAACATTAACCCACAACAAGAGGAACGAGTTTAAAATTGATTTGGAGCAAAACCACTCTTAAAACGCAGGAAAGTGCGGACTAGTCCGATTTTACGGAGGACTAGTATGATTTCTCTCTGACTAAAAACGGACTTGTCCGTTTTTGCTACGGACTAGTCTGATTTTTGGCACTGGAAACTTTCAGACTTGTCCGATTTTGTGCGGACTGGTCCGATATTCCATGAATCCTTGAAAAATTGCTAAGTCCTTGGACTTTTCCGGACTAGTCCGGTGTTCCAGCGGACTTGTACGTTTTCCTCTCTGTTTAAAGTCGGACTTGTCCGATGTTTGGCCAGACTTGTCCGATTTTCTCACTGGACGACTTCGGACTAGTCCGGTCCTTTCTGGACTTGTCCGATATTTTTTGACTCTGAGTTGATCTTTTGTTTTACGACTTGTTTCTTGGGTTTCATGTTAAGTGGGCCTAGGGACGTCGTGCCCAACTCTTTTAGAGCCCATGTGGGACTCCAAACCGGCCTCTACTCATCCCAAAACTCGAAATCCATCTAACCCTAGCCTCCACCTCTATATAAACAGCCCCACCCCTTGGATTGACATCTATTTGTCACTTTTCCACCCACCCAAACCCTAGTTCGTGGGGAGCCACCGTCAAGGAGGGAGGAGAAGATCCCAAGCAAGAAGAAGAAGAGGAGGAAACGAAAGAGGATCAAGATCTCCACCAAGTTTCATTCTTCACCACCAATTCATCCCCAAGTTCATCACCAACCCTAGATCATCAAGATCTAAGTGTTACCTCCAAGTTTCTTGATTCATTGGAGTTCTAAACACCTGGTATACCTTATATTATCTTTTCCTTACGTGAATTCAACCCCTAATCTTCAAATTCACATCGATCTAGAAAACCCTAATCTGCTGATCTCGTAGAGGGCAGACTTGTCCGGTCCCTAGCGGACTAGTCCGATCTTCCTGGTTAAATTGTGTTAAATTAATTCTAAAATTTGAGCTAATCGAATCCAAACCTGTATAAACTTGTTAAAAGCTATTAGAACTAGTTAGTGATCATTAAAAGCAATCTAGTAACAAGGTCTACCTTGCATTTGCATCAATCATGCATGTCATGTCATATTGAGTAATATTTGTGCACTCTTTGATTGTGTTTCTTGTCTTGTATGTTTATTGTGTGGATTAGACGGATTTGCGCTAGAGAGTGCCACGGAGGATCTACAGCACCGGGAGTTTGAAAGCTTTGACCCTAATCAACAGCAAGAGCAAGGCAAGTGTCCTTGAAGCATATTGATCCTGTTTTAAAATAAATGTTTTGTTTGCAAACTGCATGCTTGTGTCAATTTTGATGGGAATCCTATGATAGGAAGTTTACTAGCTTTTTTTAACCACCCTTGTCACCTGGAATATATGGTAGAGAGTCGGGAAGGGTTTTTTTTACCTTTTTGCTTCGCTTAATCAACTGGGATGGGAAACAACTATACCACTCAATTTAATTATGCATTAATGATATTCTGGTTAATGTGAACTGGTCAATATGATATGGTAATGGGTGATCTAAGCAAGCCTGGTATGTGGATGGGTTGGATGTTATGGTGGTTTTGCTTGCTTTAGATCTAAGGACCGGTTCATGCGAGAATAAGCCAGGACTACAGTGCCACCACGAGGCCAAGTATGGGTGCGGCGCAGCTGATTAATTAGGGCTTTGCTAGTGCTGTTTGGACCATTGTGGATGCTCGGGGAAGGGGTAGTCGGATTGGGTTTGTTGATGATTGGTGGGACTACCCTGGGATCCGAATGGCTCAAGAGGGGGCCCTTGGTTGAAGATGTGCTCAGTTGGAGGCATCGCCACCGGTGAAACCTCAGTGGGGTCTAAATAGGCTAGTAATTCCTTTGTAAAGGCTATTTTGTGATCTCTTGGCCATACACTAAAGGAAGTGTAATTGGCGCCAGGGAGGTTCTTTAGTCGCCGACGGGTGATGAAATCACAAACATGTGGGTAAAAAGGTACGAACTCTGCAGAGTTAAATAAAACTATGATGATAGCCGTGCTACCGGTTATGAGCACCTGGACAACTTCCATGATTAGATGGTACCCAGTATTGGGATGGTATTTGGGATGGTTATGGTTGGTATTATGGTTATGGATTAATTTATGGTATTGAATATGGTTATTGGCGAATGGTGAAATCTGGAATTATGGATGAGGATGGTGAATTATGGACTGGTATTATGGTATTACTTATGATTATGATGGGTTTACTTCACATACATGTAATATATTGCTTTTCAAATGTTTTCATGTACTTTTCAGCACTTTGCCATTATTGTCGTCATTTGAATAAGCCACATGTCATACTTTCCACACTTGTTGAGTACGACATGTACTCACTCTTGCAATCCCCCCCAACAGTTGCAGGTCAGGATTGGGAGTTTAATGGCGATAATGCGGAGTTCTAGGCCGTGTCTACCGTCAGCTTTGTCTGTGGTGTTTTTGGAGCTGCGCTATCCCTTATGCTTAGTTTGCTTAGTTGCTTAATTAGTTTATTTATGCTGCATTAGTTGAACTTGTCATAAATATTCATTGGAGCTTGTATTCGAGGATAATATGGTTCATTTAATAAAATTTGGTTAATTAATCTTGTTCTGTGGTAATTTTTTGTATACTCTTTTGTGATTGCACTCGTGTATGTGTGATGAACATCCTGGGCACACATATGTGTTAGCTTGTTTCATTTTTTCGGAACCGGGCATCACAGATTGGTATCAGAGCTAGGATGACCGTAGGATGCAGCCTAGATAGAATGGACACTTTAGAGCACATAGGAGCACTCAGGAATCGATGTGTCTTTGGTTGGTGTGTTATTTGCTATATATATTGTTTGCTTGTGTGCTTAATAGAGGATTTTGGGATGCTTTAGCATTGCCATGTCAACCTAGGCTAGTGCAGCTAGTTGTTTAGTCTCATATCCCTTGATGCATATAGTTGGGGACATTTTCTAATTCTTACCTATTGATTTTCTTCAGATGGTGAGGACTCGCAACCAGAGGGATGGCAATGATGAGGAGGAGAACCATGGAGTACCTCAGAACAACATTGGACAAGGATCTACTCAGGGAGCTATCAACATTGAGCAGCTATTGGCTATGCAAAACCAGCTCATGCAGACCGTGATACAAACTATGGGACAGCTGCTGGCTGGCAACATCAATAATCAGCCCCACATGCCTCCACCGCCACCCCCGCCTCCTCATAACCGATTGGGAGAGTTTATGAGGACTAGGGCGTCGACCTTTGCTCAAGCTCCCGACCCTATGGATGCGGATGATTGGCTCAAGTCCGTGGAGAAGAAGCTAGCTATTGTCCAATGCAGTGACTGGGAGAAGGTCTTGTTTGCTTCTCATCAACTAGTTGGAGCAGCTGCAGATTGGTGGGATGCTTATTGCAATGCTCATGAGAACCAAGAGAGAATTACTTGGGTCGAATTCAAGGAGAATTTTCGTTCTCATTATGTGCCCGAGGGTGTTATGATCTTGAAGAGGCAAGAATTTGAGAACTTAAGGCAAGGGAGATCTCAATAAGTTCACTCAACTCTCAAGATATGCGCCTGAGGATGTTAGTCGGGACAGTCGGAAGCAATACTTGTTCATGAGGGGCTTGAACAATGAGATCCAAGTGCAATTGCTCAACTGTGATTATGTCAATTTCCAGAAGCTTGTGGACAAAGCAATTGTGGTTGAGAACAAGATCCGTGAGATGGAGCAAGAAATCAAGAGGAAGGCGCCATATCAAGGATAGCAACAAGGAAGTAATGTGCACCCTCGCCTTGCACCACCCAATGCGCCCTATTACAGCTCCTCTATTCCTGCTCAACGCCCTGGTCATGCACCATGCCCAACTCAGTTTGTGCAGCAGCGCCCCGTCATGCAAGCACCTAGGCCTCCAATGCCTTATGCGCCTCGTACTAATTTTCCTGGTGCAAATGCTCAAAACCAAGCTTGTCCCAATAATTCTGGTGGAGTTAAGAAGTGTTATACTTGTGGAGAAGCTGGACACTTTGCGCATCAATGTCCTAAGTCAGGCCTTGGTCAAGGAAGCAATGCGCCGAGGCAAAACCCAAGACCCAATAGAGGACAACCGCAAGGGAACCGCGGACAACAGAATTTTGCTCGTGGCAACATGAACCATGTCTCTACGGAGGATGCTCAACAAGCGGATGACGTGGTCATTGGTATGTTTCTCGCTAACTCCAGCCCCGCGACTATGTTATTTGATTCTGGAGCATCACATTCATTCATTGCATCGAAGTATGTTGCCAAGTATAGTTTTCCTATCTCTCATATGAAGTTTACTCTATTGGTTAAGTCTCCTGGAGGAGAGATGAGGACAAATATAGTATGTCCAAAAGTAAGACTTAGAATAAGGGGGGTAGACTTCTCCGCCAACCTCATTGTTTTGGACTCTCAAGGATTGGACATTATACTTGGTATGGACTGGTTGAGGAAGCACAATGGATTTATTGAGTGTGCCACGAAGACGGTGAAGTTGACCAACGAAGAAGGGATCACCGTAGAATTTGAAGCATCTCAAACCGCACCGAAGCAATTGGAGTTGAATCATATGGACGGTGCCACAATTGAGGATATTCCGGTGGTGTGTGAATTTTTGGATGTTTTTCCGGACGAGTTGCCAGGTATGCCACCCGATCGAGACATTGAGTTTGTTATTGATTTAATACCTGGAACTGCACCTATAGCTAAGAGGACGTATAGGATGCCTCCTATGGAATTAGCGGAGCTCAAGAAGCAAATTCAAGAGCAATTAGAGAAGGGTTTTATTCACCCTAGCTCTTCGCCTTGGGGAGCGCCCGTTCTATTTGTGGACAAGAAGGATGGATCCCAAAGGATGTGTGTGGATTACCGAGCTCTCAACGAGGTAACAATCAAGAACAAGTACACCTTGCCATGCATAGAAGACTTGTTTGATCAGATGAAGGGTGCTTGTGTCTTCTCTAAGATTGATTTGAGATCCGGATACTTTCAAATGAAGATTAGACCATTGGACATACCCAAGACAGCTTTTAGGACACGGTATGGATCTTATGAGTACACCATGATGTCTTTTGGATTGACAAATGCGCCTGCCTACTTTATGTACCTCATGAATAAGGTATTCATGGAGTACTTGGATAGATTCGTTGTGGTGTTTATTTATGACATTATGATCTACTCAAAGGATGAGAAAGAACATGAGGAACACTTGAGGCTTACATTGCAGAAATTGAGGGAGCATCGATTGTGTGCCAAGTTCAACAAGTGTCAGTTTTGGTTGAGAGAGGTGTCGTTTTTGGGTCATATAATTTCAGGAGGAGGAGTATCGGTTGACCCCGGTAAAGTGAGGGACGTGTTGAAGCGGGAACCGCCGCAAAATGTCAAGGAAATAAGGAGTTTTCTTGGGATGGCTGGATATTACTGTAGATTCATCAAGGACTTTTCCAAGATAGCCAAGTCTGTGACGGAGTTGCTAATGAAGGGCAAGGCTTTCCGATGGACTGAAGCTTTTCAAAACAGTTTTGAGGAGTTAAAGAAGAGGTTGACAACAGCCCCAGTTTTGTATTGCCGGATGTAAGCAAGAGTTTTGACATTTATTGCGATGCATCAAGACAAGGACTTGGATGTGTATTGATGCAAGAAGGTCAAGTGGTCGCCTATGCATCAAGACAATTGAAGAAACATGAGCAGAATCACCCAACACATGATTTAGAACTTGCAGCCGTGGTACATGCATTGAAGATTTGGAGGCACTATATTCTTGGACATAGGTGTGAAATTTATACGGATCATAAGAGTTTGAAGTATATTTTCACACAAACGAATCTGAACTTGAGGCAATGGAGATGGTTGGAGCGGGAAAAGCCAATGTAGTGGCCGATGCTTTGAGTAGAAAGGGAGTAAGTCACCAACTCACAGTTCGAGAGTTACCATCCGAGTTATGCAAGGAGTTTGAACGGTTGAACCTCCGGTTTGTAAATGAGATGGAGATGATGGAGTTAAATCCAACCTTGGAGCAAGAAATTCAAGAGGCACAAACTGCAGATGAGGAGATCAAGGAAATCAAGGAAAGGATCGAGGAAGGGAGAGAATTCAGATTTGATGAAGACGAACATGGTACCTTATGGCTTGGAAAGAGGATCGTTGTGCCTAATGTAAAGCATATTCGGGAGACAATATTAAAGGAGGCACATGACTCGCCTTACTCAATTCACCCTGGTTGTACGAAGATGTACAAAGACTTGAAGGATTGCTATTGGTGGGATAGCATGAAAAAGGACATAGCTGAATACGTAGCATTGTGTGATGTGTGTCAACGAGTCAAGGCAGAACATCAAAGGCCAGCTGGATTATTACAACCATTGAAGATCCTGGAATGGAAGTGGGAAGAAATTGGAATGGACTTCATAGTTGGGTTACCATGTACTCAGTCCGAGTATGACTCAATTTGGGTAATTGTGGATCGCTTAACCAAGTTAGCTCATTTTGTCCCTGTGAAGACCAAATATACAGCTGCACGATTGGTCTAAATATACATGGATCATATTGTGTGTCGACACGGAGTCCCGAAGAAGATCATGTCGGATAGAGGTTCTCAATTTACCTCCAGATTTTGGCAAAAATTGCATGAAGCTTTGGGAATGAGGTTGAATTTTAGTTCAGCATATCATCCTCAAACGGATGGACAAACCGAGAGGACCAATCAGATTTTGGAGGACGTGTTAAGAGCTTGTGCTTTAAAGCATGGGAAGAGTTGGGACAAAAGCTTGCCATACGCGGAATTTTCACACAACAATAGTTACCAAGCAAGTTTGAAGATGTCACCATATGAAGCGCTTTATGGGAGGAAGTGTAGGACACCTTTGTTCTGGAATGAGGAAGGAGAAACTCAAGTATTTGGTCTGGATGTGTTGCAAGAAGCTGAAAAGCAAGTCCAAATAATTCGTGAAAACTTGAGGGCTGCCCAATCAAGGCAAAAAGGCTATGCGGACAATAGGAGAAGGAAACTAGCCTTTGAAGTGGGAGATTTTGTTTACCTCAAGATGTCACCAATGAGAGGTCATAAGAGGTTTAACATAAGAGGAAAGCTAGCACCTCGCTATATTGGACCGTTCAAGATTTTGGACAAAAGAGGAGAAGTAGCATATAAGTTGGAGATGCCAGCTCATCTTTCAGACGTACATGATGTCTTTCATGTTTCCCAGCTCAAGAAGTGCTTGAGAGTACCGGAAGAACAAGTGCCAATGGAAGAATCGGAATTAGAGGAAGATTTGACTTATGCCGAGCAACCGATCAAAATCTTGGAAACCAAGGACAGGGTCACAAGGAACAAGGTCATTATATGGTGTAAAGTTCAATGGAAGCACCACACCGAAAAACAAGCAACGTGGGAATTGGAAGATGATCTCAAGAAGGACTTTCCCTATCTATTCTCTTTGGCGTCGAATCTCGAGGGCGAGATTCATTTTAAGGGGGGTAGGTTTGTAACACCCTCATTTTCATGCATCATGCCCTACATACACTCATATACATGTTTAACATTGACCCACAATAAGAGGAACGAGTTTAAAATTGATTTGAAGCAAAACCGCACTTAAAACGCAGGAAAGTGCGGACTAGTCCAATTTTACTGAGGACTAGTCCAATTTCTCTCTGACTAAAAACGGACTTGTCCGTTTTTGCTGCGGACTAGTCTGATTTTTGGCACTGGAAACTTTCAAACTTGTCTGATTTTGTGCGAACTGGTCTGATATTCCATGAATCCTTGAAAAATTGCTAAGTCCTTGGACTTTTCCGGACTAGTCCGGTGTTCCAGCGGACTTGTCCATTTTCCTCTCTGTTTAAAGTCGGACTTGTCCGATGTTTGTCCAGACTTGTCCGACTTTCTCTCTGGATGACTTCGGACTAGTCCGGTCCTTTCCGGACTTGTCCGATATTTCGTGACTCTGAGTTGATCTTTTGTTTTACGACTTGTTTCTTGGGTTTCATGTTAAGTGGGCCTAGGGACGTCGTGCCCAACTCTTTTAGAGCCCATGTGGGACTTTAAATCGGCCTCTACTCATCCCAAAACTCGAAATCCATCTAACCCTAGCCTCCACCTCTATATAAACAGCCCCACCCCTTGGATTGACATCTATTTGTCACTTTTCCACCCACCCAAACCCTAGTTCGTGGGGAGCCACCATCAAGGAGGGAGGAGAAGATCCCAAGCAAGAAGAAGAAGAGGAGGAAACGAAAGAGGATCAAGATATCCACCAAGTTTCATTCTTCACCACCAGTTCATCCCCAAGTTCATCACCAACCCTAGATCATCAAGATCCAAGTGTTACCTCCAAGTTTCTTGATTCATTGGAGTTCTAAACACCTTGTATACATTCTATTATCTTTTCCTTACGTGAATTCAACCTCTAATCTTCAAATTCACGTCGATCTGGAAAACCCTAATCTGCTGATCTCGCAGAGGGCGGACTTGTCCGGTCCCTAGCGGACTAGTCCGATATTCCTGGTTAAATTGTGTTAAATTAATTCTAAAATTTGAGCTAATCGAATCCAAACCTGTATAAACTTGTTAAAAGCTATTAGAACTAGTTAGTGATCATTAAAAGCAATCTAGTAACAAGTTCTACCTTGCATTTGCATCAATCATGCATGTCATGTCATATTGAGTAATATTTGTGCACTCTTTGATTGTGTTTCTTCTCTTGTATGTTTATTGTGTGGATTAGACGGATTTGCGCTAGAGAGTGTCGCGGGGGATCTACAGCACCAAGAGTTTGAAGGCTTTGACCCTAATCAACAGCAAGAGCAAGGCAAGTGTCCTTGAAGCATATTGATCCTGTTTTAAGATAAATGTTTTGTTTGCAAACTACATGCTTGTGTCAATTTTGATGGGAATCCTATGATAGGAAGTTTACTAGCTTTGTTTAACCACCCTTGTCACCTGGAATATATGGTAGAGAGTCGGGAAGGTTTTTTTTTTACCTTTTTGCTTCGCTTAATCAACTGGGATGGGAAACAACTATACCGCTCAATTTAATTATGCATTAATGATATTCTGGTTAATGTGAACTGGTCAATATGATATGGTAATGGGTGATCTAAGCAAGCCTGGTATGTGGATGGGTTGGATGTTATGGTGGTTTTGCTTGCTTTAGATCTAAGGACCAGTTCATGCGAGAATAAGCCAGGACTACAGTGCCACCACGAGGCCAAGTATGGGTGCGGCGTAGCTGATTAATTAGGGCTTTGCTAGTGCTGTTTTGGACCATTGTGGAATCTCGGGGAAGGGGTAGTCGGATTGGGTTTGTTGATGATTGGTGGGACTACCCTGGGATCCGAATGGCTCAAGAGGGGGCCCATGGTTGAATATGTGCTCAGTTGGAGGCATCGCCACCGGTGAAACCTCAGTGGGGTCTAAATAGGCTAGTAATTCCTTTGTAAAGGCTATTTTGTGATCTCTTGGCCATACACTAAAGGAAGTGTAATTGGCGCCAGGGAGGTTCTTTAGTCGCCGATGGGTGATGAAATCACAAACACGTGGGTAAAGAGGTACGAACTCTGCAGAGTTAAATAAAACTATCATGATAGCCGTGCTCCCGGTTATGAGCACCTGGACAACTTCCATGATTAGAGGGTAGCCGGTATTGGGATGGTATTTGGGATGGTTATGGTTGGTATTATGGTTATGGATTAATTTCTGGTATTGAATATGGTTATTGGCGAATGGTGAAATCTGGAATTATGGATGAAGATGGTGAATTATGGACTGGTATTATGGTATTACTTATGATTATGATGGGTTTACTTCACATACATGTAATATATTGCTTTTCAAATGTTTTCATGTACTTTTCAGCACTTTGCCATTATTATTGTCATCATCTGAATAAGCCACATGTCATACTATCCACACATGCTGAGTACGACATGTACTCACTCTTGCAATCCCCCCCCCCCCCCCCCCCCCCCCCCCACCCCCCCCCGATAGTTGCAGATCAGGATTGGGAGTTTAATAGCGATAATGCGGAGTTCTAGGACGTGTCTACCGTCAGCTTTGCCTGTGGTGTTTTTGGAGCTGCGCTATCCCTTATGCTTAGTTTGCTTAGTTGCTTAATTAGTTTATTTCTGCTGCATTAGTTGAACTTGTCATAAATATTCATTGGAGCTTGTATTCGAGGATAATATGGTTCGTTTAATAAATTTGGTTAATTAATCTTGTTCTGTGGTAATTTTTTGTATACTCTTTTGTGATTGCACTCGTGTATGTGTGATGAACATCCTGGGCACACATATGCGTTAGCTTGGTTCATTTTTTTGGAACCGGGCGTCACATTACCATGTCATATTAACCAGTTCATATTAACCATAATCTCATTAATGCATAATTAAATGGTATAGTTGTTTTCCCTGTGAGACCTATGTGTGCTGAATACATTGGCTTGTACTGAATACATTAGCCTTGATGATATAAGTTCTTCAATTCTGCCAAAGCACCCCTTTTAGCAAGGTCCGAATCTAGCTCCGAGCTTCTGCAAGGTCCAACAATAGGTCCGACTTGCTTTGTCAAGTCCAACATGTTTTTGGGTAGCTCCCCTGAAGCTTTGTCTTTAGCTCCGGCATGTCTTTGATAGCTCTGGCATGTCTTTGTTAAGCTCCAATATGTTTTTCTAGGTCCGACTTATGTTGCTAAGCTCCGATGCTAGGATGTACTAGCCTTGGTAAGCTCCGGCGCTAGGTTGTACTAGCTTTGGTAATCTCCGCCGCTAGGTTGTACTAGCTTTTGTAAGCTCCAGCTCAAGCCCCGGATAGCTTTGGCAAGATTCGGAGCTTGATCGCAATGTTCCTGTTTTTACTGTGAATTGTTTCGAACTTGCTTTAAATTGTTAGAAAGATTGCTTAGCATTCATTCGCTAAGTTTTTTGTGTGTTTTGGTTGATATGGTTGATATCATTTTGCTATGTTTTGCAACATGCTTATGTGAAGTGCTCACGTAAGATGTTATAGTTTCAGAACTAACGAGAGTCAAATCGAGGACTTGTGCTCGAAAGTATTGGTTGTTTATTGATGTGCAGGTGTTGCTTGAGTTAAAGACATGGCTGGTGATGATATCCATTGAATTAGTCTTAGAGAAAAGATGAGGTTCAACAATCAATTTCGGGAGGAATTGTGGTTGAGTTGATCGGGAGGTCGCGCAACATGTATGAATCAAGAACAATGTATATGAAGGTATCGTGGACGTCGTTAGAAGATGTTTGCACGTATGCAAGGAGTGCATGGACGTGGTTGCATGGTTCCAAGGCGTGATTAAGAGATGTGGATGTAAAAATTGGTCGGAAAGGTCCAACCGACTAGTTTATGGACTCAGACTGCGGCTGAGTCGTGTTTGACTCAATATGGGAACATTTGAGTTAGTTTATGATAGGATCTCGTGTGAGACACAAATTTGAATTGCTTTAGGAATGTGGGATACGTTCCTAAGGTGTTTGGAAGTCTTAAGATTGCTTCTATCTGCGTATAGAAGAGTCCTAAGCAGTTATGGAAAGTTTCGATTCGTGATTTCAGTAGGATTAGAGTCCTAGTTGAGATTGGGTTGGCCTAAGGGCTGGTTATATAAGCAAGGGAGGCCAGAGCTCGTGAGAGACAACTTTGGGGCTGTTCCACCTGTGGTTTGATCAATAAAATTCATAGTTTGAAGGAACTTTGTACCTTGTTCGTCCGACTTGTTCCACACAAGTTTTCTCATCGAGTTTCTGCACGCACTACCTTTCTTCGGTGGTTTTATCATAACTCGAGTTTTACAAATCCAATTGACGTGATTCTTTTTGGTTTGTATTCACAACTTGATTATATATCATCTGTAATTTCACGGTCATTGGATTTGTGGTTTCTGATATACACGAGTTTTCTTTGCAACGTTCCAGAACTATTTTTCTCGGGTAGGATAGATTGACCTTTGTTCGATCTTTCGATCGTAACTTGAGTTTCCCTCGAAGGATTTGAGTAATTCTTGTTGTGTTGTCGTGACTTGATTCTCTCTGATATCTATTCACTTTTGTCACGGTGAAACACGTTTAGATTAGTCTCATCCATGATTTCTTTAACTGATCGTTTTTCCGCCGAAGGGGTTGGGATTTAATTGTTTCCGCTGCGTAAGATTTTTTAATCTACCATTCACCCCCTCTGGTAGCTTTTCACGTGCTCTTCGATCCTACATTCCCATCCCAACTAATTAAGCAAAGCAAAAAGGTAAAAAGCCCCTTTCTGACTCTCTACCATGACTTCTAGGTGACAAGGGTGGTTAAACAAAGCTAGTAAACTTCCTACCATAGGATTCTCATCAAATTGACAAAAGCATGCATTTTTGCAAGCAAAACATTTATTTAAAAACTGGATCAATATGCTCAAGGACACTTGCCTTGCTCTTGGGCTTGATTGGGATCAAATACTTCAAACTCTTGGTGCTAGAGATCCTCTGTGGCTCTCCCTAGCGCAAATCCGTCTAAACGCGCAATATACATACAAGACAAGAATCACAATCAAAGAGTGCAAAAATATTACTCAATATGACATGACATGCATGATTAATGCAAATGCGAAGCAAAACTAGTTAATGATTTGTTAATAATGTTTATTAATCAATTACAATGGTTATTAATAAGTGTATACAGGTTTGGAGTTGATTCGATCTAATATTAGAATTATTTCCACACAATTTAACCAGGAAAATTTGACTAGTCTGCTAGGGATTGGACTAGTCCGCACGCACTTTGCGGGACTAGCGAACTAGGGTTTTCCAGATCGATGTGAATTTGGAGATTTGGGGTTGAATTCACGTAAGGAAAAGGAAGTAGAAGGTATACAGGTGTCTAAGACTCCAAAGAATCAAGGGTATTAGAGGCAACACTTGGATCTTGACGATCTAGGGTTGATGATGAATTTGGTGGTGAATTGGCGACGGAGTACGAAACTTGATGGAGATCTTGACCCTCTTTCATTTCCTTCTCTTCTTCTTCTTGCTCTAGATCTCCTTCTCCCTCCTTGGTGGCAGCTATTCACGAGCTAGGGTTTGGGTGTGGTTGAAAAGTGGCAAATAGATGTCAAGCCAAGGGGTGGGGTTGTTTATATAGAGGTGGAGGCTAGGGTTGGATGGATTTCGAGTTTGGGGTGAGTAGGGGTCGGTTTAAGGGTCCCACATGGGCTCTAAAAGAGTTAGGCACGACGTCCCTAGGCCCACTTAAGGTAAAACCCGAAAACAAGTCATGAAACAAAATATCAACTCAGAGTCGCGATTTATCGAAAAAGTCCGAAAAGGACCGGACTAGTCTGAAGTTAGATAGAGAGATATTAGACAAGTCCGGACTGGACATCGGACAAGTCCGAACTTATCCAGAGGGGAAAACGGACAAGTCTGGCCTAAATCGGACAAGTCAGACTTTAGTCAGAGGGGAAATCAGACAAGTCCTCCAGAACACCGGACAAGTCCGGGGACATAGCAAAATTTCCAAGGAGTTGGAATACCGGACTAGTACGCACAGGACCGGACAAGTCCGAAAGTGTCCGGAGGAAAAAATACACTAGTCCGGACAAGTCCCTTTGAAGTCAGAGGGAAATCAGACTAGTCCGCACCAAAATTGGACTAGTCCGCACTTCCCGGAATTCTTAATTGCGGTTTTACTCTAAATTCATTTTAAACTTATTTCTTTTTATGTGGATTAATGTTAAACATGTATTAAAATGTATCCAATGCATGATAGATGAAAATGAGGGTGTTACATATTCGCATCTCATCAACTTGTTGGAGCAGCTATGGATTGGTGGGATTTGCTATGCAACGCCCACGAGAACCATGAGAGGATTACTTGGGCTGAATTCAAGGAGAGCTTCCGTTCTCATTATGTGCCGGAAGGTGTTATGATCTTAAAGAGGCAAGAATTTGAGAACTTGAGGCAAGGAAGATCGAGTGTGGGTGAATACCTCAATAAATTCACTCAACTTTCAAGGTATGCGCCTGAGATTTGAGTCGGGACAGCTGGAAACAATACTTGTTCATGAGAGGCTTGAACAATGAAATCCAAGTACAATTGCTGAATTGTGATTATGCCAACTTCCAGAAGTTAGTGGACAAAGCAATTGTGGTGGAGAACAAAGTTTTTGAGATGGAGCTAGATAACAAGAGGAAGGCACCATATCAAGGACAACAACAAGGAAGTAATGTGCGCCCTTGCTTTGCACCACCCAATGCGCCTAATTACAGCTCCTCTGCGCCTGCTCAATGCCCTGGATATGCACCGCGTCTAGCTCAGTTTGTGCAGCAATGCCCTGTCATGCAAGCACCTAGGCCTCCAATACCTTTTGCACCTTGTGCCAATTTTCCAGGTGCAAATGTTCAGAATCAAGTCCGTCCAAATTCTGGTGCAGTTAGTAAGTGATATACATATGGAGAAGCAGGACACTTTGCAATTCAATGTCCTAAGTTAGGCCTTGGTCAAGGAAGCAATGCCCCAAGACAAAACTTAAGACCCAATGGAGGACAACCGCAAGGGAACCGTGGACAGTAGAATTTTGCTTGTGGCAATGTGAACCATGTCTCTACGGAGGAAGCGCAACAAGCGGATGACGTGGTGATTGGTATGTTTCTCGCAAACTCCAACCCGACGACTATGTTATTTGATTCTGGAGCATCGCAATCATTCACTGCATCAAAATATATTGCCAAGTATAGTTTTCCTATCTCTCATATGAAGTATACCTTGTTGATTAAGTCTCCTAGAGGAGAGATGAGGACAAATATAGTATATCCAAAAGTAATCCTTAGAATAAGGCGGTAGATTTCCTTGCCAACCTCATTGTTTTGGATTCTCAAGGATTGGACATTATACTTGGTATGGAGTGGTTGAGGAAGCACAATGGAGTTATTGAGTGTGCCACAAAGACGGTGAAGTTGACAAATGAGGAAGGGATCACCATAGAATTTGAAGCATCTCAACATGCACCGAAGCAATTGGAGCTGAATCACATGGACGGTGCCACAATTGAGGATATTCTGGTGGTGTGTGAATTCTTGGATGTGTTTCTAGATGAATTGCCAGGTATGCCATCTGATCTTGACATTGAGTTTGTTATTGATTTAATACCTGGAACAACACCTATAGCTAAGAGGCTATATAGGATGCCTCCTAAGGAGTTAGCGGAGCTCAAGAAGCAGATTCAAGAGAAACTAGAGAAGGGTTTTATTCGCCCAAGCTCTTCACCTTGGGGAGTGCCCGTTCTTTTCGTAGATGAGAAGGATGGATCCCAAAGAATGTGTGTGGATTACTGAGCTCTCAATAAAGTGACAATCAAGAACAAGTATATTTTGCCCCGCATAGAGGATTTGTTTGATCAGATGAAGGGTGCTTGTGTCTTCTCCAAGATTGATTTGAGGTCGAGATACTTTCAAATGAAGATTAGACCATTGGACATACCCAAGACAGCTTTCAGGACACGATATGGATCTTATGAGTACACCGTGATGTCCTTTGGGTTGACAAATGCACCTGCCTACTTTATGTACCTCATGAATAAGGTCTTCATGGAGTATTTGTATAAGTTTGCAGTGGTGTTCATATGACATTATGATCTATTTGAAGAATGAAAAGGAGCATGAGGAACATTTGAGGCTCACATTGCAGAAATTAAGGGAGCATCAATTGTATGCCAAGTTCAGCAAGTGCCAATTTTGGTTGAAAGAAGTGTCATTCTTGGGTCATGTCATCTCAGGAGGAGGAGTATCGATGGACTACAGAAAGGTGAGGGATGTGCTAAAATGGGAGCCACCGCAAAACATAAAGGAAATAAGGAGTTTCCTCGGAATGGCTGGATATTACTATAGTTTCATGAAGGACTATGATGTGGGAATCAACTATCATCCAAGAAAGGCTAGTGTCGTGGCCGATGCCTTGAGTAGGAAGGGAGTAAGTCACCAGCTCACGGTTCGAGAATTGCCATCCGAGTTATATAAGGAATTTGAACGGTTGAATCTCAGATTTGTAAATGAGATGGGGATAATGGAGTTAAATCCGACCTTAGAGGAAGAAATTCGAGAAGGTCAGACCAAGGATGAGAAAATTCAAGAGATCAAGAAAAGGACCCAAGAAGGAAGGGAATTCGGGTTTGATGCGGATGACCATGGAACTTTATGGCTTGGAAAAAGGATTGTCGTGCCTAATTTTAAGCATATTCGAGAGACAATATGAAAGGAGGCACATGACTTGCCATACTCAATTCATCCCGGTTGTACGAAGATGTACAAGGACTTGAAGACGTGTTATTGGTGGGCCAGCATGAAAAAGGACATAGCTGAATATGATGCGTTGTGTGATGTGTGCCAATGAGTGAAGGCGGAACATCAAAGGACAGCTAGATTATTGCAGCCATTGAAGATTCCGGAATGGAAGTGAGAAGACATTGGGATGGACTTCATAGTTTGTTTACCGTGTACCCAGTCCGGTTATGACTCAATTTGGGTAATTGTGGATAGGTTGACCAAGTCAGCTCATTTTGTTCCTGTCAAGACCACTTATACCGCCGCGAAGCTGGCAGAGTTGTATATGGAGCATATTGTGTGTCGACAAGGAGTCCCGAAGAAAATAGTCTCGGATAGAGGTTATCAATTTACCTCCAGGTTTTGGCAGAAATTGCATGAAGCATTGGGAACAAGGTTGAATTTTAGCTTAGCATATCACTCTCAAACAGATGGACAACATGAGAGGACCAATCAGATTTTAGAGGATATGTTAAGAGCTTGTGCCTTGAAGCATGGAAGAAGTTGGGACAAGAACTTGCCGTATGCGGAATTCTCATATAATAATGGTTACCAAGCAAGCTTGAAAATGTAGCCCTATGAAGCATTGTATGGGAGGAAGTGTAGGACACCGTTGTTTTGGAATGAACCAGGAGAGAGCCAAGTGTTTGCACTTGACATGTTGCAAGAAGCTGAGAGACAAGTCCATATTATTCGTGAAAACTTGAGGGCTGCTCAATCAAGGCAAAAAGGCTATAAGGACAATAGGAGAAGGAAACTAGCCTTTGAAGTGAGAGATTTTGTTTACCTCAAGGTGTCACCAATGAGAGGTCATAAGAGATTTAACATAAGAGGCAAGCTAGCACTTCGATACATTGGGCCATTCAAGATTTTGGACAAAAGAGGAGAAGTAGCATATAAGTTGGAGATGCCAGCTCATCTTTCGGATGTTCATGTTGTCTTTCATGTTTCCCAACTCAAGAAGTGCTTGAGAGTGCTGGAAGAACAAGTGCCAATGAAAGAATTAGAATTAGAGGACGATTTGACTTATGCCGAGCAACTGGTCAAAATCTTGGAAACCAAGGATAGGCTCACAAGAAACAAGGTGATTCGATGGTGTAAAGTTCAATGGAAGCATCACACAGAATCAGAGGCAACTTGGGAGCTGGAGGATGATCTCGAAAAGGAATTTCCCTATCTCTTCTCTTCCGCGTCGAATCTCGAGGGCGAAATTCATTTTAAGGGGCATAGGTTGTAACACCCTCATTTTCATGCAATGCATAAGTTCATATACATGTTTAACAAAAAGGAATGAGTTTAAAATCAATTAGGAGGAAAACCGCATTTAAGAGTTCTAAGAAGTGCGGACTAGTCCGTTTTTGGTGCGGACTAGTCCGATTTCTATCTGACCTTCCCCGGACATGTCCGTTTTCGCTGGGTACTAGCCCATTTTTCTCTCTGTACCGCTTTCGGACTTGTCGGGTCCATTGCGAACTAGTTCGGTATTCCGATTCCTTGAAATTTTGGCAAGTCCCTAGATTTGTCCGGACTTGTCCGACATCTAGCGGACTTGTCCGTTTCCTCTCTGACTAAAATTGAACTTGTCCGGTTTTGGCCAGACTTGTATGTTTTTCCTCAGACTAAGTTCGGACTTGTCCGATGTCCAGTCTGGACTTGTTTGATATCTCTCTAACTAACTTCGACTAGTCCGACCTTTTGCGGACTTGTCCGGTGATCGCGATTCCGAGTTGATCTTTTGTGTTATGACATGTTTTTTGGTTTTACCTTAAGTGGGCCTAAGGACGTCGTGTCTGACTCTTTTTGGAGCCCATGTGGGACACCACACTGGCCTCCACCCTCCCCAAACTCAAAATCCAACAAACCCTAGCCCTCCACCCTTATATAAACAACCCCACCCCTTGACTTTGCATCCTTTTGCTGCAATTGAAAGACCACAAACCCTAGTTCATGTTGGGTTGTTTATATAGGGGTGGAGTTGTAGGGTTTGATGGATTTCGAGTTTGGGGTGGGTGGAGGCCGTGTAGGGGTCCCACATGGGCTCCAAAAAGGTTAGACACGACACCCTTGGGTCCACTTAAGGTAAAAACCCAAAACAAGTCATGGAAGAAAAGATTGAATTGGGTTCGCGAATACCAGACAATTCTGCAAAATACAAGCTAGTCTGATGGCTAGTCAGAGATAAATCGGACAAGTCTGGATGAAATCGGACAAGTCCAACATTAGTCAAGGGGAAAACGGACAAGTCCAGTGGAAATCGGACAAGTTCGGGGACTTAGGAAAATTTTCGAAGGGTGGGGTGAACAGACTAGTCCGCACTAGACCGAACAAGTCCGAAAATAGGACAGAGAGAAATTTGGACTAGTCTGCAGCAAAAATGGACAAGTTTGGAGTCTCAACAGAGGGGTAACCGGACTAGGACTAGTCCGGGGTACAAACCAGACAAGTCCGCACTAACCAGGCAAAACTACAGAGAGTTAGACCGGACTAGTCCGGGTCCATGTCCAGACATGTCCACTCTTACAATAGGTTTTAATTTGGCTCTATGATTATAATTCATTTTAAACTTATTTCTTTTTGTGTTGCTTGATGTTAAACATGTACAAGAATGTACACAATGCATGATGGATGAAAATGAGGGTGTTACAGTTCGTGTCCGTTGAAAGGCCCCTAAATTGGCGTTCATCCTCAATAACCATGTTATGCAAAAGTATACATGTGATCATAATGTTATTAAGGTTGTCACGATCTCAACCATGTGCGGGTCCTTGCACGATCCCCACCTAGCATATAATATGTTGAAAGCTCTTTCAATATCTTTCCTCGCTAATTCTTGTTTCATAGCAAAGTGTTGGGATTTTTCATCGTAAGGGTGTCGCACTGTTTTTTAAAGGCGGGCTAGTTTGGATAGATGCCATCAGCAAGGAAGTAGCCCATGTTCTACGTACTACCATTAACTGTAAACTAAACTTCTGGGCGATTGCCTTCAATGTACGATTGGGAAATAGGAGATCTTTGCAATTCATTTATATCGTTGCAAGCTCCAGGGAGTCCGAAGTAAGCATGCCATATCCATAAGTCTTGTGAGACAACTCCCTCAAGTATCATGCTAGGATGCTTACCACGACCTGTGAACATTCCCTTCCATACAGTAGGGCATTTATCCCATTCCCAAAGCATGCAATCAATGCTGCCTAGCATTCCTGGAAATCCACATCTCGCATTAACTTGCACGAGCCCTGCAGTATTCTGACTAGTTGGTTCCCATAGATATGTTTGACTATAAAAATTAATGATTGTGTGGTAGAAATGCAGTAGAGATTCATGAGATGTCGTATCTGCTATACTGAGCTTATCGTCGAGAAAGTCACCTAGGACCCCTGTGGCTAGCAATTGGACAGAAGCAGTTACCTTTTGCAGAGCTGATAATCCAAATTTTCTCGTTGCATCACGGTGTCGTTTTAAATATGGATCATATGTTTCTATGTCTTGTAGAATTCGTTCAAAAACAACCTTTCGCATGCGAAACCTACAAAAAAAATTCTGAATTAGCTACAAGTACTACTTTGAAGTAAAAGTTTGAAATATACCTTCGACGGAACTATTTAGCATATTAAACCAAATTTTCACCAATGTAATCCCTATGTATATTCCGATCGTAGACACTGTCTCGTTGGCATATTTTTTTGGAATAGCGTCGGCAGAACTCCTACGATGGGAGCTTTATTCATGCATTGTTTGCATGTACCATGCGGAAGCATTGTCGTCATCCTCGTCCATGTCTCTAATGCATTGCTGGTGTTGTTCATCATCTTCTTCAAGTTGTTGCAGCCGCTTCATTTTTTTGGCAAACCATTTGCCAAACAAATTCATTGGCAGCGCACGGAATGAAATGGAATGAGAGAAGTGGTTTCTGTGAATGAAATGGTTGCGCACGGTTTGTTTTATAGCAGCTAACAGTAGATGGAATATAGAAAGATGCGCGCTCAAAGTAGATAAAGTAGATGGAATATCTTTATGTCACACCAGCTCAAAGTAGATGGAATATCTTTATGTCACACCAGCTCAAAGTAGATAGAATATCTTTATGTCACACCGTATTTGATAAAGTTAAAACTTTTTAAAAAGTTGGAACACAGAAGCTGAATAACATCAGGTTAAAATTATTACAACAACATAATCTGAATAGTTCTTACCCAAATTTGTGACAATAATCCGAATACAAAGTTCTCACAAACATTATTAAAGCAAATTGAAGTTCATACAAGTAAGACAACACAAGCTAAGTTATGGCAATGAACGACAAAACGGTGACGCATAATCTCATCCTGGCAGGCCGCATAATATGCAGCATTAGCTTTGTCGCACTTCATAAGGTCGATGTTCATGATACGCTCGTCATTGCTCGCTTGCAGATAACTCTCTTTCTCTAAATTCCAGCTTCTTGGTTTGAACAACCTCAGAGACCTTCGCCATACTTGCATCCAACATGTGAGTTCTATTGTGCATCTCGATCTTCGCTTCTGTGTCCTTGTTCCACTGCTCCATCTTTTGTAAAGTGAGGTCATTAAAGTTAATTGCGACACAATAACATAAAATTATCAAAAGGTTAAGACAGATTGATAGACACAGTAACATGACAGATTTTAGTTCACTGTGACATCAAAAGAATCAACTTTTATATGATAGATTGGTAGGCACAGTGACATCAAAAGAATTAGCTTGAACATGACAACTCTCCTTTACTTTAACAGTTATAGAATCTACTTTTACTTTCTGCAACACAATTTTAAATGATATTAGTGATATCATATCAATACACTAATCAGAATTCTGGACAACAAATAGAAATATGGACAGCAACTACAATTCTTTACAGCAAATAGAAATTTGGACAGTAACTAGATTATACCTGCAAACTCATTGGAAGAACAATTTGAGTTGCTCTTCTTCCTTGAGAACCCCTTATTGGAATGTCTATTGAGTGGCTTTCCTCCACTTGAAGGTGGGGTGAGTTCCTCATCTCCTTCCACTGTAGTAGAATCAATGTTCGGCTGATATGTAATAACAGTGGATGTTGTATGATATATCTTGGTAATATTAAATGCAGTAAAGGAGAATGGCACAAGAAGCTAGTTGATTCAAATGGATCATGAAGTCTGGCTCGGGGGTCTCTATGGTGCCTTGGTGTCGCCATTTTGGCTCCTCTTCCATGATCACCCAACAATGCATCAGTTGGAAAGGACTTGGCTCCCTCCTTGTGAACTCCGTAGTTGCACGTGTTAACTACAAGCAAACAAGACAGTGTACAACATTAGAAACTTAGTGAAACTTATAAAAACAGGAATGACATAGAGTGACAGTTTCCTCACCGTGTCAACATCCGTGGTGCCACTAGTCCTCTTCCTTTGCTCCGCAAAATAGTACCTAGTAAACTTTCCTACCTCACGATTGATGTGGTCCCCACGACTTTGGAGGGAATGCAAGGTTCGTTGTGGGCAATTAGACCTCCCGGCTTCATACTGCTGCATAATACGGTCCCAAAAGTTGTCTCCCTTCTAACCCGTGTTAACTATGGGGTCGCAGCTTATTTGCAGATGTGAGTTCACAAGAAAAACATCTTCATTAGGGGTGAAGTTGTTGTTCTTAGCCCGAACCTTTTCTTTTCCCTTGCTCACTACAGAAGGGTTAGAAGGGCCACTCTCTGGATCGGCAAATGGATCAAAGTTTGCCTGGTTTTCCATTGGTTGAGTATGGTAAAATCCATCCCAGTACTAATTAACTAGAGGGTTATTATAATAAGTGTCCCTCTAATCCATCCTACAATAAGTTTGAAGTGTATAACAATTTCATCTCACATGACAACACATAAATGAGGACATATGCATTCCACTTATAGGTTCAACACATAGTACATATAGGCGTTACTACAAACATAAGTGCGATACAGAGTACTACAAGTACCATACCACATGATACAACATAATATGTGACACACTTGAAGCGCCACCACTACGAGATACCGGACTGCTCAGATCTCGGGGTAGACTCCATCAAACTATCTGAATAAGTTGGATGCGGTAGAGACCAATCGAACGGGATTTTATCATTCGCCGAAACCTTGGCATCATTGGAGAAAGAGGGTGTAGGTTCATCGTTAGCAACCTGTTCACACTCTATGGCCATGATGTGCATATCATCAAGTATCCTTTGAATGGTAGTCAAGACATCAGTCACATCTCTTGGAAAGCCATATGGATGGTTCATTAGAATGTCCTCAATTGGATCCCTAACTTTGTGGTATGATGCATCGATAGCATCTGTCGGTACCATGCATACGGGGTACCCTCGCACACAGGATGAAGTACCTAGGTACTTCCAGTGGCGCCATGTCTCCAGAAGGTGCCGAACCCTGGTAACTTCCTCAAGTGCGGGATTCGGCCCTGCCACATGGACCTCAAAGATGGGATCCGGCTCCACCGGTGCGACGGGCTTCCAAGATGCCACGTGTTTGGGCAGGACCTCACCCTACTATAAGGGTGGGCTCTGATGCAACCACATAGCTCAAAGCACCAGGTCGGACACCTCCCGCAGAGAAGGGCTCTGGAGCTGCCATATGCCCTGAAGGGCTCCCGAGATGCCACGTGTCTCGAAGGGATCTGGAGCTACACGTGCCTCGAAGAAACAGGCCTGGCCTCCCCAGCAGTAGCCAGCCCCGAAGCTGCCACATGTCCCGCAACTCACCCTAGGTTGTGGGATGCAGGAGTTAAGAGATGGTGCACCCCGTCTAAATAGAGCATTGAAGACAGATACCCACCTCTAGCGGATAACGCGGAGCACGCCAACAACCAGAGACTGTTGCACCCAATCACATCACAGTGAAGACACCATAGGCCTACCCCGCTCCACAAGTGGGTAGCTTACCGTTACAAGACAGACGGACGGGACATCCCCTGACACCATGAGCGACAACGCATGGGCCACTAGTGATTGAGGTGGCAGGACAGTGAGTCTTCAAGCCACGGTCAGAGGAAGCTTATGCGCGAAGCCTTATATCTTTAGGACAAGATCGTCTCGAGACCACCTATCGGGCCCCAAACCCTACTTGTAAGGCGTCTGGCCTTGTCTATAAAATGACCCGACCATCACCATTACACAGGATTCCCAATCTACGCATTCACACACACACACACACACACACACACACACACACACGCCAACAATACAAATTCACTGTGGAGTAGGGTGTTATGCTCTTGCTGCTCGAACCATGTGAAAACCACGATCTCACAATCTCATACGTGCAATCCATCGATAGAGGACTAAGCCTTGCCGATCAAAGAACCTCCGCGGGCTGCTAGCAGATCCAACGCAAGTGTCGCAATAACACTTCAATATTTAGCGCGCTAGGTAGGGGATTTTTCCTCTAAAAAGTGGTTGTGCATTCATCGCAATGGTAAGCATCAAGCTTGCGAGAAGCAGCAAGAACAAGCCACAAAAGGTCGACCAGCAGATCGGCAAAGACGTGGATACGAAGTTCCAAAAGCCTGAACGGGCCGTCAAAACGATCCACCAGGCAGAGAACCTCGACCTCAACAGTGACCACGAGTGTTGCAAAGTACTCCATGTAATCGGTGGGGGATCTTAAGAACCCACGTCCAGGAATGTGGTCAAGACCCTACACCAAGCGGTAGTCACTAGATCCTACTGATGCCCTGGCGCCGCATCACAGGTGGAAGGAGATGCCGATCAGCTTCGATGTTGCTGACTGCCCCGAAAATGGCGGGAGCCGGGCTTTTGCCCCTCCTCGTCGCCCCACAATCGCCAATATCAAGTTCTATCACGTCCTGGTAGATGGCAGGGCTGGCCTCAACCTCATCATCCGACGGCCTTCGACAAGCTGAAGATTCCTGTGTCCAAGCTCGCCCCATCAAGACCATTCTCTGGGGTAGGGCCAAGGAGGATTATCCCGTACGACAACATACACCTTCGGGTGACCCTCTGGACACCCGAGAACTTCAAGACATAGAATATCCTATTCAACGTCATGGAGGTCAGCCTCCCCTACAACACCATCATCGGCAGGCCAGCCATGTACCTATTCGTGGCTGTAGTCCACTACGGCTACCTCGTCCTCAAGATGCCAACTCCCTCCAGTGTCCTCAAGATTTGCGGAGATTGTGCTGCAATGGTGTCTGCTTTGGAGGAGCTCCAAGCACTGGCAGAAGCTCCAGCACCTGCCCAGAGCGATGCAAGACCTAATCAGCCTTCACCGAGCTCGCGCGATCGCGACTACATCACTGCACCACGGGTACAACCCTCCAACAATGACGATGTACCCATCAAGGCTATCCAAATCGGCTCCGATGTTGCCCAGACGACTTGCATTGCGGGTAGTCTAGACACCAAGTAGGAATCGACACTCGTGACCTTCCTGTGAGCTAATGTTGACGTGTTTGCTTGGCAACCGTCGCAGATCCCCGGTATCCCCAATGAAGTGATCGAGCACCATCCAAAGATCTACCCTGGTGCTTGGTTGGCGCAACAAAGGCCATGAAAGCAGTCCATCGAGCAGCAAAACTTCATCCGCGAAGAGATCAAGAAGCTACTCGATGCTGGCTTCATCTGAAAAGTCCATCATCCCAGGTGGCTGGCCAATCCTGTCGTCGTCCCCAGAGCTGGCGGGAAGCTTCGGATGTGCATCGACTACACCAACCTCAACAAGGCATGTCCTAAAGATCCTTTCTCTCTCCCTAGGATAGATCAAATCGTAGATTCAACCTCGAGATGTGATTTGCTCTGCTTTCTAGACGCTTACTTAGGGTTCCACCAAATCCCCATGTCTAGAGAGGATGAATAGTATACCGCATTTATAACAGTAGATGGCCTCTACTGCTATGTCTCCATGCCTTACGGTCTTAAGAATGCTCTCCCTACTTTTGTACGTGCCATGCATAAAACATTTGGGGACCTCATTCGGGACCTAATAGAGGTTGTGAGGCCTATGTGTGTTGAATACATTGGCTTGTACTGAACTCATTGGCTTTGATGTTATAAGATCTAAAATTCTGCCAAAACACTTTTTTTAGCAAGTTCTGACTCTAGCTCCGAGCTTCTGCAAGGTCCGACATGCTTTGTCAAGGTCCAACATGTTTTTTGGGTAGCTCCGGTGAGATTTGTCTTTAGCTCCGGCATGTCTTTGATAGCTCCGGCATGTCTTTGTTAAGCTCCGATATGTTTTTGCTAGGTCTGACTTTTGTTGGTTAGCTCCGACATGTTTTTCTAGCTCTGACTTTTGGATTGACTAGTTTCGACTAGCTTTGACAAGCTCTGGTGCTAGGTTCTACTAGCTTTGGTAAGCTCCGGAGCTAGGTCCGACTAGCTTTGGTTAGCTCCAACACTAGGTTGTACTAGCTTTGGTAAGCTCCGGGTCAAGCTCCGGTTAGCTTTGACAAGATTTAGAGCTTGATCGCAATGTTCCTGCTTTTCTGTGAAATGTTTTGAACTTTCTTTACATTGTTGGAAATATTGCTTAGTATTCATTTGCTAAGTTTTTGGTGCGTTTTGGTTGATATTGCTGATATCGTTTTGCTATGCTTTGCAACATGCTTATGTGAGGTGCTCACGTAAAGTGTTGTGTTCGGAACTAACTTGAGTCAAGTCGCGGACTTGGGCTCATACGAATTGGTTGTTTGTTCATGTGCAGGTGTTGCTTGAGTTCAAGTCATGGCTGGTGATAGGATCCTTTGGACTAGTCTCAGGGAGGAGATGAGGTTCCAACAACCAAATTCTGGAGGAATTGTGGTTTTACGGGTCAGGAGGTCATGCAGGATGATTGAATCAAGGGCAGTGCATATGAAGGTTACTGGATGTCGAAGGAAGGTGTTCGCATGTATGCATGCCATGCATGACGTGGCAACATGGTTCTGAAGATGGGTAATGGAAGGAAGATCTGAAGGATCGAATCATATCGCATGATGACTTTGGCTGCTGGCTGAGTCGGTTATGACTCGGTATGGAAAGTATCGAGTTGGTTATGGTAGTTTTCGTGTGGGACACAAAAATGAGTTAGTTTAGGAATGTGGGATATGTTCCTAGTTTGTTAGGAAGTCTCGATATTGTTTCTATCTGCGAATAGGAAGATCTTGAGCGGTTATGGAAAGTTTCGATTCGTGATTTGAGTAGGATTAGAATCCTCGTTTGAGTTGGTTTGGCCTTCGGGCTGGTTATATAATCAAGGGAGGCCAGAGCTCACCGGAGACGACTTTGGGGCTGTTCCTCTTGTGTTCTATTGAATAAAATTCGTAGTTTAAAGAAACTTTTGTGCCGTGTTTGTCCGACTTGTTCCAGACAAGTTTTTCTCGTCGAGTTTTCTGCATAGCACTACCTTTCTTCGGTGGTTTTATCATAACTTGAGTTTTACAGATCCGATTGACGTGATTCATTTTGGGTTCTATTCACAACTTGATTATCTATCATCTGTCATAATTTCACGGTCATTGGATTTGTGGTTTTTGATCTACACTAGTTTCTTTGCAGTATTGCAAATTTTTTTACTCGGTAGAACAGATTGTCCTTTGTTCGATCTTTCGATCGTAACTTGAGTTTCTCTAAACGGATTTGAGTGATTCTTGTTGTGTCATCTTCGTGACTTGATTCTCTCTGATATATATCACGTTTGTCACGGTGAAACACGTTTAGATTAGTCTCACACATGATTTATTTAATATATCGTTTTTTGCCAAGGGGTTTCCATTGCTTCCGCTAAAACAGTTTTAATCTACCATTCACCCCCCTATGGTAGCTTTTCACGTGCTCTTTGACCCTACAATTGGTATCAGGGCCACGGTGCTCTAATCTTTGTGATTTGCATGTGTTTTGACTATCCATCATGGAGAAATACTCCGCAAAACCTTGTGTCTTTAGTGGTATTGATTTTCAGGTTTGGAAAGCACGCATAGAAGCTTTTATCCAGGCACAAGGCTTCGGCATATGGGAAAAGGTATACAAATCTTACGAAGTGCCTCCAAAAGATCAAGTTACGACTATGAACCTACGGGATGTCGACAACAACAACAAAGCTCGGAACTTGATCATCCAAGGACTCACTCAAAGCGACTTTGACCGCGTTGCACACCTCCGATCGGCATATGATGTGTGGAGAGCACTTTGTGACTATCATGAAGGATCCAACACGATCAAGGAGGTGAGACAAGATATGTTCAAAAATGAATACATGCATTTCGAGATGCAACCCGGTGAGTCTATCGATGACTTGTTTGCTCGCTTTAATAAAATTCTTAGCAACCTGCGTAGTGTCAATGTTAACTTTTCTGATGCTGAGAATGCTAGGCAACTTCTTAGTGCATTAGACATGTCAATCTGGGAGATGAAAGTTACATCTATTTGTGAATCACCTGTCATGAGTTATTTTACATTAGATGTGCTTTACTCTAAACTAAAAACTCATGAAATTGACATCTTATCACGTAAGAATCCAAATAAGTCTATTGCATTTGTCTCACAACGTGATATGCCTAGCTCCGGCCAGTCATCATCTTGCAATACTCTTGCTTTGTTGTCCTCACTAACCCTGGAGCAGATTGAGGAATTTTCACAAGAAGAATTAGCACTCATCTCTGCTAGATTTTCAAAAGCATTGCAAAATGTGGGAACTGGAATGAGAGGAACCTCCGGACCATAGCGCTGCTTTGAATGTGGTAAGACAGGACACTTCCGTATAGAATTCCCTAATCTTTCAGATCATACTACCTGTGATGAGGAGAAAAACAAGATCAAGTCAGGAGGATGCAGAACACAACAGTGACGACGATGAGGTATGTTCTACATGTAATGAAATGTGTGATGCAATTTCTCGTGCAACTATTATTGTCAAGAAAAAGGAAAAAAACTTAGGGTTAATGCTGCTAAAATTGAATCACTAGAATCTGAAATCAACCGTTTGAAAACCTTGATTCCTAGTGATGATTCATGTCCCTCATGTGACTTAATCTATGAACAATTGTCCACATTACGAAGTGCACACTCCTCCACTCTAGATAGACTTGATGAAGAAATTGAAAAGAACAAAAAGATGTCTGATTTTAATGTTAAATATTTAAAAAATGCTTCTTTTTCTACAGATGATTTGCATTGTTCTACATGTGATAATATTGATAAGGAACTAAAAGACGCAATGAATGAAATTTCTATTCTAAACAATGCTTTACGAACTCATAAAGTTAAATATTGTTCTAATTGCAAACTAAAGGGAAAAATTTCATGTGAAAACTGCCTAGACTTGTCTAAAAAGTTTGATGACATGAATAGGACACTAGAGCGGTTTAGTAATGGGAATAAGAATCTAGACTTGCTGTTGAATTTCTCTAAATCTTGCAATGATAAAACTGGTTTAGGTTTTGATTCCCATGCTTATTCTAAAACACATCCACCACACATTGTAAAAACATTTGAAAGAGGTTTAATCAAAATTGTCCCTAAACAAGAGGATGTGATTTTTAAATCTACAGGAGTGCTTTCTAATTCTGTTTCTAATATTGGATACTCATCTAAACATGATTACAAAATTAAATTTCATTGTACTTACTATGATAAAGATGGTCATATCGTAGATTTCTGTTATAGACTAGCTAAACAAAATAAACGGGATAAAATGTCTGCTAGATCTCATAACTTCCATGATAAATCTGCTATGCATGTTAAACCTAAAATTATAAACATACAACCTGCTTTAATGAGTCAGAAATTTGCAAAGGTAGTATCCGGACCTTCTGGTAAGAAATCTGCAAACGCAGCTCTGATGGTTCCGATAGCTCTGAGAGCTCCCGGACCTTCTGTTGTACCTTATGGAACTTCTACGTTCACCTCCGGAGCTACTGGTTTTTGTGCTAAACGCGCAACAACTTTTAAATCAGTGGTTAAGAACAGAAAACCTCAACTCTTGACTCATAAATATGTTGTTTTGTTACAATTTTCGCGTGTTGTTTCTACTGGACGTCGCATGGATCAATACTGGATTCCCAAATGCTTATTCACTAACCCCAGTATTGAGTCATCGACGTATTGTGCTTCTGTGTAGGTTTCACGCTTGAGGAAGGAGAACATATGGATTGTGGACTCAGGATGCTCACGTCACATGACCGGTAACAAAGAATGGTTCTCCTCCCTCTCTGTTGTGTCACGTGTAGAGAATGTTACTTTTGCCAATAATTCTTCAACCCTTATTATTGCGAAAGAATTGGTTAAAGTAAATAATCACTACACTTTAAAAGATGTGGCACTTGTTAAAAATTTGAAATACAACTTGCTTTCTGTTTCGCAATTGCTTGATGAGAATTTAGAAATAATTTTCTCTAAAATTTGCTGCAAAGTTGTAAATTCAAATAGTAAGGTTTGTTTAACATGTCTTACTTTGGAAGAGTTTTTAAAGCTGATTTTGATATGTCAACTTCTGAGCATAGGTATCTAGTTGCCAATGATTTAAAAGATTTATTCTTCTGGCATCGTAGACTTGGTCACATAGGCTTTGATCACCTCACTTGTGTTAGTGCTCTTGATCGCATATGTGGTCTACCTAAACTAAAAAGGGACATAGATATTGTATGCTATTCGTGTAGACATGCTAAGATGGTTGCAGGTTCGCATGCCCCTCTCATGATGACAATGACAACTGAACTTGGTCAACTTTTGCAACTTGACACCGTTAGTGTGGCACGTGTACAATCCTTTGGAGGTAAATGGTATGTTCTTGTGATTGTTGATGATTATTCAAGATACTCTTGGGTTCATTTTGTGGCATCTAAGAATGAATCTTTTAGTCACTTTAGAACTTTATTTCTTAGATTATCAATTGGTCACCTAGGATCTTTAAAAGCAATTAGAAGTTATAACAGAACCGAATTTAAAAATCAAACTTTTGATCACTTTTGTGCTGAAAATGGAATAGATCATCAATTTTATTCACCATATGTACCTCAACAAACGGTGTTGTAGAAAGGAAAAACAGAACTTTAGTTGAGATGGCTAGGACTATGCTTGATGAATATCAAACTCCTAGAAAATTTGGGCAGAGGCAATTGTAATAGCTTGTTATGTTTTAAACCGTATTTTCTTGTGCACTAAGCTTGGTAAAACACCTTATGAACTTCGGTTTGAACATAGGCCTTGTGTTTCACACTTTAGGGTGTTTGGTTGTAAATGCTATGTTAAGAAACATGGAAATCTTGATAAATTTAAAGCCAGATCCGAAGATGGCATGTTTCTTGGTTACCCATCTCACACTAGAGGATACCGTGTGTTTCTACTTGGAACTAACAAAATTGTGGAGACTTGTGAAGTTTCTGATGAAGCTAGCCCAGGCACTAGCTCCGATATTGCAGTACCAGATCCATATCCACAGGGGAGGGTATTTTCGAAGAAGAAGAAGAGTTAGTGATATTGTCTGATAGTTCCGAAGCTGACACGTGTCCAGCTTCGAACTTTGAACAAGCTCTGACTACCATTCCTACTGGTCCTGATCGTCCACAAGCAACAAGCTCATCAATCTACGATGAACCTGATGAAGAAGAAGCTTGTGAGACATTTGTTCCCCTACAAATTTACAAGAATCATCCCTCACAACAGATAATTGGAAGCTTGCATGAACGAGTCACAAGATCCCGGTTTTCCGACCCCAATTCTCATGCTCATTCTGCTTTTGTTGCTTCTTTTGAACCCAAAGATATGTCACACGCACTCACTAATGAATCTTGAATTATTGCCATGCAAGAAGAGTTAGAAAATTTTGAAAGAAATAATGTTTGGAAACTTGTACCTCCACCTCAAGGTCACACTTTAATTGGAACTAAATGGGTATTTAAAAATAAACAAAGTGAGGATGGAGTTGTGGTTAGGAATAAGGCTAGGTTGGTTGCTCAAGGTTTCACTCAAGTTGAAGGTCTAAATTTTGATGAAACTTTTGCTCCTATTGCTAGATTAGAAGCCATAAAATTTTTGTTAGCTTTTGCTGCATCTAAAGGTTTTAAACTTTATCAAATGGATGTTAAAAGTGTTTTTCTTAATGGCTACATAGATGAGGAGGTTAATGTCAAATAACCACCGGGTTTTGAAAATCTAGATTTTTCTAATCATGTTTACAAACTGTCCAAAGCCTTGTACGGTCTCAAACAAGCCCCTAGAGCATGGTATGATAGGTTAAAAACATTCTTACTTAAAAAGGGGTTTACCATATGCAAGGTTGATAAAACTCTTTTTGTGCTTAAGCATGGCAATGACTCATTATTCGTTCAAGTGTATGTGGATGATATTATCTTTGGTTGTTCTTCTCATGACCTTGTGTCCAAGTTTTCATCTATGATGAGTTCAAAATTTGAGATGAGTATGATGCGTGAACTCACTTACTTTTGGGGCTGCAAATCAAGCAAACCAAGGACGGTACCTTTGCGCATCAAACGAAGTATACAAAAGACCTCTTAAGGCGTTTCAACATGGATAAAAGCAAGCCTCTTCGGACACCAATGGGAACAGCAACAACACTTGAACTTTATGAAGATGGTGAACCCGTGGATCAAAAAGAATATAGAAGCATGATCAGATCACTTTTGTACCTCACGACATCCAGACTGGACATACAATTCAGCGTATGTCTTTGTGCACGATTTCAAGCCTCCCCACGTGCTTTACATCGTCAAGCCGTCAAAAGGATTCTCAGGTATCTACATGGAACTCAAGAATTTGGCATTTTTCTTCCTTCTTCCTCAACCATTACTTTGAAAGCTTTTTTCGATGCTGATTTTGGAGGTTGTAAGATGTGACACCCTAAATTTTCGCATCCTGCATTGCATACATGATTGTGCATTAAATATTAGTAGGATAAAAGAAAAATAATAAAACATAAAAGATGGAGCATATATATACAAATGTATGTAGCAAAAGAAGAAATAGAAAGTAATAATTATAGCCTAAAACATATATTAGAGAATAAATCTAAAATATTAATAATAATATATAAAAGAAATATATATAAATAAAATTTATAATAAAGAAATATATATAAAAAGTAAATAAATAAAATAAATAAGATAAATAAATATAAATAAAATATAAATAATAAAATATAATATATATATATATATATAAGGGGAAAAAAGAAAAAAAAAAAGAAAAGCTGCTGCCAGCGGCCGAGCCGCCAGCCGGCCCCGCGCCCGACCGGCGCTCACGCGTCCCGCGCCCGGCCGACACGGCACCGCAGCCGCCCCGGCTCCCGACGACCCCGCCTCGATCGCCCACCCCGCCGCCTTGGCTCCCGCGCTAAGCGCCCTGCCCCGCCTGGCCTTGGCTCCCGCACCTCCCGGGCCCCACCCCAACCCCACCGCGCTCAGGCCGCGCGCACGCGCCGCCCTCCCGCGCTCCCACCCGGCCCCACGCGCCGACGCAGCGCAGCGCGCACGGGCTCCCGCCCGATTTTCTGGCTCGCCCGCGCGACGCTCCCGCCGCCCCGCCCCATCCCGCGCCTGGGCCCCGCGATCCCCGCCCTCCCGCACAACCGGCCGCACCGACGCGCCCGAATCCCGCGTCCCGCCCCGATTTTTCCCGCCCGAATCCCAGCCCCGCCGATTTTCCCAGCTCCCGCGCAACCGCCGCACGCGCGCACGTGCCCGGCCCCGCGCCGATCCCACGCCAGCCGGCCCTAGCGCCCTACCGCCGCCTATAAAAAAGGGCCCCGGGACTCGTGTTTTCCAGCCACCAGAAAAGAACAGCCGCCGCCTCCACGAAAGCCCCGCCGCCGGTACAGAAAAGAAAAGGGCAACAGAAGGTTGCGCCGCTAGGGGAAGAAAAGAGAGGAAAAAAAGAGGGGAAGAAGAGGAAGAAAAAGAGGAGGATACAACCGTCCATCGGAGATCGTCGCCGTCCTCGTGCCGCCGAGGGACTGCTGCGCCATCCACTTCGTCTACGCGTCGCATTTGTTCCGCGACCGTCAAGCCGCCAGACCTACGGTAGGATTCGTTCCAGATGCAAATTTTAGCGACGCATTAGATCTAATAGACATAAATTGATTTTAGTTGCACTATAATTTTATTTTCAGCAGCATTAATACTCGTTAAAACCCCTGTAAACTCGTATGAACACGTATGAACTAGTTGCATCTAATTAATAAACAACCATAGTTAAATAATTAATTGGTCCTTGCATGCATGCATATCATCGCATGTTGATTAATGTGTGTGCATCACGTTGATTTGTATGTATATTCTTGTATGTGTGATCACGAGTAGAGGGAAGTGCTCAAGAGATCGTGTACGAGGATTTTCAGAATCAAGACTTCGAAGCGCTTGAGCAACCCTATCCGCCGGAACAAGGCAAGTGTCCTTGAAGCATATTGATCCTGTTTTAAATTAAATGTTTTGTTTGCGAACTTGCATGCTTGTGTCAAATTGATGGGAATCCTATGGTAGGAAGTTTACTAGTTTTGTTTGACCACCCTTGTCACTTGGAATTTATGGTAAAGAGTCGGGAAGGGTTTTTACCTTTTTGCTTCGCTTAATCAACTGGGATGGAAAACAACTATACCGCTCAATTTATTTATGCATGGATGAGATTATTGTTAACATGAACTGGTTAAATATGGTATGGTAATGGGTGATCTAAGCAAGCCCGGTATGTGGATGGGTTGGGTGTAATAGTGGTTTGCTTGCTTTAGATCTAAGGACTGGTTCATGCGAGAATAAGCCAGGACTACAGTGCCACCACGAGGCCAAGTATGGGTGCGGCGTATCTGATTAATTAGGTCTTTTCTAGTGCTGTTTGGACCATTGTGGATGCTCGGGGAAGGGGTAGTCGGATTGGGTTTGTTGATGATTGGTGGGACTAACCTGGGATCCGAATGGCTCAAAAGGGGGCCCTTGGTTGAAGATGTGCTCAGTTGGAGGCATCACCACCGGTGAAACCTCAGTGGGGTCTAAATAGGCTAGTAATCCCTTTGTAAAGGCTATTTTGTGATCTCTTGGCCACACACCAACGGAAGTGTGTAATATGACTGACGGGTCATGGGCATAAGGGAGATTCTTAGTCGCTGAAAGGTGATGAAATCACGAACACGTGGGTAAAGAGGTACAAACTCTGCAGAGTTAATTAAAACTATCATGATAGCCGTGCTCCCGGTTATGAGCACCTGGACAACTTCCATGATTAGAGGGAATATGGTAATGGGATGGAAATTTGGGATGGTTATGGTTTGGTAATGGTTATGGTTGATCTTATGATTATGGTTATGGTTATGGGATGGAATTTTGGTTTATGACATTGATTATGGTTATTGATAATGGTGATTTATGGACTGGTATTATTATGGTCACATGGTTTATGATGGGTTTACTTCACATAAATATGATACATTGCTTTTCAAATGTTTTACTGTACTTTTCAGCACTTAGCCATTATTATTGTCGTCATTTGAATCAGCCACATGTCATACTTTCCACACTTGCTGAGTACGACATGTACTCACCCTTGCAATCCCCCCCCAACAGCTACTGGAGACAATTGGGAGTACCCTGAGGATCACGTCGAGTACTAGGTTGCGTACCGCCGTCAATTGCCTGTGGATTGGAGTCGTACTACTTAGTTTATTTTCCGCTGCAATTATTTAGAGTTTTATCATTCGTGAACTATTGGATTATTGTAATAAAGTACTTATTTATTAGTTAAGACGTGGTTAAATTCTGTATATCGTTTGTGATGCAACCGTATATGTGTGATGAACTTCCTGGGCACACATATGCGTTACGCTTGGTTCATATTCGGAACCGAGTGTCACATAAGATTGATAGGAAAAGTACTTCTGGTGCTTGTCATTTTCTTGGTAATTCACTTGTTGCTTGGTCCTCTAGAAAACAAAACTCAGTTGCACAATCCACAGCTGAATCTGAATATGTAGCTGCTGCAAGTGCTTGCTCACAAATTCTTTGGATTGTTCAAACACTTAAGGACTATGGGGTTGATCTAGATAGTGTTCCACTGTTTTTTGATAACACTAGTGCCATTTGCATTGCTAAAAACCCTGTGCAACATTCTAGAACTAAGCACATTGACATTAGGTATTACTTTCTCCGTGATAATGTTGAAAAATTAAATATTGTGCTTCACCATGTAGATACCGAACAATAATTGGCTGACATTTTTACAAAACCTTTGGATTTCACTCGTTTTTGTTTCATTCGTAGTTAAATAGGGGTTATGCATCCTCATGGCTTAAATTGAGGGGGAGTTTTGAAACTTGAGAAGTCTACGTGTGAATCTGAAATTAAAATAATATGAGCATAGTATTTCATACATATATGACTTTGTGATTCCTTTTACATGCTGAAAGTTCTTACTACATTACTCATGTTATACATTTTATAGTTTTTGCCATGACTAGTAATTGGAATAATTACTTACACTAAATCTGGTCATGGTTGAACTTTCTTGCTGTTTTGAACTTGTTGCATGCTCACAAGTGTTTTGAATCATGAAGAATTAATCAAGTAATCAACTCACATGTTGAGTTTTTATGAATAAACATAAGTTGAGAAAAGATCAAGAGAATATGCATGCATCTCACTTCTTCTTTTGAGATGGCTTATCATTGCACTTAGATATGAACTTGGAAGAAGTTGTGTATGACTAAAACCATGTCCTTAAGCTTCTGATTGTCAAATGACATAGGCTTGACTTGGTTGGTAAGAATAAGGCAGGAGAGCATATAATCTCTTGCAAATATCATATGATCAAAATTTGTGCTTTGAAAAATAATAAAATGCGGCAATAAGTGTCATACTTTCGGGTCTTGAAATAGCTAAGTTTGTGAGATCATGACTTGCTTAAATTAAAAATTACACTTGATCTCTAGCATGACTTACACTACTTTATGTATTTCATTGATGTGATAGTGTAAGTTACTTGATAGTATGACATGGATGAGCTTTGTCTTATATGTATATGTTATAATATGCTCATAACAATTAAAATTTCTCTTTTGAACCTTGCTGAATACATTATCAATGGGGAAGAGAAAATATGTGAACTTTTTAAGAGAAGTATGCAAGGGGGGAAAATTGCTTACACATTGGACATATTCACAAGTGTTTTTTGCATGATTTTTCTCAAAAGAAAAAAATTGTTTATGTGGTGTTGCCAAAAGGGGAGAAATTGTTTCCAAAATTTTTTGTAAATAAGCCAATGTTCGGATTTTAAGTGGTGTTGCCAATGCATTCATCAAGGGGGAGATTGTGAGGCTTATGTGTGCTGAATACATTGCCTTGTACTGAATTCATTGGCTTTGATGTTATAAGTTCTAAAATTTTGCCAAAACACCCTTTTTAGCAAGGTCTGACTCTAGGTCCGAGCTTCTGCAAGGTCCGACAATAGGTCCGACTTGCTTTGTCAAGGTCCGACATGTTTTTTGGGTAGCTCCGGTGAGCTTTGTCTTTAGCTCCTACATGTCTTTGATAGCTCCGGCATGTCTTTGTTAAGCTTCGATATGTTTTTGCTAGGTCCGACTTATGTTGGTTAGCTCTGACATGTTTTTCTAGCTCTGGCTTTTGGATTGACTAGTTCCGACTAGCTTTGGAAAGCTCCGGTGCTAGGTTGTACTAGCTCTAGTAAGCTCCGGCGCTAGGTCGGTTAGCTCCGGTGCTAGGTTGTACTAGCTTTGGTAAGCTCTGGTTCAAGCTCCAGTTAGCATTGATAAGATTCGGAGCTTGATCACAATGTTTCTGCTTTTACTGTGAAATGTTTTGAACTTGCTTTACATTGTTGGAAATATTGCTTAGTATTCATTTGCTAATTTTTTGGTGTGTTTTGGTTGATATGGCTGATATCGTTTTGCTATGCTTTGCAACATGCTTATGTGAGGTGCTCACGTAAGGTGTTGTGTTCGAAACTAACTTGAGTCAAGTCGCGGACTTGGGCTCGTACGAATTGGTTGTTTGTTCATGTGCAGGTGTTGCTTGAGTTCAAGTCATGGCTGGTGATAGGATCCTTTGGACTAGTCTCAGGGAGGAGATGGGGTTCCAACAACCAAATTCAGGAGGAATTGTGGTTGAACGGGTCAAGAGGTCGCGCAGTATGATTGAATCAAGGGCCGTGCATATGAAGGTTACTGGACGTCGAAGGAAGGTGTTCGCACGTATGCATGTCATGCATGATGTGCCAACATGGTTCTGGAGACGGGTTATGGAAGGAAGATCTGAAGGATCGGATCGTACCGCATGATGACTTTGGCTGCTGGCTGAGTCGGTTATGACTTGGTATGGAAAGTATCGAGTTGGTTATGGTAGTTTTCGTGTGGGTCATGAAGATGAGTTAGTTTAGGAATGTGGGATATATTCTTGGTTTGTTAGGAAGTCTCGAGATTGTTTCTATCTGTGAATAGGAATATCTTGAGCGGTTATGGAAAGTTTCGATTCGTGATTTGAGTAGGATTAGAATCCTCGTTTGAGTTGGTTTGGCCTTCGAGCTGGTTATATAAGCAAGGGAGGCCAGATCTCATGGGAGACGACTTTGGGGCTGTTCCTCTTATGTTCTATTGAATAAAATTCGTAGTTGAAAGAAACTTTTGTGCCTTGTTTGTCCGACTTGTTCCAGACAAGTTTTTCTCGTCGAGTTTTCTGCAGAGCACTACCTTTCTTTGGTGGTTTTATCATAACTCGAGTTTTACAGATCCGATTGATGTGATTATTTTTGAGTTGTCTTCAAATATTGATTATCTATCATTTGTCAAAATTTCACGGTCATTGGATTTGTGGTTTTTGATCTACACGAGTTTCTTTGCAGTATTGCAGATTTTTTTACTCGGTAGAACATATTGACCTTTGTTCGATCTTTCGATCGTAACTTGAGTTTCTCTTGACGGATTTGAGTGATTCTTGTTGTGTCGTCTTCGTGACTTGATTCTATATGATATCTATCACTTTTGTCACAGTGAAACATGTTTAGATTAGTCTCACACATGATTTATTTAACAGATCGTTTTTCTGTAGAGGGGTTTTCATTGCTTCCGCTGAAAAAGTTTTAATCTACCATTCGCCCCCCCTATGGTAGCTTTTCACGTGCTCTTCGATCCTACAGAGGTGTACATCGATGATATTGTTGTCAAATTTTGGACACATACATCGTTATTAGACAACCTCGCCATAGTCTTTTATAGATTACGGACCAAACGCACAAAGCTTAACCCTGACAAGTGCGTGTTCGGAGTTAAAGCCGGGAAGCTAATTAGTTTCATGGTCTCACACCAAGGGATCGAGGAAAACCCAGAGAAGATCAAGGTGGTAGAGCTGATGCAGCCTCCAACCCGCATAAAGGATGTACAGAATCTTGTATGTTGATTGGCAGCGCTCAACCGGTTTATCTCTAGACTGGCTGAATGGGCCCTCCCATTCTTCAAACTGTTGCGCCGGTCTGTACTGTTCGTCTGGACTGAGGAGGCAGAAAAGGCGTTCCGCAAATTGATGCAAAAACTTACATGGCTGCCCATCATGGTGGCCCCGGAGCCCAGGTAGCCTTTGTACCTCTACATCGTTGCCACGACAGAAGTGGTAAGCATGGTCTTGGTGGCGGAACGACCTGGTACCCAGTAGCCTCAAGAGACGGATGGCGCCCCTGCTGCTGATTTTGAGCCCCATGGCTTGGAGATCGCAGGGGGCCCCGAGAACCAAGATGCCTCCGGGGACCCGGAGGGTACCCGGATCCCCCAGGGGGCCTCAGAGATCAAGAATCCTATGGGTCCCTGCTCCCAGAGGACGTCTCGAGTTCAGGGAACATGAAGTCTCTGGGCCTGGAGCAAATAGAAGAGTGTGAGACCTATGTGTGCTGAATATGTTGGCTTTGATGATAAAAGTTTTGAATACTACCAAAAAACCTTTTTAACAAGGTTCAAATTTAGGTCCGAGCTCCTGCAAGGTCCGACGCTAGGTCTGACTAGCTTTGGTTAGCTCCGGCACTAGGTCTGACTAGCTTTGGTTAACTCCGGTGCTAGGTCCGACTAGCTTTAGTAAGCTCTGACACTAGGTCCGACTAGCTTTGGTAAGTCTCAGCGCTAGGTCCGCTAGCTTTGGTAAGCTCGAGTTCAAGGTCCGGTTAGCTTTGGCAAGGTTCGGAGCTTAATCGCAGTGGTTCTGCTTTTAACTTGCAATGTTTCGAACTTCCTTTTGGATTATGGAAATTTTTCTTAGTATTCTTTTACTATGTTTTTGGTGTGTTTTGGTGGTTATGACTGATATCATTTTGTTGTGGTTTGCAACATGCTTACGTGAGGTGCTCACGTAAGGTGTTGTGATTTCAGAACTAACAAGAGTTAAGTCGAGGACTTGTGCTCAGAAGTATCGGTTTTTTATTCATGTGCAAGTGTTGCTTGAGTTCAAGACATGGCTGGTGACAAGATCCATTGAACTAGTCTTAGGGAGAAGATGAGGTTCAACAACCAAGTTCGAGAGGAATTGTTGTTGAGTTGATCGGGAGGTTGCACAACATGTTTGAATCAAGAACAATGCATATGAAGGTATCGTGGATGTCGTTGGAAGATGTTTGCACGTGTGCAAGGAGTGAATGGACGTGGCTATATGGTTTCAAGGCGTGATGAAGAGATGTGGATGTAAAAAATTGGTCGGAAAGGTCCAACCGACTAGGTTATGGACTCAGGCTGCGGTGTGTTTGACTCAAATATGGAAAGTTTACAGTTGGTTATATTAGGATTTCATGTGGGTCACAAATTTGAGTTGTTTAGGAATATGGGATATGTTCCTAAGGTGTTTATAAGTCTTAAAATTGCTTCTATCTACGTATAGAAGAGTCTTAAGCAGATGTGGAAAGTTTTTATTCATGAATTGAGTCGGATTAGAGTCCTAGTTAAGTTTTGGTTGACCTAAGGGCTGGTTATATAAGCAAGGGAGGCCAAAGCTCCTGGAGCACGACTTTGGGGCTATTCATTGTGAGTTTTGATCAATCAAATTTATTGTCTAAAGGAGCTTTTGTGCCTTGTTCATTCGACTTGTTTTGTTTATGTCTTTCTCGTCGGGTTTCTGCACAGCACTACCTTTCTTTGGTGGTTTTATCATAACTTGAGTTTTACAGATTCGATTGACGTGATTCTTTTTGGGTTGTATTCACAACTTGATTTTCTATCATCTGTGAAAATTTCGCAGTCATTAGATTTGTGGCTTCTGATCTACACGAGTTTCTTTGCAGTATTCCAGAACTATTTTTCTCGGGTAGGATAGATTGACCTTTGTTCAATCTTTCGATCGTAACTTGAGTTTTTCTTGACGGATTTTAGTGATTCATGTTGTGACGTCTTCATGAATTGATTCTCTACAGTCTATACTAGTTTTGTCACAGTTGAACACGTTTAGATTAGTCGCACACACAGTTTCTTTAACAGATCGGTTTTCTGCCGAGGGGTGTTTTCGTTGCTTCCGGTGAAAAGTTTAAATCTACCATTCACCCCCCTGGTAGCTTTACACGTGCACTTCGATCCTACAATTGGTATAAGATCCACGATGCTCTAATATTTGTGATTCGCACAGGTTTTTGACTAATTCTCATCGAGAAACACTCGGCAAAATCTTGTGTGTTTGTTGGTATTGATTTTCAGGTTTGAAAGGCACGCATGGAAGCTTTTATCCAGGCGCAAGGCTTCGCGATATGGGAAAAAATGTACAAGCCTTACGATGTGCCGCCCAACGATCAAGTTACGGCTACAAACTTAAGAGATGTTGACAACAACAACAACAAAGCCCACAACTTGATAATCCAAGGACTAACTTAGAGCGACTTCGACCTTGTTGCACACATCTGATCGGCGTACGATGTGTGGAGAGGACTTTGTGACTACCACGAAGGATCCATTATGATCAAGGAGGTAAGAAAGGATATGATCAAGAAAGAATATATGTGCTTTGAGATGCAACCCGGTGAGTCCATTGATGACCTCTTGGCTTGCTTTAATAAATTTCTTAGCAACTTGCGTATCATCAATGTTAATTTCTCTGATGCTGAAAATGCTAGGCAATTACTAAGTGCATTAGACATGTCAATTTGGGAGATGAAAGTCACATCTATTCGTGAATTTACTTTCATGAGTAAACTTACATTAGATGTGCTATATTCTAAATTGAAAACTCATTAAATTGACATAATCTCACATAAGAACCCCAACAAGTCTCTTGCATTTATTTCTCAACGTGATATTCCTAGCTCTGGATAATCTTCATCTAGCAACACACTTGTTTTGCCGTCTTAACTAACCCTGTAATAGATTGAAGAATTTTCAGAGGAGTGTGAGACCCATGTGTGCTGAATACATTGGCTTCGTCAATAAAAGTTTTGAATGCTGCGGTAACATCTTTTTAGCAAGGTCCGACTCTAGCTCCGAGCTTCTGCAAGGTCCGACGTAAGGTCCGACTTGCTTTGTCTAGGTCCGACATGTTTTCTGGTAGCTCTGCTGAGCTCTGTCTTTAGCTTCGGCATGTCTTTGTTAGCTCCGGCATGTCTTTGTTACGCTCCGACATATTTTCTCTAGCTTCGACTTTTGGGATGACTAGTTCCGACTAGCTTTGGTAAGCTCTGGTGCTAGGTTGTACTTGTTTTGGTTAGCTCCAGCGCTAGGTCTGACTAGCTTTGGTAAGCTCCGGCGCTAGGATGTACTAGCTTTGGTAAGCTTCAACTCAAGCTCCGGTTAGCTTTGGCTAGGTTCGGAGCTTGATCGCAATGTTCTTGCTTCTACTGTGAAATGTTTCGAACTTGCTTTATATTCTTAGAAAGATTGCTTAGTATTCATTTGCTAAGTTCTTGGTGCGTTTTGGTTGATATTGCTGATATCTTTTTGATATGCTTTGCAACATGCTTATGTCAGGTGCTCACGTAAGGTGTTGTGTTCGGAATTGACTTGAGTCAAGTCGCGGACTTGGGCTCGTACGGATTGGTTGTTTATTCATGTGCAGGTGTTGCTTGAGTTCATGTCATGGCTGGTGAAAGGATCCTTTGGACTAGTCTTAGGGAGGATATGAGGTTCCAACAACCAAATTCAGGAGGAATTGTGGTTGAGCAGGTCAGGAGGTCGCGCAGGATGATTGAATCAAGGGCAGTGCATATGAAGGTTACTGAACGTCGAAGGAAGGTGTTCGCACGTATGCATGCAGTGCATGACGTGACAACATGGTTTCGAAGATGGGATAAGGAAGGAAAGATCTGGTTGGAAGGATCGGAACGTACCGGTTGATGACTTTGGCTGCGACGGAGTCGGTTATGGCTCGGTATGGAAAGTATCGAGTTGGTTATGATAGGATTTCGTGTGGGTCACGAATTTGATTTTTTTTAGGAATGTGGGATACGTTTCTAAGGTGTTTGGAAGTCTTAAGATTGCTTCTATCAGCGTATAGAAGAGTCCTAAGCAGTTATGGAATGTTTCGATTCGTGATCTGAGTAGGATTAGAGTCCTAGTTGAGTTGTGTTGGCCTAAGGGCTGGTTTTATAAGCAAGGAAGGCCAGAGCTCGTGGTGCACGATTTTGGGGCTGTTCCTCTTGTGTTCTATTGAATAAATTTTGTAGTTTGAAGGAACTTTTGTGCCTTGTTCGTCCAACTTGTTCCAGACAAGTTTTACTCGTCGAGTTTCTAGACAGCACTACCTTTCGTCGGTGGTTTTATCATAACTCGAGTTTTACAGATCCAATTGACGTGATTCTTTTTGGGTTGTCTTCAAAACTTGATTATGTATCATCTGTCAAAATTTCACGGTCATTGGATTTGTGCTTTCTGATATACACGAGTTTCTTTGCAGTGTTCTAGAACTGTTTTTCTCGGGTAGGACAGATTGATTTTTGTTCGATCTTTCGATCATTACTTGAGTTTCTCTCGACGGATTTGAGTGATTCTTCTTGTGTTTTCTTTGTAACTTGATTCTCTCTGATATATATCACTTTTGTGACGGTGAAACACGTTTAGATTAGTTTCACACACGATTTCTCTAACAGATCGTTTTTCTGCCGAAGGGGTTGGAATTTAATTGTTTCCTCTGTGTAAGATTTTTAAATCTATCATTCATCCCTTCTCTGGTAGCTTTTCACGTGCTCTTTGATCCTACAATTGGTATTAGAGCCACGGTGCTCTAATCTTTATGATTTGCACGTATTTTGACTAATCATCATGGAGAAATACTCCGCAAAAACTTGTGTCTTTAGTGGTATTGATTTTCATGTTTGGAAGGCACGCATGGAGGCTTTCATCCAGGCGCAAGGTTTCACAATATGGGAGAAGGTTTACAAGCCTTATGAAGTGCCACCGAACGATCAAGTTACGGCTACAAACCTACGGGACGTCGACAACAACAACAAAGCCTGAAACTTGATCATCCAAGGACTCACTCAGAGCGACTTCGACCGCGTTGCACATCTCCGATCGGCATACGATGTATGGAGAACACTTTGTGACTATCACGAAGGATCCAACATGATCAAGGAGGTAAGGCAAGACATGTTCAAGAAAGAATACATGCGCTTCAAGATGCAACCCGGTGAGTCCATCGATAATATCTTTGCTCGCTTTAACAAAATTCTCAGTAACTTGCATTGTGTCAACGTTAATTTTTCTGATGCTGAAAATGCTAGGCAACTTCTTAGTGCATTAGACATGTCAATCTGGGATATGAAAGTTACATCTATTCGTGAATCTACTGTCATGAGTACACTTACTTTAGATGTGCTTTACTCTAAACTCAAAACTCATGAAATTGACATCTTATCACGTAAGAACCCAAATAAGTCTATTGCATTTGTCTCACAACGTGATATGCCTAGCTCCGGCCAATCATCATCTTGCAATACTCTTGCTTTATTGTCCTCACTAACCCTGGAGCAGATCGAGGAATTTCCAGAGGAGGAGCTAGCACTTCTCTCTACTAGGTTCTCAAAAGCATTACAAAATGTGAGAACTAGAAGGAGAGGAAGCTCCAGACCTCAACGATGCTTCGAATGTGGTAAGACGGGACACTTTCATACAGAATTCCCTAACCTTTCAGGATCTACTTCCCGAGAAGAAAAACAATCAAGGACGAAGCACTCCTCAACAAATGATAAGAAGAAGAAGGGCTTTACAGGTCGCCAACTGGTGAACAGCTTTATCTCCGCACTCCAGGAACTTGGATCAAGCAACATGGACATTGGAAGTGACGAAGATGAAGATGATTTGGCCAACTTATGCTTCATGGCGGGCAAAACAAGATCAAGATCAAGTCAGGAGGATGCAAAACACAACAGTGACGACGATGAGGATACATGCTTGAGGAAGGAGAACATTTGGATTGTGGATTCTGGTTGCTCACGCCACATGACCGGTAACAAAGAATGGTTCTCCTCCCTCTATTTGTGTCACGAGTAGAGAATGTTACTTTTGCCGATAATTCTTCAACTCCTATAATTGCTAAGGGTTCGGTAAGAGTAAATGATCACTACACTATGAAGGATGTGGCACTTGTCAAAAATTTGAAAAACAACTTGCTTTCTGTTTTACAATTGCTAGATGAAAATTTGGAAATTATTTTCACTAAAAATTGCTGCAAAGTTGTACATTCAAACAATGAGCTTATTTTTAACATGTCACAATTTGGAAGAGTTTTTAAAGCTGATTTTGATATGTCTTCCTCTAAGCATAGGTGTCTAGTTGCTAATGATTCAAATGACTTATATTTTTGGCATCGTAGACTTGGTCACGTAGGCTTTGATCACCTAACGCATGTTAGTGCTCTTGATCGCATACGTGGGCTGCCTAAGCTTAAAGGGGACAAAGAAATTGTGTGCTCTTCTTGTAGACATGCTAAGATGGTTGCAGGTTCACATACTCCTCTCACAATGATCATGACAACTGAACCGGGTCAACTTGTGCACCTTGACACCATAGGACCTTCACATGTTCAATCCTTCGGAGGTAAATGGTATGTTCTTGTTATTATTGATGATTATTCTAGATACTCTTGGGTTTACTTTAGGGCATCTAAGAATGAAGTTTTTAGTCACTTTAGAAATTTATTTCTTAGATTATAAATTGATCACCCAGGATCTTTAAAAGCAATTAGAAGTGATAACGGAACTGAAATTAAAATCAATCTTTTGATCACTTTTGTGCTGAAAATGGAATAGATCATCAATTTTCTTCACCATATGTACCTCAACAAAATATTGTTGTAGAAAGAAAGAACATAACCTTAGTTGAGATGGCTAGGACTATGCTTGATGAATATCAAACTCCTAGGAAATTTTGGACTGATGCGATTGCAGCCGCTTGTTATATCTCAAATCGTGTTTTATTGCACGCTAAGCTAGGTAAAACTCCATATGAGCTCCGATTTGGACATAGGCCTAGTGTTACACACTTTCAGGTCTTTGGTTGCAAATGCTTTGTTAAGAAACATGGTAATCTTGATAAATTGGAACCTAGATCCATTGATGGCATGTTTCTTGGTTATCCATCTCATACTAGAGGCTACCGTGTGCTTTTACTTGACACTAACAAAATTGTGGAGACTTGTGAAGTGTCTTTTGATAAAGCTAGCCCAGGTACTAGCTCAAATATTGCAGGTCCAGATCCATATCCGCAGGGTGAGAGCATTTTTGTTGAAGATGAGGAAGAATGGGAGCTGCTGCCTGAAAATTCAGCAGCTAAAGACTTTGATTCAGCTCCGGATGTTAATTCTCCACCAGCACCGACAACCATCAATGCTGATTCAGATCGTCTTCAAGTCACAAGCTCATCGATTTGTGATGAACATGAAGAAGAAGAAGCTTGTGAGACATCTGTTCCCCTACAAGTTTACAAAGATCATCCCCCACAATAGATAATTGGAAGCTTGCACGAATGAGTTACACGGTCCAGGTTTTGCGATCCAAACTCTCATGCTCATTCTGCTTTTGTTGCTTCTTTTGAACCCAAAGATATATCACACACACTCACTAATGAATCATGGATTATTGCCATGCAAGAAGAGTTAGAAAATTTTGAAAGAAATAATGTTTGGAAACTTGTACATCCACCTCAAGGTCACACTTTAATTGGAACTAAATGGGTATTTAAAAATAAACAAAGTGAGGATGGAGTTGTGGTTAGGAATAAGGCTAGTTTGGTTGCTCAAGGTTTCACTCAAGTTGAAGGTCTAGATTTTGATGAAACTTTTGCTCCTGTTGCTAGATTAGAAGCCATAAGAATTTTGTTAGCTTTTGCTGCATCTAAAGGTTTTAAACTATATCAAATGAATGTTAAAAGTGCTTTTCTTAATGGCTACATAGATGAGGAGGTTTATGTCAATCAATCACCGGGTTTTGAAAATTTAGATTTTTCTAATCATGTTTACAAACTGTCCAAATCCTTGTACGGTCTCAAACAAGCCCCTAGAGCATGGTATGATAGGTTAAAAACATACTTACTTGAGAACGGGTTTACCATGGGCAAGGTTGATAAAACTCTTTTTGTGCTTAAGCATGGCAATGACTCATTATTCGTTCAAGTTTATGTGGATGATATTATCTTTGGTTGTGCTTCTCATGATCTTGTGTCCAAGTTTTCAGCTATGATGAATTCAGAATTTGAGATGAGTATGATGGGAGAACTCACGTACTTTTTGGGGCTGCAAATCAAGCAAACCAAGGAGGGTACCTTTGTGCATCAAACGAAGTATACAAAAGACCTAAGGCACTTCAACATGGACAAAAGCAAGCCTCTTCGGACAGCAATGGGAACAGCAACAACACTTGAACTTGATGAAGATGGTGAACCCATGGATCAAAAAGAATATAGAAGCATGATCGGATCACTTTTGTACCTCATGGCATCAAGACCGGACATACAATTCAGCGTATGTCTTTGTGCACGGTTTCAAGCTTCCCCACGTGCTTCACATCGTCAAGCCGTCAAAAGGATTCTCAGGTACTTACATGGAACTCAATAATTTGGCATTTTTCTTCCTGCTTCCTCAACCGTTACTTTGAAGGATTTTTCCGATGCTGATTTTGTAGGTTGTAGGATTGATGGCAAAGTAGTTCTGGTGCTTGTCATTTTCTTGGTAATTCACTTGTTGCTTGGTCCTCTAGAAAACAAAATTCAGTTGCACAATCCACAGCCGAATCTGAATATGTAGCTGCTGCTAGCGCTTGTTCACAAATTCTTTGGATTGTTCAAACACTTAAGGACTATGGGGTTGATCTAGATAGTGTTCCATTGTTTTGTGACAACACTAGTGCCATTTGCATTGCTAAAAACCCTGTGCAACATTCTAGAACTAAGCACATTGACATTAGGTATCACTTTCTCTGTGATAATGTTGAAAAAGGAAACATTGTGCTTCACCATCTAGATACCGAACAATAATTGGCTGACATTTTTACAAAACCTTTGGGTTTCACTCGTTTTTGTTACATTTGTAGTGAAATAGGGGTTATGCATCCTCATGGCTTAAATTGAGGGGGAGTTTTGAAACTTGGGAAGTCTATGTGTGAACCTGAACTTAAAATAATATGAGCATATTATTTCATACATATATGACTTTGTGATTCCTTTTACATATTGAAAGTTCTTACTACATTACTCATGTTATACATTTTATAGTTTTTGCCATGACTAGTAATTGGAATAATTACTTACACTAAATCTAGTTATGGTTGAACTTTTTTGCTGTTTTGAACTTGTTGCATGCTCACAAGTGTTTTGAATCATAAAGAATTAATCAAGTAATCAACTCACATGTTGAGTTTTTATGAATAAACATAAGTTGAGAAAAGATCAAGAGAATATGCATGCATCGCACTTCTTCTTTTGAGATGGCTTATCATTGCACTTAGATATGAACTTGGAAGAAGTTGTGTATGACTAAAACCATGTCCTTAAGCTTCTGATTTTCAAATGACATAGGCTTGGCTTGGTTGGTTAGAATAAGGCAGATGCGCATATAATCTCTTGCAAATATCATATGATCTAAATTTGTGCTTTTGAAAAATAATAAAATGTAGCAACAAGTGTCATGCTTTCAGATATTGAAATAGTTAAGTTTGTGAGATCATGACTTGCTTAAATTGAAAATTACATTTGATCTCTATCATGGCTTACACTACTTTATGTATCTCATTGTTGTGATAGTGTAAGTTACTTGATAGTATGACTTGGATGAGCTTTGTTTTATATGTATATGTTATAATATGCTCATAACAATTAAATTTTCTTTTTTGAACCTTGCTGAATACATTGTCAAAGGGGGGGAGATAATATGGTGAATTATGCAAGGGGGAGCATTTTTTTCTTCTCATATTATTTCTGATTTACAAAGGGGGAGAAATTGTTTTCAAAACTTTTAATGTGAATAAGCCAATGTTCAGTGTTGGTGTTGCCAATGCATTCATCAAGGGGGAGATTGTGAGACCTATGTGTGCTGAATACATTGACTTTGTCAATAAAAGTTTTGAATGTTGCGGTAACATCTTTTTAGCAAGGTCCGACTCTAGCTCTGAGCTTCTGCAAGGTCCGACGTAAGGTCCGACTTGCTTTGTCTAGGTCCGACATGTTTTTGGGTAGCTCCGGTGAGCTTTGTCTTTAGCTCCGGCATGTCTTTGTTAGCTCCGGCTTGTCTTTGTTAAGCTCCGACATGTTTTCTCTAGCTCCGACTTTTGGGATGACTAGTTTCGACTAGCTTTGGTAAGCTCCGGCGCTAGGTTGTACTTGTTTTGGTTAGATCCGGCACTAGGTCCGACTAGCTTTGGTAAGCTCCAGCGCTAGGATGAACTAGGTTTGGTAAGCTCCAGCTCAAGCTCCGGTTAGCTTTGGCTAGGTTCGGAGCTTGATCGCAATGTTCATGCTTTTACTGTGAAATGTTTCGAACTTTCTTTATATTCTTTAGTATTCATTTGCTAAGTTTTTGGTGCATTTTGGTTGATATGGCTGATATCATTTGATATGCTTTGCAACATTCTTATGTGAGGTGCTCACGTAAGGTGTTGTGTTCGGAACTGACTTGAGTCAAGTCACGGACTTGGGTTCGTACAGATTGATTGTTTATTCATGTGCAGGTGTTGCTTGAGTTCAAGTCATGGCTGGTGACAGGATCCTTTGGACTAGTCTCAGCGAGGAGATGAGGTTCCAACAACCAAATTCAGGAGGAATTGTGGTTGAGCGGGTCAGGAGGTCGTACAAGATGATTGAATCAAGGGCAGTGCATATGAAGGTTACTGGATGTCGAAAGAAGGTGTTTGCACGTATGCATGTGGTGCATGACGTGGAAACAAGGTTTCGAAGATGGTTTATGGATGGGAAGATCTGGTTGGAAGGATCAGATCGTATCGGTTGATGACTTTGGCTGCGGCGGAGTCGGTTATGGCTCGGTATAGAAAGTATCGAGTTGGTTATGATAGGATTTTGTGTGGGACACGAATTTTAGTTGTTTTAGGAATGTGGGATACGTTCCTAAGGTGTTTGGAAGTCTTAATATTGCTTCTATCTGCGTATAGAAGAGTCCTAAGCAGTTATGTAATGTTTCGATTCGTGATGTGAGTAGGATTAGAGTCCTAGTTGAGATTGGGTTGGCCTAAGGGCTGGTTATATAAGCAAGGAAGGCCAGAGCTCGTGGTGCACGATTTTGTGGTTTTTCCTCTTGTGTTCTATTGAATAAAATTCGTAGTTTGAAGGAAATTTTGTGCCTTGTTTGTCCGACTTGTTCCAGACAAGTTTTACTCGTCGAGTTTCTTGACAGCACTACCTTTTGTTGGTGGTTTTATCATAACTCGAGTTTTACAGATCCAATTGACGTGATTCTTTTTGGGTTGTCTTCAAAACTTGATTGTCTATCATCTATCAAAATTTCACGGTCATTGGATTTGTGGTTTCTGATCTACACGAGTTTCTTTGCAGCGTTCCAGAACTGTTTTTCTCGGGTAGGACAGATTGATCTTTGTTCGATCTTTCTATCATTAGTTGAGTTTCTCTCGATGGATTTTAGTGGTTCTTCTTTTGTTTTCTTCGTAACTTGATTCTCTCTGATATATATCACTTTTGTCACGGTGAAACATGTTTAGATTAGTTTCACATATGATTTCTCTAACAGATCGTTTTTCTGCCGAAGGGGTCGGGATTTAATTGTTTCCGCTGTGTAAGATTTTTAAATCTACCATTCACCCCCCTCTGGTAGCTTTTCACTGTCCTTCTACCCGTGATGAAAAGCAGAATAAAGTCAAGTACTCTTTTTACCAACAACAAGAAGAAGGGTTTTACTAGATGCAAACTGCTAAATATTTTCATCACCGCACTTCAAGAACTTGGCTCAAGTGATGTAGACATTGGAAGTGACGAAGATGAAGATGATCTGGCAAACTTATGCTTCATGGGGGCAAATCAAGATCAAGTATGGAGGATGCAGAACACAACAGTGACAATGAAGAGGTATGTCCTACTTGTGATGAAATGTGTGATGATATTTCCCGTGCAACTGTTATTGTTAAGAAAAAGGACAAAAAGCTTAGTGACAATGCTGTTAAAATTGAGTAACTAGAATCTAAATTAATCATTTGAAATCCTTAATTCCTAGTGATGATTCTTGTTCCTTATGTGACTTAATATAGTGTCCTCCCTAAGAAGTTCACATACCTCCACATTTGATAAACTCGAACTTGAAATTAAAAAGAACAAAAAACTTGCTGCACTTAATATTGGAAACTTAAAAGATGCTTCTTGTTCTACAATTGATTTGCATTGTTCTAGTTGTGATGATCTTGATAAGAAACCGCAAGATGCTATGAATGAGATTTCTGTTTTGAACAATACTTTACGTGCTCATGAAGTTAAATATTGTTCTAATTGCAAAATAAAAGGAAAAACTTCATGTCAAAACTACCTAGAATTGTCTAAGAAACTTGATGACATGAATAGGACACTAGAGCAGTTTTGTATTGGGAACAAAAATCTAAACTTGCTGCTGAATTCATCCAAATCTTGCAATGATAAAATTGGTTTAGGTTTTGATTCCCATGCTCATGCTAAAGCACATCCACCCAAAATTATAAAGTCATTAGGATGTGGTTTGATTAAAACAGTTCCTAAACAAAAAGAAGTGGCTTTTAAATCTGCAGTAGTGTTGTCACATTCGGGATCTAATAAACATACTGCATGCTCATCTAGACATGAACACAAAGTTAAATTTCATTGTACCTATTGTGGTAGAGATGGTCATGTCATAGATTTTTGTTATAAACTAGCTAAACAACATAAAAAAGAAAGAATGCAAGCTAGACCTTATAACTCTCATGCAAAATTTGTTGCACATACTAAACCGAATATCAGGAACATGCAACATGCTGTTATGAGTCAAAAACATTCAAAATTTACCTCCGGAGCTTTAGTTTTTGCCTCTAGACCTTCTGTTGTTACCTTCGGACCTTCTGTTTTTGCCTTCGGGGCTACTGATTTTTTGTGCTACACAAGTGACACCTTATAGGTCAGTAGTTAAGAACAAAAAATCTCAAATTTTAACTCATAAACCTGTTGTTTTATCTTAGCTTTTGCGTGTTTTTCCTGCTGCACGTCGTGTGACACAGTACTGGATTCCTAAATGCCTTTTGACTAACGCCAGTATTGAGTCATCGATGTATTGTTCTTCTATGTAGGTTACACGATTGAGGAAGTAGAACATTTGGATTGTGGATTTAGGTTGCTCACGCCACATGACCGGTAACAAAGAATGGTTCTCCTCCATCTCTTTTGTATCACGTGTAGAGAATGTTACTTTTGCCAATAATTCTTAAACTCCTATAATTTCTAAGGGATCAGTTAGAGTAAATGATCACTACACTTTGAAGGATGTGGCACTTGTTAAAAATTTGAAATACAACTTGCTTTATGTTTCACAACTGCTAGATGAAAATCTAGAAATTATTTTCACTAAAAATTGCTGCAAAGTTGTAGATTCAAATAGTGAGCTTATTTTTAACATGTCTCGGTTTGGAAGAGTTTTTAAAGCTGATTTTGATATGTCTTCTTCTAAGCATAGGTGTCTAGTTGCTAATGATTCCAAAGACATATATTTTTGGCATCGTAGACTTGGTCACATAGGCTTTCATCATCTCACGCGTGTTAGTGCTCTTGATTGCATATGTGGGCTGCCTAAGCTAAAAAGGGACACAAAAATTGTGTGCTCTTCTTGTAGACATGCTAAGATGGTTGCAGGTTCACATACTCCTCTCACAATGATCATGACAACTGAACCGGGTCAACTTTTGCACCTTGACACCATAGGACCTTCACATGTTCAATCCTTCGGAGGTAAATGGTATGTTCTTGTTATTATTGATGATTATTCTAGATACTCTTGGGTTTACTTTAGGGCATCTAAGAATGAAGTTTTTAGTCACTTTAGAACTTTATTTCTTAGATTATAAATTGATCACCCAGGATCTTTAAAAGCAATTAGAAGTGATAACGGAACTGAAATTAAAAATCAATCTTTTGATCACTTTTGTGCTGAAAATGGAATAGATCATCAATTTTCTTCACCATATGTACCTCAACAAAACGGTGTTGTAGAAAGAAAGAACATAACCTTAGTTGAGATGGCTAGGACTATGCTTGATGAATATCAAACTCCTAGAAAACTTATACTAGTCTTCGTGACTTGATTCTCTACAATATATACTAGTTTTGTCATAGTTAAACACGTTTAGATTAGTCGCACATACGATTTCTTTAACATATCGGTTTTCTGCCGATGGGTGTTTTCGTTGCTTCCGCTAAAAAGTTTTAATCTACCATTCACCCCATCCGATAGCTTTACACGTGCACTTCGATCCTACTAAGAGGATGTGTTGTATTCCTCGAGGAGGGTCCGGACTATCCACCGCTCGGTCTACTTCATCAGCGAAGTCCTACATGAAGCAAAAACAAGGTACCTTGAAGTACATGAGGTACTGTATGCAGTGCTAATCGCGTCGAATAAGCTCCGTCATTACTTTCAGGCACACAGAGTTTCAGTGGTGATCTCGTTCCCACTAGGGGCGATGCTCCGCAGTCCTAATGTGACTGGCAACATCGCCAAATGGGCAGCACAACTGGCGGAGTTCGAGCTCGACTTTTTGTCGCGGCATGCAATCAAGAGCCAAGCACTAACAGATTTCATTGCTGAGTGGACTCCCTCACCAAGCAACCCAATGGGCATGGAAGTCAGCGAGCTGGAGCCCAGGGCACTGGTGCTCACCAGACCCCACTGGACACTCTTCTTCGACGGTTCATCGCCGAAGCAAGGGGCCGGAGCCGGTGTACTGCTCACCTTGCCAACAGGGGAGCAGTCCAAGTACGCGGTGCCCCTTGACGTCCAGGCGACCAACAACATGGTTGAGTATGAAGACCTCATCTTCGGAGGGTCTTGGTGTCTAGAAGATGCTGGTCAAGGGAGACTCCCAGCTGATCATCAAGCAAGTTCGGGGAGAATGCTGCTGCAACAACACTCAGCCCGCGATGTACCTGCTACACGTCAAGAAGCTACAAGCTGGTTTCGACACTTTCGACCTCTGCCACGTGCCGCGCGCTGACAACTCCATCGCTGCCGCCTTGTCAATTATGCCGTCCACTGAGGCCCTGGTTCTTGAAGGTGTCTTCAGCAGGAGATTAGTGCGACCAACCGCTAGGTCCGCAGTGCCTAACAAATAAGGCGAGCCCAACACCTCGGAGTTGGCGAGCTCGGCGGCCCTGTGGCCATGGGGCCCATCGAGGTTCCTGTGCATCACCGAGGACCCCAGATCACCCGGCACCCATGATCCAGAAACTTAGGAGAGTCCCGATGCATGAATCACATAGATCCGAGACTATCTGAAAGACAACATCCTTCTAGAGAAACACGTATCCGCTGAGCGGATTGTAAGGATGGTGAAACGCTACAAGCTGGTAGGAGACCTCTGTCGGTGTGGTGCCAACAGCGTCCTGTTACGGTGCATAACTCGGAAGGAGGGTTGCAACTTGCTCGTAGAAATCCACGAATGAGAGTGCGGGAATCATGCTACTTCCCGCACGCTGGTCGGTAAAGCCTTTCGACGTGGCTTCTATTGGCCAACAACACTCCAAGATGCTGTCAAGCTGGTGAAAAGGTGTAAGGCGTGTCAGTTCCACGCCAAGCTAATTCACACTCCAGCGCAAACACTGCAGGTGATCCCACCCTCCTGGCCGTTCGCGATCTAGGGGCTGGATATCCTGGGACCCTTCCCCAGGGCAGTCGGAGGGTACCGATTCCTCTACGTCATTGTAAAAAAGTGCACCAAGTGGCCGAAAACAACCCCGATGATCAACATCAACAAGGAGTCCACAGTCAAGTTCATCAAGTCGATCGTGTGCAGGTTTGGGGTCCCAAACAGGATCATCACCGACAACGGAACCCAGTTCACCAGCGCAGCGTTCCAAGACTACTGCGAAGACCTCGACGTTCAAGTTTGTTATGCATCTGTGGCACACCCAAAGAGCAACGGTCAAGTTGAAAGGGCCAACGCTGAGATCCTCAGGGGCCTCAAGACATGAACGTATGACTTCTTGGATAAGCATGGTGCCAAGTGGGTTGACGAACTCCCATGTGCGTTGTGCGCCAGCCGAACATCACCTAGTCGGGCCACGGGTGAAACGCCTTTCTTCCTAGTGTATGGGGCCGAGGAGGTCCTCCCCACTGAGATTGCAGTGGGCTCCTTTCGAGTCCGGACATTCGACGAAGCCGCGCAGGACCAGCTCTGACGCAAAGATGTCGACCTTGTCGACAAAGAAAGGTGGCATGCTACCACCCAAACTGTACGGTAGCGGCAGGCGTTCCGGTGCTACTAGGAACGGTTCGTGCGGAGTAGAGAGCTCCAGACGGGTGATCTGGTGCTGCAGCGCATACTTTCTTGAGAAGGGGCACACAAACTCTCCCCCAGCTAGGAGGGCCCCTTCCGAGTGACACAGTTATCCCGCCCCGGGTGCGTCCGCCAGGCCACGGGAAGAAGGAGAGCCCCTTCCCAACCCTTGGAACATAGAGCACCTTTTTTACGGTCCTTAAGTACCATATTTTGACCGTCAATTCACCTCATAATGTGCATAAAAGAAACACAAAACATAGTGGTAGGGCTATACACTAACCCAATTCCACAAGTGTTGGTGGCTATTTGTATGCAGGTGAATTATTACCCAAAATACCAAAACATGCAGGGATGAATCCATGAAAATGGATTTCAACGAATCAGGCGATGACACGTGGCAACATATGGACCAAATGGCCCACAAACAGAAGAATACGAGGAGATCCAATGGTGTTGCACCCATATATATCAAGGGGTCCCACCTGGAAGCCACCTGGAGGAAGCACTCCCCGAGGGGAGCCTTGACCAGGTCGGCCGAACCAGGGGTTCAGCCGACCTCTTCCTGGTGCCAAACTCGGTCAAATGACACGTGTTGGCTCCTCCCAACTCCCTGGAGTCAATGGTGACTGATTCGTGCGTTAATTGTGACGGGAACCGACCCTTCTCCACCTATAAATAGACCCCCTCACCTCACTTCTCACACACACCAAAAGTTGAGAATAGTGCTACACTCCAAAGGTTTAGAGTAGTCCTAGAGGCTACCAAAGTAGAAGGAGAGTGTGGTGAAGAGTCTAGGACAAGGAGGCTTGGGCAAGTCCCTCTTCTACACTTGTACCCCTACAAAGATTTTACTCAATCAAGTAAGCCTTTGTGAATTCAATACAAGTTTGATCTTCTATTCTTAGTAGTTGGCACAAGTAGTTACTTGTGGGTTCACTACTTTAATTCATTAGAGGCTCTAGTTGTAGCTTTGTGTTCGAAACAACTAGGGTAGTGATTTAGAATGTAAGCGCGGTGCTTAGGTTATAAATCATCAGTGGATATCTCGTAGACCCACACATTGAAGAGGTAGGCAGTAGGTGGTGACAGCCCTATCTGTCTTTCGTAATCCTCCACGTTCGGCTATGCCATAGGCTCTTGGCGGGAGTCGTCCTAGTATTGCTAAGAGTAAGCCCGTTCCCGAAGCAAGCATCTACTGCAAACTACCTTGAATTAGGATAAATACTTTGAATTCCTCTCTGATCCTTGCCTACCAAATAACTTTGTGTCCTTGGGTGAGCTAGTTCGAAAGATTAGCACACACGTTCTTTGGATTCGATACCCTTGGGAATACTCCTTAAGGGGAAGTGCTACAATGGTATTTCCGTGCGCTTGCGTATAACTCGGTGGTGTTAAGAAATACCAACAAGCATTTTTGGCGCCGTTGCCGGGGAGCGGTTGCTGTATCTTCGAACCAAGATCACCCTCGTATCATATCCCCCTTATCTATCATCTTACCTTTCTTATTCTTACCTTACCACCACCATATAAATGTAGCAACCCACCATTCTTTCTTATTCTGCTCTGAAGGGCAAGTTCTGTGAGACACCGCCTTTGGCGGAATCTATTTGTTCAACCAGCTATGAACTTCGCCCTGGCTTAATAGCCATGGTTCGGGAACAATCCTTCTCAGGAACGGATTGTGAAAACCCTTACCACCATCTACGAGAGTTCGAACAACTATGTTCATGCCTTCTAATCAAAGGTATGACATAGGAAACTCTCAAATGAAAGTTGTTTCTTTTTCCCTCGAGGAAAAAGCCAAACAATGGTACAACCACTACGTTGGGAAGACAAACGGTGATTGGAGTGAATTACGAGACAAGTTTTGTCTTGCTTTCTTTCCAATTGCCAGAATTGTTTCCTTACGGAGGGAAGTACTATGCTTCCAGCAGATGGAGAAGGAATCCATAGGTGCAGCTTGGGACAAATTTTCTCTTTTCAAAAATTCTGGCCCAGATTTGTTAATCCCTGATCCAATGCTTTTGCAACATTTCTTCATGGGATTGAACAAAGAGTCTGACATATATCTTGACATTACGGCTGGAGGATCTTTCCTCCATAAGATTCCAGAAGAAGGCAAGGATCTTCTGGACAGAATTCTAGAAAATTCTTCGTTCACTATGGGTCTTAATGAGCCTCCCCAAGAGGAAGTCCTGTCAAGAACGGAGGATACACTCTTGGACAAGGATGAACCCATTTCTTGTTTACCCAAAGCCTTGCTAGAGGAATACTCTACCGAAACTGAGACTACGAAGGTAGAAGAAATTCAACCCTCGCAGTTTCCATTTTACTTTGAGGATGAGATTTTTGAAGATTATGGAAATACCTCGAAGTATTATAGCTATAGGAAACCTTCATTGCCACCAACTCCACCTGAACCACCTGACGGGGTGTTCGTCCGTCGACGGTCAAGGAGTTGACCTCTATCCTAAGCAGGGAGTGGACAGCTAAAGTCGAGAATTCACCCGAAATTCTTCGGATGACCTCACCTTTGGCTCCCATTTTATGTTCTATTTGAGGGACACCAATGAGAATCCTATACAACCCTACTGTTGGAGCAAATCTCATTTCCGATTCTTGTGCTCTCGCCATTCTTAGCGATGTGCCATTGGCACCAACACGCAAATCCTTCCGAGATTCATTTGGAACCATTCTTGAAGGATGTGGGGTTCTGCAACAAGTGTCTATTAGACACAAAGATGTTGAGGCTCTCCTAGATTTACACGTGTTCAAAATCCAAGATTTCGACGTCATGATAGGGATTCCCATAGAGAAATTTCTCATGGAAGTTCCTTTGGAAGGAAGCCTCAATATCAATCTTGGAGGGAGAAATTTCTCCATACCTATTCTGCGTTCAAAGAATACTTCTACAGAATCTCCCATCCAAGATGAGCCAATGGAGGAGGTTAGGACTCTTCAATTTTTAGAACCCCCTGAAATTGAAGGAGAAGAAGACTTCGTCCAAGAGGAGGATGAATTTCAGGAGGAAATTGAATTGCCAAAAGAAGAGCCCTCCCCAAAACCTCCTATTGAGCTCAAGATTCTACCTCCAGGCCTACGTTATGCCTTTTTAAATGGCGATTTGGAAGCTCCTGTCATCATAAGTGACAAGCTTTCATATGATGAAACGCTCAAACTCATAGCCATGTTAGAAAGGCATAAAGCTGTTTTTGGATATTCACTTCAGGTTCTCAAGGGAATTAGTCCAGCGTTATGCACCCATCGTATTCCTATTGACCCTGAGAGTGTCCTCTCAAGGGAACCTCAAAGGCGATTGAATAATGCGATGCGTGAAGTTGTCAAGAAAGAAGTATTGAAACTTCTGCATGCTGGGATCATTTACCCTGTTACTCATAGTGAATGGGTAAGTCCAGTTCAAGTAGTGCCTAAGAAGGGAGGTATGACGGTTGTTCAAAATGAGAGGAATGAAATAATTCCACAACGGACCGTCATGGAATAGAGTATGTGCATTGACTACCGTAAACTTAACAAGGCAACAAGGAAAAACCATTTTCCATTGCCCTTCATCGATGAGATGTTATAGCGATTGGAAAAACACTCCTACTTCTATTTCCTTGATGGGTATTTGGGATATCATCAAATTCCTATCCATCCCGATGATCAAAGTAAGACCACGTTCACATGTCCCTACGGAACCTATGCCTACTGGCGTATGTCCTTTGGACTATGTAACGCTCCTGCCTCTTTCCAGAGATGCATGATGTCTATATTTTCTGACATGATCGAGGATATCATGGAAGTTTTCATGGACGATTTCTCCGTCTATGGAAAAACTTTTGATCATTGTCTAGAAAATTTAGACAGGATCTTACAAAGGTGCCAGGAGAAGGACCTTGTGCTTAATTGGGAAAAGTGCCATTTCATGGTCCTGGAAGGCATCGTTCTTGGACACTTAGTTTCCAAGAGAGGGATAGAGGTGGACAAAGCTAAAATTGAAGTTATTGAAAAACTTCCACCTCCTATCAATGTTAAGGGAATCCGCAACTTTTTAGGTCATGTGGGGTTCTACCGATGATTTATCAAGGATTTCTCCAAAATCGCTAGACCCCTCACCAACCTATTAGCTAAAGAAGCTCCCTTTGATTTCGATGACGAATGCCGAAAATCATTTGATATACTCAAAAAGGCACTCATCTCAGCTCCAATTATCCAACCTCCTGATTGGACGCTGCCATTCCAAATCATGTGTGATGCCAGTGACTTTGCTATTGGTGCGGTGTTAGGCCAAACCAAAGATAAGAAGCATCACGCAATAGCCTACGCTAGCAAAACTCTGACAGGAGCCCAACTCAATTATGCCACAACTGAGAAAGAGCTCCTAGCAGTAGTTTTTTTTATCGACAAGTTTAGATCCTATTTAGTTGGAGCAAAGGTCATAGTCTACACGGACCATGCTGCTTTGAAATATCTGCTTACCAAAAAGGATGCTAAACCCAGGCTAATTCGATGGATTCTTCTACTCCAAGAATTTGATCTAGAAATAAGAGATAAGAAAAGAGTAGAGAATTCAGTAGCAGATAATCTTTCACGTATGGAAGTCACACAAACCATGGACATACATATTAATGACTTCCTACGAGATGATATGCTCCTCAAGGTGACAGACTCTCACCCTTGGTATGCGGATATCGTGAACTTTATGGTCACGGGATACGTACCACAAGGGGAGAACAAAAAGAAACTCATTTATGAGAGTTGTAGACACCTTTAGGATGACCCTTACCTCTATCGAGTATGTGCCGATGGCCTTCTTAGAAGGTGCGTCCCATCAATCGAAGGCACCAAAATTATAGAGAAATGTCATGCTAGCCCCTATGGTGGTCATTACGGTGTTTATCGTACTCAGGCAAAGATCTGGCAGAGTGGATTCTATTGGCCTTCAATGTATGAAGATACCAAGGAATTCATTCACAGATGTTGGAAATTCTAGAAGCATGGAGGAATCTCTGCTCGTGATGCGATGCCCCTAACATACAATCTCCAAGTGGAATTATTTGATGTATGGGGTATTGATTTTATGGGACCTTTTCCTAAGTCTTATGATTGCGAGTATAATCTGGTTGCCGTCGATTATGTGTCAAAATTGGTAGAAGCATTGCCATGCAAAAATGCTGATTCCAAGCAAGCAAGGAAAATGTTTCATGAGATCATTTTCCCACGCTTTGGAACTCCCCGTATGGTCGTAAGTGATGGAGGGTCTCATTTCATAGACAAGACCTTCCGGAACTTTTTAAGGGAACTTGGAGTCCAGCATAACATTGCTACCCCATACTACCCACAGACAAGTGGTCAAGCAGAAACATCTAATAAGCAAATTAAGAATATTCTGCAAAAGACTGACTTGGAAATGGCAACAGGATGGAAGCAAAAGCTACCTGACGCATTGTGGGAATATCGTACTGCCTACAAGACACCTATCGGCATGTCTCCTTTCCAACTTGTCTATGGGAAGACTTGCCATCTTCCCGTAGAATTGGAACATAGAGCGTATTGGGCCATCAGGCAGTGGAACATGAATCTTAACGAAGCTGGAAATCACCGATTGAAGCAAATCTCTGAGTTGGAGGAATGGAGAGATAAGGCGTACCACAGTGCAATAATTTATAAAGAGAGAACAAAAAGATGGCACAATAAGAGGATTACGCCGAAAGAGTTCAAACCTGGAGATAAAGTTTTACTCTTTAACTCTAGGGTTAAACTCTTTGGACATGGGAAGTTTAGAAGTAAATGGGAAGGACCCTTCACTGTAGTAGAGACTTCATCCCATGGAGCGATCACACTCCAAGGTGATGACGGTCAACTATTCAAAGTGAATGGGCACCGACTCAAATTATTTCTCGATTCCCAAAAGGATACAGAAAAAGAATTTGACGTGGTAAATCTAATCAATTTCCATGCCATTTCTTTCAATTCTGTTTAAATTCTCCACGTCCAACTAATGGGCCCATCCAATTCTTCATCTATGAGGCCCTTTTAATCGATCCAAGAAAATGTGGCCCGAACGAAGCCAGAAGGGGTTCAGCCGAACCCTAGGGTCGGCCGACTCTCCCTTCGCGCCGTTCGCGTTCTGTTTTCTCGTGTTGATCCTCCTCGATATCCTCCACAAAATCCTCGGTGAAATGCATTGTCCCCCGCCTACTTTGATTTCAATAAAGTGAACTTACCGGCTCATCTAACACCGATAAAGTTCCCCCTTTAGTTTATTTTGTAGAATAAAGACTTCAAGAAACAAGTGTGGGCGAAAACATGTCCCCAAGTCACGAAATCCCGACGTGAAAAATTAACGTTGCATATCAAAACACGTCGCGACCGAATGAGCAAAACAACCCGACGAAACAGAGCCACAGAAGAGCCAACAGGAGGTCGGCCGAACCCCCTGGTCGGCCGATCTGTCTTCTGCACCATACAACTCCGTTTCGCTCCAGAAAGTCAGTTTGGATTTCCTATCCCCACTTTTATGCATTGCCCTGCTATTTGAGTTGATTTCATATTTTTCATTGCATATCTAAAATAAATCAACTCAACAAATTGAAATAAAATTTTGTAGTCAAGAATTTGCTTAAGCTGAAAATTTGAATACTTTATATTTCAATTCATACCTTGTTTATGATTCCCATAATTCAATAGGAAAACACATCATCTAGGTATTTGACTACTGTGATATGGTAAATGAGTTCTTTAGAAATCATCCTTTTGCTTGAAATTGATTTTTGACATTTGTAACTATTTGAAGTCTTGAACTTTGCCTAAATATCTCATTGGAAATTTATATACCCACCAAGGCCATATGATATATTCATTGAAAACCACAAGCATATGCCACTTCGCTTTTCATTGAACTTTGTCAAACCCGTGACCCAGTTGAGTGACATGCATGAAATTTTTTAATTGAAAACTCTTGTTCACTCCATTCATGCAAAAAATTCTCACATTGAGAGTTTGCATCCATCGATCACCCATCCGCCAAAAAGAAACTCCATACAATACAAATGAAAGCCTCTCTAAAATTAAAAAGGAGTAGAAGACATGGCTACAAGAAAAAGAAAAAGCATCCACTCCTGAAAAAGAGTAAGAGTGCTAAAAAAAGAGTAGCCATGTTTCATCCTTAAGAGAGAGCAAATTCATGGGAGTTATCACCTCACCCCTCCATTCCATTCATGTGCACAAGAATTTTCTCTTCACTTTGTTCATTGCATAAGTCTATCATAGGATCAAGTTTTTGACTTAGTAACATATGAATTGCAAATGTGTGCCACATTCATCCCTACCGAGCTCCAGATATAGCCACTTTTAGTATAGGGACAAGAATTGGCAAAACATGTCATGGTGAGGACTCAAACACTTTGAGAGATTTGAGAGATTCCAATCGAGAAGGCAAGGGCAAAAGTTCCTATGACTTTCAAACATAGCAATTGCCAAATCATTTCAGAAGAGAACGATCCAAGGGAACTTCATTCTAACAGTTCCACTTTTCAAACACCCAAGATTGATGTGGTAGCCACATACACAAAGGGGATCCATGAATTCAGGTATAAGTTGAAATATCTAGTATCCTTATTTTCTACCTTATAGCAAATTCATGACAACACTCTAGTTCTACTTTCCTTCACTCGAGGACGAGCAAAGGACTAAGTGTGGGGGAGTTTGTTGAAGGTCCTTAAGTACCATATTTTGGCCGTCAATTCACCTCATAATGTGCATAAAAGAAACACAAAACATAGTGGTAGGTCTATACACTAACCCAATTCCACAAGTATTGGTGTCTATTTGTATGCAGGTGAATTATTACCCAAAATACCAAAACATGCAGGGATGAATCCATGAAAATGGATTTCAACGAATCAGGCGATGACACGTGGCAACACATGGATCAAATGGCCCACAAACAGAAGAATACGAGGAGATCCAACGGTGTTGCACCCATATATATCAAGGGGGCCCACATGGAAGCCACCTGGAGGAAGCACTCCCCGAGGGGAGCCTTGACCAGGTCGGCCAAACCAGGGGTTCGGCCGACCTCTTCCTGTCGCCAAACTCGGTCAAATGAAACATGTTGGCTCCTCCCAACTCCCTGGAGTCAATGGTGACTGATTTGCGCGTTAATTGTGGCGGGAACCAACCCTTCTCCACCTATAAATAGACCCCCTCACCTCACTTCTCACACACACCAAAAGTTGAGAATAGTGCTACACTCCAAAGGTTTAGAGTAGTCCTAGAGGCTACCAAAGTAGAAGGAGAGTGTGGTGAAGAGTCTAGGAGAAGGAGGCTTGGGCTTGTCAAGTCCCTCTTCTACACTTGTACACCTACAAATATTTTACTCAATCAAGTAAGCCTTTGTGAATTCAATACAAGTTTGATCTTCTATTCTTAGTAGTTTGCACAAGTAGTTACTTGTGGGTTCACTGCTTTAATTCATTAGAGGCTCTAGTTGTAGCTTTATGTTCGAAACAACTAGAGTAGTGATTTAGAACGTAAGCATGGTGCTTAGGTTATAAATCATCAGTGGATATCTCGTAGACCTACAGATTAAAGAGGTAGGCAGTAGGTGCTGACAACCCTATCCATCCTTCGTAATCCTCCACGTTCGGCTATGCCATAGGCTCTTGGCGGGAGTCATCCTAGTATTGCTAGGTGTAAGCCCGTGCCTGAAGCAAGCATCTACTGCAAACTACCTTGAATTAGGATCAATACTTTGAATTCCTCTCTGATCCTTGCCTACCAAATAACTTTGTGTCCTTGGGTGAGCTAGTTCGAAAGATTAGCACACACGTTCTTTTGATTTGATACCCTTGGGAATACTCCTTAAGGGGAAGTGCTACAACGGTATTTCCGTGCGCTTGCGGATAACTCTGTGGTGTTAAGAAATACCAAAACACCTTTGTAAGTTCTACCCCTAAGCATAATAGTAGGATAGTGTAGGGTGTCATGGTGCCAAGGAACCGCACTTAGGACAACCAAGCTCGGGGGGGGGGGGGGGGGGGGCGGACAGGTCAAGAGTGTTTGTTGACGTTTCTTACATCACAGATCATCTCTAGTAAGAGATGAGGTCCGCAAGCGCACGGAAACTATCGTGTAGCATTTCACCCAAGAGTATTCCCAAGGGTATCGTATTTATCCCAAAGGAAGGCAATAGATTAAAGTAGACACTAATCTTATGATCAAGCTAGGGGATACTAATCAATTATCAAGACAGGGGGAAGTTGATAATATATATGTAGTATGACACACACTTAAACAATCAATTCTAAAGGGTAGATGGGTCCTAATGGAGGTTAGACTAAGAGTTGGAGAGTTGCTCCTACAATGCTTCTAGTATACATATACATAGCCTAGGTTAGGTACTAATGAGCATGTTAATGGTGAATCCTTATGCTATGTTGTTTAACACATCGGGCATGGGTTTACCCCTAGCAATACTAGGATGACTCCCACCAAGAGCATGTGGCATAGCCGAACGTGGAGTATTACAAAGGACGGATAGGGTTGTCACCACCTATTGCTTACCTTTTCAATCCGTGGCTCTATGAGACATCCAATGCTACTTACTATCCTAGCACCATGCTAGCATACTAAGTAAGTACCTTAGAGGCTCGAGTACAAGTACCTCTCTAAGGCAATGACTAACCTAAACATCGTTGAACCAATGTTGAGACACAACATAAGTTATTCATATTAACATGATCATATCATAACTAATTAGACTATAGTGGGGGTTTGTAGTGTTTATGATGATAGATTAGGAGTGATATGGCACAATCATAAAGACTACTTCTGCCACATACATGGAATCGACAATCAAACAAGAAATGCTTCATCCAAGTATATGAATAAAAGAAGACTAAATATAATATATTTATTATGCATAAAGTCACAAATATAAGAAAAGATATATGAGTCATACCTTTCCCAACTTGGACTTGGGACTAGAGGCTGTCCTCTCTATAGCCTAACTCCACTAAGGACTAAGAGAACTAGTGTATACAATAGAATGATGCTCAAGTGGTGTGTGTTGAAGTGAGGGGTGAGGGGTCCTATTTATAGATTGGAGAAGGGTCGGTTCCCACCACCAAAAGTGCACGATTCCACACCCATGACCTCTTCAAGCCGGGAGGAGCCAACACGTGGTGTTTGACCACGTTTGGCACCAGGACCTAGTCGGCCGACTAGGGGGGTCGGCCGACCTGGTGTTGGCTCCTTTTGCGGTATGCTTCCTCCAGGTCTCTGCCAGGTGGGTCCCATTGACTGATATTGGTGCTACACCGTTAGATGGCCTTGGATACTTCTATTTGTGGGCCATTTGATCTATGTGGTGCCACATGTCATTGCTTGATTGGCTGGAATGATACTTTATAGGATCCATCCCCTTGTTTTACTTCAATTCTGCATAGAAAGCATGCATGCACTACTTTCTCCAAGTACAAGTAGAAATAGGTTAAATAGAAATGTGATGTGTGCAAGAAATGATATTTACTTCACATAATTGAGTTATATTGACGGGTGAAATTGGTATATAACAGCCGTCAACAAACTCCCCCATTCTTATCCTTTGCTCGTCCCGAGCAAAGTCAAGACTTTAGGTTGATGATCAGGAGTTGCTGCAATGTTCTACTTTTCAAAAGTATCATGCACACAACAAAATACTCTACCTAGTATTGCAAAAATTGGCATGGTACTTCACCCATCCTAAGTTATTATGGGGCTTATGCCCTCTCCTATTCATGGGTGGTTGAAAAATAGAACAGCAAATGGAGCACACATACCCTAGAGATCAAGTTCTACTCAAATTCCAGAGAGCTTAATTTAAATTTGAAGTACCTCAAATTGATTCTCTCAATCACTCCTTTTGTGTAGTGAAAATATTTCCTCATCAAGGCATTTTGCCTTTATTCATCCTACCACTAAATAAGGCTTGTATGTAGAGCTTGGTAGGGAATATAGAAGGCATATTTGCAACACATAAAATTGTTAAGTAAAAAAAGCTAGCCTTAGGAGAAATCTATTCAAAACTATTTGATTTAAGACTTGTGCATGTGTGATGCAGTGGAAGTGGATGGGGATATTTGAGATGACTCTTTTTTGAGTGGACTCTCTTATTTTGCAGGGATGAAACATGGCTACTTTTTTCCTTTTTTTCTCTTTTTTTTCTCATGCTTTTGATGTAAGCATGCATTTTTTTCTTGTAGCGATGTATTCTACTCCCTTTTTATGCAATAAATTTGAAGAGGGTACTAATCATGAATGGTATGAAGTTTCTCTTTTTATTGTGGAATGGTGGTGTGATGGGAATTTGCTTACTTCTAGTGTAGAAGTACAGCATGTGCAAGTGAAGTCTTGAATTCAAAAAGAAATGAATGAAATCTCACATAGGTCTATACTAGTTTGACAAAGCTTAATATGAAGACAAATAGCATATGCATAAGGTCTATCAATGTAATGTATAATATGGCTTTGGTAGGTATTTCCAATCAAATAAGAGTATATTAAATCTTTTTAGAAATTCTCCGAAAATCTAAGTTTCACTTTCAAACTAGGAATAGCAGCCCAATAACTATATCATATCTCACAACAACTTAAAATTGACTTAAGCTTTTGCTACCCATAATTTCTAAATAAAAGTAAAAGTAATTCTAACCAATTAAAGCAATATTTTAGATAGTATTAAGTTGTAAACTAGGGACTTAGGAAAATAAAAACGAAACAACTATTCATCATTTCATCTATGTGAATTCCAAATCATTCTTACTGAACATCTTTTATTTTATTTTGAAAGCAAATATACTCTACTTATTTTTTTATGCAAGGTGGATGATGGGTGAATGGAAAATAAATATGCAAGGGGTGTGATACAAGTTACCTCAAGTGGAGGTCCTCCCCCAAGCTTGTTCTTGTTCAAGGTCCGCACTAGGGGCTGAAATCCTAACGACAGATGTAGGCTATGAGGTTGGCCTAACCTTGTTGCAGCATGGCTTTGACATTGGAGGGTTGAGTGTCGATGTTAGGTTACCTTCCATGGATTCCATGAGTGCGGTCGAGGAGGGTGTTGTCGATATCGCTTATCCACATCTTAAGGTTTCCATAGGTTCGATGTACTTTGTTATTCCTTGGCTAAGGTAATGATAACCCTTAGCACAAAGGCATGATGTGCACTCAATATGGTTGAGTGTGTTCCATCATTATTTGGCTAAGGTGTATCATACCTTCTTGCTATATAGGAATAACTTGTACCTCCCATGCATTGGGTGTCATCCGTCATTCCTTCGCTAAGGTAATGATACCCTTTAGCCATAAAGGAGTGATATGTACCCAACATGTATTGAGTACAATCCATTATTCCTTAGCTAAGGTACAACATACCTATAACCACAAAGGCATGACATGCACTCAACATAGGTTGAGTTTGATCCATTGTTCCTTGGCTAAGGTATAAAATACCTTCTGGCCACATAGGAATAACTTGCACCCAATATACATTGGATGTGATCTTGTCATTCCTTGGTTAAGGTTCATCATACCTTTTAGCCATAAACCAATGACATACACCTGAAGATGGTGGCAATTCCCTTGAGCTTGAATGAGTGCTTCGAATAATTGAGAGCATAATGCTCTCACATATTCGTAGCAGCCCATTGGTTGCTCACGGAGGGTTTCCATGTCAAATCTCCGGCCTCGTATAGTTATGGTTGACCTTCGGGCTTAATTTCTGATAGGTAGCAACCATTCTAATTTACATCTTGGCCAAAAGATATTGAAATGGAATCCTCATAGGGTTTCCAACAATCGGATCTTTGAATTCCTGCATAGTTATTTTACTCCTGCAAACTTTCTCTCTATGATAGAGAGGGATGGTTAGCTTTTGATACTTGTACAAATGAATTTTCGGGTTAGGTAACTGAATCTTCATTTGTACGCACGGGGAAGAACAAGACCAAAGATGCATTGAGTCCAATTTCCAGTGTATTCATGAACAATGTATGAATCATTGCTAGGAGTGGGGCTTTATGGATAAATCAAGTTGAACATTTTTTAAAGCTCCTACCCATAGCAATGTAAGAGATATAAATATACTATATGGATCCCTTTATCTTGTAAATTTTCTAATCATCATAGCTTTTTACTCAAGAGCAAATGTTTATCATTTAAGGCATGGCAAACAAGATTCTCAATTTTATCCTCCTGAACATTTTTTATTTTCTTGCCTAGGAATTTGAAATTTAGTGATCCATGCATGAATGAGTTTCAAATCAAAATTATGGACATCAATATTCCTAGGTTGCTACATACCAATTCAACTAGTAAGTCATTCCATCAGCATTACCTAGGCAGAAAATGTCTAAGTCAAAAAATGCTTATGAAATTCTTGGTACTTATTTAAATTTATTCCAAAGTAAGGTGACATTCCTTTTTGAAGAATAAAAAAGAGTAATGTCAACCTATTTATTTAACTTACTCTCATGAGGATGCATAAGAATTGAATGATGAGAAGGTGTAAACCTTCCTTACCAATGCAAGAAAAAATCATTCAATCCTAATGTAATTCAAACGACGGAAAATTTTAAACTTGTACCTTAATTTGAAGAGCAGTCTTGGTTGAAGGTCGTTGTGTGAGAAACTCACGACCATGGGTTTTGGTGTAGCCTTCATGTTCAATGTCTCCCGATACTTGTACAAATGAATTTTCGGGTTAGGTAACCGAATCTTCAATTGTACATACGGAGAAGAACAAAATCAAAGATGTAGTGGGTCTAATTTCAAGTGTATTCATGAACAATGTATGAATCCCTGATAGGAGTGGGGTTTTATGGATAAATCAATCTACATATTTTTCTAAAGCTCCTACTCATAGCAATGCAAGTGATATAAATACACTATATGGATTCCTTCATCTTGTAAATTTTCTAATGATCATAGCGTTTTACACAAGAGCAAATGTTTATAATTTAGGTCATGGCAAACAAGATTCTTAATTTTATGCTCCTGAATATTTTCTATTTTCTTGCCTAGGAATTTGAAATTTAGTGATCCATGCATGAATGAGTTTCAAATCAAAATTACGGATATCACTATTCCTAGGTTGCTACATACCAATTCAACCATTAAGTCATTCCATAAGCATTGCCTAGGCAGAAAATGTCTAAGTCAATTTTAGCAATGCTTATGAAATTCTAGGTACTTGATTAAATTTATTACCAATTAAGGAAATTCCTTTTTGTCGGTGGTTTTGATCCGGCAGATCTCCCGACACTACTAAAGTGTTTGCGGAGTTTGAAGATCGGTGTGGGCGCGCGAAGATTCAAGAAGGTGAAATGTAGAATGAACAGGAGACATGAAGGTTTACGTGGTTCGGGCCGCCTGAGCGTAATACCCTACTCCACGGGATGTGTTGGTGTTGTATTGGATGTGTGAACCCAACTCAAGTGACGTGAGTTGAGAGTGCGCGATCAGATCAAAGCAGGTCAGATCAGTTCGATCAGTCTGATCCTATGTATCGTCGGCTTGTCCTTTTATAGTACAAGGACAAGCCATTACAAGTTGGCCTGGCCCGACATGTGGCCCCGGCGGTTCCTATATTGATACACATTTGGTGCGCTTAATTACCCTTAATGACGAATTACGGGCTTTGATAGCACCGTTACTGGTAATTAAGGTCGTCCGATCGTGTGTCATTAATATAGTATTACTGACACTTAATTGGGTCTTGAAGTTCTTGATTCCCCTTTGAAGATCCGGAGCCGTTGTGGAGTCTACCGGAGGTATGAGGCTGAAGATCCGACGGTTGGACGCGTGGCAGCTCTGGAGCATACTGTGGGGAACATATAGGTCTGGTGCCACCAGACATGTGTTAGTTCCGGAGCTTCCCTCGGTCTGGGGTTAGGTCCAGGGGTGCCGTTATGGTACATAGCCCGGAGCTTACCATTTGTGGGCTGTAGCTCCGGTTTGATGGTACACGTGGCGACCCTGGGACTAACCATGTTGGGGAAGCGGGTCCGGTTATGTCACCGGTTATGTCTGACATGTGGGTCTCCGAAGGTCTTCAAATCAAGTATATGACATTTCCTTGAGATCTTTGCAATCTCAAGGGGTATACGGTACCCAGGGTACCGACAGTGGCCCCCTGGGCCCACCTCTAGGGAAGACCCCTTCGGTGAAGTCATTCCGCCGGAGGTGGGTCCATCCTTCGACTTTTGAGCCGAGTCTTCAAAGGTCTTCAAATGTGCCATTGGCGATAGTTTTGGAGTTAAATCCTCGCCGCGTGGCATATCCCGGGTGCGGCAAATGAGATCTTTGGCGTGCGGATCTCACGCAATTGAAGGTCACTGGTTCCCAATACGAAAATCGTATCGGTTCCGCGCGCCTTATCAGGCTGCCGCCTTTGGGCTTCCCGCCTTTCGTGATGACAACCGTTCGCCTGGGTAATAACCTCGACTTGATCGTCGGGGTGGTCCCAGGTCCTCTTGTCATCGGCAGGGTGAAATTTTTGAATAGTATCTTCGACTTCCTTGCGGTTTCCACCCAAGCGTTGCGGGGGCTTACTTAAGAAGGAAAGCGTGCACCGTCTGGGGTTCTTTACGCCTCTCATCTGATCTTGCGCTCGAACTCCCAAACTTGTGCTTGCTTTTCCTCTCTTGCCTCGATGTACTGTGATGGAGTTGGATCTCTGCGAGAGCCGCTTGAAGACCGAAGGTGACATGAAGAAGGTTCGAGCCCTCATGGGGTGGTCCTTGGACTTCTTCAACCGCCTGGTCCGCACTGGTGGGGAGCTCCCGTTCGAGAAGGAGCACGCCGGCGAGATGGTGTACTTCTCTACGTACGCCATGGTGGGGTTGATCCCGCCTTTTTCCTCCTTTTTCTTGATGCTGCTAGACTTCTATGATCTGCAGCTGTACCACCTTGGCCCCCACTCCATTCTTCTAGTGTCTGTCTTCATCCACTTCTGTGAAATGTGGGTGGGCATCCCCCCCTGCATTGAGCTTTTCCGGACCTTCTTCACCGTCCATACCACCGGAAGGAGTAATGAGTACCTTGGCTTCTACTACTTCGTGAAGTGCAAGAAGTGCCCATTCATGTACCTCCGGTCGTTTCCCTCTGGAAAGTGGGATGATTGGAAGAAGGACTGGATAGTCATCCGGGTGGAGGAGCACGAGAAGCTGGAGCTGGCCGAAGGCCTCCCCAACATCAACACTGCAGTCTGGAGTGAAGCTCCAGTGTTGTCGGATGCCTTCAACCCTGCTCTGACCAGGATCTGCCAGTGTGTGGAGGGAGGATTAACTCCTCATGCGGTATTTTGCAATTTCCCTGTCAACAGGTGGGCACCGCTAAAGAGGAGAGAAAAACTCGCTTGGGCCCTCAACAGTGTGATGGACGACGAACGGGTCGAGACCGGGCTGAAGTCCAACATGGAGGGGGCGATCTTGGAGTTTCATCTCAAGAAGTTCCAGCACGACATCGACGTCGCGGGTGATGATTTGACCCCGCCACCAGCTTTCCTCCCTCTGAACGTGGAAGTAGAGTTCAGCAGGGAGCTCTGGCGGACGATGCTAGTGCTTGACGACCTTGGTGTCGTCGAGAGAAGATCGACCTCCAGGGTGGTGATCCCTGGGGCTTCTGAAGGTGGTTCCGACCCTGCCCCGAAGCCAAGGACCGAAGTCGTCGGCAAGGGCAAGGAGCCGCGGACGAACCCTCGAGCCGGAAGAGGAAGCTGAAGCATGCCGACGGAAGGTCCGTCAGGCCTGCATCCTCTGCATCAGCTCCTTCTCCACGGAGGGGGAGGTCTTCTACAACTGCGGCGACTGTACCTGCAGCAGCGTCTTCCCGGGGTGCTAGCTCCGGACATACGACTTCAGCACCAGGGCCAGTTGAGGCCTCTAGGTACGGAGGTCCTTCCCAGTCGAGGGGGGCCTCGACTAAGGAAATGCCCGCGGATGCAACAAGTTCCAGGGGGCCTTCCGAAGCTACCACGCCGACGGCGGCTATGGTCAGTCCAGAACGCCCGAGAAAGAGATTTTGTGCAAGTTGGTGCGGAAGCCTTCTGAGGTAATTTTTAATCTTTACCTAAAACAGTTGTTTTGATATAGTAACTGTTTTTTTAAGTTTCTTCATCCGTCATATGCAGCATCCCCAAGAAAAGGAGTGAGGCTCCACCCTCAGCCATAGCAGCTGAAGGTATGAGGGCGGAGGCTCCTGCTCCTGTCCCGGTGCCGCCCCAAGTGGTGGCCAAGGCCGCGGCAGCTCCGGCGCCAGCTGTCGTGGTCATGGACCTCGACTCATCCCCCGAGACTCCCGTGGTAGTGCCGGACAATGGGAGAGAAGATGCGCTAGCGGCACCTGCCCCGGAGGTTGAAGCCCCGGGTCTTGATGCTGAGATGATGGAAGCTTCGACTGCTGAGCCGGAGGAAGCAGTGATTCCGGCTCCAGAGCCGAAAATTTTCAAAGCTCCGGTGGTTGAGCCAGAGGTTATTGAAGTCCCAGCGAGCGAGCCGGATGTTGAGGAAGTCCCGGCGGTTGAGCCGGCTACCTCCGAAGCTCCGGCCCCAGAGCTGGTTGCCACTGAAGCTCCGACTGCAGAGCCGATTGAGGTTTAAGTTCCAGCCTTAGGGCCGGTTGTTGCGGAGGCATCAGCACCCGAACCTATGATGGTCGAGGTGCCAACGCCTGAGCCACCAGCGGAGGAGGAGCCCAGGCCGGAGCCGGAAGTAGTGAAAGTGCATCTAGGACTCCCTTGTGGGTTTTGGATGATTTATGACAAGCAATTGGGATCCTAACCTTTTTGTTGAGATGAATGCAGGCCAATAATGAAAAATGAGCAAAATACCAAAAAGAAGGGATAATGAGGAGCAAAGTGAACTTGAGCTCAAGGAAAAGAAATAGTAGATTATTGTGTATTGAGTGTGTTAAGAAAACACACCCAAGAGCTCAATCATATTTAATCACACACACATATTGCACAAAGTTACACAGGACCGGACTAGTCCGATATCAACCGGACTAGTCCGATATCCTTTCTGCACCAGATCGGACAAGTCCGATATCTGTCGGACTCGTCCGATATCTTTCTGACTTGAGTCGGACTAGTACTCCCCAGGGCAGACTAGTCCTCAACACACTTCACAAGTCACACAAAATCGGACAAGTCCGTTGTTAACCGGACTAGTCCGATATTCCTTATGATCCACTTCGGACAAGTCCGATGTTTACACGGACTAGTCCGAAATACCCACTGATCTAAATCGGACAAGTCCTCCAAGTGCGGACTTGTCATCCAACACACTCAGGGTTTCACATGGCCGGACAAGTCCGATGGATATCGGACTAGTCCGAAGATTTCCAGTAGTGAAATCGGACAAGTCCGTTTTCGACTGGACTAGTCCGATATTTCGGGACACTTAGGGTTTGCTACACATAGCATACCGGACTAGTCCGGTGACCACCACGGACTAGTCCGATCTTTCTGAACCCTAACAGTCACTTTTAGAAACTCCATATAAATAGAAATGCACAGCCCACTTTTATACACTCTCGAACCCTAGCGCCGTCACACCTCCCAAGAGACTCAGAAACCACTTCTCTCCACGAAATTAAGTGCAAGATCGATCAATCCATTAAGTATTACTTCTAGATCATTGGAGAGACACTTGGCACACATCATTGAGCTCTTGGTTTGAATCTCTAACACACTCCTGTGTTTCAATTGTAATTTCTGAGTGTGTTTTTGGTGGCATTGTGATTTGTAATCTAAGGGAGCTCTCAACGTGTGAGAACACCCCTTGAATTTGGTTATTCACCCCCTTTGTGATTAGTGGAAGAGGGTTGGCCTTCGTGGCGATCCGGCGAGGGTAGGGTTGGAGAAGACCCGGTCCTTTTGTGGACTCCTCAACGTGGACGTAGGTTGCCTTCGTGGTAGCCGAACCACGGGATAAATCGTGTGTCTTGTCCTTTTTGTGTTCATCACTCAAATTGATCAACTTACTCCAGGGTTTGATACACATTGTTCAATTTACAATAAATTGTAGAACACAAGCCTTAATTGTGATACAATCCAATATACAACTGTTAAACTGTTGTTTGATTCTATATTTCCGCTGCACACATTGAAGAATCAACCTAATCGATTAATCTTGATCAACTTAGTCCGTGAACACCGGACTAGTCCGCACTTTACCGGACTAGTCCGATTTCTCTGGTATTGAACTTGTTGTTGAGTGTTGCAGGATCCGACAAAAATTCAAAAGGCCTATTCACCCCCCTCTAGGCCTACATTCAATTGGTATCAGAGCGAGGTTCTTCAAGAAAGAGTTTAACCACTCGAAGAGATCATGTCGGACATGAAGGACGTCCACAAAATCAACAACCAAGAGGAAGTCAACAACGACAAGACCCAAAAACTGAAGAAGTACCTCGAAGCCATTCAAGACATCGAGGACGACAATGAGGAGATGCTGGAGCTAAAGGCGCTCCTCAGAAAGAAGGCACTTTCAAAAGGGAAAGTGAAAGTTGAAGAGAAGAAGAAGGGGAGTAGTCACACCGACTACTCCCGATATCCTTTTAATTATGATCGTCTAAATTCCAATAACAATCACTACTTATTTATCCCACTTGGAAAAGCCCCACACTTCGATGGGAGTGATTACTCCATGTGGAGGCAGAATATGAAGATGCATTTGATTTCCCTCAACCCAAGTTTATGGCATGTTGTATGTACAGGGATGGATATTCCGGATGACGATGAAGAGCTCACCCCAAGCCAAGAGCAGGCCATCCATAGAAACGCTCAAGCCGCAGCCGTAATCACCTCCTCTCTCAGTCGAGATGAGTTCACCAAGGTGGATGGACTCAAAATTGCTAAGGAGATATGGGATACACTACAAACAGCACATGAAGGTGACCGGCATGTGCGTGAGGCAAAAATTGAAATGATCTAAGGCGAACTAGGAAGATTCGCAATTGAGGAAGATGAGTCACCCCAGGATATGTACAATCGATTGAAGACACTTGTCAACAAGGTTCGATCATATGGGAGCAAGAAGTGGAATGACCACGAGGTGGTAAAGCTCATCCTTAGAGCTTTTATGCCTCGGAATGTCACGCTATGCTCAATGATCAGAGAAAGCCCTGGTTACAAAAGGATGACTCCGGATGAATTGCTTGGTAAAATTATCAACTTTGAAATGATGGAGAAACAAGCCAAGCACGTCAAAGAAATTGCCGACCTCACCTCGGCCAAGAAGAAAGGAGTTGCCCTAAAATCTACTCTCAAGCCTCTATCCAAAGAAGCAAGAGAAGCACAACTAGAGGAGGACAGTGATGACGAGAGTAGTGAGCTAGATGAAGAGGATATGATTTTGTTCATGAAAAAGTTCAAGAGAATAATGAAGAAGAGACAAGGAACAAAATCAAGTGAAGGAAAGTACAAGGAAAGGACGAAGCCAAAGATGAGGCGGGCGTGCTATAATTGTGAAGGAACAAGCCGAACAAGCACACATTGGGAAGGAGTGGGACTCAAACGATGAGTCCTCATCATCCGATGAAGAAGAGATGGCTAGCATAGCCATAGAAAGCACATCCAAGAAATCCACACTCTTCCCCACACTCGGTGCAAAGAAGGGAAATGGCACTTGTCTCATGGCAAAGGAAGGTAAACGCAAGGCCTATTCCTCCGGTGGATCCAAATGGGTGCTAGACAGTGGATGCACCAACCACATGACCGGAGAAAGGAGGATGTTCGTGGAATATGAAGTAAACGAGGATCCAAACGAAGGCATCTACTTCGGAGATAATAGTCAAGGAAAGGTGCTCGGTACCGGTAAAATTGCAATATCCTCTGAACAAATGCTTTCTCATGTTTTACATGTTGAATCTTTAGATTATAACCTGTTGTCCATATCTCAACTATGTGACAAAGGTTATAATTGCTTGTTCACTAACGAGGGTGTGACCGTCTCAAGGAGGAGTGATGGTTCCGTTGCATTCAAGGGTATGTTGAAGGGAAAGCTTTACCTTGTTGACTTCAACAAGGATAAAGCCGAACTTGACACATGCTTGATTGCAAAAACCAACATGGGTTGGCTGTGGCATAGACAGCTAGCGCATGTTGGTATGAGGAATCTTCAAAAACTCCTCGAGGGCGATCACATCCGAGGTTTGAAAGATGTTGTTTTTGAGAAAGACAGGCCTTGTAGCGCGTGCCAAGCCGGGAAGCAAGTTGGAGCACATCATCCTGCAAAGAACATCATGACTACAACAAGACCGCTCGCACTACTTCACATGGACTTGTTTGGTCCAGTTGCTTACATAAGCATCGGCGGTAACAAATACGTTTTGGTTATCATTGATGATTTTTCTCGCTTCACTTGGGTTTTCTTTTTGCATGATAAGTCAGAAACACAAGGAACACTCAAGAAATTCTTCAAGCGAGCTCAAAACGAGTTTTCATTGTCAATCAAGAGTATTCGAAGCGACAATGGCACAGAGTTCAAGAACATACAAGTGGAGGAGTACCTTGATGAAGAGGGCATCAAGCACGAATTTTCAGCGCCATACTCACCACAACAAAATGGAGTTGCCGAAAGGAAGAACCGAACACTCATAGAGATGGCAAGAACAATGCTCGATGAATACAAGACTTCGGCTCGATTTTGGGCGGAAGCGATTAACACCGCTTGCCACGCCGCAAATCGGCTTTATCTTCATCGACTACTCAAGAAAACTCCCTATGAGCTACTCACCGGTAACCAACCAAACATTTCATATTTTCGAGTTGTCAGTTCTCCATGTTATATCCTGAACAAGAAGCCCAGGACTTCAAAGTTCGCTTCAAAGTCCGATGAAGGTTTCTTGCTCGGTTACAATTCGAACACCTACGCCTATCGTGTTTTCAACAAGGCCTCCGGACTTGTTGAAGTAGCACGTGGCGTAGTGTTCGATGAGACTAACGGCTCCCAAAAGGAGCAAGTTGATCCATGTGAATTAGGTAAAGAAGAAGCTCCTTGTCTAGCATTGAAAAATATGGCTCTAGGTGAAGTTCGACAACAAGAGTCACCTTCACACATAAATGAGGAAAATGAACCACAAGAGGAGACCAACAATCAAGGGGGAGCTTCAACACAAGCACGAGAGTATGAAGATGATCAACAAGTCAACGAGGGCAACCACTCAGGGGGAGAAGAAAACGATCATGAAGACACAACTCCCCAAGTGCCCCACCCAAGAGTACACCAATGCATTCAAAGGGATCACCCAATCGACAACATCATCGGTGACATCGAAAAGGGAGTAACCACTAGATCTCGCATAGCTAACTTTTGTGAGCATTACTCGTTTGTCTCCTTTTTGGAACCACACAGGATTGAGGATGCATTGAAGGATCCGGACTGGGTGGTGGCAATGCAAGAAGAATTGAACAACTTCAAGAGGAACGAGGTGTGGGAACTTGTGGCAAGACCCAATGCAAACATAGTGGGCACCAAGTGGGTCTTCCGCAACAAACAATACGAACACGGAGTGGTAACAAGAAACAAGGCGCGACTTGTGGCCAAAGGGTACTCACAAGTCGAAGGTTTGGATTTCGATGAGACTTTTGCTCCAGTATCTAGGCTTGAATCTATTAGAATATTACTTGCATATGCTACTCACCATGATTTCAAGCTGTATCAATTGGACGTGAAAAACGCCTTCCTCAACGGACCGATCAAGGAAGAAGTGTACGTGGAGCAACCACCCGGGTTTGAAGACGAAGAATTCCCCAACCACGTATATAAATTGCGTAAGGCTCTCTACGGCCTCAAACAAGCTCCTAGAGCTTGGTATGAGTGTCTTAGAGATTTCTTAATTGAAAATCGTTTTCAAATTGGCAAAGTAGACTATACATTATTCACAAAGTATTTAGATAATGATCTTTTTATCTGTCAAATCTATGTTGATGACATAATATTTGGGTCAACTAACCAATCCTTCTGTGAAGAATTTAGTAGAATCATGACAGACAGGTTTGAAATGTCAATGATGGGAGAATTGAAGTACTTCTTGGGATTCCAAGTGCGGCAACAAAGGGAAGAAACGTTCATAAGCCAAACCAAGTACATGCAGGACATACTCAAGAAGTTTGGCATGGACATGGCAAAGCCAATAAAGACCCCCATGGCAACGAATGGCCACTTGGATCTCAATGAAGATGGACCTAGCGTCGATCAAAAGGTATATCGCTCCATGATTGGATCTCTACTTTACTTATGTGCATCTAGGCCAGATATTATATTGAGTGTATGTCTGTGTGCACGATTTCAAGCCAACCCTAAGGAATGTCACTTGACAGCCGTAAAAAGAATCTTGAGATATTTAGTTCATACACCAAACCTTGGTCTTTGGTACCCAAAAGGCTCAAAATTCAATATCATTGGTTACTCTGATGCAGATTATGCCGGGTGCAAAGTAGATAGAAAAAGCACCTCTGGCACATGCCAATTCCTAGGGAGATCCTTAGTTTCTTGGTCATCCAAGAAACAAAATTCCATTGCTTTATCCACGGCCGAAGCGGAGTATGTTGCAGCCGGGAGTTGTTGTGCATAACTCCTTTGGATGCGACAAACTCTAAGAGATTACGGTTACAATATGAACCGTATTCCTCTCCTTTGTGATAATGAGAGTGCCATTAAAATAGCCCACAATCCAGTTGAGCACTCTAGAACTAAACACATAGACATAAGACATCATTTCTTGAGAGACCATTCCATGAAAGGAGACATTACCATCTCACATGTCAACACCCAAAAACAATTGGCCGACATATTCACCAAGCCACTTGATGAAAAGCGTTTTTGTGAACTCCGAAATGAACTAAATATCCTTGATTCTCGGAGTGTGGCTTGAAAAGTTGCATACCTGTATGACCTTTTCAAAATTTTGACTGAATTGTGAAAATCATCCCTCTTCATTTTTTTCTCAAAAAACTATGTCAATTATTAGATCTTGATGAATTATGATCATTGTGTGATTGTTGTATGCTTACTGGTCAAATTCATCAAGATTAATTGATTTGTTTTGTCCCACCTATTCTCTATTAATGAACCTTCAAATATATATGAATGGGCTATGCAATTTCTCCTGGTGACCACGGACTAGTCCGTGGTTACCCGGACTAGTCCGCTCTTGCAGACTAGTCCGCAGAGTGCCGGTTAGACCAGACTAGTCCGATAGACCACGAACTAGTCCGATATAGCTCTCTGGATGACTTCGGACTAGTCCGGTCATGTTCGGACTTGTCCGATATAGCTCTCTGGATGACTTCGGACTAGTCCGGTCATGTCCGAACTTGTCCGAATTTTCGTGTCCATAACCCTAGCCGCCACCAAACCCTAATCTTCTCATCCCCACATTTGCTCACGCCTTCCTCTCTCTCGCGCTCGAGCTACCAAAGCGATTCTCTGCTCCCTCCGTCGAAAAAGTCCACATTTGGGCGGAAATCAAGCTTGACCTCTTGGGGATTGAAGCTAGCAGACTTGTCCGGCCTCCAACCCCCAAACCTTCAAGCTTCAATCGATTTCTTCGGTAACTTTCTTCAAAACCCTAGAAATCTCGTTTTTCTCCATTGTTGATCGTATAGCCTAGCATCCTTCACTAGATACATGCTTATTTGATGTAATACGTGTATGCTAGACTAGATTTGCATTAGGAATCATTCCTTGACCAATCTGTTAGGATTTTGAGGATGAACACCGGACTAGTCCGGTCCATGCACGGACAAGTCCGGTCCTCCAGACTAGTCCGTGCCTGTGCACCGGACAAGTCTGATGTTTCTGAACTGAAAACCTAATTTTTCAATTGCTCAATGCAATTCATTGCTATCTTTTCATACCTATGCCTTGTATCACTTACCATCATTCTTGCAAAATCATTCTCAGATCATGTCGAGCTCAAACAACAAAATCTCTGACTCTGAGGCCGAGTTGGACCACGAAGTGGCACCTCGGTCCTCGACGGGTCTTGGCAAGAAATGCCAAGAAAGACCCTCGGAGCCAGCTCCTTTGCCTTCTCAGGTTCGGAGGAAGGTGCTGGCAAAGAAGCCAGTGTCAAAGGCAGCAGCATCCTCAAGTGCCTCTCGCCAAGACAAGGGCAAGGGCAAGGGGATAGCAACGGGGCCAGTCGGGCCCTTGAAGCTCCATGCTCCCAGGGAAGGGGTACGGGACCCTACTAAGGAGAAGTTCAACGGCAAGGGCAGTGACTCTGCAGCCAAGTTCAGGAGCATTGACTGGTATGGCAGGCCAAAGCAAGCTGTCGATGGAAGGTTTTGGTGCAACTTCCATGCAGACTTCTACAAATCGGTGTATCTACCGATGAAGACCCTCGTGGTGCACGGTCAGTGGATTGACTGGACACACTTTGAGAAGAAGGGCTGCTCACCGTTCACTGATGTAGTGAGAGACATTGAAAAGCATGGACTGAGAGACCTGTTTGCTTTCAGACACAACTGGAATGATGAAGTGATTGTGCAGTTCTTTGCGACCTGTCACTTCTCTAGTGAGGATGAAGAGAGTGTCACTTGGATGACCCATGGATCCAAGTACAGCATCACTCAAGAAGATTTCACTAGCTTGCTCCACCTTGACTCCACAAGGTATGATTGCTTTGTGATACACAACATTGGGGTCATTGAGAAGGACAAGATGAAGTTTCTATATGAGCCAAACTCAAAGTTCAACCCCCCTTCCACCAAAAACATGAAGCCATTCTTTGTGGTGTTGAACAGAGTGCTAAGAAAGACCATTGCCCCTAAGGATGGGGATGCAGGGAATGTGCAAGGATACCTCTGGACTCTGATGAGAGACATAAGCAAGGACCGCCCATTTGATGTGGCGGAATACATTTGGAATAATATGGTAAACATCTCCTGCACTCCCAACAGATCTTGCGGATATGCTCCTTACCTTATGTTTGTGATTGAAAAAGTCACCGGCATTGAATTTGTGAAAGATGTGGAGCATCTCCCCTTGAGGCCTCAAATGCCTCAAAAGCCAAGTGTGCAGGCTGCTCCTTCGACGGCCTCCAGTCCAGAGGCACCTGCAAGACCAGGTGAAGGTGCCAGAGCTGTCCCTACTTCAAGGGAAGCCCCTCAGAAAGGATCAGTTAGTGGGATCCTCAAGTATCTGGCTGCTATATTCTCCTCCTGCAAGAAGGCCGAAGTGAAGGCCCACAAGCTCAACCAGAAGAGAAGGGAGGACATGAAGTACATAAAGGCCAATGTAAAGCAAATTTGCCAGAAGCTGGAGATCGATCCCATTGGATCTCCAGTGATTTCCTAGGATTCTGACACAGACTTCACTGAGCTCGCGCCCTTGAACCCCTCCGAGCTTGCCTACTTTGGCATTGGGGGCTCGAGTGGCTCCGTCCCTCCTCCTTCCCCTCCTCGTCAAGCTGATGATGATGAAGACGAAGACGACGACGAGTGGACCGACAGTGAAGAGTGAAGACCCTAGGACCCTCCTCTCCTTCTTTTTGGTGTCTTGATGCCAAAGGGGGAGAGATTGAGGGGGAGTCTTAGCTTTAGCTGTGGTAGGATGCGAGGAGAGAGTTCTCTTTATCTTTCTTTGTGATTGTAATGCTTTAACGCTATTTTCATGTTAACTATGGTTCTGTGTTGAAATGCTTAATTAATTTGCAAGTATGTGTTGAAATCTGGAACTTTGCTCCTGAAATGACATATGTACTTTGTATTGATTCATCAATGTAAATTATGTCATTCTCAATGTTTCAATGCACTTAGTTATGCATCCCACCATAAAGAATGCACATATGGATATTTCTCTTACTGCTTGATGTATTTTTGAGTCATATGTGCATACTTTATGAAAATCTCATCTCTTTTTGTCATATTTTGTGAAATCTCAATTGGTTGTCATCAATCACCAAAAAGGGGAAGATTGAAAGTGCATCTAGGACTCCCTTGTGGGTTTTGGATGATTTATGACAAGCAATTGGGATCCTAACCTTTTTGTTGAGATGAATGCAGGCCAATAATGAAAAATAAGCAAAATACCAAAAAGAAGGGATAATGAGGAGCAAAGTGAACTTGAGCTCAAGGAAAAGAAATAGTATATTATTGTGTATGGAGTGTGTTAAGGAAACACACCCAAGAGCTCAATCATATTTAAGCACACACACATATTGCACAAAGTTACACAGGACCGGACTAGTCCGATATCAACCGGACTAGTCCGATATCCTTTCTGCACCAGATAAGACAAGTCCGATATCTGTCGGACTTGTCCGATATCTTTCTGACTTGAGTCGTACTAGTCCTCCCCAAGGCGGACTAGTCCTCAACACACTTCACAAGTCACACAAAATCGGACAAGTCCATTGTTAACCGGACTAGTCCGATATTCCTTCTGATCCACTTCGGAAAAGTCCGATGTTTGCACGGACTAGTTCGAAATACCCACTGATCTAAATCGGACAAGTCCTCCAAGTGCGGACTTGTCATCCAACACACTTAGGGTTTCACATGGCCGGACAAGTCCGATGGATATCGGACTAGTCCGAAGATTTCCAGTAGTGAAATCGGACAAGTCCGTTTTCGACCGGACTAGTCCGATATTTCGGGACACTTAGGGTTTGCTACACACAGCATACCAGACTAGTCCGGTGACCACCACGGACTAGTCCGATCTTTCTGAACCCTAACGGTCACTTTTAGAAACCCCATATAAATAGAGGTGCACGGCCCACTTTTATACACTCTCGAACTCTAGCGCTGTCACAACTCCCAAGAGACTCAGAAACCACTTCTCTCCACGAAATTAAGTGCAAGATCGATCAATCCATTAAGGATTACTTCTAGATCATTGGAGAGACACTTGGCACACATCATTGAGCTCTTGGTTTGAATCTCTAACACACTCCTGCGTTTCAATTGTAATTTCTGAGTGTGTTTTTGCTGGCATTGTGATTTGTAATCTAAGGGAGCTCTCCACGTGTGAGAATGCCCCTTGAATTTGGTTATCCAACCCCTTTGTGATTAGTGGAAGAGGGTTGGCCTTCGTGGTGATCCGACGAGGGTAGGGTTGGAGAAGACCCGGTCCTTTTGTGGACTCCTCAACGTGGATGTAGGTTGCCTTCGTGGTAGTCGAACCACGGGATAAATCGTGTGTCTTGTCCTTTTTGTGTTCATCACTCAAATTGATCAACTTACTCTAGGGTTTGATACACATTGTTCAATTTACAATAAATTGTAGAACACAAGTCTTAATTGTGATACAATCCAATATACAACTGTTAAACTGTTGTTTGATTCTATATTTCCGCTGCACACATTGAAGAATCAACCTAATCGATTAATCTTGATCAACTTAGTCCGTGAACACCGGACTAGTCCGCACTTTACCGGACTAGTCCGATTTCTCTGGTATTGAACTTGTTGTTGAGTGTTGCAGGATCCGACAAAAATTCAAAAGGCCTATTCAGCCCCCCTCTAGGCCTACATTCAAGTAGCCCCTGCTCCGGAAGTGATGACGGCGGAGGTGCCTGCTGCTGAGCCAGGGTGCCCAGATGAAGTCGCTGGCCCCCTGCCTGAGGGGGCAAATGAAGACCTGGCGGCAGGGCCTTCGGAACCACTTCCGAAGGTCGGAACTTCTTCTGCGGGACCCTCCTCAGTGGCGATTGAGGCTATCCCGGAGGATGTCCCTAGTGCCGTGGAGGCTCAGGGGACCACTCTTGTGGAGTGGGACCAAATTTTTGTAAGCGAGAACCCGCTGGAAACAGCGGAGGAGACCCCAGCAGGTCCGTACCCTATTCCCCTGTCGTTGTCCATTGACAACGCTTGCTCCAGTCTGCATCAAGTCCAGCTGGCGTTCTACCACGACAGCAAGGCTCTTGAAGACGAGCACCAAATCCTGAGGCGGTGGCGTAACCGGCTCTACTTCGAGACCAAGCTGGCACAGTCGAGGCTGGCAGACGACAAAGAGTGGATCAAACAGGAGATGGTCCGCCTGGAATACTGGGGCAAATATTGGATGATAGGGAGAGCTTGACTCGTGCCCCCGACGCTCAATCCCAGGCCATTTATGAGGAGACCAAAGTAGCTAATAGTGCGGCTGATGATCGCCAAGAAAGGCTTGAAGCCATTAACACTACTCTCATCAAGCGCCGGGGGGCACTTGAGGAGAGGGAGAAGAGGCTCAAAGACGAAGAGCAAAAACTCCTGGAGCTGCGGGATGACGTCTTAAAGAGGGAGGAGGAGCTCGCCGAAAAGGTGGCTCTGGCTGACAAGGGCCTCGAGGAACGCGCCAAGAAATTGGAGGAGCGTTGCGTTGAGGAGGAGGAGAAGGCTTGGGTGCGAGGGCAGGAACTCTACCAGCAAGAGTGTGCCATCGCTACCAGGGAGAAGAAAGTTAGGGGCAGGGAGAAGGACCTAGTTGACCGCCGGAACAAGATCTACCTCCGGGAGGAGGAGCTCGGAAAACTAGAGAAGCAGGTTTCTGAAAAGATTCAGCAAAATGCCAAAGAGGTTGAGCGCCTTGCTCCTGAGAATTCTGAACTGGCGGCGGCCAAAAGATCCTTGGAGGAACTGAAGGGCTTGAGGACTGCGAACTCCCTACAGATTTGGGAGTTCCTGAGCAAAGCCAACGACGCGCTGACACCAATGGGCTTCAGTCCCGTGCGTCTGGATTATCTGGAGCTGGAGCTGGACCTGGCGTTGCAAGCGTTGAGCTCGGCGGGTGGCAAACTCTCCAAGGTGGGTGACATCATATAGGACTAGTTGGAAGTTGAGGGGCAATCCCTGGCGAAGAACGTCGCAGAGTATGTGCTGACGTGCTACACCAGCCGGGATCCCCAATTCCCTCTGGACCCGGTGCTTGAAGGTCCCGTCGAAGGAGAAGGTGAAGCCACCTGAGCCAACGTGTCAGAGGTTGCTCAGAAGGTCGCCCAGTTCTTCCATAGGATTTAGGACCATCTCTGTAGCTCCCACTTGTATTATCTCTTTTTCTTCCCCAATTTTGTAATCCCTTGTCTCTAGATGAATGAAATCCAAATTTTTGTGAATTCCATTTTTTGTCTTCAACACTTTTGTCTTCACTTGGCCCCCTGGTAGATGTACACAATTTGATTGTGAACATGTACCAAGAGGATATTGTGTTTTGTTGAATACTCGTTTGCTTCGAACTTGTAGAGTGTAGGTCCGAAGTCTTCGATAGTGAAGGCCCCCTGAGGTTGTCAGAGCTTAGAAGCTCCAGCATTAACTACTGTCGGAGCTTAGTAGCTCCGGCAATAGTCCCTATCAACGCGTAGAGCATCGATATTTAGCCCTCTGGGGTGTCGGAGCTTAGTGGCTCTGGCAGTGACCTTTGCCAACGCGTAGCTTGTCGGCAACAGACTCCGCTTGTGGGGTCTTCTCACCATCTTTTATTCTGCGTCGACGGCTGGCCCCCCTAGCTTTACCGGAGCTTGGTTGCTCTGGTGATGCTCGTTTTCAATGTTTAACATCGATTACAAGCCACCTAGGGGGATTCGGAGCTTTGTTAGCTCCAACTTTTCTCCATCAACGTGGATTCTTTATTATTCCTTCACACTGAAGCCAAGAAAAATAGTAAAATTCGCTCCTTGCCTATAACTTCGTTGCGGCTTACGATTCCCAAGAAAGTTTTAGGTCAAACACAATTCTGAATACAACAAAATGCGTTGCCTTCTTTCTTCCGGATCCAATTGTACTTGGACCCACCTTACTTCGGCCTACCGGGGTGTAGGTAGAGTGGCGTACTTAGGGTGCTTGACCAGGCTAAGTCGATAGCACACTCCGGCCCTAGATTGGCTTGGCGGCATTCAGGCGAGTGGGCCATGAACAATGTTTGAACCCAAAAGAATTGACTATACAGCTCGAATCGTATATGAACCGGTCGAACTAAAATTTCTTAAGAATTGCACAACTTTGTTATAGACAAGAAAGAGAAAAATAAAAATGTTGAGCCTGTACAAAATAAATGCACGTGGAGTCTATTTCACATGAAGATGTCTTTCATTATAGGTCCGGGGTACAGGGGAAACAAGTACACTCTTAGGGTACGGAACCAGGCTAAGCGTGTTTCATTTCTCGTTTGACCCAGGGTAGCTAGCCACACTTTTAGTCCTGGGACTGTGACAAGTGTTACATGAACTTTGCAGACCTTCTGGGAAAGGTCTGGCTGTTATCCCGGAGGAACTACCCGACTCTGTACAATGACTCTATAACATACACCTCAAGTTACTACAGACTCACCTCCGTGATATTAAGTGTAGAACTTATGGAGGTGCTCAATATTCCAAGGATTTGGGAGAGGTGTCCCATCCTCCGTGGCCAAGCGAACGCTTCCGGGACGGGATACTTTAATCACTCGGAAGGGTCCCTCCCAGCTGGGGGAGAGTTTTTTTAACCCTTCTCTGGATTTTATTCTCCGTAGCACCAGATCGTCTTCCTCGAGCTGTCGGTTGTGTACATGCCATTGATGATAGTGCCGAAGGGCTTGGCGGTATCGGGCATTCCGAACAGCTGCTTGGCACCTTCCCTCCTCAAGGAGGTCTAGGTCTTCATGTCGGAGCTGGTCCTGCGTGGCTTCGTCGAAGGTCCAGACCCGGAGTGACCCCAAGGTGATTTCCGGAGGAAGGATTGCTTCAGCTCCGTATACCAGGAAGAAGGGTGTCTCTCCAGTTGACCGGTTTGGAGTTGTCCTGTTGGCCCATAGAGTGGGCGGAAGCTCTTCAATCCAGTTGGCTCCATGCTTTTTCAAGCGCTCATAGGTGCGCGTTTTGAGTCCTTTCAGGATTTCAGCATTTGCTCTCTCGGCCTGGCCATTGCTTGCCGGGTGGGCTACGGAGGCGTAGCAAACTTGAATGCCGAGGTCTTCGCAATATCCTTGAAATGCAGAGCTTGTGAATTGGGTCCCGTTATCAGTAATGATTTTGTTTGGGACTCCAAATCTGCATACAATGGACTGCAAAAAGTTGATAGCAGATTGTGTTTATTGTCACAACTGGAGTTGCTTCCGGCCACTTGGTGAACTTGTCAATGGCGACATACAGGAACTTGTAACCTTCGACGGCTCTTGGGAAAGGTCCCAAGATGTCCATCCCCCACACAGCGAAGGGCCATGTAGGAGGTATCATTTGTAGAGGCTGAGCCGGTGTGTGAATTTGCTTTGCATGAAATTGGCATGCTTTGCATTTCTTCACAAGCTCAGTTGCATCCTCGAGTGCTATAGGCCAGTAGAAGCCATGCCGGAAGGCTTTACCGATCAGCGTGCGGGAAGACGCGTGGTTCCCACACTTTCCTCCATGGATTTCTGCGAGGAGCTCGCAGCCTTCTTCCCTTGTGATGCACCGCATTAGGACGCTGTTGGCACCGCGCCGATAGAGATCCCCTTCTACCAACGTGTATCTTTTAGCCAATCTGACTATCCGGTCAGCGGATACATCATCATCAGGAAGCATGTTGTCTTTCAAGTAGCTCCAGATCTCCGAGATCCATGCATCGGAGCTAACTTGAGCATTTGAGTCTTGCGTGCTGGGTTGCTCGGAGCTTCCGGCAGCACCTACGACCCTTGATGGCTGCCATGGTAACAGGGCCATCGGGACCGTCAGCTTCGGGATGCTGATCTCGCCCCCTTCGCTCAGTTCGGCAGGCTGAGCTGTGGGTTTTGACAACCTCCGAACAAAAGTTCCGTCAGGAGCTGGAGCTCCGATTGACGCTTTCGTCGAGAGTTTGTCGGCTTCAGCATTGTAGACTCGCTGGACATGGTGGAGGTATAGGACTTCGAAGTCCTTCTGAAGCCTCTGGACTTGAAGGAGGTAAGAAGCTAGCTGGAGATTGTTGCAGGAGCATTCACCCTTCACTTTTTTAATGATGAGTTGTGAATCTCCCTTGACCAGCAACTGCTTGACACCGTATGACAGTGCCACCTTTAGTCCATAGATGAGTGCTTCGTACTCCGCCATGTTGTTGGTCGCCTTGAAGTCAAGGTGTATCATGTATTTTACCTTATCCCCGACTGGTGCGAGGAGAAGAATTCCAGCTCCGGCCCCCTGCGTTTGCATGGAGCCGTCGAAGTAGAGGGTCTAGTGAGGCTCAGTGAAGACCGGAGCCTTGTGTTACGGCTTCTGCTCACTGGGGCCCCCAGGGTTTGATGGAGAGGGAGTCCATTCTACCATGAAATCCGCCAATGCTTGACTCTTGATTGCTTGCCTTGGAATGAATTCGAGATCGAATTCGACCAATTCCGCTACCCACTTTGCAATATTCCCAGTTGAATTGTGATTATGAAAGATTGCTCCAAGTGGGTAAGAAGTCACCACTGAAATCTTGTGAGCTTGGAAGTAATGGCGAAGCTTCCTGGAGGCGATAAGAACTGCATAGAGTAGCTTATGCACCTCTAGGTATCGAGTCTTGGCGTTATGAAGTACTTCACTGATGAAGTACACTGGGCGCTGGATGGTCTGGACCCTCCCGAAGGGGTCCGAAGCTTCCTCTTCATTGACCCGGATCCTCCCGGAGGGATCCAGACCTTCTTCGGGGACCTCCGGGTCCTTGCTGGAGGGACCTGGAGCTTCTTCAGAAGCGACCTGGACCCTCCCGGAGGGGTTTGGATCTTCTGAAGTAGCTTCTTGTGGACTCAAGTCTGGGAACTGGGACCCAGACTCACTCCGAGGAACCTCCGGACCCTCCCGGAGGGGTCTGGATTCCTAAGTATGGGATAGTTCTGGTCTCTCCGCGACCAGGACCATACTGCCGACTTCGTGAGTCGCTGAAATGTAAAGCAGCAAAGGCTCACCAGGGTTCGGAGCTACCAGAGTTGGTAGGGTTGTGAGGAACTGTTTTAGCTCCTGGAACGCCTTTTCTGCTTCTTCGGACCATTGGAATGGTCCGGGCTTCCTGAATAACTTGAAGAAGGTAAGTGCCAGTTCCGCCAGTCTTGAAATGAACTGGCTGAGGGCTGCTAGACATCCCGTCAGCTTTTGGACATCCTTGATGCGGGCTGGTGGCCGCATGTCTTCAATGGCTTTGATCTTCGCCGGATTAGCTTCTATGCCCCGGTGACTTACCAGGAAACCAAGAAGTTTTTCGGAGCTAACCCCGAAGGCACACTTGTCTGGGTTTAGCTTTGTGCGGGTGACCCGCAGCTTGTCGAAGACAGCCTGCAAGGTGTCAAGGAGTGACTCCTTGTTCTTGACCTTGACCACGATGTTATCAACATACACTTCCACTATGTCTCTAATGAGTTCTTCAAAAGTTCTGTACATAGCTGGTACAAAGGTTGAAGCTGCATTCTTGAGACCAAATGGCATGGCTGTATAACAGTACAATCCATCTACTGTGATGAAAGAGGTATGCTCTTCATCTTCCTTAGACATTCTAATTTGGTGATACCCAGAATATGCGTCTAGGAAACACAGTAATTCACACCCGTAGGTGGAATCCACTATCTGATCTATTCTAGGTAGTGGGAATGGATCTTTTGGACATGCCTTATTTAGTGTTGTATAGTCAATACACATCCGAAGCTTCCCACCAGCCTTGGGCACAACAACTGGGTTTGCCGGCCATTTTGGATGGAAGACTTCTCGGATGAATCTAGCTTCGAGCAACTTCTTCACTTCTTGTCGAATGAAGTTCTGTAGCTCCACGGATTGCTTCCGAGGCTTCTGATGCACGGGTCAGGCGTCAGGGTAGATCTTCAGATTGTGCTCAATCACTTCCCTGGGGATCCCAGGCATTTTGACGGTTGCCAGGCAAACACATCAACATTAGCCCGGAGGAAAGCGATGAGCGCGAGTTCCTATTTGTCATTCAGTCCCCCCGATATACGGGTGGTCTGAGCGGCATCAAAACCGATTTGGATGACTTTGACGGGAATGTCGGTGTCGTCGCTTGGCTGCACACGAGGTGCAGAAGTCGAGCCTCACTAACGAATGCTCGGGGGTTTTGGAGCTTGCTCCTGCCTGGAGTCCTCCTCTTGCGCCGTAGTAAGCGCATGAAGTTCTTCCAAAGCAGTTACTCCGGCAGTGGGATCTCCGCGGATCCGGAGAACGCCTACTGGTGTTGGCATCTTTAACACCAAGTAGCCATAATGAGCAACTGCCATGAATTTGTACAAGGCAGGCCTGCCCAAGATGGCGTTGAAAGGTAAGTTGATCTGAGCAACGTCAAAGACCAACTTCTCAGTGCGATACTTCTCCCGGGTCCCGAAGGTAACGAGTAGAGTAAGAGCACCGAGTGGAGTAATGGCTCCCGGACCTACTCTGGAGAAAGGTCAGGAGGGATGAAGATCCAAAGGTCGGAGCTGGAGCTTGGTAAAAGCTTTGAAGCTTATGAGGTTCAGCCCCGAACCTCCGTCTACCATAACATGGTGGAGCTGGATGTTATTGATGGTAGGAGATACCATCAAAGGTAACTGGCCTGCTCCAACCATGCTTCGAGGGCAGTCCAAAGCATCAAAAGTTATGTCCGTATCCATCCACTTCCGATGAGGCTCCACCCTGGCTGTGGGAGCTACAGCGGCCATGTCCCGATGCATTGTCTTGAGGACGCGACGGGAGGTGATGTCCCATGATCCACCAAAAATGGTGTTCATGGTCTTCCGACGCTCGTTGTCAGAGACGTCAGAATCATCATCGACGGAGGTGTAGACGGCCTTCAGGACCTTTTTGGGATCCTAAAAACCTAACTCCTCTTCAGCCGGAGCTTCGTCAACTTTTTGTTTTCCTTCCCTCTGTCGGAAAGGAACTTCTTCCCGGCGCTTGCTGTAGCGCTCTTCAAGGTTTTGGACCTCCCGACAGTCTTCCAAACTGTGGCTGTCCGTCTTATAAATTGGACACCACACCTTGGGTTTTCCACCGTCTTCAGAGGACGATCGAGGTCGCTTCTCGGGGCATGGCCCCCGGCCACCCGGAGCTGCAGCAGCTGCAGCATTAGATGCGCCGGCCGACGGCTTCTTCTTGCCGTTGGTCTTTGTCTTCTTCTTGCCACTCCCGGAGGTAGTGGCTTCTCCTTTGGAGGATTTTTTGTGATCCTCCGGAGGTGGTTTGGAGTGCATTTCATGGCGCTCCGCAGCTCTGGCACATTTGTCAGCCGAGCTGAAGAGTTTCGTGACACTGGTGATCTCCTAGATCGCCAGTTTCTCCAACATCTTCTTATCCCGTACGCCGTGTCTAAATGCCACAATAACAGAAGCGCTAGAGATGGAAGGGATAGTGTTTCGTACCTGAGAGAATCTCTGGATGAATGATCGCAAGGATTCTCCCCCTTTTTGCACAACTGCGAAAAGGTCCAGTTCGGTGCCTGGTCGGGTGTATGAACTCCCGAAGTTGGCGGTGAACTGCCGGCACAACTCCCCCCAACTGTTGATGGAGTTGGGTGGAAGGCTCATAAACCAGGACCGGGCGGTCCCAGTTAAAGCCACTAGAAAATAATTGGCCATTACGGCCTCATTTCCTCCAGCTGCCAGGATAGCAGTGGAGTAAATCTGAAGAAATTCGACGGGATTAACGTTCCCGTCAAACTTCTCCAGCAGGTGAGGCCGGAATTTATGTGGCCACCTGACCATACGCAGATGCATGGCCAGGGCCGAACAGCCTCCTCCTACTCCTTCAGGAGCAGGAATGTCCTGAGCTTCTCGTCTTTCTCGAGCACGCTCGATATGGACTCGGCCGTCTTGTTCACGGTATCGGCGATCAAGCTCCGCCCGGAGGTCATGAGTTGAAAGCCTTGATACTGTGTGAGTGTGTCGTGCCCCGGAGGGCAACGACGTCACTTGTTGTGACGCAGCACATCTCCTGTTGTTGGAAACGTGCGGACCAAGTCTGCCAGACAAGGTCAATCGCTGCGATGGGGCCTGTCCTGAAGGACGAGGACCCTGGTTGCTGATGCGGTCGGCTGCTGCTGCAACCAAGTGTTCCACATTGGCCCTCCACTGCTCCATTGCATCTCGGAATGCGTCTGGAGGTGGTGGGCGCTCAAGGAGAGCACGTGCTGCATGGAGCGCGTGTTCCGGGTTGTCATGATTCGCCGACGCAGTGATTGACGCCGGTGCACCATCGCGCTGCCCCGCTTGATTTGCTGGTGGAGGCGGCGGTGGTGGAAGTGTGACTCCTGCTGGAACTGAGGTTCCTGCTGGTGGCTGTATATTGGAGGGATTGCCCCCAACAGCTTGAACAGCAGGATGACCATTGGATGATCCTGCAGCTGAGTTCACCATTCTTGAAATCTCAGGCGCCCCCTACCTGGCGCGCCAACTGTCGGTGGTTTTGATCCGGCAGATCTCCCGACACTACTAAAGTGTTTGCGGAGTTTGAAGTTTGGTGTGGGTGCGCGGAGATTCAAGAAGGTGAATTGTAGAATGAACAGGAGACACAAAGGTTTACGTGGTTCGGGCCACCTGAGCGTAATACCCTACTCCACGGGATGTGTTGGTGTTGTATTGGATGTGTGAACTCAACTCAGGTGACGTGAGTTGAGAGTGCGCGATCAGATCAGAGCAGGTCAGATCAGTCCGATCAGTCTGATCCTATGTATCGTCGGCCTGTCCTTTTATAGTACAAGGACAGGCTGTTACGAGTTGGCCTGGCCCGACATGTGGCCCCGGCGGTTACTATATTGATACACATTTGGTGCGCTTAATTACACTTAATGACCGAATTACGGGCTTTGATAGCACCGTTACTGGTAATTAAGGTCATCCGATCATGTGTCATTAATATAGTATTAATGACACTTAATCGGGTCTTGAAGTTCTTGATTCCCCTTTGAAGATCCAGAGCCGTTGTGAAGTCTACCGGAGGTTTGAGGCTGAAGATCCGACGGTTGGACACGTGGCAGCTCCAGAGCATACTGTGGGGAACAGATAGGTCTGGTGCCACCAGACACGTGTCAGTTGTGGAGCTTCCCTCGTTCTGGGGTTAGGTCCGGGGGTGCCGTTATGGTACTTAGCCCGGAGCTTCCCCCTTGTGGGCGGTAGCTCCGGTTTGATGGTACACGTGGCGACCCTGGGACTAACCATGTTGGGGAAGCGGGTCTGGTTATGTCACCGGTTATGTCTGACATGTGGGTCTCTGAAGGTCTTCGAATCAAGTAGATGACATTTCCTTGAGATCTTTGCAATCTCAAGGGGTATACGGTACCCAGGGTACCGACACTTTTTGAAGAATAAAAAAGAGTAATGCGAGCACTTACTCTCATGAGAATGCATAAGAGTTAAATGATGAGAAGGTGTAAACCTTCCTTACCAATGTAAGCAAAATCATTCAATCCTAATGCAATTCATATGACATAAAATTTGAAGTTGTACCTCAATTTAAGAGCAGTTCGGGTTGAAGGTTGTTGAGTGAGAAACTCACAGCCATGAATTTTGGTATAGCCTTCATGTTCAATGTCTTTTGCCAAGTTGAGGTTGGAGTTGAATGAGCTTCATCTTGTTCCTCCATTAGACCACCATCTTGAGCATTCCTCCACCATAAACTCAAAATGAGATGATGGAGGAATATGCGCTTGTTGGGGGTCTTCCAACCTCCTCACAAATTTCATCATGGCTTCACTAATAATCAAGAGCAAACAAAACAACTCAAAAACGGGTTGCGTTAGCTAGAAAGGATGTTGTACCCTTTGTCAAATTCTTTTGCCCAACTTCAAACAACTTGCCAATGCAATGAATGTTTAAGGGAAATATTTTTTTGGTTTGAATTAGGAAGATGAATTCAAGTGGTTACGCCAAAGGTTCATATCCAAATAAATTTCTTTCCTAATTCAAAATTTTAATTTTATGTTGGTTGAAAGTTTTACTTTCCAACATGCAAGTGTGAAAATTTAAACATGATATATGTAAATGCAAAGATTGATGGGTAATTTAAATATGCAATTAGGATATCAAATATGAGATAACTACCAATTAACCTATTGGCAAGGACTCACCAAATTTTTAAAGTCCGATGAGTGGGACTTACCTCCATCCTGTTTGGTTCGATGATTTGCTGTCTAATCCCGGAGTTGAAGATGTGGACAACCTCTCTTGATTGACATGCCAAATATCCTATGGCATGTTAGTTGGACATGTGGTCCACATGGTGGCCCTAGCCTCTCCGCCATCTTGATGAATACTTGTTGATGTAGTGACGGCTTCTCCTTCTTGAAGATATTCTCTTGTGAGCATAGTGAGGCTTGTCCTTATTTAGGGGTGTCACTTCGACCTTCTTGATGTTATTTTAAGTTAACCCATACTTTGATCATGGATCAAAAGCTTCATTGGGCATGGTGACATGTAGACTCTACCATCAACCAAGAAATGCTTCATCTACAATGTCACTTGTCCTAGGTTGCATGGGCTTGGTCGAAGGATAAGAATCCCAACAAGTAATTGTGGGACATCTTGGATCTTGAATGCTTTTTTATTTTCTTGACCTTGGCCAAGGGATTCATGTTGGTGTTGTCTTGATTCCTTTCTTGTCCATGGACAAGATACTTCAAGGTAGGTTAGTTAAACTTAAATCCCTTGAGATCCCCATGGCCTCCTTGATTACAAGGATGATGTTGATTCCACCCTTGACCTCCTTGTAGGTGATAGCCATTGGAGTTGTTGTCTGAAACAAAGAATCATCATAGGTCCTTAGGGAAATGACTCCTCAAGTGCACCATGTTGACATGGATTTTCACAAATCATGTGAATATCCATGACTTGGATAATTGCAAACAATTATCCATTGGCTTGATCTTCACGATACTTCAATAGGAGGTGTAGTTCCATAGCTAGCATGTCCACCTTTTTATGTGGTGTGCATGCCAAGCTAAGGGAAGTAGAGCATTCTTCAATCCACCCCTTGAGTAGAGACCATATTCTCATCCATGATGAACGAGAATAGGGCTCCTTCAGCTCCAGCACAAATGTAGTCATGGATTGGTGGAGCCAACCCATGACATGAGTGTTGGATGAAGAGCCAACTATCCACCCCATGGTGGAGGAAAACTAAGAAGAACTCTTGGAGCCTCCCCCAAGCTTGGGGATGGATGACTTTGGCTCCTACTGGAAGCTGAAATCTTCCGCGAAAGGCAATTGTGTTGCTTAGCGGATATTTGTTGAGGTACGCCTTCAATCATCTTGCAGTTGAGCACTAGCGTCCTCGTTGGCCATCCCATAAAATGGGTTAGCCAACACTACCCTGTTTTCACCACAAAAAGGATAAAACAAACAAGGGTAGTTCTGTCTAACAACTACTAGTACCTATAGCTTAATCACAAGTGATAGCTATCCTTCACTTCCTTTGCCTTCCCCGGCAACGATGCCAGAAATGTTTGTTGACGTTTCTTATGTCACAGATCATCTCTAGTAAGAGATGAGGTCTGCAAGCGCACAAAAACTATCATGTGGCATTTCACCCAAGAGTATTCCCAAGGGTATCATATTTATCCTAAAGTAAGGTGATGGACTAAAGTAGACACTACTCTTATGGTCAAGCTAGGGGATACTAATCAATTATCAAGACAGGAGTAAGTTGATAATATATTGGTAGTGTGACACACACTTAAGCAATCAATTCTAAAGGGTAGATGAGTCCTAATGGAGGTTAGACTAAGAGTTGGAGGGTTGCTCCTACAATGCTTCTAGTATACATATACATAGCCTAGGTTAGGTACTAATGAGCATGTTAATGGTGAACCCTTATGCTAAGTTGTTCAACACATCGGGCACGGGTTTAGCCCTAGCAATACTAGGACGACTCCCACCAAGAGCTTGTGGCATAGCCGAACGTGGAGTATTACAAAGGACAGATAGGGTTGTCACAACCTACTGCCTACCTTTTCAATCCATGGGTCTACAAGACATCCAACGCTACTTACTATCTTAGCACCATGCTAGCATACTAAGTAACTACCTTAGAGGCTCAAGTACAAGTACCTCTCTAAGGCAATGACTAACCTAAACATCATTGAACCAATGTTGAGACATGGCAAAAGGTATTCATATTAACATGATCATATCATAACTAATTAGACTATAGTGGGGGTTTGTAATGTTTATGATGATAGATTAGGAGTGATATGGCATAATCATAAAGACTACTCCTACCATATGCATGGAATCCACAGTCAAACAAGAAACACTTCATCCAAGTAGATGAATAAAAGAAGACTAAAGATAATATCTTTATGATTTATAAAGTCACAAATATAAGAAAGGATATATGAGCCATACCTTTCCCAACTTGGACTTGGGACTAGAGGCTCTCCTCTCTGTAGCCTAAATCCACTAAGGACTAAGAGAACTAGTGTATACAATAGAATGATGCTCAAGTGGTGTGTGTTGAAGTGAGGGGTGAGGGGTCCTATTTATAGCTTGGAGAAGGGTTGGTTCCCGCCACCAAAAGTGTGTGAATCAGTCACCCATGACCTCTTCAAGTTGGGAGGAGCCAACACATGGCGTTTGACCGCATTTGGCACCAGGACCTAGTCGGCCAACTAGGAGGGTCGGCCGACCTGGTCTTGGCTTCTTTTCCGGTGTGCTTCCTCCAGGTCTCTACCAGGTGAGTCCCATTGAATGATATTGGTGCTACACCATTGGCTAGCCTCAGATACTTCTGTTTGTGGGTCATTTGATCCGTGTGGTGCCACATGTTGTAGCTTGATTGGTTGGAATGATATTTTATAGGATCCGTCCCCTCGTTTTACTTCAACTCTGCATAGAATGCCTGCATGCACTACTTTCTCCAAGTACAAGTGGAAATAGGTTAAATAAAAATGTGATGTGTGCAAGAAATGATATTTCTTTAACATAATTGAGTTATATTGACAGGTGAAATTGGTATATAAAAGCCGTCAACGGGGTTCAGTCGTTTAGCTTGGTCCTGTACCCTAAGCATGAACACTCTGCCTCCCTTGCCAACCAGGGTGGGTCGTTGCCTTATTGTAAAGCCAGTCTCCTCCTATGAATGCCAATTTGAATGAATCACTGTCTTACCCTGTGATTTCTCTTATGTTCACTTAATTATCCGTTAATTTTGTGATCATCAAGCTATTCTCGTTTTTTGTATATTATCTTCATATACCTGATGAATTTTTTCTCTATATCACCCCTAGTGGAGTTATGCAACCCTGCTGAAGGCAGACTTTTTTGAGGTACCTGCAATGTGTTTCGAGATGTCGCGGTTGCCCTCTTACTTGGGGCCCTGTGGTGCCAGATGGTCCCCCACGAAAGGCCTACGCCAAGCTGGAGGTCCAGGGCGCGCAACCTGCTTAGTCTGGTCTTATACCCTAAGCATGCGCGATTTTCCTCCCAGTGTTGCGGCTAAGTACTGGGGGCCAGGAGGCTCACACTCTAAGTAAGGCGGGAGCCGGATCTCGGGCGCTAACGCACTGAGTTACACAAGTCATGCGTACCAGCCCAGGACTGTAAGACATGTCAAAACTAAAGAGTAGGGAAAGATCGCCGACTAGCAAAATTATGCCCCTATGTGTGCAGGACATACAAAGCAGGTCAATTCAGGCACAGCCAGCAGCAGCATCGACGAGGTACACATCACCCAAGGGGCCCGCCGTCGACGTTCCTACATGTTGATGCTAGATGACGCCAGAGCTTCCAGCTCTGGCACCTCTCAGAGGGCCTGCCGTCGACGTTATTCTACATAATGGCAACAAGTGCTGATTTGTGAGTACGCTCCCTCATCCCGCTTTTGTTGCTAACAAGGTTTCTTTAGTATCCCACCAGTAAAGGCCTATCGTCGACATTTCTACAACAATGGTGGGCGACGCCAGAGCTTCCAGCTCCGGCACCACCTAGGGGGCCTGCCGTCGACGTCTCTACAACGATGGTCGGTAACACCGGAGCAGCCAGCCCTGACACCACCCAGGGGGCCTGCCGTCGACTTCTCTCCGATGATGGTGGGTGATGCTGAAGCAGCCAGCTCTGGCACCATCCAAGGGGCCTGCCGTCGATATTTCTACAGTTATGGTGGGCGATGCCGGAGCAGCCAGCTCCGGCACCACCCAAGGGGTCTGTCGTCGATGTTTCTGCGATGATGGTGGGCGATGTTGGAGCAGCTAGCCTCGGCACTACCCAAGAGGTCTACTGTCAACGTCTCTGCGATGATGGTGGGCGACGTCGGAGCAGCCAGCTCTGGCACCAACCAAGGGGCCAGCCGTCGATGTTTCTATGGCGATAGTGGGAAACGCCAAAGCAGCCAGCTCCGACACCAGCCAAGGGTCCTACCGTCGACATTTCTGCGATGATGGTGGGCGACGCTGGAGCAGCCATGTAACACCCTCATTTTCATGCATCATGCATTGCATAAGTTCATATACATGTTTAATATTATTCCACATAAAGTGGAACAAGTTTAAAATGAGTTAGAAGCAAAACTGCACTTAAGAATTCTAGGAAGTGCGGACTAGTCTGGTCTTGGTGCGGACTAGTTCGATTTCTCTCTGACCTCAAACGGACCTGTCCGCTTTGCAGGGAACTAGTCTGTTTTTCTCTCTGGACACTTTTGAACTTGTCCGGTCCTGTGCGGACTAGTCTGGTGTTCCAATTCCTTGAAAATTTGCTAAGTCCCTGGACTTGTCCGGTGTTCCAATGGACTTGGCCGTTTTTCCCTCTGACTAAAGTCGGACTTGTCTGGTTTTGGCCAGACTTGTCTGTTTTTCCCCTCTGTATAAGATTGGACTTGTCCGATGTCCAGTGCGGACTTGTCCAATTTCCCTCTATCTAACTTCGGACTAGTTCGACCCTTTTTCGGACTTGTCCGATAAATCGCGACTCCGAGTTGATCTTTTGTTTCACGACTTGTTTCTTTGGTTTTACGTTAAGTGGGCCTAGGGACGTCGTGCCTAACTCTTTTAGAGCCCATGTGGGACCCCAAACCGACCCCTACTCATCTCAAACTCGAAATCCATCTAACCCTAGCCTCCACCTCTATATAAACAACCTCATCCCTTGGCTTGACATTTATTTGCCACTTTTCCACCACACCCAAACCCTAGCTCGTAAATAGCCGCCACCAAGGAGGGAGAAGGAGATCTATAGCAAGGAGAATAAGAGGAGGAAATGAAAGAGGATCAAGATCTCCATTGACATCGCGTTCTTCGTCAACAATTCACCATCAAGTTCTTCATCAACCCTAGATCATCAAGATCCAAGTGTTTCCTCCAAGATCCTTGATTCATTGGATTCTTATACACCTGGTATACCTTCTACTTTCTTTTCCTTATGTGAATTCAACCCCAAATCTCCAAATTCACGTCGATCTAGAAAAACCCTAGTTCGCCAGTTCTGTGAAGTTATGGTGGTTTTGCTTGCTTTTGATATAAGGACCGGTTCGTGGAGCGGCCATCCAGGATTTGCAGTGCCACCACAAGGCCAAGTATGGGTGCGGCGTAGCTGATTAATTAGGGCTTTGCCAGTGCTATTTGGATCATTAAGGATGCTCAAGGAAGGGGTTGTCAGATTGGATTTGTTGATGATTGGTGGGACTACCCTAGGATCCGAATGGATCAAGAGGGGGCCCTTGATTGAAGATGTGCTCAGTTGGAGGCATCGCCACTAGTGAAACCTCAGTGGGGTCTAAATAGGCTATTAATCCCTTTGTAGAAGCTATTTTGTGATCTCTTGTCCACACACCTAAGGAAGTGTGAGAAGGCATAATAGAGGTTTTAGTCACTGAAAGATGATGAAATCACAAACACGTGGGTAAAGTGGTACAACCTCTGCAGAGTGTGTCCAAAAACTATCATGATAGTCGTGCTCCCAGTTATGAGCAACCTGGACCCTCACATGATTAGAAGGAAACATGGTATTGGGATGGTCTGGTAATGGTTATGGTTGGTTATGAATTAACTTCTGATATTGATTATGGTTATTGGTAATGAGAAATCTGGAATATGTATGATGGTAATGAATATAGACTGGTATTATGATGATTACATGGTTTACGATGGGTTATTTCACATACATATAATATGTTGTTTTCCAAATGTTTTAATGTACTTTTCAGCACTGAGCCATTGTTATATTCATCATTTGTATCGGCTACATGTCATACTTTCCACACTTGTTGAGTACAACATGTACTCACGCTTGCAATTCCCCCACCAACAGTTGCAGGTCAGGATTGGGAGTATAACGATGATAATGCGGAGTTCTAGGCTGTGTCTACCGTCAGCTTTGCCTGTGGAGTGTTGGAGCTGCACTATCCCTTTTGCTTAGTTGCTTAATTAGTTTATTTCCGCTGCATTGGTTGAAACTTGTCATTAATTTTCACTAGAACTTGTATTTGAGATATTTTGAATTGTGTAATAAAAGTGGTTAATTAATATTGTCTGTGGTAATTTTCTGTATATCCTTTTGTGAATGCACTCGTGTATGTGTGTTGAATGTCCTGGGCACACATATGCATTCACTTGGTTCATTTTCAGAACTGGGTGTCACAAATTAGTATCAGAGCCACACGTTGACCGTAAGACGTAACCTAGATAGAATGGACACTTTAGAGCACATAGGAGCACTCAGGAGTCAATGTGTTTTTGCTTGGTGTGTTGTTTTCTATATATTGGTTGCTTGTGTGCTTAATAGAGGATTTTGGGATGCTTTAGCATTGCCATGTCCGCGTAGGCTAGTGTAGGTAGTTGTTTAGTTTCATATCCTTTGATGCATATAGTTGGGGACGTTTCTAAATTCTTACCTCTTGCTTTTCTTCAGATGGTGAAGACTCGCAACCAGAGGGATGGAAATGATGAGGAAGAGAACAATGGAGCACCTTAGAACAACAATGGACAAGGACCTGCTCATGGAGCTATCAACATTGAGCAGCTTTTTGCCATGCAGAACCAGCTCATGCAAACCATGATACAGACTATGGGACAACTGTAGGCTGGTAACATCAACAATCAGCCCCACATGCCTCCACCGCCACCCCCATCTCCTCATAACCGTTTGGGAGAGTTTATGAGGACTAGGCCGCCAACCTTTGCTCAAGCCGCTGACCCTATGGATGCTGATGATTGGCTCAATTCTGTGGAGAAGAAGCTAGCTATAGTCCAATGCAGTGACCGGGAGAAGGTGCTATTTGCATCTCATCAACTAGTTGGAGCAGATGCGGATTGGTGGGATTCTTATTGCAATGCTCATGAGAACCAAGAGAGGATTTCTTGGGCAGAATTCAAGGAGAGTTTCCATTCTCAATATGTGCCCGAAGGTGTTATGATTTTGAAGAGGCAAGAATTTGAGAACTTGAGGCAAGAAAGATTGAGTGTGGGTGAATACCTCAATAAATTCACCCAACTCTCAAGATATGCGCCTGAGGATGTGAGCTGGGAGCCGGAAGCAATATTTGTTCATGAGAGGCTTAAACAATGAAATCCAAGTGAAATTGCTCAACTGCGATTATGCTAACTTCTGGAAGCTTGTGGACAAAGCAATTGTTGTGGAGAACAAGGTCTGTGAGATGGAGCAAGACAACAAGAGGAAGGTGCCATACCAAGGACAGCAACAAGGAAGTAATGTGCACCCTCGCTTTGCACTACCAAATGCACCTTATTTAAGCTCCTCTGCACCTGATCATCGCCCTGGATATGCACCGCACCCAACTCAGTTTGTGCAGCAGCGCCCTGTCATGCAATCAGCTAGGCCTCCAATGCCTTTCGCACCTCGTGCCAACTTTCCTGGTGTTAATGTTCAGAATCAAGACGTCCCAATAATTCTGGTGCAACAAAGAAGTGTTATACTTGTGGAAAAGCTGGACACTTTGCGCATCAATGTCCTAAGTCAGGCCTTGGTCAAGGAAGCAATGCGCCGAGGCAAAATACAAGACCCAATGGAGGACAGCCGCAAGGGAATCATGGACAGCAGAATTTTGCTCGTGGCAACGTGAACCATGTCTCTACGGAGGGTGCTCAACAAGCGGATGACGTGGTGATTGGTATGTTTCTCACAAACTCCAACCTGGCGAATGTGTTATTTGATTCTGGAGCATCGCATTCATTCATTGCATCGAAATATGTTGCCAAGTATAGTTTACCTATTTCTCAGATGAAGTTTACTCTATTGGTTAAGTCTCCTGGAGGAGAGGTGAGGACAAATATAGTATGTCCAAAAGTAAGCCTTAGAATAAGGGGTAGACTTCTTTGCCAACATCATTGTTTTGGATTCTCAAGGATTGGACATTATACTTGGTATGGACTGGTTGAGGAAGCACAATTGAGTTATTGAGTGTGCCACGAAGACGGTGAAGTTGACCAATGAGGAAGGGATCACCGTAGAATTTGAAGCATCTCAACATGCACCGAAGCAATTGGAGTTGAATCATATGGACGATGCCGCAATTGAGGATATTCCAGTGGTGTGTGAATTTTTGGATGTGTCTCCGGATGAGTTGCCAGGTATGCCACCTTGTCGAGATATTGAATTTGTTATTGATTTAATACCTGGAACTACACCTATAACTAAGAGGCCCTATAGGATGCCTCCTAAGGAATTAGCAGAGCTCAAGAAGCAGATTCAAGAACAATTAGAGAAGGGTTTTATTCGCCCAAGGTCTTCACCTTGGGGAGCGCCCATTCTATTTGTGGATAAGAAGGATGGATCGCAAAGGATGTATGTGGATTACCGAGCTCCCAATAAGGTGACAATCAATAACAAGTATACTTTGCCCCGCATAGAGGACTTGTTTGATCAGATGATGGGTGCTTGTGTTTTCTCAGAGATTGATTTGAGGTCGGGATACTTTCAAATGAAGATTAGACCAATGGACATACCCAAGACAGCTTTCAGGACACGGTATGGATCATATGAGTACATCGTGATGTCCTTTGGATTGACAAATGTGTCTGCCTACTTTATGTACCTCATGAATAAGGTCTTCATGGAGTACTTAGATAAGTTTGTTGTGGTGTTCATTGATGACATTATAATTTACTCGAAGGACGAGAAGGAGCACGAGGAACACTTGAGGCTCACGTTGCAGAAGTTGAGAGAGCATCAATTGTATATCAAGTTTAGCAAGTGCCAGTTTTGGTTGAAAGAGGTGTCATTTTTGGGTCATATAATCTCAGAAGTAGGAGTATCGCTCGACCCCAGAAAAGTGAGGGATGTGCTAAAGTGGGAGCCACCGCAAAATGTAAAGGAGATCCGGAGTTTTCTTGAGATGGTTGGATATTACCGTCGATTCATCAAAGACTTTTCCAAGATAGCCAAGCCAATGACGGAATTGCTAATGAAGGGAAAGGCTTCCCGATGGACTGAAGCTTGTCAAAATAGTTTTGAGGAGATAAAGAAGAGGTTAACTACAACCCCAGTTTTGGTTTTGCCGGATGTAAGTAAAAGCTTCGATATTTATTGTGATGCATCGAGACAAGGACCTGGATGTGTGCTCATGCAAGAAGGTCAAGTGGTTGCATATGCATCGAGACAATTGAAGAAACATGAGCAGAATTACCCAATGCATGTTCGGAACTTGCAGATGTGGTACACGCCTTGAGGATTTGGAGACATTATATCCTTGGACATAGGTGTGAAATTTATACAAATCACAAGAGTCTTAAGTATATTTTCACACAAACGGATCTGAATTTAAGGCAACGAAGATGGTTGGAGCTCATCAAAGATTATGATGTGGGAATCAACTATCACTCGGGAAAGGCCAATGTAGTGGTCGATGCCTTGAGTAGAAAAGGAGTAAGTCACCAACTCACTGTTCGAGAGTTGCCATCTGAGTTATGTAAGGAGTTTGAACGGTTGAACCTCAGATTTGTGAATGAGATGGGGATGATGGAGTTAAATTCAACCTTGGAGCAAGAAATTCGAGAGGGCCAAGCAAAGGATGAGGAAATCCAAGAGATCAAGGAAAGAACCCAAGAAGGGAGAGAATTCAGATTTGATGAGGATGAACATAGTACCTTATGGCTCGGAAAAAGGATTGCCGTGCCTAATGTGAAGCATATTTGGGAGACAATACTAAAGGAGGCACATGACTCGCCATACTCGATTCACCCCGGTTGTACGAAGATGTACAAGGACTTGAAGACATGCTATTGGTGGGCTAGCATGAAAAAAGACATAGCTGAATATGTAGTGTTGTGTGATGTATGCCAACGAGTGAAGGTGGAACATCAAAGACCAGCTGGATTATTGCAGCCATTGCAGATTCCGGAATGGAAGTGGGAAGAAATCGGTATGGACTTCATAGTTGGTTTACCGCGTACCCAGTCCGGTTATGACTGAATTTGGGTAATTGTGCATCGGTTAACAAAATCAGCTCTCTTTATTCCCATCAAGACCACCTTCAATAGAGAGAAGTTAGGGAAACTGTATATGGGAAGAATAGTGTGTTTGCATGGAGTTCCAAAGAAGATAGTATCGGAAATAGGTTTTCAATTTACCTCCAGGTTTTGGCAGAAATTGCATGAAGCATTGGGAACAAGGTTAAATTTTAGTTCAGCATATCACCCTCAAACGGATGGACAAACTGAGAGGACCAACCAGATTTTAGAGGACATGTTAAGAGCTTGTGCTTTAAAGCATGGGAAAAGTTGGGACAAGAGCTTGCCATATGCAGAATTTTCATACAACAATAGTTACCAAGCAAGTTTGAAGATGTCACCTTATGAAGCACTATATGGAAGGAAGTGTAGGACACCTTTATTCTGGAAAGAGACGGGAGAAACTCAAGTATTTGGTCCGTATATGTTGCAAGAAGCTAAAAAGCAAGTCCAAATAATTTGTGAAAAATTGAGGGATGCTCAATCGAGAAGGAAACTAGCCTTTAAAGTGGGAGACTTTGTTTACCTCAAAGTGTCACCAATGAGAGGTCATAAGAGGTTTAACATAAGAGGCAAGCTAGCATCTCGCTATATTGGACCATTCAAGATTTTGGACCAAAGAGGAGAAGTAGCCTATAAGTTGGAGATGCCTGCTCACTTATCGGATGTTCATGATGTCTTTCATGTTTCCCAGCCCAAGAAGTGTTTAAGGGTGCCAGAAGAACAGTGCCAATGGAAGAATTGGAATTAGAGGCAGACTTGACTTATGCCGAGCAACCAGTAAAAATCATGGAAATAAGAGAAAGGGTCACAAGGAACAAGATTATTAGATGGTGTAAAGTTCAATAGAAGCATCATATAGAATTGGAAGCAACATGGGAGCTGGAGGATGATCTCAAGAAGGAATTTCCCTATCTCTTCTCTTCCGCGTTGAATCTCGAGGGCGAGATTTATTTTAAGCGGGGTAGGTTTGTAACACCCTCATTTTCATGAGCATGCATTGCATAAGTTCATATACATGTTTAATATTATTCCACATAAAAAGGAACAACTTTAAAATGAATTAGAAGCAAATATGCACTTAAGAATTCTAGGAAGAGCGGACTAGTACGGTCTTGGTGTGGACTAGTCCAATTTCTCTCTAACCTCAAACGGACTTGTCTGCTTTGCAGCGGACTAGTCTGTTTTTCTCTCTGGACACTTTCAGACTTGTTCGGTCTTGTGCGAACTAGTCCGGTGTTCCAATTCCTTGAAAAATTGCTAAGTCCCTGGACTTGTTCGGACTTGTCCGTGTTCCAGCGGACTTGTTCGTTTATCCCTCTGACTAAAGTCAGACTTGTCGATTTTGGCCAAACTTGTCTGTTTTCCCCTATCGATAAGATTGGACTTGTCCGATGTCCAATGCGGACTTGTCCGATCTGCCTCTGTCTGACTTTGGACTAGTCCGGCCCTTTTTCGAACTTGTTCGATAAATCGCGACGCTGAGTTGATCTTTTGTTTCACGACTTGTTTCTTTGGTTTTATGTTAAGTGGGCCTAGGGACGTTGTGCCTAACTCTTTTAGAGCCCATGTGGGACCCCAAACCGACCCCTACTCATCTCAAACTCGAAATCCATCTAACCCTAGCCTCCACCTCTATATAAACAACCCCACCCCTTGGCTTGACATCTATTTGCCACTTTTCCACCACACCCAAACCCTAGCTCGTGAATAGCCACCACCAAGGAGGGAGAAGGAGATCTAGAGCAAGGAGAAGAAGAGGAGGAAAGGAAAGAGGATCAAGATCTCCATCGACATCGCGTTCTTCAACAACAATTCACCATCAAGTTCTTCATCAACCCTAGATCGTCAAGATCCAAGTGTTGCCCCCAAGATCATTGGAGTCTTAGACACCTGGTATACCTTCTACTTTCTTTTCCTTACGTGAATTCAACCCTGTCGGTACCCGGCATACCGGATACCCTCTCGAACAAGCTAGAGCCACCTAGGTACCTCGCCTCCCAGTAGGGATAGGGCCCGAGGGTGCCACGTGTCCAAGAGACCCGGACCTGCCAGCCTCAGATGGGAGGTCCGGGGTGCCCACAAGAATCCCCGAAGGTGGCACTCAGCTCCACCTTGACGACAAGCTCCCAGGCAGCCACGTATCCGACGGGACGGGTCCCGACCTCCTCTGCGGAAGTGAGCTCCCAAGCTACCACGTGGCACACGAAGTCAATACCCGACCTCCCCCACGGAGGCAAGCACCCATGCTGGGGGGAGATCCAGCTTCCACCACAGAGATGAGCTCCCGAGCTGCCACGTGGCCCGCGAGACGGGCGTGGCCTCCACCATGGCGGAGAGCTCCCCAGCGGCCGCATGGTCAGTCCACTTGCCCTGAGCGGATAGTGAGGAAGTTAAGAGGGCTGTACGCCTTGTCTTTGTCAAGCATTGAAGATACGCGGCCTTCCCAGACGCGTGGTGCGGCGCACGCCTAATGTAAGATACTGCTGCGACTAATCGCATCACAGTGAAGGTGCCGCAGGCCTATCCAACTCTGCCAAGTGGGTAGCTTACGGTGCCAAAGACAGTTGGATGGGACATTTCCTGCCAATGTCAGCAACAGCGCGTGGGCTATTGACGACCCGGGCGACAAGACGGTGAATCCTCAAGTCCTCGGTTAGAGCAAGCTTACAGAAGAAGCCTTAGATCTTTAGGATAAGATAAACTTGGGACCACTTGTCGGGCCCCGGGACCCCACTTGTAAGGCGTCCGACCTTGACTATAAAAGGCCTGGATGACCACCGATACAAAGGGCAGACTCAGAATCCCCGATACACACACATACGCATACACACTCACCAAGCAATACAATCCACCATGGAATAGAGTGTTATGCTCCTTGCGGCTCGAACCACGTAAAAACAACTATATCATACTCTTCCGCTAGAACACTAATTTGAGGCCTAAGCCCCGCCGAACAAGAACCTATGTGGGTTGCTCCTTAGCAGATCCGGGAGAAGTTTCGCATTGACCCTTTGACATTTGGCACGCTAGGTAGGGGGTTTTTCCCTCAAAAAACTGGTAGCACTTTCACCACCATGGTGTTTATCAGGCTCGTGGAAGGAGATTTTCGAGGCCGTCGCCCGGTAACCAAATCCGTCGCTCGAGCGACACTCTCTGGTCTGTCTTGCCCTCGTGCAGGTACGACTGGCCAAGGTAGCATGCCGGGACACGCCCCGGCTCAGTCAGCTCCCCCAACAGCGAGCTTGGAGAACGCTTTGGCAGGAGCCAGAGCTCTCCTCCACCACCCACCATCGCTGAACGCCTCTCAGGGGGAGGCTCAGAAGTGGGTCCAAGACATCGACCAACTCGTCGTCATAGCCATCAACTCCCCCAATAGGGGAAGGTGCCTCGTGTCATTGTCGCGTACACCGTCCATCGACCATCACACCACCAACTCCCGCCCCTCCAATCCTACGAGCATTGGCTGGCTCCCCACGGAGGACCTCAGGGTCGAGCTTGACCGTTGTCAAGCTTACATGGACGGCCGCGTCATCATTGAGCGGCAGTGAGAGAGGCGGCAGAACCTCAATGCCGAATATGGCACTCAATGCCCTGTTCACGAGGCATCTTCCGTCCAAGGTGCACCGCAGGTAAAATATCTGCCACCTAATCAGGAGCACGTCGGTTCGACAGCCCCCCTGCAGTACTCAGTGCAGCAGGGTGTACAGCAACAGTACTTGGCACATCCAGTACCGTTGCAACAGCGCATGGCACAACTAGTGCCATAGCAGTAGGTCCAGCAAGTGCCACACATCGGGCAGCAGAGCCCCGCGGGGTATGCTGTCCCATATGCGTCTCCAACAAAGCCAGTCGGAGGCTGCGCAGCGTTGGCTCCGCACCTCCGCTTCGCTATGTGGCCGCGCAAGTTCCGGCCACATATCTCGGAGAGGTTCGACGGAAGCATCAATCCAGCGGAGTTCCTGCAGATCTACACCACAACGCTCCTTGCTGCGGGAGCATATGAGACCATCCTGGCTAACTACTTCCCAGTCGCCCTGACTGGGTCAGCCCGCTCATGGCTGATGAACCTTCCTGAGGGGTCTATAACCTCTTGGGATGAGCTGTGCCAGCAGTTCACAGCGAACTTCGGTAGATCCTACATGCGCCCCGACACTGATCTCGACCTCCACGCAGTGAGACAACAACCCAAGGAGACACTGCGGTCATTCATTCAGCGTTTCTCCCAGGTACGCAACTCCATTACCAACATTCCAAATGCCTCTGTCATAGTGGCATTTCGTCAGGGAGTGCGAGACCGCAAGATGCTCGAGAAGGTATCCACGCACAATGTGCAAGATGTCTCTGAGCTCTTCTCCATCGCCGATCAGTGTGCCAGAGCGGCAGAAGGCCACGACTGGCACGCTCAGTCCACCCCCGGAGCGGGCGGGGCTGGCCAGACCGGAGAAGGAGCCGCTACCCCTGGTAGCGGCAAAAATAAGAACGAGAACGAGGGTGGCGGCCAGAACAAGCCGCTGCACGAATCCCCCTTCGTGCCAGCAGCTGCAATCGGAGGAGACAAGCCGCCACGCCTGGAGAAGCGTCCTCTTCAACCACCAACCGCTGACGAAGACGTCGAGCCCTGCCCGATGCACAAGACTCGTGAACACACCACGAGCAAGTGTCGGTAGATAAAAAGGTGTGTTGAACGCTATCAAGAGTGGGCTCAGCAACGCCCGGACCGAGTCCCCGCCCGCCAGTAGGAGGGCAAGCAGAAGGTTGAACCCAAGGTCGACAATGACGAAGAGCTGGAGTACCAGAAGCAAGAGCGGGCCATCAAAGTGGTCCACCAAGATGAGGACTCCGACGCGAGCAGCGACAACGAGCGTCGCAAGACCCTCCACGTCATCTTCGGTGGGTCTTGGGATCCCGCGTCCCGGAATGCGATCAAGACTCTTCGTCGTGTGGTGGCTTCGATAGCCCCCGTACCCACTCCGACGCGGCACCACCGCTGGAAGGAGATGCCGATCAGCTTCGACGCCTCTGACTGCCCCAAGAACATGGCTGGGGCAGGGGTACTACCTCTCCAAGTCGCCCCCACCATAGCCAACGTCAAGCTCCATTACGTCTTGATAGATGGTGGGGCCGGCCTCAACCTCCTCAGCTGGGCTGCATTCGAGCAGCTACAGATCCCGGTGTCCAAGCTTGCCCCCTCGAGCCCATTTTCAGGGGTGGGACCTGGGAGCATCATCCCATACGGCAACATCCACCTATGGGTGACCTTCGGGACACTTGACAACTACAGGACGGAGAGCATCCTCTTCGACGTTGCAGAAGTCAGCCTCACCTTCAATGCCATCATTGATAGGCCTGCTATCTACCAGTTCATGGTTGTAGCCCATTACGGCTACCTCGTCCTGAAGATGCCAACCCCCTACGGCATCCTCAGGATCCGCGGAGATCGCACCGCTGCAATGTTAGCCTTGGAGCAGCTGCAAGCACTCACAGCAGACCCAACACCTATCCCGAGCGGTGCTGGATCAAGTCGACCTCCGCCAAGTACGCGTAAGCACAAAGCACCCACCGCGCCTCAGCCGCAGCCCCCCGGCAGCACCGACACCTCCGTCAAAGCTGCCAAGCCCAGCGCCGGCACTGCTAGGACCAATCGCAAGACGAGCGGTCACGATGAAAAATAGGGATAACTTGCTCATCACCCCTCTGAGTAGCTATTGACAGCAAGGTTGCCCACCAACCATCGCAGCTGCCCATGGAACTTTGTGCACCCCTGTTGTAAACACTAGGCTTAGTAGAACAGTGTAAAAGAGTGGTAGGACTTAGGAGCAGCACTAAGGACAACCGAGCGCCGGGAGGGTCAGGACTAGAGTGCGCAGTTAGCTTAGATTGGTTCCAAACCCTAGGTCTGTGCACCCCGCCTCCCTCGTCACCCGGAGGCAAGCCATTGCCCTCTTTTGTAAAAGTTTGTCTCCTCCTACAAACTCCTATCAGAATTTCACTGTTTTACTTGAAGGCTTCTTAAAAAACTTTGTTCATTTAATTACGCATTAGTTTTATGATCATTCCATGATAACCTCGCTTACCATGTGTTACCTTCATATTCATCGTCTCATACTCTGTAACTCATCCTAAGCTAAAGTCAAGCAATCAAGCTACAGGTGGGCCAACTTGAGGTACCTGCAGTATGTGAAAGGTCCACCCGGCTGCTCTCATTATTAGGAACCCATGGTGCCAAAAGGTTCCCCCAGGAAAGGTCTGTACTGAGCAGGAGGTCCAGGGGGTGCAAGATGCTTAGCTTGGTCCTGCACCCTAAGAAAACACACCCTGCCTCCCAGCACTACAGCTGAGTACCGGAACCAGAGAGCTCACACCCTAAGGATGACAGGAGCCGGGTTCTGGAGCACCAATGCATCAAATTACCCAAGCCCCCTACATCAGGCCAGGACTGTAAGACATGGCAGAGCTAGGGAGAGAAACGAGTATAACCGACGAACAAGGCTAGCCCCCCCTCTTCCTATATGCAGGACAAACACCTGAACATCCAGCTGTGGCACCTCCCAAGAGGCCTGTCGTCGATGTGCCGGCATGTCAACAACAGCACCAAGCGCGGGTAAATGAGTAAACTCTAATGCCCCGCTCTTGTTGCTAATAAGGTTCCCTTGTGATAGCCTGTAAACCAGGGGCCTGCCGTCGACTTCTACACGAAGATGGTGGACAACGCCAGAGCATCCAGCTCTGGCACCTCCCAAGGGGCCTGTCGTCGATGTCTACACGGAGATGGTGGACGACGCCGGAGCATCCAGCTCCGGCACCTCCCAAGGGGCCTGCCGTGGACGCCTACACGGAGATGGTGGATGACACCAAAGAATCCAGCTCCACCACCTCGCAACGGGCCTGTCGTCGACGTCTACACGGAGATGGTGGACGACGCTGAAGCATCCATCTCCGGCACCTCCCAAGGGGCCTGCCGTTGACGCCTACACGGAGATGGTGGACGACGCCGGAACATCCAGCTCCGACACCTCCCAAGGGGTCCGCTGTCGACGTGCCAGAATGTCAACGACAACACCAAGCATGGATAAATGAGTAAACTCTACTGCCCCGCTTTTGTTGCTAATAAGGTTCCCTTGTGATAGCCTGTAAACAAGGGGCCTGTCGTCGACATCAACACGGAGATGGTGGACGACGCCGGAGCATCCAGCTCTGGCACCTCCCAAGGGTCCTACCGTCGACGTCTACATGGAGATGGTGGACAACGCCGGAGCATCCAGCTCCGGCACCTCCCAAGGGGCCTGCTGTCGACTTCTACATAGAGATGGTGGACGACGCCGGAGCATCCAGCTCCGGCACCTCCCAAGGGGCCTGCCGTCGACGTCTACACGGAGATGATGGATGACGCCAGAGCATCCAGCTCTGACACCTTCCAAGGGGTCTGCCATCGACGTCTACACAGAGATGGTGGACGACGTCGGAGCATCCAGCTCCAGCACCTCCCAAGGGGCCTGCCGTCGACGTCTACATGGAGATGGTGGACGACGCTTGAGCATCCAGCTCCGGCACCTCCCAAGGGGCCTACTGTCGACGTCTACACGGAGATGGTGGACGATACCGGAGCACCCAGCTTTGGGAGATGGTGGCGCTACGACACCCCAAACTCCCCCACTCCATTGGGGGCCAGTCCAAGACATTCTGCGGTCAAGTGGTAGATGTGGGTAGCCAACTAACCACATCTACCAAGGGGCCTCTAATGGGGTTCACATGCAAAAAATCAACTGACGACACTGCGGCCATGCCAGTTGTGCAAAATTGTTGGTTCTGAGAAGCCAACGAGCTCAACAAAGGTTCTGCAGAGCCTTACGATTCGGAACAACAGCTGAGAGTCATAGAGACAATGCAAGAAGCCAAACACAAATTCAAATCAATTAAGGAATTTTTTACAAAGGAGGGTGAACCCCGAATACAAAAACAAGACACCAGCCACAGCCCCGACTGAACTGCGCTACGACATGTTTGGCAGCTTCCTTAACGTTTGTTGATGCTGTCGCCTCATGTTCCCCAGCAGAGCCTTCAAAAACTGGCTCCAGTGGAAGATCAGGGTATTGGCTCCGGTAGCATACCAAGACATGGGATGCCACCGTCTCTGCCGTCGCCCTACCCTCGGCTTCCAGACGTTGAGTCAGCTGACGCTCCTGCAGGTCGAGCTCCTGGCCGCGGCGTTGTGCCGTGTGCTCCCGGGCTTGGACGTCAAGATCGTATAGGAGGAGTTCCTAACGCTCAGCTAGGTGTTTTGCCCGGTCCCGCGCCAGGTTGCTCTCACGGAGCTCAAGGTCTTTGAGGCGATACTGCAGCCTGTCCTGATCGGCTTCAGCCCGAGCCATCATCGCCTGTGCAGCCGCCTCTTGTTCGGCAACCGCAGCCTCCCTCTTGGCAACGGTGGATTCTGGACAACTCAGGGCCTCTCGACCGGCAGCAAGAGCGCGCAGGCGGGTGTCAGCAGCGTCGGCCAGAATTTTCTGGGTCAAGGCGTTTGAGGCCCTCACCAAGCGGTGCATCACCTCCAGTTCCTTGTTCTCCTTATGGTACTTCGCCTTCGCCTCGGCGATCCTGGAGCTCAGGAGACCCTCCCAGCCTCGGAGGCGCTCGCCCTCGGCACGCAGCTTCTCCCACTCCGCGACAAGAGTCTCTTGCGCACGGTGAAGGTTGGATTGCACCTCAAGGATGCTAGATTGCGTCAAGTCCATGACGTCAGAAAGCCGCTCCGGTTACGCTGAAGTCAAGGAAGGTCGTCCAGTGATCATCTCGGGGATCCCTTCCTCCTGTAGCGGTGAAGTTGGGGCCACCAACACTGGGGATCTTGCCCCTGGAGCCTGAGCAGGAGTTGCGGTGCCACCTGACACAACAGGTTCACCACCGCTCAAAGGGCCGACCGCCGAATCAGCAGCACTAGGGTCCAGACCCTCAGCCCCCAAAGTCGGCTCAGACATGGCCTCTGCCATGACGGCCGGAGGTGCCTCTGGCGCAACAACTAGAGATGCTTCAACACCCACGTCGGGCACAGACGCCGGAGCAGCACTCCCCTGAACAAGCTTGGCAGGCTGCCCCGCCAGCCCAGCTGTAGCATCCTCAGCCACCTTCAAAGCACTCATGGGCACTACCCCCGATGGTAGGAGCCTCACAACAGCTAACGTAACCCTGCAAATCAAGACCAATCCCTGACCAATCAACATAGGCAGGCGAGATAATAGAGCAAGCATAGGCAAGAATGCCTTACCGACGTCCCTGGAAGCTCCATCGAGCCTCCACCTTCGGCGACCCTAAAGCCGCAGGCCCTGACAATGGCGTAACAGGCGATGCCAACCCGGCAGGGCCTCCGCCAAGGCCACCAGCAATGCCGCCACACTGTGCCGGTGTACTCCCTCCAACCTCGACAGAGCCACCTCCCAAGCTGCCGATGACATCGGCTCGAGGCCTTTTTGCCTGAGGCTCCGAAGGTGTGATGCTGTCAGAGTCCCCTATGGCACCCTGGACCGTGCAGGTGGCCTGGACGCTCGATGATGTGCCGACCGCCAACGACGGAGGAGTCGCTGCCTGGCGGACCAAACTCCCCCCCCCCCCCCCCCGAAGAACCGCCAACTCCAGGCACTGGAGAGGGGTGCGCCGGTGGACGCTGACTTGGTGCAAAGGTCACCTGTGGCGGCGCCCTCGATGGCGATCGAGGGGCGTTTCTTCTTCACGACCTCGACCACCAGGGTCTTCCCTTTGCCTACGTTGGGGACCGGTGCCTTCCCCTTACCTACGTCAGGGACCAACGCCTTGCCTTCCCCCCCCCCCCCCCAACAGCGGGCGCCTCCTCTGCCTCGGAGGCCTCGGAGCCTGAAAAAGGTGCGGACTCCTCCGAGGAGTCGACGATGGCCAGGCCCCTTCTCTCATCTTCGACCTACCGCGATGCAAGACCAATTGCATCCAAGTTGGGCATATCCTTCAGAACCATCATCCGAAGGTCTCGATCTGTGCAAAGCGGTGGGCAAGCCTGTGGCAGGTTAAAGACGTCGCCCGACAGCAGGTCATCGCACGCCTTGGACATCGCTTTGAACACCTCCTGTGGGGTCGTCTCCGTGTCGCGACCCCTCAACAACCTGGTACCATCTTGGAGCCCGAAGTAGAGCCATGCTGGGTGACAACGGTGCTAGAGAGGGGCCAGACGGCGGTGAATGAAGTCGGCCATCACTGACAACTCCAATAGGTCGTGGTCTGCCAGGAATTGGATCCTCTCCATCACCGGCTTGTACGCCGCCTCAAGCTCCGTGCATTCCTCCCAGGTCGCCTTCCTAATCGTCGGCCACCCGGAGGGCAAGACCATGCGATCATGGGGCATCAGCATGTACGATCACCCAGTCGCTCCTCCAACCAGGCCACTTTGCCGGGGAGAGCAGAGTAATGTACTTAAAGGGGATGTTGGCCCGATGCTGGAAGCAGAAGCCGCCAAAGAAATTAGCTTTGCTCTTCTTCCCGATCCGCCTCAGCATGAAGAACTACCGGAACACCGGCACACATGGGCACACTCCGACAAACATCTCGAAGAAATACGAGAACACCGCTGCCACCACCAGAGAGTTCAGCGACAGATGGTGGAGCTGGATCCCAAGGACTTCCAGAAGTGTCACCAGGAAGGAGGAGACAGGAGGAACGAACCCAGAGTATGCATACGCCTGGAAGAAGACAATCTCCTTCTCCCCCAACTCCAGTGGCAAGGAGCCAGGACAGATCAGATCCCGTCGTTCCTTGTCCTCCCAGCCGAAAAGCCGCCTCACGGGTGAGACATCCTCAATCCGGGAAGGAGGCAGAGCTGAGTCCATTGGAGTAGGGGGTTGAGACTCTCAAGAATGGGCAGACACACAAGGAGGGAGTCGAAGGCTCGAATGCTTGGGGTGTGCAGAAGAAAGGAAATTCCATTACCCACAAAGGTACCCCTTTTAAAGCACCATAGTGGCGTTTGGACGCACCGTGCACATTTGAGCAGGCTCAAAATCATTGGCTCGTAACGCAGCGACCATGATGAGTGGGCCCAAATCCCCCCGTCAGAAAAGCCGGCCCAGGCAGTTTCTCGCCAGAGAAGGAAACCCAGCGGTTCCCATAAAGATGGAAGTGAAAGCAGCAGAAGTGCAGCAGGCACCTCAGAAACCGTCGCGATAATGTCGAAGCAAGCAAAGATTCCGTCGCCACGACCCCTCAACCAGAGGGGGACATGTGGTCGTAGCCTCACAAGAGTGCACCGCTTTGACTGATCAAGACAAAATTAAAATACCGCAAGGGAAAGCAGGATAAGGACCCACCCTCGGGCTCGTCGCCTCACCCCAAGGTGGACCTAGGGACCACTGTCGGTACCCGGCATACCGGGTACCCTCGCGCACAGGCTAGAGCTGCCTAGGTACCTTGTCTCGCAGTAGGGACACGGTCTAAGGGTGCCACATGTCCAAGATATCCGGAGCCGCCAGCCTCAGATGGGAGGTCCAGGGTGCCCACAAGACATCCCGAAGGTGACACTCAGCTCCACCTTAACAACAAGCTCCCAGGCAGCCACGTATCCAGCGGGATGGGACCCGACCTCCTCCACGGAGGTGAGCTCCCAAGCTACCACGTGGCACACGAAGTCAAGACCCGACCTCCCCAATGGAGGCAAGCACCCATGCTGGGGGGACATCTGGCTTCCCCCGCGTAGGTCAGCTCCCGAGCTGCCACGTGGCCCGCAAGACGGACGTGGCCTCCACCATGGCGGAGAGCTCCCCAATGGTTGCATGGTCAGTCCACTTGCCCTGAGCGGATAGTGAGGAAGTTAAGAGGGTTGTACGCCTTGTCTCCATCAAGCTTTGAAGATACGCGGCTACCCCAGATGCAGGGGCGGTGCACGCCTAATGAAGGTGCCACAGGCCTATCCAACTCCGCCAAGTGGGTAGCTTACGGTGCCATAGATAGTTGGATGGGACATTCCCTGCCAATGTCAGTAACGGCGCGTGGGCTACTGACGAACCGGGATGCAAGACGACGAGTCCTCAAGTCCGCGGTCAGAGCAAGCTTACAGAAGAAGCCTTAGATCTTTAGGATAAGATCGCCCCGGGACCACTTGTCGGGCCCCAGGACCCCACTTGAAAGGCGTCCGACCTTGACTATAAAAGGGCTGGATGACCACCGATACAAAGGGCAGACTAAGAATCCCCGATACACACACATACGCATACACACTCACCAAGCAATACAATCCACCGTGGAGTACGGTGTTACGCTCCTTGCGGCTCGAACCACATAAAAAGAACTGTCTCATACTCTTCCGCTAGAACACTAGTTTGAGGCTAAGCCCCGCCGAACAAGAACCTCCGCGGGCTGCTCCTTAGCAGATCCAGGGGAAGTGTCGCATTGACCCTTCGACAAATCCCAAATCTCCAAATTCACGTCCATCTAGAAAAACCCTAGTTCGCGAATTCTGCGAAGTGCGGACTTGTCTGGTCCCTAGCTGTGACGCCCGGTTCCGAAAAATGAACCAAGCTAACGCATATGTGTGCCCAGGATGTTCATCACACATACACAAGTGCAATCACAAAAGAGTATACAGAAAATTACCACAGAACAAGATTAATTAACCAAATTTTATTACACAAACCAGATTATCCTCGAGTACAAGCTCTAATGAATATTTATGACAAGTTCAACTAATGCAGCGGAAATAAACTAATTAAGCAACTAAGCAAACTAAGCATAAGGGATAGCGCAGCTCCAATAACACCACAGGCAAAGCTGACGGTAGACACGGCCTAGAACTCCGCATTACCACCATTAAACTCCCAATCCTGACCTGCAACTGTTGGGGGGAATTGCAAGAGTGAGTACATGTCGTACTCAGCAAGTGTGGAAACTATGACATGTGGCTTATTTAAATGACGACAATAATAATGGCAAAGTGATGAAAAGTACATTAAAACATTTGAAAAGCAATATATTATATGTATGTGAAGTAAACCCATCATAATCATAAGTAATATCATAATACCAATCTGAATTCGCTACCATCATCAATAATTCCAGATTTCACCATTGCCAATAACAATATTCAATACCAGAAATAAATCCATGACCATTACCAAACCATAGCCATCCCAAATACCATCCCAATACCGAGTTCCCTCTAATCATGAAAGTTGTCTAGGTGCTCATAACCGGGAGCATGGCTATCATGATAGTTTTAGACACACTCTGCAGAGTTTGTACCTCTTTACCCACGTGTTTGTGATTTCATCACCTTTCGATGACTAGAACCTCTATTATGCCGTCTCACACTTCCATCGGTGTGTGGCCAAGAGATCACAAAATAGCCTTTACAAAGGGATTACTAGCCTATTTAGACGCCACTGAGGTTTCACCGGTGGCGATGTCTCCCGCAGAGCACATCTTCAACCAAGGGCCCCCTCTTGAGCCATTTGGATCCCAGAGTAGTCCCACCAATCATCAACAAACCCAATCCGACTACCCCTTCCCCGAGCATCCACAATGGTCCAAACAGCACTAGCAAAGCCCTAATTAATCAGCTACACTGCACCCATACTTGGCCTCGTGGTGGCACTGTAGTCCTGGCCTATTCTCGCATGAACCGGTCCTTAGATCTAAAGCAAGCAAACCACCATGACATCCAACCTATCCACATACCAGGCTTGCTTAGATCACCCATTACCATGTCACATTAACCAGTTCATGTTTACCATAATCTCATCCATGCATAATTAAATTGAGTGGTATAGTTGTTTTCCATCCCAGTTGATTAAGCGAAGCAAAAAGGTAAAAACCCTTCCCGACTCTCTATCATATGTCCCAGGTGACAAAGGTGGTTAAACAAAGCTAGTAAACTTCCTATCATAGGGTTCCCCATCAATTTGACACAGCATGCAGTTTTGCAAACAAAACATTTATTTTAAAACAGGATCAATATGCTTCAAGGACACTTGCCTTGCTCTTGCTTTTGATTAGAATCAAAGCCTTCAAACTCTTGGTGCTGGAGATCCTCCGCGGCACTCTCTAGCACAAATCCGTCTAATCCACACAATAAACATACAAGACAAGAAACACAATCAAAGAGTGCACAAATATTACTCAATATGACATGACATGCATGATTAATGCAAATGCAAGGTAGAACTTGTTACTAGATTGCTTTTAATGATCACTAACTAGTTCTAATAGCTTTTAACAAGTTTATACAGGTTTGTATTCGATTAGATCAAATTTTAGAATTAATTTGAGGCAATTTAACCATAAAGATCGGACTAGTCCACTAGAGACCGGACAAGTCCGCCCTCTGCGAGAGCAGAATATTAGGGTTTTCTAGATCGACGTGAATTTGGAGATTAGGGGTTGAATTCTCGTAAGGAAAAGAGAATAGAAGGTATATCGGGTGTTTAGAACTCCAATGAATCAAGAAACTTGGAGGTAGCACATGGATCTTGGTGATCTAGGGTTGGTGATGAACATTGAGGTGAATTGGTGATGAAGAACGAAAGCTTCATGGAGATCTTGATCCTCTTTCGTTTCCTCCTCTTCTTCTTCTTGCTTTGGATCTTCTCCTCCCTCCTTGATGGCTGCTCCCCACGAACTAGGGTTTGGGTGGGTGGATAAGTGGCAAATAGATGTCAATCCAAGGGGTGGGGCTGTTTATATAGAGGTGGAGGCTAGGGTTAGATGGATTTCGAGTTTTGGGATGAGTAGAGGCCGGTTTAGAGTCCCACATGGGCTCTAAAAGAGGTAGGCACGATGTCCCTAGGCCCACTTAACGTGAAACCCAAGAAACAAGTCGTAAAATAAAGGATCAACTCAGAGTCGCAAAATATCGGACAAGTCCGGATAGGACCGGACTAGTCCGAAGTCGTCCAGAGAGAAAATCGGACAAGTCTGGCCAAACATCGGACAAGTCCGACTTTAAACAGAGAGGAAATCGGACAAGTCCACTGGAACACCAGACTAGTCCGGAGAAGTCCAAGGACTTAGCAATTTTTCAAGGATTCTTGGAATATCGGACTAGTCCGCACAAAATCGGACAAGTCCGAAAGTTTCCAGAGCCAAAATTGGACTAGTCCGCAGCAAAAACGGACAAGTCCGTTTTTAGTCAGAGAGAAATCGGACTAGTCCTCAGTAAAATCGGACTAGTCCGCACTTTCCTGCGTTTTAAGTGCGGTTTTGTTCCAAATCAATTTTAAATGCTGCAAATCAATGTTAAACTTGTTCCTCTTGTTGTGGGTTAATGTTAAACATGTATATGAGTGCATGCAAGGCATGATGCATGAAAATGAGGGAGTTACAAACCTACCCCCCTTAAAATGAATCTCGCCTTCGAGATTCGATGCGGAAGAGAATAGATAGGGAAAGTCCTTCTTGGGATCATCTTCTAGCTCCCAAGTTGCTTCTTTTTCTGTATGGTGCTTCCATTGAACTTTACACCATCTAATAACCTTGTTCCTTGTGACTCTCTCCTTAGTTTCCAAGATTTTGACCAGTTGTTCGGCATAAGCCAAATCTTCCCCTAGTTCCAATTCTTCCATTGGCACTTGTTCTTCCGGTACTCTCAAACACTTCTTGAGCTAGGAAACATGAAAGACATCATGGGCATCCGAAAGATGAGCTGGCATCTCCAACTTATACGCTACTTCTCCTCTTTTGTCCAAAATCTTGAATGGTCCAATATAACGAGGTGCGATCTTGCCTCTTATGTTAAACCTCTTATGACCTCTCATTGGCGACACCTTGAGGTAAAAAAAATCTCACACTTCAAAGGCTAGTTTCCTTCTTCTATTGTCCGCATAGCCTTTTTGTCTTGATTAGGCAGCCCTCAAGTTTTCACGAATTATTCGGACTTACTTTTCGGCTTCTTGCAACACATCCGGACAAAATACTTGAGTTTCTCCTGCCTCATTTCAGAATAAAGGTGTCCTACACTTCCTCCCATAAAGCGCTTCATATGGTGACATCTTCAAACTTGCTTGGTAACTATTGTTGTAAGAAAATTCCGCGTATGGCAAGATTTTGTCCCAACTCTTCCCATGCTTCAAAGCACAAGCTCTTAACATGTCCTCCAAAATTTGATTGGTCCTCTCGGTTTGTCCATCCGTTTGAGGATGATATGCTGAACTAAAATTCAACCTTGTTCCCAAGGCTTTATGCAACTTTTGCCAAAACCTGGAAGTGAACTGAGAACCTCTATCCGAGACTATCTTCTTAGGAACTCCATGTCGACACACAATATGCTCCATGTATATTTCGGCCAATCGTGCAGCGGTATATTTGGTCTTCACAAGGACAAAATGAGCTGACTTGGTTAAGCGATCCACAATTACCCAAATTGAGTCATACCCGTACTGAGTACGTGGTAACCCAACTATGAAGTCCATACCAATTTCTTCCCACTTCCATTCCGGAATCTTTAATGGTTGTAATAGTCCAGCTGGCCTTTGATGTTCCCCCTTGACTCGTTGGCACACATCACACAATGCTACATATTCAGCTATGTCCTTCTTCATGCTATCCCACCAATAGCTAGTCTTCAAGTCTTTGTACATCTTCGTACAACCAGAGTGAATCGAGTAAGGCGAGTCATGTGCCTCCTTTAATATTGTCTCCCGAATATGCTTCACATTAGGCACAACGATTCTCTTTCCAAGCCATAAGGTACCATGTTCGTCTTCATCAAATCTGAATTCTCTCCCTTCTTCGGTCCTTTCCTTGATTTCCTTGATCTCCTCATCCGTGGTTTGTGCTTCTCGAATTTCTTGCTCCAAGGTTGGGTTTAACTCCATCATCTCCGTCTCATTTACAAATCCGAGGTTCAACCTTTCAAACTCCTTACATAACTCGAATGGTAACTCTCGAACTGTGAGTTGGTGACTTACTCCCTTTCTACTCAAAGCACCGGCCACTACATTGGCCTTTCCCGGATGATAGTTGATCCCCAAATCATAATCTTTGATGAGCTCCAACCATCTTCGTTGCCTCAAGTTCAGATCCGTTTGTGTGAAAATATACTTCAAACTCTTATGATCCGTATAAATTTCACACCTATGTCCAAGAATATAGTGCCTCCAAATCTTCAATGTGTGTACCACGGCCGCGAGTTCCAAATCGTGTGTGGGGTAATTCTGCTCATGTTTCTTCAATTGTCTTGATGCATAGGCGACCACTTGACCTTCTTGCATCAATACACATCCAAGCCCTTGTCTCAATGCGTCGCAATAAATGTCAAAACTCTTGCTTACATCCGGCAATACCAAAACTGGGGCTGTTGTCAACCTCTTCTTTAACTCCTCAAAACTATTCTGACAAGCTTCAGTCCATTGGAACGCCTTTCCCTTCATTAGCAACTCCGTCATAGGCTTGGCTATCTTGGAAAAGTCCTTGATGAATCTACGGTAATATCCAACCATCCTAAGAAAACTCCTTATTTCCTTGACATTTTGCGGCGGTTCCCACTTCAACACGTCTCTCACTTTTCCGGGGTCAACCGATACTCCTCCTCCTGAAATTATATGACCCAGAAACGACACCTCTCTCAACCAAAACTGACACTTGTTGAACTTGGCATACAATTGATGCTCCCTCAATTTCTGCAACGTAAGCCTCAAGTGTTCCTCATGCTCTTTCTCATCCTTCGAGTAGATCATAATATCATCAATAAACACCACAACGAACTTATCCAAGTACTCCATGAAGACCTTATTCATGAGGTACAAAAAGTAGGCAGGCGCATTTGTCAATCCAAAATACATCACGGTGTACTCATAAGATCCATACCGTGTTCTAAAAGCTGTTTTGGGTACGTCTGATGGTCTAATCTTCATTTGAAAGTATCCCGACCTCAAATCAATCTTAGAGAAAACACAAGCACCCTTCATCTGATCAAACAAGTCTTCTATGTGTGGCAAGGTGTACTTGTTCTTGAATGTTACCTCGTTGAGAGCTCGGTAATCCACGCACATTCTTTGGGATCCATCTGTAAGACCTATGTGTGCTGAATACATTGGCTTGTAGTTAATACACTTGGCTTTGATGATAAAAGTTTTGAATATAACCAAAACACCTTTTTATCAAGGTCCGACTCTAGCTCTGAGCTACAGCAAGGTCCGAAGGTAGGTCCGACTTGTTTTGGGTAGCTCCGGCTATGTTCGAAGCTAGGTTTGACTTCTTGGTAAGGTCCGACTAAGCTTTGGTTAGCTCCGATGAGCTTTATCTTTAGCTCCGGCATGACTTTGTTACCTCCGGCATGACTTTGATAGCTCCGGCATATCTTTGACAGCTCTGGCATATATTTAATAGCTCCGGCATGCTTTTGCTAAGCTCCGACGTACTTTGTCTAGCTTCGGTTTTGGGTTGACTAGTTTTGACTAGTTTTTGGTAAGCACCGGCGCTAGGTTCTACTAGCTTTTGTTAGCTCCGGTTCAAGCTCCGGGTTGCTCTGGCAAGGTCCGGAACTTGTCTGCAGTGCTTCTGCTTTTCATTTGCAATGTTTCGTACTTGCTTTACATTGTTGGAAAGATTGCTTAGTATTCATTTGCTATGTTTTTGGTGCGTTTTGGTTGATATAGATGATATCATGTTACTGTGGTTTTGCAACATGCTTATGTGAGGTTCTCACGTAGGGTGTTGTGTTCGGAACTAACTTGAGTCAAGTCAAGGACTTGGGCTCGTTTTGATTGGTTGTTTATTCATGTGCAGGTGTTGCTTGAGTTCAAGTCATGGCTGGTGACGGGATCCATTGGACTAGTCTCAGGGAGGAGATGAGGTTCCAACAACCAAGTTCGGGAGGAACTGTGGTCGAGCTGATCAGGAGGTCGTGCAGGATGATTGAATCAAGGGCAGTGCATATGAAGGATACTGAACGTCGAAGGAAGGTGTTCGCACGTATGCATGCGGTGCATGATGTGGCAACATGGTTCCGAAGATGGTATAAGGAAGGAAATATCTGGTCGGAAGGATCGGATCGTACCAGTTGATGACTTTGGCTGCGGCAGAGTCGGTTATGACTCGGTACGAAATGTATCGAGTTGGTTATGTTAGGATTTCGTGTGTGTCACGAATTTGAGTTGTTTAGGAATGTGGGATACGTTCCTAAGGTGTTTGGAAGTCTTAAGATTGCTTCTATCTGCGTATAGAAGAATCTTGAGCAGTTATGGAAAGTTACGATTCATGATCTGAGTAGGATTGGAGTCTTAGTTGGTATTAGGTTGGCCTAAGGGCTGGTTATATAAGCAAGGGAGCCCAGAGCTCGTGGTAGACGATTTTGGGGCTGTTCCGCTTGTGTTCTATTGAATAAAATTCGTAGTTGAAGGAACTTTTGTGCCTTGTTCGTCCGACTTGTTCCAGACAAGTTTTACTCATCGAGTTTCTGGACAGCACTACCTTTCATCGGTTGTTTTATCATAACTCAAGTTTTACAGATCCAATTGATGCGATTCTTCTTGGGTTGTCTTCAAAACTTGATTATCTATCATATATCAAAATTTCACGGTCATTGGATTTGTGGTCTATGATCTACACGAGTTTCTTTGCAGCATTCGAGAACTGTTTTTCTCGGGTAGGGCAGATTGACCTTTGTTTGATCGTTAGATCATAACTTGAGTTTCTCTCGACGGATTTGAGTGATTCTTCTTGTGTTATCTTCGTGACTTGATTCTCTCTGATATATATCACTTTTGTCACGGTGAAACACGTTTAGATTAGTCTCGGACACGATTTCTTTAACAAATCGTTTTTCTGCCTAAGGGATTGGGGTTTAATTGTTTCCGCTGCGTAAGATTTTTAAATCTACCATTCACCCCCCTCTGGTAGCTTTTCACGTGCTCTTCGATCCCACAATTGGTATCAGAGCCACGGTGCTCTAATCTTTGTGATTTTCACGTGTTTTTGACTAATCATCATGGAGAAGTACTCCGCCAAACCTTGTGTGTTTGCTGGTATTGATTTTCAGGTTTAGAAGGCACGCATGGAGGCTTTTATCCAGGCACAAGGCTTTGCAATACGGGAGAAGGTGTATAAGCCTTATGAAGTGCCACCTAATGATCAAGTCACGGCCACAAACCTACGGGACGTCGACAACAACAACAAAGCCCGAAACTTGATCATCCAAGGACTCACTCAAAGCGACTTTGATCGTGTCGCGCACCTCCGATCAGCATACGATGTTTAGAGAGCTCTCTGTGATTATCATGAAGGCTCCAACACAATCAAGGAGGTAAAACAAGATATGTTTAAAAAGTAATATATGCGTTTTGAGATGCAACCAGGTGAGTCTATCGATGACCTCTTTGCTCGTTTCAATAAAATTCTCAGCAACTTACGTAGTGTCAATGTTAATTTTTCTGATGCTGAGAATGCTAGGCAACTTCTTAGTGCATTAGACATGTCAATTTGGGAAATGAAAGTAACATCTATTCGTGAATCAACTGTCATGAGTTCTCTTACATTAGATGTACTCTATTCTAAACTAAAAACTCAAGAAATTGACATTCTAGCACGTAAGAACCCAAATAAGTCTATTACATTTGTTTCCCACCGTGATATGTCTAGCTCCGGCGAATCATCATCTTGCAATACTCTTGCTTTGTTGTCCTCACTAACCCTGGAGCAGATCGAAGAATTTTCAGAAGAAGAGTTGGCACTCATCTCTACTAGATTCTCAAAAGCATTGCAAAATGTGAGAACTAGAAGGAGAAGAAGCTCCGGACCTCAATGTTGTTTTGAATGTGGTGAAACAGGACACTTTCGTACAGAATGCCCTAACCTTTCAGGTCCGACCACCCGGGAAGAAAAACAAAGCAAGGTCCGGACCTCCTCTGGAAATTCCAACAAGAAAAAGAAGGGTACCATAGGACGCAAGATGATTAACAGCTTCATCACAGCACTTCAAGAACTTAGTTCAAGTGATGTAGACTTTGAAAGTGATGAAGATGACGACGATCTGGCCAACTTATGTTTCATGGCGGGCAAAACAAGATCAAGATCAAGTCAGGAGGATGCAGAACACAACAGTGAAGACGATGAGGTATGTTCTACCTGCAATGAAATGTGTGATGTTATTTCTCGTGCAACTATTATTGTCAAGAAAAAGGACAAAAAGCTTAGGGATAATGCTGCTAAAATTTAATCACTAGAATCTGAAATCAACCGTTTAAAAACTTTGATTCCTAGTGATGATGCATGTCCCTCATGTGACTTAATCTATGAATAATTGTCCACATTAAGAATTGCACACTCCTCCACTCTAGATAGACTTGATGAAGAAATTGAAAAGAACAAAGAGCTTGCTGCACTTAATGATAAAAACTTGAAAGATGCTAGCCGTTCTACAATATATTTGCATTGTTCTACTTGTGAGGATCTTGATAAGAAACTACAAGATGCTATGAATGAAATTTCTATATTGAACAATGCTCTATGTTCTCATGAAGTTAAATTTTGTTCCAATTGCAAACTAAAAGGAAAAACTTCATGTGAAAATTGCCTTGATCTGTCCAATAAACTTGACAACATGCATAGGACATTAGATCGGTTTTGTAATGGGAATAAGAACCTAAACTTGCTGCTGAATTCTTCTAAGTCTTGCAATGATAAAACTGGTTTAGGTTTTGATTCTCATGCTCATGCTAAGGCACATCCACCTAAAATTGTGAAGTCATTAGGAAATGGTTTGATTCAAACAGTTCCTAAACAAAAGAGAGTGATTTTCAAATCTACAGGAGTGTTGTCTCATTTGGTTTCAAATAAAAATATTGCTTGCTCATCTAGACATGAACACAAAGTTAAATTTCATTGTACCTTCTGTGGTAAAGATGGTCATGTCATAGATTTTTGTTATAGACTAGCTAAACAACAGAAAAAGGAAAGAAAAATTGCTAGATCTCATAACTTTCATGCAATTAGAAAAACACAACCTGCTTTAGTGAGTCAGAAATTTGAAAGGGTAGCTTCCGGACCTTCTGGTAAGAAATCCGCCAAAGCAGCTCCGATAGTTCCGATAGCTCCGAGAGCTCCCGGACCTTCTGTTGTTTCCTTCGGAACTTCAGCTTTTGTTTCCGGAGCTTCAGCCTTGTCTTTTGGAACTGCTGCTTTTACCTCCGGAGCTACTGGTTTTTGTGCTAAAAGAGTTAAGAATAGAAAACCTCAAACTTCGACTCATAAACCTGCTGTTTTATCTCATCTTTCGCGTGTTTTTCCTGCTGCACGTCGTGTGACTCAGTACTGGATACCTAAATGCCTTTTGACTAACCTCAGTATTGAGTCATCGACGTATTGTGCTTTTATGTAGGTTACACGTTTGAGGAAGGAGAACATTTGGATTGTGGATTCAGGTTGCTCACGCCACATGACCGGTAACAAAGATTGGTTCTCCTCCCTCTCTTTTGTGTCACGTGTAGAGAATGTTACTTTTGCCGATAATTCTTCAACTCCTATAATTGCTAAGGGTTCGGTTAGAGTAAATGATCACTACACTTTGAAGGATGTGGAACTTGTCAAAAATTTGAAATACAACTTGCTTTCTATTTCACAATTGCTAGATGAAAATCTGGAAGTTATTTTCAATAAAAACTGCTGCAAAGTTGTAAGTTCAAATAGTGAGCTTATTTTTAACATGTCTCGGTTTGGAAGAGTTTTTAAAGCTGATTTTGATATGTCTTTCTCTAAGCATAGGTGTCTAGTTGCTAATGATTCAAAGGACTTATATTTTTGGCATCGTAGACTTGGTCACGTAGGCTTTGATCACCTAACGCGTGTTAGTGCTCTTGATCGCATACGTGGGCTGCCTAAGCTTAAAGGGGACAAAGAAATTGTGTGCTCTTCTTGTAGACATGCTAAGATGGTTGCAGGTTCACATACTCCTCTCACAATGATCATGACAACTGAACCATGTCAACTTTTGCATCTTGACACCGTAGGACCTTCACGTGTTCAATCCTTCGGAGGTAAATGGTATGTTCTTGTTATTGTTGATGATTATTCTAGATACTCTTGGGTTTACTTTATGGCGTCTAAGAATGAAGCTTTTAGTCACTTTAGAACTTTATTTCTTAGATTATCAATTGATCACCGAGGATCATTAAAAGCAATTAGAAGTGATAATGGAACTGAATTTAAAAATCAATCTTTTGATCACTTTTGTGCTGAAAATAGAATAGATAATCAATTCTCTTCACCATATGTACCTCAACAAAACGGTGTTGTAGAAAGAAAGAACAGAATCTTACTTGAGATGGCTAGGACTATGCTTGATGAATATCAAACTCCTAGGAAATTTTGGGCTGATGCGTTAGCAACCGCTTGTTATGTCTCAAATCGTGTTTTCTTGCGTGCTAAGCTAGGTAAAACACCATATGAGCTTCGGTTTGGACATAGGCCTAGTGTTACACACTTTCGGGTCTTTGGTTGTAAATGCTTTGTTAAGAAACATGGTAATCTTGACAAATTTGAACCTAGATCCATTGATGGCATGTTTCTTGGTTATCCATCTCATACTAGAGGCTACCGTGTGCTCTTACTTGACACTAACAAAATTGTGGAGACTTGTGAAGTGTCTTTTGATGAAGCTAGCCCAGGTACTAGCTCCGGTGTTGCAGGACCAGATCCGTATCCTCAGGGGGAGGGTATTTTCGAAGATGAAGAAGAGCCGGTGATACTGCCTGGTAGTTCCGAAGTTGACACGTGTCCAGCTCCAGACATTGAACAATCTCCGACTATCACCTCTGCTGGTCCTGATTGTCCACAAGTCACAAGCTCATCAATCTACGATGAACCTAATGAATAAGAAGCTGTAGGATCGAAGAGCACGTGAAAAGCTACCAGAGGGGGGGTGAATGGTAGATTTAAAAAATCTTGCGTAGCGGAAACAATAAAACCCCAAACCCTTCCGGCAGAAAAACGATCTGTTAAAGAAATCGTGTATGAGACTAATCTAAACGTGTTTCACCGTGACAAAAGTGATATATATCAGAGAGAATCAAGTCACGAGGACAACACAAAAGTAATTACTAAAATCCGTCGAGAAAAACTCAAGTTATGATCAAAGGATCAAACACTGGTCAATCTGACCTACTCGAGAAAAACAGTTTCTGGAATGTGGCAAAGAAACTCGTGTAGCTCAGAAACCACAACTCCAATGACCGTGAAATTTTGTCAGATGATAGGCAATCACGTTGTTAAGACAGCCGAAAAAGAATCACTTCAATTGTATCAGTAAAACTCGAGTTATACTAAAACCACCGACGAAAGGTAGTGCTGTCCAGAAACTCGACGAATAAAACTTGTCTGGAACAAGTCGGACAAACAAGGCACAAAAGTTCCTTCAAACTATGAATTTTATTCAATAGAACACAAGAGGAACAGCCCCAAAGTCGTCTACCACGAGCTTTGGCCTTCCCTTGCTTATATAACCAGCCCTTAGGCCATCCCAATCCAACTAGGACTCCAATCCTAATCCGATCACAATCGGAACTTACCATAACTGCTCAAGATTCTTCTATACGCAGATAGAAGCAATCTTAAGACTTCCAAACACCTTAGGAACGTATCCCATATTCCTAAACAACTCAATTTCGTGATACACACGAAGTCCTAACATAACCAACTCGATACTTCCCATACCGAGCCATAACCGACTCTGCCGCAGCCAAAGTCTTCAACCGATACGATCCGATCCTTCCGATCAGATCTTCCTTCCATAATCCGTCTCTAGAAGCATATTGCCACGTCATGCACCTCATGCATACGTGCGAACACCTTCCTTCGACCTTCATATGCACTGCCCTTGATTCAATCATCCTGCGCGACCTCCTGACCCGCTCAACCACAGTTCCTCCTGAACTTGGTTGTTGGAACCTCATCTCCTCTTGAGACTAGTCCAATGGATCCTGTCACCAGCCATGACTTGAACTCAAGCAACACCTGCACATGAATAAACAAACAATCCATACGAGCCCAAGTCCTCTACTTAACTCACGTTAGTTCCGAGCACAACACCTTACGTGAGAACCTCACATAAGCATGTTGCAAAAACCACAGTAGAAACGATTTCAACCATATCATCCAAAACACACCAAAAACTTAGCAAATGAATACTAAGCAATCTTTCCAATCATGTAAAGCAAGTATGAAACATTGCAAATGAAAAGTAGAAGCACTTTGGTCAAGTTCCGGACCTTGCCAGAGCAACCCGGAGCTTGAGCCGGAGCTACCAAGAACTAGTAGAACCTAGCGCCGGAGCTTACCAAAACTAGTAGATCCTGGATCCGGAGCTTACCAAAACTAGTAGATCCTAGACCCGGAGCTTACCAAAACTAGTCGATCCTGGATCCGGAGCTTATCAAAACTAGTAGGTCCTGGATCCGGAGCTTATCAAAACTAGTCGGAACTAGTCAACCCAAAACCCGGAGCTAGACAAAGTAAGTCGGAGCTTAGCAAACACATGTCGGAGCTATCAGATATATGCCGGAGCTATCTAAGATATGCCGGAGCTATCAAATATATGTCGGAGCTATCTAAGATATGCCGGAGCTATCAAATATATGTCGGAGCTATCTAAGACATGCCGGAGCTAAACATAAAGCTCACCGGAGCTATCCAAAGCTAGTCAGACCTTACCAAGAAGCCGGACCTAGCATCTAACGTAGCCGGAGCTACCCAAAACAAGCCGGACCTATCGTCGGACCTTGTTGTAGCTCGGAGCTAGAGTCGGACCTTGATAAAAAGGTGTTTTGGTGATATTAAAAACTTTTATCATCAAATCCAAGTGTATTCACTACAAGCCAATGTATTCAGCACACATAGGTCTTACAATCTCCCCCTTGATGAATGCATTGGCAACACCATTTAAAAATTCCGAACATTGGCTTATTCAAATAAAAGTTTTGAAAACAATTTCTCCCCTTTTTTAAAACAAACGTAAATGTAAATCTCTCCCCCTTTTTGAAAATGAAAATGTCTCCCCCTTTATTATCTCTCCCTTTTTTTTTGAATGTGTGATTAATCTCTCCCCCTTTGACAATGTATTCAGCAAGGTAAAAGAGAAATTTTAATTGTTATGAGATATAAACAAATTATCTCTCCCTCTTTAGTTGTTATGAGCATATTATAACATATACTTATAAACAAAGCTCATCCAAGTCATACTATCAAGTAACTTACACTATCACATCAATGAGATACATAATGTAGTGTAAGCCATGCTAGAAAGCAAGTGTGATTTTCAATTTTAGCAGGTCATGATCTCACAAACTCAACTATTTCAAAACCTGAAAGCATGACACTAGTTGCTGCATTTTATTATTTTCAAAGCATAAATCTAGATCATATGATATTTGCAAGAGATTATATGCGCATCTGCCTTATTCTAACCAACCAAGACAAGCCTATGTCATTTGACAATCAGAAGCTTAAGGACATGGTTTTAGTCATACACAACTTCTTCCAAGTTCATATCTAAGTGCAATGACAAGCCATCTCAAAAGAAGAAGTGCGATGCATGCATATTCTCTTGATCTTTTCTCAATTTATATTTGTTCATAAAAACTCAACATGTGAGTTGATTACTTGATAAATTCTTAATGATTAAAAGCATTTGTGAGCATGCAACAAGTTCAAAACAGCAAGAAAGTTCGATCATGACCAGATTTAGTGTAAGTAATTATTCCAATTACTAGACATGGCAAAAACTACAAAAAGTATAACACGAGTAATGTAGTAAGAACTTTCAGCATGTAAAAGGAATCACAAAGTCATATATGTATGAAATAATATGCTCATATTATTTTAATTTCAGATTCACACATAGACTTCCTAAGTTTAAAAAAAAACTCCCCCTCAATTTAAGCCATGAGGATGCATAACCCCTATTTCACTACGAATGTAACAAAAACGAGTGAAATCCAAAGGTTTTGTAAAAATGTCAGCCAATTGTTGTTCGGTATCTACATGGTGAAGCACAATGTTTCCTTTTTCAACATTATCACGGAGAAAGTGATACCTAATGTCAATGTGCTTAGTTCTAGAATGTTGCACAGGGTTTTTAGCAATGCAAATAGCACTAGTGTTATCACAGAACAGTGGAACACTATCTAGATCAACCCCATAGTCCTTAAGTGTTTGAACAATCCAAAGAATTTGTGAACAAGCACTAGCAGCAGCTACATACTCAGATTCGGCTGTGGATTGTGCAACTGAACTTTGTTTTCTAGAGGACCAAGCAACAAGAGAATTACCAAGAAAATGACAAGCACCGGAAGTACTTTTCCTATCAATCCTACAACCCCCAAAATCAGCATCCGAAAAAGCTTTCAAAGAAACAATTGAGGAAGAAGGAAGAAAAATGCCAAATTCTTGAGTTCCATGTAAGTACCTGAGAATCCTTTTGACGGCTTGACGATGTGAAACACGTGGGGAAGCTTGAAACCGTGCACAAAGACATACGCTGAATTGTATGTCCGGTCTTGATGCTGTAAGGTACAAAAGTGATCCGATCATACTTCTATATTCTTTTTGATCCACGGATTCACCATCTTCATCAAGTTCAAGTGTTGTTGCTGTTCCCATTGGTGTCCGAAGAGGCTTGCTTTTGTCCATGTTGAAGCGCCTTAGGAGATCTTTGGTATACTTTGTTTGATGCACAAAGGTACCCTCCTTGGTTTGCTTGATTTGCAGCCCCAAAAAGTAAGTGAGTTCACCCATCATACTCATTTCAAATTCGGAACTCATCATTGCTGAAAACTTGGACACAAGATCATGAGAAGCACAACCAAAGATAATATCATCCACATACACTTGAACGAATAATGAGTCATTGCCATGATTAAGCACAAAAAGAGTTTTATCAACCTTTCCCATTGTAAACCCCTTTTCAAGTAAGAATGTTTTTATCCTATCATACCATGCTCTAGGGGCTTGTTTGAGACCATATAAGGCTTTGGACAGTTTGTAAACATGATTAGGAAAATCTGGATTTTCAAAACCTGGTGGTTGTTTGACATAAACCTCCTCATCTATGTAGCCATTAAGAAAAGCACTTTTAACATCCATTTGATATAGCTTAAAACCTTTAGATGTTGCGAAAGCTAACAAAATTCTTATGGCTTCTAATCTAGCGACAGGAGCAAAAGTTTCATCAAAATCTAGACCTTCAACTTGAGTGAAACCTTGAGCAACCAACCTAGCCTTATTCCTAATCACAACCCCATCCTCACTTTGTTTATTTTTATATACCCATTTAGTTCCAATTAAAGTGTGGCCTTGAGGTGGAGGTACAAGTTTCCAAACATTATTTCTTTCAAAATTTTCTAACTCTTCTTGCATGGCAATAATCCAAGATTCATTAGTGAGTGCGTGTGATATATCTTTGGGTTCAAAAGAAGCAACAAAAGCAGAATGAGCATGAGAGTTTGGATCGCAAAACCTGGACCGTGTGACTCGTTCATGCAAGCTTCCAATCATCTGTTGTGGGGGATGATCTTTGTAAAAACGTAGGGGAACAGATGTCTCACAAGCTTCTTTTTCATTAGGTTCATTGTAGATTGATGAGCTTGTGATTTGTGGACGATCAGGACCAGCAGAGGTGACAGCCGGAGCTTGTTCAATGTCCGGAGCTGGACACGTGTCAACTTCGGAACTACCAGGCAGTATCACCGGCTCTTCTTCATCTTCGAAAATACCCTCCCCGTGAGAATATGAATCTGGTCCTGCAACACCGGAGCTAGTACCTGGGCTAGCTTCATCAAAAGACACTTCACAAGTCTCCACAATTTTGTTAGTGTCAAGTAAAAGCACACGGTAGCCTCTAGTATGAGATGGATAACCAAGAAACATGCCATCATTGGATCTAGGTTCAAATTTATCAAGATTACCATGTTTCTTAACAAAGCATTTGCAACCAAAGACCCGAAAGTGTGTAACACTAGGCCTATGTCCAAACCGGAGCTCATATGGTGTTTTACCTAGCTTAGCACGCAAGAAAACACGATTTGAGACATAACAAGCGGTTGCTAATGCATCAGCCCAAAATTTCCTAGGAGTTTGATATTCATCAAGCATAGTCCTAGCCATCTCAACTAGGGTTCCGTTCTTTCTTTCTACAACACCGTTTTGTTGAGGTACATATGGTGAAGAAAATTGATGATCTATTCTATTTTCAGCACAAAAGTGATCAAAGAATTGATTTTTAAATTCAGTTCCATTATCACTTCTAATTGCTTTTAATGATCCTGGGTGATCAATTGATAATCTAAGAAATAAAGTTCTAAAGTGACTAAAGACTTCATTCTTAGACGCCATAAAATACACCCAAGAATATCTAGAATAATCATCAACAATAACAAGAGCATACCATTTACCTCCGAAGGATTGAACACGTGAAGGTCCTACGGTGTCAAGATGCAAAAGTTGACATGGTTCAGTTGTCATGATCATTGTGAGGGGAGTATGTGAACCTGCAACCATCTTAGCATGTCTACAAGAAGAGCACACAATTTCTTTGTCCCCTTTTAGCTTAGGTAGCCCACGTATGCGATCAAGAGCACTAACACGCGTTAGGTGATCAAAGCCTACGTGACCAAGTCTACGATGCCAAAAATATAAGTCCTTTGAATCATTAGCAACTAGACACCTATGCTTAGAAGAAGACATATCAAAATCAGCTTTAAAAACTCTTCCAAACCGAGACATGTTAAAAATAAGCTCACTATTTGAATCTACAACTTTGCAGCAGTTTTTATTGAAAGTTATTTCTAGATTTTCATCTAGCAATTGTGAAACAGAAAGCAAGTTATATTTCAAATTTTTGACAAGTGCCACATCCTTCAAAGTGTAGTGATCATTTACTCTAACCGAAACCTTAGCAATTATAGGAGTTGAAGAATTATCGGCAAAAGTAACATTCTCTACACGTGACACAAAGGTGAGGGAGGAGAACCAATCTTTGTTACCGGTCATGTGGCGTGAGCAACCTGAATCCACAATCCAAATATTCTCCTTCCTCAAGCGTGTAACCTATATAAAAGCACAATACGCCGATGACTCAATACTGGGGTTAGTCAAAAGGCATTTAGGAATCCAGTACTGAGTCACGCGACGTGCACCAGGAAAAACACGCGAATGCTGAGATAAAACAGCAGGTTTATGAGTCAAAGATTGAGGTTTTCTTTTCTTAACAGTTGATTTAGAAGTTGTTACTTGTTTAGAGTGAAAACCAGTAGCTCCGGAGGTAAAAGCAGAAGGTCCGGAGGCAAAAACTGAAGCTCCGGAGGGAACAACAGAAGATCTGGTAGCTCTCGGAGCTATCAGAACTATCGGAGCTGCTTTTGCGGATTTCTTACCAGAAGGTTCGGAAGCTACCTTTTCAAATTTCTGACTCACTAAAGCAGGTTGTGTTTTTCTAATTGCATGAAAGTTATAAGATCTAGCAATTTTTCTTTCCTTTTTCTGTTGTTTAGCTAGTCTATAACAAAAATCTATGACATGACCATCTCTACCACAGAAAGTACATTGAAATTTAACTTTGTGTTCATGTATAGATGAGCAAGCAATATTTTTCTTTGAAACGGAATGAGGCATCACTCCTGCAGATTTGAAAACCACTTCTTTTTGTTTAGGAACTGTTTGAATCAAACCACTTCCTAATGACCTTACAATTTTAGGTGGATGTGCCTTAGCATGAACATGAGAATCAAAACCTAAACCAGTTTTATCTTTGCTAGACTTAGAAGAATTCAACAGCAGGTTCAGATTCTTATTCCCATTACAAAACCGACCTAGTGTCCTATTCATGTCATCAAGTTTCTTAGACAAGTCTAGGCAGTTTGCACATGAAGTTTTTCTTTTTAGTTTGCAATTGGAACAATTTTTAACTTCATGAGATCGTAAAGCATTGTTTAGAATGGGAATTTCATTCACTGCATCTTTTAGTTTCTTATCAAGATTTTCACATGCAGAACAATGCAAATCATCTGTAGAACAAGAAGCATCTTTTAAGTTTTTATCATTAAGTGCAGCAAGCTTTTTGTTCTTTTTAATTTCTTCATCAAGTCTGTCTAGAGTGGAGGAATGTGCACTTCTTAGAGAGGACAATTGTTCATAGATCAAGTCACATGAAGGACATGCATCATCACTAGGAATCAAGGTTTTTAAACGATTAATTTCAGATTCTAGTGATTCAATTTTAGCAGCATTATCCCTAAGCTTTTTGTCCTTTTTCTTGACAATAATAGTTGCACGAGAAATAGCATCACACATTTCATTGCAGGTAGAACATACCTCATCATCGTCACTGTTGTGTTCTGCTTCCTCCTGACTTGATCTTGATCTTGCTTTGCCCGCCATGAAACATAAGTTGGCCAAGTCATCATTCTCTTCATCACTTCCAAAATCAATGTCACTTGAACTGAGCTCTTGTAGCGCGGTGATGAAGCTGTTGATCATCTTGCGTCCTATGGTACCCTTCTTTTTCTTGTTGGAATTTCCAGAGGAGGTCCGGACCTTGCTTTGTTTTTCTTCCCGGGTGGTCGGACCTGAAAGGTTAGGGCATTCTGTACGAAAGTGTCCTGTTTTACCACATTCAAAACAGCGTTGAGGTCCGGAGCTTCCTCTCCTTCTAGTTCTCACATTTTGCAATGCCTTTGAGAATCTAGTAGAGATGAGTGCCAACTCCTCTTCTGTAAATTCTTCGATCTGTTCCAGGGTTAGCGAGGACAATAAAGCAAGAGTATTGCAGGATGATGATTGACCGGAGCTAGACATATCTCGTTGTGAGACAAATGCAATAGACTTGTTTGTGTTCTTACGTGCTAGGATGTCAATTTCATGAGTTTTTAGTTTAGAATAAAGTACATCTAATGTAAGAGAACTCATGATAGTTGATTCACGAATGGATGTTACTTTCATCTCCCAAACTGACATGTATAATGCACTAAGAAGTTGTCTAGCATTCTCAGCATCAGAAAAATTAACATTGACACTACGTAAGTTGCTGAGAATTTTATTGAACCGAGCAAAGAGGTCATCGATTGACTCACCTGGTTGCATCTCAAAGCGCATATATTCTTTCTTGAACATATCTTGTTTTACCTCCTTGATTGTGTTGGAGCCTTCATGATAATCACAAAGAGCTCTCCAAACATCGTATGCTGATCGGAGGTGCGCAACACGATCAAAGTCGCTTTGAGTGAGTCCTTGGATGATCAAGTTTCGGGCTTTGTTGTTGTTGTCGACATCCCGGAGGTTCGTAGCCGTAACTTGATCGTTAGGCGGGACTTCATAAGGTTTGTACACCTTTTCCCATATTGCGAAGCCTTGCGCCTGGATGAAGGCCTCCATGCGTGCCTTCCAAACCTGGAAATCAATACCAGCAAACACACAAGGTTTGGCGGAGTACTTCTCCATGATGATTAGTCAAAAACACGTGCAAATCTCAAAGATTAGAGCACCGTGGCTCTGATACCAATTGTAGGATCGAAGAGCACGTGAAAAGCTACCAGAGGGGGGTGAATGGTAGATTTAAAAAATCTTGCATAGCGGAAACAATAAAACCCCAAACCCTTCCGGCAGAAAAACGATCTGTTAAAGAAATCGTGTATGAGACTAATCTAAACGTGTTTCACCGTGACAAAAGTGATATATATCAGAGAGAATCAAGTCACGAGGACAACACAAAAGGAATTACTAAAATCCGTCGAGAAAAACTCAAGTTATGATCAAAGGATCAAACACTGATCAATCTGACCTACTCGAGAAAAACAGTTTCTGGAATGTGGCAAAGAAACTCGTGTAGCTCAGAAACCACAACTCCAATGACCGTGAAATTTTGTCAGATGATAGGCAATCAAGTTGTGAAGACAGCCGAAAAAGAATCACTTCAATTGGATCAGTAAAACTCGAGTTATACTAAAACCACCGACGAAAGGTAGTGCTGTCCAGAAACTCGACGAATAAAACTTGTCTGGAACAAGTCGGACAAACAAGGCACAAAAGTTCCTTCAAACTATGAATTTTATTCAATAGAACACAAGAGGAACAACCCCAAAGTCGTCTACCACGAGCTTTGGCCTTCCCTTGCTTATATAACCAGCCCTTAGGCCATCCCAATCCAACTAGGACTCCAATCCTAATCCGATCACAATCGGAACTTACCATAACTGCTCAAGATTCTTCTATACGCAGATAGAAGCAATCTTAAGACTTCCAAACACCTTAGGAACGTATCCCATATTCCTAAACAACTCAATTTCGTGATACACACGAAATCCTAACATAACCAACTCGATACTTCCCATACCGAGCCATAACCGACTCTGCCGCAGCCAAAGTCTTCAACCGATACGATCCGATCCTTCCGATCAGATCTTCCTTCCATAATCCGTCTCTAGAAGCATATTGCCACGTCATGCACCTCATGCATACGTGCGAACACCTTCCTTCGACCTTCATATGCACTGCCCTTGATTCAATCATCCTGCGCGACCTCCTGACCCGCTCAACCACAGTTCCTCCTGAACTTGGTTGTTGGAACCTCATCTCCTCCTGAGACAAGTCCAATGGATCCTGTCACCAGCCATGACTTGAACTCAAGCAACACCTGCACATGAATAAACAAACAATCCATACGAGCCCAAGTCCTCGACTTGACTCACGTTAGTTCCGAGCACAACACCTTACGTGAGAACCTCACATAAGCATGTTGCAAAACCACAGTAGAAACGATTTCAACCATATCATCCAAAACGCACCAAAAACTTAGCAAATGAATACTAAGCAATCTTTCCAATCATGTAAAGCAAGTACGAAACATTGCAAATGAAAAGTAGAAGCACTTTGGTCAAGTTCCGGACCTTGCCAGAGCAACCCGGAGCTTGAGCCGGAGCTACCAAGAACTAGTAGAACCTAGCGCCGGAGCTTACCAAAACTAGTAGATTCTGGATCCGGAGCTTACCAAAACTAGTAGATCCTAGACCCGGAGCTTACCAAAACTAGTCGATCCTGGATCCGGAGCTTATCAAAACTAGTAGGTCCTGGATCCGGAGCTTATCAAAACTAGTCGGAACTAGTCAACCCAAAACCCGGAGCTAGACAAAGTAAGTCGGAGCTTAGCAAACACATGTCGGAGCTATCAGATATATGCCGGAGCTATCTAAGATATGCCGGAGCTATCAAATATATGTCGGAGCTATCTAAGATATGCCGGAGCTATCAAATATATGTCGGAGCTATCTAAGACATGCCGGAGCTAAACATAAAGCTCACCGGAGCTATCCAAAGCTAGTCAGACCTTACCAAGAAGCCGGACCTAGCATCTAACGTAGCCGGAGCTACCCAAAACAAGCCGGACCTATCGTCGGACCTTGTTGTAGCTCGGAGCTAGAGTCGGACCTTGATAAAAAGGTGTTTTGGTGATATTAACAACTTTTATCATCAAAGCCAAGTGTATTCACTACAAGCCAATGTATTCAGCACACATAGGTCTTACAGAAGCTTGTGAGACATCTGTTCCCCTACGTTTTTACAAAGATCATCCCCCACAACAGATGATTGGAAGCTTGCACGAACGAGTCACACGGTCCAGGTTTTGCGATCCAAACTCTCATGCTCATTCTGCTTTTGTTGCTTCTTTTGAACCCAAAGATATATCACACGCACTCACTAATGAATCTTGGATTATTGTCATGCAAGAAGAGTTAGAAAATTTTGAAAGAAATAATGTTTGGAAACTTGTACCTCCGCCTCAAGGTCACACTTTAATTGGAACTAAATGGGTATTTAAAAATAAACAAAGTGAGGATGGGGTTGTGGTTAGGAATAAGGCTAGGTTGATTGCTCAAGGTTTCACTCAAGTTGAAGGTCTAGATTTTGATGAAACTTTTGCTCCTGTCACTAGATTAGAAGCCATAAGAATTTTGTTAGCTTTTGCAGCATCTAGAGGTTTTAGGATATATCAAATGGATGTTAAAAGTGCTTTTCTTAATGGCTACATAAATGAGGAGGTTTATGTCAAACAACCACCGGGTTTTGAAAATCCAGATTTTCCTAATCATGTTTACAAACTGTCCAAAGCCTTATATGGTCTCAAACAAGCCCCTAGAGCATGGTATGATAGGTTAAAAACATTCTTACTTGAAAAGGGGTTTACCATGGGCAAGGTTGATAAAACTCTTTTTGTGCTTAAACATGGCAATGACTCATTATTCGTTCAAGTGTATGTGGATGATATTATCTTTGGTTGTGCTTCTCATGATCTTGTGTCCAAGTTTTCAGCAATGATGAGTTCTGAATTTGAAATGAGTATGATGGGTGAACTCACTTACTTTTTAGGGCTGCAAATCAAGCAAACCAAGGAGGGTACCTTTGTGCATCAAACGAAGTATACCAAAGACCTCCTAAGGCGCTTCAACATGGACAAAAGCAAGCCTCTTCGGACACCAATGGGAACAGCAACAACACTTGAACTTGATGAAGATGGTGAATCCGTGAATCAAAAAGAATATAGAAGCATGATCGGATCACTTTTGTACCTCACGGCATCAAGACCGGACATACAATTCAGCGTATGTCTTTGTGCACGGTTTCAAGCTTCCCCACGTGCTTCACATCGTCAAGCCGTCAAAAGGATTCTCAGGTACTTACATGGAACTCAAGAATTTGGCATTTTTCTTCCTTCTTCCTCAACCGTTACTTTGAAAGCTTTTTCGGATGCTGATTTTGGGGGTTGTAGGATTGATAGGAAAAGTACTTCCGGTGCTTGTCATTTTCTTGGTAATTCTCTTGTTGCTTGGTCCTCTAGAAACAAAATTCAGTTGCACAATCCACAACCGAATTTGAATATGTAGCTGCTACTAGTGCTTGCTCACAAACTCTTTGGATTGTTCAAACACTTAAGGACTATGGGGTTGATCTAGATAGTGTTCCACTATTTTGTGATAACACTAGTGCTATTTGCATTGCTAAAAACCCCGTGCAACATTCTAGAACTAAGCGCATTGACATTAGGTATCACTTCCTCCGAGATAATGTTTAAAAAGGAAACATTGTGCTTCACCATGTAGATACCGAACAACAATTGGCTGACATTTTTACAAAACCTTTGGATTTCACTCGTTTTTGTTTCATTCGTAGTGAAATAGGGGTTATGCATCCTCATGGCTTAAATTGAGGGGGAGTTTTTGAAACTTGGGAAGTCTATGTGTGAATCTGAAATTAAAATAATATGATCATAGTATTTCATACATATATGACTTTGTGATTCCTTTTACATGCTAAAAGTTCTTACTACATTACTCGTGTTATACATTTTGTAGTTTTTGCCATGTCTAGTAATTGGAATAATTACTTACACTAAAACTGGTCATGGTCGAACTTTCTTGCTGTTTTGAACTTGTTGCATGCTCACAAATGCTTTTAATCATTAAGAATTTATCAAGTAATCAACTCACATGTTGAGTTTTTATGAACAAATATAAATTGAGAAAAGATCAAGAGAATATGCATGCATCGCACTTCTTCTTTTGATATTGCTTGTCATTGCACTTAGATATGAACTTGGAAGAAGTTGTGTATGACTAAAACCATGTCCTTAAGCTTCTGATTGTCAAATGACATAGGCTTGGCTTGGTTGGTTAGAATAAGGCAGATGCGCATATAATCTCTTGCAAATATCATATGATCTAAATTTATGCTTTGAAAAATAATAAAATGGAGCAACTAGTGTCATGCTATCAGGTTTTGAGATAGTTAAGTTTGTGAGATCATGACTTGCTTAAATTGAAAATTACATTTGATCTCTAGCATGGATTACACTACTTTATGTATTTCATTGATGTGATAGTGTAAGTTACTTGATAGTATGACTTGGATGAGCTTTGTTCATATGTATATGTTATAATATGCTCATAACAACTAAAGTTGGAGAGAAAATTTGTTTATATGCTCATGACTTGCTGAATACATTGTCAAAGGGGGAGAGATAAGCATAAGGAGAGATTATAAAGGGGGGGAGATAATATGGGATAATTTTTTCTTCTCATTTTATTTTTGATTTACAAAGGGGGAGAAATTGTTTTCAAAACTTTTATGTGAATAAGCCAATGTTCGGATATTAAGTGGTGTTGCCAATGCATTCATCAAGGGGGAGATTGTAAGACCTATGTGTGCTAATACATTGGCTTGTAGTTAATACACTTGGCTTTGATGATAAAAGTTTTGAATATCACCAAAACACCTTTTTATCAAGGTCCGACTCTAGCTCTGAGCTACAGCAAGGTCCAAAGGTAGGTCCGGCTTGTTTTGGGTAGCTCCGGCTATGTTCGAAGCTAGGTCCGACTTCTTGGTAATGTTCGACTAAGCTTTGGTTAGCTCCGGTGAGCTTTATCTTTAGCTCCGGCATGACTTTGTTAGCTCCAGCATGACTTTGATAGCTCTGGCATATATTTGATAGCTCCGGCATATATTTGATAGCTCCGGCATGCTTTTACTAAGCTCCGACGTAATTTGTCTAGCTCCGGTTTTGGGTTGACTTGTTTTGACTAGTTTTTGGTAAGCTCCAGCGCTAGGTTCTACTAGCTTTTGTTAGCTCCGGTTCAAGCTCCAGGTTGCTCTAGCAAGGTTCGGAACTTGTCTGCAGTGCTTCTGCTTTTCATTTGCAATGTTTCGTACTTGCTTTACATTGTTGGAAAGATTGCTTAGTATTCATTTGCTAAGTTTTTGGTGCGTTTTGGTTGATATAGATGATATCATGTTACTGTGATTTTGCAACATGCTTATGTGAGGTTCTCACGTAGGGTGTTGTGTTCGGAACTAACTTGAGTCAAGTCAAGGACTTGGGCTCATTTGGATTGGTTGTTTATTCATGTGCAGGTGTTGCTTGAGTTCAAGTCATGGCTGGTGACGGGATCCATTGGACTAGTCTCAGGGAGGAGATGAGGTTCCAACAACCAAGTTCGGGAGGAACTGTGGTTGAGCTGATCAGGAGGTCGCACAGGATGATTGAATCAAGGGCAGTGCATATGAAGGATATTGAATGTCGAAGGAAGGCGTTCGCACGTATGCATGCGGTGCATGACGTGGCAACATGGTTCCGAAGATGGGATAAGGAAGGAAAGATCTGGTCGGAAGGATCGGATCGTACCGGTTGATGACTTTGGCTGCAACGGAGTCGGTTATGGCTCGGTATGGAAAGTATCGAGTTGGTTATGTTAGGATTTCGTGTGTGTCACGAATTTGAGTTGTTTAGGAATGTGGGGTACGTTCCTAAGGTGTTTGGAAGTCTTAAGATTGCTTCTATCTGCGTATAGAAGAATCTTGAGCAGTTATGGAAAGTTACGATTCATGATCTGAGTAGGATTGGAGTCCTAGTTGGTATTGGGTTGGCCTAAGGGCTGGTTATATAAGCAAGGGAGCCCAGATCTCGTGTAGATGATTTTGGGGCTGTTATCCTTGTGTTATATTGAATAAAATTCGTAGTTGAAGGAACTTTTGTGCCTTGTTCGTTCGACTTGTTCCAGACAAGTTTTACTCGTCAAGTTTCTCGACAGCACTACCTTTCGTCGGTAGTTTTATCATAACTCGAGTTTTACAGATCCAATTGATGCGATTCTTCTTGGCTTGTATTAAAAACTTGATTATCTATCATATATCAAAATTTCACGGTCATTGGATTTGTGGTCTATGATCTACACGAATTTCTTTGCAGCGTTCCAGAACTGTTTTTCTCGGGTAGGGCAGATTGACCTTTGTTTGATTGTTAGAGCATAACTTGAGTTTCTCTCGACGGATTTGAGTGATTCTTCTTGTGTTGTCTTTGTTACTTGATTCTCTCTGATATCTATCACTTTTGTCACGGTGAAACACGTTTAGATTAGTCTCCGACACGATTTCTTTAACAGATCGTTTTTCTGCCTAAGGGATTGGGGTTTAATTGTTTCCGCTGCGTAAGATTTTTAAATCTACCATTCACCCTCCCCTCTGGTAGCTTTTTACGTGCTCTTCGATTCTACACCATCCTTCTTGTCCACAAATAGAACGGGCGCTCCCCAAGGTGAAGAGATTGGGCGAATAAAACCCTTCTCTAATTGCTCTTGAATTTGCTTCTTGAGCTCCGCTAATTCCATAGGAGGCATCCTATACGGCCTCTTAGCTATAGGTGCAGTTCAAGGTATTAAATCAATAACAAACTCAATGTCTCGATCAGGCGGCATACCTGGCAACTCGTCCGGAAAAACATCCAAAAATTCACACACCACCGGAATCTCCTCAATTGCGGCACCGTCCATATGATTCAACTCCAATTGCAATGAGAGATAGGCAAACTATACTTGACAACATACTTTGATGCAATGAACGAATGCGATGCTCAAGAATCAAACAACATAGTTGCGAGGTTGGAGTTGGCGAGAAACATACCAATGACCACATCATCCGCTTGTTGAGCATCCTCCGTAGAGACATGGTTCACGTTGCCATGAGCGAAATTCTGCTGTCCATGGTTCCCTTGTGGTTGTCCTCCATTGGGTCTTGAGTTTTGCCTCGGTGCATTGCTTCCTTGACCAAGGCCTGACTTAGGACATTGATGCGCAAAGTGTCCAGCTTCTCCACAAGTATAGCACTTCTTAACTCCACCAGAATTATTGGGACAAGCTTGGTTTTGAACACTTGCACTAGGAAAATTAGCACGAGGCGCATAAGGCATTTGAGGCCTAGGTGCTTGCATAACAGGGCGCTGCTGCACAAACTAAGTTGGGCGCAGTGCAAGTCCAGGGCGTTGAGCAGGAATAGAGGAGCTGTAATAGGGCGCATTGGGTGGTGCAAGGCAAGGGCGCACATTACTTCCTTGTTGTTGTCCTTGATATGGCGCCTTCCTCTTGATTTCTTGCTCTGTCTCACGGATCTTGTTATCAATCACAATTGCTTCGTCCACAAGCTTCTGAAAATTGGCATAATCGCAGTTGAGTAGTTGCACTTTGATCTCATTGTTCAAGCCCCTCATGAACAAGTATTGCTTCCGACTGTCCCGACTAACATCCTCAGGCGCATATCTTGAGAGTTGAGTGAACTTATTGAGATCTCCCTTGCCTTAAGTTCTCAAATTCTTGCCTCTTCAAGATCATAACACCCTCGGGCACATAATGAGAACGAAAATTCTCCTTGAATTCGACCCAAGTAATTCTCTCTTGGTTCTCATGAGCATTGCAATAAGCATCCCACCAATCTGCAGCTGCTCCAACTAGTTGATGAGAAGCAAACAAGACCTTCTCCCAGTCACTGCATTGGACAATAGCTAGCTTCTTCTCCACGGACTTGAGCCAATCATCCGCATCCATAGGGTCAGCAGCTTGAGCAAAGGTTGGTGGCCTAGTCCTCATAAACTCTCCCAATCGGTTATGAGGAGGCGGGGGTGGCGGTGGAGGCATGTGGGGCTGATTGTTGATATTGCCAGCCTGCAGCTGTCCCATAGTTTGTATCATGGTCTGCATGAGCTAGTTTTGCATAGCCAAAAGCTGCTCAACGTTGATAGCTCCCTGAGTAGATCCTTGTCCAACGTTGTTCTGAGGTACTCCATTGTCCTCCTCCTCATCATTGCCACCCCTCTGGTTGCGAGTCCTCACCCTCTGAAGGAAATCAATAGGTAAGAATTAGAACGTCCCCAACTATATGCATCAAGGGATATGAAACTAAACAGCTAGCTAAACTAGCCTAGGTGGACATGGCAATGCTAAAGCACCCCAAAATCTTCTATTAAGCATACAAGCAAACAATATCTATAGCAAACAACACTCCAAGCAAAAACACATCGATTCCTGAGTGCTCCTATGTGCTCTAAAGTGTCCATTCTATCTAGGCTGCATCCTACGGTCAACCTGTGGCTCTGATACCAATCTGTGACGCCCGGTTCCGAAAAATGAACCAAGCTAACGCATATGTGTGCCCAGGATGTTCATCACACATACACGAGTGCAATCACAAAAGAGTATACAGAAAATTACCACAGAACAAGATTAGTTAACCAAATTTTATTGCACAAACCAGAATATCCTCGAATGCAAGCTCTAATGAATATTTATGACAAGTTCAACTAATGCAGTGGAAATAAACTAATTAAGCAACTAAGCAAACTAAGCATAAGGGATAGCGCATCTCCAATAACACCACAGGCAAAGCTGACGGTAGACACGGCCTAGAACTCTGCATTACCACCATTAAACTCCCAATCCTGACCTACAACTGTTGGGGGGAATTGCAAGAGTGAGTACATGTCGTACTCAGAAAGTGTGGATACTATGACATGTGGCTTATTCAAATGACGACAATAATAATGGCAAAGTGCTGAAAAGTACATTAAAACGTTTGAAAAGCAATATATTATATGTATGTGAAGTAAACCCATCATAATCATAAGTAATATCATCATACCAATCTGAATTCGCAACCATCATCAATAATTCCAGATATCACCATTGCCAATAACCATATTCAATACCAGAAATAAATCCATAACCAGTCATAACCATTACCAAACCATAGCCATCCCAAATACCATCCCAATACCGAGTTCCTTCTAATCATGGAAGTTGGCCAGGTGCTCATAACCAGGAGCACGGCTATCATGATAGTTTTAGACACACTCTGCAGAGTTTGTACCTCTTTACCCACGTGTTTGTGATTTCATCACCTTTCGATGACTAGAACCTCTATTATGTCGTCTCACACTTCCATCGGTGTGTGGCCAAGAGATCGTAAAATAGCCTTTACAAAGGGATTACTAGCCTATTTAGACCCCACTAAGGTTTCACCGGTGGCGATGTCTCCCGCAGAGCACATCTTCAACCAAGGGCCCCCTCTTGATACATTCGGATCCCAGGGTAGTCCCACCAATCATCAACAAACCCAATCCGACTACCCCTTCCCCGAGCATCCACAATGGTCCAAACAGAACTAGCAAAGCCCTAATTAATCAGCTATGCCGCACCCATACTTGGCCTCGTGGTGGCACTGTAGTCCTGGCCTATTCTCGCATGAACCGGTCCTTAGATCTAAAGCAAGCAAACCACCATGACATCCAACCCATACACATACCAGGCTTGCTTAGATCTCCCATTACCATGTCACATTAACCAGTTCATGTTTGCCATAATCTCATCCATGCATAATTAAATTGAGTGGTATAGTTGTTTTCCATCCCAGTTGATTAAGCAAAGCAAAAAGGTAAAAACCCTTCCCGACTCTCTATCATATGTCCCAGGTGACAAAGGTGGTTAAACAAAGCTAGTAAACATCCTATCATAGGGTTCCCCATCAATTTGACACAGCATGCAGTTTTGCAAACAAAACATTTATTTTAAAACAGGATCAATATGCTTCAAGGACACTTGCCTTGCTCTTGCTGTTGATTAGGATCAAAGCCTTCAAACTCTTGGTGCTGGAGATCCTCCGCGGCACTCTCTAGCGCAAATCCGCCTAATCCACACAATAAATATACAAGACAAGAAACACAATCAAAGAGTGCACAAATATTACTCAATATGACATGACATGCATGATTAATGCAAATGCAAGGTAGAACTTGTTACTAGATTGCTTTTAATGATCACTAACTAGTTCTAATAGCTTTTAACAATTTTACCTGAATGTTTGGATTCGATTAGATCAAATTTTAAAATTAATTTGATGCAATTTAACCATAAATATCGGACTAGTCCGCTAGAGACCGGACAAGTCCGCCCTCTGCGAGAGTAGAAGATTAGGGTTTTCTATATCGACGTGAATTTGGAGATTAGGGGTTGAATTCTCATAAGGAAAAGAGAATAGAAGGTATACCAGGTGTTTAGAACTCCAATGAATCAAGAAACTTGGAGGTAGCACTTGGATCTTGGTGATCTAGGGTTGGTGATGAACTTGGGGATGAATTGGTGGTGAAGGACGAAACTTGGTGGAGATCTTGATCCTCTTTCGTTTCCTCCTCTTCTTCTTCTTCTTGCTTGGGATCTTCTCCTCCCTCCTTGATGGTGGCTCCCCACGAACTAGGGTTTGGGTGGGTGGAAAAGTGGCAAATAGATGTCAATCCAAGGGGTTCCGCTGTTTATATAGAGGTGGAGGCTAGGGTTAGATGGATTTCGAGTTTTGGGATGAGTAGAGGCCGGTTTAGAGTCCCACATGGGCTTTAAAAGAGTTAGGCACGACGTCCCTAGGCCCACTTAACGTGAAACCCAAGAAACAAGTCGTAAAACGAAGGATCAACTCAGAGTCGCGAAATATCAGGTAAGTCCGGACAGGACTGGACTAGTCTGAAGTCGTCCAGAGAGAAAATCGGACAAGTCTGGCCAAACATCGGACAAGTCCGACTTTAAACATAGAGTAAATCGGACAAGTCCGTTGGAACACCGGACTAGTCCGGAGAAGTCCAAGGACTTAGCAATTTTTCAAGGATTCTTAGAATATCGGACTAGTCCGCACAAAATTAGACAAGTCTGAAAGTTTCCAGAGCCAAAATCGGACTAGTCCGCAGCAAAAATGGACAAGTCCGTTTTTAGTTAGAGAGAAATCGGACTAGTCCTCAGTAAAATCGGACTAGTCCGCACTTTCCTGCATTTTAAGTGTGGTTTTGTTCCAAATCAATTTTAAATGCTGCAAATCAATTTTAAACTTGTTCCTCTTGTTGTGGGTTAATGTTAAACACGTATATGAGTGCATGCAAGGCATGATGCATGAAAATGAGGGTGTTACACTAGCGGACTAGTCCGATTTTCCTGGTTAAATTATGTTGAATTAATTCTAAAATTTGTCTTGAATCAAATCCAAACCTGTATAAACTTGTTAAAAGTTATTAGAACTAGTTAGTAAACATTAAAAGCAACTCATTAACAAGTTCTACCTTGCATTTGCATTAATTATGCATATCATGTCATATTGAGTAATATATGTGCATCTATTGATTGTAATTCTTGTCTTGTATGTTTGTTGCACGGTTTAGATGGATTTGTGCTAGAGAGCGTTGCAGAGGATCTCCAGCACCAAAAGTTTGAAGACTTTGACTCGAACCAATCCCAACAGCAAGGCAAGTGTCCTTGTACATATTGATCCTATTTGAAATAAATATTTTGTTTGCAAACTGCATGCTTGTGTCAATTTGATGGGAATCCTATGATAGGAAGTTTACTAGCTTTGTTTAACCACCCTTGTCACCTGGACTTCATGGTAGAGAGTCAGGATGGGCTTTTTACCTTTTGCCTCGCTTAACTACTTAGGATGGGAAAACAACTATACTATTCAATTATGCATTAATGAGATTATGATTAACATGAATTGGTTAATACGATGTGGTAATGGGTGATCTAAGCAAGCATGGTATGTGGATGGGTTGGATGTTATGGTTGTTTTGCTTGTTTTAGATCTAAGAACTGGTTCATGGAGCGACCAGGAGTTTGAAGTCTTTGATCCCAATCAAGCCCGAGAGGAAGGCAAGTGAACATATTGATCCTGTTTCTAAAATAAATATTTTGTTTTCAAAACTGCATGCTTGTGTCAATTTGATGGGAAATCCTGTGATAGAAAGTTTACTAGCTTTATTTAACCACCATTGTCACCTGGAATTCATGGTAGAGAGTCGGGATGGGCTTTTTACCCTTGTTGCTTCGCTTAATAATTGGGATGGGAAAACAACTATACCACTTAACTTAATTATGTCATTATGAGATTATGATTAACATGAACTAGTTAATATGATGTGGTAATGGGTGATGTAAGCAAGTCTGGTATGCGGATGGGTTGGATGTTATGGTGGATTGTTTTCTTTAGATCTAAGGACCTGTTCATGCGAAAATAAGCCAGGACAACAGTGCCACCACGTGGCCAAGTATGGGTGCGGCGTAGCTGATTAATAAGGGCTTTGTTAGTGCAATTTGGACTATTACGGATGCTCGGGGAAGGGGTAGTCAGATTGGGTTTGTTGATGATTGGTGGGACTACCCTGGGATCTGTATGGCTCAAGAGGGGGTCCTTGGTTGAAGATGTGTTCAGTTGGAGGCATCGCCACCGGTGAAACCTTAGTGGGGTCTAATTAGGCTAGTAATCCCTTTGTAAAAGCTATTTTGTGATCTCTTGGCCACACACCTAAGGAAGTGTGAGACGGCATAATAGAGGCTCTAGTCACTGCAAGGTGATGAAATCACAAACACGTGGGTAAAGTGGTACAACCTCTGCAGAGTGTGTCTTAAAACTATCATGATAGTCGTGCTCCCGGTTATGAGCAACCTGGACCCTCACATGATTAGAAGGAAACTTGGTATTGGGATGGTTTGGTAATGGTTATGGTTAATGATATGGTTATGGTTGGTTATGAATTAACTTCTGATATTGATTATAGTTATTGAGAAATCTGGAATATGGATGATGGTAATGAATATAGACTGGTATTATGATGATTACATGGTTTATGATGGATTATTTCACATACATATAATATGTTGTTTTCCAAATGTTTTAATGTACTTTTTAGCACTTAGCTATTATTATATTCGTCATTTGTATTGGCTACATGTCATACTTTGTACACCACCCTTGCAATTCCCCCACCAACAGTTGCAATTCCCCCACATACAGGATTGGGAGTATAATGATGATAATGCGGAGTTCTAGGCCATGTCTACCGTCAGCTTTGCATGTGGAGTGTTGGAGTTGCACTATCCCTTTTGCTTAGTTGCTTAATTAGTTTATTTCCGCTCCATTAGTTGAAACTTGTCATTAATTTTCACTAGAGATTGTATTTGAGATATTTTGAATTGTGTAATAAAAGTGGTTAATTAACCTTGTCTGTGGTAATTTTCTGTATATCTTTTCTGAATGCACTCGTGTATGTGTGTTGAACGTCCTGGGCACACATATGCGTTCACTTGGTTCATTTTCGGAACTGGGTGTCACAAGCCAGCCCCGACACCACCTAGGGGGCCTGCCCTCGACGTCTCTACGATGGTGGTGGGCAACGCCGAAGCAGCCAGCTCCGGCACCACCCATGGGGACTGTCGCCGATGCTTCTACTCACACAAAGCGCAGTGCCCCTGAAGGGGCCACACTAAGGCCATCCACTCAAAAAACCCCGCTCCACTGGGGGCCCGTCGAAGATATCCAGCGATCAAGTGGTAGGTGTACCCAACCACCTGCCCACATCTACCAGGGGGCCTCTAAGGGGGTTCCATAGGCAGGATGTCAAATGACGACAGATCGGTCATGTCAAATGTGCAATCGTTGGTTCCTCGAAAACTAACGAACTCAACAAAATTCCCCAAGCCCTTATGCAGAGAAGGACTCAGAGCGACAGATTGAGAAGCACAAGAAAAGTTGAAAGTGCATCTAGGCATCCCTTGTGGGTTTTGGTTGATTTATGATAAACAAATGAGATCCTAACAAAACTGTTAAGATGAGCGCATGTTTTAAAGAAATTAGGAAGAAAGCGCAAAAAGGAAGGAGAATGAGGATCTAAAGCAAAAAGAGCTCAAGAGCCAGAAATATTAGATTATTTTGTACAGAGTGTGTTGGAGAAACACACCCCAAGATCTCAAGTGATCAAATAATTCAACTCACTGCACAATTCACAGGAAAACCAGACTAGTCCGATATACACCGTACTAGTCTGATATCTCTCTCACTAAGATCAAACTAGCCCCCCCTAGTGCGGACCAGTCATCAGCACTTCAGATTTGCACAACATCAGACAAGTCCGATATCCATCAGAATAGTCCTATAATGCTCCGACTAAAATCAGACAAGTCCTCCAAGTCCAGACTTGTCCTTAGCCCCACAATTTTTCACAACATCAGACAAGTCTGATATCAGCCGGACTAGTCCGAAAACACTATGACTATAATCGAACAAGTTCCTCCAAGTGTGGACTTGTCCTCAGTTCTTCATGGTGTTCACTACACCGGACTAGTGCGATATCAACCGGACTAGTCTGAAAAGTTTCTGACTAAAAATGGACTAGTTCGCACTAGTAACAGACTAGTCCGGTATATCTCAACACTTAGGGTTTTCCACATGCTGCACACCGGACAAGTCCGGAGTCCACCACGGACTAGTCCGTACATCACAAACCCTAACAGTAACTTTTGGAAACCCTAGTATAAATAGAGGTGTACGGTCATACAACTAACACCCTCGACCCCCTACGCCGTCACACCTCCCAAGATCCCAAAATACACATCTCTCCACACAGTCTAACCCTAAAAGGATCAAATCTTTGAGGATTAGCAATTGATCAAAGGAGAGACTTGTTCTACACATCTTGAGCTCTTGGGTTTGATCTCTCGCACACTCTTGTTATTTATTGTATATCTTTCAAGTGTATTTGGTGGTGTTCTTCATTGTAATTCATGGGTAGCCCTCAGCTTGTGAGAAGGCCCCTTGAACGAGTTATTTGCCCCTTTGTGATTAGTGGAAGAGAATCGGCCTCCGTGGCGATTCGACGAGGGCAGGGTTGGTGAAGACCCGGTCCTCCGTGGACTCCTCAACGTGGATGTAGGTTTTCTCTATGGGAATCGAACCACAGGATAAAATCTTGTCTTGCACATTCTTGTTTCATCATTCATCATATTCTAGGGTTTACATAATCTTGTGTAACTCACGTTGAAACATTAGAATTAAAATTGATATTTGTCATACATTGTTTCATTGTTGTAATACATCCAAGTTGCAAATTACTTTCCGCTGCATAGAGTACTAGAAGTGAATTTATCGATCAATCTTAATCTTTCTAGTCCACACATATTGGACTAGTTCACACAGTACCGGACTAGTCCGATCTCTCTGTATTTGATCAATCTGTTAAGGTTTTCAGGGATCAACAAAGATTCAAAAAGCCTATTCACCCCCCTCTAGGCTACATTCAATTGGTATCAGATCCAAACTCTTCAAAAGAGACTCACCGATCGAAGAGACGATGTCGGACATCAATGATGTAAAAAAGAACTTCAACGACGAGAAGGGTGATAATAAAAAGCCCCAAAAGCTGGAGAAGCTCCTCGACGCCATTCAAGACTGTGAGGATGATGATGAGGAGATGCTTTAACTCATGGCTCTTCTAAGGAAGAAGGCTCTCTCCCCAAAAGGGAAGAAGAATATCAACGATGAAAAGAAGAAGGGGGTAGTCACACAGACTACTCCTCATATCCTTTTGACTATGAACATATAAATTCTAGCAATAGTCACTACCTATCAATTCCTTTAGGGAAAGCACCTTTCTTTGATGGCAATGACTACTCAGTGTGGAGGCAAAACATGAAAATGCACCTCATATCTCTTAACCCAAGTTTGTGGCATATAGTGTGTACAGGAATAGATATCCCGAATGATGATAAAGAGCTGACTCCAAGACAAGAACAAGTCATTCATCAAAACGCCCAAGCCGCAGCTATGATCACTTCTTCATTGAGCCGAGACGAGTTCACCAAGGTGGATGGACTCAAAATTGCCAAGGAGATATGGGACACTCTACAAACCGCACATGAAGGTGATCGTCATGTACGTGAAGCCAAGATTGAAATGATTGAAGGTGAATTGGGAAGATTCGCTACAGAAGAAGATGAATCACCACAAGATATGTACAATCGATTGAAGTCTCTAGTCAACAAAGTTCGAGCATATGGCAGCAAGAGGTGGAATGATCATAAAGTCGTCAAGTTGATACTTAGAGCATTCATGCCTCGCAACGTGACCCTTTGATCTATGATTAGAGAAAGCCCCAGGCAACGGAAAATGACCCCGAATGACCTTCTTGGCAAGATTATCAACTTTGAAATGATGGAGAAACAAGCCAAGCATGTCAAGGAAATTGCCGATCTTACCTCGGCAAAGAAGAAAGAAGTTTCCTTGGAGTCAACTTGTAAACCCGTATCAAAAGAAGCTCGAGAAGCTCATGGAGAAGATGACAGCGATGATGAAAGCAGTGATATCGATGAAGAAGACATGATCTTGTTCATGAAGAAGTTCAAGAAAATGATGAGAAGAAGAAAGGGTGGTAGCTCAAATGAAGGAAAACCAAGGGACAAACAAAGACCCAAGATGAGACGGGCATGCTACATTGCGTAGAATATGATCACTTCATAGTAGATTGTCCATATGAAGAAAATAAGAGGAAGACTAAGGACAACAAGCCTCAACCGAAGAAGATGTTCAAGAAGAAGCAATATGGTCAAGACCATCTAGGGAAGGAGTGGGACTCCAATGATGAATCCTCATCCGAAGAAGAAGAGGATATGGCCACCATAGCCATCAAGAAGACTACCAAGAAATCCACTCTCTTCCCAACCATGGGCGCATGAAAGGACAACGACAACACATGTCTAATGGCCAAGGAAGGTAAAAGAAAGGTAACAACTAAATCTTCCTCCTCGCATTCTTTTACTAGTGATAGTGATAATTCTAGTGGGGATGATAGCAGTGATGAAAGTGAATACATGCTTAGGGGCTTAGACAAAAAGACTGCTGCTAAAATGAAATTTTTACTTGATAAGATTGTTGATAAGGAGAAGCTAGTCAATTGTCAGGAAGATATAATCGTCTCCCAAAAGGAGGAATATCTTGAGATTGAAAAGCTTCTTGAACTTGAAAAGGAGCGAAGTAAATCACTAGAACTTGAGTTAGCTTCAAGCAAGGAAGCTTGCTTTAAGTTAAATGACTCAAACGTCACCATCAAGGATGAACTTGCTAACTTAACCAAAGTTAACAAGACCCTTGAGGTACAAGTTGAGTCACTCAAGAAAAGTGGTTATTCATCCTCTTCAAGCTCACCTTCCCAACAAATCAAATCTGAAACTGTTATTATTTGTACTTGTGTTAAAAGTGACACTAACTTGAAGAAAAAGCCAAACTTGACAAAGGACAAGCAACCTTCCCAAAGTGGCATATTTGACAAGGAGAAGGTCAAGTATGCACGTAGTGCATACTCGATCACAAGACCTCCTAATGTCAAATATGGCATTGGGTATTATTATGGTGAAAAGCAAAACGCTAGAAGCCATAAGAATAACTAGGATTGCATTGCCTTTGTCAAAGGAAACTCTTCTCAAGTTAGAAAACTTAATAATTGTGATAAATTTAACATTGTTAACTCATATGAACAACAAATTTTATTTAGAACATTTGATGCTTCATATGTACTCATGAAAAATAATTTTGGTAGAGTTTATGCTAAATATGTTGGGCCACGCCATGGGAGCACCAAGTATCATGTGGGTGCCCAAATCACTTGTGACTAACCTCAAAGGACCCAAGCAAGCTTGGGTACCTAAGACCAAGGCATAATTTGTCTTTTGCAGGCATATTCATCTGGTGGAGCTAAATGGGTACTAGATAGTGGATGCACCAATCACATGACCGGAGAAAGAAGAATGTTAAGTAATATGAAGAAAATAAAGATCCAAGCGAATGCATTTACTTTAGTGATAATAGTCAAGGAAGGGTGCTTGGTACCGGTAAAATTGCAATTTCATCACAACATAATATTTCTCATGTTTTACACGTTGACTCCTTGGATTATAACCTTTTGTCCATATCTCAATTATGTGACAAGGGTTATAATTGTTTATTCGTTAATGAGGGTGTGACCGTCTCTAGAAGGAGTGATAACTCGGTTACATTCAAGGGTGTGTTAAAGGAAAAACTTTATCTAGTTGAATTCAACAAAGAGAAAGCCGAACTTGACACATGCTTGATTTCAAAGACCAACATGGGTTGGCTATGGCATAGATGGCTAGAACATGTTGGTATGATGAATCTTCAAAAACTCCTTAAAGGTGATCACATCCGAGGTTTAAAAGATGTTGTTTTTGAGAAAGATAGACCTTGTAGAGCGTTCCAAGCTGGGAAGCAAGTAGGAGCACCTCATTCCGTGAAGAATGTCATGACTACAACAAGACTGCTTGAGCTCTTCCACATGGATCTATTTGGTCCAATTGCTTACATAAGCATCGGTGGTAATAAATACAGTTTAGTCATTGTTGATGATTTTTCACGCTTCCCATAGGTTTTCTTTTTGCATGATAAGACAGAAACTCAAGGAACCCTCAAGAAGTTCATCAAGCGTGCCCAAAATGAATTCTCAAAGAAGATCAAGAACATACAAAGTGACAATGGGACATAATTCAAGAATACTCAAGTTGAGGAATATCTAGACGAAGAAGGGATAAAGCACGAATTTTCAGCACCATACTCTCCTCAACGAAACAGAGTAGCCAAAAGGAAGAACCGAACACTCATTGAAATGGCGAGGACAATGCTCGATGAATACAAGACTTAAGACCGGTTTTGGGCTGAAGTAGTTAACACCGCCTGTCGCGCCATAAACCGACTCTATCTTCATAGTCTACTCAAGAAAACCTCGTATGAACTTCTCACCGGTAACAAACCAAACATTTCATACTTTCGAGTTTTTGGTTCAAAATGCTATATTCTCAACAAGAAATTGAGGGCTTCGAAGTTCGCTTGGAAGTCCGATGAAGGTTTCTTACTTGGCTATTATTCGAACTCCTACGCTTATTAGGGATGGCAACGGGTAAAATACCCGCGGATAGTGACTTTGGATACTCGGACCCGTTGATCCAAAATCGTACCCGTACCCGTTATCCGCAATGGGTACAATCTGCCATCCGTACCCGTTACCCGCGGGTATTTTTTATCCCCGGGTATATCCGTTACCCGAAAGTACACAAATACAGTTTAAATTCATCACTCACAGTTCAATATAACACATGTTAAACACATAACACAATTGTCCTGACTGCTGATAATAATAGAATTACAAATGAAGTAACACAACAGTTCTGATTTTGACACATCAACAGAAGCAACACAAAACGAAGTACTCCATAACACATAACAGTTCTGAGTTCTGACTTGTGACACACAAAACGAAGTTCCATCTCAGCATGAACTCTGGAGAAGAACCTATGTCATGTAGCACTCCAAGTTCCATCTCAGCATCTGAACTTTGGAGAGTGGAGAAGAACCTACAACAAGTTCAGTAAAAAAATCAGGTAGATTAAATAAGTGAACTGCAAAATCAGTTTTGCAGAATTTTACAGGAACACTTAGCAGATTAAATAAGTGAACAAGATTTATCAAATTTATACAGAATTTTGCATCTCAAAAACAAGTGAGGTGAGGCATCTGAACTACTGCATCAGATTTATCATCACGTATAGCAAAATACTTACAGCAGGTTCAAAAAGAGTCTATAGCATTATTATCACTTACGGCCACTTCAAGGTCTGCAAACAAAATCGTTAAATAAGGAGCAGCAATGGTCGATGTGAGTACTGCAAGTACTGCACAAGCAAGGACGCGACGACACAGACCGTTGGGCGACACAGCGAGCCTGGGTCCAACGGCGCGACAACCTGGCTCCAGAGTGGTGGCGCCGCAAGCTGTTTGGCGGGTGGCAGCGCGGCGAAGGGATCAGGGATGGCGGCGAGCAGGCTGCATGGACGGCGGGACCACGGGAGATGGGGAACGGCGGTGAGCCTCCACCGCTCCAGTGAAGGGTCGGGATTGTGGATGGCCCGATGGGGATTGGGGACCGTGAGGTTGCGGGCTTTGCGGCTAGGGTTGGGACTGGGGGTTTGGGACTGGGAACGCTCGGGTGCTGGTTGCTGGCGGCTAGGGTTGGGAAGGGGTGGCTGGCTGGGCGCTTGATGTGGTTGTGCTGTGAATATATATATGAGTACATTGGACCCACATGTCAGAACGGGTATGGGTATGTGGGTATGGGTATGGGTTTTTTTTACCCGCTAAAAAATACCCGCTGGGTACAATCTATTACCCGAATCCATACCCACGGGTACAAATTTATACCCAAACCCGTACCCGTCGGGTCGGGTATCTGCGGGTAATGGGTATCTATTGCCATCCCTAACGCTTATCGTGTCTTCAACAAGACCTTCGGACTTGTTGAAATGGCACGTGACGTAGTGTTCAATGAAACTAATGGCTCTCAAGTAGAGCAAGTTGATCATTGTGTGATAGATCAAGAAGAAGCTCCATGTCAAGCATTGAGAAGAATGGAGTTGGGCGATGTTCGACCACAAGTTCCACCTCCAAATGCGAATGGAGAAGATGAACCACAAGTGGAGGAAAATGATCAAGGGGGGCTTCCACACAAGATCAACATCAAGAAGATCAAGGTGATCAAAACAGCAATGAGGGCAACCATCCAGGGGGAGACGGAGAAGATGATGATAATCATGAAGATTCGTGACCACAAGTGCCACATCCAAGAGTACACCAAAGCATCCAAAGAAATCACCCCGTCGACAATATAATTGGTGACATCCAAAAGGGAGTAATAACTCGATCTCGCATAGCTAATTTTTGTGAACACTGTTCTTTTGTATCTTCTTTGGAACCATACAGGGTCGAAGATGCATTAAAAGATATGGATTGGATGATGGTAACGCAAGAAGAATTGAACAACTTTAAAAGGAACGAAGTGTGGGAGCTTGTTGAAAGACCCAAGTCCAACGTTGTTGACACCAAATGGGTCTTTCGCAACAAGCAAGATGAACATGGAGTATTAACAAGGAACAAGGTACGACTTGTGGCCAAAGGGTACTCACAAGTCGAAGGTTTGGATTTCGATGAGACTTTTGCTCCCGTAGCTAGACTTGATTTGATTCGTATATTACTTGCATATACTACTCACCATGATTTCAAGCTTTATCAAATGGACATGAAAAGCACCTTCCTCAACAAACCGATCAAGGAGGAGGTGTACATGGAGCAACCACTCGGTTTTGAAGATCAAGAGTACCCCGACTATGTGTACAAGCTATGTAAGGCTCTCTATGGCCTCAAACAAGCTCCTAGAGCTTGGTATGAGTGCCTTAGAGATTTTTTGATTGAAAATGGCTTCAAGATTGGTAAAGATGATTACACTTTGTTTACTAAACACTTTGATGATGATCTCTTCATTTGCCATATATATGTTGATGATATTATATTTGGTTCAACTAACAAATCTTCTTATCAACAATGTAGTAAGATTATGACAGATAGATTCAAGATGTCCATGATGGGGGAGTTGAGATACTTTTTGGGATTCCAAGTGAAGCAACAAAAGGACGGGACATTCATAAGCCAAACAAAGTACACTCAAGACATTCTCAAGAAGTTTGGAATGGACAAAGCAAAGCCCATAAAGACTCCCATGGCGACAAATGGACACTTGGATCTCAATGAAGACGGACCAAACATGGATCAAAAGGTATATCATTTCATGATTGGCTCTTTACTATATCTATGTGCATCTAGGCCAGACATTATGTTGAGTGTATGTTTGAGTGCAAGGTTTCAAGCCAATCCTAAGGAATGTCATTTGACAGCCGTTAAAAGGATCTTGAGATATTTATTTCATACACCCAACCTAGCCCTTTGGTATCCCAAAGGTTCAAAATTCAATCTCATTTGATACTCTGATGGAGACTATGCTGGATGCAAGGTAGATAGAAAAAGTACCTCCGGTACTTGCCAATTCCTAGGTAGATCCCTAGTTTCATGGTCCTCCAAGAAACAAAATTACATTTCCTTATCCACAGCTGAAGTGGAGTACGTTGCAGCTGGGAGTTGTTGTGCACAACTCCTTTGGATGCGACAAACTCTAAGGGATTACAGTTACAATATAAGTTGTATTCCACTCCTTTGTGATAATGATAGTGCCATTAAAATTGCCCATAACCTTGTTGAGCACTCTAGAACCAAACACATAGACATCCGGCATCACTTTTTGAGAGATCACTCAATGAAAGGAGACATAGCCATTTCCCATGTCAACACTGAAAAACAATTAGCCGGTATCTTTACCAAGCCAGTTGATGAAAAATGCTTTTGTAAGCTCCGAAATGAACTAAATATTCTTGATGCTCGGAACGTGGCTTGAAAACTTGCATACTTGTATGCCATTGCCAGTACCCAGCATATGGGTACCCTCGCGCACAAGCTAGAGCCGCCTAAATACCTCACCTCCCAACAGGGACAGGTTTTGAGGGCACCACATGTTCAAAGAACCTGTCGGCCTTTGATGGGAAGTTCGGGGTGCCCACGAGACATCCAAAAGGGGGAGCTCAGCTCCACCTTAACGACAAGCTCCCAAACAGCCACATGTCCAGCAGGACGGGACCCGACCTCCTCCGCAGAGGTGAGCTCCCAAGCTGCCACGTGGCCCACGAAGTCAAGACCTGATCTCCCCAGCGGAGGCGAGCACCCGAGCTGCCACGTGGCCCGTAGGGCGAGACCGGGACTCCCCCACGGAGGTAAGCTCCCAAGCTGCCACGTGGCCCACAAGACAGGCATGGCCTCCACCATGGCGGAGAGCTCCCCAGCGGCCGCATGGTCAGTCCACTTGCCCTGAGCAGATAGTGGGGAAGTTAAGAGGGCAGTGCGGATTTTCTCCATCAAGCCTTGAAGATACGCGGCTTCCCCAGGCGCATGGCGCGGTGCACACCTAATGTCAGGTACCACTACGATTAATCGCATCACAATGAAGGCGCTGCATGCCTATCCCCCTCCGCCAAGTGGGTAGCTTACGGCGCCAGAGACAGTTGGATGGGACATTCCCTGCCAATATCAGCGACGGTGTGTGGGATACTGACAACCCGGGCAGCAAGACGGCGAGTCCTCACGTCTGCGGTTAGAGCAATCTTACGGAAGAAGCCTTAGATCTCTTAGGATAAGATCGCCATGGGATCACCTGTCGGGCCCCAGGACCCCACTTGTAAGGCGTCTGACCTTGACTGTAAAAGGCCCGAACCGCCATCGCTACAAGGACAAGACTCAGAATCCCCGATACAGACACACTCGCATACACACTCACCAAACAATACAATCCATCGTGGATTAGGGTGTTATGCTCCTTGCGGCCCGAACTACGTAAAAACGCGACTGTCTCATACTCTTCCGCTAGAACACTAGTTTGAGGCCTAAGCCCCGCCGAACAAAAACCTCCACAGGCTGCTCCTTAGCAGATCCGGAGGAAGTGTCGCATTGACCCTTCGATAGCCATCTTCAAAATCATGTTGATTATGTTGAAAAATCATCTCTCTCTCTCTCTCTTTTCTTTGAAAACTATGTTAATTACTTGATCTTGGTGAATTATGGTCATAGCTTGATTGTTGTATGTTTACTAATCATATTCATCAAGATTATTTGTGTGTTTTTACCCCCTATTTTATTTTTAAGCACCTTCAAATATATACGAAAGGCCTATATTTTTTCTGTCCAGGTGTCCACGGACTAGTCTGTGGTTACCCCGGACTAGTCCGCACATTGCAGACCAGTCTGCTGAGTTTTCCGGTAGTCCTGACTTGTCCAGTCAGACCACGGACTAGTCTGATTTTTTGACTCCATAACCCTAGGGGCGGCGCAAACCTAATATTCTTCCTCCTCACAACTCCTCTCACGTTCTCTCTCCTCACTTAAGTGCTCCCAAGGCGATTTTGCGAGTTCTCCGTCAAATCCACTCAAATCTTCGTGGGAATCGATCTCCACTGCAATGGGATCGAAGACCCCGGACTAGTCCGCATCAAAAACTCCTTCAACGCCTTGAATAGAAGGATTTGGTAAAATTTTCCATCAAACCCTAGAACCTTTGGTTTTCCTTGTTTTTGCTCAAATAGCTTAGCTCCTCTAGTCAATACATGCCCCCCTGTTTGTATTACAACTACACTACTTCACTTTTGCATTGAGGAATTTCATTACTCCGTTTGCTAGGGTTTAAGCTCCGAATATGGGAATAGTCCGTTATCGGTGCGGACAAGTCCGGTACTCTGGACTAGTCTGCACCTGGTTAACGGACAAGTCCAGTGTTTGTTGAACAAAACCCTAACATTCTTCAAATCGATACTTTCCCTTGCAACCAATTGTTATCTATGTCATATATAACCTTCTTGTCAGGACAATGTCGAACTCAAACGATGATATCTCCGAGTCCAGGTCGAGATGGATCAAGAAGTGTTGCCTCGTGTTTTGGAGTCTCGATCCAACAAAAGACAAGAGTGTGCTGCCGAGCCTTCGCCCACCCCACCTAGGGTACGTCGAAAGGTTCCGGCCAAGAAACCATCTTCAAGAGCAAAAGATACGGTTGGTCCTAGCTCGGTGGCTCCATGCCAAACCAAGGGAAAAAATAGGGACTTGCTTCCGGCCCGATTGGTCCCCTCAAGATGACAACTCCAAGACAGGGAAATAGGGACCCCTCGGAGAAGAAATTCAATGGAAAGGGGAGTGATGTAGCATGAAATCTCAGGAAGATTAATGCCTATAGAAGTGGCAAAAAGGCAACTGACCCAAGATTTTGGAGTAACTTTCACTCGGACTACTACAGTACCGTGTACCTTCAAATGAAGACTCCAGTGGTTTGCAGACAATGGATTGACTGGAGCCACTTTGAAAGAAAGAGTTGTAGTGCTTTTAATGACGTGGTAGAGGCTACAGAGAGGCATGGTCTAAAGGACCTGTTTTCCTTTGGATACAACTGGAATGATGAAGTGATAGCCTAGTTCTACTCCACATGCTATTTTGCCAGCGATGAAGAGCAGAGAGTGACTTGGATGGCACATGGATCCAATTACACAGTTACTTATGCTGAGTTTGCCAAGTTGCTGCACCTTGGGGACACCAGCAACAATGAGATTGTGATTCACAATTTTGGTGTTTTGGATAAGGACAAGATGGACTTTATCTATGATACTCGCCTCAAATACAATCATCCCTCAACCAAGAACGTGAAGCCCTTCTTCATGGTTCTCAATAGAGTGCTCCGGAAGACAATTGCTCCAAAAGATGGAGATGCCAGGAGTGTCCAGGGTTACTTGAGAACCTTGATGAAAGTGATTAGCAGGAGGAGGAAGTTTGATATCTTCGACTACATCTAGAATGACATGGTGAACATCTCTTGCACACCAAACTGCTCCTGTGGCTATGCACCATACTTGATGTTCATGATTGAAAAAGTCACAGGAATTGAGTATGTGAAGGATGTAGAGCATACTCCTCTAAGGCCTCGGAAGCCTCCTCAAGCCTCTCTCCCAGTTGCTCCCTCACCCGCCTCGAGTGAGGAACACCCTGAGAAAGCTCAAAAAGATACAAGGCCTTCAACTGGCACTAGGGCCCCTCCATGTAGCAAATGGTCTGCTAGTGGAATCATAAAGCACTTGGCAGCTATGTCTGGCTCTTCCCGCAAAACTGAGGTTAAGTTTCATAAGATGAAAAAGGCAAGAAAAGAGCAAATGTGATACATGAAGGACAATGTCAAAGCCATTTGTTAAAAACTGGAGATTGAGCCTATTGGGTCTCCAGTCATCTCATGGGACTCTACATCTGACTTCTCGGAGCTTCCACCTCTTTCACCTTTCGAGCTTGCTTACTTTGGCATTCGGGGCACAACGAGTGGTTCCTCTCCTCCTCCTCCTCAGCCTGATGATGAAAATGACGAAAAGATCGACAACGCGGAGTGAGCCCACAACGATAACTAGATCCCTCCTCTCCTTCTTTTTGGTTCCTTGATGTCAAAGGGGCAGAGATTGAGGGGGAGTCTTAGGTTTTAGCTTTAGTTTGAGAGAGAGAGGGAGCTCTATTTGTGTTTTTGTTGCAACTCTATCGTACTTTTGGTATTGTAAAACTTTAATTGTGCTCTCTTATGCTTTTGGACATATGTTGTGAAATGATGACTATGTTATGCTTATGATCAATGGTTTATGTTTAAAACTACTATGTGTGCTTGAGATTCTTGATGTTATTATGATTATGTCCCTTATAATATTCACATCAATATTATTGCTCACACACATAGTTTTACACCCCACCATAAAGAGTGCACATATGTCTTATGTCTACATTGCCTATTTTGCTCAAAGCTCATATGTGCACACTTTATAAAAATCTGAATTTGTATCATACTTGTGTAAATCTCAATTAGTGGTCATCAAACACCAAAAAGGTGGAGATTGAAAGTGCATCTAGGCATCCCTTGTGGGTTTTGGTTGATTTATGACAAACAAATGAGATCTGTAACACCCTCATTTTCATGCATCATGCCCTACATACATTCATATACATGTTTAACATTAATCCACATCAAGAGGAATAAGTTAAAAATTGATTTGGAACAAAACCGCACTTAAAATGCTGAAAAGAGCAGACTAGTCTGATTTTAGTGAGGACTAGTCCGATTTCTCTCTGACTAAAAACGGACTTGTCCGTTTTTGCTGCGGACTAGTCCGATTTTGCCTCTGGAAACTTTCAGACTTGTCCGATTTTGTGCGGACTAGTCCGATATTCCAAGAATCCTTGAAAATTTGCTAAGTCCCTGGACTTTTCTAGACTAGTCCGGTGTTCCAGCGGACTTGTCTGATTTCCTCTCTGACTAAAGTCGGACTTGTCCGATTTTTTGCCAGACTTGTTCGATTTCTCTCTGGACGACTTCGGACTAGTCCTGTCTTTTTCGGACTTGTTCGATATTTCGCGACTCCGAATTGATCTTTTGTTTTAAGACTTGTTTCTTGGGTTTTACGTTAAGTGGACCTAGGGACATCGTGCCTAACCCTTTTAGAACCCATGTGGGACTCTAAACCGGCCTCTACTCATCCCAAACTCGAAATTCATCTAACCCTAGCCTCCAACTCTATATAAACAACCCCACCCCTTGGCTTGACATCTATTTGCCACTTTTCCACCCCACCCAAACCCTAGTTCATGGAGAGAAAAAATCAAGGAGGGAGAAGGAGATCCCAAGCAAGAAGAAGAGGAGGAAACGAAAGATGATCGAGATCTTCATCAAGTTTCGTTCTTCGTCACAAATTCATCTCCAAGTTCATCCCTAACCCTAGATCATCAAGATCCAAGTGTTACCTCCAAGTTTCTTGATTCATTGGAGTTCTAAACACCTGGTATACCTTCTATTCTCTTTTCCTTACATAAATTCAACCCCTAATATCATAATTTACGTCGATCTAGAAAACCCTAGTTCGCTAGTTCTACGAAGTGCGGACTAGTCCGGCCTTCTACAGACTAGTCCGATTTTGCTGACTAAATTCTGTTAAAATAATTCTAAAATTTGACCTAATCAAATTCAAACCTGTATAAACTTGTTAAAAGCTATTAAAACTAGATAGTGATCATTAAAAGCAATCTATTAACAAGTTCTACCTTGCATTTGCATCAATCATGCATGTCATGTCATATTGAGTAATATTTGTGCACTCTTTGATTGTGTTTCTTGCCTTGTATGTTTATTGTGTGGATTAGACGGATTTGCGCTAGGGAGTGCCGCGGAGGATCTACAGCACCAAGAGTTTGAAGGCTTTGACCCTAATCAACCGCAAGAGCAAGGCAAGTGTCCTTGAAGCATATTGATCCTGTTTTAAAATAAATGTTTTGTTTGCCAAAACTGCATATTGTGTCAATTTGATGGGAAATCCTATGGTAGGAAGTTTACTAGATTTGTTAAACCACCCTTGTTACCTGGAATTTATGGTAGAGAGTCGGGAAGGGCTTTTTACCTTTTTGCTTCGCTTAATCAACTGAGATGGGAAAACAACTATATCACTCAACTTAATTATGCATGGATGAGATTATGGTTAACATGAACTGGTTAATATGATATGGTAATGGGTGATCTAAGCAAGCCTGGTATGTGGATGGGTTGGATGTTATGGTGGTTTGCTTCCTTTAGATCTAAGGACCGTTTCATGCGAGAATAAGCCAGGATTAAAGTGCCACAACAAGGCCAAGTATGGGTGCGGCGTAGATGATTAATTAGGGCTTTGCTAGTGCTCTTTGGACCATTAAGGATGTTCGGGGAAGGGGTAGTCGGATTGGGTTTGTGGATGATTGGTGGGACTACTCTGGGATCCGAATGGCTCAAGAGGGGGCCCTTGGTTGAAGATGTGCTCTATGGGAGACATCGCCACTAATGAAACCTCAGTGGGGTCTAAATAGGCTAGTAATCCCTTTGTAATGGCTATTTGGTGATCTCTTGGCCATACACCAAAGGAAGTGTAATTGGCATAAGAGAGGTTCTTTAGTCGCTAAAGGGTGATGAAATCACAAACACGTGGGTAAAGTGGTACAAACTATGCAGAGTCTAATAAAACTATCATGATAGCCGTGCTCCCGGTTATGAGCACCTGGACAACTTCCATGATTAGAGGAAAATTGGTTTTTGGGATGGTTATGGTTTGGTAATGGTTATGGTTGGTTATGGATTAATTTCTAGTATTGAATATGGTTATTGGCAAATGGTGAAATCTGGAATTATTGATGATGATAATGGATATGAACTGATATTATGATATTACTTATTATTATGATGGGTTTACTTCATATACATGTAATATATTGCTTTTCAAATGTTTTAATGTACTTTTCAGCACTCAGTCATTATTATATTCGTCATTTGAATCATCCACATGTCATACTTTTCACACTTGCTGAGTACGACATGTACTCACTCTTGCAATCCCCCCCAACGGTTGTAGGTCAGGATTGGGAATTTAATGATGATAATGTGAAGTTCTAGGCCGTGTCTATCGTCAGCTTGCCTGTGGTGTTTTGGAGCTGCGCTACCCTTTTGCTTATGCTGCCTAGCTGTATAGTTTGCTTATTTAGTTTATTTTCACTGCATTAGTTGAACTTGTCATTAATATTCATTAGAGTTTGTATTCAAGGATAATATAGTTTATTTAATAAAATTTGGTTAATTAATCTTGTTCCGTTATAATTTTCTGTATACTCTTTTGTGAATGCACTTGTGTATGTGTATTGAACATCTTGGGCACACATATGCGTTCACTGGGTTCATTTTCGGAACCGGGTGTCACAAGATCCTAACAAAATTGTTGAGATAAGCGCAGGTTTTAAATAAATTAAGAAGAAAGGGCAAAAAGGAAGGAGAATGAGGATCTAAAGAAAAAAAAAGAGCTCAAGAGCTAGAAATATTAGATTATTTTGTATGGAGTGTGTTGGAGAAACACACCCCAAGAGCTCAAGTGAACAAATAATTCAACTCATTGCACAATTCATAGGAAAACCGGACTACTCCAATATCTCTCTGACTAAGATTGGACTAGTCCCCCTAGTGCGGACCAGTCCTCAGAATTTCACATTTGCACAACATCGGACAAGTCCGATAATCCTCTGACTAAAATCGGACAAGCCCTCCAAGTCCAGACTTGTCCTTAGCCCCACAATTTTTCACTACACCAGACAAGTCCGATATCAGCCGGACTAGTCCAAAAACTCTCTCACTAAAATTGGACAAGTCCCTCCAAGTGCGGACTTGTCCTCAGTTCTTCATGGTGTTCACTACACCGGACTAGTCCGATATCAACCGGACTAGTTCGAAAAGTTTCTGACTAAAAATGGACCAATCCGCACCAGTAACGGACTAGTCCGGTATATCTCAACACTTAGGGTTTTCCACACACCGCACACCGGACTAGTCCAGAGTCCACCACGGACTAGTCCGGACGCAAACCCGAACGGTAACTTTTGGAAACCCTAGTATAAATAAAGGTGTACGGACATACAACTAACATTCTCGACCCCCTGCACCGTCACACCTCCCAAGAGCCCGAAATGCAGATCTCTCCACACATTGTAACCCTAAAAGGATCAAATCTTTGAGGATTAGCAGTTGATCAAAGGAGAGACTTGTTCTACACATCTTGAGCTCTTGGGTTTGATCTCTCGTACACTCTTATTGTTTATTGTATATCTTTCGAGTGTGGTTGGTGGTGTTCTTGATTGTAATTCTTGGGGAGCCCTCAACTTGTGAGAAGGCCCCTTGAACAAGTTATTTGCCCCTTTGTGATTAGTGGAAGAGAATCGGCCTCCGTGGCGATTCGACGAGGGTAGGGTTGGTGAAGACCCGGTCCTCGGTAGACTCCTCAATGTGGATGTATGTTTCCTCTGTGGGAATCGAACCACGGGATAAAATCTTGTCTCGCACACTCTTGTTTCATCGTTCATCGTATTATAGGGTTTACATAATCTTGTGTAACTCACGTTGAAACATTGGAATTAAAGTTGATCTTTGCATACATTGTTTCATTGTTGTAATACATCTAAGTTGAAAATTACTTTCTGCTGCATAGGATACTAGAAGTGAATTTATCGATCAATCTTGATCTTTCTAGTCCACGCATACCGGACTAGTCTGCATAGTACCGGACTAGTCTGATCTCTCTGTATTTGATCAATTTGTTAAGTGTTTTAGGGATCAACAAAGATTCAAAAACCCTATTCACCCCCCTCTAGGCTACATTCATAAGCCAATAAGCAAAACATGAATTCAAATTCATTAACAGATATTTGTACAAAGGGGCCATCTCCATTTACAAAGGTGCTCCATCTAGGGTCTGTCGGTCTCAACTCCGCTGGAATGAAGAGGCCACCTTCTTGGCAAGATCGTGGACTTTGGCCCTCGCCTCCTCCTCTCACTCATCCAAGGGGACTTTCTCTACCAACTCCAGCGGGATCGTCGGGTACCAGCTTCAGAAGCACACCAAGACATGGGAAGCCACCTGCTCCGCTAGCTCCCTTCCTTCGACCTCCAGCCGTCTTGCAAGGACAGTGTTTACTGACCCCAACGTCGAGCAAAGGGTGTAAAAGGCTAGGAGAAGCTGGGCCACTCCATGAGATGGCTCCCCGCGTGGCATGGGACTAAGCACAAGGGATTCCAATATTGCCCCGGCATGGGCCAGGATGTCTTGGATCCCTTGCACCTCGACTGCGTGGGAGGCCTGGAGGCCTTCTGCCTCTCTATGCGCCGCTTCCTCCCGATCGGCGAGCTCCCAAGCACGACGCTCCAAGTTGTCCTCCCAGCGCTTGATAGCAAGCTCCGAGTCCTGCATGGCTCGGCGCCTCTCCTCCAGCACGCCAAGGCTCCAGGAGACCTCTCTTCCCTCACCGCCAAGTCTCGTTCCGCATCAGCAACGGCAACCTCGCAGCGGACCAACTCCAGCCGCTTATCCTTGTACATCTTAAAGCAGGCCTCGGCGACAGCATGGGCCTTCATGGCCTTCGCCTCGAGCTCGTTATTCTTGGCATTGACCAGCTTCACCCAGCTCCACTCCTCAGCAAGTTGATCCCACTCTCGAGCGAAAGCAGCCTGCGTCTAGCGCAAGGCGGACTAGGCCGTGCCAACAGCATCGAAGAGGGTAATCAACATGGCTGTCGCTACAAACGGCTGCCTCTCCGCCTCTTCTGCCGACTCCGTGGCAGACACCAACGCTTGGGGAACAAATGGCTCCCCGACTAGAGCTCCAGGAATCAGCGCGTTGCTGTCCGGCACTAAAGCACTCCCCTGCCATAAAGGTATTGCCAGCCACCGGTGGCGCCATCTTGCATGCCAATGACATCGGCGTCGACGCAGTATCAGCTGTGGGTGGGTCTGCTCCACCAGGGGTAGCTGCGATGGCCAAGGTGTCCACCTCCTCACATGGCACTGCCTCAGCCCCATCTGCTCCGATGGACGGAGGAGCAGGAACATCAGCATCATCGGAAGCTGGTGCACCTTCAGGCGTCGAATGCGGCGCAGTAGACCCCATTCTAGTTTTCGGAGGTGCGGGAGCTACCAAGCCCACCTATGGAAGCACCAAGGGCACTATGTCAGCCGACGCCACCCTAAAAAGCCAAAACCAACTCCGTCAGGGCGAAGAAACAATGAAAAATAGCGGAGGAAGAAGTTGTGCCTTACCGGCGGGCAGGTCTGCTCCAAAGACCCTGGCCTCCCAGCTTGCGTGGAAAATCGAGGCCCCATGGAACCGATGACAAGGTTGGCGCCACGGCCTCTAGCACTAGCATCGGTATGGCTTGCATCAGCACGGCGTGTAGACTCCTCTGTGCCTACCCCAGAACAAGAACTGCCGCTAGAATCTGAGACCAGGTCGACGACGGAGGCTTTGGCTGCTCCGGATCCCTCACGATGGGAGATTAGGGTGTTGTACCCTCGCGTCATCTTTCGCCTCTTCAGCACGGCGGTGGCTGAACCCGCGGCCAGGGTACGAGAACGCTTTCCCAGCGCCAGAACTGGCGCTGGCTGGCTGTCCTCTACACTATCGGAGGTTGTTGGGGGCCCTACCTCTGCCCTTTCCGAAGGACGAGAGGTAGACCCCAACCTTTGTTGTGTCGCAGTGCAGCACTGCTCTAGGACCGCCAAAGCCCAGTTGTCTCTTTAGGGTGCAGCCGAACAACGCCAAACACGTTGACCTTCGGCATCAAGCTTTGCACTTCGTCCCTCAGTCCAGGGGTCACGAAGAGTGGCTGGCAATGGTCTGGCATGGAGACGTGCTCATCATCGACAGTGTCGCAGGTCACCACCTTCAACATCCCCTCTAGCATCTAGGGGGTTGGGTCGTCCAGATCCAATCGGCACCGGTTGTACAAGTTGGTGTAGACCCAAGCCTCGTACATGTGCCTCTGAAGGGGGGGGGGGGGGTGCGGCGATGCAAGAAGTCTACAAGCACCATCAGGGAGGTCAAGCCCTTGTCCGCCAGGAACCAGATCCTCTTCAACACTGGCTTGTACTTCTTCGTCAACCCCTAGAATGCTTCACAGAAGGTGGGTTCAGAGGTCAGTCCTTCAGAGGGCATCTTCAGCAAGGCGCGGGCCTCGGTCCACACAATCGCCCAATCTTCCCTCCAGTTGCTCCACTTGCCCCCTTTGAGCGAAGTGATGTTGGTCCGGGGGGTATCGTCCCAATGCCGGAAGTAGTAGGCTTCCACTTGGCTCGTCGCGCTCTTTTTGGTGGTCTTCATCACAGAGAAGAACCGGAACAACTCCACTCTTGGCGGGGTGCTCACAAACGCCTCACAAAAGTGGACGAACACAACAACCACGGCGATGGAGTTCGGCGACAGGTGGTGAAGCTGCAGTCTGTACTCCTCCAACAGTGCAAGGAAGAACCTCGACAGCGGGAGCCCAAGCCCCGCGGACACTTAGGTGACGAAGAGAATAGTCTCATCTTCATGAAGGTCTTGAAGGGTGGGAGATCCACAGCGGATCATCCATCCATGCTCCGTCGCCACCCAACCAAGCAGTCGCTGAACTCCATCGCCGGAAATGAGAAGGAGGTAGCAGGGAGGCCATCAGAGCAAGCAAGAATGTGTAACACCCTCATTTTCATACATCATGCCCTACATACATTCATATACATGTTTAACATTAACCCACATAAAGAGGAACAAGTTTAAAATTGATTTGGAACAAAACCACACTTAAAATGCTAAAAAGTGCTGACTAGTCCGATTTTGGTGAGGACTAGTACGATTTCTCTCTGACTACAAATGGACTTGTCCGATTTTGCTGCGGACTAGTCTGATTTTGCCTCTGGACATTTTTGGACTTGTCCGATTTTATGCTGACTAGTCCGGTGTTCCAAGAATCCTTGAAAATTTGCTAAGTCCCTGGACTTGTCCAGACTAGTCCGGTGTTCTAGCGGACTTGTCCGTTTTCCTCTATGACTAAAGTTGGACTTGTCTGATTTTTTGCCAGACTTGTCTGATTTCTTTCTGACTAACTTCGGACTAGTCCGGTCCTTTTCGGACTTGTACGATATTTCGCGACTCTGAATTGATCTTTTGTTTTACGACTTGTTTCTTGGGTTTCACGTTAAGTGGGCCTAGGGACGTCGTGCCTAACTCTTTTAGAGCCCATGTGGGACTCTAAACCGGCCTCTACTCTTCTCAAACTCGAAATCCATCTAACCCTAGCCTCCACCTCTATATAAACAACCCCACCCTTAGCTTGACATTTATTTGTCACTTTTCCACCCCACCCAAACCCTAGTTCGTGGAGAGACGCCATCAAGGAGGGAGAAGGAGATCCCAAGCAAGAAGAAGAATAGGAGGAAACGAAAGAGGATCAAGATCTCCATCAAGTTTCGTTCTTCATCACCAATTCATCTCCAAATTCATCACCAACCCTAGATCATCAAGATCCAAGTGTTGCCTCCAAGTTTCTTCATTCATTAGAGTCATAAACATCTGGTTTACCTTATATTTCCTTTTCCTTACATGAATTCGACCCCTAATCTCCAAATCCACGTCGATCTAGAAAACCCTAGTTCATCAGTTTCGCGCAGTGCGGACTTGTCCGGTCCCTAGCAGACTAGTCCGATTTTCCTAGTTAAATTGTGTTGAATTAATTCTAAAATTTGATCTAATCACATTCAAACCTGTATAAACTTGTTAAACTCTATTAGAACTAGATAGTGATCATTTAAAAACAATCTATTAACAAGTTCTACCTTACATTTGCATCAATCATGCATATCATGTCATATTGAGCAAAATTTGTGCACTCTTTGATTGTGTTTCTTATTTGTATGTTTATTGTGCGGATTAGACGGATTTGCGCTAGAGAGTGCCGCGGAGGATCTCCAGCACCAAGAGTTTGAAGGCTTGACTCGAATCAATCTCAAAAGCAAGGCAAGTGTCCTTGAAGCATATTGATCCTGTTTCTAAAATAAATGTTTTGTTTGCAAATCTTCATGCTTGTGTCAATTTGAGGGGAATCCTACGATAGGAAGTTTACTAGATTTGTTTAACCACCATTGTCACCTGGAATATATGATAGAGAGTCGGGATGGGATTTTTACCTTTTTGCTTCTCTTAATTAAATGGGATGGAAAAACAACTACACTACTTAATTTGATTATGCATTAATGAGATTATGGTTGACATGAACTGGTTAAATCTGATATGGTAATAGATGATCTAAGCAAGCCTGGTATGTGGATGGGTTGGATGTTATGGTGGTTTTGCTTACTTTAGATCTAAGGACCGGTTCGTGGAGCGACCATCAATGATTTACAGTGCCACCATGAGGCCAAGTATGGGTGCAGCTTAGCTGATTAATTACGGCTTTGGCAGTGCTATTTGGACTATTAAGGATGCTCGGAGAAGGGATAGTCGGATTGGGTTTGTTGATGATTGGTGGGACTACCCTGGGATTCAAATGGCTCAAGAGGGGGCCCTTGGTTGAAGATGTGCTCAGTTGGAGGCATCACCACTGGTGAAACCTCACTGGGGTCTATCCCTTTGTAAAGGCTATTTTGTGATCTTGTGACACCCGGTTCCGAAAATGAACCAAGTGCAGTATATGTGTGCCCATGATGTTTAACACACATATACAAGTGATTCACAAATGATAAACAGATAACCATAGCTCAAATTATTAAAGAAGTACTCTTATTATATAATTCATTAGATCCTCAAATACAAGCTCTAATGAATATTAATAACAAGTTTTGAACTAATGCAGTGGAAATAAACTAATTAAGCAAACTAAACAAAAGGGATAGTGCAGCTCCAATAACACCACAGGCAAAGCTGACGGTAGACATGGCCTAGAACTCCGCATTATCACCATTAAACTCACAATACTGGCCTGCAACTGTTGGGGGGGGGGGGGTTGCAAGAGTGAGTACATGTCATACTCAGCAAGTGTGGAAAGTATGACATGTAGCTGATTTAAATGACGAATATAATAATGGTTGAGTGCTGAAAAGTACACTAAAACATTTGAAAAGCAATATATTACATGTATATGAAATAAACCCATCATAAGCCATGTAGTTATCATAATACCAGTCCATATTCCATATCCATCATCATATACCAATATCCATAATCAATACCAGAATTCAATTCATAACCATCCATAACCATAATACCAACCATAACAATCCCAAATACCATCCCAATACCAAGTTTTCTTTAATCATGTGAGGGTTCAGGTTGCTCATAACCGGGAGCACGGCTATCATGATAGTTTTAGACACACTCTCCAGAGGTTGTACCGCTTTACCCACGTGTTTGTGATTTCATCACCTTTTGATGACTATAGAATCTCAATTATGCCGTCTCACACTTCCGTAGGTGTGTGGCCAAAAGATCACAAAATAGCCTTTACAAAGGGATTACTAGCCGATTTAGAGCCCACTGAGATTTCACCGGTGGCGATGTCTCCAACTGAGCACATCTTCAACCAAGGGCCCCCTCTTGAGCCATTCGGATCCCAGAGTAGTCCCACCAATCATCAACAAACTCAATCCGAGTACCCCTTCGCCGAGCATCCTTAATGGTCCAAATAGCACTGGCAAAGCCCTAATTAATCAGCTACGCCGCACTTATACTTGGCCTCATGGTGGCACTGAAAATCTTGGATGGTCGCTCCACGAACCGGTCCTTAGATCTAAAGCAAGCAAAACCATCATAACATCCAACCCATCCACATACCAGGCTTGCTTAGATCACCCATTACCATAGAACCAGTTCATGTTAACCATAATCTCATCCATGCATAATTAAGTTGAGTGGTATAGTTGTTTTCCCATCCCAGTTGATTAAGCGAAGCAAAAAGGTAAAAATCCCATCCCGACTCTCTACCATATATCCCAGGTGACAAGGGTGGTTAAACAAAGCTAGTAAACTTTCTATCATAGGATTCCCATCAAATTGACACAAAGCATGCAATTTTGCAAACAAAATATTTATTTTAAAACAAGATCAATATGCTTCATGGACACTTGCCTTGCTCCGACGGATAGGTTGCTCAAGCGCTTCGAAGTCTTGGTTCTCGAAATCCTCGTACACGACTTCTTGAGCACTTCCCTCTACCCGTGATCACACATACAAGAAAACATATACAAATCAACATGATGTACACACATTAATCAACATGAGATGATATGCATGCATGCAAAGATCAACTATTAATTAACTATGGTTGTTTGTTGATTAGATGCAACTAGTTCATACGTGTTCATACGAGTTTATGGAGGTTTTAGCGAGGATTAATGCTGCTGAAAATAAAAAGACGATGCAACTAAAATCAATTTACGTCTATTAGATCTAATACGTCGCTAAAATTCGCATCGGAAAAACGAACCCTACCGTAGATGTGACGGCTCCGAAGATCGCGGGACGAATGCGACCCGTAGACGAAGTGGAGTAGACGGCGCAGTGATCCTCCGGTGGCTCGAAAACGACGACGTGACGAACTCCGGCGGATGACGGCACCCTCCTCTTCTCTTCCTTTTTTTCTCTCTTCTTCCCCTGGCGACGCAGCTCCTGGTGCTTTTTTTTCCTAGCTGCTAGGTTTTTTTCTTGATCCGGCGGCGGCGCTGTTCTCTGGTGCCGAGAGAAAATACGAAGCCCTACGGGCGTTTAAATAGACGCGGCAGCAGGGAGGGCACGCAATCCCGAGGCTGAGTCGGCGCTGGGAACGCGCGGGCGGGGTCCACCGGTCGGCGCGCGACCGACTCGATCGGCGCGGGCGTGCGGGGGTGCGCGGGGCCACGGGGCACACGGCCCGGGCGTGCAGCGCGGGGTCGCGTTGGGAGCGGGGCCGGTCGGGCACGCGGGATGCGGCCTAGGCAGGCGCGCCAGTTGGGCCGCTCGGCCTAGCTGGCGGCAGTCGTTGACTTTTTTTACATATATACTGTTATTATATATTATTATTTATATATTTTTATATATTATTATTGTATATATTATTTATATATATATATATTTATATTTATTATTATTATTATTTTTATACTTATTCCCTATTACAAGTTTATGCTATTATTTTCTTTTTTCTTCTTTTGCGACACATATTTGTATATGTATATTTTATGTTTTATTATGTTTCTTTATTCTACTAATGTTTAATGCATGAACATGTATGCAATGCATGATGCGGAAATTTAGGGTGTTACAAACCTACCCCCCTTAAAGTGAATCTCGCCCTCGAGATTCGATAGCGTGGAGAAAAGATGAGGGAATTCTGCCTTCAGGTCTTCTTCACGTTCCCACGTAGCTTCGGCTTTCGTATGGTGTTTCCATTGCACTTTGCACCAACGGATCCCCTTATTCCTCGTGACCCTTTCCTTCATGTCCAAGATCTTGATAGGTTGCTCGACATAGGACAAATCCTCCTGAAGTTCTAACTCGTCCATCAACACTTGTTCTTCTGGCACCCTGAGACACTTCTTGAGTTGAAACACGTCATGTACATCGGAGAGATACGCCGGCAGCTCAAGTCGATATGCTACTTCTCCTCGTTTGTCCACAATCTTAAATGGACTGATATAGCGAGGTGCCAGTTTTCCTTTGACGCCGGCGTTTCCCTCAGATAGGTGACACTTTGAGGTATACGAAATCTCCTATTTCAAATGTCGGATTCCTTCGCCTATTATCTGCATAACCTTTTTGTCCCGACTGAGCGGCCCTTAGGTTTTCCCGTATTATTTGAACTTGTCTTTCAGCATCTTGTAACACATCAGGACCAAATACTTGGTTCTCTCATGTTTCATTCCAAAACAAAGGTGTCCTACACTTCCTTCCGTATAGTGCTTCATAGGGTGACATTTTCAAGCTTGCTTGATAACTATTGTTGTATGAAAATTCTGCATACGGCAAGCTCTTGTCCCAACTTTTCCCATGCTTTAAAGAACAAGCTTTTAACATGTCTTCCAAAATCTGATTGGTCCTCTCGGTTTGTCCATCCGTTTGAGGGTGATATGCTGAACTAAAATTCAACCTCGCTCCCAAAGCTTCATGCAATTTTTGCCAAAACCTGGAAGTGAATTGAGAACCTCTATCCGAGACTATCTTTTTCGGAACTCCATGCAAACATACTATTCTTTCCATATACAGTTCCGTCAATTTATCTCCATTATAGGTGGTCTTGACGGGAATGAAGTGAGCTGACTTAGTTAATCGATCCACAATTACCCAAATTGAGTCATATCCTGACTGTGTACATGGTAATCCAACTATAAAGTCCGTACCAATCTCTTCCCACTTCCACTCCGGAATCTTTAATGGCTGCAATAATCCTGCTAGCCTTTGATGTTCAGCTTTAACTCGTTGGCACACATCACACAATGCAACATATTTGGCTATGTCCTTTTTCATGCTGGCCCACCAATAGCATGTCTTCAAGTCCTTGTACATCTTTGTACATCCAGGATGAATTGAGTACAGCGAGTCATGTGCCTCCTTTAATATTGTCTCCTGAATATGCTTTACATTAGGCACAACGATTCTCTTTCCGAGCCATAAGGTACCATGTTCGTCTTCATCAAATCTGAATTCTCTCCCTTCTTCGGTCCTTTCCTTGATTTCCTTGATCTCCTCATCTGTGGTTTGTGCATCTCGAATTTCTTGCTCCAAGGTTGGGTTTAACTCCATTATTCCCATCTCATTCACAAATCTGAGATTCAACCGTTCGAATTTCTTACATAGCTCAGATGGTAACTCTCGAACTGTGAGTTGATTACTTACTCCTTTCCAGCTCAAGGCATCAGCCACTACATTGGCCTTTTCTGGATCATAGTTGATCCCCACATCATAATCCTTGATGAGCTCCAACCATCTTCATTACCTCAAATTCTGATCTGTTTGTGTGAAAATATACTTAAGACTCTTGTGATCCGTATAAATTCCACATCTATGTCCAAGGATATAGTGTCTCCAAATTTTCAATGCATGTACCACGGCTGCTAGTTCAAGATCATGTGTAGCATAATTCTGCTCATGTTTCTTCAATTGTCTTGATGCATATGCAACCACTTGACCTTCTTGCATAAGCACACATCCAAGTCCTTGTCTCAATGCGTTGCAATAAACATTAAAACTCTTGCTCACATCCGGCAGTACCAAAACTGGGGCTGTTGTCAACCTCTTCTTCAACTCCCCAAAACTTTCTTGACAATCTTGAGTCCAATGGAAAGTTTTTCCCTTCATTAGCAATTCTGTAGTGGCTTGGCTATCTTGGAAAAGTCCTTGATAAATCGTCGGTAATATCCAGTCATTCCAAGAAAACTCCTTATTTCCTTTACGTTTTGCGTGGGTTCCCATTTCAACACATCTCTCACCTTTACGGGGTCAACCGATACTCCTCCTCCTAAGATGATATGACCCAAAAACGACACCTTTTTCAACCAAAACTGACACTTGTTGAACTTGGAATACAATTGATGCTCCCTCAATTTCTGCAACGTAAGCCTCAAGTGTTCCTCATGTTCCTTCTCATCCTTCGAGTAGATCATAATGTCATCAATAAACACCACCATGAACTTATCCAAGTACTCCATGAAGACCTTATTCATGAGGTACATAAAGTACGCAGGTGCATTGGTCAAACCAAAGGACATCACGATGTACTCATAAGATCCATACCGTGTCCTAAAAGCGGTCTTGGGTATGTCCGACGGTCTAATCTTCATTTGAAAGTAACCTGACCTCAAATCAATCTTGGAAAACACACAGACACCTTTCATCTGATCAAACAAATCCTCTATACGGGGCAAGGTATACTTGTTCTTGATTGTCACCTCGTTGAGAGCTCGGTAATCTACGCACATCCTTTGGGTTCCATCCTTCTTGTCCACAAACAGCACGGGCGCTCCCCAAGGTGAAGAGCTTGGGCAAATAAAACCCTTCTCTAGTTACTCTTGAATCTGCTTCTTGAGGTCCGCTAATTCCATTGGAGGCATCCTATATGGCCTCTTAGCCATAGGTGTAGTTCCAGGTATTAAATCAATAACAAACTCAATGTCTCGATCAGGTGGCATACCTGGCAACTCGTCCGAAAAAACATCCAAAAATTCACACACCACCGGAATTTCCTCAATTGCAGTACCATCCATGTGATTCAGCTCCAATTGCTTCGGTGCGGTTTGAGATGCTTCAAATTCTATGGTGATCCCTTCCTCATTATTCAACTTCACTGTCTTTGTGGCACACTCAATCACTCCATTGTGCTTCCTCAACCAGTCCATACCAAGTATAATGTCCAATCCTTGAGAATCCAAAACAATGAGGTTGGCGGAGAAGTCTACCCCCCTTATTCTAAGGCTTACTTTTGGACATACTATTTTTGTCCTCATCTCTCCTCCAGGAGACTTAACCAATAGAGTAAACTTCATATGAGAGATAGGCAAACTATACTTGGCAACATACTTTGATGCAATGAATGAATGCGATGCTCCAGAATTAAATAACATAGTCGTGGGGTTGGAGTTGGCGAGAAACATACCAATGACCACGTCATCCGCTTGTTGAGCATCCTCTGTAGAGACATGGTTCACATTGCCACGAGAAAAATTCTGCTGTCCATGGTTCCCTTGTGGCTGTCCTCCATTGGATCTTGGGTTTTGCCTCGGTGCATTGCTTCCTTGACCAAGTCCTGACTTAGGACATTGATGCGCAAAGTCTCCAGCTTCTCCATAAGTATAGCACTTCTTTACTCCACTAGAATTATTGGGACGAGCTTGGTTTTGAATGCTCGCACCAGGAAGGTTAGCACGAGGTGCATAAGGCATTGGAGGCCTAGGTGCTTGCATGATAGGGCGTTGCTGCACAAATTGAGTTGGGCGCGGTGCAAATCCAGGGCGCTGCATAGGAGTAGAGGAGCTGTAATATGGCGCATTAGGAGGCGCAAAGCGAGGGCGCACATTAATTCCTTGTTGCTGTCCTTGATATGGTGCCTTCCTCTTGTTATCTTGCTCCATCTCACGAACCTTGTTCTCAACCACAATTGCTTTGTCCACAAGCTTCTGGAAATTGGCATAATCACAGTTGAGCAATTGCACTTGGATCTCATTGTTCAAGCCCCTCATGAACAAGTATTGCTTCTGGCTGTCCCGACTCACATCCTCAGGCGCATACCTTGAGAGTTGAGTGAACTTGTTGAGATATTCACTCACGCTTAATTTTCCTTGCCTCAAGTTCTCAAATTCTTGCCTCTTCAAAATCATAACTCCTTCTGGCACATAATGAGAATGGAAACTCTCCTTGAATTCAACCCAAATAATTCTCTCTTGGTTCTCATGAGCATTGCGTAAAGAATCCCACCAATCCGCAGCTGCTCCAACTAGTTGATGAGAAGCGCATAAGACCTTCTCCCGGTCACTGCATTGGACAACAGCAAGCTTCTTCTCTATGGACTTGGGCCAATCATCCCCGTCCATAGGGTCAGCAGCTCGAGAAAAGGTCGGTGGCCTAGTCCTTATAAACTCTCCCAATCAATTATGAGGAGGCGGGGGTGGCGGTGGAGGCATGTGGGGCTGATTGTTGATGTTACCAGCCTGCAGTTGTCCCATAGTTTGTATCATGGTCTGCATGAGCTGGTTCTGCATAGCCAGTAGCTGCTCAATATTGATAGCTCCATGAGCAAGTCCTTGTCCATTGTTGTTCTAAGGTACTCCATGGTTCTCCTCCTCATCATTGACATCACTCTGGTTGCGAGTCCTCACCATCTGAACAGAAGCAATAGGTAAGAATTTAGAAACGTCCCCAACTAAATGCATCAAGGGATATGAAGCTAACCAACTAGCTATACTAGCCTAGGTGGACATGTCAATGCTAAAGCATCCCAAAATCCTCTATTAAGCACACAAGCAAACAATATATAGCAAACAACACACCAAGCAAAAACATATCGATTCATGAGTGCTCCTATGTGCTCTAAAGTGTCCATTCTATCTTGGTTGCGTCCTACGGTTAACCTGTGGCTCTGATACCAATTTGTGACACCCGGTTCCGAAAATGAACCAAGTGCAGTATATGTGTGCCCAGGATGTTTAACACACATATACAAGTGATTTACAAATGACAAACAGATAATTACCACAGCTCAAATTATTAAAGAAGTACTCTTATTACATAATTCATTATATCCTCGAATACAAGCTCTAATGAATATTAATGACAAATTTTGAACTAATGCAGCGGAAATAAACTAATTAAGCAAACTAAGCAAAAGGGATAACGCAGCTCCAATAACACCACAGGCAAAGCTGACGGTAGACACGGCCTAGAACTCCGTATTATCGTCATTAAACTCACAATCCTGACCTGCAACTGTTGGGGGGGACTGCAAGAGTGAGTACATGTCGTACTCAGCAAGTGTGGAAAGTATGACATGTGGCTGATTCAAATCATGAATATAATAATGGTTGAGTGCTGAAAAGTACATTAAAACATTTGAAAAGCAATATATTACATGTATATGAAATAAACCCATAATAATCCATGTAGTTATCATAATACCAGTCCAATTCCATATCCATCATCATATACCAATATCCATATTCAATACCAGAATTCAATTCATAACCATCCATAACCATAATACCAACCATAACAATCCCAAATACCATCCCAATACCAAGTTTTCTCTAATCATGTGAGGGTCCAGGTTGCTCATAACCGGGAGCACGGCTATCATGATAGTTTTAGACACACTCTGCAGAGGTTGTACCACTTTACGCACGTGTTTGTTATTTCATCACCTTTCGATGACTATAGAATCTCAATTATGCCGTCTCACACTTCCATAGGTGTGTGGCCAAGAGATCACAAAATAGCCTTTACAAAGAGATTACTAGCCTATTTAGACCCCACTGAGGTTTCACCGGTGGCGATGTCTCCAACTGAGCACATCTTCAACCAACGCCCCCTCTTGAGCCATTCAGATCCCAGGGTAGTCCCACCAATCATCAACAAACCCAATCCGACTACCCCTTCCCCGAGCATCCTTAATGATCCAAATAGCATTGGCAAAGCCGTAATTAATCAGCTACGCCGCACCCATACTTGGCCTCGTGGTGGCACTGTAAATTCTGGATGGTCGCTCCACGAACCGGTCCTTAGATCTAAAGCAAGCAAAACCACCATAACATCCAACCCATCCACATACCAGGCTTGCTTAGATCACTCATTACCATATCATATTAACCAGTTCATGTAAACCATAATCTCATCCATGCATAATTAAGTTGAGTGGTATAGTTGTTTTCTCATCCCAGTTGATTAAGCGAAGCAAAAAGGTAAAAATCCCATCCCGACTCTCTACCATATATCCCAAGTGACAAGGGTGGTTAAACAAAGCTAGTAAACTTCCTATCATAGGCATTCCATCAAATCGACACAAAGCATGCAATTTTGCAAACAAAACATTTATTTTAAAACAAGATCAATATGCTTCAAGGACACTTTCCTTACTCCGACGGATAGGGTTGCTCAAGCGCTTCGAAGTCTTGGTTCTCAAAATCCTCGTACATGACTTCTTGAGCACTTCCCTCTACTCGTGATCACACATACAAGAAAACATATACAAATCAACATGATGCACACACATTAATCAACATGCGATGATATGCATGCATGCAAAGATCAATTATTAATTAATTATGGTTGTTTATTAATTAGATGCAACTAGTTCATACGTGTTCATACGAGTTTACGGGGGTTTTAGTGAGGATTAATGCTGCTGAAAATAAAAAGACGATGCAACTAAAATCAATTTACGTCTATTAGATCTAATACGTCGCTAAAATTCGCATCGGAAAAACGAACCCTACCGTAGATGCGACGGCTCCGAAGATCGCGGGACGAAGACGACGCGTAGACGAAGTGGAGTAGATGGTGCAGCTATCCTCCGGCGGCACGACGACGGCGACGCGACGAATTCCGGCGGACGACGGCACCCTCCTCTTCTCTTCCTTTTTTTCTCTCTTCTTCCCCTGGCGGCGCAGCTCCTGGTTCTTTTTTTTCCCTAGCCGCTAGGTTTTTTTCTTGATCTGGCGGCGGCGCTGTTCTCTGGTGCCGAGAGAAAATACAAAGCCCTACGGGCGTTTAAATAGGCGCGGCAGCAGGGAGGGCACACGATCAAGAGGTTGAGTCGGTGCAGGAACGCGCGGGCGGGGTCGACCGGTCGGCGCGCGACGGACTCGGTCGGCACTGGCGTGCGGGTGTGCGCGGGGCCACGGGGCACACGGCCCGGGCGTGCGGTGCGGGGTCGCTGGGAGCGGGGCCGGTCGTGCGCGCGGGATGCGGCCGAGGCAGGCGCGCCAGTTGGGCCGCTCGGCCTGGCTGGCGGCAGGCGTTGCCTTTTTTTACATATATACTGTTATTATATATATTATTATTTATATATTTTTTATATATTATTATTATATATATTAATTATATATATATTTTTTCTATATATATTATTATTATTATTATTATACTTATTCCCTATTACAAGTTTATGCTATTATTTTCTTTTTTCTTCTTTTGCTACACATATTTGTATATGTATATTTTATGTTTTATTATTTTTCTTTTATTCTACTAATGTTTAATGCATGAACATGTATGCAATGCATGATGCGGAAATTTAGGGTGTTACAGATCTCTTGACCACACACCTACAGAAGTGTGAGACGGTATAATAGAGATTCTATAGTCGTCGAAAGGTGATGAAATCACAAACACGTGGGTAAAGCGGTACAACCTCTGCAGAGTGTGTCTAAAACTATCATGATAGCCGTGCTCCCGGTTATGAGCAACCTGGACCCTCACATGATTAGAGGAAAATTGGGATTTGGGGATGGTTATGGTTGGTATTATGGTTATGGATGGTTATAAATTAAATCTTGGTATTGAATATGGATATTGGTATATGATGATGGATATGGAATATGAACTGGTACTATGATATTACTTATGGTTTATGATGGGTTTACTTCACATACATATAATATATTGTTTTTCAAATGTTTTAATGTACTTTTCAGCACTTAGCCATTATTATATTTGTCATTTGAATCAGCCACATGTCATACTTTCCACACTTGCTGAGTACGACATGTACTCACTCTTGCAATCCCCCCAACAGGTGCAGGTCGGGATTGGGAGTTTAATGGCGATAATGCGGAGTTCTAGGCCACGTCTGCCGTCAGCTTTGCCTGTGATGTTGATTGGAGTTGCGCTATACCCTATCGCTTATGCTGCCTAGCTGTTTAGTTTGCTTATTTATTTTATTTCTGCTGCATTAGTTGAACTTGTTATTAGTATTCATTAGAACTTGTATTCGAGGATGATATGAATTGTGTAATAAGATTTGGTTAATTAATCTTGTTATGTGGTAATTTTTGGTATACTCTTTTGTGATTGCACTCGTGTATGTGTGTTGAACATCATGGGCACACATATTCGTTCACTTGGTTCATTTTCAGAACCGGGTGTCACAGATTGGTATCAGAGCCACAGGTTGACCGTAGGATGCAGTCTAGATAGAATTGACACTTTAGAGCATATAAGAGCACTCAGGAATCGATGTGTTTTTGTTTGGTGTGTTGTTTGCTATATATATTGTTTGCTTATGCGCTTAATAGAGGATTTTGGGATGCTTTAGCATTGCCATGTCCACGTAGACTAGTTAGTTGTCTAGTTTCATATCCCTTGATGCATATAGTTGGGGACGTTTTCTAATTCTTACCTATTGCTTTTCTCCAGATGGTGAGGACTCGCAACCAGAGGGATGCTAATGATGAGGATGAGAACCATGGAGCACCTCAGAACAACAATGGACAAGGACCTGCCCAAAGAGCTATTAATATTGAGCAGCTATTGGCTATGCAAAACTAGCTCATGCAGACCATGATACGAACAATGGGACAGCTGCAGGCTGGCAACATCAACAATCAGCCCCACATGCCTCCACCGCCACCCCCACCTCCTCATAGCCGGTTGGGAGAGTTTATGAGGACTAGGCCGCCAGCCTTTGCTCAAGCCGCTGACCCTATGGATGTGGATGATTGGCTCAATTCCGTGGAGAAGAAGCTTGCTATTGTCCAATGGCATGACCGGGAGAAGGTATTATTTGCTTCTCATCAACTAGTTGGAGCAGCTGCGGATTGGTGGGATTCTTATTGCAATGCTCATGAGAACCAAGAGAGGATCACTTAGGCCGAATTCAAGGAGAGTTTCCGTTCCCATTATGTGCCCGAGGGTGTTATGATTTTGAAGAGGCAAGAATTTGAGAACTTAAGTCAAGGAAGGTCAAGCGTGAGTGAATATGTAAATAAGTTCACTCAACTCTCAAGGTATGCGCCTGAGGATGTGACTCGGGACAGCCGGAAATAATAATTGTTCATGAGGGGCTTGAACAATGAGATTCAAGTGCAATTGCTCAACTATGATTATGCCAATTTTCAGAATCTTGTGGACAAAGCAATTGTGGTTGAGAACAAGGTCCATGAGATGGAACAAGCCAACAAGAGGAAAGCGCCATATCAAGGACAGCAACAAGGAAGTAATGTGCACCCTCGCTTCACACCGCTCAATGCGCCTTACTTCAGCTCTTTTGCGCCTACTCATTGCCTTGGATTTGCACCACGTCCAACTCAGTTTGTGCAGCAGCGCCCTGTCATGCGAGCACCTAGGCCTCCAATGCCTTATGCACCTCGCGCTAACCTTCCTGGTGCAAGTGTTCAAAACCAAGCTCGTCCCAATAATTCTGGTGGAGTTAAGAAGTGTTATACTTGTGGAGAAGTTGGACACTTTGCGCATCAATGTCCTAAGTCAGGACTTGGTCAAGGAAGCAATGTGCCAAGGCAAAACCCAAGACCTAATAGAGGACAGCCACAAGGGAACGAGGGACAGCATAATTTTGCTCGTGGCAATGTGAACCATGTCTCTACGGAGGATGCTCAACAAGCGGATGACGTGGTCATTGGTATGTTTCTCGCCAACTCCAACCCTGCGACTATGTTGTTTGATTCTGGAGCATCGCATTCACTTATTGCATCGAAGTATGTTGCCAAGTATAGTTTTCCTATTTCTCATATGAAGTTTACTCTATTGGTTAAGTCTCCTAGAGGATAGATGAGGACAAATATAGTATGTCCAAAAGTAATCCTTAGAATAAGGGGGTAGACTTCTCCGCCAACCTCATTGTTTTGGATTCTCAAGGATTGGACATTATACTTGGTATGGACTGGTTGAGGAAGCACAATGGAGTTATTGAGTGTGCCACGAAAATGGTAAAGTTGACCAATGAGGAAGGGATCACCGTAGAGTTTGAAGCATCTCAAACCGCACCGAAGCAATTGGAGCTGAATCATATGGACAGTGCCGCAATTGAGGAGGTTTCAGTGGTGTGTGAATTTTTGGATGTTTTTCCGGATGAGTTGCCAGGTATGCCACCTGATCGAGACATTGAGTTTGTTATTGATTTAATACTTGGAATTGCACCTATAGCTAAGAGGTCGTATAGGATGCCTCCTATGGAACTAGCGGGGATCAAGAAGCAAATTCAAGAGCAACTAGAAAAGGGTTTCATTTGGCCAAGATCTTCACCTTGGGGAGCGCCCGTTCTATTTGTGGACAAGAAGGATGGATCCCAAAGGATGTGCGTATATTACCGATCCCTCAACGAGGTAACAATCAAGAACAAGTACACCTTGTTACACATAGAAGACTTGTGTGATCAGATGAAGGGTGCTTGTGTCTTCTCTAAGATTGATTTGAGGTCGGGATACTTTCAAATGAAGATTAGACCATCGGACATACCCAAGGCAGCTTTTAGGACGCGGTATGGATCTTATGAGTACACCGTGATGTCCTTTGGATTGACCAATGCACCTGCGTACTTTATGTACCTCATGAGTAAGGTCTTCATAGAGTACTTGGATAGGTTTGTTGTGGTGTTTATTGATGACATTATGATCTACTCGAAGGATGAGAAGGAACATTAGGAACACTTGGGGCTTACGTTGCAGAAATGGAGGGAGCATCAATTGTATGCCAAGTTCAACAAGTGTCAGTTTTGGTTGAAAGAGGTGTCGTTTTAGGGTCATATAATCTCAGGAGGAGGAGTATCGGTTGACCCAGGAAAGGTGAAGGACGTGTTGAAATGGGAACCCCCGCAAAACGTAAAGGAAATAAGGAGTTTGTTTGGAATGGCTGGATATTACCATCGATTCATCAAGGACTTTTGCAAGATAGCCAAGCCAATGAAGGAACTGCTAACGAAGGGAAAGGCATTCCAATGGACACAAGCTTGTCAAAACAGTTTTGAGGAGTTGAAGAAGAGGTTGACAACAGCCCCAGTTTTGGTACTGCCGGATGTAAGCAAGAGTTTTGACATATATTGTGATGCCTCGATACAAGGACTTGGATGTGTGCTCATGCAAGAAGGTCAAGTGGTCGCCTATGCATCCAGACAATTGAAGAAACATGAACAGAGTTATCCAACGCATGATTTGGAACTTGCAGCCGTGATACACGGATTGAAAATTTGGAGACACTACATTCTTGGACATAGGTGTGAAATCTAAACGGATCATAAGAGTTTGAAGTATATTTTTCACACAAATGGATCTGAATTTGAGGCAATGGGGATGGTTGGATCTCATCAATGATTATGATTTAGGGATCAACTATCATCCGGGAAAAGTCAATGTAGTGGCCGATACTTTAAGTCAGAAAGGAGTAAGTAATCAGCTCACAGTTCGAGAGTTGCCATCCGAGTTATGTAAGGAGTTCGAACGGTTGAACCTTGGATTCGTAAATGAGATGGATATGATGGAGTTAAACCAAACCTTAGAGCAAGAAATTCGTGAAGGCCAAACTATGGATGAGGAAATTCAGGAAATCAAGGAAAGGACCCAAGAGGGGAGAGAATTCAGATTTGATGACGATCAACATGGTACCCTATGGCTTGGTAAGAGGATTGTTGTGCCTAATGTGAAGCATATTCGGGAGACAATAACAAAAGAGGCACATGACTCACCTTACTCAATTCACCCCTGTTGTATGAAGATGTACAAAGACTTGAAGACTTGCTATTTGTGGGATAGCATGAAGAAGGACATAGTTGAATACGTAGCATTATGTGATGTGTGCCAACGAGTCAAGGCAGAACATCAAAGGTCAGCTGGACTATTGCAACCATTAAAGATTCTGGAGTGGAAGTGGGAAGAGATCGGTATGGACTTCATAGTTGGTTTACCACGTACTCAGTCCGATTATGACTCAATTTGGGTAATTGTGGATCAATTAACTAAGTCAGCCCACTTTATTCCCGCCAAGACCACCTATAATGGAGAGAAATTTCGGAACCGTATATGGGAAGAATAGTATGTTTGCATGGATTTCCGGAGAAGATAGTCTCGGATAGAGGTTCACAATTCACTTCCAGGTTTTGGCAAAAGTTACATGAAGCTTTGGGAACAAAGTTGAATTTTAGTTCAGCATATCACCCTCAAACAGATGGACAAACCGAGAGGACCAATCAGATTTTAGAGGACATGCTAAGAGCTTGTGCTTTAAAGCATGGGAAAAGTTGGGACAAGAGCTTGCCATATGCAGAATTTTCATACAACAATAGTTACCAAGCAAGTTTGAAGATGTCACCATATGAGGCACTGTACGGAAGGAGGTTTAGGACGCCCTTGTTCTGGAATGAGATAGGGGAGAATCAAGTATTTGGACCCGATGTGTTGCAAGAAGCTGAAAAACAAGTCCAGGTTATTCGTGAAAACTTGAGGGCTGCCCAATCAAGACAAAAAGGCTATACGGACAATAGGAGGAGGAAATTAGCCTTTGAAGTGGGAGATTTTGTTTACCTCAAGGTGTCACCGATGAGGGGTCATAAGAGGTTTAACATAAGAGGCAAGCTAGCACCTCGCTATAATGTACCATTCAAGATTTTGGACAAAAGAGGAGAACTAGCGTATAAGTTGGAGATGTCAGCTCATCTTTCGGATGTCTATGATGTCTTTCATGTTTCCCAACTCAAGAAGTGTCTGAGAGTACCGGAAGAACAAGTGCCAATGGAAGGATTGGAAATAGGGGCAGATTTGACTTATGCCGAACAACCGGTCAAACTCTTGGAAACTAAGGAGAGGGTCACAAGGAACAAGATTATTAGATGGTGTAAAGTTCAATGGAAGCACCACACACAAAAAGAAGCAACATGGGAATTGGAGGATGATCTCAAGAAGGAATTTCCCTATCTCTTCTTTTTCGCGTCGAATCGCGAGGGCGAGATTCATTTTAAGGGGGGTAGGTTTGTAACACCCTCATTTTCATGCATCATGCCCTACATACATTCATATACATGTTTAACATTAACCCACATAAAGAGGAACGAGTTTAAAATTGATTTGGAACAAAACCGCACTTAAAATGCTGAAAAGTGTGGACTAGTCCGATTTTGGTGAGGACTAGTCCGATTTCTCTCTTACTTGAAACGGACTTGTCTGATTTTGCTGCGGACTAGTCCAATTTTGCCTCTGGACATTTTCGGACTTGTTCAATTTTATGCGGACTAGTCCGGTGTTCCAAGAATCCTTGAAAATTTGCTATGTCCCTGGACTTGTCCGGACTAGTCCGGTGTTCCAGCGGACTTGTCCGTTTTCCTCTCTGAATAAAGTCGGACTTGTCCAATTTTTTGCCAGACTTGTCCGATTTCTTTCTGACTAACTTCGGACTAGTCTGGTCCTTTTCGGACTTGTCCGATGTTTCGCGACTCCGAATTGATCTTTTGTTTTACGACTTGTTTCTTGGGTTTCACGTTAATTGGGCCTAGGGACGTCGTGCCTAACTCTTTTAGAGCCCATGTGGGACTCTAAACTGGCCTCTACTCCTCTCAAACTCGAAATCCATCTAACCCTAGCCTCCACCTCTATATAAACAATCCCACCCCTTAGCTTGACATCTATTTGCCACTTTTCCACTCCACCCAAACCCTAGTTCGTGGAGATACGCCATCAAGGAGGGAGAAGGAGATCCCAAGCAAGAAGAAGAAGAGGAAACGAAAGAGGATCAAGATCTCCATCAAGTTTTGTTCTTCATCACCAATTCATCTCCAAGTTCATCACCAACCCTAGATCATCAAGATCCAAGTGTTGCCTCCAAGTTTCTTGATTCATTGGAGTCCTAAACACCTGGTATACCTTCTATTTCCTTTTTCTTACGTGAATTCGACCTCTAATCTCCAAATCCGCATCGATCTAGAAAACCCTAGTTCATCAGTTTCGCGTAGTGCGGACTTGTCCGGTCCTAGCGGACTAGTCCGATTTTCCTAGTTAAATTGTGTTGAATTAATTCTAAAATTTGATCTAATCACATCCAAACCTGTATAAAGTTGTTAAAATCTATTAGAACTAGATAGTGATCATTTAAAAGCAATCTATTAACAAGTTCTACCTTGCATTTGCATCAATCATACATATCATGTCATATTGAGTAATATTTGTGCACTCTTTGATTGTGTTTCTTGTTTGTATATTTATTGTGCGGATTAGACAGATTTGCGCTAGAGAGTGCCGCGGAGGATCTCCAGCACCAAGAGTTTGAAGGCTTTGAATCGAGTCAATCCCAAGAGCAAGGCAAGTGTCCTTGAAGCATATTGATCCTGTTTCTAAAATAAATGTTTTGTTTGCAAAACTGCATGCTTGTGTCAATTTGAGGGGAATCCTACGATAGGAAGTTTACTAGATTTGTTTAACCACCCTTGTCACCTGGAATATATGGTAGAGAGTTGGGATGGGATTTTTACCTTTTTTGCTTTGCTTAATTAATTGGGATGAAAGAACAACTACACTACTTAATTTGATTATGCATTAATGAGATTGTGGTTGACATGAACTAGTTAAATCTGATAGGGTAATGGGTGATCTAAGAAAGCCTGGTATGTGAATGGGTTGGATGTTATGGTGGTCTTGCTTGCTTTAGATCTAAGGGCCGGTTCGTGGAGTGACCATCTAGGATTTACAGTGCCACCACGAGGCCAAGTATGGGTGCGGCGTAGCTGATTAATTAGGGCTTTGCCAGTGCTATTTGGACCATTAAGGATTCTCGAGGAAGGGGTAGTCGGATTGAGTTTGCTGATGATTGGTGGGACTACCTTGGGATCCGAATGGCTCAAGAGGTGGCCCTTGGTTGAAGATGTGCTCAGTTGGAGGCATCGCCACCGATGAAACTTCAGTGGGTCTAAATAGGCTAGTAATCCCTTTGTAAAGGCTATTTTGTGATCTCTTGGCCACACACCTACGGAAGTGTGAGACGACATAATAGAGATTCTATAGTCATCGAAAGGTGATGAAATCACAAACACGTTGGTAAAGCGGTACAACCTCTGTAAAGTGTGTCTAAAACTAACATGATAGTCGTGCTCCCAGTTATGAGCAACCTGGACCCTCACATGATTAGAGGAAAATTGGGATTCGGGGATGGTTATGGTTGGTATTATGGTTATGGATGGTTATGAATTAAATTCTGGTATTGAATATGGATATTGGTATATGATGATGGATATGGAATATGGACTGGTACTATGATACTACTTATGGTTTATGATGGGTTTACTTCACATATATATAATATATTGCTTTTCAAATATTTTAATATACTTTTCAGCACTTAGCTATTATTATATTTGTCATTTGAATCAGCCACATGTCATACTTTTCACACTTGTTGAGTACGACATGTACTCACTCTTGCAACCCCCCCCCCCAACAGTTGCAGGTCAGGATTGGGAGTTTAATGGCGATAATGCGGAGTTCTAGGTCGTGTCTGCGTCAGCTTTGCTTGTGGTGTTGATTGGAGTTCTGCTATACCCTATCACTTATGTTGCCTAGCTGTTTAGTTTGCTTATTTAGTTTATTTCCGCTGCATTAGTTGAACTTGTTATTAGTATTCATTAGAACTTGTATTCGAGGATGATATGAATTGTGTAATAAAATTTGGTTAATTAATCTTGTTCTGTGGTAATTTTCTGTATACTCTTTTGTGATTGCACTCGTGTATGTGTGTTGAACATCCTGGGCACACATATGCGTTCACTTGGTTCATTTTCGAAACCGGGTGTCACAGAATGAGAGCTTTTGCTTAGTGGTGAAGGCTTGGGTGCTCAAGGAAGAAGGTGAAGGCTCGAGCGGCAGGATGTGAGTAAGGAAGGAATTGTCCCCTCTAACAAAGGTATCCTTTTTTATCACCCCCGCAGCGCCTAAGCACATCGTGCGGATCGCCAAGGCTCGACCCACACTACTCAACCCACAGTGTCAATGACAATTGGGGCTAGGCCCCCTGCCAGAAGTGTTGTCCCAAGGAATCAACCACCTGAGAAGACAAGCTGAAGCAATTCCCATAAAAGCAGATCAAACGTAAGTGCTATAGCTACATTAGAAACCGTCGCAGTTAAAGGCGCCGCAAAAGACAGAGATACTACAGCAAGCAAAGATCTCGTCGTCGTAGTCCCTGAACCAGGAGCGGATGCATGGCTACATTGCCAGAAGCGCCCACCGCTTCGACTGACCAAGACAAAATTCAAATGGTAGTGCGGAAAACATGGAAAGGGCTCCACCCTTGGGCTCATCACGTCCCCCCAGGGTGGACCCAGGGGCCACTGTCGGTACCCCGCACACGGGGTACCCTCGCACATAGGATGAAAGTACCTAGGTATGTCCAGTGGCGCCACGTGTCCAGAAGGTGTCGAACCCTGACACCTTCCTCAAGTGCGGGAACCGGCACTGCCATGTGGACCTCAAAGATGGGACCCGGCTCCTCCGATGAGATGGCCTCCCAAGATGCCACGTATTTGGGCGGGACCTCACCCTACTATAAGGGTGGGCTCCGGTGTAACCACGTGGCTCGAAGCACCAGGCTAGACGCCTCCCATGGAGAAGGGCTCCGGAGCTGCCACGTGGCCCGAAGGGCTCCGGAGCTGCCACGTGTCTCGAAGGGCTCCAGAGCTGTCACATGCCTCGAAGAACCAGACATGGCCTCCCCGACAGTGGTTAGCCCCAAAGCAACCACGGGTCCCGCAACTCACTCTGGGCGATATGATGCGAGGGTTAAGGGTTGGTGCGCTCCATCAAAATCAAGCATTGAAGACAGGCACCCACCTCCGACGGAGCACGCCAACGACCAGAGACTGATGCGCCCAATCACATCACAGTGAAGACGTCGCAGGCCTACCCCGCTTCGCCAAGTGGGTAGCTTACGGCGAAAAGACAGACGGACATGACATCTCCTGACACCATCAACGACTACGCATGAACCACTAGCGACTGAGGCGAAAAGACGGCGAGTCTTCAAGCCATGATCAGAGGAAGCTTATGCGCGAAGCCTTAGATCTTTAAGATAAGATCGCCCCGGGACCACTGTCGGGCCCCGAACTCCACTTGTAAGGCGCCTGGCCTTGTCTATAAAAGGACCAGACCGCCACTGTTACAAAGGATCTCTAATCTACACACACACGCACACACACAAACACCAGCAATATAACATCACCATAGAGTAGGGTGTTACGCTCTTGCGGCCCAAACCACGTAAAAACCACAGTCTCACAATCTCATACGTGCAATCTTTCGATAGAGGACTAAGCCATGCCGATCAAAGAACCTCTGCGAGCTGCTCCATAGCAGATCCGGGGGAAGTGTCGCAATAACACTTCATCGCAATCTTTCGAAGGAGAGGCAAACCTTATGCGGTCGTTGTGGGTCGACGAGGTGGAATCGGGCGCACGAGGCGAGGTGGACCTTTCTCCCTGACGGTGCTTGAGGTTACCGAAGAAGATCGGCACCGGCTTTGTCGGCGTCGAACCACCAAGTCGAGATGACCTTCGAGGACTAGCGTCAGTGGCAGCTCTCCTCCTTCGTCGCCCCCCTTTCCTACCGCGGCCCGCCGTGGTGCCTGTCTCCCGTCGCCGCCGCCACGGACCCTTGGCGAGAAGAGGGAGAGGAATATGGAAAGTGTCGCGCGTCTTTTCTCCGCCCCTAAACCCGGCAGCATATAGCGAAATCGATCTTTCCAGCAAAGTTCCCAGTATACCGCTGCACCCAAAATCGTGGGACCAACCAAGACATCTAGCGCCCAGCAACGTTTCGAATATACAGGTGTGGACGGTCTTACAGAATAAATAATCAACCAGTACATTGTTCCAGCCAAAAGAAATTACTAATTTCATCTGCTCTATTCTTCCGGCCAAGAGAATTTAATTCTAGTAGAGACGCACGACGACGTCGTGCAGTGGCGCACACGGGCACGAGCCGCGCCGGTACCGGGTCCGCGGGCCGGTCGGAGACCTTCGCCGAGATGCCGGGGTACTACCCGGAAAACGTACGTGCGCGCTGTCCCCGGCCGGGCGACGGGCGTCAGCTTCGGTGGTGGAGGCGCTAGCTGGACGGGTTCAGCTTAGCTCACGAGGTGGCGGAGCGGAACGGCGCGCCCTGGATTGGGGACGTACGCTCATTTCTTCGTTCATAGTCATAAACTCATAGCTCTGTCTCAACTCCGTCCCTCTTTGGCGGCGTCGACCTTCTGGGCCCATGCGCGTAAACTACTTCGTTCTGATCTAGGAGTATACACTGTGTTGGTGACATACCGTATACTTGTATCTGATTTATTAGGAGTATATCGTCGTCGAGCTGCTACCGTTTGCTTGGGAGAATGTGAATGTGGCGGTGCATTGTGGCCAGACAACCTACGTTGTGTCAGTGCTAGCGGTCATATCGAGCTCTCTGCTCCACCATGAGATGTTGCGCGCGCAAGCTGCATCAGGAGCTCGCATCGGCAACCCTAGTTTATAGCACACACAAGGCCAGCGCGCGGTGGCAAAGGAACATGACCAGCAAGCGAGGTTTCGCTCGATCAGCACGTCTGCCCGACTGCCCGTGATCCGTCGTCTCGCATCGCAAGCGGCCGGCTGGTCCAGAAGCATGCAGGGATGGAGCTGCCTGCTACCAGCGTTAATGTCGGCGCACCGCGCACCTAACCGTCTGACGACAAGCGTACGTAAGACGCGAGGAGAAGTGTACAGCACGCTGTACGCGATGAGTTTATTTGCGAGGCATTCCATACACTGGCGTCCGCGTAGGCATGCAGCAGGGTAGCAGTGACACGTCACGGCATGCACGCAGCACCAAGCATGGAACGTTCACCTCGTATTCAATGGTGTGCTGAAAGACACTGAAGAAGATGAGTAGCGTAGCACTGTGCAGAAATCAAAGTTGCTGGTTGCATGTAAACATGAAACGTGCGCGGTCGTATATATATCAAAGTAGTGTGTGTGTGCGAGTCGAAGCAGGGCAGGGCAACCACTCCAACCACCTATGTACAGTTGTTATTACTGCAAACGAGTAGTATACAAAAGTCATGGAAAGACCAAAGTAAAAGGACAGCAGGTAGAAGCACTGTAAATTTTTATGAGTCTTTTGATCTACGCCCCTCAGATCTAATCGAGCGACTAAATGACGACAAATATAGTAATTTTAAAATAGACCTAACGATAGAGAACGAAAATAAAAAAAATACTAAATTCAGTTGACTCAGATTCTTAGAATTAGCATTACTGTAAATATTTCATTTTCATTCTCAATTGTTCCGGATAGTTTGAATAAATAAATAAATGTTCCAGATGGAAGAGATTTAGGAGAATTTTTTTAACATCCTCGGATGAAAAGTCATATGAGTAATTATGTGGCAAAAAGTGGTCATGAACTGTTCAACCGGACTGGCCCTTGCTTAAATTTGCATCTGGCTTTCTGTACTCTGAGAACTTCTATAAAAGCGCATGGCCTTACACTGTCCCATTCCCACGACAGGCACACACAAGGCACTAGATGTTGGAAAATACACATAGCATGGAATTAATTTGATGATTCGAAACAGCAAAACGATCAGAGCAAGATCTACTAGGAGTCAACATAAACAGTGCTAGTAATACACAGATTAGAACTGAAACAAATGCGAATAAATCGCTCATCAAGAAAATCGAACCAGCCATAGTTCGAGAGATTCACTTACAGATCATCCTCCTATGAAGTAGACGATGAGAGTGTTGAGGAAGATGGAAGTGCAGCGAGCGGCCGTGCGAACGCACTTCCCAGAAACCTGATCGTCGGCACCCGTGCAGGTCTTCAGATCGCCGGCGTCGGTTCGGAGACACCGCTCTCCCTCAGTCCGCTGCACGGCGGACGAAGGGATGACAAGGCAAAAACACGGCAACGCAGAGCAGTTAGCGAGAGAGGCGTTATGTGTTGTGTGTATCTATGTGCCTCCAGTATATAGGACGTCTCCTTATATACTCGAGTCTCCAATCGCCTCAGATTCGATCTGCCACAATTTCAGTAAACCGCCCCCTGAAATTTCTCAACGTGCAACTAATGGGAGCAGTTATGAGGCATTACGCACTGATAATGCGCGTCTGCAGTTACGCATCTTATTACTCCTTTGTTGACGTGACAGTCTAGGTGTTGATAAATATTCCTTTTTATATGAGTGGTAGAAAAAAATAACTGCTTAGAAGAACACAACTTGTCACGACGCGAACGCGAAACGTCGCAAGTCACAAGTCATGTGATAGTCACGAAACGCGCACGCGTGCGTGTGTGTCTTTGTGTCCATAGCAGCAGCCTTCATCCCTCATTATTCTCATGTTGAGAACATGTACAAGGGCCACTATATATCTTGGGGAACACCCATCTAGGTGGGCAATGTGGGACTAAAGTCCCCAACCACCTCTTCACACCACATTGGCTTTCCTCCAGGGGAGTTGGCCCAAATAAATGAGCCCATAAATGGGTTGCACCAAAGGGCCAAATTCCAACAATCCCCACCAAAAGTCAATGTCTACAAGTAACAATTATGCGCTTTAATATACCAGCTTTGTAGTGCAGACCCGATACGGGTTCAGCTGCACCTAGCATTTCATGATTCACATACTCACAACTTTGCAATGGACATAGCCTTGAATTGCTAGTTTTGTGTGAGCAAGTTTCACATGAAAGCATCGCTGATACTAGGCCGCTTAAAGTCATGCCTCAGGTTGGAGCATTACGGTCTTCTCCCGCGTCTGTTCATGAGTTTATTTGAGATTACTCATATCTCATAGACTGCGACCTGACAGTCAAACTCATATAGGTGTGTTCTTACAAGTATATCTTGTAGGACGGTACCTTGCCTATTTAGGCCCCAGAACACATTAAGACATTTGTCGGAGTGTAGATCCGGCAATTCTCCCGGTACTACTGTTGGCAGCCCGCGGAGTTTGTAGTTCGGTATTGGGCGCACAGAGATTCAAAAGACGATGTCAAATGGACACAAGGATTTACGTGGTTCGGGCCGCCTGAGCGTAATACCCTACTCCACGGGGTGTGTAGTTGTTGTATTGGGTATCAAAGCTGTGTATGGGAGGGGTCCAGAGAGCCGTCCCTTGTGTACCGTCGACCAGTCCTTTTATAGTATAAGGACCGGTCGTTACACCGTTAGCCTGGCCCGACATGTGTCCCTAGCGGTTACTGATGCTTAATACACAATTAATGAGATTAATTACCCTTAATAGCGTGGTAACGGACCTTGACAATGTCGTTACTGGTATTAAGAGCCTTCCGATAGTGTGTCATTAATATGGTACTAATGACACTTAATCGGGCCTTGAAGTCTTTGATTGCCCCTTGAAGGTCTGAGCCATTGGGGGTCCACCAGTCTGATTGTTGAGGCTGAAGGTCTGGCGGTTGGACATGTGGCATCATCGGAGCTTTCCGTCTGGGACGGGTAGGTCCGGTGTAGATGTACACGTGTCAGTACTAGAGCTTCCCTCTGTCGAGGTTTAGGTCCGGGGGTGACGCTCAAGTGTTTAGCCCTGAGCTATCCCATGTGGGGGATGTAGGTCCGGTTGCAGTATACACGTGGCAGCACCAGGACTAACCATAGATGGGAGGCAGGTCCGGTCCCGTATGACACGTGGGGCCTTCGCAGATCTTCAACTCAGACAAGTGAAGTTCCTTTGGTCTTTTTGTAGTCCCAAGGGGTATACGGTACGCAAGGTACCGACAGTGGCCCCCTGGGCCCACCTCTGGGAGAGACCTTTTGGATGAAGTCGTTCTGCCAGAGGTGGGTACATCCTTCGGTTTTTGAGCCGCGTCTTCAAGGTTCTTCGGATGTGCCGTTGGCGGTAGTTCGCAGTTAAACCAACGTCGTGTGGCATATCCAGGATGCGGCAGGTGAGATCTGAGCGTGTGGATCTCACGCAATTGAAGGTCACCGGTTCTCGATACAAAAATTGTATCGGTTCTGCGCGCCCTATCAGACCGCCACCCTCGGGCTTCCCGCCTTTCATGATGACAACCGTTCGCCTGGGATAAGAACCTCGACTTGATCATCGGGAGGGCCCTGGGCCCCTTGTCATTGGCAGGGTGAAGTTTTTGAATTGTATCGTCGGGTCCTCCGCAGTTTCCATCCAAGCATTACGGGGGCTTACTTAAGAAGGAAAACGCTGAACGTTTGGGGATTCTTTATGCCTTCATTCGAACTTGCGCTCAAATCCTCCAAACTTTCGCTTGCTTTTCCTCTCTCGCCACGTTGTGCCGCGATGAAGTTGGGAATCCCCACGAGCCGCATTGGGCGCAAGAAGGAGTTGTCTAGGGTCCGGACCTACATGGGATGGTCCAGTGACTCCTTCGACAATGACATTCGTTGCGGCGAGCTTCCCTTCGAGAAGAAGCGAGCTGGAGATATGGTGTACTTCCTTGGATACGCCATGGCGGTTTTGATCCCGCCTTTCTCCACCTTCTTTCTGATGCTGCTAGATTTCTATGGTCTGCAGCTCCACCATCTAGGCCCCCACTCAATCTTGCTGGTGGCGAATTTTGTCCACTTTTGCGAGATGTGGGTGGGTGTGCCCCCTTGCGTGGAGTTGTTCTGGACCTTCTTTACTGTCCACCCGATCGGGAAGAGTGATGAGTTCGTCGGCTTCTACTACTTCGTGAAGCGGAAAAACTCTCCCCTCAAGTATTTGAGGTCCTTCCCTTCTAGCAAGTGGGACGACTGGAAGAAAGACTGGGTGGTCATCACCGTCGAAGGACACGAGAGGCTGGAGCTGCCTGAAGGCCTTCCTCACGTCAGCACTGACACTTGGAGTGATGTGCCGGTGCTGTCGAGGGAGTACAGGCCCATCCTGGACAGAATCCAGGAATGTGTCGAAGGTGGGGTGACCCCGCAGATGGTCTTCGACAACTTCTTGACGAACAGGTGGACCCCGCTGAGGGCTTGGAGTCGGCCTGCCTGGGCCTTCAACAGTGAGATGGATACCAACTGCATTGAAGTCGGCTTGGACACCAACTTGGCTGGTGAAGCCTTGAAGACCCATCTCAAGAAGTTCCAGCCTGGGAACATCAGTCCTGGCGATGTGTCTCCACCGGCGGCCTTCCTGCCTCTGAATATGATTCCAGAGGAGTGCAGAGAGCTCCGGAGGAAGATGCCGCTGTTGGACGACTTGGGCCTAGTGGAGAGGCGATCAACCTTCGGGGTGGCAACCCCCGGAGCTTCTGAAGGCAGCTCCGCTCCCACCCCAAAGCCAAGAACTGAAGTCGTAGGCAAGGGCAAGGAGTTGGCCGAGCCCTCGAGCCGCAAGAGGAAGTTGAAACATGCTGATGGGAGGTCCGTTAGACCTGATCCTTCCACGACGGCTCCTTCTCCCCGGAGGAGAAGGTCTTCAACGGTGGCAACCACTCCAGCATCGGCATCTCCCCAGGTTGCTAGCTCCGGCCATACGGCTCCAGTACTAGCTGAGGGCTCTGGGTCCGGAGGTCCTTACCGGTCGAGGGGGGCCTCAACCAAAGTGACGCCGGCAGCAGCAGCGAGCTCCGGGGAACCTTCCGAATCTAGCATGCCAGGGGCGACAGGGTCCGGCACCGAGCGTCCAGAGAAGAGGTTCCGCGCTAGCTGGAGTAGAAGCCTTCCGAGGTAAATTTTGTTTTCTTACATCGGTTGGTTGTTTTTTGGTTGTAACTACGTCTTGAGTTTCTTCATCCTTCATCTGCAGTGTCCCCAAGAGAAGGACTGAAGCTCCAGCTCTCTGACAGCAACTGATGTTGTGGAGACAGAAGCTCTGGCTCCAATTCCAGCGCCACCACAAGAGGTGGCTGAGGTTGCGGCAGCTCCAACGCTGGCTATCGTGGTCCTGGACCTCGACTCATCCCCAGAAGCTCCCGTGTTAGCGCCGGACCACGGGAATGAAGATGTACCAGCGGCACCAGCCCCGGAGGTTGAAGCTCCAGGTTTGGATGTTGAGATGATGGACGCTCCTGCTTTAGAGCCAGAGGTAGCTGCAGTCCCGGCCCTAGAGTCGGACGTTGTTGAAGCCCCGGTAGCAGAGCTGGTGGTTGATGAAGCTCCGGCGCCCGAGCCGGTCGTCAAAGAAGTTTTGGTGCCCGAGCCGATTATTGCAGAAGTACCGACGCCCGAGCACATGACAGTCGGAGCGCCAGTGCCTGAGCTGACAATAGAGGAGGTGCCAGCGTTGGAGCCGAAAGTGGCTTCAGCTCCGGCGGAATCTTCAACGCCTGCCCCGGAGGCAGTGGTCCGGAGGTGCCCACGCCTGAGCCAAGGTGCCAAGATGAAGCTGTCGGCCCCCCGCCTGAGGGGCCAGTTGTTGATGACCTGGCGGCGGGACCTTCAGAGCCAACTCTGGAGGTCAAAACTTCTGTAGCAGGACCTTCCTCGGCGGCGGCCAAGGCTATCCCAGAGGATGGCCCTAGTGCCGTGGAAGCTCAGGGGACCGCTCTTGTAGAGTGGGACCAGATATTTGTCACAGAGAACTCGATGGAGCCAGCGGAGAGGACCCCGGCAGGTCCAGAGCCAATCCCTCTGTCGTTGTCTATCGACAACGCCTGCTCCAGTCTTTGTCAGGTCCAGCTGGCTTTCTACCACGACAGCAAGGCCCTCGAGGAGGAGCGCCAAACTCTTAGGAGGTGGCGCAACCGGCTCCAATTCGAGACCAAGCTGGCGCGGTCGAGGCTGGCTAACGATAAGGAGTGGGTGAAGAGGGAGAAGGTCCAGTTGGAGTACTGGGGTAAGCTGCTGGACGAGAGGGAAAGCACGGTGCGATCTCTTGACAACCAGTCTAGGGCCACCCACGAACAGGCCATATCTGCTAATAACGCAGCGAATGATCGCGGGGAGAAGCTCAGCGCTATCCACGACAGCCTCGTCAAGCGCCGGGAGGCCCTTGAGGAGCAGGAGAAAAAGCTCGAAGATGAAGAGCAAAAACTCCTGGAGCTGCAGGATGACCTCGTGAAGAGGGAGGAAGAGCTTACTCAGAGGCTAACTCTGGGTGACAAGAGTCTCGCAGAGCGCACCAAGAAGCTGGATGAGCGCTGCGAGAAAGAGGAGAAGAAGGCCTAGCAGCGAGGACAGGACCTCCACAAGATGAAGGATGAAATTGCTGCTAGGGAGAAGAAGGTGCGGGGCCGGGAGGACCTGGTCGACCACCAGAACAAGATCCACCTCCGGGAGGAAGAGCTCGGCAAACTCGAAAGGCAGGTTGTTGAAAAGATTCAACAGAACGCCAAAGAGGTAGAGCGTCTTACCTGTGAGAATTCGGAGCTTGCGGCGGCCAGAAAATCCTTGGAAGAGATGCGGATTCCAGGGTTGCGGAGTCCCAACAAGTTTGGGACTTCCTGGGCAAAGCCAACGATGCGCTGATGCCAATGGGTTTTAGTCCCATGCGTCTAGATGACCCGGAGCCGGAGCTGGACCAGGCGTTGCAAGCACTGAGTTCGGCAGGCAACAAGCTCACCAAGATGGACGATGTCATTGCGGACCAGCTGGAAATCGAGGCTACACAAGCCGAGACCCTCAGTTCTCACTAGACCCAATGCTTGAAGGACCCATAGACGGAGAGGGAGAAGCTGCCCAAGTCAGCGTATCGGAGGTTGCCTAGAAGGTCGCCTCGTTCTTCCATAGGGTCTAGGACCATCTCTTTGTAGCTCCCGCTTGTATTCTCTCTTCTTTTTCTCCAATTTTGTCATCTCTTGTCTCCAGATGAATGAAATCCAAATTTTTATGAATTTTATTTTTTATCTTCAACACCTTTGTCCCACTTGGCCCCCTGGTATATGTACACAATTTTATTGTGAACATGTACCAAAGGAATGTAACTGTTGTTGAAGACTTGCGTGCTTCGAACTTGTAGAACGTAGGTCCGAAGTCTTCGATAGTGAAGGCCCCCTGGCTTTACCGGAGCTGTGTAGCTCCAGTGATGCTTGCTATCAATGTTTGAAACACCGACTACAAGCCACCTAAGGGATGTCGGAGCTTTGATAGCTCAGGCTTGATTCACCATCATCATGAGATCTTTATTTTTCCTGCACACTGGAGCCAAGAAAAATAGTAAAATTCATTTCCTATCTATAACTCAACTGCGACTTACTATTCCCGAGAAAGTTTTAGGTCGAATCACAATTCTAAATACAATCAAGTGCACTGCCTTGTTTCCTTCAGGTCCGATCGTTTCTGGACTTGCCTTACTTCGGCCTGTCGGGGTGTAGGTAGAGTGGCGTACTTAGGGTGCACGACCAGGCTAAGTCGATAGCACACTCTGGCCCTAGATTGGCTTGGCGGCATTCAGACGAGTATACCATTATGTAGGATCGAAGAGCACGTGAAAAGCTACCAGAGGGGGGGTGAATGGTAGATTTAAAAATCTTACGCAGCGAAAACAATTAAACCCCAATCCCTTCGGTAGAAAAACGATCTGTTAAAGAAATCGTGTGTGAGACTAATCTAAACGTGTTTCACCGTGACAAAAGTGATAGATATCAGAGATAATCAAGTCACGAATACTACACAAAAGGAATCACTCAAATCCGTCGAGAAAAACTCAAGTTATGATCGAAAGATCAAACAATGGTCAATCTACCCTACCCGAGAAAAAACAGTTCTGGAACGCTGCAAAGAAACTCGTGTAGATCATAGACCACAAATCCAATGACCGTGAAATTTGGACAGATGATAGACAATAAAGTTGTGAAGACAACCCAAAAAGAATTACGCCAATTGGATCTGTAAAACTCGAGTTATGATAAAACCACCGACGAAAAATAGTTCTATCCAGAAACTCGATGAGTAAAACTTGTCTGGAACAAGTCGGACGAACAAGGCACAAAAGTTCCTTCAAACTACAAATTTTATTCAATAGAACAACAGAGGAACAGCCCCAAAGTCGTGCACCACGAGCTCTGGGCTCCCTTGCTTATATAACCAGCTCTTAGGCCAACCCAATACCAACTAGGACTCCAATCCTACTCAGATCACGAATCGTAACTTTCCATAACTGCTCAAGATTCTTCTATACGCGGATAGGAGCAATCTTAAGACTTCCAAACACCTTAGGAACGTATCCCACATTCCTAAACAACTCAAATTCGTGACACACACGAAATCCTAACATAACCAACTCGATACTTTCCATACCGAGCCATAACCGACTCCGTCGCAGCCAAAGTCATCAACCGGTACGATCTGATCCTTCCAACCAGATCTTTCCTTCCTTATCCCATCTTCGAAACCATGTTGTCACGTCATGCACCTTATTCATACGTGCGAACACCTTCCTTCGACGTTCAGTAACCTTCATATGCACTGCCCTTGATTCAATCATCCTGCGCGACCTCCTGATCAGCTCAACCACAGTTCCTCCCGAACTTGGTTGTTGGAACCTCATCTCCTCCCTGAGACTAGTCCAATGGATCCCGTCACCAGCCATGTCTTGAACTCAAGCAACACCTGCACATGAATAAACAACCAATCCATACGATCCCAAGTCCTCGACTTGACTCAAGTTAGTTCCGAACACAACACCTTACGTGAGAACCTCACATAAGCATGTTGCAAAACCACGGTAACACAATATTATTCATATCAACCAAAACGCACCAAAAACTTAGCAAATGAATACTAAGCAATCTTTCCAAGAATATAAAGCAAGTTCAAAACTTTGCGAATGAAAAGCAGAAGTATTACAGTCAAGTTCCGGACCATCCTACAGCAAGCTGGAGCTTGACCCGGAGCTTACTAGTACAATGAAGAACCTGCCGGAGCTTATCAAAACTAGTAGATCCTAGCACCGGAGCTTACCAAAAACTAGTCAAAACTAGTGAACCCAAAACTAGAGCTAGACAAAGTACATCGGAGCTTAGCAAAAGCATGTCGAAGCTATCAAATATATGTCGGAGCTATCAAAGACATGCCGGAGCTATCAAAGACATGTCGGAGCTAAAGATAAGACTCACCGGAGCTAACCAAAGCTAGTCGGTCCTTACCAAGAAGTCGGACCTAGCATCTAACATAGCCGGAGCTACCCAAAACAAGCCGGACCTACCGTCGGACCTTGCTGTAGCTCAGAGCTAGAGTCGGACCTTGATAAAAAGGTGTTTTGGTGATATTAAAAACTTTTATCATCAAAGCCAAGTGTATTCACTACAAGCCAATGTATTCAGCACACATAGGTCTTACAATCTCCCCCTTGATGAATGCATTGGCAACACCACTTAATATCCGAACATTGGCTTATTTTCAATAAAAGTTTTGAAAACAATTTCTCCCCCTTTGTAAATCAAAAGTAAATGAGAAGAAAAATTATCCCATATTATCTCTCCCCCAAATGAGAAAATTCCATATTATCTCTCCCCCTTTATTATCTCTCCTTGTGCACATATTCTCTTTCTCTTTATGATTATCTCTCCCCCTTTGACAATGTATTCAGCAAGTCATGAGCATATAAACAAATTATCTCTCCCCCTTTAGATTGTTATGAGCATATTATAACATATACATATAAACAAAGCTCATCCAAGTCATACTATCAAGTAACTTACATTATCACATCAATGAGATACATAAAGTAGTGTAAGCCATGCTAGAGATCAAATGTAATTTTCAATTTAAGCAAGTCGTGATCTCACAAACTTAACTATTTCAAAACCTGAAAGCATGACACTAGTTGTTGCATTTTATTATTTTTTAAAGCATAAATTTAGATCATATGATATTTGCAAGAGATTATATGCGCATCTGCCTTATTCCAACCAACCAAGCCAAGCCTATATCATTTGACAATCAGAAGCTTAAGTACATGGTTTTAGTCATACACAACTTCTTCCAAGTTCATATCTAAGTGCAATGACAAGCCATCTCAAAAGAAGAAGTGCGGTGCATGCATATTCTCTTGATCTTTTCTCAATTTATATTTGTTCATAAAAACTCAACATGTGAGTTGATTACTTGATTAATTCTTTATGATTAAAAGCATTTGTGAGCATGCAACAAGTTCAAAACAGCAAGAAAGTTCAACCATGACCAGATTTAGTGTAAGTGATTATTCCAATTACTAGACATGGCAAAAACTACAAAATGTATAACACGAGTAATGTAGTAAGAACTTTCAGCATGTAAAAGGAATCACAAAGTCATATATGTATGAAATACTATGCTCATATTATTTTAATTTCAGATTCACACATAGACTTCCCAAGTTTCAAAAACTCCCCCTCAATTTAAGCCATGAGGATGCATAACCCCTATTTCACTACGAATGTAACAAAAACGAGTGAAATCCAAATGTTTTGTAAAAATGTCAGCCAATTGTTGTTCGGTATCTACATGGTGAAGCACAATGTTTCCTTTTTCAACATTATCTCGAAGAAAGTGATAACTAATATCAATGTGCTTAGTTCTAGAATGTTGCACGGGGTTTTTAGCAATGCAAATGGCACTAGTGTTATCACAGAACAGTGGAACACTATCTAGATCAACCCCATAGTCCTTAAGTGTTTGAACAATCCAAAGAATTTGTGAGCAAGCACTAGTAGCAGCTACATATTCAGATTCGGCTGTGGATTGTGCAACTAAATTTTGTTTTCTAGAGGACCAAGCAACAAGAGAATTACCAAGAAAATGACAAGCACCGGAAGTACTTTTCCTATCAATCCTACAACCCCCAAAATCAGCATCCGAAAAATCTTTCAAAGTAACGGTTGAGGAAGAAGGAAGAAAAATGCCAAATTCTTGAGTTCCATGTAAGTACCTGAGAATCCTTTTGACGGCTTGACGATGTGAAACACGTGGGGAAGCTTGAAACCATGCACAAAAACATACGCTGAATTGTATGTCCGGTCTTGATGCCGTGAGGTACAAAAGTGATCTGATCATGCTTCTATATTCTTTTTGATCCACGGATTCACCATCTTCATCAAGTTCAAGTGTTGTTGCTGTTCCCATTGGTGTCCGAAGAGGCTTGCTTTTGTCCATGTTGAAGCGCCTTAGGAGGTCTTTGGTATACTTCGTTTGATGCACAAAGGTACCCTCCATGGTTTGCTTGATTTGGAGTCCCAAAAAGTAAGTGAGTTCACCCATCATACTCATTTCAAATTCGAAACTCATCATTGCTGAAAACTTGGACATAAGATCATGAGAAGCACAACCAAAGATAATATCATCCACATACACTTGAACGAATAATGAGTCATTGCCATGCTTAAGCACAAAAAGAGTTTTATCAACCTTGCCCATAGTAAACCCCTTTTCAAGTAAGAATGTTTTTAGCCTATCATACCATGCTCTAGGGGCTTGTTTGAGACCGTATAAGGCTTTGGACAGTTTGTAAACATGATTAGGAAAATCTGGATTTTCAAAACCCGGTAGTTGTTTGACATAAACCTCCTCATCTATGTAGCCATTAAGAAAAGCACTTTTAACATCCATTTGATATAGCTTAAAACCTTTAGATGCTGCAAAAGCTAACAAAATTCTTATGGCTTCTAATCTAGCGACAGGAGCAAAAGTTTCATCAAAATCTAGACCTTCAACTTGAGTGAAACCTTGAGCAACCAACCTAGCCTTATTCCTAACCACAACCCCATCCTCACTTTGTTTATTTTTAAATACCCATTTAGTTCCAATTAAAGTGTGAACTAGAGGTGGAGGTACAAGTTTCCAAACATTATTTCTTTCAAAATTTTCTAACTCTTCTTGCATGGCAATAATCCAAGATTCATTAGTGAGTGCGTGTGATATATCTTTGGGTTCAAAAGAAGCAACAAAAGCAGAATGAGCATGAGAGTTTGGATCGCAAAACCTGGACTGTGTGACTCGTTCGTGCAAGCTTCCAATCATCTGTTGTGGGGGTGATCTTTGTAAAACCGTAGGGGAACAAATGTCTCACAAGCTTCTTCTTCATTAGGTTCATCGTAGATTGATGAGCTTGTGACTTGTGGATGATCAGGACCAGCATAAGTTATAGCCGGAGCTTGTTCAATGTCCGGAGCTGGACACGTGTCAACTTCGGAACTACCAGACAGTATCACTGACTCTTCTTCATCTTCGAAAATACCCTCCCCTGAGGATACGGATCTGGTCCTGCAACACCGGAGCTAGTACCTGGGCTAGCTTCATCAAAAGACACTTCACAAGTCTCCACAATTTTGTTAGTGTCAAGTAAAAGCACACGGTAGCCTCTAGTATGAGATGGATAACCAAGAAACATGCCATCAATGGATCTAGGTTCAAATTTATCAAGATTACCATGTTTCTTAACAAAGCATTTGCAACCAAAGACCCGAAAGTGTGTAACACTAGGCCTATGTCCAAACCGAAGCACATATGGTGTTTTACCTAGCTTAGCACGCAAGAAAACACGATTTGAGACATAACAAGCGGTTGCTAACGCATCAGCCCAAAATTTCCTAGGAGTTTGATATTCATCAAGCATAGTCCTAGCCATCTCAACTAAGGTTCTGTTCTTTCTTTCTACAACACCGTTTTGTTGAGGTACATATGGTGAAGAAAGTTGATGATCTATTCCATTTTCAGAACAAAAGTGACCAAAAGATTGATTTTTAAATTCAGTTCCATTATCACTTCTAATTGCTTTTAAGGATCCTGGGTGATCAATTGATAATCTAAGAAATAAAGTTCTAAAGTGACTAAAAACTTCATTCTTAGACGCCATAAAGTAAACCCAAGAGTATCTAGAATAATCATCAACAATAACAAGAACATACCATTTACCTCCGAAGGATTGAACACGTGAAGGTCCTACGGTGTCAAGATGCAAAAGTTGATATGGTTCAGTTGACATGATCATTGTGAGAGGAGTATGTGAACCTGCAACCATCTTAGCATGTCTACAAGGAGAGCACACAATTTCTTTGTCCCCTTTAAGCTTAGGCAGCCCACGTATGCGATCAAGAGCACTAACACGCATTAGGTGATCAAAGCCTACGTGACCAAGTCTACGATGCCAAAAATATAAGTCCTTTGAATCATTAGCAACTAGACACCTATGCTTAGAGGAAGACATATCACTCAGCTTTAAAAACACTTCCAAACCGAGACATGTTAAAAATAAGCTCACTATTTGAACCTACAACTTTGCAGCAGTTTTTATTGAAAATAATTTCTAGATTTTCATCTGGCAATTGTGCAACAGAAAGCAAGTTGTATTTCAAATTTTTGACAAGTGCCACATCCTTCAAAGTGTAGTGATCATTTACTCTAACCGAACCCTTAGCAATTATAGGAGTTGAAGAATTATCGGCAAAAGTAACATTCTCTACACGTGACACAAAAGAGAGGGAGGAGAACCAATCTTTGTTACCGGTCATGTGGCGTGAGCAACCTGAATCCACAATCCAAATGTTCTCCTTCCTCAAACGTGTAACCTATATAGAAGCACAATACGTCGATGACTCAATACTGGGGTTAGTCAAAAGGCATTTAGGAATCCAGTACTGAGTCACGCGACGTGCAGTAGGAAAAACACGCGAAAGCTGAGACAAAACAGCAGGTTTATGAGTCAAAGTTTGAGATTTTTTATTCTTGACTACTGACCTATAAGGTGTTACTTGTGTAGCACAAAAATCAGTAGCTCCGGGGGCAAAAACAGAAGGTCCGGAGGTAAACTTTGAATGTTTTTGACTCAAAACAGCAGGTTGTACATTCGATTCAATGTGTGCAGCAAATTTTGCATGAAAGTTATGAGATCTAGCAATCATTCTTTCCTGTTTTTGTTGTTTATCTACTCTATAACAAAAATCTATGACATGACCATCTCTACCACAGAAGGTACAATGAAATTTAACTTTGTGTTCATGTCTAGATGAGCGAGCAATATTTTTATTTGAAACCAAATGAGGCAACACTCCTGCAGATTTGAAAACCACTACTTTTTGTTTAGGAACTGTTTGAATCAAACCACTTCCTAATGACTTTACAATTTTAGGTGGATGTGCCTTAGCATGAGAATGAGAATCAAAACCTAAACCAGTTTTATCATTGCAAGACTTGGAAGAATTCAGCAGTAAGTTTAGGTTCTTATTCCCATTACAAAACCGATCTAATGTCCTATGCATGTCAACAAGTTTGTTGGACAGATCAAGGCAATTTTCACATGAAGTTTTTCCTTTTAGTTTGCAATTAGAACAAAATTTAACTTCATGAGAACGTAAAGCATTGTTCAATATAGAAATTTCATTCATAGCATCCTGTAGTTTCTTTTCAAGATCATCACAAGTAGAACAATGCAAATCAATTGTAGAACAGCTAGCATCTTTCAAGTTTTTATCATTAAGTGCAGCAAGCTCTCTGTTCTTTTCAATTTCTTCGTCAAGTCTATCTAGAGTGGAGGAGTGTGCACTTCTTAATGTGGACAATTGTTCATAGATTAAGACACATGAGGGACATGCATCATCACTAGGAATCAAAGTTTTTAAACGGTTAATTTCAGATTCTAGTGATTCAATTTTAGCAGCATTATCCCTAAGCTTTTTGTCCTTTTTCTTGACAATAATAGTTGCACGAGAAATAGCATCACACATTTCATTGCAGGTAGAACATACCTCATCGTCTTCACTACTGTGTTCTGCATCCTCATGGCTTGATCTTGATCTTGTTTTGCCCACCATGAAGCATAAGTTGGCCAGATCGTCATCATCTTCATCACTTTCAAAGTCTACATCACTTGAACTAAGTTATTGAAGTCCAGTGATGAAGTTGTTAATCATCTTGCGTCCTATGATACCTTTTTTTTTCTTCGTATCTTTTGCAGAGGAGTGATTTGTTCTTGTTTTCTTTTCATCCCAGGAAGTAGGACCTGAAAGGTTAGGGCAATCTGAACAAAAATGTCCTGTCTTACCACATTCGAAGCATCGTTGAGGTTCGGAGCTTCCTCTCCTTCTAGTTCTCACATTTTGCAATGCTTTTGAGAACCTCGTAGAGAGAAGTGCTAGCTCCTCCTTTGGAAATTCTTCGATCTGCTCCAGGGTTAGTGAGGACAACAAAGCAAGAGTATTGCAGGATGATGATTGGCCAGAGCTAGACATATCACATTGTGAAACAAATGCAATAGACTTATTGGGGTTCTTACGTGAGATTATGTCAATTTCATGAGTTTTTAACTTGGAATATAGCACATCTAAAGTAAGTGAACTCATGACAGTAGATTCACGAATAGATGTAACTTTCATCTCCCAAATTGACATGTCTAATGCACTTAGCAATTGCCTAGTATTTTCAGCATCTGAAAAATTAACATTGACGCTACGCAAGTTGCTGAGAATTTTATTAAAGAGAGCAAAGAGATCATCAATAGACTCACCGGGTTGCATCTCGAAGCGCATGTATTCTTTCTTGAACATGTCTTGCCTTACCTCTTTGATCGTGTTGGATCCTTCGTGGTAGTCACAAAGTGCTTTCCACACATCGTATGCAGATCGGAGGTGTGCAACACGGTCGAAGTCGCTTTGTGTTAATCCTTGTATGATCAAGTTCCGAGCCTTGTTGTTGTTGTCGACATATCTCAGATTTGTAGCTGTAACTTGATCATTTGATGGCACTTCGTAAGACTTGTATACCTTCTCCCATATTGCAAAGCCTTGTGCCTAGATGAAAGCCTCCATGCGTGCCTTCCAAACCTGAAAATCAATACCAGCAAACACACAAGGTTTGGTGGAGTACTTCTCCATGATGATTAGTCAAAAACACGTGCAAATCACAAAGATTAGAGCACCTTGGCTTTGATACCAATTGTAGGGTCGAAGAGCACGTGAAAAGCTACAAGAGGGGGGTGAATGGTAGATTTAAAAATCTTACGCAGCGGAAACAATTAAACCCCAATCCCTTCGGTAGAAAAATGATATGTTAAAGAAGTCGTGTGTGAGACTAATCTAAACGTGTTTCACCGTGACAAAAGTGATAGATATCAGATAGAATCAAGTCACGAAGACTACACAAAAGGAATCACTCAAATCCGTCGAGAAAAGCTCAAGTTATGATCGAAAGATCAAACAATGGTCAACTGCCCTACCAGAGAAAAAACAGTTCTGGAACGCTGCAAAGAAACTCGTGTAGATCATAGACCACAAATCCAATGACTGTGAAATTTTGACAGACGATAGAAAATCAGATTTTGAAGACAACCCAAAAAGAATCACGCCAATTGGATCTGTAAAACTCGAGTTATGATGAAACCACCGACGAAAGGTAGTGCTGTCCAGAAACTCGACGAGTAAAACTTGTCTGGAACAAGTCGGACGAACAAGGCACAAAAGTTCCTTCAAACTAAGAATTTTATTCAATAGAACACAAGAGGAACAGCCCCAAAGTCATGCACCACGAGCTCTGGGCTCCCTTGCTTATATAACCAGCCCTTAGGCCAACCCAATACCAACTAGGACTCCAATCCTACTTAGATCACGAATCGTAACTTTCCATAACTGCTCAAGATTCTTCTATACGCAGATAGGAGCAATCTTAAGACTTCCAAACACCTTAGGAACATATCCCACATTCCTAAACAACTCAAATTCGTGACACAAACGAAATCCTAACATAACCAACTCGATACTTTCCATAACGAGCCATAACCGACTCCGCCGCAGCCAAAGTCATCAACCGGTACGATCCGATCCTTCCAACCAGATCTTTCCTTCCTTATCCCATCTTCGGAACCTGAAAGTGCATCTAGGACTCCCTTGTGGGTTTTGGATGATTTATGACAAGCAATTGGGATCCTAATTCTTTTGTTGAGATGAATGCAGAAAAATGATGAAAGATGAGCAAAGTGCCAAAAAGAGGAAATTGAGAAGGAAAATGGATTTGAGCTCAAGGAGAAGAAACTAGTAGTTTAGTATGTGTGGAGTGTGTTAAGGAAACACACCCAAGAGCTCAATCTCATTTAATCACACACACACATGCACAAAGCTATACAGGACCGGACTAGTCCGATGTCCACCGGACTAGTCCGATATCACATTCTGCACAAGATCGGACAAGTCCGGTCATCACCGGACTAGTCCGATAATTCTTCTGTTCCACTTCGGACTAGTCCTCCCCAGTGCGGACTAGTCCTCAACACAATGCACAAGTCACTAGATCGGACAAGTCCGGTCTCCACCGGACTAGTCCGATAACCTTTCTGATCCACTTCGGACAAGTCCGGTGTTTACACGGACTAGTCCGATATACACACTGATCTAAATCGGACAAGTCCTCCAAGTGCGGACTTGTCATCCTAAACACTAAAGGTTTCACAGGTCCGGACCAGTCCGATGACAATCGGACTAGTCCGAAGTTTTCCAGCAGTGAAATCGGACAAGTCCGTTTTCAAACGGACTAGTCCGATATTCCTGGACACTTAGGGTTTGCTTCTCACAGCACACCGGACTAGTCCGGTCACCACCACGGACTAGTCCGAATTTTCTGAACCCTAACGGTAACTTCCAGAAACCCCTTATAAATAGAGGTGCACGGCCCACTTTTAAACTCTCTCGAACCCTAGCGCCGTCACACCTCCCAAGAGCCTCAAAAACTACCTCTCTCCACAAAACCAAGTGCTAAATTGATCACTACATTGAAGATCACTTGTAGATCATTGGAGAGGGCACTTGATACGCGATTGAGCTCTTGGTTTGAATCTCTAACACACTCTTGCATCTCAGTTTGTATATTTTGAAGTGTGTTATTGGTGGTCTTGAATCTTGTAATCAAGGGAGCGCTCAACTTGTGAGATCGCCCCTTAAACTCGGTGATTTACCCCTGTGTGATTAGTGGAAGAGGATTGGCCTTCGTGGCGATCCGAACGAGGGAAGGGTTAGTGAAGACCCGGCCCTTTTGTGGGCTCCTCAACGTGGACGTAGGCTGCCTTCGTGGTAACCGAACCACGGGATAAATCTTGTGTCTTTCATTTGTGTTCTTTATTCTAGTTGATCAACATTATCTAGGGTTTGATTAGATTTGTTGAATACAAAGTTAATAGTTGAAATAAAGTCATATTCTTAATAGAATCTGTTACACAACTATTGAACTGATCACAAAGTTTATATTTCCGCTGCAAAAGTCAACAAACAATCAAATTGACCTAACTTGATCAACCTAGCCCGTAAAATCCGGACTAGTCCGCACTTTACCGGACTAGTCCGTTATATCTGTTTTTGATCTCGTTGTTGAAGTGTTACAGGAACCGATAAAATTCAAGAAGGCCTATTCACCCCCCCTCTAGGCCAACATTCAATTGGTATCAAAGCAAGGTTCTTCAAGAAAGAGTGCAACCGCTCGAAGAGATCATGTCGGACATGAAGGAAGTCCAAAAGATCAACAACCAGGAAGAGATGAACAATGACAAGCATCAAAAGCTTGAGAAGTATCTCGAAGCCATTCAAGACTTTGACGATGATGATGAGGAGACATTGGAGCTGAAAGCTCTCCTTAGAAAGAAAGCGCTTTCCAAAGGGAAAGCCAAAGTTGAAGAAAAGAAGAAGGGGAGTAGTCACACCGACTACTCCCGATATCCTTTTAATTATGACCGTTTAAATTCTAACAGCAATCACTATCTATCCATTCCCCTTGGAAAAGCCCCACACTTCGATGGGAGTGACTACTCTATGTGGAGGCAAAACATGAAGATGCACTTGATTTCCCTTAACCCAAGTTTATGGCATATTGTGTGCACAGGAATCAATATCCCAGATGACGACGAAAAGCTCACGCCAAGTCAAGAGCAAGCCATCCACAGGAATGCACAAGCCGCAGCCGTCATCACCTCATCTCTAAGTCGAGATGAATTCACAAAGGTGGACGGATTAGAAATTGCCAAAGAAATCTGGGATACCCTACAAACAGCGCATGAAGGTGACAGACATGTGAGGGAAGCCAAGATTGAAATGATTGAGGGCGAACTAGGAAGGTTCGCGATTGAGGAAGATGAGTCACCCCAGGACATGTACAACAGACTGAAGACTCTCGTGAACAAGGTTCGATCATATGGGAGCAGAAAGTGGAATGATCACGAGGTTGTAAAGCTCATCCTTAGAGCTTTCATGCCTCGCAATGTTACACTTTGCTCTATGATCCGAGAGAGTCCGGGGTACAAGAAAATGACTCCTGATGAACTGCTTGGCAAGATCATTAACTTTGAGATGATGGAGAAGCAAGCCAAGCACGTAAAAGAAATAGCCGACCTCACATCGGCCAAGAAGAAGGGAGTTGCCCTAAAGTCCTCACTCAAGCCTTTATCCAAAGAAGCAAGAGAAGCACAGCTTGAGGAGGACAGCGATGATGAAAGCAGCGAGCTAGATGAAGAAGATATGATTTTGTTCATGAAGAAGTTTAAGAGAATTATGAAGAAAAGACAAGGAACAAAATCAAATGAAGCAAAATACAAAGAAAGGACGAAGCCAAAGATGAGGCGGGCGTGCTATAACTGTGGTGAATACAACCACTTTATAGTCGACTGCCCGTATGAGGACAATAAGAAGAAGAACAAAGAGTCCAAGCCTCAAGCAAAGAAGTTCTTCAAGAAGAAGAAACAAGCTGAACAAGCACACATTGGAAAGGAATGGGACTCAAACGATGAGTCTTCATCGTCCGATGAAGAAGAATTGGCTAGCATAGCCATCGAGAGCGTGTCCAAGAAACCCACACTCTTTCCCACGCTCGGTGCAAAGAAGGCAAATGGGACTTGCCTCATGGCTAAGGAAGGTAAACGCAAGGTAAATATCAAAACTCCTTTCTTACATTCTTATTCAAGTGATGATGATTTAGATAGTGATGAAGATATGCTAGCTGGCTTAGATAGAAAAACTGCTGCAAAAATGAAATTCTTGCTTAACCAACTTGTTGAGAAGGAAGAGCTAATCGATCGTCAAGAAGACATGATTATCTCCCAAAAGGAGAAGCATGTAGAACTTGACAATCTTCTAGTTCATGAAAAGGAAAGAAGCCACTCACTAGAGCTTGAGCTAGCTTCAAGCAAGAAAACTTGCTTGGAGCTAACCAACTCAAATGTAGCAATCAAGGACCAACTTGATGACCTGATCGAGGTCAACAAGATCCTTGAAGTGCAAATTGAGTCACTCAAGCTTAGTGAACCCTCCTCCTCTTCAAGCCTACCTTCTCAATCCACTTTAAGTAATAATACTCATATCTGCAAATGTGAAAAGATAAACACCAGGTTGAAAGAAAAGTCCACCTCCACAAAGGACAAAAACCCTACCCAATGTGTAATATTTGACAAGGAAAGGATCAACTATGCACGTAGTGCATATTTGGTCCAAAGACCTCCAAATGTCAAGTATGGCATTGGTTATTCCTATGATGGAAAGCAAAGAGCTGGAAATCATAAGAATAACAAGGGAAAGATTACCTTTGTGAAAGGAGGACCCTCACAACCCGGCAGCACGAAAACTAAAAATCTGAACTCTCATGAAAACCGGACTAGTCCGGTTGTGGTCCGGACAAGTCCGGTCATCCGGACAAGTCCGGTCACACAGACTAGTCCGACCAATAATCAGCAACAACTCCTGTTTAAAACCTTCGATGCTTCATATGTATTAATGAGAAACAATATTGGTAAAGTGTATGCTTATTATGCTGGGCCACGCCATGGGAACACAAAATCCCATGTGTGGGTGCCCAAATGTATTGTCACTAACCTCCAAGGACCCAAGCAAGCTTGGGTACCTAAAACCAAGGCGTAACTTGTTTCTGCAGGCCTACTCCTCCGGTGGATCCAAATGGGTGCTAGACAGTGGATGCACAAACCACATGACCGGAGAAAGGAGGATGTTTGTGGAGTATGAAGTGAACGAGGACCCAAATGAAGGGATCTACTTTGGAGACAACAGTCAAGGGAGGGTCCTCGGTACCGGTAAAATAGCCATATCCTCTGAACATACTCTTTCACATGTTTTGCACGTTGAATCTTTAGATTATAACCTGCTGTCCATATCTCAATTGTGCGACAAGGGTTATAATTGCCTGTTTACTAACGAGGGTGTGATCGTCTCAAGAAGGAGCGATGGTTCTATTGCATTCAAGGGTATGTTGAAGGGAAAGCTTTACCTTGTTGACTTCAACAAGGATAAAGCCGAACTCGACACATGCTTGATTGCAAAGACCAACATGGGTTGGCTGTGGCATAGACGGCTGGCACATGTTGGTATGAGGAACCTTCAAAAACTCCTCAAGGGCGATCACATCCGAGGCTTGAAAGATGTTGTGTTTGAGAAAAACAGGCCATGTAGCGCGTGCCAAGCAGGGAAACAAGTTGGAGCACAGCACCCTGCGAAGAACATCATGACCACAACAAGACCGCTCGAACTACTTCATATGGACTTGTTTGGTCCAATTGCTTACATAAGCATCGGCGGTAACAAGTATGGTTTAGTTGTTGTTGATGATTTTTCCCGCTTCACTTGGGTGTTCTTTTTGCATGAAAAATCAGAAACACAAGGGACACTCAAGAAGTTCTTCAAGCGAGCACAAAACGAATTTTCATTACAAATCAAGAGTATTCGGAGTGACAATGGCACGGAGTTCAAAAACATACAAGTGGAGGAGTACCTTGATGAAGAAGGAATCAAGCACGAATTTTCAGCACCATACTCCCCACAACAAAATGGAGTTGCCGAAAGGAAGAACCGCACGCTCATAGAAATGGCAAGAACTATGCTCGATGAATACAAGACTTCGGACCGATTTTGGGCGGAAGCAATCAACACAGCTTGCCACGCCACAAATCGCCTCTATCTTCATCGACTACTAAAGAAGACCCCCTATGAGCTACTCACCGGTAACAAACCGAACATTTCATATTTTCGAGTTTTTGGTTCTCCTTGCTATATTTTAAACAAGAAGCCCAGGACTTCAAAGTTCGCTTCGAAGTCCGATGAAGGTTTCTTGCTTGGCTATGATTCGAACACTTACGCCTATCGTGTCTTCAACAAGTCCTCCGGACTTGTTGAAGTGGCACGTGACGTAGTGTTCGATGAAACTAATGGCTCCCAAAAGGAGCAAGTTGATCAATGTGAATTAGGTAAAGAAGAAGCCCCCTATCAAGCATTGAAGAAAATGGCTCTAGGCGAAGTACGACCACAAGAGTCAACGTCACAAATACAAGATGAAAGTGAACCACAAGATGAAATCAACCATCAAGGGGGAGCCTCAATACAAGATCAACCACAGGAGTACGAACGTAATGAACAAATCAACGAGGACAACAACTCAGGGGGAGAAGAAGATGATCACCAACACACGACTCCCCAAGTACCACACCCAAGAGTACACCAATGCATTCAAAGGGATCACCCGATCGACAACATCATCGGCGACATCCAAAAGGGAGTAACCACTAGATCTCGCATAGCAAATTTTTGTGAACATTACTCGTTTGTCTCCTTTTTGGAACCCCGCAGGACTGAGGATGCATTGAAGGATCCGGACTGGGTAGTGGCGATGCAAGAAGAGTTGAACAATTTCAAGAGAAACGAGGTCTGGGAACTTGTGGCAAGACCCAATGCAAATGTTGTAGGCACCAAGTGGGTCTTCCGCAACAAGCAAGACGAACACGGTGTGGTAACAAGAAACAAGGCACGACTTGTGGCCAAAGGTTACTCACAAGTCGAAGGTTTGGATTTCGATGAAACTTTTGCTCCAGTAGCTAGGCTTGAATCAATTAGAATATTACTTGCATATGCTACTCACCATGATTTCAAGCTGTATCAAATGGACGTGAAAAGCGCCTTCCTCAACGGACCGATCAAGGAGGAGGTGTACGTGGAGCAACCACCCGGGTTTGAAGACGAAGAGTTCCCCGATCACGTGTATAAACTGCGTAAGGCTCTCTATGGCCTCAAACAAGCTCCTAGAGCTTGGTATGAGTGCCTTAGAGATTTTTTAATAGATAATGGTTTTCAAATTGGCAAAGTAGACTATACGTTATTCACAAAAAATCTGGATAATGATCTTTTTATTTGCCAAATATATGTTGATGATATAATTTTTGGGTCAACTAACCAATCCTTCTGTGAAGAGTTTAGCAAAATTATGACAGAGAGATTCGAAATGTCGATGATGGGAGAATTGAAGTACTTCTTGGGATTCCAAGTGCGACAACAAAGGGAAGGAACTTTTATAAGCCAAACCAAGTACACGCAGGACATCCTCAAGAAGTTTGGCATGGACAAAGCAAAGCCGATAAAGACTCCCATGGCAACGAATGGGCACTTGGACCTCAATGAAGATGGAACGAGCGTCGACCAAAAGGTATATCGCTCCATGATTGGATCTTTACTATATTTATGTGCATCTAGGCCAGACATCATGTTGAGTGTTTGCTTGTGTGCAAGATTTCAAGCCAACCCCAAGGAATGTCATTTGACAGCCGTTAAGAGAATCTTAAGATATTTGGTTCATACACCCAACCTTGGTCTTTGGTACCCAAAAGGCTCAAAATTCAATCTCATTGGGTATTCCGATGCAGATTATGCCGGGTGCAAAGTAGATAGAAAAAGTACTTCCGGCACTTGCCAATTTCTAGGAAGATCCTTAGTTTCTTGGTCATCCAAGAAACAGAATTCCATTGCATTATCCACAGCCGAAGCGGAGTATGTTGCAGCCGGGAGTTGTTGTGCACAACTTCTTTGGATGCGACAAACTCTAAGGGATTATGGTTACAATATGAACCATATTCCTCTCCTTTGTGATAATGAGAGTGCCATTAAAATAGCACACAATCCAGTTGAGCACTCTAGAACAAAACATATAGACATAAGACACCACTTCTTGAGAGACCATTCCATGAAAGGAGACATATCCATCTCTCATGTCAACACCCAAAAACAATTAGCCGACATATTCACCAAGCCACTTGATGAAAAACGCTTTTGTGAACTCCGAAATGAGCTAAATGTTCTTGATTCTCGGAGTGTGGCTTGAAAAGTTGCATACCTGTATGTTTCTTCAAAATTTTGATTGAATTGTGAAAATCATCCCTCTTCACTTTTCTCTCGAAAACTATGTCAATTATTAGATCTTGATGAACTTTGATCATAGCATGATTGTTGTTTGCTTACTGGTCAAATTCATCAAGATTATTTGAATTGTTTTGTCTCTCTAATCTCTAATATTGAACCTTCAAATATATATGAATGGGCTATGCATTTCTCTCCTGGTGACCACGGACAAGTCCGTGGTTACCCGGACTAGTCCGCCCATTGCAGACTTGTCCGCAGAGTGCCGGTTAGGCCGGACTAGTCCGACAGACCACGGACTAGTCCGATATAAGTCTCTGGACGACTTCGGACTAGTCCGGTCATGTCCGGACTTGTCCGATTTTTCGTGTCCTTAACCCTAGCCGCCACCAAACCCTAATTCATTCACTCTCACACTCGCCCCAAGCATTCTCTCTCTTGCGCTCGAGCAGCTCCGTTCCTCCTCCTCCCTCTCAACCTCGCCAAGAAGAAAGCGATGAAGATGATGAAGACGATGAGAGGACTGACAGCGAAGAGTGAAGCCCTAGGACCTCCCTCTCTCTCTTTTTGGTGTCTTGATGCCAAAGGGGGAGAGATTGAGGGGGAGCTTCTAGACTTAGCTTTAGCTGCATAGAATGCGAGGAGAGAGTCTCCATGTATTTTCTATTTGTGATTGTAATTGTTTAACGCTATTTTCATATCATGTTTAGTCCTATGTTAAATTGCTCAGTTAATTTGCAAGTGTGTGATGAAATCTGAATTCTTGCTCCTGAAATGCTATATTCACTTGATATTAGTTGATCAATGCAAATTCTGTCATTCTTAATGCATTCATGCTCTTAGTATGCATCCCACCATAAAGAATGCACATATGAATGATTCTCCTGTTGCTTGATGCATTTTTGAGTCATATGTGCACACTTTATGAAAAATCTCATTTTATACCTCATTTTGTGAAATCTCAATTGGTTGTCATCAATCACCAAAAAGGGGGAGATTGAAAGTGCATCTAGGACTCCCTTGTGGGTTTTGGATGATTTATGACAAGCAATTGGGATCCTAATTCTTTTGTTGAGATGAATGCAGAAAAATGATGAAAGATGAGCAAAGTGCCAAAAAGAGGAAATTGAGAAGGAAAATGGATTTGAGCTCAAGGAGAAGAAACTAGTAGTTTAGTATGTGTGGAGTGTGTTAAGGAAACACACCCAAGAGCTCAATCTCATTTAATCACACACACACATGCACAAAGCTATACAGGACCGGACTAGTCCGATGTCCACCGGACTAGTCCGATATCACATTCTGCACAAGATCGGACAAGTCCGGTCATCACCGGACTAGTCCGATAATTCTTCTGTTCCACTTCGGACTAGTCCTCCCCAGTGCGGACTAGTCCTCAACACAATGCACAAGTCACTAGATCGGACAAGTCCGGTCTCCACCGGACTAGTCCGATAACCTTTCTGATCCACTTCGGACAAGTCCGGTGTTTACACGGACTAGTCCGATATACACACTGATCTAAATCGGACAAGTCCTCCAAGTGCGGACTTGTCATCCTAAACACTAAAGGTTTCACAGGTCCGGACCAGTCCGATGACAATCGGACTAGTCCGAAGTTTTCCAGCAGTGAAATCGGACAAGTCCGTTTTCAAACGGACTAGTCCGATATTCCTGGACACTTAGGGTTTGCTTCTCACAGCACACCGGACTAGTCCGGTCACCACCACGGACTAGTCCGAATTTTCTGAACCCTAACGGTAACTTCCAGAAACCCCTTATAAATAGAGGTGCACGGCCCACTTTTAAACTCTCTCGAACCCTAGCGCCGTCACACCTCCCAAGAGCCTCAAAAACTACCTCTCTCCACAAAACCAAGTGCTAAATTGATCACTACATTGAAGATCACTTGTAGATCATTGGAGAGGGCACTTGATACGCGATTGAGCTCTTGGTTTGAATCTCTAACACACTCTTGCATCTCAGTTTGTATATTTTGAAGTGTGTTATTGGTGGTCTTGAATCTTGTAATCAAGGGAGCGCTCAACTTGTGAGATCGCCCCTTAAACTCGGTGATTTACCCCTGTGTGATTAGTGGAAGAGGATTGGCCTTCGTGGCGATCCGAACGAGGGAAGGGTTAGTGAAGACCCGGCCCTTTTGTGGGCTCCTCAACGTGGACGTAGGCTGCCTTCGTGGTAACCGAACCACGGGATAAATCTTGTGTCTTTCATTTGTGTTCTTTATTCTAGTTGATCAACATTATCTAGGGTTTGATTAGATTTGTTGAATACAAAGTTAATAGTTGAAATAAAGTCATATTCTTAATAGAATCTGTTACACAACTATTGAACTGATCACAAAGTTTATATTTCCGCTGCAAAAGTCAACAAACAATCAAATTGACCTAACTTGATCAACCTAGCCCGTAAAATCCGGACTAGTCCGCACTTTACCGGACTAGTCCGTTATATCTGTTTTTGATCTCGTTGTTGAAGTGTTACAGGAACCGATAAAATTCAAGAAGGCCTATTCACCCCCCCTCTAGGCCAACATTCAGAACCATGTTGCCACGTCATGCACCGCATGCATACGTGCGAACACCTTCCTTCGACGTTCAATAACCTTCATATGCACTACCCTTGATTCAATCATCCTGCGCGACCTCCTGATCAGCTCAACCACAGTTCCTCCCGAACTTGGTTGTTGGAACCTCATCTCCTCCCTGAGACTAGTCCAATGGATCCCGTCACCAGCCATGTCTTGAACTCAAGCAACACCTGAACATGAATAAACAACCAGTCCATACGAGCCCAAGTCCTCGACTTGACTCAAGTTAGTTCCGAACACAACACCTTACGTGAGAACCTCACATAAGCATGTTGCAAAACCACGGTAACACAATATTATTCATATCAACCAAAACGCACCAAAAACTTAGCAAATTAATACTAAGCAATCTTTTCAAGAATATAAAGCAAGTTCAAAACTTTGCGAATGAAAAGCAGAAGTATTACGGTCAAGTTCCGGACCATCCTACAGCAAGCCGGAGCTTGACCCGGAGCTTACTAGTACAATGAAGAACCTGCCGGAGCTTACCAAAACTAGTAGATCCTAGCACCAGAGCTTACCAAAAACTCGTCAAAACTAGTCAACCCAAAACCGGAGCTAGACAAAGTACGTCGGAGCTTAGCAAAAGCATGCCAGAGCTATCTAATATATGTCGGAGCTATCAAAGACATGCTGGAGCTATCAAAGACATGCCGGAGCTAAAGATAAGACTCACCAGAGCTAACCATAGCTAGTCGGTCCTTACCAAGAAGTCGGACCTAGCATCTAACATAGTCGGAGCTACCCAAAACAAGCCGGACCTACCGTCAAACCTTGTTGTAGCTCGGAGCTAGAGTCGGACCTTGATAAAAAGGTGTTTTGGTGATATTAAAAACTTTTATCATCAAAGCCAAGTGTATTCACTACAAGCCAATGTATTCAGCACACATAGGTCTTACACATTAACAATGTTTGGACCCGGAAGAATAGACGATGCAACTCGAATTGTACATGAACGGGTCGAGCTAATGTTTCTTAAGAATTGCACAACTTTTTTATAGACAAGAAAGAGAAAAATAATAAAATATTAAGCATGTGCAAAATAAATGCATGTGGAGTTTGTTTTTGAATGTGGCCTAGAGGGGGGGTGAATAGGCCTTGAAAATTTCCTGCACACTTAATAGAGTCGTCAAAAACTTGTTTGACCGAACTAGTTCGGTGTGCTGAAATATGTGAATTGATTGAACATTATTTAGGAAACTAGATACTTTCAGCAGCGTAAATGAGAACAACAAATACTTTGATTTAAGATTGTTGTAAGAATGCACGTGAAAACTTATAAGCAACTTAAATTGATGCTTAGCAATCAAGTGATCTAATGAACAAAATGTAAAAGGAATACGGCACAAGAGACACGAATTTTTACCGAGGTTCGATATTACCACGATAACTACGTCCTCGTTGAGGAAGCTCACACAGAGCCGGTGTGACGCCCGGTTTCGAAAAGTGAACCAAGCTAACGCATATGTGTGCCCAGGATGTTCATCACACATACACGAGTGCAATCACAAAAGAGTATACAGAAAATTACCACAGAACAAGATTAATTAACCAAATTTTATTACACGAACCATATTATCCTCGATTACAACCTCTAATGAATGTTTGTGACAAGTCCAACTAATGCAGCGGAAATGAACTAATTAAGCAACTAAGCAAACTAAATAGCTAGGCAGCATAAGCTATAGGGTATAGCGCGGCTCCAATCAACACCACAGGCAAGCTGACGGTAGACACGGCCTAGAACTCCGCATTATCGCCATTAAACTCCCAATCCTGACCTGCAACTGTTGGGGGGGGGATTGCAAGAGTGAGTACATATCGTACTCAGCAAGTGTGGAAAGTATGACATGTGGCTGATTCAAATGACGAATATAATAATGGATAAGTGTTGAAAAGTATGGTAAAAACCATTTGGAAAAGCAATGTATCATATTTATGTGAAGTAAACCCATCATAATCATAAGTAATATCATAATACCAGTCCATAATTCACCATCCTCATCCATAATTCTAGATTTCACTATTTGCCAATAACCATATTCAATATCAGAAATAAATCCATAACCACCCAATACCAAGTTCCCTCTAATCATGGAAGTTGTCCAGGTGCTCATAATCGGGAGCACGGCTATCATGATAGTTTTAGACACACTCTGCATAGGTTGTACCACTTTACCCACGTGTTTGTGATTTCATCACCTTTCGATGACTAGAACCTCTATTATGCCGTCTCACACTTCTGTCGGTGTGTGGCCAAGAGATCACAAAATAACCTTTACAAAGGGATTACTAGCCTATTGAGACCCCACTAAGGTTTCACCGGTGGCGATGTATCCTATAGAGCACATCTTCAACCAGGGGCCCCCTCTTGAGCCATTTGGATCCCAGGGTAGTCCCACCAATCATCAACAAACCCAATTCGACTACCCCTTCCCCGAGCATCCACAATGGTCCAAACAGCACTAGCAAAGCCCTAATTAATCAGCTACGCCGCACCCATACTTGGCCTCGTGGTGGCACTGTAGTCCTGGCTTAATCTTGCATGAACCAGTCCTTAGATCTAAAGCAAGCAAACCACCATACGTCCAACCCATCCATATACCAGGCTTGCTTAGTTCACCCATTACCATATCATGTTATCCAGTTCATGTTAATCATAATCTCATCCATGCATAATTAAATGGAGTGGTATAGTTGGTTTCCCATCCCAGTTGATTAAGCGAAGAAAAAAGGTAAAAAGCCCTTCCTGACTCTCTACCATATATTCCAGGTGACAAGGGTGGGTCAATATGCCTCAAGGACACTTGCCTTGCTCTTGCGGTTGATTAGGGCCAAAGCCTTCAAACTCTTGGTGTTGTAGATCCTCCGCGGCACTCTCTAGCGCAAATTCGTCTAAGCGACACAATAAACATACAAGACAAGAAACACAATCAAAGAGTGCATAAATATTACTCAATATGTCATGACATGCATGATTTATGCAAATGCAAGGTAGAACTTGTTAATAGATCGCTTTAATGGTCAATAACTAGTTCTAATAGCTTTTAACAAGTTTATACAGGTTTGGAGTTGATTAGATCAAACTTTAGAATCAATTCAACACAATTTATCCAGTAAGACCAGACTAGTCCGCTAGGGACCGGACAAGTCCGGACTTTGCGAGATCAGCAGATTAGGGTTTTCTAGATCGACGTGAATTTGGAGATTAGGCGTTGAATTCATGTAAGGAAAAGATAATAGGAAGTATACCAAGTGTTTAGGACTCCAATGAATCAAGAAACTTGGAGGTAGCACTTGGATCTTGGTGATCTAGGGTTGGTGATGAACTTTGGGGTGAATTGGTGATGAAGAACGAAAGCTTGATGGAGATCTTGATCCTCTTTCGTTTCCTCCTCTTCTTCTTCTTGCTTTGGATCTTCTCCTCCCTCCTTGATGGTGGCTCTCCACGAACTAGGGTTTGGGTGGGGTGGAAAGTGGCAAATAGATATCAAGCCAAGGGGTGGGGTTGTTTATATAGAGGTGGAGGCTAGGGTTAGATGGATTTCGAGTTTGGGATGAGTAGATGCCGGTTTAGAGTCTCACACGGGCTCTAAAAGAGTTAGGCACGATGTCCCTAGACCCACTTAACGTGAAACCAAAGAAACAAGTCGTAAAACAAAAGATCAACTCGGAGTCGCGAAATATCGGACAGGACCGGACTAGTCCGAAGTCGTCCAGAGAGAAAATCAGACAAGTCTAGCCAAAAATTGGACAAGTCCGACTTTAAACAGAGAGGAAAATGGACAAGTCTGCTGGGACACCGGACTAGTCCGGAAAAGTCCAGGGACTTAGCAAATTTTCAAGGATTCATGGAATATCGGACTAGTCCGCACAAAATCGGACAAGTCCGAAAGTTTCCAGAGGCAAAAATTGGACTAGTCCGCAGGAAAAACGGACAAGTCTGTTTTTAGTCAGAGAGTAATCGGACTAGTCCTCAGTAAAATCGGACTAGTCCGCACTTTCCTGCGTTTTAAGTGCGGTTTTGCTCCCAATCAATTTTAAACTCGTTCCTCTTGTTGTGGGTTAATGTTAAACATGTATATGAGTGTATGTAGGGCATGATGCATGAAAATGAGGGTGTTACAAACCTACCCCCCTTAAAATGAATCACGCCCTCGAGATTCGACGCAGAAGAGAAGAGATAGGGAAATTCCTTCTTGAGATCATCCTCCAATTCCCACGTTGCTTCTTTTTCTGTGTGGTGCTTCCATTGAACTTTACACCATCTAATAACCTTGTTCCTTGTGACTCTCTCCTTGGTTTCCAAGATTTTGACCGGTTGCTCGGCATAAGTCAAATCTTCCTCTAATTACAATCCTTCCTTTGGCACTTGTTCTTCTGGTACCCTCAAGCACTTCTTGAGCTGGGAAACATGAAAGACATTATGTACGTCTGAAAGATGAGCTGGCATCTCCAACTTATATGCTACTTCTCCTCTTTTGTCCAAAATCTTGAACGGTCCAATATAACGAGGTGCGAGCTTGCCCCTTATGTTAAACCTCTTATGACCTCTCATTGGTGACACCTTGAGGTAAACAAAATCTCCTATTTCAAAGGCTAGTTTCCTTCTCCTATTGTCCGCATAGCCTTTTTGCCTTGATTGGGCAGCCCTCAAGTTTTCACGAATTATTTGGTCTTTCTTTTCGGCTTCTTACAACACATCTGGACCAAATACTTGAGTTTCTCCTGCCTCATTCCAGAATAAAGGTGTCCTACACTTCCTCCCATAAAGCGCTTCATATGGTGACATTTCCAAGCTTGCTTGGTAACTATTGTTGTATGAAAATTCCGCGTATGGCAAGCTTTTGTCCCAACTTTTCCCATGCTTTAAAGCACAAGCTCTTAACATGTCCTCCAAAATTTGATTGGTTCTTTCGGTTTGTCCATCCGTTTGTGGGTGATATGCTGAACTAAAATTCAACCTCGTTCCCAAGGCTTCATGCAACTATTGCCAAAACCTGGAAGTGAATTGAGAACCTCTATCTGAGACTATCTTCTTCAGGACTCCATGTCGACACACAATATGTTCCATGTATATTTCGGCCAGTTGTGCATCTGTATATTTGGTCTTCACAGGGACAAAATGAGCTGACTTGGTTAAGCGATCCACAATTTCCCAAATTGAGTCATACCCGAACTGAGTATGTGGTAACCCAACTATGAAGTCCATACCAATTTCTTCCCACTTCCATTCCGGAATCTTTAATGGTTGCAATAATCTAGCTGGCCTTTGATGTTCCGCCTTGACTCGTTGACACACATCACACAATGCCACATATTCAGCTATGTCCTTCTTCATGCTATCCCACCAATAGCTTGTCTTCAAGTCTTTGTACATCTTTGTACAACCAGGGTGAATTGAGTAAGGTGAGTCATGTGCCTCTTTTAATATTGTCTCCCGTATGTGCTTCACATTAGGCACAACAATCCTCTTACCAAGCCATAGGGTACCATGTTCATCCTCATCAAATCTGAATTCTCTCCCTTCTTCGGTCCTTTCCTTGATTTCCTTGATCTCCTCATCTGTAGTTTGTGCCTCTCGAATTTCTTGCTCCAAGGTTGGGTTTGACTCCATCATCTCCATCTCATTTACAAATCCGAGGTTCAACCTTTCAAACTCCTTACATAACTCGGATGGTAATTCTCGTACTGTGAGTTGATGACTTACTCCCTTTCTACTCAAAGCATCGGCCACTACATTGCCCTTTCCCGGATGATAGTTGATACCCAAATCATAATCTTTGATGAGCTCCAACCATCTTCGTTGCCTCAAGTTCAGATCCGTTTGTGTGAAAATATACTTCAAACTCTTATGATCCGTATAAATTTCACACCTATGTCCAAGGATATAGTGCCTCTAAATCTTCAATGCATGTACCACGGCCGCGAGTTCCAAATTGTGCGTGGGGTGATTCTGTTCATGTTTCTTCAATTGTCTTGATGCATAGGCGACCACTTGACCTTCTTGCATGAGCACACATCCAAGTCCTTGTCTCGATGCGTCGCAATAAATATCAAAACTCTTGCTCACATCTGGCAGTACCAAAACTAGGGCTGTTGTCAACCTCTTCTTCAACTCCTCAAAACTATTTTGACAAGCTTGGGTCCATTGGAAAGCCTTTCCCTTCATTAGCAACTCCATCATAGGCTTGGCTATCTTGGAGAAGTCCTTGATAAACCGACGGTAATATCCAGCCATCCCAAGAAAACTTCTTATTTCCTTGACGTTTTGTGGCGGTTCCCACTTCAACACGTCTCTCACTTTTCCGGGGTCAACCGAAACTCCTCCTCCCGAGATTATATGACCCAAAAACGACACCTATTTCAACCAAAACTGACACTTGTTGAACATGGCATACAATTGATGCTCCCTCAATTTCTGCAATGTAAGCCTCAAGTGTTCCTCATGTTCCTTCTCACCCTTCGAGTAGATCATAATGTCATCATTGAACACCACGACAAACTTATCCAAGTACTCCATGAAGACCTTATTCCTAGGTACATAAAGTAGGCAGGCACATTTGTCAATCCAAAGGACATCACGGTGTACTCATAAGATCCATACCGCGTTCTAAAAGCTGTCTTGGGTATGTCTGATGGTCTAATCTTCATTTGAAAGTATCCCGACCTCAAGTCAATCTTAGAGAAGACACAAGCACCCTTCATCTGATCAAAAAAGTCTTCTATGTGTGGCAAGGTGTACTTGTTCTTGATTGTTACCTCGTTGAGAGCTCGGTAATCTACGCACATCCTTTGGGATCCATCATTCTTGTCCACAAATAGAACGGGCGCTCCCCAAGGTGAAGAGCTTGGGCGAATAAAACCCTTCTCTAATTGCTCTTGAATTTGCTTCTTGAGCTCCGCTAATTCCATAGGAGGCATCCTATACGGCCTCTTAGCTATAGGTGCAGTTCCAGGTATTAAATCAATAACAAACTCAATGTCTCGATCAGGTGGCATACCAGGCAACTCGTCCGGAAAAACATCCAAAAATTCACACACCACCGGAATCTCCTCAATTGAGGCACCATCCATATGATTCAGCTTCAATTACTTCGGTGCGGTTTGAGATGCTTCAAATTCTACGGTGATCCCTTCCTCATTGGTCAACTTCACCGTCTTCGTGGCACACTCAATAACTCCATTGTGCTTCCTCAACCAGTCCATACCAAGTATAATGTCCAATCCTTGAGAATCTAAAACAATGAGGTTGGCAGAGAAGTCTACCCCCCATATTCTAAGGCTTACTTTTCGACATACTATATTTGACCTCATCTCTCCTCCAGGAGACTTAACCAACAGATTAAACTTCATATGAGAGATAGGCAAACTATACTTAGCAACATACTTTGATGCAATGAATGAATGTGATGCTCCAGAATCAAATAACATAGTCGCGGGGTTGGACTTGGCAAGAAACATACCAATGACCACGTCATCCGCTTGTTGAGCATCCTTCGTAGAGACATGGTTCACGTTGCCACGAGCAAAATTCTGCTGTCCACGACTTCCTTGTGGTTGTCCTCCATTGGGTCTTGGGTTTTGCCTCGGTGCATTGCTTCCTTGACCAAGGCCTGACTTAGGACATTGATGCGCAAAGTGTCCAGCTTCTCCACATGTATAGCACTTCTTAACTCCACTAGAATTATTAGGACGAGCTTGGTTTTGAACATTTGCACCAGGAAAATTAGCGCGAGGCGCATAAGGCATTGGAGGCCTAGGTGCTTGCATGACAGGGCGCTGCTGCACAAACTGAGTTGGGCGCGGTGCATAACCAGGGCGTTGAGCAGGAATAGAAGAGCTGTAATAAGGCGCATTGCATGGTGCAAGGCGAGGGCGCACATTACTTCTTTGTTGTTGTCCTTGATATGGCACCTTTCTCATATTGTCTTGCTCCATCTCACGAATCTTGTTCTCAACCACAATTGCTTTGTCTACAAGCTTCTGAAAATTTGCATAATCACAATTGAGTAGTTGCACTTGGATTTCATTGTTCAAGCCCCTCATGAACAGTTATTGCTTCCGACTGTCCCAACTAATATCCTCAGGCGCATACCTTGAGAGTTGAGTGAACTTGTTGAGATATTCACCCACGCTTGATTTTCCATGCCTGAAATTCTCAAATTCTTGCCCCATCAAGATCATAACACCCTCTGGCACATAATGAGAACGAAAATTCTCCTTGAATTCGGCCCAAGTAATTCTCTCTTGGTTCTCATGAGCATTGCAATAAGAATCCCACCAATCCGCAGCTGCTCCAACTAGTTGATGAGAAGCAAACAAGACCTTCTCCTGGTCACTGCATTGGACAATAGCTAGCTTCTTCTCCACGGACTTGAGCCAATCGTTCGCATCCATAGGGTCAGCAGCTTGAGCAAAGGTTGGCGGCCTAGTCCTCATAAACTCTCCCAATCGGTTATGAGGTGGTGGGGGTGGCGGTGGAGGCATGTGGGGCTGATTGTTGATATTGCCAGCCTGCAGCTGTCTCATAGTCTGTATCATGGTCTGCATGAGCTGGTTTTGCATAGCCAATAGCTGCTCAATGTTGATAGCTCCCTGAGTAGATCCTTGTCCAATGTTGTTCTGAGGCACTCCATTATTCTTCTCCTCATCATTGTCATCCCTCTGGTTGCGAGTCCTCATCATCTGAAGAAAAGCAATAGGTAAGAATTAGAAAACGTCCCCAACTATATGCATCAAGGGATATGAAACTTAACAACTAACTAGCCTATGTGGACATGGCAATGCTAAAGCATCCCAAAATCCTCTATTAAGCACACAAGCAAACAATATATATCCAATAGCACACCAAGTAAAAACACATCATTTCCTGAGTGCTCCTATGTGCTCTAAAGTGTCCATTCTATCTAGGTTGCATCCTACGGTCTACCTGTGGCTCTGATACCAATCTGTGATGCCCAGTTCCGAAAAATGAACCAAGCTAACGCATATGTGTGCCTAGGATGTTCATCACACATACACGAGTGCAATCACAAAAGAGTATACAGAAAATTACCACAGAACAAGATTAATTAACCAAATTTTATTACATGAACCATATTATCCTCGATTACAACATCTAATGAATTTTTTTTACAAGTCCAACTAATGCAGCGGAAATGAACTAATTAAGCAACTAAGCAAACTAAACAGCTAGGCAGCATAAGCAATAGGGTATAGCGCGGCCCCAATCAACACCACAGGCAAGCTAATGGTAGACACGGCCTAGAACTCCACATTATCGCCATTAAACTCCCAATCCTGACCTGCAACTGTTGGGGGGGGGGGGGATTGCAAGAGTGAGTACATGTTGTACTCAGCAAGTGTAGAAAGTATGACATGTGGCTGATTCAACTGACGAATATAATAATGGATAAGTGCTGAAAAGTACAATAAAAACCATTTGGAAAAGCAATGTATCATATTTATGTGAAGTAAACCAATCATAATCATAAGTAATATCATAATACCAGTCCATAATTCACCATCCTCATCCATAATTCCAGATTTCACCATTTGCCAATAACTATATTCAATACTAGAAATAAATCCATAACCATAATACCAACCATAACCATCCCAAATACCATCCCAATACCAAGTTCCCTCTAATCATGGAAGTTGTCCAGGTGCTCATAACCGGGAGCACGACTATCATGATAGTTTTAGACACACTCTGCAGAGGTTGTACCACTTTACCCACGTGTTTGTGATTTCATCACCTTTCGATGACTAGAAGCTCTATTATGCCATCTCACACTTCCGTCGGTGTGTGGCCAAGAGATCACAAAATAACCTTTACAAAGGGATTACTAGCCTATTTAGAACCCACTGAGGTTTCACCAGTGGTGATGTATCCTACAGAGCACATCTTCAACCAAGGGCCCCCTCTTGAGCCATTCGGATCCCAGGGTAGTCCCACCAATCATCAACAAACCCAATCTGACTACCCCTTCCCCGAGCATCCACAATGGTCCCAACAGCACTAGCAAAGCCCTAATTAATCAGCTACGCCGCACCCATACTTGGCCTCGTGGTGGCACTGTAGTCCTGGCTTAATCTCGCATGAACTGGTCCTTAGATCTAAAGCAAGCAAACCACCATACGTCCAACCATCCACATACCAGGCTTGCTTAGTTCACCCATTACCATATCATGTTATCCAGTTCATGTTAATCATAATCTCATCCATGCATAATTAAATGGAGTGGTATAGTTGGTTTCCCATCCCAATTGATTAAGCGAAGCAAAAAGGTAAAAAGCCCTTCCCGACTCTCTACCATATATTCCAGGTGACAAGGGTGGGTAAACAATTCTAGTAAACTTCCTACCATAGGATTCCCATCAAATTGACACAAGCATGCAAGTTTGCAAACAAAACATTTATTTTAAAATAGGATCAATATGCTTCAAGGACACTTGCCTTGCTCTTGCGGTTGATTAGGGTCAAAGCCTTCAAACTCTTGGTGCTGTAGATCCTCCGCGGCACTCTCTAGAGCAAATCTGTCTAATCCACACAATAAACATACAAGACAAGAAACACAATCAAAGAGTGCACAAATATTACTCAATATGTCATGACATGCATGATTTATGCAAATGCAAGGTAGAACTTGTTAATAGATCGCTTTAATGGTCAATAACTAGTTCTAATAGCTTTTAACAAGTTTATACAGGTTTGGAGTTGATTAGATCAAACTTTAGAATCAATTCAACACAATTTAGCCAGAAAGACCGGACTAGTCCACTAGGGACCGGACAAGTCCGCACTTTGCGAGATCAGCAGATTAGGGTTTTCTAGATCGACGTGAATTTGGAGATTAGGCGTTGAATGCACGTAAGGAAAAAATAATAGGAAGTATACCAGTTGTTTAGGACTCCAATGAATCAAGAAACTTGGAGGTAGCACTTGGATCTTGGTGATCTAGGGTTGGTGATGAACTTTGAGGTGAATTGGTGATGAAGAACGAAAGCTTGATGGAGATCTTGATCCTCTTTCGTTTCCTCCTCTTTTTCTTCTTGCTTGGATATTCTCCTCCCTCCTTGATGGTGGCTCTCCACGAACTAGGGTTTGGGTGGGGTGGAAAGTGGCAAATAGATGTCAAGCCAAGGGGTGGGGTTGTTTATATAGAGGTGGAGGCTAGGGTTAGATGTATTTCGAGTTTGGGATGAGTAGAGGCCGGTTTAGAGTCCCACACGGGCTCTAAAAGAGTTAGGCATGACATCCCTAGGCCCACTTAACGTGAAACCAAAGAAACAAGTCATAAAACAAAAGATCAACTCGGAGCCGCAAAATATCGGACAATTCCGGACAGGACCGGACTAGTCCGAAGTCGTCCAGAGAGAAAATCGGACAAGTATGGCCAAAAATCGGACAAGTCCGACTTTAAACAGAGAGGAAAATGGACAAGTCCGCTGGGACACTGGACTAGTCCGGAAAAGTCCAGGGACTTAGCAAATTTTCAAGGATTCATGGAATATCGGACTAGTCCGCACAAAATCGGACAAGTCCAAAAGTTTCCAGAGGCAAAAATCGGACTAGTCCGCAGCAAAAACGGACAAGTCTATTTTTAGTCAGAGAGAAATCATACTAGTCCTCAGTAAAATCGGACTAGTCCGCACTTTCCTGCGTTTTAAGTGTGGTTTTGATCCCAATCAATTTTAAACTCATTCCTCTTGTTGTGGGTTAATGTTAAACATGTATATGAGTGTATGTAGGGCATGATGCATGAAAATGAGGGTGTTACAGCCGGGTCTCTAACCCTTTCCCTCTTTAAGTCACCACACAGGCCGACTCAAATCCACTAGCACGGGAAATCACCGAGTTTGTGAGGCAACCTCACACGTTGAAGGCTCTCACGAGAATTACAACGAAAGAAGCGATCAAATACACTTGAAAATATTACAATGCAGAATATGAGTGTAGAAAGATCAAACCCCAAGAGCTCACAACGTAGGAACGGCAATCTCCCAATCCGAATCCAAGTGTTCAATTGATTTTACCCTTTTTGCACTTTAGATGTGTGGGGAGATGTGTTTTGGGATATTGGGACAAGGTGGCGGCGCTAGGGTTTGTATTTTTAGCAAAATTCGACGTGTGTAACCTTAGGAAGGCCGTGGATCCTCTTTTTATAGGGTTTCCAAAAAGTTACCGTTGTAAAACCTAATACCGGACTAGTCTGGTGCAAGTCCGGACTTGTCCGGTCACAGTGCAACTCGATGTCCAGAAAGTTTGGCGGACAAGTCCGGTTGGAAAATGGACTTGTCCGGCCCTATTTGAAGAGAGACTCCATAAAGTCTGGAGGACTAGTCCGGTTGAAAAACGGACTTGTCCGGCCCTATGTGAAGATAGACTCCAGAAAGTCTAGCGGACTAGTTCGGTTGGAAAACGGACTTGTCCGGCCCTATGTGAAGATAGACTCCAGAAAGTCTGGCGGACTAGTCCGATTGGAAAATGGACTTGTCTGGCCCTATGTGAAGATAGACTCTAGAAAGTTTGGCGGACTAGTCCAATCCATTGATCGGACTAGTCCGGTGCACTGTGAGATGTTAGGTTAATTTTAGAACCCTTACCCCTGCGCAAGGTCGTGAGCTCTTGGAGTGTGTATTTCATACACACCCTATACATTTAAAATCTAATTTGTTCTTCTAAATTACATCAAAGTATTCCTCTTTGGACATCACTCCATTTTTCACCTTTTTGTGTGCACCGAGCTGTTTCACTTTGTTTGTCCTGCAATCATCTCAATAGTTTCATTAGGATCTCATATGTTCGTCATCAATTAGCCAAAACCCACAAGGGATATCCTAGATGCACTTACAATCTCCCCCTTTTTGGTGATTGATGACAACCATTTGAGATATCACAATTGAGATTAAAATTTTGATTTTCATAAGGTGTGCACATATGAGAATAATGATTAATTCACAAAAAGCTTCTCACATATGCATACACCTTATGGTGGGGTGCCTAACAGGTGTGTTATCAACAAAATGTGATGAACTAAAGATAAACAATAATGAACATAGAAGTAAGCATTAGAGCAACAATAAGCATCACACATAGGAAAAGAAATATTACATTACAAAGTTTAAAAATAGGTACATGTCCTCGATCACAAAAGCTTAATAACTAATACTAGATGATAGTTCGAGTCTCAATCTCTCAATCTAGTCCCAATCTCTCCCCATTTGGCATCAAGGCACCAAAAAGGGAAAAATCGAGGGGAATCACTCATTGCTGAGGGAAGGGTGTACTCTTTGGGCTTTTGTGGCTTCAACCCCGTATGAGAAACATCCTTGACAAACTCGAGTCCGATCACTTTCTCAATCATGTACATGATGTACGGGGCATACCCGCAAGACCTATTGGGAGTGATTGAGATGTTCACAATGTCGTTGTAGATGTACTCAAAAACATTCAACGGTCTCCTTCCACTAATGACCTTCATTAGGGTCCTCAAGGTTCCTTGGATAGTCCCCGCATCTCCATCTTTCGGGGCTATTGTATTCCTCAAGACTCTGTTGAGGACCACAAAGAAGGGCTTCAAATATTTTATGGTGGGAGGAACATAGGGCATCCTTGTGTCATAGAGGAACTTAAGATCCTCCTTCTCCAAGGGTTTCAGATTGTGGATGACAAGATCATGATCAAGAGTGTGTTCAAGGTGAAGAATCCTTGCAAATTCATCATAAGTGACACTATACTTGGAACCATGAGTCATCCAAGTAAGATTGTCTCCATCATCACGAGCAAAGTAGAGGGTGGAGTAAAATTGGGTAATGACCTCATTGTTCCAATCATACTCAAAGGAAAGCAGATCCTTCAGACCGTGCCTCTCCAAAGCCTCAACCACCTCACGAAAAGCAGGATACCTCTTCGACTGCAGGTATCCAATATTCAGCCATTGACTCTCCACTACAGGATTCTTCATCTTCATGTACACGTGCTCGTAGTAGTATGCATGGAAGTTGCTCCAGAATCTTGGGTCAGAGCATTGTTTAGGTTGATTATACACTGCAATCTTATTGAAGTTATCAGCTAGCTTGCCCCCTTTCCCAGTGAAATCCTCACTAGAAGGCTGCCTGTTGCATTGACTGGGTTTTTTCATCTTCAAGGGCCCAATGGGACCACTATAAAGTCCCTTCCCTTTATTGAGAACCCTTTTTGGCCCTGCTGAGCTCTCAGCAGCAGCTTTTCCTTGAGCCTTTTTGGCAACAACCTTCATCTTCTTAGGCAGATTGTCGTCGGAGGGTGGAGAGTGGGCATTGACATCATGTCTTTTCTTCATATATCTCTCCTTGGCTCTCCTCACTCTTTCGCGTTGAACTTCTTCATCAAAGTGGAAAGAGCTGTCTTCTGATCCTGAAGACATCGTGCCTGATAAGGAGTTCACGGATTAGATAAGAATGAACCAACGATTGAAGGCAATGTAGGGATTTAGATGTCAGAGATCGGACTTGTCCGGTTTCAGAGTGCAGACTTGTCCGATGTATCGGACTTGTCCGCATCAGAGAGCCGGACTAGTCTGGCCTGGCATAAGAACCCTAACGATTTCCTTTGAATCAAAAACTTCTATCTAAAGATACAAAAGGGCAGGAAAGTGGTAGGAATACATCTCTGAAGCCAATGTACAACCTTGGAATCAAGGGAAACGAGCTAGAATGAGAAAAGTTGGGAATTTGGTTTTAGGGTGAAATTTACCGAGATTTGAAGATCCGCGTTGAAGAGGCAAGAATCTGTTCAGATGAGTCTGGAGGGGAGAATCCACTCGCCGAGGAGAGAATTTCCCACAGAGAAAACTTTGATTTTGAGGGCTCAACCTGAAAATCACTTTGGGGGGCTAGGGTTTAGGAGAGGAGAGGGAGACTTGGGGATTTAGGGTTTAGGGCCTCTGGGTCGGCCAACCGCTTATATACGCGATGGATCGGACTAGTCCGGTCAAGGTGGTGGACTAGTCCGGTGCCCCTGGAATAACCTAAGTATTTCGTCTGTCCGAACAAGTCCGGTGGTAAATCGGACAAGTTCGGTTCTAACAGAACTGATACATAGAGAGATGATTAATAGTGATCCAAGGACAATAATTTTGCAAATAATCTTGGTAATTACAACCAGTAGGCAAGTAACAATGAAGGTGGTCATAAACTGCATGATTTCTTCATTAAAATAGTTTTCTTAGAAGAAAAAGAGATGAGGAGCAGTTTTAACAATAAAATGTACCATTTGAAGTTTCAACCAGGTATGCAACGTTTCAAGCCACATTTCAAGAGTCAATAATGTTAAGCTCATTCCTAAGCTCACAAAACCTTTACTCATCTAATGGTTTGGTAAAAATATCCGCAAGTTGTTTTTCAGTCCTAACATGTGAAATAGCAATGTCACCTTTTAACGAATGATCTCTAAGAAAGTGATGATGGATATCTATGTGCTTAGTTCTTGAGTGCTCTACAGGATTGTGTGCATTTTTTATAGCAGAAGCGAGATATGGCTTAGATTTTAGCCGTAGTCCCTAAGAGTCTGTCGCATAAGTAGTTGTGCGCAACAACTAACGGCTGCAACATACTCTGCTTCCGCTGTGGAAAGAGCAATGGAGTTTTGCTTTTTAGATGACCTTAGAAACTAGGGACCTTCCAAGAAATTGACAAGTCCCTAGCGTGCTCTTTCTATCGACTTTGCATCCTGCATAGTCGGCGTCGGAATAGCCTATCAAGTTAAACTTGGATCCTTTGGGATACCAAAGGCCCAAGTTGGGTGTGTGCACAAGGTACCTTAGGATTCTTTTTACAGCAATTAAGTGACACTCTTTAGGTTCGGCTTGAAACCTTGCACACAAGCAAACACTAAGCATAATATCTGGCCTAGATGCACATAAATAAAGTAAGGAGCCGATCATGGACCGATATACCTTTTGGTCCACATTTGGACCGTCTTCATTGAGGTCGAGATGTTTGTTGATGGCCATGGGTGTCTTGATGGGCTTGGCTTTGTCCATATTGAATTTCTTGAGGATGTCCTGTGTATATTTGGTTTGGCTTATAAATGTACCTCTCTTAGTTGCTTTACTTGGAATCCCAAGAAGAACTTCAATTCGCCCATCATTGACATCTCGAACCTATCTGTCATAATTTTGCTAAATTCTTCACAGAAAGACTTGTTAGTGGATCCAAAGATAATTTCATCAACATAAATTTGATATACAAATAGATGATCATCAAGATGTTTAGTGAAGAGAGTATAGTCAGCTTTACCAATTCTGAATCCATTTTGAGTCAGGAAATCTCTAAGGCACTCATACCAAGCTCGAGGAGCTTGTTTGAGGCTATAGAGAGCCTTACGCAGTCTGTAGACATGGTTGGGATACCTTTGGTATTCGAATCCTAGTGGCTGCTCCACATAAACTTCCTCCTTTATCGGACCATTTAGGAAGGCGCTTTTGACGTCCATTTGATACAGCTTAAAATTATGGTGGGTAGCATATGCCAATAAAATACAAATGGACTCAAGTCTAGCTACAGGGGCGAAAGTTTCATCGAAGTACAAACCTTCGACCTAAGACTAACCTTTGGCCACCAATCTCGCTTTATTTCTTGTTACTACTCGATGTTCATCATGCTTGTTCTGAAAGACCCATTTGGTTCCAACGATGTTCGCCCTTGGTCTCTCCACCAGCTCCCACACTTCATTTCTTTTGAAGTTGTTCAACTCCTCTTGCATTACAATTACCCAGTATGGATCCCTTAAGGCTTCTTCTATCCTGTATGGTTCCAGAAAAGACACAAAACAATAGTATTCACAGAAATTTGCAACTCGAGATCTAGTAGTTACTCCCTTAGTAATATCTCCAATGATATTGTTGACAGGATGGTCTCTTTGCATGCTCTGATGTACTCTTGGGTGTGAAACTTGTGTAGTTGTTTGTTCTTCATTATCTTCATGTGCATTGCCTCCCCCTAGATCATTGCTTCCATGATTGTCTTGATCTTCTTGATCTTCCTCATCTTGATCTTGTGCAAGAGCTCCCCCTTGATCATTGCCTCCGTGTTGAAGTTCATCTTGTGCATTTGAGTCTAACGTTCGCTCTTGTGGTAAGATATCACCAAGTGCCATTTTCTTCAGCGCTTCATATGGAGCTTCCTCTTTATCTAGCATACACTTATCGACTTGCTCAACTTGTGAGCCGTTAGATTCATCAAACACTACGTTACGTGCTACTTCAACAAGGTCAGACACCTTGTTGAAGACACGATAGGCGTAGGCATTCGATTCATATCCGAGCAAGAACCCTTCATCAGACTTCGAAGCGAACTTTGAGGCCCTCGGTTTCTTGTTCAGAATAAAACATTTACAACCAAAGAATTTGAAATAAGAAACATTAGGATTTTTACCGGTAAGAAGCTCATATGGAGTTTTCTTCAGTAGTCGGTGAAGGTACAATCGATTTGTGGAATGGCAAGCAGTGTTCACCGCTTCTGCCCAAAATCGATCTGATGTCTTGTATTCATCCAACATAGTTCTTGCCATTTTGATCAATGTTCTGTTCTTCCTTTCGGCCACTACATTTTGTTGAGGGGAGTAGGGTGCCGAGAACTCATGCTTTATCCCTTCTTCATCGAGATACTCTTCAACTTGGGTGTTCTTGAATTCTGTCCCATTGTCACTTCTGATATTCTTTATGGTTGATGAGAATTCGTTCTGGGCTCTTTTCAAGAACTTCTTGAGGATTCTCTGAGTTTCTGATTTATCATACAAGAAAAATACCCAAGTATATCTTGAAAAATCATCAACAATTACTAAACCGTATTTGTTACCGCCGATGCTGATGTACGCAATTGGACCAAAGAGATCCATGTGGAGAAGTTCCAGCAGTCTTGTGGTAGTCATCACATTCCTGGCGGGGTGTGGTGCTCCGACTTGTTTTCCTGCTTGACAAGCGTTGCACAGCCTATCTTTTTCAAAAAACACATCCTTAAGACCACGGATGTGACCACCTTTTAGAAGTTTCTGCAGATTTCTCATCCCAACATGGGCTAGCCGTCTATGCCACAGCCATCCCATGTTGGTCTTAGCAACCAAGCAAGTGTTGAGTTCGGCTTTATCTTTGTTGAAGTCAACAAGATAAAGTTTTCCCTTCAACATTCCCTTGAATGCAATCGAGCCATCGCTTCTTCTAAAAATGGTCACACCCTCATTAGTGAATAAACAGTTGTAACCTTTGTCGCATAGTTGAGATATTGACAAAAGATTATAATCTAGAGAGTCTACATGTAAAACATTAGATAAGGTGTGTTGAGAGGATATTTCAATTTTACCGCTACCAAGGACCTTTCCTTGGCTGTTGTCTCCAAAGTATATGCCTTCACTTGGATCCTTGTTGTACTCGTACTCCACAAACATACCTCTCTCTCCGGTCATGTGATTTGTGCATCCGCTATCTAGCACCCATGTAGATCCACCGGAGGAGTAAGCCTGCAAAATGGAATTATTCCTTGGTTTTAGGTACCCAAGCTTGCTTGGGTCCTCTCGGGTTAGTCACAAGAGTCTTGGGCACCCACACACAAGTTTTCAAGTTCTTGTGGCGTGGCCCTATATATTTAGCAATGACTTTTCCATATTTGTTTTTCATGAGAACATAGGAAGCATCAAATATACGAAACAATATTTAAGATTCATGGGATTTTTCTGTAACAAAAGTGATTCTATTCTTAGCATGATTAGGAGTAGACATGTGTTTGTTCCTGTCAAAACCAAGACCATCCTTGACATTAGGAGGTCTAGTGACCATATATGCACTGCGTGCATATTTGATCTTCTCCTTATCAAAGATGCCTCTTGTGGAAGGATGCATATTATGAGAAGTTAAAGTATTAGAAATAATATTCTTCTTACTAGAGAAAGTGCAGGTTCTGATTGTTGTCGAACTCATATCTTTGGAGGAAGAGCTCTTGGCGGAAGAGGAGTCACTTTGCTTGAGCGACTCAACTTGCACCTCAAGGATCTTGTTAACTTTTGACAAGTTAGCAAGTTCTTCCTTGATTGCAATATGCGAGTCCTCTAGCTTTAAGTAAGTTTCCATACTCAAGGCTAGCTCAAACTCAAGTGACTCGTTCTTCTCTCTTTCAAGCTCAAGAAGCTTTTCAACATCTTGATATCTCTTCCTTTCATGGATGAGCATATCTTCTTGTCGGTTAACAAGTTCCTCCTTTTCAAATATTTCATTCGACAACATTTCCATTTTCTTTAAAGCAATTTTACTTAATCCTCTAAACATTTCTTCATTATCACTAGAGCTATCAAAGTCATCAATAGAGGAATTTAGCGTAGGAGGAGTAAGTCGAACCTTTTCCTTGCCTTCCTTAGCTATAAGGCAAGTGTGGTTGTTCATATCCCATCCTCCCATGTTTGGGAAGAGTGTGGCTCTCATAGTTGGTTTCTTGACTGCGATAGTGGCCATATCTACTTCTTCATCGGAGGAGGACTCGTCGTTTGAGTCCCACTCCTTGCCAATGTGAGCTTGATGGGCTTGTCTTCTTTTTCTAAAATTTTTCTTTTCTTGAGGTCTTATTTCCTTCTTCTTTTTGTTTTCTTCATAAGGGAAGTCCACCATGAAGTGACCATACTCTCCGCAGTTGTAGCAAGTGCGTCGAGCCTTGGATTTCCCTTTATTCTTGCTTTTTCCTTCATTTGAATTGTTGTCGTGTCTTCTTTTCATCATGCGCTTGAACTTCTTGATAAAGAGTACCATTTCTTCATCATTAAGATCGGTACTCTTGTCGCTTGTATCTCCGTCGTCTTGGTCTTCACGAGTTTCTTTGAGTTTCGGTATGCACGTTGCTTTGAGAGCAACTTCTTTCCTTTTGGAAGAGGTGAGTTCGGCTAAGTCTTTGACGTTTTGAGCCTCTTTCTCCATCATTTCATGATTTATGATCTTCCCCAATAACTCATCGGGATTCATTTTGTGAAATATGGGGCTTTCTCTAATCATTGAGCAAAGTGTGACATTTCTTGGCATGAAAGCTCTAATCATTCTTTTGACCACCTCGTGATCCGTCCATTTCTTACTTCCATAGGCACGAATTTTGTTGATGAGTGCCTTCATCCGGTTGTACATGTCTTGAGGTGATTCGCCTTATTCAATAGCAAATCTCCCCAACTCTCCTTCAAGCATCTCAATTTTAGCTTCACGAACTGACCTATTTCCTTCGTGAGCTATCTTAAGTGTATCCCAGATTTCTTTTGCACTTTCTAATCCATCAATCTTGGTGAATTCCTCTCTGCTTAGTGATGATGTGATCACCGCGATGGCTTGTGCGTTTCTGTGAGTCTCTTGTTCTTGTTCTGGAGTGAGTTCCTCATCCGTGTCAGGGATATCTATGCCTCTGCAAACAATGTGCCACAGACTAGGGTTCAGAGATATTAGATGCAATTTCATGTTGTACTTCCACATGGTGCAGTCACTTCTGTCAAACTGTGGAGGCTTTCCCATAGGAATAGAGAGATAGTGATTGTTTGAATTGAGACGGTTGTAGTTGTAAGGATATCGGGAGTAGTCGTGATGACCACTCCCAGTCGTCTTCTCTTCTTCTTTTCCTTTTTGTGCCAGCAGTTTCTTTCTTAGGAGTTCCTTTAGCTGTCGCACTTCTTCATCATCATGTGGGCTTTCTTTCGGCACATCGAAGGCTTTAGCTTCTTGTTCCTCCTCATTGATGTTCGCCTTCGGGATATCATTGTTCTTCTCAGGGGCCATTGAACTCTCCGAGATGTGAGTCTTGTTGACGGAGAACCTTGCTCTGATATCAATTGAATGTGGCCTAGAGGGGGGTGAACAGGCCTTGAAAATTTCCTGCACACTTAATAGAGTCATCAAAAACTTGTTTGACCGGACTAGTCCGGTTGTGTGGGGCGGACTAGTCCGGTGTGCTGAAATATGTGAATTGATTGAACGTTATCTAGGAAACTAGATACTTTCAGCAGCGGAAATGAGAACAACAGATACTTTGATTTAAAATTGTTGTAAGAATGCACGTGAAAACTTATAAGCAACTTAAATTGATGTTTAGCAATCAAGTGATCTAATGAACAAAATGTAAAAGGAATAAGGCATAAGAGACACGAATTTTTACCGAGGTTCAATCTCACCACGAGATCTACATCCTCGTTGAGGAAGCTCACACAGAGCCAGGTCTCTAACCCTTTCCCTCATCAAGTCACCACACAGGCCAACTCGAATCCACTAGCACGGGAAATCACCGAGTTTGTGGGGCAAACCTCACACGTTGAGGGCTCCCATGAGAATTACAACGAAAGAAGCAATCAAATACACTTGAAAATATTACAATGCAGAATATGAGTGTAGAAAGATCAAACCCCAAGAGCTCACAACGAAGGAACGATGATCTCCCAATCCCGAATCCAAGTGTTCAATTGATTTTACCCTTTTTGCACTTTAGATGTGTGGGGAGATGTTTTTTGGGATCTTGGGACAAGGTGGCGGTGCCAGGGTTTGTATTTTTAGCAGAATTCGACGTGTGTAACCTTAGGAAGGCCGTGGATCCTCTTTTTATAGGGTTTCCAAAAAGTTACCGTTGTAAAGCCTAATACCGGACTAGTCCGGTGCAAGTCCGGACTTGTCCGGTCACAGTGCAACTCGATGTCCAGAAAGTTTGGCGGACAAGTCCGATTGGAAAACGGACTTGTCTGGCCCTATGTGAAGAGAGACTCTAGAAAGTCTGGCGGACTAGTCCGGTTGGAAAACGGACTTGTCCGGCCCTATGTGAAGATAGACTCCACAAAGTCTGGCGGGCTAGTCTGGTTGGAAAACGGACTTGTCCGGCCCTATGTGAAGATAGACTCCAGAAAGTCTGGCGTACTAGTCCGGTCCATTGATCGGACTAGTCCGATGCACTGTGAGATGTTAGGTTAATTTTAGAACCCTTACCCCTGCGCAAGGTCGTGAGCTCTTGGAGTGTGTCTTTCATACACACCCTATACATTTAAAATCTAATTTGTTCTTCTAAATTCCATCAAAGTATTCCTCTTTGGACACCACTCCATTTTTCACCTTTTTGTGTGCACTGGGCTGTTTCACTTTGTTTGTCCTGCAATCATCTCAATAGTTTCATTAGGATCTCATATGTTCATCATCAATTAGCCAAAGCCCACAAGGGATATCCTAGATGTACTTACAGTTTTCACACAATGATGTCTTTCATTATAGGTCTGGGGTATAGGGGAAACAAGTACACTCTTAGGGTACGGAACCAGTCTAAGTGTGTTTTGTTTCTCGTTTGACCCAAGGTAGCTAGCTACACTTTTAGTTCTGAGACTGTGACAAGTGTTGCCTGGACTTTGCGGGCCTTCCGGGGAAGGTCCGGCTGTTCTCCCGAAGGAGCTACCCGACTCTGTACAATTACTCTATAACATACATCACATGTAACTACAGACTCACCTCTGTGATATTAAGCGTAGAACTTACGGATGAGCTCAATGTTCCAAGGATTTGGGAGAGGTGTCCCATCCTCGATTGCCAAGCGAGCGCATCCGGTACGGGATACTTTGATCACTCGGAAGGGTCCTTCTCAACTGGGGGAAAGTTTGTTTAACCCTTCTCTGGATTGTATTCTTCGTAGAACCAGATTGCCTTCCTCGAGCTGTCGGCTATGAACATGCGGTTGGTGATAGCGCCGAAGAGCTTGGCGGTATCGGGCGTTCCGAACAACTGCTCGGCACCTTCCCCCTTCAAGGAGGTCAAGGTCTTCACGCCGGAGCTGGTTCTGCGTGGCATCATCGAAGTTCTGGACCCGGAGTGACCCCAAGGTGATTTCCGGAGGAAGCACTGCTTCAGCTCCATACACCAGGAAGAAGGGTGTCTCTCTAGTTGACTGGTTTGGAGTTGTCCTGTTGGCCCACAGTGTGGGCGGAAGCTCTTCGATCCAGTTGGCTCCATGTTTTTTCAGGCGCTCATATGTGCGCGTCTTGAGTCCTTTAGGATTTCTGCATTTGCTCTCTCGGCCTGGCCATTGCTTGCCGAGTGAGCTACGGAAGCGTAGCTGACTTGGATGTCGAGGTCTTCGCAATATCCTTGGAATGCAGAGCTTGTGAATTGGGTCCCATTATCAGTTATGATTTTGTTTGGGACTCCAAATCTGCATACGATGGACTGCAAGAAGTTGATAGCTGATTGCTTGTTTATTGTCACAACTGGAGTTGCTTCCGTCCATTTGGTGAATTTGTCAATGGCAACGTACGGGAACTTGTAACCTCCGACGGCTCTTGGGAAAGGTACCAAGATATCCATCCCCCACACAGCGAAAGGCCATGTAGGAGGTATCATTTGTGGAGGTTGAGCTGGTGTATGAATTTGTTTCGCATGGAACTGGCATGCTTCACATTTCTTCACCAGCTCAGTTGCATCCTGGAGCGTTGTAGGCCAGTAGAAGCCATGCCGAAAGGCTTTACCAACCAGCGTGCGGAAAGACGCGTGGTTCCCACACTCGCCTCTATGGATTTCCGCGAGGAGCTCGCAACCTTCTTCCCTTGTAATGCACCGCATTAGGACGCCGTTGGCACTGCGCCGGTAGAGATCCCCTTCTACCAGCGTGTATCTTTTAGCCAATCTTACTATCCGGTCAGCGGATACATTATCTTCAGGAAGGAAATTGTCTTTCAAGTAGCTTCGGATCTCCGAGATCCATGCATCAGAACTAGCTTGAGGATTTGAGTCTTGCGTGTTGGGTTGCTTGGAGCTTCCTGCAGAGCCTACGACCCTTGATGGATGCCATGGTAACAGGGCCATCGGGACCGCCAGCTTCGAGGTGCTGGTCTTGCCCCCTTTGCTCAGTTCGGCAGGCTGATCTGTAGATTTAGACAACCTCCGGATGAAGGTTCCGTCGGGAGCCGGAGCCCCGATTGAAGCTTTCGTCGAGAGTTCGTGAGCTTCAGTGTTGTTGAGAAGCTGGACATGGCAAAGATCCAGGACGTCGAAGTCCTTCTGAAGCTTCTGGACCTCAAGTAGGTATACCGCTAGTTGAGGGTTGTTGCAGCAACATTCACCTTTGACTTGCTTTACAACAAGTTGTGAATCACCCTTTACCAATAGCTGCTTGACACCATACCGTAGTGCCACCTTGAGTCCATAAATTAGTGCTTCGTACTCCGCCATGTTGTTGGTCGCCTTGAAGTCAAGGTGCACCATGTATTTAACCTTCTCCCCGGTCGGAGCGAGGAGAAGGACTCCAGCTCTGGCCCCCTACTTTTGCACAGAGCCGTCAAAGTAAAGAGTCCAGTGAGGCTCAGTGAAGACCGGGACCTTGGGTTCTAACTTTTGCTCACTGGGGCCCCCAGGATTTGATGGAGAGGGGGTCCATTCCGCCACAAAGTCCGCCAATGCTTGACTCTTGATCGCTTGTCTTGGGACGAATTCGAGGTCAAACTTGGCCAATTCCGCTGCCCACTTTGCAATGTTCCCAGTGGAGTTGGGATTATGCAAAATCGCTCGCAGTGAATATGAAGTCACCACTGAGATCTTGTGAGCTTGTAAGTAGTATCGGAGCTTCCTGGAAGCAATAAGAACTGCGTATAGCAGTTTATGTACTTCCAGGTACCGAGTTTTGGTGTCATGGAGTACTTCGCTGATAAAGTACATTGGGAGCTGGATCGTCCAGACCCTCCCGAAGGGGGCCAGAGCTTCCTCCTCGTCTACTCGGACCCTCCCGGAAGGGGTCCGGACCTTGTTCGGGGACCTCCGGGTGCCGGTTGGAGGTACCCGGAGCTTCATGTGAAGTGACCCGGACCTTCCCGGAGGGGTCTGGATCTTGTTGCTCAGCAGCAGTGACTCCTTCATTTGAAGGAGAGGGATCCTCCGGAGCCTCTCCTTGAGGATCTGGGTCTGGGAGCTGGGACCCAGACTCGACTTCAGGTAGCTCCAGACCCTCCCGAAGGGGTTTGGATTCCAGAACTCGAGATGGTTCTGGCCTCTCCGCAACCAGGACCATGCTAACAACTTTGTCAGTTGCCAAAATGTAAAGCAGGAGTGGCTCACCAGGGTTCGGAGCTACCATGGGTGGTGAGGAGCTGCTCCAGCTCCTGGAATGCCTTCTCTGCTTCTTCAGACCATTGGAATGGTTCGGACTTCCTCAACAGCTTGAAGAAGGGTAGCGCCAGTTCCGCCAGTCTTGAGATGAACCAACTGAGGGCAGCTAGACATCCAGTCAGCTTCTGAACGTCCTTGCTGCGGGTTGGTGGCTGCATATCTTCAATGGCTTTTATCTTCGTCGGATTTGCTTCTATTCCTCGGTGATTCACCAAGAAAACAAGAAGTTTTCCGGAGCTAACCCCAAAGACACACTTGTGCAGGTTCAGCTTCGTGCGAGTGACTCGCAACTTGTCGAAGACAGCTTGTAAGGTGTCAAGGAACGACTCCTTGTTTTTAATCTTGATGACGATGTCATCGACATACACTTCCACTACGTCTCTGATAAGCTCTCCAAAAGTTTTGTACATAGCTCGTACAAATGTTGAAGCAGCATTCTTGAGACCAAATGGCATGGTGGTATAACAATATAATCCATCTACTGTGATAAATGAGGTATGCTCTTCATCTTCCCTGGACATTATGATTTGATGGTACCCAGAATATGCGTCCAGGAAACACAGTAATTCGCACCTGGAGGTGGAATTTACTATCTGATCTATTCTAGGTAGTGGGAATGGATCTTTTGGACATGCCTTATTCAGTGTAGTGTAGTCGATACACATCCGAACGTTCCCGCCAGCCTTGGGTACAACGACTGGGTTTGCCAACCATTTTGCGTGGAAGACTTCTCGGATGAATCCAGCTTCAAGCAACTTCTTCACTTCTTGACGTATGAAGTTCTGTCGCTCTACTGATTTCTTCCGAGGCTTCTGATGTACAGGCCGAGCATCAGGATAGATCTTCAACTTGTGCTCAATCACTTCCCTAGGGATCCCAGACATTTGTGACGGTTGCCAGTCAAACACGTCGACGTTAGCCCGAAGGAAAGTGATGAGCGCGAGTTCCTATTTGTCATTCAGACCTCTCGATATACAGGTCGTCTGAGTGGTGGCGGAACCGATTTGGACGACTTTGACGGGAATGTTGGTGTCGCCGCTTGGTTGCACGCGAGGTGCAGAGGTTGAGCCTCGATGACGAATGCCTGGGGGTTTTGGAGTTTGCTCCTTTCCGGATTCTTCCTCCTACTCTGTACCAAGCGCATGGAGTTCTTCCAGAGTTGTCACTCCGACGGTGTGATCTCCATGGATTCAGAGAACACCGGCTGGTGTTGGCATCTTCAACACCAAGTAGCCATAGTGAGCAGCAGTCATGAAATTGTATAAGGCTGGCCTGCCAAAAATGGCGTTGAAAGGTAAGTTGATATGTGCCACGTCGAAGACCAACTTTTCAGTGCAGTAATTCTCTCGGGTCCCGAAGGTCACCGAAAGAGTAATTGCACCGAGTGGGGTTATGGCCCCCGGACCTACTCCGGAGAAAGGTCGGGAGGGTCGAAGGTTCAAAGGTCGGAGCTGAAGCTTAACGAAAGCTTCGAAGATTATGAGGTTCAGCCCCGAACCTCCGTCCACCATTACATGGTGAAGTTAGATGTTGTTGATGGTCGGAGATACCATCAATGGGAGTTGGCCAGCTCCGATCATATTCCGAGGGCAGTCCGAAGCATCAAAAGTGATGGCAGTGTCCATCCACTTCCGATGCGGCTCCGCCCTGGCGGTGGGAGCTACTGAGGCCATGTCCCGCCGCATGGTCTTGAGGACACGACGGGAGGTGATGTCCCATGAACCACCAAATATGGTGTTCATGGTTTTCCGACGTTCATTGTCGGTGACATCGGAGTCATCATCGATGGAGGTGTAAACAGCCTTCAAGACCTTTTTAGGGTCCTGGAAGCCTAACTCCTCTTCAGCCGGAGCTTCATCGACTTTCTATTTCCCTTCCCTTTGACGGAAAGGAACTTCTTCCCGACGCTTGTTGTAGCACTCGACAAGGTTCTGGACCTCACGGCAGCCTTCCAAATTATGGTTGTTCGTCTTGTGTATAGGACACCACATCTTGGAGATGCCTCCGTCTTCAGACGACAATCGAGATCGTTTTTCGGGGCGTGGCCCCTGGCCACCCGGAGCTGCAGCAGCTGCGGCTGTGGGTGTGCCGGCCGACGGCTTCTTCTTGCCGTTGGACTTTTTCTTCTTCTTACCACTCCCGGAGGTAGTGTCTTCACCCTTGGAGGACTTTTTGTTGTCCTTCGGAGGTGGTTGAGAGTGCATTTCACGGCCCTCCGCAGCTTTGGCGCATTTGTCTGCCAAGCTGAGGAGCTCCGTGACGCTGGTGATCTCCTTGGTCGCCAGCTTCTCCAGCATCTTCTTGTCTCGTACGCCCTGTCTAAATGCCACAATAACAGAGGTGTTGGAGATAGAAGGAATAGTGTTTCATACCTGGGAGAACCTCTGGATGAAGGATCGCAGGGAGTCTCCCCCTTTCTCCTTGACAGCAAAAAGGTACAGTTCGGTGCCTGGTCAGGTGTATGAACTCCCGAAATTGGCGGTGAACTGTTGGCACAATTCTGCCCAACTGTTGATGGAGTTGGGCGGAAGGCTCATGAACCAGGACCTGGCGGTCCCAATCAAAGCCACGGGGAAGTAGTTGGCCATTACGGCCTCGTTGCCTCCGGCCGCAAGAATTGCGGTGGAGTAAATCTAGAGAAACTCGGCGAGATTGGCAGTCCCGTCAAATTTCTCCAGCAGGTGAGGCCGGAACTTTTTTGGCCATCTGACCATGCGTAGGTGCATGGCCAGAGCAGAATAGCCTCCTCCTACTCCTTCGCGGGCAGGACTGTCTCGAACCTCTCGCCTTTCATGAGCATGCTCGATATGGACACGGTCGTCCTGTTGGCAGTAACGGCGATCAAGCTCTGCCCGGAGGTCATGAGTTGAAAGTCTGGTTACCATATGGGTGTGTCGCGCCCCGGGAGGCAGCGATATCGCTTGTTGAGACGCAGCACGCCTCCTATATAGGGAAGCGTGCGGACCAAGTCTACCCGACACAGTCTGATGCTGCGATGGCGCCCGCCCCGAGGGGGGAGGACCTTGGTTGCTGATGCGATCGGCTGCTGCTGGAACCAAATGTTCCACATCAGCCCTCCACTGCTCCATTGCACCCTGGGATGCACCTAGAGGTGGTGGGTGTTGGATAAGAGCACGCGCGGCTTGGAGCGCATGTTCAGGGTTGTTATTCGCCGATGTCGTGATTGACGCAGATGCTTCGTCCCGCTGTACAGCTTGATTTTCCGGTGCGGATGGTGGCGGAGGAGGCATGACTCTTGCTGGAGCCACAACACCTGCTGGTTGTTGCACATTGGAGAGATTGCCTCCAGCAGGTTGCACTGCAGAGTTGCCGTTAGACGATCCAGCAGCAGAGTTCACCATCTTCGAGTCTTGGGCGCCCCCTTCCTGGCGCGCCAGCTACGGAGTGTAGATCCGGCAATTCTCCCGGTACTACTATTGGTAGCCCGCGGAGTTTGTAGTTCGATATTGGGCACGTAGAGATTCAAAAGATGATGTCAAATAGACACAAGGATTTATGTGGTTCGGGCCGCCTGAGCGTAATACCCTACTCCACAGGGTGTGTAGTTGTTGTATTGGGTATCAAAGCTGTGTATGGGAGGGGTCCAGAGAGCCGTCCCTTGTGTATCGTTGACCAGTCCTTATAGTACAAGGACCGATCGTTACACCGTTAGCCTGGCCCGACATGTGGCCTTGGCGGTTACTGATGCTTAATACACAATTAATGAGATTAATTACCCTTAATAGCGTGGTAACGGGCCTTGACAGTGCCGTTACTGGTATTAAGAGCCTTCCGATAGTGTGTCATTAATATGGTATTAATGACACTTAATCGGGTCTTAAAGTCTTTGATTGCCCCTTGAAGGTTCGAGCCATTGGGGGTCCACCAGTCTGATTGTTGAGGCTGAAGGTCCGGCGGTTGGACACGTGGCATCATCGGAGCTTTCCGTTTGGGACGGGTAGGTCCGGTGTAGATGTACACATGTCAGTACCGGAGCTTCCCTCTGTCGAGGGTTAGGTCCGGGGGTGCTGCTCAAGTGTTTAGCCCAGAGCTATCCCATGTGTGGGATGTAGCTCCGGTTGCAGTATACACGTGGTAGCACCAGGACTAACCATAGATGAGAGGCAGGTTTGGTCCCGTATGACACGTGGGACCTTCGCAGGTCTTCAACTCAGACAGGTGAAGTTCCTTTGGTCTTTTTGTAGTCCCAAGGGGTATACAGTACACAGGGTACCGACAACATTAAAGTCAACCTTCCATGCAGTACTGAGAGTACGCATCTACTAGCGGAAATGAGTAATAAATGTGTACTCTCCAGTTATCCATACAACTTGTTTTTCCCAAGATCTACTTCACGGGATCTCCGATCACATAGTTTGGGTTACCATTGTATGATAACATCATGTGGGTCTCAATCCCATTTCTTTTGATGCTTCTTCAATTACAGCACGTGCTAATCTCTTAGTAAAAGGGTCTGCAAGGTTTCTTTTAGTATTAACATACTCAACGGCAATCTCTCCCGTATTTCTCAAATGTCTCACGGGTTTGATTTGCCGTTTCACATGTCTTGATGATTTCAAATTTTCTTTTGCATTGCCTACAATTGTGATCACACTTTTATTATCACAATGCAAAAGAATGGTCGGCACAGGTTTAAAGACCAAAGGCAAGTCCATCAAGAGCTGTTTCAGCCACTCTGCCTCAGTAGTGGCTGTTTCAAGTGCTACAAGTTCCGCTTCCATAGTTGACTTTGTCAATATAGTCTCCTTACGAGACCTCCACGAAACTGCAGCACCACCAATGGTGAAAACGTATCCACTAGTGGCTTTGATCTCATCAACATCTGAGATCCAATTTGAGTCATTATACCCTTCTAGTACAGCTGGGTACCCCGTATAGTGAAGTCCATATGTTGATGTACCTCTCAAGTATATCAGTACACGTTCTAGTGCACACCAGTGATCTCTTCCAGGATTGGAAGTAAATCTGCTCAATTTGCTTACTGCAAATGAGATGTTAGGTCTGGCTGCACCAGCAAGATACATGAGAGAACCAATAATCTGAGAATATCTCAACTGATTAACTCCTTGTCCCCTGTTCTTACGAAGCTTTAGACTAGGATCATATGGCGTTGGAGAAATTTTAGAATCTGAGTACCCAAAATGAATCAGAATATTCTTCACATAATGAGATTGTTTTAAAGTAATCTCATTCTCAACCTTAATCAGTTTGATGTTTAGAATAACATCAGCCACTCCCAAATCCTTCATATCAAAATTTTGAGACAAGAATGATTTTACATCATTTATCACATTGATACTAGTCCCAAAAATTAATATATCATCAACATATAAGCTCAGTATTACTCCCTTACCCCCACCAAAGTGATAGTACACACAAGTGTCAGCTTCATTTACTACAAAGCCTGCAGAGGTCATAGTTCTATCAAACTTCTCATGCCACTGCTTTGGAGCCTGCTTGAGGCCATACAAGGATTTTCGTAACTTACACACTTGGTCCTCTTGCCCAGGCACCACAAAACCATCAGGCTGCTTCATATAGATCTCCTCATCAAGCTCGCCATTTAGGAAAGCTGTCTTCACATCTATTTGATGTATAAGGAGATCATGACACGCAGCAAGTGCAACAAGCACACGAATTGTGGTTATCCTAGCAACATGTGAATAATTATCGAAAAAATACTCGCCTTCCTTTTTGGTAAATCTCTTGGCTACAAGTCTAGGCTTATACTTATCGACTGTACCATCTAGTTTGATCTTCTTTTTAAATATCCACTTACACCCAACACGTTTACACCCAATAGGACAGTCACATATTTCCCAAGTCTCATTAGTTAAAATGGACTCCATTTCATTACGGACTGCCTCCTTCCAGTACTCTGCATCTAGTGATGCATATGCCTCTGAAAGTGTTTTAGGTGTATCATCAACGAGGTAGACAATAAAATCATCACCAAAGGATTTTTCAATCCTTTGTCTCTTGCTCCTTTGAGGAACAATATTTGTATTGTCATCCTCAATGGGTTTTCCAATGTAAGAACAAGGTACGGATATTAGAGAAGGATCAGGAGTAAAACTAGCAGATGTCTCGCTATGACATGTCACTCTATCCTTCATTAGAAAAATATCCTCGAAAAATGTGGCATCACGAGATTCAGTCACGGTGTTAACGTGCACGTCAGGAACCTCAGATCTAATCACTAAAAATCTATAGGATTCACTTTGTTGTGCATATCCTAGAAAGACACAATCAACGGTCTTTGATCCCAATTTTCGTTTCTTACATGCAGGCACATTAACCTTGGCCAAACAGCCCCATGCACGTAAGAAACCGAGAGCAGGCTTCCTTACTTTCCATCCTTCATATGGGGTTATTTCACCCTTGGATGATGGAACTCTATTCAGCACAAAACATGCGGTCAAAATGGCTTCCCCCACCACGAGTTGGATAAACCCGAACTGTCCAACATGGGCATTAACCAAGTCCGTCAATGTTCGGTTTTTCCGCTCAGCCACCCCATTAGATTGGGGTGAATAGGGAGCCATTGTATCATGGATAATTCCATGCTCCGCACAATATTCACTGAAATCATTAGAAAGATACTCTCCTCACTCTCCTCCTCTATCGGACCTAACACGTTTGATTTTTCTTTCTATTTGGTTTTCAACCTCTGCCTTATAAATTTTAAAATGATCCAATGCCTCGTCTTTCGTTTTAATAAGATAGAGATAACAGTATTTAGTAGCATCATCAATAAAAGATATAAAATATTTCTTCCCTGCTCTAGTCAAAATTCCATTCATTTCACACAAATCTGAGTGAATAAGATCTAGTGGTGACAAGCTCTTCTCTTCTACGCTTTTAAAAGGTTTACGTGGCTGTTTAGCTTGCACACATGCATGACATTTAGATCTTCTTTCAACAGGAATTTTCGGAATCAAATTAAGTTTGGACAATTTAATAATGCAATCATAATTAATGTAACAAAACTGAGAGTGCCAAACAGTAGCCTCTCGTCCATTGTATTCAGAACTAGAACAAGCAACTGAATTCACAAGATTATTACAATCTTCTGCAATTGAAAGGCGAAACAGGCCTCCGCTATCATAGCCTTTTCCGATAAATAAACCAAACTTCGAAACAATAAATTTATTCGACTCGAACACTAGCTTATAGCCATCACGACACAATAGAGAACCACTAATCAGGTTCCTATTTATTCCAGGAACATGCTGCACATTCTTCAAAGAGAGAGTCTTTCCGGAGGTCAACTGCAGATCGACTCTTCCAATTCCATGTACAGCAGTCCTAGACCCATTGCCCATTAAGATGGAGCAATTGTCGATAGCCTGATAAGAAGAAAATAAATCGTAGTCAGAACAAACATGCACATTAGCTCCCGTGTCTAACCACCAATCGGTGGAATGACATGCTAGAAAAACTTCTGGAACACACCCTGACCCAGACGTTCCTCTAGCCTCGCTAATAGTGACATTCACAGAGTTCTGACCACCACCTTTCTTGCCTTTTCTATTGCGACGTTTCCTGGCTATGTGTCCAGGCTCGCCGCACACAAAGCAAGTCAGGTCTTCTTTATTCTTCTTCTTCTTAAAGCTAGTGTTTTGTTTGGCTTTTCCTTTCCAGTTCTTGTTGTTCTTACTGCCACTACCAGATTTACCTTCAACCACATTGGCATTAGATGAAGTCCCTTCCTGCGGAACAGAACGAGGCACATCCTTTGATCTTGCCTTCTCCTCAACATCAAGAGTTGAGATCAGACTCTCAACAGTCATAATCTATTTCTTGTGTTTCAGGCTCGTGGCAAAACTTCTCCAAGATGGAGGCAGTTTGGAAATAATTCCACCAACCACAAACTTGTCAGGCAAGACCATATCAAAGTCCGCAAGTTCCCCCACCAGAAGCTGGATCTCATGAGCCTGTTCCACGATAGATTGGTCATCGACCATCTAATATTCGTGATACTGGTCATTAACATAGAGTTCACGTCCAGCATCTGATTCCGCATATTTGCGGTCTAGGGCCTCCCATAATTCCTTAGCCGAAGTGTGGTTCATGTAAATGTCACATAACTGATATGACAAAAGTGACAATAGGCAGCCAAGACAAGTAGAATTGTCCAGGTCAAAGTCACGGTGCTGCTCCTCAGTGAGAGGAAGAACTGGGGAAATCACCCACCAGATCTTCATCGACATGAGCCAGAACTTGACTCGTGTCTACCATCTCTTAAAATTGTCACCCCCAGCAAATCGTTCGGGTTTCAATGCATCAGTAAGTCCAGCCATGTTAATTCGATTAGGTTTCTTGATTGTTGGAAAATACACATGGCATGCAATTAATTTGATGATCCGAAACAGCAAAACGACCAGAGGAGATCTACCACTACAGGAAACCCGATTGTCGGTACCCCGCAGACCAGGTACCCCCGCGCACAAGGAGAAAACGGCCAAGGACTCAGACTCTACTTGAGAGGACGAATCCGAGGCTGCCACGTCGTGGAGAGAAGGACCAGATCCTTCCTCTCTGCCGAGGTAAGCTCTCGGGCTGCCGCGTGGCCGGCAGAACTGGACCCTCGCCTCCCCGCTGAGACGGGCTCTGGGGCTGCCACATGGCCAATCGAAACCTCGGGGCCAGGCCCACTTCCTCGCAGGGAGAGGCAACAGAACTACCGCGTGGCCCGCATGGCTGAGCCTCCACCCCTCCACAGGGGTGGGCTCCGGATGCGCCACGTGACCTGTACCATCAAGTGCTCGACTCCCCACAGAGGCAGGCTCCAGCGCAACCACGTGGCGGACGGACAACTCAGTGCGATAGGAGGTCGCAGTAAAGGAAGACGTGCGCTGCTCGGCCAGGCATTAAAGTACGCGCGCCTTCCCCAGGCGAAGCGGAGTCGCGCATGCGTAAGTAAAGGCTCCAGTATCCTGTCTTGTCCAAGTAGCCAGTACAGACCCACGCTGCAAGACAGACGAATGAGCCGCAAGGACAAGGCGAGCGGGACGTGCACCGCCATCATCACCAACTATGTGTAGCCCTGGCGCACGACGTGGCGGGACGGCACATTGACGCCCCTGACAAAGGGAAGTAGATAGCATTTAATCCTAGATCTTGTATAGGATTTGGCTCTCCCCGGGACCACCTGTCGGGTCCTGGGGCCCACCTTGTGACTGTAGAGTCCTTGAACTATAAAAGGACTCGGCAGACGACCTTGGCAAAGGATCGAAAAGTCAGACTAAGACTCATTCACGCTCAAGCAAGGCAATACACAAACACTGCCGTGGACGTAGGGTGTTACGCTCCAGCGGCCCGAACCACGTAAATCCCTTTGTGTTCACCATCCTGCTGCGCTCAATCTCCTGGGACTAGCCCTCATGAATCCAAAGAACCTCCGCGGGCTGCTCTCTAAGCAGGTCCGGGGGAAGTTTCATTTAAGACCTTCGACACCGACGATTTGCAATGGCCAGGGCCGTCACAAATAAGCCAAATGCCGTCGCAAATAAGCAATTTGCGACGGCTTTTCTTATTTGCGACGGTTTTTGGCCGTCGCAAATAAGTCGTCGAAATTAAGCTTATTTGCGACGGCAACCGTTGCAAATAAGCTTAATTGCGACGGCTAGCAGCGGCCGTCGCAAGTTACTGCCGGGGGCTGGTGGGCCCCGCGATAATATTTGTGACGGTCCGGCCGTCGCAAATAAGTTCAGCCGGCAGGGCCCACGTGTCCTCCTCTGGGACCCACACTGCTATTTGCGACGGCCAGGTTGTCGCAAATAGCAGTGGCTTAATTGCAACAGCCTGGAACCTTGTTTGCGACAGTATTGTATAAAAAGCCATCGCAAATAAGGTTTTTTATTTAAGAAAAACAGAAAATACTACCTGGCTCGATGGCCAGAATCACACAACAGACAGTACAAATATCACAACACATCACAACAGTCTAAAACACATCACAACATCATTGAAACATGGCACCAACATCAACAAACTAAACATGGGCTCACTCGCCCATCTGACCTCCGTATCCACCTCCGTAGCCACCTCCGAAGTCGAAGTCGTCGTCGCGCCTCATTCCAGGTGGCGGTAGCGACGGCGACGGCGTTTATGCAGCCGTCGCGGATCCCTGCAATTAATGAAAATTAGAGTTAGAATATAAATGCATCAACATCTCTCTCCCTCCCTTCCTCTCCCTCTATCTTCATCTAGATCCCCCTCTCTTCCTCTCTCTTTTCATTTCTCTCTTTGTCTCTCACTCTATCTTTCTCTCTCACTCTATCTCTCTATTGCTATCCTTTTCCCTCTATCTTCCTCCCTCTATCTCCATCTACATCTCCCTCCCTCTATCTTCCCCTCTCTCTATCTCCATCTACATCTTATTCTCTCTCTCTTCATTCCCCTCCTACTCTATCTAACTATCTTTCACTCTTTCTTCTGTCTCTCTCTTTCTTCTCTCTCTCTTTCTTCTATCTCGATCCTTTTCTTCTATCTAACTATCTCCCTCTTTCTTCTATCTCACTCTTTTTACGCTGAAGAAGAAGGATTACATAGAAAATTACCTGACCCGCAGAAGAAGGATCGCCTGGAAGGACCGGTGGTAGTCCCGGTAGCTGGATCCCCAAACCTTGCGCCCGAACCATGGCCTGTCATTGGAAACATTAAATGCTATCTATTAGTAAGTCATTAATGTTTAATTAATGAGAACTTTAGTTTTTATTTTGTTACCTCCATTGCTTCCCGCATCTGCGCCAGCGCTGCTGCCTCGTTTTAAATCGTGGCCTCCATCACGATCCTTTGGTGTTCCAACTCCTCCTGTCGCCTGAAGAGGGACTGCATCTCAATGTCCCTCTGCGAGGCACGACGACTAGTTGTGCCCACCGAAGAAGCCTGCGTGGAGCTGCCTCTCGCAGGTCTCCCCTCCCTCGAGTTGACAACTCCATCGAATATGGCGAGCCTATAAAAAAGAGAGTCACTAATATGAAATTGAAATATCTTGAATACTTTGAATTGAAAATGATAAAATGACTTGTAAACTCACCTTCTATGTGATTTTCCGCCACCGCTTGCATACGCGGCTTGAGGATCGATTGGTTGACGTTCCCAATCAAAATCCTCGTCGTGTATCTTCCTAGCCTCCTCCCCGTACTTAGCCTGCAAAACAAGAAAACCGTGTAAGTTCAACAATCTATATAGTTATATTTAATATGAATGATTTCTAAACTTATCAATCGCTCGGCTGTAGCCTGACTGCACCCCGTCAGCTGAGAAGGGTCCCTGTGACCTCTCTTCCAGATCTCAGCAGGGGTCGGCGGCACCCCCGTCTCGCGCTCCTGTCAATACGTGTTAGTACGAACAATATATTATGAATATATAAATATAAGTTACACACACTTACCATGCGTTTAGCTAAATGCAAGTGGTTATCTTGCTCGTGCCTGCTCTTCCCCTCGACCCCTCTGCAGTCTCGAGCCTTCTCGGACTTAGCTTTAAACTTATCGCTAGCCCAGTAATGACAAAGGGCCCGAAATGCATCGGTTCGACCCTGCAACCAGCTCACGTGGCCCTGCACATAGTTGGAAGTCATTAAAAATACTGTCGACTGTTGGAGCCGGCAGATCTCCCTACACTGCTAAAGTGATTGGAGAGTTTGAAGTTCGGTGTGGGCGCGCGGAGATTCAAGAAGGTGAATAGGAGTTTGACACAAGAGACACAAGAGATTACGTGGTTCGGGCCGCCTGAGCGTAATACCCTACTCCACGGGTGTGTTGGTGTTGTATTAGCTTGTCACGAGTGTATCGGGTGTGTGAGTTCGTCTGTCCACATCCCTGAGTGTATCATCGGCCTGTCCTTTTATAGTACAAAGACAGGTCGTTACAAGCTATCTTGGCCCGACATGTGGCCTCGGCGGTTACTAGTATTGATACACGATTAATTGCTGTTAATGATCCTGTAACGGGCTCCATCAGTGCCGTTACAGGTGTTAAGATCGTCCGTTTAAGTGTCATTAATATGGCATTAATGACACTTAATCGGGTCTTGAAGTCCTTGGCTCTTCTTTGAAGATCCGGAGCCGTTACAAGGTCTTCCGGAGGTTAGAGGCTGGCAGGTCCGACGATTGGACACGTGGCGGCTCCGGAGCTTGCTGTGGGAAGCAGGTAGCTCCGGGGCTACCAGTCACGTGTCAACTCCGGACCTTCTCTCGGTCCGGGGTTAAGTCCGGAGGTGCCGTTTCGGTACCTGGCCCGGAGCTTCCCCCTTGTGGGCGGTAGCTCCGGTTTGGCAGTACACGTGGCGACCCAGGGATTAACCATGTTGGAGAAGCAGGTCCGGTCATGTCTGTCAAGTGGGCCTCCGAGGGTCTTCAACCCAAGTAGAAGGCTTTCCTTTGAAATCTTTGTAACCTCAAGGGGGTGTGCGGTTTTTAGGGTACCGAGAGTGGCCCCCTGGACCTACCTCCGAGGAAGATCACTGGGGTGAAGTTATTCCGTCGGAGGTGGGTCCATCCTTGCGACTCTTGAACTGGGTCTTCAAGGGTCTTCGGAGGTGCCGTTGGCAGGGATTTACAGTTAGATCCCGCCGCGTGGCGCACCTCAGGCGGCAGATGAGATCTTTGACATGCGGATCTCACGCAATTGAAGGTCGCCGGTTCCCGATACGAAAACTGTATCGGTTCCGCGCGCCCTGTCAGGCCGCCGCCTTTGGGTTTCCCGCCTCGTGATGACAACCGTTCGCCTGGGTAAGAGCCTCGACTTGATCGTCGAAGTGGTCCCAGGCCCTCTTGTCATTGGCTGGGTGGAACTTTTAAGCAGTATCTCCGACTTCCCTGCGGTTTCCATCCAAGCGTCGCAAGGGCTTACTTAAGAAGGAAAGCGCGCACCGTTTGGAGTTTTTTACGCCTCTCATTTGCTCTTGCGCTCAAACCTCCAACTCGTGCTTGCTTTTCCTCTCCCGCCTTGCTGTGCAGCGATGGAGTTGGGTCTCCGCGAAAGCCGTTTGAAGACCGAAGGCGACGTGAAGAAGGTTCGGACCCTCATGGGGTGGTCCTCGGACTCCTTCGACCGCTCGGTCCGCGCCGGAGGAGGGCTTCCGTTTGAGAAGGAGCACTCCGGCGAGATGGTGTACTTTTCCTCGTACGCCATGGTGGGGTTGATTCCACCTTTTTCTTCCTTTTTCTTGATGCTGCTGGACTTCTATGGTCTGCAGCTGTATCACCTTGGCCCCCACTCCATTCTCCTCGTATCGATCTTTGTCCACTTCTGTGAGATGTGGGTGGGCATTCCCCCCTGCGTCGAACTCTTCCGGGCCTTCTTCACCGTCCATACCACCGGGAGGAGCAATGAGTATCTTGGCTTCTACTACTTTGTGAAGCGCAAGAAATGCCCATTCAAGTACCTCCGGTTGTTTCCTTCTGGGAAGTGGGATGACTGGAAGAAAGACTGGATAGTGGTCCGGGTGGAGGAGCACGAGAGACTGGAGTTGACCGAAGGCCTCCCCAGCATCGACACGACAATCTGGAGTGAAGCTCCGGTGTTGGCGGAAACCTTCAACCCCGCTCTGACCAGGATCCGCCAGTGCGTGGAAGGAGGTCTAACTCCTCAAGCGGTGTTTTGCAATTTCCTGGTTAACAGGTGGGCACCGCTGAAGAGGAGGGAGAAACTCACTTGGGCCCTCAGCGGCATGATGGATAGCGACCGGATCGAGTCCGGGCGGAAGTCCGACATGGCGAGGAAAACCTTGGAGTTCCACCTCAAGAAATTCCAGCACAGCATCGACATTGCGGGTGATGACTTGTTCCCGCCATCGGCTTTCCCCCCCCCCCTGAACGAGGTAGTAGAGTTCCGGAGGGAGCTCCGGCGGAAAATGCCGGAACTCGACAACCTCGGTATCGTCGAGAGGAGATCGACCACCAAAGTGGTGATCTCAGAAGTCCCCGAAGGTGGTCCCCCCTGCTCCAAAGCCCAAGACTGAGGTCGTCGGCAAGGGTAAGGAGCTGGCGGAGGAACCCGTGCGCCGGAAGAGGAAATATCCGGCTGCCATAGGGTCCTCCAGGTCTGCAGCCTTGGTGTCACCTCCTTCTCCCCGGAGGGAGAGGTCTCCTGCGGCCGCGGCGATGGTGCCCACGGTGGTGCCTCCTCATGATGTCAGCTCCGAGTGCGTGACTCTAGCGCCAGGGTTAGTTGGGGCCCCTAGGTCCGGAGGTGCTTCTCTGCTGAGGGGGGCCCCGACTAAGGAAGCGCCAGCTGCTGCATCAGGTCCCGGGAGGTCCTCCAGGGCGTCTACACCAGCAGTTGCGGTGGTTAGCCTGGAGCGTCTGGGAAAGAGGTTCCGAGCAAGCTGGTGCGGAAACCTCCCGAGGTAAGTTTTGAACTTTACTTTGGACAGTCACTTTGGCATAGTAACTGTTTTTTGAGTTTCTTTATCCATCATCTGCAGCGTTCCCAAGAAAAAGAGCGAGGCTCCGCCTTCAGCCGCAGCAGCTGAGACTGCGAGGGCGGAACCCTCTGCTCCTGCTCCGGCGCCAGCTCCGGCAGTGGCGGAAGCCGCGACAGCTCCGGCGCCGGCTGTCGTGGTCATGGACCTCGACTCATCCCCTGAGGTTCCCGTGGTAGCGCCGGACCACGGGAGAGAAGATGCGACAGCGGCACTTGTCTCGGAGGCTGAAGCTCCGGGTCCTGATGCTGTGATGATGGAAGCTCCAGCGGTTGAGCCGGAGGAAGCGGTAATTCCGGCCTCAGAGCCGAAGTTGTTGAAGCCCCGGCGGTTGATCCGGAGGTGGTTGGAATCCCGGCAGGCGAGCTGGGTGTTGATGAAGTCCCGGCAGTTGAGCCGGTTACCTCAGAAGCACCGGCCGCAGAGCCGGTTATTGTTGGAGCTCCGGCCATAGAGCCGGTTGGAGATGAAGACCTTCCGGCGCCCGAGCCGGCTGTTGCTGAGGCTTCGGTGCTTGAGCCCCCATCGGAGGAGATGCCCAGGCCAGAACCAGAGGCGGCTTCTGCTCCAGAAGCAGTGACGTCGGAGGTACCCACGGCCGAGCCGGAGCGCCCTGAAGACTTCACTGGCCCCCTGCTTGAGGGGGTGGATGAAGACCTGGTGGCGGGACCTTCCTTGATGGCGACTGAGGTCATCCTGGAGGACGGCCCTAGTGCCGCGGAGTCCCAGGGGACCACTCTTGTGGAGTGGGACCCAATTTTTGTTTCTGAAGATCCGCTGGAACCAGCGGGAGTGGCCCCAGCAGGTCCGGAACCTATTCCGTTGTCTTTGTCTATCGACAACGCCTGCTCCAGCCTGCGTCAGGTCCAACTGGCCTTCTTCCACGACAGCAAGGCTCTTGAAGAGGAGCGCCAAACCCTTAGGCGGTGGCGTAACCGGCTCTACTTCGAGACCAAGCTGGCGCAGTCGAGGCTGGCGGACGACAAGGAATGGATCAGGCAAGAAAAAGTCCGCCTGGAGTACTGGGGCAAATTGTTGGATGATCGGGAGAGTCTGACTCATGCCCTCGACGCTCAATCCCGGGAGATCCACGATCAGGCCAAAGCTGCCAACGACGCTGCCAATGTTCGGCACGAACAGCTTGAGGCCATCGACACCGCACTCATCAAGCGCCGAGAGGCACTTGAAGAGAGGGAGAGACGGCTCGAGGACGAAGAGCAGAAACTCCTGGAGCTACGGGATGACGTCCTGAGGAGGGAAGAGGAGCTCGCCGAGAAAGTAGCTCTGGCTGACAAGGGCCTCGAGGAACGCACCAAGCAATTGTATACGCGTTGCGCTGATGAGAAGGAGAAGGCCTGGCTGCGAGGACAGGAGCTCTACCAGCAAGAATGTGCCCTCGTTGCCAGGGAGAAGAAAGTGAAGGGCAGGGAGAAGGACCTGGTCAACCGCCGGAACGAGATTCATCTCCGGGAGAAGGAGCTCGAGAGACTCGAAAGGCAGCTTGCTCAAAAGATTCAGCAAAATGCTAAAGAGGTGGAGCGCCTTACTCGCGAGAATTCAGAACTGGTGGCGGCCAGAAGATCCCTGGAAGAACAAAAGACCTCAAGGGCTTCGGACTCCCTTCAAATTTGGGAGTTCCTGAGCAAGGCTGACGACACGCTGACGCCGATGGGGTTTAGTCCCGTGCTTCCGGATGATCCGGAGCCGGAACTAGACTTGGCGTTGCAGGCGTTAAGCTCGGCAGGTAGAAAGCTCTCCAAGATGGGTGACGCCATTTCGGACCAGCTGGAGGTTGAGGGGCAGTCCCTGGCAAAGAACATCGCAGAATACATGCTGACGTGCTACACCAGCCGGAATCCCTCGTTCCCTCTGGACCCGGTGCTGGAAGGTCCCATTGAAGGAGAAGGCGAAGCTGCCCGGGCTAACGTGTCAGAGGTTGCCAAGAAGGTCGCTCAGTTCTTCCGTAGGGTCTAGGACCATCCATGTACCTTTTACTTGTCTTCTCTCTTTTCCTTTTCCAATTTTGTAATCCCTTGTCTCCAGATGAATGAAATCCACATTTTTTTTGCGAATTTCACTTTTTGTCTTCAACATCTTTATCTTCACTTGGCCCCCTGGTAGATGTACACAATTTGATTGTGAACATGTACCAAAAGGATATTGAGTTTTGTTGAAGACTCATTTGCTCCGAACTTGTAGCTTTTAGGTCCGAAGTCTTCGATAGTGAAGGTCCCCTGAGGTTGTCGGAGCTTATAAGCTCCGGCATTGTCCATCACTGGAGCTTGGTAGCTCCGGCAATAGCCTCTATTAACACCTAGAGCGTCGATAGTTAGTCCTCCGGGGTGTCGGAGCTGAGTAGCTCCGGCAGTGACCTTTGCCAACACTTGGTTTGCTGGCAGCTGAATCCATTTACGGGGTCTTCTCACCATCTTATATTCAGCGTCTACGTAGACTTTATTTTTCGTGCACACTTAAGCCAAGAAAAATAGTAAAATTCGTTCCTTGTCTATAATTTCGTCGCGGCTTACGATTCTTAAGAAAATTTTAAGTTGAACGCGATTTTAAATACAACCGGATGCGTTGTCTTTTCTTCTAGGTTCAACTGTTCATGGACCCGCCTTACTTCGGCCTGCCGGGGTGTAGGTAGAGTGGCGTACTTAGGGTGCTTGACCAGGCTAAGTCGATAGCACACTCCGGCCCTAGATTGGCTTGGCGGCTTTCAGGTGAGTTGGCCATGAACGATATTTGAATCCAAAAGAACTGACAATACAACTTGAATCGTATATAAACCGGTCGAACTAAAATTTCTTAAGAATTGCACGTCTTTGTTATAGACAAGAAAGAGAAAAATAAAAATGTTGAACCTGTACAAAATGAATGCACGTGAAGTCTATTTCACATGAAGATGTCTTTCATTATAGGTCCGGGGTACAGGGGAAACAAGTACACTCTTAGGGTACGGAACCAGGCTAAGTGTGTTTGGTTTCTCGTTTGACCCAGGGTAGTTAGCCACACTTTTAGTCCTGAGACTGTGACAAGTGTTGCATGAGCTTTGCGGACCTTTCGGGAAAGGTCCGGCTGCTCTCCCGGAGGAACTACCCGACTCTGTACAATGACTCTATAACATACACCCCAAGTTACTCAAGACTCACCTCCGTGGTATTAAGTGTAGAACTTACAGAGGTGCTCGATGTTCCAAGGATTCGGGAGAGGTGTCCCATCCTCGGTAGCCAAGCGAACGCTTCCGGGACGGGATACTTTGATCACTCGGAAGGGCCCCTCCCAGCCGGGGGAGAGTTTGTTTAACCCTTCTCTGGATAGTACTCTCCATAGCACCAGATCGCCTTCCTCGAGCTGTCGGTTGTGTACATGCCGCTGGTGATAACATCGTAGAGCTTGACGATATCGGGCATTCCAAACAGCTGCTTGGCACCTTCCCTCCTCAAGGAGGTCTAGGTCTTCACGCCGAAGCTAGTCCTGCGCGGCTTCGTCGAAGGTTCGGACCCGGAGTGAACCCAAGGTGATTTCCGGAGGAAGGATTGCTTCAGCTCCGTACACCAGGAAGAAGGGTGTTTCTCCAGTTGACCGGTTTTGAGATGTCCTGTTGGCCCACAAAGTAGGCGGAAGCTCTTCGATCCAGTTGGCTCCATGTTTCTTCAAGCGCTCATAGGTGCGTGTTTTTAGTCCTTTAAGGATTTCTGCATTTGCTCTCTCGGCTTGGCCATTGCTGGCTGGGTGAGCTACGGAGGCGTAGCAAACTTGTATGCCGAGGTCTTTGCAATATCCTTGGAATGCGGAGCTTATGAATTGGGTCCCATTATCAGTGATCATCTTGTTTGGGACTACGAATCTGCTTACAATGGATTGCAGAAAGTTGATAGCAGATTGCTTGTTGATCGTCACAACTGGAGTTGCTTCCGGCCACTTGGTGAACTTGTCAATGGTGACATACAGGAACTTGTAACCTCCAACGGCTCTTGGGAAGGGTCCCAAGATGTTCATCCCCCACACAGCGAAGGGCCATGTAGGAGGTATCATTTGTAAGGGCTGAGTTGGTGTATGAATTTGCTTTGCATGAAATTGGCATGCTTCGCATTTCTTCACCAGCTCAGTGGCATCCTGGAGCGCTGTAGGCCAGTAGAAGCCATGCTGAAAGGCTTTTCCGACCAGCGTGCGGGAAGATGTGTGGTTCCCACACTCGCCTCCATGGATTTCTGCGAGAAGTTCGCAGCCTTCTTCCCTTGTGATGCACCGCATTAGGATGCCATTGGCACCGCGCCGGTAGAGATCCCCTTCTACCAGCGTGTATCTTTTAGCCAATCTGACTACCCGGTCAGCGGATACATCATCATCAGGAAGGATGTTGTCTTTCAAGTAGCTCCGGATCTCCGAGATCCATGCATCGGAGCTAGCTTGAGCTTTTGAGTCTTGCGTGCTGGGTTGCTCAGAGCTCCCGGCAGCACCTACGATCCTTGATGGCTGCCATGGTAACAGGGCCATCGGGACCGTCAGCTTCGGGATGCTGATCTTGCCCCCTTCGCTCAGTTCGGCAGGTTGAGCTGTGGGTTTCGACAATCTCCGGACAAAAGTTTCATCAGGAGCCGGAGCTCCGGTTGACGCTTTCATCGAGAGTTCGTCGGCTTCAGCGTTGTGGGCACGTTGAACATGGTGGAAGTCTAGGACTTCAAAGTCCTTCTGAAGCCTCTGGACTTCAAGGAGGTAAGCAGCTAGCTGGAGATTATTGCAGGAGCATTCACCCTTCACCTGCTTGATGATGAGCTGTGAATCTCCTTTGACCAGCAGTTGCTTGACACCATATGACAGTGCCATCTTTAGTCCGTAGATGAGTGCTTCATACTCCGCCATGTTGTTGGTTGCCTTGAAGTCAAGGTGTACCATGTATTTTACCTTCTCCCCAGTCGGTGCAAGGAGAAGGATTCCAGCTTCGGCCCCATGCTTCTGCATGGAGCCATCGAAGTAGAGGGTCCAGTGAGGCTCGGTGAAGGTTGGAGCTTGATGCTCCGTCTTCTGCTCGCTGGGGCCCCCAGGATTTGATGGAGAGGGAGTCCATTCCGCCACAAAATCTGCCAACACTTCACTCTTGACAGCTTGTCTTGAAATAAATTCAAGATCGAATTCAGCCAATTCCGCTGCCCACTTTGCAATATTCCCAGTTGAATTGGGATTATGCAAGATTGCTCGAAGTGGATAGGAGGTCACCACCGAGACTTTGTGAGCTTGGAAGTAGTGTCAAAGCTTCCTGGAGGCAATAAGAACTGCATAAAGCAGCTTATGCACCTCTAGGTATCGAGTCTTGGCATCATGTAATACTTCACTGATGAATTATATTGGGCGTTGAATGGTCCGAACCCTCCCGGAGGGGTCCGGAGCTTCCTCTTCATTGATCCGGACCCTCTCGGAGGGGTCCAGATTCTCTTCGGGAACCTCCGGGTTCTGGCTGGAGGAACCCGGAGCTTCTTCAGAAGTGACCTGGACCTTCCCAGAGGGGTCTGGGTCTTCTGAAGTGACTTCTTGTGGGTTTGAGTCTGGGAGCTGGGACCCAGACTCACTTTCAGGAACCTCCGGACCCTTCCGAAGGGGTCTGGATTCCTGAGTATGGGGTAGTTCCGGTCTCTCCGCAACCAGAACCATACTGACGACTTCGTCAGTAGCTGAAATGTAAAGCAACAAAGGCTCACCAGGGTTCGGAGCTACCAGAATTGGTAGGGTGGTGAGGAACTGTTTCAGCTCCTGGAATGCCTTCTCTGCTTCTTCAGACCATTGGAATGGTCCGGACTTCCTAAATAACTTGAAGAAGGGAAGTGCCCGTTCCGCCAGTCTTGATATGAACCGGCTGAGGGCTGCTAGACACCCAGTTAATTTTTGGACATCTTTGATGCGGGTTGGTGGCCGCATGTCTTCAATGGCTTTTATCTTCGCCGGATTAGCCTCTATGCCCCGGTGACTTACCAGGAAACCAAGAAGTTTTCCGGAGCTAACCCCAAACACACACGTGTACGGGTTTAGCTTTGTGCGAGTGGCCCGCAGCTTGTCGAAGACAGCCTGCAAGGTGTCTAAGAGGGACTCCTTGTTCTTGACCTTGACCACGATGTCATCGACGTACACTTCCACTATGTCTCTGATGAGTTCTTCAAAAGTTTTGTACATAGCTCGTACAAAGGTTGAAGCTGCATTCTTGAGACCAAATGGCATGGCTGTGTAACAGTACAATCCATCTACTGTGATGAATGAAGTATGCTCTTCATCCTCCCTAGACATCCTGATTTGATGATACCCAGAATATGCGTCTAGGAAACACAGTAATTCACACCCGGAGGTGGAATCCACTATCTGATCTATTCTAGGTAGTGGGAATGGATCTTTTGGACATGCCTTATTCAGTGTGGTGTAGTCGATGCACATCCGAAGCTTCCCGCCAGCCTTGGGCACAACGACTGGGTTCGCCAGCCATTTTGGATGGAAGACTTCTCGGATGAATCAGGCTTCGAGTAGCTTCTTCACTTCTTGTCGGATGAAGTTTTGCCGCTCTACGGATTGCTTCCGAGGCTTCTGATGCACAGGCCGAGCATCGGGGTAAATCTTCAGATTGTGCTCAATCACTTCCCTGGGGATCCCAGGCATTTGTGACGGTTTCCAAGCAAACACGTCAACATTAGCCCGGAGGAAAGTGATGAGCGCGAGTTCCTATTTGTCGTTCAACCCTCCCGATATACAGGTGGTTTGAGCGGCATCGGAACCAATTTGGACGACTTTGACGGGAATGTCGGTGTCGCCGCTTGGCTGCACACGGGGTGCAGAGGTCGAGCCTCGTTGACGAATGCTTGGGGGTTTCAGAGCTTGCTCCTGTCTGGAGTCCTCCTCTTGCGCTGTGGTGAGTGCATGGAGTTCCTCCATAGCAGTTACTCCGGCAGTGCGATCTCCGCGGATCCGGAGAACGCCTACTGGTGTTGGCATCTTCAACACCAGGTATCCATAATGAGCAGCTGCCATGAATTTGTATAGGGCAGGTCTACCCAAGATGGCGTTGAATGGTAAGTTGATCTGAGCAACGTCAAAGACCAACTTCTCGGTGCGATACTTCTCTCGTGTCCCGAAGGTAACAGGAAGAGTAATAGCTCCGAGTGGGGTAATGGCCCCTGGACCTACTCTGGAGAAAGGTCGGGAGGGATGGAGATCCGAAGGTCGGAGTTGAAGCTTGGTAAAAGCTTCAAAGCTTACTGGATGTTATTGATGGTGGGAGATACCATCAAAGGTAACTGTCCAGCTCTGACCATGCTTCGAGGACAGTCCAAAGCATCAAAAGTGATGGCTGTGTCCATCCACTTTCGATGTGGTTCCGGCCTGACTGTAGGGGCTACAGCGGCCATATATCGCCGCATAGTCTTGATGACGCGACGAGAGGTGATATCCCATGATCCACCAAAAATGGTGTTCATGGTCTTCCGACGCTCGTTGTCAGAGACGCCAGAGTCATCGTCGACGGAGGTGTAGAAGGCCTTCAAGACCTTTTTGGGATCCTGAAACCCTAACTCCTCTTCAGCCGGAGCTTCGTCGACCTTCTGTTTTCCTTCCCTCTGTCGGAAAGGAGATCCTTCCCGGCGCTTGCTGTAGCGCTCGGCAAGGTTCTGGACCTCCCGGCAGTCTTCCAAACTGTGGCTACCCGTTTTGTGAATGGGACACCACACTTTGGGTTTGCCACCGTCTTCAGAAGACGGTCGAGGTCGCTTCTCAGGGCGTGGCCCCCGGCCACCCGGAGTTGCAGCAGCTGCAACGTTGGATGTGCTGGCTGACGGCTTCTTCTTGCCGTTGGTCTTCTTTTTCTTCTTACCACTCCCGGAGGTAGCGGCTTCTTCTTTGGAGGATTTCTTGTGATCCTCCGAGGCTGGTTTGGAGTGCATCTCACGGCCCTCCGCAGCTCTGGCACATTTGTCTGCCAGGCTGAAGAGTTCCGTGACGCTGGTGATCTCTTTGATCGCCAGCTTCTCCAACATCTTCTTGTCCCGTACGCCCTGTCTGAATGCCACAATGAAAGAAGCGCTTGAGATAGAAGGGATAGTATTGCGTACCTGAGAGAACCTCTGGATGAAGGACCGCAAAGATTCTCCCCCTTTTTGCATGACCGCAAAAAGGTCCAGTTCAGTGCCTGGTCGGGTGTATGAACTCCCGAAGTTGGCAGTGAACTGACGGCACAGCTCCTCCCAACTGTTGATAGAGTTGGGTGGAAGGCTCATAAACCAGGACCTGGCGGTCCCAGTTAAGGCCACTGGAAAGTAATTGGCCATCACGGCCTCGTTTCCTCCAGCTGCCAAGATTGCAGTGGAGTATATCTGAAGGAATTCGGCGGGGTTGACAGTCCCGTCGAATTTTTCCGGCAGGTGTGGCCGGATCTTCTGTGGCCATCTAACCATGCGCAGGTGCATGGCTAGGGCTTAACAGCCTCCTCCTACCCCTTCCAGAGTAGAAAGGTCCTGAGCATCCCGTCTTTCACGAGCACGCTCAATATGGACACGGCCATCCTGCTGGCGGTATCGGCGATCAAGCTCCGCCCAGAGGTCATGAGTCGAAAGCCTGGATACCGTGTGAGTGTGTCGAGCCCCGAAGGGCAGTGATGTCACCTGTTGTGACGCAGCTCGTCTCCTGTTCTTGGAGACGTGCGGACCAAGTCTACCATACAAAGTCCGCCGCTGCGACGGGGCTCGTCCCGAAGGAGGAGGACCCTGGTTGTTGAGGCGTTCGGCCGCTGCTGCGACCAAATGCTCCACATCGGCCCTCCACTGCTCCATTGCATCTCGAGATGCATCTGGAGGTGGTGGACGTTGAAGAATAGCACGCGCTGCATGGAGCGCGTGTTCCGGATTGTCATGACTCGCCGACGCCGTGATGGACGCCGGTGCACCATCGCATTGTCCAGCTTGGTTTGCTGGAGGAGGCGGCGGTGGTGGCTGTGTGACTCCTGCTGGTGCTGAGGCTCCTGCTGGTGGCTGCCTGTTGGAGGGATTACCCCCAACAGCCTGAGCAGCAGGTTGGCCGTTGGATGATCCAGCCACGGAGTTCACCATTCTCGAAAATCTCAGGCGCCCCCTTCCTGGCGCGCCAACTGTCGACTGTTGGAGCCGGCAGATCTCCCTACACTGCTAAAGTGATTGGAGAGTTTGAAGTTCGGTGTGGGCGCGCAGAGATTCAAGAAGGTGAATAGGAGTTTGACACAGGAGACACAAGAGTTTACGTGGTTCGGGCCGCCTGAGCGTAATACCCTACTCCACGGGTGTGTTGGTGTTGTATTAGCTTGTCACGAGTGTATCGGGTGTGTGAGTTCGTCTGTCAACGTCCCTGAATGTATCGTCGGCCTGTCCTTTTATAGTACAAAGACAGGCCGTTACAAGCTAGCCTGGCCCGACATGTGGCCCCGGCGGTTACTAGTATTGATACACGATTAATTGCTGTTAATGATCCTGTAACGGGCTCCGTCAGTGCCGTTACAGGTGTTAATATCGTCCGTTTAAGTGTCATTAATATGGCATTAATGACACTTAATCGGGTCTTGAAGTCCTTGGCTCTTCTTTGAAGATCCGGAGCCGTTACAAGGTCTTCCGGAGGTTAGAGGCTGGCAGGTCCGACGATTGGACACGTGGCGGCTCCGGAGCTTGCTGTGGGAAGCAGGTAGCTCCAGGGCTACCAGTCACGTGTCAACTCTGGAGCTTCTCTCGGTCCGAGGTTAAGTCCGGAGGTGCCATTTCGGTACCTGGCCCGGAGCTTCCCCCTTGTGGGCGGTAGCTCCGGTTTGGCAGTACACGTGGCGACCCAGGGATTACCATGTTGGAGAAGCAGGTCCGGTCATGTCTGTCAAGTGGGCCTCCGAGGGTCTTCAACCCAAGTAGATGGCTTTCCTTTGAAATCTTTGTAACCTCAAGGGGTGTGCGGTTTTTAGGGTATCGACAAATACCATCGAGGAAATTATCAAAAAAAAAATACTAACTACACTCCATGTACCTGCGCGTACTCCTCCTCCAGCAGGTGCATCTCGCTCGCTTGCCGAAAGTGTAGCACGGGCTGCTGGTTCGCCTTCAAGTGCTCATTAATAGTTTGAACACGGGCGTTCGACAAAGCTTGTCGAAGCGACATGGCAGCGTTGTAGTGAAACACTCGCCTCGCATCCTCAAACTCGCGATGGTCGTTCGGGTCCTCTAAAATATATCTTGCCTGCGATAAAGAATATATTGAAGAGGTGTTCACTAAAAGAGTTTAAGAGTTGAAATTTAGAAAAAAAAATTAACATACTTACCATAAAATTGGCCCATACGGCCTCCTGAATGTTGCCGTGCTCCTGGTGATGGATGCGTGCGTAGTCCTCCCACGAAAGAGCAGGCACCTCGTCGATGACCCCGGGATAGTGCAAACGCACTATGGACCCGAGGACACCGTTCACCAGTCTGTGGTGTCTCTCACCGGTGAAAGACGTGTCGTCCCAAACCCTGCAAGATATTTATTAATTAATTACTTAAGTAATCAAAAGAAACTAAAATTGAACACTATAATTTTTATTACCTGTCTCCGACTGGACGAATCACGGTCCTCTGTGAAGGGACCGCAGGAGGACTGACAAAGTGAGTCCTCATCGTCCTCCGCGTCTGCTGGGGCGCCACGTCAGGTGACCCAGACGACTCCTCACCAGCCGAGCCAAAGGCCTCAGGAACAGAAGGATTGCCAGCCGAGGGCTGGCTGGCCGAGGGCTGGCTCGCCGAGGGCTAGCTCACCAAAGGGTAGCCAGGGTCAGCTAGCGCCGCAGCCTCTGAGTCAGCCGGTGAGGACTACAACATTCAAATGATTCATAAGTAAGATTAATGTGAAATTGAATTTACAGAATTTGTTAAAAGCGAGTGAAATTTACCTGTGACGAAGCTCTAGAGCTGCTCAGAATGTGCCCCAGCAGCTGAGAGCGTTTGCTCCCAGTCGACGAGGCACCAGCGAAAGCGTCCTCAGGTCTAGAGGGGTAGAACCCCCTTGTCGGCGGCACCTTCTTACCCTTCTTTGACGCCATCCTGTTTTAATTAGATAATCAATAAATATGCAAATAAAATATACAAAATTCATGTTACTATCTTCAAGAAAACATTACTTGTAATCACTCTCAAAATTCATCAATATTATTATCATGTGCCTGTGCCCTACTCCTTAAACCAGCCCAACGATTTTCCATCGTGGCCTGTTCTAATTTCCGTTTTCGCATATCATCTGCCTCTACATCTTCAACGTCTTCAACATCTCCAACTAATTGATTGAGTGATTGTGACGCCCGGTTCCGAAAACTGAACCAAGCTAACGCATATGTGTGCCCAGGATGTTCATCACACATATACGATTGCAATCACAAACGAGTATACAGAAAATTACCATAGAACAAGATTAATTATCAGATTTATTACACAAACCATATCATCCTCGAATACAAGCTCTAATGAATATTAATGACAAGTTCGACTCATGCAGCGGAAATAAACTAATTAAGCAACTAAAGCAACTATGCGCAGCTCCAATCAACACCTGACGGTAGACACGGCCTAGAACTCCGCATTATCGCCCTCAAACTCCCAATCCTGACCTGCAACTGTTGGGGGGGATTGCAAGAGTGAGTACATGTCGTACTCAGCAAGTGTGGAAAGTATGACATGTGGCTGATTCAAATGACGGCAATAATAATGGTAAAGTGTTGAATAGTACATTAAAACATTTGAAAAGCAGTATAGTATAAGTATGTGAAGTAATCCAACATAATCACGAGTAATACCATAATACCAAACTGAATTCATTACCATCATCAATAAGTCCAGATTTCACCATTGCCAATAACCATATTCATTACCAGAGATTAATCCATAACCATCCATAACCATCCCAAATTCCAATTTCCCTCTAATCATGGAAGTTGTCCAGGTGCTCATAACTGGGAGCACGGCTATCATGATAGTTTTAATTAACTCTGCAGAGTTTGTACCTCTTTACCCATGTGTTCGTGATTTCATCACCTTTCGATGACTAAAACCTCTATTATGCCGTCTCACACTTCCATCGGTGTGTGGCCAAGAGATCACAAAATAGCCTTTACAAAGGGATTACTAGCCTATTTAGACCCCACTGAGGTTTCACCGGTGGCGATGTCTCCCGCAGAGCACATCTTCAACCAAGGGCCCCCTCTTGAGCCATTCGGATCCCAGGGTAGTCCCACCAATCATCAACAAACCCAATCCGACTACCCCTTCCCCGAGCATCCACAATGGTCCAAACAGCACTAGCAAAGCCCTAATTAATCAGCTATGCCGCACCCATACTTGGCCTCGTGGTGGCACTGTAGTCCTGGCTTATTCTCGCATGAACCGGTCCTTAGATATAAAGCAAGCAAACCACCATAACATCCAACCCATCCACGTACCAGGATTGCTTAGATCATCCATTACCATACCATGTTTAACCAGTTCATGTTAACCATAATCTCATCCATGCATAATTAAATTGAGTGATATAGTTGCTTCCCATCCCAGTTGATTAAGCGAAGCAAAAAGGTAAAAACCCTTCCCGACTCTCTACCATAAATTCCAGGTGACAAGGGTGGTTTAGCAAATCTAGTAAACTTCCTACCATAGGATTTTCCATCAATTTGACACAAGCATGCAGTTTTGCAATCAAAACATTTATTTTTAACAGGATCAATATGCTTCAAGGACACTTGCCTTGCTCTTGCTGTTGATTAGGGGCAAAGCCTTCAAACTCTTGATGCTGTAGATCCTTCGTGGCACTCTCTAGCGCAAATCCGTCTAATCCACACAATAAACATACAAGACAAGAAACACAATCAAAGAGTGCACAAATATTACTCAATATGACATGACATGCATGATTAATGCAAATGCAAGGTAGAACTTGTTAATTGATTGCTTTTAATGATAACTAACTAGTTCTAATAGCTTTTAACAAGTTTATACAGGTTTGTATTCGATTAGATAAAATTTTAGAACCAATTCAACACAATTTAACCAGAAAGATCGGACTAGTCCGCTAGGGACCGGACAAGTCCGCACTCTGCGAGGTCAGCAGATTAGGGTTTTCTAGATCGACGTGAATTTGGAGATTATGGGTTGAATTCGCATAAGGAAAAGATAATAGAAGGTATACCAGGTGTTTAGAACTCCAATGAACCAAGAAACTTGGAGGTAACACTTGGATCTTGATGATCTAGGGTTGGTGATGAACTTGGAGATGAATTGGTGGTGAAGGACGAAACTTGGTGGAGATCTTGATCCTCCTTCGTTTCCTCCTCTTCTTCTTCTTGTTTGGGATCTTCTCCTCCCTCCTTGATGGTGGCTCCCCACGAACTAGGGTTTGGGTGGGTGGAAAAGTGGCAAATAGATGTCAAACCAAGGGGTGGGGTTGTTTATATAGACGTGGAGGCTAGGGTTAGATGGATTTCGAGTTTGGGATGAGTAGAGGCCAGTTTTAGAGTCCCACATGGGCTATAAAAGAGTTGGGCACGACGTCCCTAGGCCCACTTGACGTGAAACCCAAGAAACAAGTCGTAAAACAAAAGGTCAATCTGGGAGTCACGAAATATCGGACAAGTCCGGACAGGACCGGACTAGTCCGAAGTCGTCCAGAGAGAAAATCGGACAAGTCTGGCCTAAAATCGGACAAGTCCGATCTTAGTCAGAAAGGAAAACGGACAAGTCTGCTGGGACACCGGACTAGTCCGGAAAAGTCCAGGGACTTAGCAAATTTCAAGGATTCATGGAACATCGGACTAGTCCGCACAAGATTGGACAAGTACGAAGTTTTCCAGGGGCAAATATCGGACTAATCCGCAGCAAAAACGGACAAGTACGTTTTTAGACAGAGAGAAATCGGACTAGTCCACAGCAAATCCGGACTAGTCCGCACTTTCCTACATTTTTAAGTGCGGTTTTGTTCCAAATCAATTTTAAACTTGTTCCTCTTGTTATGGGTTAATGTTAAACATGTATATGAGTGTATGCAAGGCATGATGCATGAAAATGAGGGTGTTACAGTCATGCACCAAGCTCGACGATAAAAGTGTCTAGCAACTCTTCTTCTTGATACACTTCTTCAACGTTTTCGCTATCATGGTAACCATCATCCCCAGGAGTATATAACCGCTCACGAGGATTCACCTTATATACCACCCACCAAGCACCGAGCTTCGTGCATGGATAAGGTAGATAATACACTTGTTCCACTTGATGTGCAAGAACAAATGTATCGTAACCTCGTAGTTGGTCCTTATGTTTCACTTCCACCATTCCAAATTGGTTTTCTCGAGTTCCATGAGTGCAATCAAACCAATCACAATCAAAGAAGACAACTCGAAGGGTCTTATTTCCGATAAAAGTAAATTCAAAAATTTTGTTAATGATCCCATAATAATCGGTTAAATTCCCTTGAGTGTCCATTACTCTCGTCACAACACCGGAATTTGATGTTGCCGCGAGAGGACGAAGAGCTTCAAAATGAGTTGTACGGAATCGAAAGCCATTTACGTCATATCGACCATAGCTTCTAACATTCACCAATCCATAAGATAGCTGCCGCAAATCTTCATGGACATTGTGAGTCCGACACTGTCATAAATGATCGTAAGTTAAAATAATACTTCTTTAATAATAGTAACTTATAATACATAGAAGACGAGAGAATATTACATAATCTCGAAACCAGGATAGGAAACTCTACCCCCCCCCCATTTATTCCTTCTTTTCGCATTGCTTCTACTTGTTTGGCCGTAGGTTGATGCCTATGTGGCCAACATTGTCTGTGGAACTCGCTGAACATGAAAAAAACATCTTTTAGAGTACATGTGTAGCAAAATATATCGATTAGCATAAATGTAGGACAAACACTTACTCGAAGTATTCCTGCATGCCTTCTATATTTGCGTACATGTAGAGTAAAGCAACAGTCCTTTCATGTTCCGATAGCACGTAGGTCGAGTAGCTACCAACGGTGGTGCCACTCGTTTGAAAAATGGAAAGGTCGCTTAGAGGGGGTCTTTCGTCCACATTGTACCACATCGCCGAAGTATTGATATTGTTTTCCTCCGCAAAGTAGACACTTGAAAAGTATCCTACTTCCTTAAGAGCATATGCTTCAGCGATGCACCTTTCCACCCTTGCCCTGTTGCCAACCATTGGTTTCAGATATCATAGCGCTCTTTCAATGTGATACATCCACCTATATTGCACAGGTCCGGCCGTCGCAAATAAGTTCAGCCGGCAGGGCCCACGTGTCCTCCTCTGGGACCCACACTGCTATTTGCGACGGCCTGGCCGTCGCAATTAATGTTTATTTGCGACGGCCAGGTTGTCGCAAATAGCAGTGGCTTAATTGCGACAACCTGGAACCTTGTTTGCGACAGTATTGTATAAAAAGCCATCGCAAATAAGGTTTTTTATTTAAGAAAAACAGAAAATACTACCTGGCTCGATGGCCAGAATCACACAACAGACAGTACAAATATCACAACACATCACAACAGTCTAAAACACATCACAACATCATTGAAACATGGCACCAACATCAACAAACTAAACATGGGCTCACTCGCCCATCTGACCTCCGTATCCACCTCCGTAGCCACCTCCGAAGTCGAAGTCGTCGTCGCGCCTCATTCCAGGTGGCGGTAGCGACGGCGACGGCGTTTATGCAGCCGTCGCGGATCCCTGCAATTAATGAAAATTAGAGTTAGAATATAAATGCATCAACATCTCTCTCCCTCCCTTCCTCTCCCTCTATCTTCATCTAGATCCCCCTCTCTTCCTCTCTCTTTTCATTTCTCTCTTTGTCTCTCACTCTATCTTTCTCTCTCACTCTATCTCTCTATTGCTATCCTTTTCCCTCTATCTTCCTCCCTCTATCTCCATCTACATCTCCCTCCCTCTATCTTCCCCTCTCTCTATCTCCATCTACATCTTATTCTCTCTCTCTTCATTCCCCTCCTACTCTATCTAACTATCTTTCACTCTTTCTTCTGTCTCTCTCTTTCTTCTCTCTCTCTTTCTTCTATCTCGATCCTTTTCTTCTATCTAACTATCTCCCTCTTTCTTCTATCTCACTCTTTTTACGCTGAAGAAGAAGGATTACATAGAAAATTACCTGACCCGCAGAAGAAGGATCGCCTGGAAGGACCGGTGGTAGTCCCGGTAGCTGGATCCCCAAACCTTGCGCCCGAACCATGGCCTGTCATTGGAAACATTAAATGCTATCTATTAGTAAGTCATTTATGTTTAATTAATGAGAACTTTAGTTTTTATTTTGTTACCTCCATTGCTTCCCGCATCTGCGCCAGCGCTGCTGCCTCGTTTTAAATCGTGGCCTCCATCACGATCCTTTGGTGTTCCAACTCCTCCTGTCGCCTGAAGAGGGACTGCATCTCAATGTCCCTCTGCGAGGCACGACGACTAGTTGTGCCCACCGAAGAAGCCTGCGTGGAGCTGCCTCTCGCAGGTCTCCCCTCCCTCGAGTTGACAACTCCATCGAATATGGCGAGCCTATAAAAAAGAGAGTCACTAATATGAAATTGAAATATCTTGAATACTTTGAATTGAAAATGATAAAATGACTTGTAAACTCACCTTCTATGTGATTTTCCGCCACCGCTTGCATACGCGGCTTGAGGATCGATTGGTTGACGTTCCCAATCAAAATCCTCGTCGTGTATCTTCCTAGCCTCCTCCCCGTACTTAGCCTGCAAAACAAGAAAACCGTGTAAGTTCAACAATCTATATAGTTATATTTAATATGAATGATTTCTAAACTTATCAATTGCTCGGCTGTAGCCTGACTGCACCCCGTCAGCTGAGAAGGGTCCCTGTGACCTCTCTTCCAGATCTCAGCAGGGGTCGGCGGCACCCCCGTCTCGCGCTCCTGTCAATACGTGTTAGTACGAACAATATATTATGAATATATAAATATAAGTTACACACACTTACCATGCGTTTAGCTAAATGCAAGTGGTTATCTTGCTCGTGCTTGCTCTTCCCCTCGACCCCTCTGCAGTCTCGAGCCTTCTCGGACTTAGCTTTAAACTTATCGCTAGCCCAGTAATGACAAAGGGCCCGAAATGCATCGGTTCGACCCTGCAACCAGCTCACGTGGCCCTGCACATAGTTGGAAGTCATTAAAAATACTGTCGACTGTTGGAGCCGGCAGATCTCCCTACACTGCTAAAGTGATTGGAGAGTTTGAAGTTCGGTGTGGGCGCGCGGAGATTCAAGAAGGTGAATAGGAGTTTGACACAAGAGACACAAGAGATTACGTGGTTCGGGCCGCCTGAGCGTAATACCCTACTCCACGGGTGTGTTGGTGTTGTATTAGCTTGTCACGAGTGTATCGGGTGTGTGAGTTCGTCTGTCCACATCCCTGAGTGTATCATTGGCCTGTCCTTTTATAGTACAAAGACAGGTCGTTACAAGCTATCCTGGCCCGACATGTGGCCTCGGCGGTTACTAGTATTGATACACGATTAATTGCTGTTAATGATCCTGTAACGGGCTCCATCAGTGCCGTTACAGGTGTTAAGATCGTCCGTTTAAGTGTCATTAATATGGCATTAATGACACTTAATCGGGTCTTGAAGTCCTTGGCTCTTCTTTGAAGATCCGGAGCCATTACAAGGTCTTCCGGAGGTTAGAGGCTGGCAGGTCCGACGATTGGACACGTGGCGGCTCCGGAGCTTGCTGTGGGAAGCAGGTAGCTCCGGGGCTACCAGTCACGTGTCAACTCCGGACCTTCTCTCGGTCCGGGGTTAAGTCCGGAGGTGCCGTTTCGGTACCTGGCCCGGAGCTTCCCCCTTGTGGGCGGTAGCTCCGGTTTGGCAGTACACGTGGCGACCCAGGGATTAACCATGTTGGAGAAGCAGGTCCGGTCATGTCTGTCAAGTGGGCCTCCGAGGGTCTTCAACCCAAGTAGAAGGCTTTCCTTTGAAATCTTTGTAACCTCAAGGGGTGTGCGGTTTTTAGGGTACCGACAGTGGCCCCCTGGACCTACCTCCGAGGAAGATCACTGGGGTGAAGTTATTCCGTCGGAGGTGGGTCCATCCTTGCGACTCTTGAACTGGGTCTTCAAGGGTCTTCGGAGGTGCCGTTGGCAGGGATTTACAGTTAGATCCCGCCGCGTGGCGCACCTCAGGCGGCAGATGAGATCTTTGACATGCGGATCTCACGCAATTGAAGGTCGCCGGTTCCCGATACGAAAACTGTATCGGTTCCGCGCGCCCTGTCAGGCCGCCGCCTTTGGGTTTCCCGCCTCGTGATGACAACCGTTCGCCTGGGTAAGAGCCTCGACTTGATCGTCGAAGTGGTCCCAGGCCCTCTTGTCATTGGCTGGGTGGAACTTTTAAGCAGTATCTCCGACTTCCCTGCGGTTTCCATCCAAGCGTCGCAAGGGCTTACTTAAGAAGGAAAGCGCGCACCGTTTGGAGTTTTTTACGCCTCTCATTTGCTCTTGCGCTCAAACCTCCAACTCGTGCTTGCTTTTCCTCTCCCGCCTTGCTGTGCAGCGATGGAGTTGGGTCTCCGCGAAAGCCGTTTGAAGACCGAAGGCGACGTGAAGAAGGTTCGGACCCTCATGGGGTGGTCCTCGGACTCCTTCGACCGCTCGGTCCGCGCCGGAGGAGGGCTTCCGTTTGAGAAGGAGCACTCCGGCGAGATGGTGTACTTTTCCTCGTACGCCATGGTGGGGTTGATTCCACCTTTTTCTTCCTTTTTCTTGATGCTGCTGGACTTCTATGGTCTGCAGCTGTATCACCTTGGCCCCCACTCCATTCTCCTCGTATCGATCTTTGTCCACTTCTGTGAGATGTGGGTGGGCATTCCCCCCTGCGTCGAACTCTTCCGGGCCTTCTTCACCGTCCATACCACCGGGAGGAGCAATGAGTATCTTGGCTTCTACTACTTTGTGAAGCGCAAGAAATGCCCATTCAAGTACCTCCGGTTGTTTCCTTCTGGGAAGTGGGATGACTGGAAGAAAGACTGGATAGTGGTCCGGGTGGAGGAGCACGAGAGACTGGAGTTGACCGAAGGCCTCCCCAGCATCGACACGACAATCTGGAGTGAAGCTCCGGTGTTGGCGGAAACCTTCAACCCCGCTCTGACCAGGATCCGCCAGTGCGTGGAAGGAGGTCTAACTCCTCAAGCGGTGTTTTGCAATTTCCTGGTTAACAGGTGGGCACCGCTGAAGAGGAGGGAGAAACTCACTTGGGCCCTCAGCGGCATGATGGATAGCGACCGGATCGAGTCCGGGCGGAAGTCCGACATGGCGAGGAAAACCTTGGAGTTCCACCTCAAGAAATTCCAGCACAGCATCGACATTGCGGGTGATGACTTGTTCCCGCCATCGGCTTTCCCCCCCCCCCCCCCTGAACGAGGTAGTAGAGTTCCGGAGGGAGCTCCGGCGGAAAATGCCGGAACTCGACAACCTCGGTATCGTCGAGAGGAGATCGACCACCAAAGTGGTGATCTCAGAAGTCCCCGAAGGTGGTCCCCCCCTGCTCCAAAGCCCAGGACTGAGGTCGTCGGCAAGGGTAAGGAGCTGGCGGAGGAACCCGTGCGCCGGAAGAGGAAATATCCGGCTGCCATAGGGTCCTCCAGGTCTGCAGCCTTGGTGTCACCTCCTTCTCCCCGGAGGGAGAGGTCTCCTGCGGCCGCGGCGATGGTGCCCACGGTGGTGCCTCCTCATGATGTCAGCTCCGAGTGCGTGACTCTAGCGCCAGGGTTAGTTGGGGCCCCTAGGTCCGGAGGTGCTTCTCTGCTGAGGGGGGCCCCGACTAAGGAAGCGCCAGCTGCTGCATCAGGTCCCGGGAGGTCCTCCAGGGCGTCTACACCAGCAGCTGCGGTGGTTAGCCTGGAGCGTCCGGGAAAGAGGTTCCGAGCAAGCTGGTGCGGAAACCTCCCGAGGTAAGTTTTGAACTTTACTTTGGACAGTCACTTTGTCATAGTAACTATTTTTTGAGTTTCTTTATCCATCATCTGCAGCGTTCCCAAGAAAAAGAGCGAGGCTCCGCCTTCAGCCGCAGCAGCTGAGACTGCGAGGGCGGAACCCTCTGCTCCTGCTCCGGCGCCAGCTCCGGCAGTGGCGGAAGCCGCGACAGCTCCGGCGCCGGCTGTCGTGGTCATGGACCTCGACTCATCCCCTGAGGTTCCCGTGGTAGCGCCGGACCACGGGAGAGAAGATGCGACAGCGGCACTTGTCTCGGAGGCTGAAGCTCCGGGTCCTGATGCTGTGATGATGGAAGCTCCAGCGGTTGAGCCGGAGGAAGCGGTAATTCCGGCCTCAGAGCCGAAGTTGTTGAAGCCCCGGCGGTTGATCCGGAGGTGGTTGGAATCCCGGCAGGCGAGCTGGGTGTTGATGAAGTCCCGGCAGTTGAGCCGGTTACCTCAGAAGCACCGGCCGCAGAGTCGGTTATTGTTGGAGCTCCGGCCATAGAGCCGGTTGGAGATGAAGACCTTCCGGCGCCCGAGCCGGCTGTTGCTGAGGCTTCGGTGCTTGAGCCCCCATCGGAGGAGATGCCCAGGCCAGAACCAGAGGCGGCTTCTGCTCCAGAAGCAGTGACGTCGGAGGTACCCACGGCCGAGCCGGAGCGCCCTGAAGACTTCACTGGCCCCCTGCTTGAGGGGGTGGATGAAGACCTGGTGGCGGGACCTTCCTTGATGGCGACTGAGGTCATCCTGGAGGACGGCCCTAGTGCCGCGGAGTCCCAGGGGACCACTCTTGTGGAGTGGGACCCAATTTTTGTTTCTGAAGATCCGCTGGAACCAGCGGGAGTGGCCCCAGCAGGTCCGGAACCTATTCCGTTGTCTTTGTCTATCGACAACGCCTGCTCCAGCCTGCGTCAGGTCCAACTGGCCTTCCTCCACGACAGCAAGGCTCTTGAAGAGGAGCGCCAAACCCTTAGGCAGTGGCGTAACCGGCTCTACTTCGAGACCAAGCTGGCGCAGTCGAGGCTGGCGGACGCAAGGAATGGATCAGGCAAGAAAAAGTCCGCCTGGAGTACTGGGGCAAATTGTTGGATGATCGGGAGAGTCTGACTCATGCCCTCGACGCTCAATCCCGGGAGATCCACGATCAGGCCAAAGCTGCCAACGACGCTGCCAATGTTCGGCACGAACAGCTTGAGGCCATCGACACCGCACTCATCAAGCGCCGAGAGGCACTTGAAGAGAGGGAGAGACGGCTCGAGGACGAAGAGCAGAAACTCCTGGAGCTGCGGGATGACGTCCTGAGGAGGGAAGAGGAGCTCGCCGAGAAAGTAGCTCTGGCTGACAAGGGCCTCAAGGAACGCACCAAGCAATTGTATACGCGTTGCGCTAAGGAGAAGGAGAAGGCCTGGCTGCGAGGACAGGAGCTCTACCAGCAAGAATGTGCCCTCGTTGCCAGGGAGAAGAAAGTGAAGGGCAGGGAGAAGGACCTGGTCAACCGCCGGAACGAGATTCATCTCCGGGAGAAGGAGCTCGAGAGACTCGAAAGGCAGCTTGCTGAAAAGATTCAGCAAAATGCTAAAGAGGTGGAGCGCCTTACTCGCGAGAATTCAGAACTGGTGGCGGCCAGAAGATCCCTGGAAGAACAAAAGACCTCAAGGGCTTCGGACTCCCTTCAAATTTGGGAGTTCCTGAGCAAGGCTGACGACGCGCTGACGCCGATGGGGTTTAGTCCCGTGCTTCCGGATGATCCGGAGCCGGAACTAGACTTGGCGTTGCAGGCGTTAAGCTCGGCAGGTAGAAAGCTCTCCAAGATGGGTGACGCCATTTCGGACCAGCTGGAGGTTGAGGGGCAGTCCCTGGCAAAGAACATCGCAGAATACATGCTGACGTGCTACACCAGCCGGAATCCCTCGTTCCCTCTGGACCCGGTGCTGGAAGGTCCCATTGAAGGAGAAGGCGAAGCTGCCCGGGCTAACGTGTCAGAGGTTGCCAAGAAGGTCGCTCAGTTCTTCCGTAGGATCTAGGACCATCCATGTACCTTTTACTTGTCTTCTCTCTTTTCCTTTTCCAATTTTGTAATCCCTTGTCTCCAGATGAATGAAATCCACATTTTTTTTGCGAATTTCACTTTTTGTCTTCAACATCTTTATCTTCACTTGGCCCCCTGGTAGATGTACACAATTTGATTGTGAACATGTACCAAAAGGATATTGAGTTTTGTTGAAGACTCATTTGCTCCGAACTTGTAGCTTTTAGGTCCGAAGTCTTCGATAGTGAAGGTCCCCTGAGGTTGTCGGAGCTTATAAGCTTCGGCATTGTCCATCACTGGAGCTTGGTAGCTCCGGCAATAGCCTCTATTAACACCTAGAGCGTCGATAGTTAGTCCTCCGGGGTGTCGGAGCTGAGTAGCTCCGGCAGTGACCTTTGCCAACACTTGGTTTGCTGGCAGCTGAATCCATTTACGGGGTCTTCTCACCATCTTATATTCAGCGTCTACGTAGACTTTATTTTTCGTGCACACTTAAGCCAAGAAAAATAGTAAAATTCGTTCCTTGTCTATAATTTCGTCGCGGCTTACGATTCTTAAGAAAATTTTAAGTTGAACGCGATTTTAAATACAACCGGATGCGTTGTCTTTTCTTCTAGGTTCAACTGTTCATGGACCCGCCTTACTTCGGCCTGCCGGGGTGTAGGTAGAGTGGCGTACTTAGGGTGCTTGACCAGGCTAAGTCGATAGCACACTCCGGCCCTAGATTGGCTTGGCGGCTTTCAGGTGAGTTGGCCATGAACGATATTTGAATCCAAAAGAACTGACAATACAACTTGAATCGTATATAAACCGGTCGAACTAAAATTTCTTAAGAATTGCACGTCTTTGTTATTGACAAGAAAGAGAAAAATAAAAATGTTGAACCTGTACAAAATGAATGCACGTGAAGTCTATTTCACATGAAGATGTCTTTCATTATAGGTCCGGGGTACAGGGGAAACAAGTACACTCTTAGGGTACGGAACCAGGCTAAGTGTGTTTGGTTTCTCGTTTGACCCAGGGTAGTTAGCCACACTTTTAGTCCTGAGACTGTGACAAGTGTTGCATGAGCTTTGCGGACCTTTCGGGAAAGGTCCGGCTGCTCTCCCGGAGGAACTACCCGACTCTGTACAATGACTCTATAACATACACCCCAAGTTACTCAAGACTCACCTCCGTGGTATTAAGTGTAGAACTTACAGAGGTGCTCGATGTTCCAAGGATTCGGGAGAGGTGTCCCATCCTCGGTAGCCAAGCGAACGCTTCCGGGACGGGATACTTTGATCACTCGGAAGGGCCCCTCCCAGCCGGGGGAGAGTTTGTTTAACCCTTCTCTGGATAGTACTCTCCATAGCACCAGATCGCCTTCCTCGAGCTGTCGGTTGTGTACATGTCGCTGGTGATAACATCGTAGAGCTTGACGATATCGGGCATTCCGAACAGCTGCTTGGCACCTTCCCTCCTCAAGGAGGTCTAGGTCTTCACGCCGAAGCTAGTCCTGCGCGGCTTCGTCGAAGGTTCGGACCCGGAGTGAACCCAAGGTGATTTCCGGAGGAAGGATTGCTTCAGCTCCGTACACCAGGAAGAAGGGTGTTTCTCCAGTTGACCGGTTTTGAGATGTCCTGTTGGCCCACAAAGTAGGCGGAAGCTCTTCGATCCAGTTGGCTCCATGTTTCTTCAAGCGCTCATAGGTGCGTGTTTTTAGTCCTTTAAGGATTTCTGCATTTGCTCTCTCGGCTTGGCCATTGCTGGCTGGGTGAGCTACGGAGGCGTAGCAAACTTGTATGCCGAGGTCTTTGCAATATCCTTGGAATGCGGAGCTTATGAATTGGGTCCCATTATCAGTGATCATCTTGTTTGGGACTACGAATCTGCTTACAATGGATTGCAGAAAGTTGATAGCAGATTGCTTGTTGATCGTCACAACTGGAGTTGCTTCCGGCCACTTGGTGAACTTGTCAATGGTGACATACAGGAACTTGTAACCTCCAACGGCTCTTGGGAAGGGTCCCAAGATGTTCATCCCCCACACAGCGAAGGGCCATGTAGGAGGTATCATTTGTAAGGGCTGAGTTGGTGTATGAATTTGCTTTGCATGAAATTGGCATGCTTCGCATTTCTTCACCAGCTCAGTGGCATCCTGGAGCGCTGTAGGCCAGTAGAAGCCATGCTGAAAGGCTTTTCCGACCAGCGTGCGGGAATATGTGTGGTTCCCACACTCGCCTCCATGGATTTCTGCGAGAAGTTCGCAGCCTTCTTCCCTTGTGATGCACCGCATTAGGATGTGGCACCGCGCCGGTAGAGATCCCCTTCTACCAGCGTGTATCTTTTAGCCAATCTGACTACCCGGTCAGCGGATACATCATCATCAGGAAGGATGTTGTCTTTCAAGTAGCTCCGGATCTCCGAGATCCATGCATCGGAGCTAGCTTGAGCTTTTGAGTCTTGCGTGCTGGGTTGCTCAGAGCTCCCGGCAGCACCTACGACCCTTGATGGCTGCCATGGTAACAGGGCCATCGGGACCGTCAGCTTCGGGATGCTGATCTTGCCCCCTTCGCTCAGTTCGGCAGGTTGAGCTGTGGGTTTCGACAATCTCCGGACAAAAGTTTCATCAGGAGCCGGAGCTCCGGTTGACGCTTTCATCGAGAGTTCGTCGGCTTCAGCGTTGTGGGCACGTTGAACATGGTGGAAGTCTAGGACTTCAAAGTCCTTCTGAAGCCTCTGGACTTCAAGGAGGTAAGCAGCTAGCTGGAGATTATTGCAGGAGCATTCACCCTTCACCTGCTTGATGATGAGCTGTGAATCTCCTTTGACCAGCAGTTGCTTGACACCATATGACAGTGCCATCTTTAGTCCGTAGATGAGTGCTTCATACTCCGCCATGTTGTTGGTTGCCTTTAAGTCAAGGTGTACCATGTATTTTACCTTCTCCCCAGTCGGTGCAAGGAGAAGTATTCCAGCTTCGGCCCCATGCTTTTGCATGGAGCCATCGAAGTAGAGGGTCCAGTGAGGCTCGGTGAAGGTTGGAGCTTGATGCTCCGTCTTCTGCTCGCTGGGGCCCCCAGGATTTGATGGAGAGGGAGTCCATTCCGCCACAAAATCTGCCAACACTTCACTCTTGACAGCTTGTCTTGAAATAAATTCAAGATCGAATTCAGCCAATTCCGCTGCCCACTTTGCAATATTCTCAGTTGAATTGGTATTATGCAAGATTGCTCGAAGTGGATAGGAGGTCACCACCGAGACTTTGTGAGCTTGGAAGTAGTGTCAAAGCTTCCTGGAGGCAATAAGAACTGCATAAAGCAGCTTATGCACCTCTAGGTATCGAGTCTTGGCATCATGTAATACTTCACTGATGAATTATATTGGGCGTTGAATGGTCCGGACCCTCCCGGAGGGGTCCGGAGCTTCCTCTTCATTGATCCGGACCCTCTCGGAGGGGTCCAGATTCTCTTCGGGAACCTCCGGGTTCTGGCTGGAGGAACCCGGAGCTTCTTCAGAAGTGACCTGGACCTTCCCAGAGGGGTCTGGGTCTTCTGAAGTGACTTCTTGTGGGTTTGAGTCTGGGAGCTGGGACCCAGACTCACTTTCAGGAACCTCCGGACCCTTCCGAAGGGGTCTGGATTCCTGAGTATGGGGTAGTTCCGGTCTCTCCGCAACCAGAACCATACTGACGACTTCGTCAGTAGCTGAAATGTAAAGCAACAAAGGCTCACCAGGGTTCGGAGCTACCAGAATTGGTAGGGTGGTGAGGAACTGTTTCAGCTCCTAGAATGCCTTCTCTGCTTCTTCAGACCATTGGAATGGTCCGGACTTCCTCAATAACTTGAAGAAGGGAAGTGCCCGTTCCGCCAGTCTTGATATGAACCGGCTGAGGGCTGCTAGACACCCAGTTAATTTTTGGACATCTTTGATGCGGGTTGGTGGCCGCATGTCTTCAATGGCTTTTATCTTCGCCGGATTAGCCTCTATGCCCCGGTGACTTACCAGGAAACCAAGAAGTTTTCCGGAGCTAACCCCAAACACACACTTGTACGGGTTTAGCTTTGTGCGAGTGGCCCGCAGCTTGTCGAAGACAGCCTGCAAGGTGTCTAAGAGGGACTCCTTGTTCTTGACCTTGACCACGATGTCATCGACGTACACTTCCACTATGTCTCTGATGAGTTCTTCAAAAGTTTTGTACATAGCTCGTACAAAGGTTGAAGCTGCATTCTTGAGACCAAATGGCATGGCTGTGTAACAGTACAATCCATCTACTGTGATGAATGAAGTATGCTCTTCATCCTCCCTAGACATCCTGATTTGATGATACCCAGAATATGCGTCTAGGAAACACAGTAATTCACACCCGGAGGTGGAATCCACTATCTGATCTATTCTAGGTAGTGGGAATGGATCTTTTGGACATGCCTTATTCAGTGTGGTGTAGTCGATGCACATCCGAAGCTTCCCACCGGCCTTGGGCACAACGACTGGGTTCGCCAGCCATTTTGGATGGAAGACTTCTCGGATGAATCAGGCTTCGAGTAGCTTCTTCACTTCTTGTCGGATGAAGTTTTGCCGCTCTACGGATTGCTTCCGAGGCTTCTGATGCACAGGCCGAGCATCGGGGTAAATCTTCAGATTGTGCTCAATCACTTCCCTGGGGATCCCAGGCATTTGTGACGGTTTCCAAGCAAACACGTCAACATTAGCCCGGAGGAAAGTGATGAGCGCGAGTTCCTATTTGTCGTTCAACCCTCCCGATATACAGGTGGTTTGAGCGGCATCGGAACCAATTTGGACGACTTTGACGGGAATGTCGGTGTCGCCGCTTGGCTGCACACGGGGTGCAGAGGTCGAGCCTCGTTGACGAATGCTTGGGGGTTTCAGAGCTTGCTCCTGTCTGGAGTCCTCCTCTTGCGCTGTGGTGAGTGCATGGAGTTCCTCCATAGCAGTTACTCCGGCAGTGCGATCTCCGCGGATCCGGAGAACGCCTACTGGTGTTGGCATCTTCAACACCAGGTATCCATAATGAGCAGCTGCCATGAATTTGTATAGGGCAGGTCTACCCAAGATGGCGTTGAATGGTAAGTTGATCTGAGCAACGTCAAAGACCAACTTCTCGGTGCGATACTTCTCTCGTGTCCCGAAGGTAACAGGAAGAGTAATAGCTCCGAGTGGGGTAATGGCCCCTGGACCTACTCTGGAGAAAGGTCGGGAGGGATGGAGATCCGAAGGTCGGAGTTGAAGCTTGGTAAAAGCTTCAAAGCTTACTGGATGTTATTGATGGTGGGAGATACCATCAAAGGTAACTGTCCAGCTCTGACCATGCTTCGAGGACAGTCCAAAGCATCAAAAGTGATGGCTGTGTCCATCCACTTTCGATGTGGTTCCGGCCTGACTGTAGGGGCTACAGCGGCCATATATCGCCGCATAGTCTTGATGACGCGACGAGAGGTGATATCCCATGATCCACCAAAAATGGTGTTCATGGTCTTCCGACGCTCGTTGTCAGAGACGCCAGAGTCATCGTCGACGGAGGTGTAGACGGCCTTCAAGACCTTTTTGGGATCCTGAAACCCTAACTCCTCTTCAGCCGGAGCTTCGTCGACCTTCTGTTTTCCTTCCCTCTGTCGGAAAGGAGATCCTTCCCGGCGCTTGCTGTAGCGCTCGGCAAGGTTCTGGACCTCCCGGCAGTCTTCCAAACTGTGGCTACCCGTTTTGTGAATGGGACACCACACTTTGGGTTTGCCACCGTCTTCAGAAGACGGTCGAGGTCGCTTCTCAGGGCGTGGCCCCCGGCCACCCGGAGTTGCAGCAGCTGCAACGTTGGATGTGCTGGCTGACGGCTTCTTCTTGCCGTTGGTCTTCTTTTTCTTCTTACCACTCCCGGAGGTAGCGGCTTCTTCTTTGGAGGATTTCTTGTGATCCTCCGAGGCTGGTTTGGAGTGCATCTCACGGCCCTCCGCAGCTCTGGCACATTTGTCTGCCAGGCTGAAGAGTTCCGTGACGCTGGTGATCTCTTTGATCGCCAGCTTCTCCAACATCTTCTTGTCCCGTACGCCCTGTCTGAATGCCACAATGAAAGAAGCGCTTGAGATAGAAGGGATAGTATTGCGTACCTGAGAGAACCTCTGGATGAAGGACCGCAAAGATTCTCCCCCTTTTTGCATGACCGCAAAAAGGTCCAGTTCAGTGCCTGGTCGGGTGTATGAACTCCCGAAGTTGGCAGTGAACTGACGGCACAGCTCCTCCCAACTGTTGATAGAGTTGGGTGGAAGGCTCATAAACCAGGACCTGGCGGTCCCAGTTAAGGCCACTGGAAAGTAATTGGCCATCACGGCCTCGTTTCCTCCAGCTGCCAAGATTGCAGTGGAGTATATCTGAAGGAATTCGGCGGGGTTGACAGTCCCGTCGAATTTTTCCGGCAGGTGTGGCCGGAACTTCTGTGGCCATCTAACCATGCGCAGGTGCATGGCTAGGGCTTAACAGCCTCCTCCTACCCCTTCCAGAGTAGAAAGGTCCTGAGCATCCCGTCTTTCACGAGCACGCTCAATATGGACACGGCCATCCTGCTGGCGGTATCGGCGATCAAGCTCCGCCCAGAGGTCATGAGTCGAAAGCCTGGATACCGTGTGAGTGCGTCGAGCCCCGAAGGGCAGTGACGTCACCTGTTGTGACGCAGCTCGTCTCCTGTTGTTGGAGACGTGCGGACCAAGTCTACCATACAAAGTCCGCCGCTGCGACGGGGCTCGTCTCGAAGGAGGAGGACCCTGGTTGTTGAGGCGTTCGGCCGCTGCTGCGACCAAATGCTCCACATCGGCCCTCCACTGCTCCATTGCATCTCGAGATGCATCTGGAGGTGGTGGACGTTGAAGAATAGCACGCGCTGCATGGAGCGCGTGTTCCGGATTGTCATGACTCGCCGACGCCGTGATGGACGCCGGTGCACCATCGCATTGTCCAGCTTGGTTTGCTGGAGGAGGCGGCGGTGGTGGCTGTGTGACTCCTGCTGGTGCTGAGGCTCCTGCTGGTGGCTGCCTGTTGGAGGGATTACCCCCAACAGCCTGAGCAGCAGGTTGGCCGTTGGATGATCCAGCCACGGAGTTCACCATTCTCGAAAATCTCAGGCGCCCCCTTCCTGGCGCGCCAACTGTCGACTGTTGGAGCCGGCAGATCTCCCTACACTGCTAAAGTGATTGGAGAGTTTGAAGTTCGGTGTGGGCGCGCAGAGATTCAAGAAGGTGAATAGGAGTTTGGCACAGGAGACACAAGAGTTTACGTGGTTCGGGCCGCCTGAGCGTAATACCCTACTCCACGGGTGTGTTGGTGTTGTATTAGCTTGTCACGAGTGTATCGGGTGTGTGAGTTCGTCTGTCAACGTCCCTGAATGTATCGTCGGCCTGTCCTTTTATAGTACAAAGACAGGCCGTTACAAGCTAGCCTGGCCCGACATGTGGCCCCGGCGGTTACTAGTATTGATACACGATTAATTGCTGTTAATGATCCTGTAACGGGCTCCGTCAGTGCCGTTACAGGTGTTAATATCGTCCGTTTAAGTGTCATTAATATGGCATTAATGACACTTAATCGGGTCTTGAAGTCCTTGGCTCTTCTTTGAAGATCCGGAGCCGTTACAAGGTCTTCCGGAGGTTAGAGGCTGGCAGGTCCGACGATTGGACACGTGGCGGCTCCGGAGCTTGCTGTGGGAAGCAGGTAGCTCCAGGGCTACCAGTCACGTGTCAACTCTGGAGCTTCTCTCGGTCCGAGGTTAAGTCCGGAGGTGCCGTTTCGGTACCTGGCCCGGAGCTTCCCCCTTGTGGGCGGTAGCTCCGGTTTGGCAGTACACGTGGCGACCCAGGGATTACCATGTTGGAGAAGCAGGTCCGGTCATGTCTGTCAAGTGGGCCTCCGAGGGTCTTCAACCCAAGTAGATGGCTTTCCTTTGAAATCTTTGTAACCTCAAGGGGTGTGCGGTTTTTAGGGTATCGACAAATACCATCGAGGAAATTATCAAAAAAAAATACTAACTACACTCCATGTACCTGCGCGTACTCCTCCTCCAGCAGGTGCATCTCGCTCGCTTGCCGAAAGTGTAGCACGGGCTGCTGGTTCGCCTTCAAGTGCTCATTAATAGTTTGAACACGGGCGTTCGACAAAGCTTGTCGAAGCGACATGGCAGCGTTGTAGTGAAACACTCGCCTCGCATCCTCAAACTCGCGATGGTCGTTCGGGTCCTCTAAAATATATCTTGCCTGCGATAAAGAATATATTGAAGAGGTGTTCACTAAAAGAGTTTAAGAGTTGAAATTTAGAAAAAAAAATTAACATACTTACCATAAAATTGGCCCATACGGCCTCCTGAAGGTTGCCGTGCTCCTGGTGATGGATGCGTGCGTAGTCCTCCCACGAAAGAGCAGGCACCTCGTCGATGACCCCGGGATAGTGCAAACGCACTATGGACCCGAGGACACCGTTCACCAGTCTGTGGTGTCTCTCACCGGTGAAAGACGTGTCGTCCCAAACCCTGCAAGATATTTATTAATTCATTACTTAAGTAATCAAAAGAAACTAAAATTGAACACTATAATTTTTATTACCTGTCTCCGACTGGACGAATCACGGTCCTCTGTGAAGGGACCGCAGGAGGACTGACAAAGTGAGTCCTCATCGTCCTCCGCGTCTGCTGGGGCGCCACGTCAGGTGACCCAGACGGCTCCTCACCAGCCGAGCCAAAGGCCTCAGGAACAGAAGGATCGCCAGCCGAGGGCTGGCTGGCCGAGGGCTGGCTCGCCGAGGGCTAGCTCACCAAAGGGTAGCCAGGGTCAGCTAGCGCCGCAGCCTCTGAGTCAGCCGGTGAGGACTACAACATTCAAATGATTCATAAGTAAGATTAATGTGAAATTGAATTTACAGAATTTGTTAAAAGCGAGTGAAATTTACCTGTGACGAAGCTCTAGAGCTGCTCAGAATGTGCCCCAGCAGCTGAGAGCGTTTGCTCCCAGTCGACGAGGCACCAGCGAAAGCGTCCTCAGGTCTAGAGGGGTAGAACCCCCTTGTCGGCGGCACCTTCTTACCCTTCTTTGACGCCATCCTGTTTTAATTAGATAATCAATAAATATGCAAATAAAATATACAAAATTCATGTTACTATCTTCAAGAAAACATTACTTGTAATCACTCTCAAAATTCATCAATATTATTATCATGTGCCTGTGCCCTACTCCTTAAACCAGCCCAACGATTTTCCATCGTGGCCTGTTCTAATTTCCGTTTTCGCATATCATCTGCCTCTACATCTTCAACGTCTTCAACATCTCCAACTAATTGATTGAGTCATTGTGACGCCCGGTTCCGAAAACTGAACCAAGCTAACGCATATGTGTGCCCAGGATGTTCATCACACATATACGATTGCAATCACAAACGAGTATATAGAAAATTACCATAGAACAAGATTAATTATCAGATTTATTACACAAACCATATCATCCTCGAATACAAGCTCTAATGAATATTAATGACAAGTTCGACTCATGCAGCGGAAATAAACTAATTAAGCAACTAAAGCAACTATGCGCAGCTCCAATCAACACCTGACGGTAGACACGGCCTAGAACTCCGCATTATCGCCCTCAAACTCCCAATCCTGACCTGCAACTGTTGGGGGGGATTGCAAGAGTGAGTACATGTCGTACTCAGCAAGTGTGGAAAGTATGACATGTGGCTGATTCAAATGACGGCAATAATAATGGTAAAGTGTTGAATAGTACATTAAAACATTTGAAAAGCAGTATAGTATAAGTATGTGAAGTAATCCAACATAATCACGAGTAATACCATAATACCAAACTGAATTCATTACCATCATCAATAAGTCCAGATTTCACCATTGCCAATAACCATATTCATTACCAGAGATTAATCCATAACCATCCATAACCATCCCAAATTCCAATTTCCCTCTAATCATGGAAGTTGTCCAGGTGCTCATAACCGGGAGCACGGCTATCATGATAGTTTTAATTAACTCTGCAGAGTTTGTACCTCTTTACCCATGTGTTCGTGATTTCATCACCTTTCGATGACTAAAACCTCTATTATGCCGTCTCACACTTCCATCGGTGTGTGGCCAAGAGATCACAAAATAGCCTTTACAAAGGGATTACTAGCCTATTTAGACCCCACTGAGGTTTCACCGGTGGCGATGTCTCCCGCAGAGCACATCTTCAACCAAGGGCCCCCTCTTGAGCAATTCGGATCCCAGGGTAGTCCCACCAATCATCAACAAACCCAATCCGACTACCCCTTCCCCGAGCATCCACAATGGTCCAAACAGCACTAGCAAAGCCCTAATTAATCAGCTATGCCGCACCCATACTTGGCCTCGTGGTGGCACTGTAGTCCTGGCTTATTCTCGCATGAACCGGTCCTTAGATCTAAAGCAAGCAAACCACCATAACATCCAACCCATCCACGTACCAGGATTGCTTAGATCATCCATTACCATACCATGTTTAACCAGTTCATGTTAACCATAATCTCATCCATGCATAATTAAATTGAGTGATATAGTTGCTTCCCATCCCAGTTGATTAAGCGAAGCAAAAAGGTAAAAACCCTTCCCGACTCTCTACCATAAATTCCAGGTGACAAGGGTGGTTTAGCAAATCTAGTAAACTTCCTACCATAGGATTTTCCATCAATTTGACACAAGCATGCAGTTTTGCAATCAAAACATTTATTTTTAACAGGATCAATATGCTTCAAGGACACTTGCCTTGCTCTTGCTGTTGATTAGGGGCAAAGCCTTCAAACTCTTGATGCTGTAGATCCTTCGTGGCACTCTCTAGCGCAAATCCGTCTAATCCACACAATAAACATACAAGACAAGAAACACAATCAAAGAGTGCACAAATATTACTCAATATGACATGACATGCATGATTAATGCAAATGCAAGGTAGAACTTGTTAATTGATTGCTTTTAATGATAACTAACTAGTTCTAATAGCTTTTAACAAGTTTATACAGGTTTGTATTCGATTAGATAAAATTTTAGAACCAATTCAACACAATTTAACCAGAAAGATCGGACTAGTCCGCTAGGGACCGGACAAGTCCGCACTCTGCGAGGTCAGCAGATTAGGGTTTTCTAGATCGACGTGAATTTGGAGATTATGGGTTGAATTCGCATAAGGAAAAGATAATAGAAGGTATACCAGGTGTTTAGAACTCCAATGAACCAAGAAACTTGGAGGTAACACTTGGATCTTGATGATCTAGGGTTGGTGATGAACTTGGAGATGAATTGGTGGTGAAGGACGAAACTTGGTGGAGATCTTGATCCTCCTTCGTTTCCTCCTCTTCTTCTTCTTGTTTGGGATCTTCTCCTCCCTCCTTGATGGTGGCTCCCCACGAACTAGGGTTTGGGTGGGTGGAAAAGTGGCAAATAGATGTCAAACCAAGGGGTGGGGTTGTTTATATAGACGTGGAGGCTAGGGTTAGATGGATTTCGAGTTTGGGATGAGTAGAGGCCAGTTTTAGAGTCCCACATGGGCTATAAAAGAGTTGGGCACGACGTCCCTAGGCCCACTTGACGTGAAACCCAAGAAACAAGTCGTAAAACAAAAGGTCAATCTGGGAGTCACGAAATATCGGACAAGTCCGGACAGGACCGGACTAGTCCGAAGTCGTCCAGAGAGAAAATCGGACAAGTCTGGCCTAAAATCGGACAAGTCCGATCTTAGTCAGAAAGGAAAACGGACAAGTCTGCTGGGACACCGGACTAGTCCGGAAAAGTCCAGGGACTTAGCAAATTTCAAGGATTCATGGAACATCGGACTAGTCCGCACAAGATTGGACAAGTACGAAGTTTTCCAGGGGCAAATATCGGACTAATCCGCAGCAAAAACGGACAAGTACGTTTTTAGACAGAGAGAAATCGGACTAGTCCACAGCAAATCCGGACTAGTCCGCACTTTCCTACATTTTTAAGTGCGGTTTTGTTCCAAATCAATTTTAAACTTGTTCCTCTTGTTATGGGTTAATGTTAAACATGTATATGAGTGTATGCAAGGCATGATGCATGAAAATGAGGGTGTTACAGTCATGCACCAAGCTCGACGATAAAAGTGTCTAGCAACTCTTCTTCTTGATACACTTCTTCAACGTTTTCGCTATCATGGTAACCATCATCCCCAGGAGTATATAACCGCTCACGAGGATTCACCTTATATACCACCCACCAAGCACCGAGCTTCGTGCATGGATAAGGTAGATAATACACTTGTTCCACTTGATGTGCAAGAACAAATGTATCGTAACCTCGTAGTTGGTCCTTATGTTTCACTTCCACCATTCCAAATTGGTTTTCTCGAGTTCCATGAGTGCAATCAAACCAATCACAATCAAAGAAGACAACTCGAAGGGTCTTATTTCCGATAAAAGTAAATTCAAAAATTTTGTTAATGATCCCATAATAATCGGTTAAATTCCCTTGAGTGTCCATTACTCTCGTCACAACACCGGAATTTGATGTTGCCGCGAGAGGACGAAGAGCTTCAAAATGAGTTGTACGGAATCGAAAGCCATTTACGTCATATCGACCATAGCTTCTAACATTCACCAATCCATAAGATAGCTGCCGCAAATCTTCATGGACATTGTGAGTCCGACACTGTCATAAATGATCGTAAGTTAAAATAATACTTCTTTAATAATAGTAACTTATAATACATAGAAGACGAGAGAATATTACATAATCTCGAAACCAGGATAGGAAACTCTACCCCCCCCCATTTATTCCTTCTTTTCGCATTGCTTCTACTTGTTTGGCCGTAGGTTGATGCCTATGTGGCCAACATTGTCTGTGGAACTCGCTGAACATGAAAAAAACATCTTTTAGAGTACATGTGTAGCAAAATATATCGATTAGCATAAATGTAGGACAAACACTTACTCGAAGTATTCCTGCATGCCTTCTATATTTGCGTACATGTAGAGTAAAGCAACAGTCCTTTCATGTTCCGATAGCACGTAGGTCGAGTAGCTACCAACGGTGGTGCCACTCGTTTGAAAAATGGAAAGGTCGCTTAGAGGGGGTGTTTCGTCCACATTGTACCACATCGCCGAAGTATTGATATTGTTTTCCTCCGCAAAGTAGACACTTGAAAAGTATCCTACTTCCTTAAGAGCATATGCTTCAGCGATGCACCTTTCCACTCTTGCCCTGTTGCCAACCATTGGTTTCAGATATCATAGCGCTCTTTCAATGTGATACATCCACCTATATTGCACAGGACCGCCAACTATAGCTTCAAATGGAAGATGGATAAGCAGATGTTGCATTGGATTGAAGAAACCCGGTGGAAAAAAAATTCCATCTTACATAAAAGTATGGGTATCTCCTTCTCTAACTTATCCATCATCCCAATCTTGATTTCTTTAGCACAAAGATGTCTATAGAAATAGCTGAGCTCGGCTAAAACCTTCCACACCGCATCATCTAGATAGCCTCGAAACATAACAAGTAAGAGTCTTTCCATTATAATGTGATAATCATGACTCTTCAACCCAGTGAGGTTTCCTGTGTTAACATTTACAGCTCATTTCAGGCTATTTGTGTAACCATCTGGGAATTTCAAAGTTTTCATCCATTTCATAACTTCTTTCTTTCGATCGAAGACAGAAAGAAGCACGTGGCTTTCCACCACTTTCAGAGATTTCAAGAGTTGGACGGTGACAAATGTCTGCCAAATCTAGTCTAACTTTATAATTGTCTTTCGTTTTGCTAGGCATACCCATGCAAGCGCTTATGATACTTTCGCTCATGTTACGCTCTTGATGTATGACATCAATGTTGTGCATTAGAATCAATGACTTCACATACGGTAGCTCCCAAAGTCCACATATGTGAGTCCAATTGTGTTCCTCTCCATAACCTACAAAATATCCAGGACGACCTTCATCAGGCACCAGTTTATCCAACATATCAGAAATTTCTGACCCGTTGAGACGCTTCGGTGGTCCTCTAGTGACAACAGTGTTCTTTCGAAAGACATGTCTCTGCTGCCTAAATATATGATTTGAGGGTAGCCAACGTTTGTGACAATCAAAGTAAGATATTTTGCCTCCATGAGTTAGTCGAAAGCAATCCGTGTCTGAAGCACATATCGTACACGTCAGACGACCGTGAGTGTTCCATCCGGAAAACATGCCCTATGCCGGAAAATCATGGGCGGACCACAAATAAGCAGCTCGAAGGTTGAATTTCTGCTTCTTGTAACTGTCGTACGCTTCAACTCCTGTCCACAAGACTTTCAATTCTTCGATCAGCGGTTTTAACATCACGTTGAGACGTGACCCGGGATGATCAGGTCCAGGTACAATGAGGCTGAGAAACATGAACTCGTTCTTCGTACAAAAAGCAGGTGGCAGGTTGTACGAAATGACAAAGATGGGCCAACATGAGTATGGCGTGGAGTTCGTACTGAACGGTGAGAATCCATATGTCGCTAATCCGATGCGAACATTCCTCGCATCACAAGAAAAGTCTGGATCAAAACGGTCTAGCGCCTTCCATGCATCACCGTCGGACGTATGCGTCAAGAATTCTTTGTTCTCACGTTTACCTTCTTTGTGCCATCTCATGTGTCTTGCGGTTCTTTTTGAAATAAACATCCGCTTCAACCCAGGTGTCACAGGCAAGTAACAAAGCTGCTTATGTGCGACATTTGTCATCACATTATCGCCATCGTCATTAACAACTTCGACATACCTCAATTTACCACATTTCAAGCACATCTTGTCATTGGCGTGCTCTTTCCAGAATAGCATGCAGTTGTCTAGGCACACATCAATTTTCTCATACTTCATACCGAGACCAGATATCTTAATCTTTGAATGATACATATCGGCCGGCGCATTGTGAGATTGTGGAAGGATATCGCAGATCAATTTCATGAGATCATTGTAGTAGTTGATGGAAAAAAAGTACTTGGACTTAATTGCCATAAATTTGGTCAAGAAAGCAAGTACGGTCACAACCATGTATTCATGCAACGGCTCTTGTGATTTTTTCAGCTCCTCGAAGAACTTCTCTGCCTCATTTGTAAGAGGATCCTCCGCTTCCAGAGCTTCTAGCATCTCATTCATCCTATCAACCTCTATTATATCATCATCCTCATCCACTTCGGCTATGACTCGAGAATTAGTCTTGCCGTGAAAGGTCCACACTTCATAATGTGGAGTGAAACCGTTTCGACATAAGTAAAATGAAAGCTCCAATCTTCTTAAAAACTTGGTGTTCCGACATTTTGTACATGAGCACTGTGCCATATCTTCCATTGACAACGAAAATGCTCGATCCAAAAATTGATCTAACTTGATAAACCACTCATCGGAGTGACCATCAGTTCTGCTCTTCCAGCCAGTATACATCCAACTGCGGTCTTCACCCATGTTTGGCTCTGCAGTTTAACGCGAAAGAAATTGTCGTTAATGTATTGTTATGTTATGTCACAATCCTACAACCTAGGCAGATAGATCCTAAACCCACCCAAGAGTGACCGAGAGGAGCGTGCTCATGACGAGACGCGTGATCCGAATTTGAACAAATTTTGGCAGCATAACCCCGCTGTTCTCCACTGCACACCCAAAAATGATGCAGCAGAGAACAATAGGGTTACGCCACCGAAATCTCGTCCAAATCTAGACCCGCGTCTCGTCACAAGCCACGCCCCCTCGGTCACTCTGAGGCTGTCCAAAAAGGGACAATTCCGAACCTGCACGTCTCACATGTCAATGGCATGTGAGACGTGCCGATCCGAAATGAGTAATATATTGCTATAGGTTACGTTGCTTATTTTCATTTTGAGGTCATTTAATAGAGAGGAAAGAACTAGAGAAAGAGTGAGAGAAAAGTTGGTCTTAGATGACAATTCCACATCCATTTCCACCGTCCACGCAATCGCGGGTCATTGACGTCCTTACCAACCCGTTCGCTTATGTGTCGACTTGACGCATACGGTACCACTACAATGGTCTACACGGCACGATCACACTTATTACGTGTCGTGCCCTTCCGGGTTGGTCTGAGCTGGCCCAAAACCCCTTTATTTATATATATTAAGTAGTCACTCAAAAAAATTATATGGATGCACTAAAGTCCAAACATACACTAAACAGAATAGAAATTTAGAATGACAGACCAAGCTATAGACAAAAAATATATAAAGCATATACAAAATCTAATTATGCATTTACTACAAAATCTAAACAAAAAACATATTAGCCACAATGGACAAGTGTGAAATCACAAGTGTAATACAAGACCGGACTGGAGTAGGATGAAATCACAAGTGTAATACAAATCTAATCAGGCGTGGAGGGCGCAGGGGCAGAACGGCATGGGCGGAGGCGCCGCGGTGCCGCTAGGGCGGGCCTTTAAACTGGTTAGTGTCCATGCAGGATTACATTTAATTTTTTAATTTTTTACTTGTAAAGTATTGAACCATCTTTCACTTGAGCAGCGTTCAGAAAGGCGCGGGGGGGGGGGGGGGGGCGCTCGCCTCTGCGCCCTAGGGCGCTAGGTGCAGGAATCCCGCCTCGCCTCGGGGGGTTGGCACCCGTTCCGTGCCGGGGGAGTGGAGCGATCCCACGCGACGTAGGAAGGGGGCGCGGACAGATCTGCGGATGAATCGCGGAGGCATCGGGGGTGGGGGGAGGCGGCGGCGGGGTAGATTCCGGATTGGACCACGCGAGCGCCGTGCCTGGGGAGCTGATCCGCCGCTCGTGGTGGACGAAGAGATCGGGATCTATCCAAGGATGGAAGCGTTGGGTGACATCGGGGCTATCGGGCTATTGAATTGCGGTGTCCAGTTGTGTACATAGGCGCTGGGCGGGGATTGAAGTGGGCTGGGCTAAGACAGTGGAGAAGTGGGCCAAAAAACAGCCGAGGGCAATAGAAATACACATATAGCTCTGTGTTTATAAAATTTGTATAAATATTGTTGCTATAGTGTGTAACGCCTAAAATTCTTGCAGTTAAATTTTCAATGCAAACTTATATGTCATACTTACCAACTATTGAGCAATTAGAAGGTTGTAATGTGTGTTATTTTTTATTTCCTCCATCTACTGAATTTTATTTCCCTAAAAAACTATGAGAGTGACTGAATAAGTATAAACTTCCTGTATCTAGACACAACACTTGACTAAATAAGTATAAAAATGCACTAGTTAGCTACCAAGCGGCGGGGCCGGGGCTTACCTGAATAGCCGGCGGCGGGGGCGCAGGGGCAGCGGGGCCGGGGGCGAGTCGGCGGCAGGGGCGCAGGGGCCCGGGGCGGGCCGGCAGTGGCGGCGTAGGGGCGGTGGGGCCGGGCGGCGGCTGGGGCGCAGAGGCGCGCCTGGAGTCGGGGGCGGGCCGGCGGCGGGGCCGCAGAGGCGGCAGGGTCGGGGGCGGCGGGGGCGCGGCGGGCCGGCGGCGGAGCCCCGCGCGGCGGGGGCACGGCAAGGCGACGGGGGCGCGACAGGCGGCGGCGGTGGAGTGAATGTTGAATGAATGAAGAGTCGGGGCCGGAGGGTCCCGATATTAGCCCTAATTTGCGATGGCAGACTTAATTGTGACGGTCTTACCGTACGGTCGTCGCAATTAAAGCTTATTTGCGATGACCGTGGACTCGCTGTGGCAAATAAAACTTTATTTGCGACGACTTCGTAATTTGCGATGGCCCTAAGGTTGGCCGTCGTAAATAAACTCTTATTTGCGACCGTCAGTCCCACGGCCGTCGCAAATAAGGCATTATTTGCGACGGCTATGTTATTTGCGACGACCACCAACATGCTGTCGCAATTTAATTTATTTGCGACGGTCAGATGATCGCGTTTCCTGTAGTGTACTAGAAGTCAACATAAATAGTGCTAGTACTACACAGATTAGAACTGAAACAAATGCGAATAAATCGCTCATCAAAGAAATCGAACCAGACATAGTTCGAGAGATTCGCTTACAGATCGTCCTGCTATGAAGTAGACAATGAGAGTGTTGAGGAAGATGGAAGTGCAGCGAGCGGTCGTGCGAACACACTTCCCAGAAACCTAATCGCCGGCACCCGTGCAGGTCTTCAGATCGCCGGCGTCGGTTCGGAGACACCGCTCTTTCTCAGTCCGCTACACGGCGGACGAAGAGACGGCAAGGCAAAAACACGGCAGCGCAGAGCAGTTAGCAAGAGAGGCGTTATGTGTTGTGTGTATCTATGTGCCTCCAGTATACATGACGTCTCCTTATATACTCGAGTCTCCAATCGCCTCAAATTCGATGTGCCATAATTTTAGAAAACCGCCCCCTGAAATTTCTTAACGTGCAACTAATGAGAGCAGTTATGAGGCATCACACACTGATAATGTGCATCTGCAGTTACGCCTCTTATTACTCCTTTGTTGAAGTGGCAGTCTAGGTGTTAAAAAATATTCTTTTTTATATGAGTGGCAGAAAATAATAACTGCTTAGAAGAACACAACTCGTCACGACGCGAACGCGCAATGTCGCAAGTCACAAGTCACGCGATAATCACGCGTAAAATTGCGAAACGCGCATGGGTGCATGTGTGTGTCTTTGTATCCATAGCAGCAACCTGCATCCCTCATTATTCTCATGTTGAGAACATGTACAAGGGCCACTATATATTTTGGGGAACACCCATCTAGATAGGCAATGTGGGACTAAAGTCCTCAGCCATCTCTTCACAACACATTAACTTTTCTCCAGGGAAGTTGGTCCAAATAAATAAATCCATAAATGAGCTGCACCAAAGAGTCAAATCCCAACACTACACACATCACAAAGCCAGCTTGGTGCCTCTCCTCCCAGTCCCAAGGGCAAGACCATGGAGTCCAAGTGTTCTCCCGCCACCTCCCTCTTCTGTTCGCAGGGCATGCTGCTGCTGCTGCTGCTTGTGCATGCTCCCTCCACGGCGACCTGTCACGAGGAGATGAAGTCCATCTACGTCGGGCAGCACCAGGTCCTGCCCATGCGCATCGGCCGGCCGGCGTTCGGCCCGGAGAGCCTCGCCTTCGACCACCGCGGCGACGGGCCTTACACCGGCGTCTCCAATGGCCGCGTCCTCCGCTGGCGCGGCGCCCGCCGCGGCTGGACCGAGTTCGCCCACAACTACAAGCACGCGTACGTACGCATACATACGTGACACTGAACTGAACCCCCAGCTAGCTTCTGTTAGTTAACCCGCGGCGGGGTGTGTCGTGTGTGCGCGTGCGTGCAGGACGGCGCCGGCGTGCGCGGCGAAGAAAAAGCTGGTGGTGCCGGAGAGCGCGTGCGGGCGGCCGCTGGGCCTGCAGTTCCACCGCGCGTCCGGCGACCTCTACTTCGCGGACGCGTACCTGGGCCTGATGCGCGTCGGGCGCCGCGGCGGGCTGGCGGAGGCGGTGGCGACGGAGGCCGGCAGCGCGCCGCTCAACTTCGTCAACGGCGTGGACGTCGACCAGGAGACCGGCCACGTGTACTTCACCGACAGCAGCACAACGTACCAGCGCAGGTACGTACACGTCGCATTGAACTCTCTCCTACTCCGCGCGTAGATAGGCGTACGCGTACATTCCGTACGTTTGTTTCCGCGCCTCATCAAACTACTCTCGCGCCGATCTTGCAATCTTCGCCTGCTGAACAGACTCTATTTGCTTGCATGGCATGTGCACCGGTTTGCAATTTTTCTCTTGTACCTGTCGCTAAGCCTGCCCCCCGAAACGACCAGGCATAAATCATCATTACATTGACATGGGGATTGTTGACAGCGCCACAACCCGTAATAATCCATTCATTTCTTCACTTTGGAAAAGCATTTCATTTCGATCTTTTTAAACTTTCCATCAAGTATAGAAAATGCCTCCAGCCAGCTCTGCTCTTTTTTCCTTTGCTATTTCCTTATTGTCTTTCCAATTCCGGTCTGACACCTGCACATCGGTCTTATGAGATTGCGTCCAATTCCTAGTAATAACATATCCTAGTGTATGATGTGACTTGCATTGCAAAGGGACATCCAATTAATAATTACTCCTTCTTTCTCAAAAGATTTTCACTTTTAATTTATTTTTTAACTAAAAGTAACATTTTTTTAGAAAAAAAAGAGTAATTGGAGCGCGGTTTCCGCTTCATCTAATTAACGGCGTGGATGTAACAATCTCACTTTCTCCCATAATACTACAGTTAATATGTGCGGCCGATCCGGCCGTAGCAACATGATGGGTCACCATTCCCCTCAAAAAACACATGTTGGGTCACCAGCTCTCGAACTCAAATATAACTGCACTGCAGTTGCTGCAGCTGACAGGTAGGACCAGAAAGCACGGGGCCCACCTGTCAGCTGCAGTTACTGGATTTCAGTCCACCAGCTCTCATAGCACGCGGCGGACGGTCTCCCACCGTTTTCGGCAAACCAGTTCTCTCCATCGGCATGGGGTTTGGTCTGAGCATCATTTGCATCTCCGGAAGAGAAGGATGCCATTTACTGCTGGCTTGGTAACGTGGCATCCCAACGCCGGCGAGCCTGACACTACGTGCGTTCCAGCGGAGACACGTCCACTCCTCCGTACGCTTGGCATTGACAGCTCTTTCGTCACTCACTGACTGGCGCCGGCCCTGACACTACTGTGTACTGTACTGGACTAGCCAAGTGGGCCTGAGCTGGTGCGTTCTGTGGAGACACGTGAACTCCTCCGTACGCGTGGCACTGACGGTTCTTTTCAGGCCCTCCCTCTCGCATAGACGAGGTACTGTAATCCCGGGCACGTCCGGGAACGGTCCACGATCTCAGCCTCTCAGCACGATTTATGCGATTGTTTGGAAACATTTTTCGTATGTGGCGTTGCATGTTCCTACGTTACAATCGTACCATATCATTCATGATGGACTGTTTAACCATACCATACCATTCGATTCGACCCCCAGCTTTTCACTAGCACTTTTCGTATGTTTGGTTTGTCCTTGACCCCGTTGGTTGCAGCGACTACATGATGATCATCCTCACCGGCGACGCGACGGGGCGGCTGCTGCGGTACGACCCGTCCACGGGCAACGCCACCGTGCTAGCCTCCGGCCTCGCCTTCCCCAACGGCGTCGTGCTCAGCGCCGACCGGACCCACCTCGTGGTGGCGGAGACCACGTCGTGCCGCCTGCTCCGGCACTGGCTGCGCGGGCCGCGCGCGGGGACCACGGAGCCGTTCGAGGATCTGCCGGGGTACCCGGACAACGTGCGACGCGACGACGGCCGCGGCGGGTACTGGGTGGCGCTCAACCGGGACAAGTCGTGGGCGGTCGACGGCACGACGCCGAGGTCCGTGGCCGCCGTCAGGGTCCGCGCCGAGGACGGCGCCGCGGCGGAGGCGCTGCGCGGGCTCGGGAACGCCACGGTCAGCGAGGTGCTGGAGCGGGACGGCGCGCTCTGGCTAGGATCCGTCGACACGCCCTACGTCCGCCTGTTCAGGATCTCTCGGCTCTAGTCGCTGAGGCAAACCGTGGAACCATTCATCAGGAGGATCTTATAAACTATTACCACCAGTGCACTAGTACTATATACTATCTAATGTAACGTCGAGCAACATGGTTGGCGAGCTAGTAGTTTATCTGTAGCACGAGCAGTTCGTCGCATTCTGGTAGTAACTTAGCAGGCAATAAAGATAACAGCAGAATTGACGAAAGGTTTGTCATCATCAGTTCTAACGGTTCACGAGCTTTTTTCCTAGATGACAACAATTAGAATGCTTCTAATAAAAACTCAATTCCGCAGAAAAATTGGATCCCTCGAGGTACATGTATAAACGGCATACACTGGCAAATTGCAATGGTTTAGAGATTTATTTCTAGAAAAAAAGAGGGTAGACATAATTTACGCCCTACGCAAATTCCGTCGTGTGCCTAGCAAGTTGGAACCTGAATGCTTCCCCCAAACTCCGTCGTGTGTCTAGCAAGTTCTTAAGGGGACCTGAATGCTTCCCCGGCGTAGCGCACGCTACCGAGTTCCTCTTCAATCCTTAGAAGCTGTTGTGAAGCAAAAAAATATAAGATGATTTGTGCGTAAAACATAAATGAGGGAAGATCAAGAAAGAGACAGAAATATAGCAAATGGAAGTAAAATCAGGAGAATATTTTTACCTGATTGTATTTGGCCAGCCTCTCGCTGCGGCATGGAGCTCCGGTTTTAATCTGAAACATAGAATTGAGTTCTGTTATGATCATGTGATAAACATAGGCATAAATGGTATAACCTATAACATAGAATGTAGTTGTAAGTTTGACTATGTGTTCATTTATCCTGTTGTAGTGTGAGTGAATTTGTGTACATATGAATAGATACTATAACTGTACATAGTTGAGAGGAATAATAAAAAAAAAAAGGAATACCAGGTGGCTCTTTACCTGCCCACTAGCCAAACCAACAGCCAAATCTGCAATGAAGTTATCTTCTGTTTCACCACTTCTGTGGCTGACCATCACGCCCCAACCAGCAGCTTTTGAATCAAGAGCTGCTTGAATTGATTCGGTGACAGTACCAATTTGATTGACCTGGGAAACATACATTACTGACATTTAATACTCAGCAATGGAAGGATGCAACTATATATTTGTAGATAGTGTTTTATATTATCTCTTCGGCCTAGTTGTTAGTAGTTATTTTTTAGGAAAAAAATCCATTTTACTACCTCCAACTATGGCATAGGTCCAAATAACCTCCTAAAGTATCATTTGGTTTATTTTCCATCTATAATTTGCTAATCTAGTACATTAAACATTATACTGTTGGTATATGATCTTCAGTGGAATCGGTCCAAGAACAATTCCACCTTTCTCCCGACGCCCTCATCGGGGGCGTCCATCACAGCTTTGGCTGTGGGCCCCCTTTCATGTTGTGCCACCTATAAGAGAGGAGGAGTTGGTCTTAATCACGAGACTCCAGATCCGATCTCTGAGGGCGCAACAGCGAAGGGAATGGCCCCGACACCTTCACAGCGTCTTCGACGTCGCCAACGCGATGGACCTGCACCAAGCCGACGGCTGCGCTCCACCCAACCATGCTCGATCTTCCCAACAACAAAGGTATGCACAACCTAAGTATGACCAACTGCTACATCTCTCTGTTGTGTTCTAATTGATTTTATGATTAGAACAGGTAGCTTCATTGTTCACCCACGATTTGGTATGATTCCCGGGTAGATCTAGCCTCTAGGGATCCTAAGAATACCACATATACACCCTAAACCAGTTTTCTAATCCTGCTTTGCTGATGTGGACCAGGATTAGATGTGGATTGTACACCTCATCAGATGAGATGGAAAAAAAGCCCATGTAGCTGATCGAATCCTGCTGACGTGGCATCATTTTTCACGTGGCATGCATTTCACAATTAAGCATAAACCGGATACAGCTAGATGGCACTACTAACCAGTAGCAGCGAAGAAAAGATGAGATCGTCTTTTGAACAGATACTGGAGATTGCCGTGGGCTAATTTCATTGTGCTCGGCCTCTCGTATGTCGGCCTTATTGGCCTGTATTCACTGACTGTTTCCCTGTTCGTGTACCTACGACTACAAAACGTAGAGCTCTCCCGGCACAGACCATATTGTATCCTGAAATAATCTAATCCCCAATCACGGGGCCGGGGGTCGGCCGCCAATGCATAACGGCTCTTCGACCGTCGGCAGCCATGGTGAAGGTCCTCGGTTGACAACCAGACAGGCCATGACCATGGAATTTGTTTTGGCTAGCTTTGGTGCCTTTAATTTCGTTGACTGCTACTCGCACTCGAGCAGCTAGCGGTCCATGACCATGAAAAGCTCACGCCGCTGTCGTGTAAAATTTCGGCGATTTGCCACGTCAGCAGGCAACATCTTCTTGATTTCCATCAGCTACATGGTCTTTTTTCCACCTCATTCGATGATGTGTACTCCCTCTATCCCGAAAAGTTTGTCGCTTTGTAGTTCATTTTTGAACTACAAAGCGACAAACTTTTCGGGACAGAAGGAGTACAATCCACCTCTAGTCCCGGTCCACGTCAGCAGTGCGGGATTAGAAAACTGGTTTAGGGTGTATAATGAACTAGATTAGCAAATTGTGGGAGTAAAATGAACCAAATGATACTTCAGGAGGTTATTTGGACCTATACCATAGTTGGAGGGAGTAAAATGGACTTTTTCCTGTTTTTTATCACAAGAAACTAGACTGAACACGAACAACTACACGGCAAAATGACAGCAAGGCTACCAAATCCTACAGCAATTATAATACAACAACAGCAACCAAGCTTTTGTCCCAAGCACATTGACGTCGGCTAGATATGAGATCCAACATTTTTTTAAAATAATAATAATAATAATAGAGAAAAACATGATAAGAAAAAAAATAAGAGTAACAGAATATGAGTAAACTAAGATTCTGGCTCCTGCAGCAATTATAATAAACTAAGAATATCATTTATCTGTATATTATCAGAGTAAAAGAGGATGATAAAGATGGTAAAAGGTTACCTTTAGCAACAGAGCATTGCAAGCCTTCTTGTCAATTGCCTCTGCTATACGTTTTGGGTTTGTGACAAGTAAATCATCTCCCACAATTTGGATATCAACTGAGGACTGCAATGAAGCCCATGAGTTCCAGTCATCCTGATCAAAGGGGTCCTCAATTGATACAATAGGGAAATCCTTAACAAAATCTTTGTACAGATCACCAAGACGTTGAGCTGAAAGAACATGGGCTCCATCATTCGGCTGATTCTTGAAGTTTAGATCATAGCTTCCATCCTTCGTAAGAAACTCTGAGGCTGCAACATCCATTCCAATTTTGATCTGCACAAGGACTTTTGAGTATTAGAAATAAAACATAGCCAAGCGGGCAAATGGAACTAAGATAAATGGTACCACACCTTTCCAGTAAAGCCTGCCTTCTCAATGGCATCCATAAGCAAGACAAGGCCCTCCCTGTTGTCCTGAACATTAGGTGCGAAGCCACCTTCATCTCCAACATTGCACGCATCTTGACCATATTTTGCCTTAATGATGCCTTTCAGGACATGGTAAACTGTAATACAAAGACATTTGAACTTCAAAAAGAGGATGGACGATAAAATGATCAGCGATGAAAAAGAGTAGAAGCAACTGTGTGCAACTAGTTGTTTACTGAAGTAATGGAAATAAGTTTTGACAATGTATGAAATACACTGGGGAATTAAATATGCACAATGGAGACATAGTGACTCATAGAATTACCCGAGTACACCACCTCATAAGAAAACAAAGGCTTATTACCTTCACTGCCCATAAGAAGAGCCTCTGCAAATGAAGTAGCTCCAACTGGTAAAAGCATGAACTCCTGCATGGCCAGATTGTTGCCGGCATGGCTCCCTCCATTTATCACATTGAAAGCAGGGACAGGCATGGCAAGCTCTTTTGTTCCTGCCAACTCCTGGATATGTTTATACAAAGGAACTCCCTTCGCACCAGCACCTGCTCTACATACACTTAAGGAGACTCCAAGAATAGCATTGGCACCCAATTTTGATTTATTGGGAGTTCCATCGATGTCAAGCATGATTGCATCAACATCATTCTGGTCCCTGATAAAATGGGAGGTACAATTTGCATTAGACATGACACAGAAGACATGGAAATAATATAGGCTGCTTTCCTGTGGCAATGAGTTGTGGTGACAGGGCATTATTTTACTCCCTATGTCTACTTAGCTGATGTGTGCGATTCATCATCATACAAAATGAGGGAAGAACCCCCACAGAAACAGTGATTAGCCACACCCAGAACTGTTTTAAGTTTTTAACTGTGGTGCAATTTCAACACATCAACTGGAAGTTAGTAAATTTGTTACCCAAAACATAATTTGATACACGAGAAGAAAATTGTAAACTGGCACACAAGGAATCATGTCCCACCATCATAGCATAAGAAGAAAAAATATATCTCCCCACCATAACAGAACTAGAACCCATTAGTTGGACTGTAAATTTATCGGTAGGGATCCTAACAAAAGATGACAGTGGAACTATCAACCAAAAACATCGGCATGAATAATTTGATTTAGAGAACACATTGGGGCTTCAGCTGAGCTTCACATGAGATTACCAAAATCTGACAAAAGAGGTTGCACAACAAGAAATGAACTAAACCATTAAATGATGTGTGGCACTCAGATGCAAAAATTGAAACATAACCCTAGAAAGTTTCTGTGGAAGTGAACAAAAAAATGATAATCATGCAAACGCTGCAGCTATACTAGAAAAAGACCAATTATAGTCATGAGGCATGCACAAAAAATGTTTCTGACAGCAAGGTAATATACAGTTCATACCTAACTACCTATGTAATGCTTAACACGCTCACTAATTTCCACATGCTAAGGAAACAAAATGTGTCTAGCATCAGTAGTACCTAGGAACAACAATATAATTTGAAAAAAAAATCGCTTACTAACAGTATGCAATCCTGGTTCCTAGAAAATGAAAAAAAGTTGTGCATCCCTCTTGACATCAGGCTAATGTTCAGGATTTCCCCTGTCAGTCGATTAGGACTGCCAATTGAATACTACAAAGTCCAAATCATCTACTTCCTACATAATCAAACGACATACAGTTTTGCTTCAACACCTATAAAGCGTGATCCTAACTCCTAAGTTCCCAACTAATAAGAGAAAACTAAATATGATAGAAATGCATCATTCCACACATTTAACCAACAATAAGCAGTAACTATTATGATTTGAAAAAATATCTTACTAGCAGTAAAAGCAAACCCAACAATAAGAATGAATAACTTTATTAGTTTACTCCCAGAAATCAACAAGCTCTTTACGCTTATTGGGACTTCACAGCACTATGCAATCCTAGAAAATGAAAAAGTTGTGCATCCCTCTTGACATCAGGCTAATGTTTTCAAGATTTCCTCTGTTAGTTGATTAGTACTGCCAATTGAATGCTACAAGGTCCAAAGCATCTATTTCCTACATAATCAAACCACATACTGTTTTGCTCCAACACTTATAAAGCGTGATCCTAACTCCCAAGTTCCCAACTAATAAGATAAAACTAAATATGATAGAAATGCATCATTCCACACATTTAACCAACAATAAGCAGTAACCATTATGCTTTGAAAAAATCTCTTACTAGCAGTAAAAGCAAACCCAACAATAAGAATGAATAACTTTATTAGTTTACTCCCAGAAATCAACAAGCTCTTTACGCTTATTGGGACTTCACAGCACTATGCAATCCTAGAAAATGAAAAAGTTGTGCATCCCTCTTGACATCAGGCTAATGTTTTCAGGATTTCCTCTGTTAGTTGATTAGTACTGCCAATTGAATGCTACAAGGTCCAAAGCATCTATTTCCTACATAATCAAACCACATACTGTTTTGCTCCAACACCTATAAAGCGTGATCCTAACCCCGAAGTTCCCGACTAATAAGAGAAAACTATATATGATAGAAATGTGCCATTCCAAACATTTTAGCCACATTCTACCTCTAGTTTAAATTGAAAGTGCAACCACGGAACATCCGATGCTGCAAAAGTCACTATAAAATAGCGGTCAAACTAGTCAACTCATTAAACCCCATGGACTGCGGTGGTTCCAACATGGATCACATACGCCTCACACCTGGTTTCTCTCGCACCATCAGTAAGAGTAATAGTGGTGGTGATCAGTTGAGATATCCATCCAGATCCAGCACTCCAGTACAACTCAGTTCTGATTTCGGTTCCCAGCTTACCTGACATCGACGCCAACGAGCTTGGGCGCGATGACCTCGTTGATGTTGCGCACGGCGCGGAGCACGCCCTTCCCGCCGTACACGGCCTTATCCCCATCGCGGAGCTCGAGGGCCTCGTAGATCCCCGTGGACGCCCCGCTGGGCACCGCGGACCGGTGGAGACGGCCGTCACCGGCCACGAGATCAACCTCGACGGTGGGGTTCCCGCGGCTGTCCACGATCTGGCGCGCGCGGATCGACCGCACCGTCTCCGCCCCGGCCGCCGCAGAGGGCGCTGTCGCCGACGCGGAGAGCGCCGCGCGGACAGCGACGGCGGCAGGGCGACGGACCACGTGGCGCGCGGTGGTCGCGGCGCAGCGGAGAAGGGGCTTGGGGCAGGGTACGACGTGGTGGGCGGCCATCTGCTGCTGAGGGTCACTAGGCAGAGACGAGGAGGTGCGGCTGGCTTATATAGCGGCCGCGGCGTGGGAGAGGTCGTCGCGGCTGTTCGTCGGGCGGAGGTGGCGAGGGGTTTCCGCGAATAATTATTTTGAAGGGGGGGGGGGGGGGGGGGGGGGGGGTTGTTGGTGGAGGCGGCGGCGAACCGGAGGTGCCAGGTTGGGCCCGCTTGGTAGTGATAGATTGATGCATCCCTGGTCGACGGTTTGGCCAATTGGCTTTTGGGGACTGGGGTTAGTTCTTGGTTTGGTGGTGGCCGGTGGGAGTGTGGAAGGGCGATTTGAGCAACGAGAAGGTACCGGGCATGTGAGCTACCGAGAAGAAGCCGACGTCTGGTGATAGCGTGGCGGATCTCCGGTGAGGAGTCGAGAGTCCACATAGCAGACGTCTGCGATCAGGCTTCGAAATCCGCACATGGTTCAAACAAATCGCGTTGGAGCGCAGGAACTTCTGACCGGAATTCCGTAAAAGCAAATGTGCAGCGGAATTTCCATTATCTTAGGAGAAAACTGATTAACTACTGTCCTGTGTAAATGAATACTCTCTCTGTTTATGAAAACTTGTCGTTTTGTAGTTTAAAAATAAACTACAAAACAACAAGCTTTCGGAAATGGAGGGAGTACATCACTTGTTAGTTGAAAAATAAACTAATAAGTGACAAATATTTAAGATAAAGAGAGTAATTCAGAAATCAACCCAAAATGTTAGCGGGTGAAGTTGATGCCAAGCACGGATAAATATTTACAAGTGGACAGTTAAACCCAAAAATAGAGATTATAATAGCAGTTACACAAATCAACCCCGAACAGACATCGACAATGACAGGCTCTATCCAAGAGGTGCGTCGACGGTGATGGTGGTTCCATGATGAAGAGACAACAGTGTACATTGTACATGTATATAAAAAATACAATAGTTAATGAGAATACAACAAAATTCATTCTGTCTAAACACTTTGTCTACTTTCTATTACTACTCTTTCATAACACATTATCAGCACCCGATCACCAGAGGGTTCATAGGCCTCACGAGATCGACAGAACAAGGATTAAAACAAGATACTTGAAGTCAATCCTATGGAATAAGAAATATGTCTTGTAGATAGTGGCACAGCAAACTCTATACTTAAAGAGACAAAGTATTTCCAAACTCTTACAAAAAGAACTGGAAATATTTTGATCATTGTGGGACATGATACAAATATAGTAGGCTCTGTACGAGCTACTATAATCCTACCGATAGGTACATAAGTAACAATCGAGAATGCACTTTTGTATCCCGATTCTACTCGTATATTACTAAGTTATAGAGATATCCATATGAATAGGTTATATGTTAATACTCATGATGAAAATAATGAGGAGTTTCTCCACATATTAACAAAAACAATGATAGTTATGATATTCTAGAGAAAATATCTTGCTTACCGCCTGGATTATATTATGCATACATACAACCTGTTCCACATATTACCTAAAAGATAATCTTGCAAGAAGTAGATGCATTCAAAATCTGGTATGAAAAACTTGGACATCCAGGAGTTGGAATGATGAGGGAGATTATAGGTAATAGTTATAGTCACAATTTAAATTCAGCCAAATTCCTGAAATCTTCAGATTTTATGTGCACAGCTTGTGCAACTGGAAAATTAATCTTGAGATCATCACCACTCAAGATTAAGGTAGAACCACTTAAATTTCTTAAAAGAATTCAAGGAGATATTTGTGGACCTATAAGACACTAGTCGGGACCATTCATGTATTTTATGGTTTTAATAGACGCATCTACAAGATGGTCGAATGTGTGTCTTCTATCGACATGAAACTATGCATTTGCTAAATTTATGACGTAAGTTATAAGATTGAAAGCACATTATCCTAAACACCGACTGAAATCTGTAAGATTAGATAATGTTGTAGAATTTACTTCAAATGCTTTCAATGATTATTGTATAGCTCAAGAAATTGAAGTGCAACACTCAGTACCATATGTACATACTTAAAATGGATTGGTTGAATCACTTATTAAGAGAATTAAGTTGATAGTAAGACTATTATTACATAACTGTAATTTAAGTATTACATGTTGGGGTCATGCTATTTTACACACTGTAGATTTAATACAATTATAACCAACTCCTTATCATAGTGTCTCCCTGAAAGCATCTAGGCCCTCATGAGGTATGGTTTCGGTGATTAATGACAACTGTTAGATTTTACTAATGAGTTTGTGGATGTAAGGTCTCTCGTATATCTCATCACACTTAATAGATTCTACACTTATATCATCTACTGCTCATTGGATACGATTGGAGACCCCTTAACAAATCATTCTATGAGGTCAATCGATTTTTATGAAGAATAAAAGAAAAAGCTCATATGTCAAAATTATTCAACCAAAATTTACAGCACTCTAGACTTGGTAATCACCAGAAGAACATTTCAAACCAATGTAGAAGAGATCACTCGAGCAAATTCCAAAAGAATCACTTAGAACAACTCGAAGCAGACAAAATCAACTCACCGGATCAACCGATGTTTCCAGAAAACAATACATCGGTCGAGTTGGTTTAGCAGAAGAAGAAGACCTCAGAACTAAGTACTCACTGGATCATCCGATGGTGAAGAAAGTGTTACGTCAGTCGATCATCACAGTAAGCAATTACCCTGGACCAAGTGTAACACCGGACCATCCGATGTACAACTATAAACACATCGGTCAATCACTCTAGTAAGCATTAATTCTGAACCAATTCTGGATGAAGTGTCACCGGATCATCCGATGATGAGGCAAGTGTTACATCGTCTATCAACGGTCATATCTGACACAGTGACATCGGCTAATTTGGATTCGACCGATGACAACTGAAGGGGGAACACCGGATCATCCGGTGTTCGCAGAACAGTGATGTCAGCCTACTTTTCCAACGGCTATTTCGTGGATGCTGGCTATTTATACCCCTTCAACCAGTCTATTCGAGAAGTCTTGACAACCAGAGCTACTCTACACATTCTCAAGCATTCAAGACATTGAGCTACCACTTCTACATCATTTACACCACTTGTACACCAAGAGATAGGCTAGAACTTGCTAGAGATAGTGCTTGTGTGCCTCTATTCTTGGTGATTGGAGTCTCTAGTGTAGTGAGAGCTGTAAGGGAGTGTCTCTTGGTGATTGCACTCACCGTGTAAGAGTCAGTGATTGGAGAGAGCCTTCCGGAGCTTGCCAAGACAGTTGTGGAAGCCCAAAGGATCCAACCTGAACAAAGCTTGAGCTCCACCTTGCCGAGGTTGGCGAACGGAGAAGTTTAGAATGAAGATCCCTGGTCTCGGTGACTTGGGAGTGGCTATACCCTTTGGTGGGTGCCACAACATGGATGTAAGAAGATCTTGACGATCTTGCTGAACCACGGGATAAATCTCCGTGTCTTCGTGTCTACTCGGGAGTTTGCACTTTCTTCCTCTCCCCTTACACTTATGCATTTCATATACCGCAAAGTTACTATTCACTTGAATGCATAGGTTGTTTGCATATGGAATTGGACTTTTAGTAATTAAGTTTTATTGCTTTAATTTTTGAAAAGAAGCCCAATTCACCCCCCCCCTCTTGGGCATTCGATCATTCTAGCTTCACCGCTAGAGAGCTAAAATGGCCAAGATTGGGGGTTCAGTTCCTATCTTCGAGGGCAAGAACTTTGCCTATTGGAAAGCACGCATGCGTGCTTATCTAGAGGCTATCGCTCCCCAGGTATGGGAAGGGACCCATGCGGGGTTTGGTGATCATAATTATGTTGGTGATCAAATCAAGTGGGATGATAAAGCTAGAAATGCTATTTATGAATGCATTAGTCAAGATGTGTTTGCTAGGATTGCTAGCAAAGAAAAACCTTGTGAAATTTGGGCTTGCTTGATTGAAATTCATGAGGGTTCTTCTCGTGTTAAAGAACTAAAATATCATATGCTTAAGGCCAAATATGATGAGTTCAAAATGGTACCTCATGAAAATGTCAATGAAATGTTTTCTCACTTGAATGTGCTTATTGAAGAAATTAATGCTCTTGATATTACTTCTCTTGGCAAGGAACTCATCAACCGCAAGATTCTTATGCTCCTTCCTAAGCCAAAGTACAACATCATCAACTCCATGCTTCAAAAGGAATCTCTTGATCACATTGAAGTTTCGGAACTGGATGATGGAGGAATCATCTTCAAAGACAATTGCTCTAAAGGCTTCCACCAAGAAAACAAATCCCAAGAAAAAGAAAGTGGTTGAGCCTAGCTCAAGTGAAGAAGAGCAAGTATCAAGTGAAGATGACGATGATGAGCTTGCATTGATGATGAGAAAGTTCTCTCGCTTGAACTCCAAGATTGCCAATAAGGGATACACTTTTGATCCCAAGAAGAAAGCTTTTCTACCAAGGAGAGATGACAACTTGCTACAATTGTGGTGATCAAGGCCACATCTCCTATGATTGTCCAAAACCGGACAAAAGAAGAGAGAACCACAAGGGCAAGCATCGTAAGCTTGAAGATAGTGAAGATGATGAAGAAGAGGTCAAGCCCAAACTAAGATCCTTTGGGAAGAAGAAACATGACAAAGGCAAGAAGGCAAATCTCTTCCCAAAGAAGAGAAAAGGTCCACAAAAGGTGTTCATGTGTGAGGCAAATGAATGGATCACCGACGAAGAATCAAGTGATGAAGAGAGTGAAGCGGAAGAAGAAAGCTTGGCCAGCCTTGCCATTGCCAACAATGATGATTCATATCTTCATCCACCTCTCATGTGCCTCATGGCTAAAGGTAACACCAAGGTATATGATGACTCTAGCGATGATGAGCTTTCCCCCGATGACTTAACTTCATTAATAAATGAATACCACACTATCATTAAGAGGGAAAAGAGTAAGGTCAAGGCTCTTAAAGAAACTCGTGCTAAGCTTGAGAGTGCTAACCTCGATTTGTTTGACAAGTATGAAAGCATACTTAAGGAGCATGACACGCTCAAATCTCATGTCAAGCAAATTGAGGAGGATAAGGCTCAAATCAAGCTAGATCATCATGAGCTTGACGTAGCACACCAATCACTCTTGGGAAAGCACAATGAGTTAATCCAAGAGCATCAAGTACTTAACCTTGCTTATGAAGTTCTTGATCAAGAATTAAAAACTATAAAGAAAGAAACCCTTAATGATAAGGTATCTATTAATTCTCATGCCACTAATGTCTTGCATAAGTCTTTGCCTTTGAAAGAGAATGCTAGGGAGAAGGACTTGTTGGAAGAAATTGAAAGTCTCCGCACTAGTGTGGAAAGACTATCTAAGGGAGAAGTCAAGCACAAAGAAATCCTCTTCCAACAAGCAAAGGCCTTCAACAAGAGAGGACTTGGATCATTCCCGGTGCCCAACAAAGGAAAGGTGCTCTCACCGGAGCTCAAAACAAGCTTCATCAAGGAAGTTGGTTCTTATTACCAACATTGTGAGGTCACCGGTCACCATACAAGGGAGTGTCATCTTCCTAACTTCCCTTCTCCAAAATTGCCTACTAACTACAAGTCTACTTTCGACAATCATTATTATCTCTTGAGTAAAGTAGATGGCAAGGTGAAGGCAAGGTTCATTGGCAAGGACATGAAGGGCATGAAGGGGAAGCTCCCCAAACAACTTTGGGTCCCAAAAACACTTGTATCACACATACAAGGACCTAAGTTGGCTTGGGTACCTAAAGTCAAAAATTGAATTCATGTGTGTAGGTGAACTACAAAGTCGGGGGAAAGCATTGGGTACTCGATAGCGGGTGCACTTAACATATGACCGGCAACGATGGTATGTTCACCACCATAGAAAACCCCGACAATCATGAACAAGTCACCTTTGGTGATAACTCTAAGGGGAAGGTAATTGGGTTAGGTAAGATTGCAATTTCAAATGATTTATCTATTTCTAATGTATTGTATGTTAAGTCACTTAGTTTCAATTTGCTCTCTATTGCACAATTATGTGATCTTTGACTAACGTGCACTTTTAGCAAGAATGATGTTGTTGTGACTAGTGAAACAAGTCAAGAACTAATCTTCAAAGGATTTCGGCATGGAAATCTCTACCTAGTAGACTTCTCCAACAAGGATGCTAGCTTGACCACTTGTCTTTTCACCAAGACAAGCCTGGGTTGGCTATGACATCGACGCATAGGTGTCTCACATAGGAATGAGCAAGCTCAAGAAGTCATTCAAGCTCGGGATGGTGACCGGCGTGAAGGATGTCACATTTGAGAAGAACAAGCTTTGTAGCACTTGTCAAGCCGGAAAGCAAGTTGCTTCACACCACCCAATGAAGACAATGGTGTCAACCTCCAAGCCACTTGAGTTACTCCACATGGACCTCTTCGGACCGTCCACATATCAAAGTCTTGGCGGTAACCTCTATTGTCTTGTTATAGTTGATGACTACTCTCTCTATGCTTGGACTTTGTTTCTAGGTGACAAGAGTGAAACTCCGGAAGTGTTCAAAACCTTCGCTAACCGTGCTCAAAGGGAATTTCAACTTCCCATCATTCAAGAACTACAACATTGGGGAGTGGTGTGATCGTGAAGGCGTGAATCATGAGTTTTCGACCACATACACTCCTCAACAAAATGGTGTTGTTGAAAGGAAGAACAAGACTCTCATCACTCTTGCGCGAGCAATGCTTGATGACTATGGCACGTCCGAGAAGTTTTGCGCCGAAGCAATCAACACGGTGTGCCATGCCGCAAATCGGGTATACCTACATCGACTACTTCAAAAGACCCCGTACGAACTTCTCATTGGGAGAAAGCCCAACATCTCCTATTTCCGAGTCTTCGGTGCAAGTGCTACATCTACCGCAAGAAAAGACTCGGTAAGTTTGAAAGAAGATGTGATGTTGGTATCTTTCTTGGTTATGCATCAAACTCAAAAGCATATCGAGTATTCAACTAAACCTCCGGTTTAGTTGAGGAAAGTTGTGATGTTGAGTTTGATGAAACTAATGGCTCCCAAGAGGAGAGTTTTGGTCATGATGAAATAGATGATGAGCCTCCACGAGAAGCTATGAAGAACATGACCATTGGAGACATCAAGCCTAAAGTTGAGGAGAGCCATGATCAAGGGGGAGCTTCAAGTTCCAACATCAACACATCTATGGCGCCTCAAGTTGACGAAGAAGAGAAAGATGATCTATTGCCGACACAAGATTCAAAAGCCACACAACATCAAGAAGAAGAACTCAAGTCCAACCACAAGAAGAGCAACACGCATCACCAGTGGCGTATCTAGAATTTCATCACAGGGTATGCCGATATATATATATATATATATATATATATATATATATATATATATATATATATATATATATCGTTAAAATTATTTCCAATTCGGTTAATAATCATAAATTTATAGCACAATTTAAATACACATAGTAAAAAACATGGTAAATGTAAAACTAATTGAATGGTAATGTAGTTAAACCAAATAAAAAAGACGTAGAATAAAAAGAACACAAGCAATTGTGATACGTCACTGCGAGTCTGAAAATACGATCAGTACGACGAGCCGCTGAGACACATCACACGGATATCAGTCGATACATCAACATACAGTAACCAACTAGTCGCAAGTCCAGCAAGCCATGTAGATCGATCGTCATTAGTAACTGTGACAGACACTGTCAACTCCTGCATCAACGATACAAATGACCCATGGATTAAACAACCGACACAGCGAACTGCCTTCCAAAGAACATTTGGATAAAAGTTGGATTACTGTGAGAATTAGCAGTAATGTGATTTCACAAAACAGGAGGAGGAAGATGTGTTGATGGGCTGTTGTCTAACCGTAACAGATACCTGTAACTTGATGGGCTCGTGGCCAAGGTATGCCGTGGCCCACCCGGCATACCCCCTGGCTACGCCACTGCGCATCACCACCGTCAAGTGCTTCACAACCACTTATGAGGTATGGATGCATCTCCAAGGCGCATCCGATTGACCAAATTATCGGAAGTCCATCAAGGGGAGTAAGTACACGTTCTCGCCATTTCGCTACATTTTGTGACCACTACTCGTTTGTTTCATTTGTAGAACCCACTCACATTGAGGAAGCACTCCAAGATCCAAATTGGGTGATGGCCATGCAAGAAGAAATTAACAACTTCATCCGCAATGAAGTTTGGGTGTTGGAGGAGAGACCCAAGGACAAGAACGTCATCGGAACAAAGTGGGTGTACCGCAACAAACAAGACGAGAACAGTGTTGTGGTCCGCAACAAGGCAAGACTTGTGGCCAAGGATTTCTCGCAAATTGAAGGACTAGACTTTGGAGAAACATTTGCTCCGGTCGCTCGACTAGAAGCCATCCATATACTTCTTGCCTTTGCATCACATCATAACATAAAGCTTTATCAAATGGATGTGACAAGTGCCTTTCTTAATGGTTATATTAACGAGCTTGTCTATGTTGAAAAAACTCCCGGGTTTGAAGATCCGAGGAATCCTAATCATGTGTTTAGGTTGCACAAGGCGCTCTACGGGCTCAAGCAAGCACCTAGGGTGTGGTATGAACGACTATGAGATTTCTTGATCGTGCAAGGATTCAAGATCGGGAGGGTGGACACTACACTCTTCACCAAAGACATCGACGGAGAACTATTTATTTGTCAAATTTATGTTGATGATATTATTTTTGGTTCAACTAACGAAGCTCTTAGCCATGAGTTTGGCAAAATGATGTCTAGGGAATTTGAGATGTCGATGATTGGAGAGCTCAACTTCTTCCTTGGATTTCAAATCAAGCAACTTCGAGAGGGAACCTTCATCTATCAAGAGAAGTATACCAAGGACCTCTTGAAGAAATTTGAGATGGGAGATTGTAGCTCAAGAAGTACTCCAATAGCAACAAATTGTCATCTCGATGCGGATAAGGACGGTAAACCTATTGACCAATCTAATTACCGTTCTATGATTGGTTCATTGCTTTATCTTACCGCATCTAGGCCTGATATCATGTTTAGTGTATGCTTGTGTGCTCGCTTTCAAGCGGCACCTAAAGAATTGCATCGGAAGGCGGTCTTTAGGATACTTCAATATCTCAAGCATACCCCTAGTGTTGGCCTGTGGTACCCTAAAGGTGCAAAATTCCATCTCTTGGGTTACACAGATTCGGACTTTGCCGGATGCCGTATGGATCGCAAGAGTACCTCCAGTGGGTGCCACTTGCTTGGGCGTTCCCTAGTATCTTGGTCTAGCAAGAAGTAAAATTCCGTTGATTTGTCCACTGCAGAAGCGGAATATATAGCGGTCGGTGCATGTTATGCCCAAATCCTCTATATGAAGAAAACTCTTTTGGACTTTGGTATTAAACTTGGTTGTGTGCTTCTCCTTTGTGACAATGAAAGTGCGGTTAATATTGCTAAAAACCCCATTCAACACTCCCGCACTAAGAACATTGATATTCGCCATCATTTCTTGCGGGACCATGAAGCTAAGGGAGACATATCCTTGCGGGGTGTTAGGTCCGAAGAACAATTGGTGGATATCTTCACTAAAACACTTGATGAGAAAACCTTTTCTAGACTAAGGAGTGAATTAAATGTGCTAGATGCATCGAACGTCATGTAAGTTGCCATGGTCATGTAAGAATGCATCACATATAGGTCTTGTCTAACTTTCAAAGGATAGGGGTGAGCAAGGGTTAGCTTGGGATGGAGGTTCTTTTGGGTTTACCCAAGGCTTGGAGAGTGGCTCTCCCTGAAGAAGCCTTTGAAAGGTTCAAATTTGGCAAGATAGATTTAATTTATGTCTTGCATGATGCCTGCAATATAGACTTGCACTCACGTTTAATTTCCTGCATTATAAATTGTTTGGCATTGCATACGGTAGATTGTCACAAAGGGGAACCCACCTCATGAGAAAGAGACTTGTTTGAAATGCAATATCTCAACTCATATGATGTGGAAAGAACAAAATATTAGGTGCGTTAATGCCTAAAGGAACATGCTTTAAAGAGATAGAAGTCTTCATCCTCTAGCTCACAAAGCATGGGCCTTACATTTTATTTGGATTTATTCCTTAATTTCTTCGGTGTTCCATTTGATCTAGGGCTTAGCCAAGTTATTGGCAACTAGTCTTTTTGAGGGGTAAGGGGTTGCCCAAAAAGTCCTGAGACATGTGTTTCTCATTGTTTGTTTGTTTGAGTCAAAGGACATATATGGGATGTTGCTGTTTTGTAGTCATCGGATTATCCGATGCTTAGGAAAGAAGCATCATCGGATCAGTTTGTGCTCAAGTGCCAAGGGTCAACTCAGTCAGAAAGTCAAATAAACCGATGAGTTCATTCTGAGAAACATCGGAGCATCCGATGTTCACATTTCTGAAGTTGTGCTAAATTCCACCGATGCAAATCTTTTCCACGTCGGATCATCCGGTGTCAATGGTGCCTCTGAAATACCCTTACTATACCATTCGACCGATGCTCCTCCCAACTAACGTTGGTTCATCCGATGTTAAAATTTGAGCTTGGGTTCGGGCCCCACCTATTTAGCGCCTCTTCGCCTTCGTCTATCTCTCTCCCCGACTTTGCTCTCCGCCACCGACGCCCCGATGCCTCCTTTCCGCTACCACCGCTCCTTGCCTCCGGCCGCCGCCGCCCTCTGGCCGTCGCCGCCACTCAGCGCCGCCGCCTCCCCAAGCAGCGCCGCCACTCCACGCAGCGCCGCCGCCGCACCACTGCCACCGCCCCACACCACACCGCCGCCCTCTGCGTCGCTGTGGTGCCCCCCTTTCGGTCGCCATGCTCTCCGTCGCACCGCTTTGTCGTTAGGGTTCCCCGGCCGCGACGATCTTTGTGTCGCCGTCTCGTGCGCCCGAGCTCGTTGTCCCGCGTGCTCATCTTCGTCGTCTTCATGGGCCGTGACAAGAAGGGAAAGGGCAAGGCTATTGAGGAGCAGACCGCGAAAAAGCAGAAGATGTCGAAGGAGGCAAAGAAAGCCCTGATGGACACTCGCGTCGCTGAGGAGTGAGAGCGTGGCCGAGGAGGATTGCTGAGGATCCGTGAGGCTCGACAGAGGCAGCCTCCGGTGCCTGAGGAGCCAGAGGAGGAAGAGGAGCCTGAAGTGCCGCTTGTTCACCGGCGCTCAGTCAGGACCCGTGGGGGTCATCCAGCTGCAGCCCCGAGACCGAGACCGTCAGCAGCTGACCTTCGGGAGGACAGGACGGCCCAGAGAGCCGTCTATGAGATGGACACCAACGTCCGTGTTGGTGAGGGTGTGCGCCTGACCGACTACAGAAAGTTGAAGGCTAAGCAGCTCAGGAAGCTCAGATGGAGTTTTCTACTTGAGGAGTGGTTCCTGCAGCCCAGAGAGTCACTTGTGGACAGCCGCTTCTAGACCCTGACACAGGCGTCGCTGTACGAGACTTACAGACGTTGGGGCCATAAGCTCTTCCAGCATAACTTTCTTGACTGGGATCAACTTGCACTTGCAGCCGAGATAGAGATTCGCCCTTACTTTGAGAGGTACAGAGAGCTAGTGGAGCTGATGTCTTACCAGCGGGGTGCCTACGTGGAGGACTGGGTTCGAGTGTTCTATGCCACACTCTACGTCTCCGAGGGTCGCAGATCCATTGATTTCATGTTCATGGGCCAGCATCACCATCTGACCAGGCAGACTTTGGGACAGCTGCTAGGAGTGGATCTTCATGACACATGCCTACACGAGAGAGTATATGGACAGGCTGACCCAACGAGGAGGCCACTCACTAGAGGTGTGGCGCCACCGTTTGAGGAGATACAATCACTGTTCGCTCGACCCTTCTCTCCTGACCAGCTGAGGGTACCAACTCTACTCACTCCAGCTGTGCGCACTGTGCACCTTGCCTTGTGCCGCACACTTCTGTCGAGGTCCGGATACCTTGAGGGGTTCACCAGCTTGCAGCAGACTCTCCTGTTCTATGTCATGAACGAGATGGAGTTTGACATTGTGGACATCCTTATATGTGAGATGGAGGACGTCATCACTGATGGAGTTGGGATGATGAGGCAGCTTGTGTTTGGTCACTGGATCAGTCACTTGCTCTACTTGATAGCTCCAGAGGGGTCTGCCGTACGTGACAGTCTCACCGACGAGAGCGTCACACGGTTCAGGCACTACCATGCTCCAGCTCCTGGAGACCACCGCATTGGCCGTCCAGTTGAGCGTCGGGTCCGTGCTCGTCTATCTGAGGAAGATTGGTCAGACCTGGAGAAGGAAGACGAGATACTAGCACAGGCTGAGGCTCAGGGTGGGGATCTGCAGCACATTTGGTCCGAGAGCGACACCAGTGACAGTGTCGAGGAGTACTTTCCACCTCCTCCCTCACCCAGGCAGCACGACGCGGAGGCTGGAGGCTCGACTGTGCCACCTCCTACTCCACCTCCCGTGTCCGAGGCACAGGTCTCTTAGTCATCTGAGCTCACTTCTCTACTTCAGCAGATGGTTGAGCAGCAGCGTCTGGATAGACTTGCAGCTGAGCAGGCCCGAGCTGAGCAGGATGCGTGTCTCTTGGAGCTCCAGCAGCAGCAGGAGGAGATGCAGCGACAGATAGCCCATGAGAGGCGAGAGGACACTGACAGGCTGACTGGGTTGATTGATCAGATGCACCAGCGTTCTCTTGACCAGCAGCAGCAGACGCAGCAGGCTATGATGGGAATCCTGGGGTTGATCACCAACCTCTACACGCAGATCGAGATTGCCCTACCGTCGCAGCTTACAGGCCTAGCTCCAGGTCCGCCTGTCCTGGCACCAGCTTCAGCACCAGTGCCGACTACGCCAATCCCGACGATCAGCATGTCACCACTGCTTGCTCCAGGCGCACCTATCCACTCCCCCCTGCCGGCTGCGATGCTCTTCCAGTAGACTCTGGCATCCGTTGTCAGTGCCCTGTTACCAGTAGTCCAGACTCAGCAGGCACCGACAGCAGCTCCTCCAGCCCCCGTCACCTCCACTCCAGCTTCGGCAGCAGCAGGCAGCAGCTCCGACGATAGCACCCACGACAGTGACCAGTTCGTCATCGCCCTGAGCGCTCAGGATTCTTAGGCACTCGACTTTCCTTTTTGGTGTCTTGATGCCAAAGAGGGAGAAGAGTCAGGGGGAGGGATAGCTTAGTCCCAGGGGGAGTCCTAGTTGTAGGGGGAGTTTATCTTTTTGGGAGTCTTTTGTAATTTGGTGTTTTGCTACTCTTTTGCTACTCTTGAGTATTCATGTGCCTCTTAATTCTCTCATGTGTTATTGATCGCTTTTTGAGCCTTCGAGTTTCGTATGATGGTTTTTGTACTTATTGCATATCCTCTTGAGTATCGTATTGTCAATTTCATTACTATTATGATTTACTCGTTGTGTTGTCATCAATCACCAAAAGGGGGAGATTGAAAGCATCTAGGCCCCCATGAGGTATGGTTTCGGTGATTAATGACAACCGTTGGATTGTACTAATGAGTTTGTGGATGCAAGGTCTCTCGTATATCTCATCACACTTAATGGATTCTACACTTATATCATCTACTGCTCGTTGGATACGATTGGAGACCCCTTAACAAATCATTCTATGAGGTCAATCGATTTTTATGAAGAATAGAAGAAAAAGCTCATATGTCAAAATTATTCAACCAAAATTGACAGCACTCTAGACTTGGTAATCATCAGAAGAACATTTCAAACCAATGTAGAAGAGGTCACTTGAGCAAATTCCAAAAGAATCACTTAGAACAACTCGAAGCAGACAAAATCAACTCACCGGATCATCCGATGATGAAGAAAGTGTTACGTCGGTCGATCATCACAGTAAGCAATTACCCTGGACCAAGTGTAACACCGGACCATCCGATGTACAACTATAAACACATCGATCAATCACTCCAGCAAGCATTAATTCTGAACCAATTCTGGATGAAGTGTCACCGAATCATCCAATGATGATGCAAGTGTTACATCGGTCTATCAACGGTCATATCTGACACAGTGACATCAGCTAATTTGGATTCGACCGATGACAACTGAAGGGGGAACATCAGATCATCCGGTGTTCGCAGAACAGTGATGTCAGCCTACTTTTCCAACGGCTATTTCGTGGAGGCTGGCTATTTATACCCCTTCTACCAGTCTATTCAAGAAGTCTTGACAACCAGAGCTACTCTACACATTCTCAAGCATTCAAGACATTGAGCTACCACTTCTACATCATTTATACCACTTGTACACCAAGGGATAGGCTAGAACTTGCTAGAGATAGTGCTTGTGTGCCTCCATTCTTGGTGATTGGAGTCTCTAGTGTTGTGAGAGTTGTAAGGGAGTGTCTCTTGGTGATTGCACTCACCGTGTAAGAGTCAGTGATTGGAGAGAGCCTTACGGAGCTTGCCAAGACGGTTGTGGAAGCCCAGAGGATCTAACTTGCACAAGGCTTGAGCTCCACCTTGCTGAGGTTGGCGAACGGAGAAGTTTAGTGAAGATCCCTGGTCTCGGTGACTTGGGAGTGTCTATACCCTTTGGTGGGTGCCACAACGTGGATGTAGGAAGATCTTGACGATCTTGCCGAACCACGGGATAAATCTCCGTGTCTTCGTGTCTCCTTGGGAGTTTGCGCTTTCTTCCTCTCCCCTTACACTTATGCATTTCATATACCGCAAAGTAACTATTCACTTGAATGCATAGGTTGTTTGCATAGGGAATTGGGCTTTTCGTAATTAAATTTTATTGCTTTAATTTTTGAAAAGAAGCTCAATTCACCCCCCCTCTTGGGCATTCGATCGTTACACTCCCCACTATGTTTAGTGGGCCCGACTGCTAGGACCGACTGCTGTGCAAGCAGGGATGCGGTGCAAGCCTGCAAGCAGTAGTTTTGAGCTCTCAAATTACAATCTAATGATGCCTTCATTTTTTGAACATAAATCCTTCCACCTCAGCTCACAAAATATGCAAAAGGACTTCTGAAGCTGAGCCGAGCGGAAACGCTGGACTCGCGATCTGTCTCGGCCTGCATCCGTGCTCCCGCTCTCGCACAACCAGGACGTGCAGGTTCTGACTTGCTTTGGCCGGAATGAAAAACGTGGATTAAAGCATGTTGTTTGGGCGGCCTTGTTGCGTGGATTAAAGCATGTTTCTAACTATGTTGCGTGGGCAGCCTTGTTGCGCACAATCTAGACGGGAGACGGGCGGTGGTGCTTCTCGCAGTGGGAGGCGCACGAGATCGTCGCCGAGGACCAGACTGCAACACTAGTTGCTCGCGCGCGGGGCGTCGTGGCGTTTGCTGAAGCCCCCGCGCACGCTGCGCCATTGTATTCGTGACCGAGGACAGGTGGCAGGTGCAAGGTCAGGCGTCGGGCAAAACATACAAGGGCGCCACAGTATTCGCGTGTGAGGGCGGGGGCACAGGCGCGGGCCGAGACCGATCGCGAGTCCAAAGCTTCAGCTCGGCTCGGTTCGGCTCTAGGGGCCCTTTTGCATATTTTGTAGGCTGATGTGGAGGGATTTATGTGCAAAAAATGAAGGCACCATTATATTGCAATCTGAGGGCTCAAAACCACTGCTTGCACAACAATCGGTTCCATGTTTAGTACGTGGTAATAATCCAAACATTTCTCATCTGCAGAAATTTGGATGCGCAGTATATGCACCAATTTCACCACCGCAGCGTATCACAGTGGGTCCACATAGGAAAATGAGTATTTATGTAGGATATCATTCTCCTTCGATCATAAAATACCTCGAATCCATGACTGGAGATTTATTTACAGCAAGGTACGCTGACTTTATTTTTAATGAGGATCATTTCCCGGCATTAGGGGGAGAGTTTAAGAATAATTCGGAATGCCAGAAAATAAATTGGGATAATAAATCCATGATATCCTCAGATCCACGTACACAAGAGACTGAACTCCAAGTTCAGAGAATAATAAATTTGCAAAATGCTGCAAATAATTTACCAGATGCATTCACACATTATAATGGTGTTATGAAATCTTAGAATCCTGCAGTAAATGCACCTGAACGAGTTAAGGTACTAAAGAAAACCACTTTGGCCCTTTCTATAAGGAAGAGGGAGAGGGTGGAACCTAAAGGAAAGAATATCGCTTCGGAAAAGCGACAAATAAAGGAGAAACCAAAAGCTCCTAGAAAATCCAAGGATGTGATGAAAACAAAGGGTATACAACATCATGTGAATGTGAATGATCCACAGTCTAGTTCTCAAGTGCGCGATATAAATGAGACTAGAAGATTGGAAAATCCCGACAATCTCGTATTGGGAAATCATGAGACGTCAAATGGGATAGAAGAGATTTTTATTAATTATACTAGTTCAGAGAAAGTTTATGATCGTAGTACTACAATTGCAGACATATGCTTCTCAACTGTCACTGTTGAAAATTTCCAAGATGATTGAGATCCTAAGGCCATGGCAGAGTGTAAGAAACGCTCAGACTGGAACAAATGAAAAGAAGCAATTGAAGTTGAGTTTAACTCGCTTAGGAAAAGAAAGGTATTCACTAAAGTAATACCTACACCTCCAAGAACCTTTCTAGTTGGGTTCAAGTGAGTTTTCGTTCGAAAAAGAAACGAAAATAATGAAGTGGTAAAATATAAAGCAAGGCTGGTTGCACAAGGTTTTACGAAGAGACCTGAAGTTGATTTTAACGAAACATATTCTCCAGTGATGAATGGTATAACATTTCGATATCTAATATCTCTGGCAATACAAAAACATCTATCCATGCAATTGATGGATGTTGTGACTGCGTATTTATACGGGTCATTAGTTTGGATATATACATGAAAGTTCCTGATGGAACTTCTGTGCTGAATACAAATGTGAATCGCAATATGTATTGTGTAAAGCTTGTCAAATCATTGTATGGACTGAAATGATCGGGAAGAATTTGGTACAACCGTCTAAAAGAATTCCTCCTAAACAGAGGATATTCAAATATTGATGATTGTCCATGCGTGTTCATCTTAAGAAAGAATTCGAGATGAAAGATTTGGGTAAAACCAAATTTTGTTTAGGATTACAATAGAACATCTACAGAAGTGTATCCTTCTGCATCAGCCTGCTTATGTCAAGAAAGTATTAGAAAAGTTCAATATGGACAAAACATACTGTCGGTACCTTGGATACCGTATACCCCTTGGGATTGCAAAGATCTCAAGGGAATATCATCTACTCGATCTGAAGACCTTCGGAGGCCCACCTGTCAGACATAACCGGACCCGCTTCCCCAACTTGGTTAGTCCCAGGGTCGCCACGTGTACTATCAAACCGGGGCTACCGCCCACAAGGGGGAAGCTCCGGGCTATGTACCATAGCGGCACCTCCGGACCTAACCCCAGACCGAGGGAAGCTCCAGAACTAACACGTGTTAGGTAGCACCGGACCTACCTGTTCCCCACAGTATGCTCCAAAGCTGCCACGTGTCCAACTGTCGGACCTTCAGCCTCTAACCTTCGAAAGACTCCACAACGGCTCCGGATCTTCAAAGGGAATCAAGGACTTCAAGACCTGATTAAGTGTCATTAATACTATATTAATGACACACGATCGGACGACCTTAATTACCAGTAATGGTTCTATCAAAGCACATAATTCGGTTATTAAGGGTAATTAAGCGCATCAAATGTTTATCAATATTAGTAACCGCCGAGGCCACATGTCGGGCCAGGCTGACTTGTAACGGCCTGCCCTTGTACTATAAAAGGACAGGTCGACGATACACACGGACACTACGCGCTCACTCTACAATCTGAACTCACTTTGAGCTCATACATCCAATACAACACCAACACACCCCGTGGAGTAGGGTATTACGCTCAGGCGGCCCGAACCACGTAAATCTTCGTGTCTCTTGTGTCATTTACACTTCACCTTTTTGAATCTCCGCGCGCCCACACTGAACCTCAAACTCCTCGAACACTATAGTAGTGTCGGGAGATCTGCCGGATCAAAACCACCGACAGTTGGCGCGCCAGGAAGGGGCGCCTGAGATTTCAAGAATGGTGAACTCAGCTGCTGGATCATCCAACGGTCATCCTGCTGTTCAGGCTGTTGGGGGCAATCCCTCCAATATGCAGCCACTAGCAGGAGCCTCAGTTCCAGCGGGAGTCACGCTACCACCACCACTGCCTCCACCAGCAAATCAAGCTGGGGAGCGCGATGGTGCACCGGCGTCAATCACTGCGTCGGCAAATCGTGACAACCCGGAACACGCGCTCCATGCAGCATGTGCTCTTCTTCAGCGCCCACCACCTCCGGACGCATCCCGGAAAATGGAGCAGTGGAGGGCCGATGTGGAACACTTGGTTGCAGCCGCAGCCGACCGCATCAGCAACCAGGGTCCTCCTCCTTCAGGACGGGCCCCGTCGCAGCGACGGACCTTGTCTGGCAGACTTGGTCCGCACGTTTCCAACAACAGGAGACGTGTTGCATCGCAGCAAGTGACGTCGTTGCCCTTCGGGGCACGGCGCACTCACACGGTGTCAAGGCTTTCAACTCATGACCTCCGGGCGGAGCTTGATCGCCGATACCGTCAACAAGACGGCCGAGTCCATATTGAGCGTGCTCGTGAAAGATGAGAAGCTCAAGACATTCCTGCTCCTGAAGGAGTAGGAGGAGGCTGTTCGGCCCTGGCCATGCATCTGTGTATGGTCAGGTGGCCACGAAATTCCGGCCTCACCTGCCGGAGAAGTTTGACGGGATCGTTAATCCCGTTGAATTTCTTCAGATTTACTCCACTGCTATCCTAGCAACTGGAGGAAATGAGGCTGTAATGGCCAATTATTTTCCAGTGGCTTTAACTGGGACCGCCCGGTCCTGGTTTATGAGCCTTCCACCCAACTCCATCAACAGTTGGGAGGAGCTGTGCCGGCAGTTCACCGCCAACTTCGGGAGTTCATACACCCGACCAGGCACTGAACTGGACCTTTTTGCAGTCGTGCAAAAAGGGGGAGAATCTCTGCGATCATTCATCCAGAGGTTCTCTCAGGTACGAAACACTATCCCTTCTATCTCTAGCGCTTCTGTCATTGTGGCATTCAGACGGGATGTACGGGATAAGAAGATGTTGGAGAAACTGGCGATCAAGGAGATCACCAGTGTCACGGAACTCTTCAGCTTGGCTGACAAATGTGCTAGAGCTGCGGAGGGCCGTGAAATGCACTCCAAGCCACCTCCGGAGGATCACAAAAAATCCTCCAAAGGTGAAGCCACTACCTCCGGGAGTGGCAAGAAGAAGAAAAAGACCAACGGCAAGAAGAAGTCGTCGGCAGGCGCATCCAATGCTGCAGCTGCTGCAGCTCTGGGTGGCCGGGGGCCACGCCCCGAGAAGCGACCTCGACCGTCTTCTGAAGACGGTGGCAAACCTAAGGTGTGGTGTCCAATTCACAAAACGGACAGCCACAGTTTAGAAGACTGCCGGGAGGTCCAAAACCTTGTCGAGCGCTACAACAAGCGCCGAGAAGAAGCTCCTTTTCGACAGAGGGAAGGAAAGCAAAAAGTTGACGAAGCTCCGGCTGAAGAGGAGTTAGGTTTTCAGGATCCCAAAAAGGTCCTGAAGGTCATCTACACCTCCGTCGACGAAAATTCAGACGTCTCTGACAATGAGCGTCGGAAAACCATGAACACCATTTTTGGTGGATCATGGGACATCACCTCCCGCCGCATCCTCAAGACAATGCGTCGGGACATGGCCGCTGTAGCTCCTGCAGCCAGGGCGGAGCCTCATCGGAAGTAGATCGACACAGCCATCACTTTTGATGCTTCGGACTGCCCTCGAAGCATGGTTGGAGCAGGCCAGTTACCTTTGATGGTATCTCCTACCATCAATACCATCCAGCTTCACCATGTTATGGTAGACGGAGGTTCGGGGCTCAACCTCATAAGCTTTGAAGCTTTTACCAAGCTTCAGCTCCAACCTTCGGATCTTCACCCCTCCCGACCTTTCTCCGGAGTAGGTCCGGGAGCCATTACCCCACTTGGTGCTATTACCCTTCCCGTTACCTTTGGGACTCGGGAGAAGTATCGCACTGAGAAGTTGGTCTTTGACATTGCTCAGATCAACTTACCCTTCAATGCCATCTTCGGCAGGCCTGCTTTGTACAAATTCATGGCAGATGCTCATTATGGCTACTTGGTGTTAAAGATGCCAACACCAGTAGGCATTCTCCGGATCCGTGGAGATCGTACTGCCGGAGTAACTGCTCTGGAAGAACTCCATGCGCTTACTACGGCGCAAGAGGAGGACTCCAGGCAGGAACAAGCTCGAAACCCCCGAGCATTCGTCAGCGAGACTCAACTTCTGCACCTCGTGTGCAGCCAATCGGCGACACCGACATTCCCGTCAAAGTCGTCCAAATCGGTTTCGATGCCGCTCAGACCACCCGTATATCGGGAGGACTGAATGACAAATAGGAACTCATGCTCATCACTTTCCTCCTGGCTAATGTCGATGTGTTTGCCTGGCAACCGTCACAAATGCCTGGGATCCCCAGGGAAGTGATTGAGCACAATCTGAAGATCTACCCTGACGCCCGACCCGTGCACCAGAAGCCTCAAAAGCAATCCGTGGAGCAACAGAACTTCATTCGACAAGAAGTGAAGAAGTTGCTCGAAGCTGGATTGATCCGAGAAGTCTTCCATCCAAAATGGCTGGCAAACCCAGTCGTTGTGCCCAAGGCCGGCGGGAAGCTTCGGATGTGTATCGACTACACAACACTAAATAAGGCATGCCCAAAAGATCCATTCCCACTACCTAGAATAGATCAGATAGTGGATTCCACCTCCGGGTGTGAATTACTGTGTTTCCTAGACGCATATTCTGGGTATCATCAAATCAGAATGTCTAGGGAAGATGAAGAACATACCTCTTTTATCACAGTAGATGGATTGTACTGTTATACAGCCATGCCATTTGGTCTCAAGAATGCAGCTTCAACCTTTGTACGAGCTATGTACAAAACTTTTGAAGAACTCATTAGAGACATAGTGGAAGTGTACGTCGATGACATCGTGGTCAAGGTCAAGAACAAGGAATCACTCCTTGACACCTTACAGGCTGTCTTCGACAAGTTGCGGGTCACGCGCACAAAGCTAAACCCAGACAAGTGTGTCTTCGGTGTTAGCTCCGGAAAACTTCTTGGTTTCCTGGTAAGTCACCGGGGCATAGAAGCTAATCTGGCGAAGATTAAAGCCATTGAAGACATGCGGCCACCAGCCCGCATCAAGGATGTCCAAAAGCTGACTGGATGTCTAGCAGCCCTTAGCCGGTTCATTTCAAGACTGGCGGAACGGGCACTTCCCTTCTTCAAGTTATTGAGGAATTCTGGACCATTTCAATGGTCTGAAGAAGCAGAAAAGGCGTTCCAAGAGCTAAAACAGTTCCTCACCACCCTACCAACTCTGGTAGCTCCGAACCCTGGTGAGCCTTTGCTGCTTTACATTTCAGCAACTGACAAAGTCGTCAGTATGGTCCTGGTTGCGGAGAGACCAGAACTATCCCATACTCAGGAATCCATACCCCTCCGGGAGGGTTCGGAGGTTCCTGAAAGTGAGTCTGGGTCCCAGCTCCCAGACTTGAGTCTACAAAAAGTTACTTCAGAAGACTCAGACCCCTCCGGGAGGGTCCAGGTCGCTTCTGAAGAAGCTTCGGGTCCCTTCAGCCAGGACCCGGAGGTCCCCGAAGAAGGTGCGGATCCCTCAGAGAGGATCTGGGTCGGTGAAGAGGAAGCTTCGGGCCCCTCCGAGAAGGTCCGGACCATCCAGTGCCCAGTGTACTTCATCAGTGAAGTACTTCATGACGCCAAGACTCAATACCTAGAGGTGCATAAGCTGCTCTATGCAGTTCTCATTGCCTCTAGGAAGCTTCGCCATTACTTCCAAGCTCACAAAATTTCAGTGGTGACCTCTTACCCACTTCGAGCAATTTTGCATAATCCCAATTCAACTGGGAATATTGCAAAGTGGGCAGCGGAATTGGCTGAATTCGATCTCGAATTCATTTCAAGGCAAGCAATCAAGAGTCAAGCATTGGCGGATTTCGTGGCGGAATGGACTCCCTCTCCATCAAACCCTGGGGGCCCCAGTGAGCAGAAGCCGGAACACAAGGCTCCGGTCTTCACCGAGCCTCACTAGACCCTCTACTTCGACGGCTCCATGCAAAAGCAGGGGGCCGGAGCTGGAATCCTTCTCATCGCACCAACCGGAGAGAAGGTAAAATACATGGTACACCTTGACTTCAAGGCGACCAACAACATGGCGGAATACGAAGCACTCATCTACGGACTAAGGGTGGCACTGTCATACGGTGTCAAGCAACTGCTGGTCAAGGGAGATTCATAGCTCATCATTAAGCAAGTGAAGGGTGAATGCTCCTGCAACAATCTACAACTAGCTGCTTACCTCCTCGAAGTCCAGAGGCTTCAGAAGGACTTCGAAGTCCTAGATCTCCACCATGTCCAGCGTGCCCTCAACACTGAAGCCGACGAACTCTCGACGAAAGCGTCAACTGGAGCTCCGGCTCCTAACGGAACTTTTGTCCGGAGGTTGTCAAAACCCACAGCTCAGCCTGCCGAACTGAGCGAAGGGGGTGAGATCGGCATCCCGAAGCTGACGATCCCGATGGCCCTGTTACCATGGCAACCATCAAGGGTCATAGGTGCTGCCGGAAGCTCCGAGCAACCCAGCACGCAAGACTCAAATGCTCAAGTTAGCTCTAATGCATGAATCTCGGAGATCCGGAGCTACTTGAAAGACAACATCCTTCCTGACGATGACGCATCTGCTGACCGGATAGTCAGATTGGCTAAAAGATACACGTTGGTAGAAGGGGATCTCTACCGACGCGGTGCCAACGGCGTCCTAATGCAGTGCATCACAAGGGAAGAAGGTTGTGAGCTCCTCGCAGAAATCCATGGAGGCGAGTGTGGGAACCACGCGTCTTCCTGCACGCTGGTCGATAAAGCCTTCCGGCATGGTTCTACTGTCCTATAGCACTCCAGGATGCAACTGAGCTGGTGAAGAAGTGCGAAGCATGCCAATTTCATGCAAAGCAAATTCACACACTGGCTCAGCCTCTACAAATGATACCTCCTACATGGCCCTTCACCGTGTGGGGGATGGACATCTTGGGACCTTTCCCAAGAGCCGTCGGAGGTTACAAGTTCCTGTATGTCGCCATTGACAAGTTCACCAAGTGGCTGGAAGCAACTCCAGTTGTGACAATAAACAAGCAATCTGCTATCAACTTTTTGCAGTCTATCGTATGCAGATTTGGAGTCCCAAACAAAATCATTACTGATAACGGGACCCAATTCACAAGCTCTGCATTTCAAGGATATTGCGAAGACCTCGGCATTCAAGTTTGCTACGCCTCCGTAGCTCACCCGACAAGCAATGGCCAGGCCGAGAGAGAAAATGCTGAAATCCTGAAAGGACTCAAAACGTGCACCTATGAGCGCTTGAAAAAACATGGAGCCAACTGGATTGAAGAGCTTCCGCCCACTCTATGGGCCAACAGGACAACTCCAAACCGGTCAACTGGAGAGACACCCTTCTTCCTAGTGTACGGAGCTGAAGCAATCCTTCCTCCGGAAATCACCCTGGGGTCACTCCGGGTCCGGACCTTCGACGAAGCCACGCAGGACCAGCTCCGGCGTGAAGACCTAGACCTCCTCGAGGAGGGAAGGTGCCAAGCAGCTGTTCGGAATGCCCGATACCGCCAAGTCCTTCGGCGCTATCATCAGTGGCATGTACACAACCGACAGCTCGAGGAAGGTGATCTGGTGCTACGGAGAATACAATCCAGAGAAGGGTTAAACAAACTCTCCCCCAACTGGGAAGGACCCTTCCGAGTGATTAAAGTATCCCGTCTCGGAAGCGTTCGCTTGGCAACCGAGGATGGGACACCTCTCTCGAATCCTTGGAACATTGAGCACCTCCGTAAGTGCTACACCTAATATCACGGAGGTCAGTCTGTAGTAACTTGAGGTGTAGGTTATAGAGTCATTGTACAGAGTCGGGTAGTTCCTCCGGGAGAACAGCCAGACCTTTCCCGGAAGGTCCGCAAAGTTCATGCAACGCTTGTTATAGTCTCAGGACTAAAAGTGTGGCTAGCTACCCTGGGTCAAACGAGAAATGAAACACGCTTAGCCTGGTTTCGTACCCTAAGAGTGTACTTGTTTCCCCTGTACCCTGGACCTATAATGAAAGACATATTCATGTGAAACAGACTCCACGTGCATTTACTTTGTACAGGCTCAACATTTTTTATTTTTCTCTTTCTTGTCTATAACAAGGATGTGCAATTCTTGAGAAATTTTAGTTCGACCGGTTCATATACGATTCGAGTTGTATTGTCGATTCTTTTGGATTCAAATATTGTTTATGGCCCACTCGCCTGAATGCCGCCAAGCCAATCTAGGGCCGGAGTGTGCTATCGACTTAGCCTGGTCAAGCACCCTAAGTACGCCACTCTACCTACACCTCGGCAGGTCGAAGTAAGGCGGGTCCAAGTACAATTGGATCCAAAAGAAAGAAGGCAATGCATTCGGTTGCATTCAGAATCGTGTTTGACCTAAAATTTTCTTGAGAATCGTAAGCCACAACAAAGTTATAGGCAAGGAGCGAATTTTACTATTTTCTTGGCTTCAGTGTGCTGGAAAAATAAAGAATCCACGTTGATGGAGAAAAGCCGGAGCTGACGAAGCTCCGACTCCCCCTAGGTGGCTTATAATTGATGTTGAACATTGAAAACGAGCATCACCGGAGCAACCATGCTCTGGTAAATCTAGGGGGGCCAGCCGTCGATGCAAAATAAAAGATGGTGAGAAGATTCCACAAACGGAGTCTGCTGCCGACAAACTACGTGTTGGCAAAGGTCACTGCCAGAGCTACTAAGCTCCGACACCCCGGAGGTATAACTATCGATGCTCTACGCGTTGATAGGAACTACTGCCGGAGCTAATGAGCTCCGACAACCTCAGGGGGCCTTCACTATCGAAGACTTCAGACCTACATTCTACAAGTTCGAAGCAAACGAGTCTTCAACAAAACATAATATCCTCTTGGTACATGTTCACAATCAAATTGTGTACATCTACTAGGGGGCCAAGTGAAGACAAAAGTGTTGAAGACAAAAAATGAAATTCGCAAAAATTTGGATTTCATTCATCTGGAGACAAGGGATTACAAAATTGGGGAAGAAAAAGAGAGAATACAAGTGGGAGCTACAGAGATGGTCCTAGACCCTATGGAAGAACTGGGCCACCTTCTGAGCAACCTCCGACACGTTGGCTCGGGTGGCTTCACCTTCTCCTTCGACGGGACCTTCAAGCACCTGGTCCAGAGGGAATTGGGGATCCCGGTTGGTGTAGCACGTCAGCACATACTCTGCGACGTTCTTCGCCAGGGATTGCCCCTCAACCCCCAATTGGTCCGCGATGACGTTTCCCACCTTGGAGAGTTTGCTGCCCGCCGAGCTCAATGCCTGCAATGCCAAATCCGGCTCCGGCTCCGGATCATCCAGACACACGGGACTGAAGCCCATCGGTGTCAGCGCGTCGTTGGCCTTGCCCAGGAACTCCCAAACCTGTAGGGAGTCCGCAACCCTCAAGCCCTTCAGTTCTTCCAAGGATCTTTTGGCCGCCGCCAGTTCAGAATTCTCGCGAGCAAGGCGCTCAACCTCTTTGGAATTTTGTTGAATCTTTTCAGCAACCCGCCTCTCAAGTTTTCCGAGCTCCTCCTCCCGGAGGTAGATCTTGTTCCGGCGGTCAACAAGGTCCTTCTCCCCGCCCCTCACTTTCTTCTCCCTGGCAGCAATGGCACACTCTTGCTCGTAGAGTTCCTGCCCCCGCACCCAGAGCTTCTCCTCCTCAGCTGTGACGCCCGGTTCCGAAAATGAACCAAGCTAACGCATATGTGTGCCCAGGATGCTCAACACACATACACGAGTGATTCACAAATGATAACCAGATAATTACCACAGCTCAAATTATTAAATAAGTACTCTTATTACATAATTCATTATATCCTCGAATACAAGCTCTAATGAATATTAAGGATAAGTTCAACTAATGCAGCGGAAATAAACTAGTTAAGCAACTAAGCAAACTAAGCAAAAGGGATAGCGCAGCTCCATGCAACACCACATGTAAAGCTGACGGTAGACACGGCCTAGATCTCCGCATTATCACCATTAAACTCATAATTCTGACCTGCAACTGTTGGGGTGGGGGATTGCAAGAGTGAGTACATGTCGTACTCAGCAAGTGTGGAAAGTATGACATGTGGCTGATTCAAATGACGACAATAATAATGGCTAAGTGTTGAAAAGTACAGTAAAACATTTGAAAAGCAATATATGTATTATGTGTATGTAAACCCATCATAATCCATGTGACCATCATAATACCAGTCCATAATTCACCATTACCAATAACCATAATCAATGTCATAAACCATGATTCCATCCATAACCATAACCATAATCATAATATCAACCATAACAATTACCAAACCATAACCATCCCAAATCCTAATTTCCCTCTAATCATGTAGGTCATCCAGGCGCTCATAACCGGGAGCACGGCTATCATGATAGTTTTTAACACTCTGCAGAGTTTGTACCTCTTACCCACGTGTTTGTGATTTCATCACCCGTCGGCGACTAAAGAACCTCCCTTATGCCAATTACACTTCCTTTGGTGTATGGTCAAGAGATCACAAAATAGCCTTTACAAAGGAATTACTAGCCTATTCAGACCCCACTGAGGTTTCACCGGTGGCGATGCCTCCAACTGAGCACATCTTCAACCAAGGGCCCCCTCTTGAGCCATTCGGATCCCAGGGTAGTCCCACCAATCATCAACAAACCCAATCCGACTACCCCTTCCCCGAGCATCCACAATGGTCCAAACAGCACTAGCAAAGCCCTAATTAACCAGCTACGCCGCACCCATACTTGGCCTCGTGGTGGCACTGTAGTCCTGGCTTATTCTCGCATGAACCGGTCCTTAGATCTAAAGCAAGCAAACCACTATAACATCCAACCCATCCACATACCAGGCTTGCTTAGATCACCCATCGCCATACCGTATTGACCAGTTCACATTAACAAGAATATCATTGATGCATAATTAAATGTGTAGTGTTGTTTGCCATCCCAATTAATTAAGCGAAGCAAAAAGGTAAAAACCCTTCCCGACTCTCTACCATAAATTCCAGGTGACAAGGGTGGTCAAACAAATCTAGTAAACTTCCTATCATAGGATTCCCATCAAATTGACACAGCATGCAGTTTTGCAAACAAAACATTTATTTTAAAACAGGATCAATATGCTTCAAGGACACTTGCCTTGTTCCGACGGATAGGGTTGTTCAAGTGCTTCGAAGTCTTGATTCTCGAAATCCTCGTACACGATCTCTTGAGCACTTCACTCTACTCGTGATCACACATACAAGAATATACAAATCAACATGATGCACACACATTAATCAACATGCGATGATATGCATGCATGCAAGGACCAATTAATTAATTAACTACGGTTGTTTATTAATTAGATGTGACTAGTTCATACGGGTTTACGAGGATTTTAGGGTGGATTAATGCTGCTGAAAATAAAATTATGGTGCAACTAAAATCAATTCACGTCTATTAGATTCAATACGTCGCTAAAATTCGCATTGGAAAAACGAATCCTACCGCAGATCTGACGGCTTGACGGTTGCAGAACGAATGCGACGCGTAGACGAAGTAGATGGCGTAGCAGTCCTTCGGCGGCACGACGACGGCGACGATCTCCGGCGAACGGTGACACCCTCCTCTTTTTCTTCCTCTTCTTCCCCTCTTTTTTTCTTCCTTTTCTTCCCTGGCGCAGCCTCCTGGTGCCCCTTTTTTTTTCTCTGTACCGGCGGCGTTCTTGGGAAGGCGGCGGCGTTTTCTGGGTATCGGGAAAACCTACGGAGGCTACGGGAGTTTTTATAGACGGCGGAACCGCGTAGGCGAGCGGGAAAATCGGGCGGCGGCTGGCGTGGAAGACGGCGCGGGAATCAGGAGGCGGTGCGTACTGGGCGCGGGCGTGTGCGGCGGGAGCCGGGGCGTGGGACCCAGGGGCGGCGCGGGCGACGGGGTCGCGCTGGCGCGGTCGCGCGCGCGATGCGGCCAGGAGCAGGCGGCGGGGCCGGGGCGATTGAGGCGAGCGGCGGGTGGGGCCCGGCGCGTACGGCGCGCGGTCGGCGCGGAGGGAGGCGCGCCGGGGCGCGTGAGCGACAGGCGGCAGGCGGGGCTCGCGGGAGCGGCGCGCGGGGCGCGTGGAGGCGGGCCAGGCGGCGGGGCGTGGCGCGCGTGGAGGCGGGGGGCAGCATCGCTGCGGTGCGGGGTGGGGTCGGCTCCGGGCGCTGCGGTGTTCGGCGGGGCCCAGGGGCGCTGCGTTGGTGCGTGAGGCGGGGCCCAGGCGTCGGGCGAGCGGCGGGGTCGGCGCGTGGGAGGCGCAGCGCGCGATGGGACGGGAGCGAGCGTGCAGCGCGGGGGCCAAGGCGGCGGGGTGGGCCGGGAGCAGGCGGCGCGCAGGGGCTGGCAGGCGGCGCTCGGTGCGTGGGGGCCTCGGGTGGCGTGCGGGGCCGGCTGGCGGCTCGGTCGCTGGCCTGTAGCTTTTTTTTCTTTTTTTTCATTTAGTATTATTATTATTTTATAATTTATATTTATTTTTTTTACTTACTTTTTTTATACTTTTTTATTTTTCTTATTCATTTTATTTATTATTTTATATATATATTTATTATTATATATTTTATTTATATATTTATTATTATTATTATTATTTTATTAGCTATTATTTATCTATACTTATTCCTTAATACATGTTTTTTTTAGGCTATAATTATTATTTTCTATTTCTTCTTTTGCTACACCATATATGTATGTTTTATCTTTTCTTTTATTATTTTTTTTCTTCCTACTAATGTTTAATGCATGATCATGTATGCAATGCAGGATGCGAAAATTTAGGGTGTTACAATTCTACCCCCCTTAAAGTGAATCTCGCCCTCGAGATTCGATAGCGTGGAAAAAAGGTGAGGGAATTCTGCCTTCAGGTCTTCTTCCTGTTCCCATGTAGCTTCGGTTTCCGTATGGTGGTTCCATTGCACTTTGCACCAACGGATCCTCTTATTCCTTGTGAATCCAAAACGATGAGGTTGGCGGAGAAGTCTACCCCCCCCCCCCCTTATTCTAAGGCTTACTTTTGGACATACTATATTTGTCCTCATCTCTCCTCCAGGAGACTTAACCAATAGAGTAAACTTCATGTGAGAGATAGGCAAACTATACTTGGTAACATACTTCGATGCAATGAATGAATGCGATGCTCCAGAATCAAATAACATAGTCGCGGGGTTGAAGTTAGCAAGAAACATACTAATGACCACATCATTCGCTTGTTGAGCATCCTCCGTAGAGACATGGTTCACGTTGCCACAAGCAAAATTCTGCTGTCCACGGCTTCCTTGTGGCTGTCCTCCATTAGGTCTTGGGTTTTGCCTCGGCGCATTGCTTCTTTGACCAAGGTCTGACTTAGGACATTGATTCGCAAAGTGTCCAGCTTCTCCACAAGTATAGCACCTCTTAACTCCACCAGGATTATTGGGACGAGCTTGGTTTTGTGCATTGGTTCCAGGAAAATCAGCACGAGGCGCATAAGGCATTGCTTGCATAACAGGGCGCTGCTGCACAAACTGAGTTGGGCGTGGTGCAAAATCAGGGCGCTGAGTAGGAATAGAGGAGTTGTAATGAGGCGCATTGGGTGGCGCAAAGCGAGGGCGCACATTACTTCCTTGTTGCTGTCCTTGATACGGCGCCTTCCTCTTGATTTCTTGCTCTATCTCACGGATCTTGTTCTCAACTACAATTGCTTTGTCTACAAGTTTCTGGAACTTGGCATAGTCACAATTGAGCAATTGCACTTGGATCCCATTGTTGAGGCCTCTCATGAACAAGTATTGCTTCCGGCTGTCCCGACTAACATCCTCGGGCGCATACCTTGAGAGTTGAGTGAACTTGTTGAGATACTCACTCACGCTTGATCTTCCTTGCCTTAAGTTCTCGAATTCTTGTCTCTTCAAGATCATAACACCTTCCGGCACATAATGAGAACGAAAATTCTCCTTGAATTCGGCCCAAGTGATCCTCTCTTGATCCTCATGAGCATTGCATAGTGAATCCCACCAATCGGCAGCTGCTCCAACGAGTTGATGAGAAGCAAATAGGACATTCTCTCGGTCACTGCATTGGACAATGGCTAGCTTCTTCTCCACGGACTTGAGTCAATCATCCGCATCCATAGGGTCGGCAGCTTGAGCAAAGGTTGGCGGTCTAATCCTGGCTCAAGGCTTAATAGGATTGATAGAATAACTCATACCACCAAGGTATACCTTCTTTTCCGGAAGTTCACCTGCAAAGAACTCCAAGGTTAAGCATGCTTGACCCGGAGCAATTTGTGGATGGGTGACCGACCGAAAAGTCTTCCCGGGTGCGCACGAGTGAGGACAAAGTGCGCAAAAAAGACTAGTGTTGGTCTGTGGGGATAGTCTGTGATCCTATAGAGCTGCTAGGAGTAACGACCGCCAGGCCCGTAGTGGCTGGGGTGTTACAGAATGGTATCAGAGCCGACCCTCGCGGTTTCATGGGTGCATACGGGTCAGGGACGTGGGTACGTACGCATGACGCGTGGGTCCTCTAGGAGGGACACGGTATGGTACGTATGCCAGTACTGAACGTATGGACGTGGCCAAGAGGGGACCTTCCTGGCTTGGCAGTTGACCGACGAGGACGTCGGTCTTCTAAGGGGGGTGAATTGTGACAACCTGGCTCTGATACCAATCTGTGACGCCCGGTTCCGAAAATGAACCAAGCTAACGCATATGTGTGCCCAGGATGCTCAACACACATACACGAGTGATTCACAAATGATAACCAGATAATTACCACAGCTCAAATTATTAAATAAGTACTCTTATTACATAATTCATTATATCCTCGAATACAAGCTCTAATGAATATTAAGGATAAGTTCAACTAATGCAGCGGAAATAAACTAGTTAAGCAACTAAGCAAACTAAGCAAAAGGGATAGCGCAGCTCCATGCAACACCACATGCAAAGCTGACGGTAGACACGGCCTAGATCTCCGCATTATCACCATTAAACTCATAATTCTGACCTGCAACTATTGGGGTGGGGGATTGCAAGAGTGAGTACATGTCGTACTCAGCAAGTGTGGAAAGTATGACATGTGGCTGATTCAAATGACGACAATAATAATGGCTAAGTGCTGAAAAGTACAGTAAAACATTTGAAAAGCAATATATGTATTATGTGTATGTAAACCCATCATAATCCATGTGACCATCATAATACCAGTCCATAATTCACCATTACCAATAACCATAATCAATGTCATAAACCATGATTCCATAGATAACCATAACCATAATCATAATATCAACCATAACCATTACCAAACCATAACCATCCCAAATCCCAATTTCCCTCTAATCATGTAGGTCATCCAGGCGCTCATAACCGGGAGCACGGCTATCATGATAGTTTTTAACACTCTGCAGAGTTTGTACCTCTTACCCACGTGTTTGTGATTTCATCACCCGTCGGCGACTAAAGAACATCCCTTATGCCAATTACACTTCCTTTGGTGTATGGCCAAGAGATCACAAAATAGCCTTTACAAAGGAATTACTAGCCTATTCAGACCCCACTGAGGTTTCACCGGTGGCGATGCCTCCAACTGAGCACATCTTCAACCAAGGGCCCCCTCTTGAGCCATTCGGATCCCAGGGTAGTCCCACCAATCATCAACAAACCCAATCCGACTACTCCTTCCCCGAGCATCCACAATGGTCCAAACAGCACTAGCAAAGCCCTAATTAATCAGCTACGCCGCACCCATACTTGGCCTCGTGGTGGCACTGTAGTCCTGGCTTATTCTCGCATGAACCGGTCCTTAGATCTAAAGCAAGCAAACCACCATAACATCCAACCCATCCACATACCAGGCTTGCTTAGATCACCCATCGCCATACCGTATTGACCAGTTCACATTAACAAGAATATCATTGATGCATAATTAAATGTGTAGTGTTGTTTGCCATCCCAATTAATTAAGCGAAGCAAAAAAGGTAAAAACCCTTCCCGACTCTCTACCATAAATTTCAGGTGACAAGGGTGGTCAAACAAATCTAGTAAACTTCCTATCATAGGATTCCCATCAAATTGACACAGCATGCAGTTTTGCAAACAAAACATTTATTTTAAAACAGGATCAATATGCTTCAAGGACACTTGCCTTGTTCCGACGGATAGGGTTGTTCAAGTGCTTCGAAGTCTTGATTCTCGAAATCCTCGTACACGATCTCTTGAGCACTTCCCTCTACTCGTGATCACACATACAAGAATATACAAATCAACATGATGCACAAACATTAATCAACATGCGATGATATGCATGCATGCAAGGACCAATTAATTAATTAACTACGGTTGTTTATTAATTAGATGCGACTAGTTCATACGGGTTTACGAGTATTTTAGGGTGGATTAATGCTGCTGAAAATAAAATTATGGTGCAACTAAAATCAATTCACGTCTATTAGATTCAATACTTCGCTAAAATTCGCATTGGAAAAACGAATCCTACCGCAGATCTGACGGCTTGACGGTTGCAGAACTAATGCGACGCGTAAACGAAGTAGATGGCGTAGCAGTCCTTCGGCGGCACGACGACGGCGACGATCTCCGGCGGACGGTGGCACCCTCCTCTTTTTCTTCCTCTTCTTCCCCTCTTTTTTTCTTCCTTTTCTTCCCTGGCGCAGCCTCCTGGTGCCCCTTTTTTTTTCTCTGTACCGGTGGCGTTCTTGGGAAGGCGGCGGCGTTTTCTGGGTATCGGGAAAACCTACGGAGGCTACGGGAGTTTTTATAGACGGCGGAACCGCGTAGGCGAGCGGGAAAATCGGGCGGCGGCTGGCGTGGAAGACGGCGCGGGAATCGGGAGGCGGTGCATACTGGGCACGGGCGTGTGCGGCGGGAGCCGGGGCGTGGGACCCAGGGGGCGGTGCGGGCGACGGAGTCGCGCTGGCACGGTCGCGCGCGCGATGCGACCAGGAGCAGGCGGCGGGGCCGGGGCGATTGAGGCGAGCGGCGGGTGGGGCCCGGCGCGTACGGCACGCGGTCGGTGCGGAGGGAGGCGCGCCGGGGCGCGTGAGCGGCAGGCGGCAGGCGGGGCCCGCGGGAGCGGCGCGCGGGGTGCGTGGAGGCTGGCCAGGCGGCGGGGCGTGGCGCGCGTGGAGGCGGGGGCAGCATCGCTGCGGTGCGGGGTGGGGTCGGCTCCGGGCGGTGCGGTGTTCGGCGGGGCCCAGGGGCACTGCGTCGGTGCGTGAGGCGGGGCCCACGCGTCGGGCGAGCGGCGGGGTCGGCGCGTGGGAGGCGCAGCGCGCGATGGGACGGGAGCGAGCGTGCAGCGCGGGGGCCAAGGCGGCGGGGTGGGCCGGGAGCAGGCGGCGCGCAGGGGCTGGCAGGCGGCGCTCGGTGCGTGGGGGCCTCGGGTAGCGTGCGGGGCCGGCTGGCGGCTCGGCCGCTGGCCGGTAGCTTTTTTTTCTTTTTTTTTTTCATTTAGTATTATTATTATTTTATAATTTATATTTATTTATTTTACTTACTTTTTTATACTTTTTTTATTTTTTTTATTCATTTTATTTATTACTTTTTATATATATATATATATATTTATTATTATATATTTTATTTATATATTTCTTTTTATTATTATTTTATTAGCTATTATTTATCTATACTTATTCCTTAATACATGTTTTTTTAGGCTATAATTATTATTTTCTATTTCTTCTTTTGCTACACCATATATGTATGTTTTATCTTTTCTTTTATTATTTTTTTCTTCCTACTAATGTTTAATGCGTGATCATGTATGCAATGCAGGATGCGAAAATTTAGGGTGTTACATCAGCGCAGCGCTCTTCTAATTTCTTGGCGCGCTCCTCGAGGCCCTTGTCAGCCAGAGCCACCTTTTTGGTGAGCTCCTCCTCCCTCTTCAGGACGTCATCCTACAGCTCAAGGAGTTTCTGCTCTTCATCTTCGAGCCTCTTCTCCCTCTCCTCAAGTGCCTCCCGGCTCTTGATGAGAGTAGTGTTAATGGCTTCCAGCCTTTCTTGGCGTTCATCAGCCGCACTATTAGTTGCTTTGGTCCGCTCATAAATGGCCCGGGATTGAGCGTCGAGGTCAAGCTCTCCCTGTCATCCAACAATTTGCCCCAGTATTCCAGGCGGACCTTCTCCTGCTTGATCCATTCTTTGTCATTTGCCAGCCTCGACTGCACCAGCTTGGTCTCGAAGTAGAGCCGGTTATGCCACCGCCTAAGGGTTTGTCGCTCCTCTTCAAAAGACTTGTTGTCCTGGAAGAACGCCAGCTGGACTTGATGCAGGCTGGAGCAAGTGTTGTCAATAGACAACGTCAGGGGAATGGGTTCCGGACCTGCTGGGGTCTCCTCCGCTGGTTCCAGCGGGTTCTCGCTTACAAAAATTGGGTTCCACTCCACAAGAGTGGTCCCCTGAGCCTCCACGGCACTTGGGCTGTCCTCCGGGATAGCCTCAGTTGCCATTGAAGAGGGTCCCGCGGAAGAAGTTCCGACCTCCGGAAGTGGTTCCGAAGGCCCCGCCGCCAGGTCTTCATTTGCCCCCTCAGGCAGGGGGCCAGCAACTTCATGTGTGCACTCCGGCTCAGCCGCGGGTACCTCCGGCGTCGTCACTCCTGGAGCAGGGGCTCAAGCGCTGACGCCTCCGCAGCGACCGGCTCGGGCGCCAGAAGATCTTCAACAACAGCCGGCCCTGCAGCCAGAGCTTCAACGGCAACCGGCTCGGGAGCCGGAAGGTCTTCAACATCAACCGGCCCTGCGGCCGGAGCTCCAGCAACGACCGGCTCTGCAGCCGGTGCTTTAGAGGTAGTCGGCCCAACCGCCAGGACTTCCTCAACATCCGGCGCGCACGCCGGGACCTCAATTACCTCTGGCTCAACCGCCGGGGCTTTGACAATTTCTGTCTCTGGGGCCGGAATTACTGTTTCCTCCGGCTCAACGGCCAGAGCTTCCATCATCTCTGCACCAGGACCCGGAGCTTCAACCTCCGGGGCAGGTGCCGCTGGCGCATCTTCTCTCCCGCGGTCCGGCACTACCACGGGAGTCTCTGGGGATGAGTCGAGGTCCATGACCACGACAGCTGGCGCCGGAGCTGTCGCAGCTTCAACCACCACTTGGGGCGGCACCGGGACAAGAGCAGGAGCTTCCGCCCTCACAGCTTCAGCTGCTGTGGCTGAGGGTGGAGCCTCACTTCTCTTGTTGGGAACGCTGCAGATGATGGATGAAGAAACTTAAAAAAAAGTTACTACAACAAAACAACTGTCTGAGGTAAAGATTAAAAATTACCTTGGGAGGCTTCCGCACCAGCTTGCGCGGAACCTCTTTCCCGGACGTTCTGGGCTGACCATAGCCGCCGCCAGCGTGGAAGCTCTGGAAGGCCCTCCGAAACTCGTTGCAGCCACGAGCTTTTCCTTAGTCGAGGCCCCCCTCGACCGTGAAGGACCTCCGGACCTAGAGGCCTCAACCGGCCCTGGTGCTGGAGTCGCATGCCCGGAGCTAGCACCCCGGGAGGACGCCGCTGCGGGTACAATCGCCGCAGTTGTAGAAGACCTCCCCCTCCGGGGAGAAGGAGCTGATGCAGAGGTTGCAGGCCTGACGGACCTTCCGTCGGCATGCTGCAGCTTCCTCTTCCGGCTCAAGGGTTCGTCTTCCGGCTCCTTGCCCTCGCCGACGACTTCGATCCTTGGCTTCGGGGCAGGGTCGGAGCCACCTTCGGAAGCCCCAGGGATCACCACCCTGGAGGTCGATCTTCTCTCGACGACACCAAGGTCGTCAAGCACAGGCATCTTCCGCCGGAGCTCCCTGCTGAACTCTACTTCCACGTTTAGATGGAGGAAAGCTGATGGCGGAGTCAAGTCGTCACCCGCGACGTCGATGTCGTGCTGGAACTTCTTGAGATGAAACTCCAAGGTTGTCGCCGCCATGTTGGACTTCAGCCCGGTCTCGACCCAGTCGTCGTCCATCACACTGTTGAGGGCCCAAGCGAGTTTTTCTCTCCTCTTCAGCGGTGCCCACTTGTTGACCAGGAAGTTGCAAAACACCGCCTGAGGAGTTAATCCTCCCTTCACGCACTGGCGGATCCTGGTCAGAGCGGGGTTGAAGGCATCCGATAGCACCAAAGTTTCACTCCAGACTGTAGTGTCGATGTTGGGGAGGCCTTCGGGCAGCTCCATCTTCTCGTGCTCCTCCACCCGGATGACTATCCAGTCCTTCTTCCAATCATCCCACTTTCGAGAGGGAAATGACCGGAGGTACTTGAATGGGCACTTCTTGCGCTTTATGAAATAGTAGAAGCCAAGGTACTCATTACTCCTACCGGTGGTATGGACGGTGAAGAAGGTCCGGAAGAGTTCAATGCAGGGGGGGATGCCCACCCACATCTCACAGAAGTGGACGAAGACGGACACAAGAAGAATGGAGTGGGGGCCAAGGTGATACAGCTGCAGACCATAGAAGTCTAGCAGCATCAAGAAAAAGGAGGAAAAAGGTGGGATCAACCCCACCATGGCGTACTAAGAGAAGTACACCATTTCGCTGGCGTGCTCCTTCTCGAACGGGAGCTCTCCCCCGGCGCGGACCAGGAGGTTGAAGAAGTCCGGGGACCATCCCATGAGGGCTTGGACCTTCTTCAGGTCACCGTCAGTCTTCAAACGGCTCTCGCGGAGACCCAACTCCATCGCGGCACAGCAAGGCAAGAGAGGAAAAGCGAGCACAAGTTGGGAGTTTGAGCGCAAGATCAGATGAGAGGCGTAAAGAACCCCAGACGGTGCTCGCTTTCCTTCTTAAGTAAGCCCTCGCAACGCTTGGATGGAAACCGCAAGGAAGTCGAAGATACTACTCAAAAATTCCACCCAGCCGATGACAAGAGGGCCCGGGACCACCCGGACGATCAAGTCGAGGTTCTTACCCAGGCGAACGGTTGTCATCATGAGGCGGGAAGCCCGAAGGCGGCGGCCTGACAAGGCGCGCGGAACCGATACGATTTTCATATCGGGAACCAGCGACCTTCAATTGCGTGAGATCCGCACGCCAAAGATCTCATTTGCCACACACGAGATAAGCCACGCGGCGAGGAGTTAACTCCAAACCATCGCCAACGGCACATCCGAAGACCTTTGAAGACTAAGTTCAAAAGTCAAAGGATGGACCCACCTCCGGTGGAATGACTTCACCCAAAGAGTCTTCCCCAGAGGTGGGCCCAGGGGGCCACTGTCGGTACCCTGAGTACCGTATACCCCTTGGGATTGCAAAGATCTCAAGGGAATATCATCTACTCGATCTGAAGACCTTCGGAGGCCCACCTGTCAGACATAACCGGACCCGCTTCTCCAACTTGGTTAGTCCCACGGTTGCCACGTGTACTATCAAACTGGAGCTACCGCCCACAAGGGGGAAGCTCTGGGCTATGTACCATAGCGGCACCTCCGGACCTAACCCCAGACCGAGGGAAGCTCCGGAACTAACACGTGTTAGGTAGCACCGGACCTACCTGTTCCCCACAGTATGCTCTGGAGCTGCCACGTGTCCAACCGTCGGACCTTTAGCCTCTAACCTCTGGAAGACTCCACAACGGCTCCGGATCTTCAAAGGGAATCAAGGACTTCAAGACCCGATTAAGTGTCATTAATACTATATTAATGACACACGATCGGACGACCTTAATTACCAGTAACGATGCTATCAAAGCCCGTAATTCGGTTATTAAGGGTAATTAAGCGCATCAAATGTGTATCAATATTAGTAACCGCCGGGGCCACATGTCGGGCCAGGCTGACTTGTAACGGCTTGCCCTTGTACTATAAAAGGACAGGCCGACGATACACACGGACACTACGCGCTCACTCTACACTTTGAACTCACTTTGAGCTCATACATCTAATACAACACCAACACACCCCGTGGAGTAGAGTATTACGCTCAGGCGGCCCGAACCACGTAAATCTTCGCGTCTCTTATGTCATTTACACTTCACCTTTTTGAATCTCCGCGCGCCCACACCGAACCTCAAACTCCTCTAACACTTTAATAGTGTCGGGAGATCTGCCGGATCAAAACCACCGACACATACTCCCAAAGAACTCCTATGATTTTTCGTGCCTTGGAAAAGGATAAAGATCCGTTTAGACCAAAACAAGAAGGAGAAGAGGTATTGGGAGCTGAACATCCATAACTTAGTGTCATTGGTGCATTAATGTATCCAACAAACAATACAAGACCCGATATTGCATTTGCAGTAAATTGTCTTGCTATACACAGTGCGACACCTACAATGCGTCATTGGAAAGACATTAAGAATATCTTAAGATATTTAAATGACACAATCGATCTTGGTTTATTCTTTCAAAGAAATCAAGAATTTGATCTAATCGGATATATCAATGTCGGCTATTTATATGATCCATATAATGGTAAATCACAAACGGGTTTTGTATTTTTACACAATGAGACTGCTATATCATGGAAGTCTTTGAAACAGGCTTTAATAGCAACATCCACGAATCACTTAGAAATTATTGCATTATACGAGACATCGAGAGAGTGTGTCTGGTTACGAAGTGTGATTAACCACATCGAAACATCATGTGGTATAGGTGCAATTAAGTCACCTACCATTATCTATAAATATAATGTTGCTTGTGTTGCTCAGATGCAAACAAGATACATTAAGACTAATTATACAAAGCATTCTCCAAAATTATTTTATCCACATGAACTACAAGTACATGGAGAAATTTTTGTTACACAAACGAAGTCTTATAATAATCTTGCAAATTTATTTACAAAGTCATTACCACTGGCTATATTTGACAAGTATGTCAAAAGCATTGGTATGAAAAGACTTAAAGACTTACAAGATTTAGGAGGAGAACCTCTATGATGTATTCTGATCAAGCATAACATTGTACTCTTTTTCCTTTTATGAGTTTTTACAGAATTTATCATTCAAAGGTTTTTAACGAGGCAATGTGCACACAAATTTTATGTCTGTCTCCTGATTTTTACCCACATGATTTTTTGAAGAGACATATAGACATATGTTATAAATGATATATACATAATTAAATAGGCATCAACTGTCGAAGAGGGAATGTTAAGAATAAATATTTACAAGTGGACAGTTAAACCCAAAATAGAGATTACAATTGCAGTTACACAAATCAATCCCGAACAGACACCGACAATGACGAATTCCATCCAAGAGGCACGTCGATGGTGATGGCGGTTCCATGGTAAAGAGGCACCATGTACATTATACATGTATATAAGAAACACAATAATTAGTGAGAATACAATAGAATTCATTCTGTCTAAACACTTTGTCTACTTTCTATTACTACTCTTTCATAGCACTAAGAAACGGCTCGGTTCATATTTTATGGTGCTTATAAAATAGGCAAAGGCATTGACACTAGCAAGGGTATTGACATTTCGAACTGGACAAAACAGGCAACTTGGATTAACATGAAGCAAGTAGAACAAGGATTCAACCCACATAGCACCAAATCTGTTCTACACAAAGCTGCAGCTTAAAAAATTGAACACAAGTCGCAAATCACCTTAGCAACAGCGTTGCACACAAACAAATAGATGACGGGCGATTACAGAAAAGTAACCTAACAACGCCATGCGGAGATCACATACTATGACTACAGCATTAAAAGATGCCACGTGTCTACATATAGCTGGAAGTACACCCACGAAAGAGAGGTCCACGACGGCTATGAGATACACATAACATTGAAATATGTCACACGGCTTCCAAATCTTCACTTGCCAATCTCAGTTACGCAGAGTCCGAAGGCTTGGCCTCATCAGGCTTCTTGGCAGGCATCTCGGTGCCCATCTCAGCCTTGAGATCGTTGATGCTCTGCTCCAGCTCATCGATCTTACTTCCCATTTCATCTAGTGCAATGTAGTTAAGTAGAACAGATGATCGTAGACCAGAAGTCAGTTAAGTCATTTTGTAAAAAGATGTGTCATGAAGAAAGTTCCTCCCAATTCATTATTCCTATAGAGAAGTACCTAGTATTTTCATTAAATATGGTTATGAAAATGGTAAAGTTTGATCGATCTTCGATCAACTTAGGCTCTGGGTACACTATCAAGATAATCAACAGAGTGCATTGATAACCAGAAAAAATCAAGTACACTCCTTATTTTCTACTGCGCATATCTATACTCCAAGAAATTAATTATTGAGGGGTGGTATAAAAACTGAAACTCCACTTCCAGCTCTATTTTCATATATCTTTCACTTTCGATAGACAAAAACAAAATGAAAAATGAATATAATAAAATAACTGCAGATAAGGATATTCTTTGACACAATGCCCTGGGACATAGACTCAAACCGTGTTTGCTGCAAATTTCAGCATTCAAGTGAGTGGGAAATTTGGGTAAATTAAGAGTAGATGTTAATGAAAGCATATCCAGAGGCACTCACCGTCTGGCCAAGGAGGTTCTGAACCTGAAATAGAAAGCTCAGAATTAGTTACAGCCAAGTTCTTTCTTCTCAAAAAGCAAGAATGCAAATTTGGACAGTAGGAAACCAAGACATGCTTAAATTTTCATGTCTTCATCCTATCTCCTGGATTTAATAATTCAATGCTGTGTTTCATACATTTGTCTAATTGCTCTAAACTATAATGAAACTACATGATACAGGAAGCTTTGGATCTTATGACTGAATCAAGCACGTCTGCACGTGCAAACTTGTTCTTATATTACTGCCCATTATTTTAATTGCATCAGAAAACAATAAACAAGGAAAATCATTAATACCATATATACACACTAACAAATATTTAAAATGCATATCAGCAGTGGCATCAGAACTTACAAATGCAGTCATATCTGTTGGGTTCTGTGATGAGGGCTCTGATTCCATGTTAACCTGTAATAGAAAAGGCAAATGAGTTAGTAACAACGGTAAACTGCAGACAAACTAGTGAACTACTTACATGTGGAACAAAAGCATGCTGCTGTAACATAGCATTAGCATAATTCCTAATATTACATACCAGTAAATGCAAATGACTGAAATAATAGGATTATTCAGAAAATATTATGGATGTGATTCAGAGATGAGGGAATTAGAAAACAAACAATTTCTTTGAAAAGACACAAAACTATTAAAACTCCTAGTCCTACAATAATCAGATTCAGATATGACAATGTAATAATAGAACGATCCAGATAATCCTAAATAGATAAAAGCACAAAAAAATCTAGGCTGCATGGGGAAACGGTAAATGGACATATATCTCAAAAAGAAATCAAAGAACTGAGTATCTTTCGTTGGTGGGGAATAACAGTCTGGTGCTCACTGAACGTCCCACATGAGGTACATTATTACCTTAAGACTTGTACACCAAGAAGGGAAAACAAGTAAACAAACAATGAAGGACATAAGGCATGTAAGCAAGTCCTCCAATGTTACTGTTCTATTTTCTATTTCCCTCTCCACTCGCTGTCACCAAGTTCAAGCCCTGAGAATTCTGGGTCAGTAGTGTTCAGACTATTAATTTCCTCCAGCCTCTTACTGCCCATGAAACTTGCCAGGTCTTGTATAGTGCAGGATGTGCTCCGGCGCATCCTATCAGTGAGCATCTCAAGGTCGTCTCTCAGACCAAGCCTGAGTAGCCTATCCCTCAACACCAGACAAGTAGCCTGGTAAGGTGGGATACCATCATCTACCATCCTCAAAAAATAGCTGCATGCCTCTTCTGCTCTACCCTTCTTGCAACATAAGCCATGAATCATGACAGCATAAGTTGCAGCCCCTGGGTGGAAACCACATTTTTCCATTCCATCCCAAACCTCGATTGCTTTATCAATCCTTCCTACAGAAATCAACATTTTAAGGATCATGTTGTAAGAGTGGCGGTCCGGCATACACGAGTGCTTATCCATCCTTACAATAAGCCGCAATGCCTTGTTCACCTCTTTCAACTTACAATGTGCACTAAGCAGAGCGTTGTAGCTCCAGACATCAGGATTCTCCCCTCGGGTGTCCATCTCACACAGGATATTGTAGGCCTCATCAATCTCTCCCAACTCACAAAGTAACCGAACAACAGCATTGTATGTGAATACATTTGGTGTTAGGTCACGCGCACGCATCCTATCTAGCACACGAAGAGCGGCACGAGCATCCTTTGCTGCGCAGGCAGAGCGAAGGAATGGCCCATACGTAGCAGCATCTGGGACAAGCCCACGGCTGAGTTGCATATCTTTCAGCTGCGCCTGCGCAAGTGCAACATCCCCACCTCGACATAAGGCATCAATCAACGCGTTGTACGCAGGCACATCAGGTTCTATGCCATTCTCAACCATTTCGTCAAATAGCTTGCGAGCATTTTCCGGCTTTGTCACAACAGCCCACCCAGAGATCAGGATGGTGTATGTTTTGGCTGAAACACCAAACCGGTTCCCTGAATCCCTAGAGAACGCTTCGGCATGCTCTACCAGTCCATTATGCGACAATGCAAAGAGGAGGGAGTGCAGATCGGCGAGTGTCAGCGGGAACCCAAACCGCTCCATGGAAGAGAAGGCCCGGACCGCATCATTCGGGAGGCCCGCACGGGCGTAGGCGCGGAAAAGCAGCGGGAACAGGTCACGGGAGAGAGCGGAAGACGGGAGGTCGGACAGCAGAGAGCGCAGCAGCGGGAAGAGCCGCGAGCTTGCAAGAGAGCGGGCAAGGATGAGGAGAGACTCGGGAAGGTGCGTGAACCCAGGCAGCGCGGCGGCGAAGAGGAAGAACCGCAGCGATGGGATGGGGAGGTTGCGGCAGCGGCGGAGGACGGCGGCCGCGGCCGCGGGGGTGAGGCTGGCCTCGACCCCGCGCAGCGCAGCGCGGAGGTCGTGCCGCGGGCCGCGGAAGTCGCTGAGCACGCGGCAGAGCGCGCCCACGAGCTGCGGGTCTGGGTCCGCGGGGTCGGGTCGCGGTTCGGTGGGCGCCGCGGAGCAGAGGCCGCGAGGGGGGAGGTCGCCGCGCGGGAGGAGGCGAGACGCCGCCGAGGCGAGCGACCTGGCGGTGGATCGCATCAGGGGATGCGCGCGGAGGAGCTCCCGACGAGGCTGTGTTAGCGGAGAAGAGCAGATGCGCGAGTGGCGTGAGGATGCGCGAGTAGGAGATATGGAGAATGGGACCAAGGAAGGGAGGCGAGGGGATGGCTTACCGTGGAAGTGCGGGTCGTCGAGGATACGGGGGTCGCCGGCGGCGGGCGGATGCGGAGTAGACCCCGGCTGCGACAAGTGTGGGTGTGGCTCGGTTGAAATTGAAACGAGAGGGGATTGCGTCGGAATAGAGGGTGGCCGCTGACAGGCGGGGCCCGGGGGCAGTGGGCTGTCGCCGCCGAATGTGAGCACGGGCTTTGGAGTTTAGGAGGAAAAGAAACAGCGGCCCAGTTTTCTTTCTTTTCAGGAAAGAAAAGAAAGCGCGGGGCCTCTCGTGAACGTGGCCGGCAACCATGGCGGCGAAACCTCCCCATGCCCAAGGAGTCAAGAAAGCTACTCTCGCGGTCTCGCCTTCGCCTCCTCCCTCCCAACCGCAAATGGCTGTAGAAACTTTTACATCAGATGTCCCACGTCCAAACCTCCTCTGTTTTTTCTCTAAAAAAAATATAGAACAGTTTGTAGTGCCACAGGAATTCAAAAAAAGCCCTCGCCCTGTACAAGTATCGCGAGAGAGACCACCCTCCATTGACCGTTCGAGTAAATGAAATGTTGTTTTTTGCCGAGCAAAAGCTGCGGTCGCGACGACGATCGCGAAAATCCACCTGAAAACTAAACCCGCGGGGGTCCACTCATCATATCTTCATGTTGGCGTACATGATGAGCTGGAGCTCCTTGACGCAGTCCTGCATGGCCGGCCGGCCGGCGCTCTCGAAGCAGACGCACCGCGCGGCGAGGCGGGCGAACAGGGACACCGACTCCGCCGTGTAGGAGCCTCGCGCCATGTCCCGGTCCACCACCCTGCGCAGCCTCTTCCGGTCGCCCACCACCTGGTGGATCCTCACGATCAGGTTCTGCTGGTCCTGCGGCCCCTGGCTGGTGCTCAGGTCGATGGCGCGCCGCCCCGTCAGCAGCTCCAGGAGCACCACGCCGAACGCGTACACGTCGCTCTGCAGCGTCAGCTTCCCCGTCTGGAATAATAAATCAAAATTCTCAGTTCGCACCCTGCAGGCTACTACTCAGGTCCGAACGCGCAAAGATATATACCTACCAGTGCGTATTCAGGGTCGAAGTAGCCGAACGTGCCCAGCACTCTGGTGGTCGTGTGCAGGTCCAGGTCCTGCGGCATCAGCTTGGCGAGTCCAAAGTCCGAGATCTGAATACGTTCGTCGCCATATCCAATCACAGATCTGTGAGCAAGATTCAATTCAAGGTGTTCACTGTTTACTGACGCCTCAAGAATCGCGCAACTACCTTTGCCTCGAAGTGTTCGGTCAGGAGGATGTTACTAGACTTGAAGTCCCTGTGGACAACGGGGACGCCGACCGCCGCGCTGGAGTGCAGGTAGGCCAGCCCCCTGGCCGCGCCCATCGCGATCCTCAGGCGCTGCGGCCAGTCCAACATCTTCACCTCCCCGATCCCTGGAAAAACACAAGGTGTCAGTCAGTTCGGCAGTTCCATTCCATTCCAGCCGGAGATGAGATGAGAAGCTTTGGTGCCAACCGTTGAGGATGTCTTGAAGGTTGCCATTGGGCATGAACTCGTAGACTACGAACCGGTGCTTCCCGTCGGCGCAGTAGCCGATCAGCGTGACCAGGTTGGGGTGGTCCAGCCTGCTCAGGATGTCGATCTCCACCCGGAACTCGCGCTCGCCGTTGGCGTGCTTCGACGTGGGCAGGTCCATCTTCTTGATGGCCACGATCTTCATGTTCAGCAGAGTTTACAAGCAACGTCATGGACAGTGCAAGTGAATTACTACTGACGTACTACTCAAACTGTTTAGTCGACATTACCAGGAACAAATTCAGAAATGGTGAGAAGAACATATTAGTACTACTTATTAAAAACTTCATATTCAAGCAGGTTTTTTATTCTCATCATTTGAGGGTTGATTATAATTTGACTGGTGGTTGGCACTTGCTTCTCTTGAGAAGGATGTTAAAACGTGATGTCACGCCACTCTGATCTTTGCTGTCTGCTGGGCTTATCACATCCATATCAGGTGACTGATATGGCCCTAAAATTTAATATTTGTCCGAAGACACATACAACCTAAAAAAGGACTTCTCTTCCAAACTGAATCATTGCCGCCAATAATTTTAAATGCTTCACATCAAAGTTACTAAATGAGAAGTTAACGTCGATTTCTAAGATCAGGAGAAATATCTCAGCATGCATCTGAATTTGTTGCGCCGGCAGAAAAAAAAACAAGAATCGGTGAAAAGCACCTGGCCATCCTTCAACACTCCCCTGTAAACCCGGCCGAACCCGCCCTTGCCGATGAGGTTCCGGTCACTGAACATGTTGGTCGCCTCCTCCATCTCCTTGAGCGTGAACACCATCGTGCAGTTGGGCTTCTTCGGCAGTGGGCTCTGCTCCTTCACCTGCCATAGCTCAGCTGGCTTGTACACCCCTGCAGATGAAGTTGAGACCATCACACTCCCTTCCCTGAGAGCCATATACTTATGAAGTAAAAGAGAATTTCTCTTTACTTGCAAAACTGTAATCGTGTACGTAGACCAAAAGGGAGAGAGATGCACTCACAAGGATTTAGCTGATCGAGTGATCTGCTTCTCCTCCTTCTGTTCCAGGCTGAAACTATGTTGAACATCTTCAACCCTCCTTTCTCCATACCCACTCGGTGCCTCCCAATGGATTTTACCGGCCAAAGCTTTCACGGGTTGTCGCGTAAAGATCTTCCTGCTGGACTGGAATTTTCTGCAGCATCTGGTTCTTCTAAGATACCTTCCCGTGATCACCAACTGAGGAAATATTCCTTGCTCCGGCTCAAGGCACGCATTGGGAACTGCGCTTTATGAGAAAAGCGCAAGTCCAGAGTCTGGAACAATGGCTGACACTGCAAGTATCATGTCAATCAACGGAAAACATGGCCTCAAGTTCAGGATTCATAGAAGAAAATTCACTTCTTTCATAAAAGAGCAGAGAAGGAAAATGAACAGACGACGAACAAGCAAACGAAGCTGACCAGGACCGATCAAGAAGCCGTGGTACGCCGCCGCTGACCGAGAAGCCGGACTACACGGATGGACAGGAGCACAAGGACGAGCGAGCGAGGACAGGACACGGAGCGGCAGTACAACACGGGATGAAGGATGGTAAAGAAGATGGTCTCTTGGGAGCTAAGTCCGACGAGACGCGCCACCTAAGGCGTTGGCAAAGAAGTAAAGGGAGGACAAGAGAAGCCGAGTTGGAGTGGCCACTGGCAACTAATAGCAGTAGCAGCAAAAGGCAATGAATGGATGGAGGCGCGTGCTTACGGGCCACGGGATTCCGAAACGGACGACGGATCGCGGGGAAGCTGCCGGCTTTTGCGACATACAGAAGTGAATTCGGAAGAGGAAGTGGGAAGAGAGATTGGTTGGTTGGTGCAGGCAACGGCAGGAGGTGAGCTGAAATTTGGGCAAGACGGTGAGCGATCGCCGATTGGGACGTGTGGAGGGAGACATGGATGGGGGTGATGGCGACTGAGCACGGAGGAAGGGTGGTAGTAGAGGTGGTGGTGGTGGTTGCAATGTAGCCGTTATCAGGAAGCTTTCAAGCTCCAGTGATAAATTATTTTCAGTCCTAACCAAATTGAACCTCCTGAATCAGTAGTACTGTTTCAAATCGTAGATTAACCTCTTGCAAAGTGGAAGGTTGATCGTATCCTTGTCGATTTCGACGTGGTGGAATGAAGGACGTTTCGTAAGCGTTTCTTGGTTGGGTTGCGGCAGTATCAATCGGCTGACGGCAACAGGTTGATATTGTTAGAGGAAGTAAGTTGTAGGTGAGATTTGTTGGTTTTGGTTGCAGGTCTGACGACACAAATTGACCAAACTTGCCACTGTTTACGGCTGGGTTAGTTAACAAGGACATATTGGTACCAGACAGATTAGGCATCAGATACGAGTGTTGTAGGCTGAAACTCAAATGTCAGATGTGCTCGCAGATTCTTAGTCCACATCCCTGTTCTGAAATAAATGACGCTTAGAACAGCTAATCTAGTTTTAGCTGTCTTAAACGTTATTTATTTTACAACAGGATGAGTACCAAATTACTACACAAAACCAAAATCTCAGAACGCGCGGCGCTGTAGTGTCCTTCTGAATTTACGTAAATACGAGAAAATTTTAATCAGCAAAGCAAAACTACTGGGATCAATAAACCCTCTTGTAAGAAAATGATATCATACTAAACAAAGCCCCGTGATGCAGTACAAACACTAATCTGCAGTAAAAACAGTAGTATGAGCCAATTGTCCATCAAGTAAAATTTATAACATTAGGTTCAGTATTAATACGGCTAATTGACATAGCACTCTTGTACTGCATCACGCCTCCCCCCCCCCTCGTGGCCTCCGCATTGGCGACTCGGCTCCCCCCTCCCCCGCCTCCCTCCCCATTCCCTCCCAAGATCCACTCCCAGCTCACCTCAAACCTCTCCCTGCTGCCGCCACGCCCCTTTGGAGCTCCATCCGGACCCTCTGAGCATGGCTATGAGCACCGTGGTGGCCCTAGGGCCTCCTGGTTCGGGGCGGGTGGCTCGATGGCTGCTCATGGACTATACGATTCTGCTGCAATGAGCCACATGGAGAGGTTCCAGGTCTCCGAAGATCTGGCGCTGGCGAAGGATGGTGAAGTCTCTCATGCTCGCCCGGGCCAGATGAGGAACTTGGACCAAGCACAGAAGATGGAGGTAATCGGCAGCTTCCCGACTCTAGCTAGTAAGTTCCCCAAATTGTTCGTTCATGCTGTGCGCGTTAATCCCAGTGTTTGCCTGCCGTTTGAACATTTGCGCCGTAGAGACATCCCTACTTTTTGTGGCACATCCACCTCCCTCAGGAAAGTCCATTTTCATCCTCATGCTGCTGTATCCTGGTTTCACAAGGAAGACGAACCTTGCCATTTGCGTGAGCAGAGCCAGACTAACTTTGTCTCAGAGCTGAGTGCTAAAACTTCTCTGCGGAGTAAGAATGATAGACCTAGCATGCAGGATGAGAGGTCCATTGCCGAGGAGCAATGCGGCAATACTGTTAATGCATATCTGCCGCCCAAGATCCATCCTGACCCAGTGTATCTTCTAACTGCCCAATTGGGGGAGGACGCTTCGGATAGCGAGGCTGCCCAGTGGCATCAAGTCAAGCGTAGGCACTGGTGGCGCAAAGAGTGGTCTATTTACTCCTCATCCTGTGGTGACAACGCTAGGCTGCAATTCTTTAAAGACAAACTTAGGGGGCACTGCTATAATTGCCTAGCTCGTGGCCACATCAAACCCTTCTGTCGGGTGTTAGAAGTTGAACTAGGATTAAGTTAATTAATCACGTGTCCTAATTCTAGGGACACAACCCAACCAAATGGGCGCGTCCCTGATCGGGGGACACCATTATGGCAGTTGGGAGGGCCCCTCTTGTGCTCCTCTACTAAGTATAAATATGGTATGATTTTCGGATCAAATCATTCAATCACAGTGATTAGAAATCGATCAACTAAGAGGGAAAACAAGGGGAGAAAAGCCTCCAACGTTCTTCAGTGGCCGTCGCCGTATTGGCTAGATGGCCGCTTCTTCAAGCAACCATAAAGACACAAAAAGAGAGGAAGAAGGTGCGCCATCAACATGTTCATGTGCTAACCAAAACGATTAGCACTCATTGTGTTCCTTTTATTTGAATCTTTTTTTGTACCCAAATGATTTATTACTAAGTATTATTTATGGCATCTCAGTTTCTATCAATGGTATCATGAGCCAACTGAGTCACTAAATCTTTTCGAGATTTTTTTAGTAAGTAATCCGCAACATATTAAGAAAGGAAAACAAATCTATGTGTGGCAGCATGTTTAGATTAAAAAAAGGGGAATCCAGATCTTTGATTTCAGATCTATGTACCGAAGTAAGTAAGAAAATAGGAAATCAAATTGTAGTTTGATTTAGGATCTAAGAACACATACAGTAAAAAAATGCGTACAGTAAGTAAAAAACAGGATTTGTCGAAAAAACTGCAGATCCAACGGTAAGGGCGTCACACGACGCCAACCTCGACAGTGGCGCGCTCATCATCGGGCGAGCGCGCACACCAGTGAAAAAGGCGGCGGTGACGCCATGAGTAAACCGACGGCGTGGGTGAAGACCACCACGACCGTCCCGTCTTGTGCGGCTGGCCTAAGGCTACAGCCATTCTTGCCTCCCTTCGTTATTTGCTTTGCTGAAAGGAGTTGTTGTTTATGCTCTCTCGAAAAGAGGAGTTGCGGCTGGGAGGAAAGAAGAATGATTTTTAGGGTTCCTATGAGGCTGTCAGGGTATATATACCTTAGGTAAGGGCCACGGCCATCAGATCGCGATCCGACAGTGTGAGTTGGTTGCAGGCGGTGCGGGCCGCTGGCCCAGGCGGAAGGAGTAAAAGGGTCGTTGGGCTGCCCTTTTCCTTTTCGCATTTTTTTGTGTTTTTTAATCAGGCCTAAGCCCAGTTCGTATCATTGCTAGTTTTGACCAGTAAAAAGCATCAGTGGCCCAGATGCCTGGTAAAGGCCTCTTTTTTTGACCCATGCGGGTACTAAAAAAAAACTATGGGCCGCTCGCTGTTGATTTATGTTTATTTATTTATTTATTTACGGAATTTGTTTTAGAGGCCCAGTAAGATGACTGGTTATGGGCTGACTGTGCAAATTTAGTTCATGTGCACATAACACTAAGTAATTTTCCATTTTTTGTGGAATTTTGGCTTTGGGCCAATACTTTTCAGAAGTGGGCTCTATTTAAGTTATTTTCTGTTTTCAGAAAATAAATTATGGGCAAAATAATTAAGTGGGACCCACTATTTAAATTATTTTTGCTGATAAAAATAAGTATTTTTTGTTACACATAACATTGCATGATTTCTTGCATTTTTGATATTTTTCTCCTAAAATTAAGTTTATTCTCAGCAAAATTAATTTAATCATGTTGTGGAATATTAAGAAATTAAGATATTATGCCCATTTTTATGTTTCCTCTAAATTAAAATGTCATAGCAATTTGGTCGAGTAACCAAAGCAAAAGATAAATTGCTATGTCATTTGAAATTTTTAAGTTGCATGTAATTTTGATTGAGTAACCAAAGTGAAAAATAAAATTGCATGCTATTTAGTATTTTATGTCATTATTGGCCGAGTAACCAAAGTGAAAGGCATTAGTGACATTCTTTTTTTTAAGAATTAAGTTCATAGTAATTTGGTCAAGTAACCAAAGCGAAAGATAAATTACTATGCTTTCAGTTGTTTCTATATAATTATCCTATGCATTCACTTATGATTCTTTTGTGCTTCTGTTATGAAGGTTCCTCCAACGCTAATGCTGCACTGAGTTTTATCAGTTCCATTGAGCCACTCAATGGAAGCAATTATGGAAGATGGAGGGAGAAGTTGGAGATTGCGTTGGCAGTCTCCGAGATAGATTTGGCTATCACCACTCCATATCCTGTTGCACTCGTGGAGCCAGTGCAAGAAGCTGATGAAACTCGAGAGTCCTTTGCTGAGAGGACAAAGGACTATACTAATGAGTTATTAGCTTATAACATTGATTGTTATAAATGGAAGAAATCAAACAGGAAGTGTTTGATGGTAATTAAGGGCACTATCACTGAGGCCATTCGGGGAGCAATCCCTGAATGTGACACTGTCATTCAGTACCTCCAAAGGATAGAGAATCAGTTCACTGGTTCTTCTAAGGCCACAACAAGCACTCTTATCAAGAGACTTGTTACTGAAAAGTATTATGGAGGTGGTGTGCGAGAGCACATCTTAAGGATGACAAATATGGCTGCAAAGCTTAAACCTATGAATTTGGAGATCAAAGATGAGTTCATTGTGCATCTCATCATTGCCTCACTTCCTAAGGAATTTGAGACATTTGTCATCAATGACAACTCTCAACCTGAACTATGGAACATAGAAAAACTCATTGCTATTTGTGTTCAGGAGGAAGAGAGGATTAAGGCCCTTCATGGCAATGATGCCATTAATTATGTAAGGTAAGGGTAAGGCTCCACAAAAACACCCATACATAAAGAATGTGAAAGTGGATAAAGATCAGTGTCACTTTTGTTTAGATAAAGGTCACCATCAAAAGTATTGTGTAGGCTTCCTTAAATGGTGTTGCAGAAATGGTAATGATTTTGTGACCTTTATAGATGGATCCCTGTATTTAGATTTTAATTTATCCACTTGGTAGATTGACTCAGGTGCCACTGTGCATGTTTGCAATTCTTTGCAGGGGTTAAATATGAGGAGGACCCTAGAAAAAGGGGAAAAAGCAATTAAAGTTGCCAATGGACATGAAGCAGAAGTTGAAGCCATAAGAGATTATCCATTAGAATTAAGAAATGGTTTTGTACTTACACTTCATGATGTATTATATGTACCCTCATTAAGTAGAAATCTAATTTCAGTTTCATGTTTAGACAATGATGGTTATGTATGCCAATTTGGCAAAGATAAATGTATAATTAAGTATGATAATAAGATTGTTGGTATTGCTATGAGACAAGACATGCTATACCTATTGTCTATACATGACAATATTAATACGTAAGCGATGATCAAATTCTCTCTCATAAGAATAAGCGCAAAAGAATTGATTCTGAAATGTCTTCGAAATTATGGCATTGTCGCTTAGGCCATATTTCGAGGGGGAGAATTGAACAACTGATTTCACAATCAATTCTTACTCAACTGGATTTTTCAGATTCAGAAGAATGCATAGATTGCATTAAATGCAAATTTGTTAAGAAAATTAAGAAAGGTGCCATACGCAGCACGGGAATTTTAGAATTAATCCATACAGATATTTGTGGGCCATTTCCTGTAGTGTCCGTTGATGGTTTTGGTTCATTCATAACCTTCACGGATGACTATTCTCGCTATGGCTATATTTACCCAATTAAAGAACACTCCAAAACATTGGATAAATTTAAGATATTTAAGGCTGAAGTTGAAAATTAGTAGAATATTAAGATAAAAGTGGTAAGATCCGACCGTGGTGGTGAGTATTATGGTCGGCATACCTCATATGGCTAAGTTACTGGACCATTTGCACGGTTCCTACAGGAAAATGGCATAGTAGCCCAGTATTCTACACCGGGCGAGCCTCAACAAAATGGAGTAGCGGAACGGCGAAATCGTACGCTAATGGATATGGTTAGATCCATGTTAAGTCAATCGAAATTGCTGGTTAGTTTGTGGATGGAGGCATTAAAAACCGCCATTCATGTGCTAAATTGGGTTCCTACTAAGTCGGTGCCAAAAACACCGTATGAGTTATGGATGGGACGTAAGCCCTCATTAAGTTATATGCATGTGTGGGGTTGTCCCGCTGAGGCAAAAATATTTAACCCAAACATTGGTAAGTTGGATGCTAAGACAATAAGTTGTCATTTTATTAGCTATGCAGAAAAAAGTAAGAGATATCGTTTCTACTGTCCAGAAAGATTTACTAAGTTTGTAGAAACGAGGCATGCCGTCTTTTTAGAGGATGCTATAATTAGGGGAGTATGGTAAGACGAGAAATTGATCTTGAAGAGAAGCAGGTTTATGTACCCACTCCTATAGTTCAAGAACCATATTTCTCATTATCTACTGCTGCTGAAAATTCAGCATCTGTCATTTGTTCTTCATTGGCAACAGAATTAGTAAGAGAGGTTCAAGATTATGAACCTGTTGCCATTAATAATGAAGAGCAACAACAACCCCAAAATGATGATAATATGCAATTAAGAAGATCTCAAAGAGAAAGAAGATCGGTCATTCCAGACGATTATGAGATCTACATGAGTGAAACAATTCAAATGGAGAGTGATCCCACCACATTTGAAGAAGCTATGAGAAGTCCTCAATCATCTGAATGGCGTAAAGACATGGAGGATGAAATGAGGTCTATGGATGCTAATAAAGTCTGGGATTTAGTTGAGATTCCCAATGGAGCCAAAATGGTAGGCTATAAATGGGTCTACAAAATCAAACGTGACTCCAAAGGGAATATTGATAAGTTTAAAGCCAGACTTGTGGCAAAAGGCTTTACTCAAAGAGAAGACATAGATTACAATGAGACATTCTCACCCGTCTCATGTAAAGATTCTTTTAGAATCATTATGGCCTTAGTAGCACATTATGATTTAGAATTACATCAGATGGATGTAAAAACAACATTTCTCAATGGGGATCTTTATGAGAACGTCTATATGACACAACTGAAAGGTTTTGTCGTTATGGGTAAGGAACATATGGGATGCCATTTAAATAAGTCTATTTATGGACTGAAACAAGCATCAAGACAGTGGTATCTCAAGTTCGACGAGACAATAAGAAAGTTTGGGTTCAAAGAGAATGAGGAGGATAATTGCATTTATGCAAAGTTTAAAAGTGGAAAATTTATTTTCCTTGTGCTCTATGTGGATGACATACTACTTACAAGTAGTGATGTCAATCTACTATCAGAAACTAAGAAGTTTTTATCCTCTAATTTTGATATGAAAGATCTTGGTGAAGCATCCTTTGTGTTGGGCATAGAAATTCACCGAGATAGACATAAGGGGGTATTAGGGTTATCACAAAAGGCATACTTAGAAAATGTACTGAGAAAATACAGTATGCATAAGAGCAAGGCTTCGCCTGCTCCGATTGTCAAGGGCAATAAGTTTGGGAACTTTCAGTGTCCTAGGAACCAATATGAGATCGATCAAATGAAGTCGGTTCCATATGCTTCTGCTGTCAGAAGTCTTATGTATGCTCAAGTTTGTACTCACCCTGACTTAGCATTTGTGACCAGAATGCTTGGCAGATATCAGGCTAATCCATGGATTGATCACTGGAAGGCAGTTAAGAAAGCATTAAGATATGTGCAAGGCACAAAAGGTCTCATGTTAACGTATAGTAAGTCAGATCCACTTGAAGTAGTAGGATATTTAGATGCAGATTTCGCGGGTTGTGTGGATACTAAAAAATCCACGTCAGGTTATATATATTCACCCTCGTGAATAGAGCTATATTGTGGAAAAGCTCCAAACAAACCGTTACAGCATCATCTACGATGTATGCCGAGTTTGTTGCATGTTATGAGGCCACCAGGTAGGCTGTTTGGCTTAAGAAATTTTTACCCAGTCTTAAAGTGGTCGACAACATTGAAAAACCACTTAAGTTATACTGCGATAATGAGACCGCATTATTTTACTCTCACAATAATAAGTCGAGTGGTGCTGCCAAACACATCGACATTAAGTTTTATGTTGTGAAAGACAGAATCCAGGATCATACCATAAGTCTTGAGCATATTAGTACCAAGCATATGCTTGCAGATCCGCTAACAAAATGTCTTCCACCCAACGTGTTCAGTGAACACATGGCTAGAATGGGTTTAAGGGAGAACCTATGATCACTGGATACTTAGGGGCCAAATTAAGAGTAAGGTCATTTTCTGAAAGTAAGATGTATTGTGGTCTTCGTGTCAAACAGTATGTAAATGGCTGTTTCGATGCGTCGTGCCCTATATATCAAGCATAAGGAGAGTGACACTAAATTTAATATTAAGTAAGCGGGTAGGTTTTAGGATCCGAGTTCAAGGGGGGAATGTTAGAAGTTGAACCCGGATTAAGTTAATTAATCACGTATCCTAATTCTAGGGACACAACCCAACCAAATGGGCGCGTCCCTGATCGGGGGACACCATTGTGGCAGTTGGGAGGGCCCCTCTTGTGCCCCTCTACTAAGTATAAATATGGGATGATTTTTGGATCAAATCATTCAATTACAATGATTAGAAACCGATCAACTAAAAGGGGAAACAAGGGGAGAAAAGCCTCTAATGTTCTTCAGTGGCCGTCACCGTATTGGCTAGATGGCCGCTTCTTCAAGCAACCATACAAACACAAAAAGAGAGGAATAATGTGCGCCATCAACATGTTCATGTGCTAACCAAAACGATTAGCATTCGTTGTGTTCCTTTCATTTGAATCTTTTTTTGTACCTGAATGATTCATTTTATGGCATCTCAGTTTCTATCATCGGGAACCCAAACGTTGCTGGACCTGCATGTCCTACGACCATATTTCTCCCAACTTCCCGACCCTCACTTATTTCGCCCAGAGGAAAGACCGGGAGAAAGGTTTTATATACACCCCTTCTTCCTTTCAGCTTAGCAAGGCTTCTATTCCACAACCTAGTTCCGCTACCCCCTCTAGTGTCCTTAAGGAACCACACTGAGTCCAACCTCCCGCCATGGAGAGGAGATGATCATTGGAAGGTAGCTCCCTAGACCCCCGCCAGCCTGGTGGCCGAGACTTAGTCCGCGCGGGCTGTCTAGGACTGGTGGCGCAAGGCAATTCTATTGAGTCTCCAGGTAACCCTAGGCTTAGGCCCCACTACACTGAAAAGGTGGCAGTTGCTACTGATGACGTGGTGCAATGCCTACATCATCTCACCAGTAGGGCATTGCTGGTCACCGAAGACGGCGCACTTGGTGTCAGCTCTCGGGAGTAACTTAAGGTAGCCATCATGCGTCACCTTGAGTTGAGGGAGTATGAGTTCCACGTGTTTCATGGTGCCCCGAAACCGTTTCTAGTGCTATTCATCTGCGGGACTCTTAGAGATGTTGCCTTTGCAATAGGTCGCATAAGAGAAGGCCCGTTTGATTTCTGGTTCCACCCGTGGGATGTGGACACCCATGGGGAAAGGTGCATCCTACCTTACCATGTTAAACTAAGTCTGGAAGGCATTCCTCTCCATGCATGGTACGAAGTCATAGCAGCTAAAGTTCTTGGGGATACTTGCACCATACATCTTGTAGCTGCTGAGTCAAGAAAGAAGGAAGATATGCATGCATTCATCTGCTGGTCTTTTTGTCAGGACCCCATCAGGATTCCTCAGGTCGTATATCTCACTCTTACTCAATGCTCGGGGCAACAAGGCCTCGACTCACAAATTCACTTCAACAGAACAAGATTTTTGCACAGGGGGCACACATATAAGATCCTTGTGCATATTGACTATGTTCAAGACCTTTTGTTTTACAATTACCTTGCTGATGAACTGGTGGCCGAAGGAAGAAGACCGTTATGGGAGTTTCGCTGGCAGTTTGGCAAAGTGGATGGTGACTTGTCAGAAGAAGAGATGCTCCCAATGACGCAAAGTTGTGGACCGTCCTTCCCTCGTTGGCCACCTAGGGATGATGAAGACCATGAAGGCCCTGACCGTAACACGAGACCACGCAAATTGCTAAACAAGGTGGCTAGATGGGTTGGGAACCGCAACTCAGGTAGAGGCCGATCCCCAGTAAGGCCTCAGTTTGATGAATAGAATCGTGGTGAAAGCTCTCATTGCCGAAAGAATGACCTTTCCCCTCCCCCGGCGAGGAACAATCTTTCTTTTGTGGAGCAACATGTTGTTCAGCAGCTCTGGAGAGCCAAATCATCTGCCACTCCGATGCAGGCAATTCGGTCTGAAGAGGTGGACTACAAAGCTATAGAATCTCGATGCTCCTTGGTCTCAGATGCAATCACTATCATCCCTAATCCTGATCTATACTGCATTGCCTCCCTGTCAAATTCCAAATCCAACTCAACTCAATCGTCTGACAATGGTTGTGGGGATAACTCGGATGCCATTCTCATTCAGCCTTCTGATATGGTGTTTCTGTCAAAGATCCATTCCGCTCCTCCTAGAGAGAATGCACTAGATCCCCCCTCAAGCATTGATCCCACATTACAACCGATCGTCTCAGGCATTCTTACTGATTCCCAAGGGAATGAGGACTCGAATGCTGCCAACCAATATCCTATACCAGTAGTTGACGTTGACCAAGATGTCACTACTTGAAAGCATCTAGGCCCCCACGAGGTACGGTTTCGGTGATTAATGACAACCGTTAATTACTACTAATGAGTTTGTGGATGCGAGGTTTCATGTACAATGAATCAAACGTCGATCAATCACTCATAAATGTCATCTACTGCTCATTGGATGCAAAAGGAGATCCCTCAACGAACAAACCTAAGGGGTTAATCGGAAACAAATGAAGAACTCGTACAACGACGCAACCTTATCAAAATTGGCAACACAAGAAGCTTCATATCCATCAGAAGAGCCATACAAACAAGTGTTCAAGAGGTCACAAGTCCAAAATCCAAAAGATCAGTCCAACTCAACTCGAAGGAAACAAATTGTACACACCGGATCATCCGGTGATCTGAAGAATGACTGCATCGGTCGATTTGGACTCAACAGAAGAAGAAGACCTCAGAATGAAGTACACACCGGATCATCCGATGTGTATCAAGTTAACATCGGATGAATACAACAGTAAGCAAATTTTCTGAAGTGTTCTGAAGGACTGAACACCGGATCATCCGATGTTGAAGGCAGATGCACATCGGTCGATTACAACAGAAGCAAATTATCAATTCAACCAGACTGAAGATCTATTCATCGGATCCTCCGATGATGAAGAAGGTGAAGCATCGGTCTAATAACGGTCATTTCTGACAGAATGACGTCAGCTAATCAAATTAGACCGATGCTCATAAAAAGGGGGTCATCGGATCATCCGATGTACACAGAAAAAGTAATCAGCCCACTTTTCCAACGGCTAATTCGGTTGGGCTGAGTATTTAACCCCCTCCCACCAGTCATTTCGGTGAGGCTGAACAACAAGAGCACCACCACACATTCCCCAAGTGTCCAAGACTTAGAATACTCATTTTCACACTCTTGTAACCCTTTCACACCTCAAGATATAGGCTAGTTCCTCTTAGAGTTAAGCTTGTGTGCGTCCTCTCTGGGTGAGTGGAGACTCTAGAGTAGGGAGAGCCGTGAGAAAGTGCATTCTTGGTGATTGCACTCACCTTGTATCAAGAGGAGAGTGAAGAGATCGCTCCGGAGCTTGCCGAGACCATTGTGGAAGCCCGGAGGATCGAAGTTGTACAAGGCTTGAGCTCCACCTTGCCAAAAATGGCGAACGGAGGAAGTTAGTGGATTCCCTCTTCTCCGTGACTTGGGAGTGGCGATACCCTTAAGTGGGTGCCACAACGTGGATGTAGGTGGATCCTAGTGATCTCACCGAACCACGGGAAAAATCGACGTGTCCCCGTGTCTTCGAGCGTTTGCATTCCTCCTCCCTACTCCCTTTACGATTACGCAATTCTCATTTCCGCACTTAATTCTCTTAATTGCACTATTGGCTTGCTTAGAGAATTAGATTTTACTTAAGCTTTAAATTGACTTAAAATTTGAAGTAGCCCAATTCACCCCCCCCCCCTCTTGGGCATTCGATCCCTACAATTGGTATCAGAGCAAGGTTGCTCATTGGATCATTCTAGCTTCACCGCTAGAGAGCAAAAATGGCCAAGAATGGGGGTTCGGTTCCTACCTTCGAGGGCAAGAATTTTGCTTATTGGAAAGCACGCATGCGCGCTTACCTTGAGGCAATTTCTCCCGAAGTGTGGGAAGCGACCCATGCGGGGTTTGGCAACCATGAATATATTGGTGATCAACTAAAATGGGATGCTAAGGCTAGGAATGCTATTTATGAGTGCATTAGTCAAGATGTATTTGCTAGAATTGCTAGTAAGGAGAAAGCTTGTGAAATTTGGGCTTGCTTGATTGAGATCCATGAGGGTTCCTCTCGTGTCAAAGAGCTCAAATATCACTTGCTTAAATCCAAGTATGATGATTTTAAAATGCTTCCTCATGAGAATGTTAATCAAATGTTTTCTCGCTTAAATGTACTCATTGAGGAAATTAATGCTCTTGACATTGCTTCTCTTGGCAAGGGACTCATCAACCGCAAGATCCTCATGCTACTTCCCAAGCCCAAGTACAACATCATCAACTCAATGCTCCAAAAGGAGTCACTTGACAACATTGAGGTTTCGGAGCTCATTGGAGAGATACATGCTCATGAGATGAGTGTGCTTGGAATGATGGAGGAGTCATCATCATCAAAGACCATTGCTCTCAAGGCCTCAACCAAGAAGACACATACCAAGAAGAAGAAAGTGGTTGAGCCTAGCTCAAGTGAGGAAGAACAAGCTACAAGTGAAGATGATGATGATGATGAGCTTGCATTGATGATGAGGAAGTTTTCACGTCTCAACTCAAAGATTGCCAAGAAGGGATACTCATTTGATCCCAAGAAGAAAGCCTTCTTGCCAAGGAGAGATGAAAACAAGACGTGCTACAATTGTGGCGATCAAGGCCACATATCATATGATTGTCCAAGACCGGACAAGAGGAAGGACAAGGGCAACCATCGCAAGCTAGAAGAGAGTGATGATGATGAAGATGCAAAGCCCAAGCGCACCTTTGGAAAGAAGAAACTTGACAAAGGCAAGAAGACCAAGCTCTTTCCAAAGAAGAGAAGAGGACCTCAAAAGGTCTTCATGTGCGAAGCAAATGAGTGGGTCACCGATGAAGAAACAAGTGATGATAGTGAAGATGAGGAAGAAAACTTGGCAAGCCTCGCTATCGTCAACAAGGATGACTCACCCCTTCCTCCACCGCCTATGTGCCTCATGGCGAAAGGTAACACAAAGGTATGTGATGACTCAAGTGATGATGAACTTTCTCCCGATGAACTAGCATCTATGATTAATGAATATCATGCCATTATCAAAAGGGAAAAGGCTAAGGTTAAGGCACTTGAGCTAACTCGCGCTAAGCTAGAGGGTGCCAACCTCGATTTGCAAGACAAGTATGTCACCATACTTAATGAGCATGAAACGCTCAAGTCACATGTCAAGCAAATCGAGGAGGAGAAGGCTCAAATCAAGCTTGAGTTCCATGAGATTGACTTAGCTAACTCGGCACTATTGGCTAAGCATAACGAGTTAGTTCAAGAGCATGAAACACTTAGTCTTTCCTATGAAGCAATGGAACTAAAATTGAATAACTTGAAGAAAGAAACTCTTGATGGCAAAACACCCGCTAGTTCACATGCCACTAACAATTTGCATGAGTCTTTGCCATTGAAAGCTAATAGGGAGAAGGAGCTAATGGACGAGATCGAAAGTCTCCGCACTAGTGTGGCTAGACTTTCCAAGGGAGAGGACAAGCACAAGGAGATCCTCTTCCAACAAGCTAAAGGCTTCAACAAGAGGGGACTTGGGACCTTCCCTACGCCCAACAAATGGAAGGTGCCCTCACCGGAGCTTAGGACAAGCTTCATCAAGGAAGTGGGATCCTATTGCCAACATTGTGAGGTCACCGGACATCACACTAGGGAGTGCCCTCTTCCCACTCGTCCTTCTCCAAAATTACCTCCTAACTATTCATCTACTTTCAATGATTGTCACTATCTATTGAGCAAAGTAGGTGGAAAGGTGAAGGCGAAGTTCATTGGCAAAAACATCAAGGGCATGAAGGGGAAGCTCCCCAAGCAACTTTGGGTCCCAAAATCACTTGTATCACACATACAAGGACCTAAGTTGGCTTGGGTTCCTAAACTCAAAAACTAACTTCATGTGTGTAGGTGAACTACAAAGCCGGAGGAAAACATTGGGTACTCGATAGTGGGTGCACTCAACACATGACCGGCAATGATGGTATGTTCACCTCCATAGAAGACCCCGGCAATCATGAACAAGTCACCTTTGGTGATAACTCAAAGGGGAAGGTAATTGGTTTAGGCAAAATTGCAATTTCTAATGACTTGTCCATTTCGAATGTGCTTTACGTTAAGTCTCTTAGCTTTAATTTGCTCTCTATTGCTCAACTTTGTGATCTTGGACTAACGTGCACATTTGACAAAGATGGTGTTGTGGTTTCTAGTGTAGCTAGCAAAGAGCTAATATTCAAGGGCTTTAGGCATGGTCATCTATATTTGGTGGACTTCTCCAACAAGAGCGCAAGCCTAACCACTTGTCTTTTCACCAAGACAAGTTTGGGGTGGCTATGGCATCGGAGGATTGCTCACATAGGAATGAGCAAGCTCAAGAAGTCCTTCAAGCTAGGGATGGTGACCGGCGTAAAGGACGTGACGTTTGAAAAGAACAAGCTATGTAGCGCATGTCAAGCCGGGAAGCAAGTGGCTTCGCACCATCCGATGAAGACAATGGTGTCTACCTCCAAGCCACTCGAACTACTTCACATGGACCTCTTCGGACCGTCCACCTACCAAAGCCTTGGCGGTAATCTCTATTGTCTCGTTATTGTTGATGATTACTCTCGCTATGCTTGGACTTTGTTTTTAGGTGACAAGGGTGAAACCCCGGAAGTCTTCAAGACCTTTGCAAAACGAGCTCAACGGGAATTCCAACTTCCCATCATCAAGGTCCGGAGTGACAACGGCACCGAGTTCAAGAACTACAATATTGGGGAGTGGTGTGACCGTGAAGGAGTCAAGCACGAATTTTCGGCTACATACACCCCTCAACAAAACGGTGTTGTTGAGAGAAAGAACAAGACACTAATCACCCTCGCGAGAGCCATGCTTGATGATTATGGGACGTCGGAGAAGTTTTGGGCGGAAGCGATCAACACGGCATGCCATGCCGCAAATAGAGTCTACCTTCATCGACTTCTCCAAAAGACTCCCTACGAGCTCCTCATTGGGAGAAAGCCCAACATCTCCTACTTCCGGGTCTTCGGATGCAAGTGCTACATCTACCGCAAGAAAAGACTTGGTAAGTTTGAAAGAAGGTGCGATGTTGGTATTTTCCTTGGTTATGCGTCAAACTCAAAGGCATATCGAGTATTCAACCAAACCTCCGGGTTAGTTGAAGAAAGTTGTGACGTTGAGTTTGATGAGACTAATGGCTCCCAAGAGGAGAGTTTTGGTCATGATGATATAGATGATGAGCCTCTACGAGAAGCTATGAAGAACATGACCATAGGAGACATCAAGCCCGAAGTTGAGGAGAGCCATGATCAAGGGGGAGCTTCAAGTCCGAACATCAACACCTCCATGGCGCCTCAAGTGGATGACGAAGAAGACAAAGATGATCCATTGCCTATGCAAGACCAACAAGCCACACAACACCAAGAAGAAGATGAAGTCCAAGATGAAGTCCAACCACAAGACGAGCAAGATGCTTCACCACCACCAAGTGACTCACAACCGTTGATGAGACATGGGCGCATCTCCAAGGCACATCCAATGGATCAAATCATTGGAAGTCCTTCACGGGGAGTAAGTACTCGTTCACGTCATGTTGCATCTTTTTGTGAGCACTACTCTTTTGTGTCGTGTGTAGAACCCAAAAGCATTGAGGAAGCTCTCCAAGACTCCAATTGGGTGATGGCTATGCAAGAGGAACTCAACAACTTCACCCGCAATGAAGTTTGGGTGTTGGAGGAGCGACCCAAGGACAAGAATGTGATTGGAACGAAGTGGGTCTACCGCAACAAGCAAGATGAGAATGGCGTGGTGGTCCGCAACAAAGCTAGGCTTGTGGCGAAGGGATTTGCTCAAGTTGAAGGTTTGGATTTTGGGGAGACATTCGCCCCGGTAGCACGGTTAGAAGCTATCCGCATACTCCTTGCTTTTGCTTCTCATCATAATATCATGCTTTATCAAATGGATGTTAAGAGTGCATTTCTCAATGGCTATATTAATGAACTTGTGTTTGTTGAGCAACCTCCCGGGTTTGAGGACCCAAGAAACCCTAACCATGTCTATAGGCTAAACAAAGCACTCTATGGACTCAAGCAAGCTCCAAGGGCATGGTACGAGCGCTTAAGGGACTTCCTCGTCATGCAAGGTTTCAAGATTGGGAGGGTGGACACTACACTCTTCACCAAGGACATCGACGGAGACTTATTTCTTTGTCAAATTTATGTCGATGATATTATTTTTGGCTCAACTAACAAAGCTCTTAGCCATGAGTTTTGCAAAATGATGTCTAGAGAATTCGAGATGTCAATGATTGGAGAGCTCAACTTCTTCCTAGGATTTCAAATCAAGCAACTTCAAGAGGGGACCTTCATTCATCAAGAGAAGTACACTAAGGACCTCTTGAAGAAATTTGAGATGGGAGATTGTAGCTCAAGAAGCACTCCAATGGCGACAAATTGTCATCTCGATGCGGACATGGACGGTAAATCTATTGATCAATCTCATTACCGTTCCATGATTGGTTCATTGCTATATCTTACCGCATCTAGGCCCGATATTATGTTTAGTGTGTGCTTGTGTGCTCGCTTTCAAGCGGCACCTAAAGAATCGCACAAGAAGGCGGTCTTTAGGATACTTCGGTATCTCAAGCATACCCCAAGTGTAGGTTTGTGGTACCCCAAGAACGCTAGTTTTCATCTCTTAGGTTACTCGGATTCGGACTTTGCCGGATGCCGTGTAGACCGCAAGAGTACCTCCGGGGGTTGCCACTTACTTGGGCGTTCCCTAGTTTCTTGGTCGAGCAAGAAGCAAAATTCCGTGGCTTTGTCCACCGCGGAGGCGGAGTATATAGCGGCCGGTGCATGTTGTGCCCAAATCCTATATATGAAGCAAACCCTCTTGGATTTTGGAATTAAGTTTGGTTGTGTGCCTCTCCTTTGTGACAATGAAAGTGCGGTTAAGATAGCTAGAAACCCCGTTCAACACTCCCGCACTAAACACATTGATATTCGCCATCACTTCTTGCGGGACCATGAGGCTAAGGGAGAAATCTCTTTGCAAGGTGTTAGGTCCGAAGAACAATTGGCGGATATCTTCACCAAACCACTTGATGAGAAAACTTTTTCTAGGCTTAGAAGTGAGTTAAATGTGCTAGATGCATCTAACGTCATGTAAATTGCCATGTTCATGTAAGGTTGCATGTCATATAGGTCTTGCCTAACTCCCAAAGGATAGGGGCGAGCTAGAAATAGTTTTTCCCTGAGTAAGCCTTTGGCAGGCTTAAACTTGGCAAGATAGATTTATTTTATGCCTTGCATGATTCCTGTCATATAAACTTGCATTCATCTAATATTTTGCATTATCTTGTTTGACATTGCATACGGTAGATTGTCACAAAGGGAAACCCACATCATGAGAAGGAGACTTGTTTGAAATGCAATATCTCAACTCATATGATGTGTAAAGAGCAAAAATTCTAAAGGAACATGCTTTAATGAGATAGAAGTTTCCATACTCTACCTCACAAAGCATGGGCCTTACATTTTATTTGGATATTTTTCCTCCATTTTTTCTTGGTGTTCCGTTTGTGTTAAGGTCTAGCCAAGCTATTGGCATATTAGCTTCTTGAGGGGTAAGGAGTTGCCCAAAAAGTCCTAAGACATGTGTTTCTCCTCAATTGTTTGTTCGGTCGAAGGACATATATGGGATGTTTTCGTTCTGTTGTCATCGGATTATCCGATGCCCCTGTCAATCCCTCATCGGTCAAATAGGTGTTCAATCCTCAAAGTCCAACTCTGTCAGAACCTCAAATGATCCGACGCGTTCATCCTGGAAAACATCGGTCCATCCGATGTTCACTCTTCTGGAGCTGTGATCCATTCAACCGATGTCTACCTCCCTCTAACGTCGGATCATCCGGTGTCAATATCACTCGGTTGAACACCCTTACTGTGCTATTCGACCGATGTTCAAAACCCTAATCATCGGTTCATCCGATGTCAACAGCAATTCTTGAATATCTTTACTGTTGCGATTGACCGACGTTCAATGCATCTATCATCGGTCCATCCGGTGTTTGAAAAACGGCTAGGGTTTGGGCCCCACTATTTAAACCCGCGCGCCGGCCCGACCTTTTCTCTCCCCGACACCCCGTGCTCCCGCCGCCGCCGACCACCTCTCCACGCGCCGCCGCCGTCCCCTGCTCGCGCCACCGCCGCCGGCCACCTCTCCCGAGCGCCACCGCCCTTCCCTCGCGCCGCCGCCGCCGTGCTCCACCCGCAGCACCGCCGCCGCTGCCTCCCCACGCGCCGCCGCCGCCGCCCCTCCAGGGCGCCGCCGCCGCTTCTCCTCTAGTCGCCGCCACCACCTCCTTCACTAGCCTCCACCGCCGGCAGTTCTCCCTGCTAGGGTTTCTCGCCCGAGCCATCGATCGTCGCCGTTCGTCGCTTTTCATCGATCTCGTGTCTTTTCGTCGACGAGGTTTGTTCCGTGCAGCGCGACGTCCTTCACTGTTCCCGTCATCTTTTCGCTAACCCTTGCTCTCGAATTTCTTGAAGATGGCCCGTGATCGCAAAGGCAAAGGCAAGGCTATCGCGGAGCCCGCCGCGAAAAAGCGGAAACTTTCGAAGGATGAGAAGAAGGCCTTGATGGCCGCTCGCGCCGCCGAGGAGCGTGAGCGCGGCCGTGGGGGTTCCTTGAGGATCCGTGAGGCCCGTCCGAGGCCGCCTCCAGTGGTCGACGACTCCGACGCCGAAGAGGAGCCCGTTGAGCCTCTCGTCCGCCGGCGCTCAGCCCGGACTCGAGGAGGTCACGCCGAGGCTGCTCCTCGTCCGAGACCGACGGCTGCCGACCGTCGTGAGGACAGGGAGGCTGAGAGGGACATCCATGAGGTGGACACGGCCGTCCTGGTCCGAGAAGGAGTTCGCCTTGTGGACTACCGAAAGATGAAGGCGAAGCAACTCCGGAAGCTCAGATGGAGTGTTCTTCTTGAGGAGTGGTTCCCACAGCCCCGAGAGCTTCTTGTGGACAGTCGCTTCTGGACTGTCACCCAGGCGTCTCTCTATGAGACCTACAAGCGCTGGGGGCACAAGCTCTTTCAGCACAACCACTTGGACTGGAGGCAGCTTGCAGTGGCAGCGGAGACTGAGATCCGCCCCTTCTTTGAAAGGTACAGAGGCTTGGTAGAGCTATTGGACTATGAGAGAAGTGCGTATGTGGAAGAATGGGTCCGTGTCTTCTACGCGACCCTGTACATCTCAGAGGGCAGAAGATCAATTGCCTTCATGTTCAATGGTCAGCACTACCATCTCACGAGGCAGACTTTGGGGCACATCCTTGGCTTGAACCTGCACGACACTAGCATTCATGAGAAGGTCGATGGGCAGGCAGATCCACCGAGGAGGCCACTTACTGGAGGGGTAGCACCTCAGCTGGACGAGATCCGCTCCTTGTTTGGCCCCACGTTCTCTCCAGATCAGCCGAGAGTCCCAGCACTCCTGACCCCAGCTGCGCGCATTGTGCACCTCGCCTTGCGCCGCACGCTCCTGCCGAGGTCAGGATACTTGGAGGGGTTCACGAGTCTCCAGCAGACCCTCCTGTTCTACATAATGAACGGGATGGATTTTGATATCATAGACATACTTCTCTGCGAGATGGAGGACGTTATTACAGATGGAGTGGGCATGATGAGGCAGATGGTCTATGGGCACTGGATCAGCTTTATTTGCTCTATGGTGGTGCCAGAGGGACATTCAGCACAGGCCCGACTTGCTGACGAGAGCGTGACCCGCTTCGGCCACTACCGTGCGTCCGCTCCTGGAGACCGCCGTCTTGGTCGTCCAGTTGAGCGCCAGGTCAGGGCCCGCTTGACTGAGGAAGATTGGTCTAACCTCGAGAAGGAAGATGAGCGTCTGGCTGAGGCAGAAGCTCAAGGTGGAGACTTACAGCACGTCTGGTCCGAGAGCGACACAGACGACAGTGTCGAGGAGTACTTCCCTCCTCCTCCACCTTCACCGAGGCAGCACGACGCCGAGGCCGGAGGATCAGCTGCTCCGCCACCGACACCACCTCCTGTGTCCGAGGCGCAGGTGACGCAGCCGTCTGAGCTGACGTCGCTTCTTCAGCAGATGATCGAGCAGCAGCGCCAGGACAAGCTCGCTGCTGAGCAGGCCAGGGCAGAGCAGGCTGCGCGGCTCGCAGAGCTTCAGAGGCAGCAGACAGAGATGCAGCTAGAGATGGCCCGCCAGAGGCGCGAGGACACGGACCGGTTCACGAGTCTGGTGGACCAGATGCACCGGAGGACACTGGACCAGCAGCAGCAGACCCAGCAGGCGATGATGGGTATCCTGGGGTTGATCACCAACCTTTACCAGCAGACCGGGATAGCCCTTCCGCCACAACACACCGGTCTCAGTCAGCCTCCAGCAGCACCTCCTCTGGCTCCAGCTTCAGTTCCAGCACCGGCGTCGCCGATCCCGAGCTACAGCATGTCTCCACTGCTGGCTTCGACGGTGCCGTTCCAGTTCTCGCCTCTCCCGGCCGTGCGTTCTCCACCAGCAGTTCCAGCTTCAGCTGACCCTCCAGCAGCTCCAGCTCCAGCCACGTCAGCACCTCCGGCTCCTCCCGCTCCAGCACCAGCTCCGGCAACGTCTACCTCGAGCAGCTCCGACACCGCCGACGTCGTCCGCTTCACCGTCACCCCGAGAGCTCCGGAGTCCTAGGTACTCCTCTTCCCTTTTTGGTGTCTTGATGCCAAAGGAGGAGAAGAGTTAGAGTTAGGGGGAGTGTCTTGGGCTTAGGGGGAGTGCTAGTTATCCTTTTGCTTTCAGTCTTGTTATTTGCTTCTATATGAGACTTGATTGTTATCATTTGCTACTATTTGTAATTCAGTATGCTACTTCACTCTTATGATTTATATTTGATCACTGTTTGAGCCTTCGAGCTCCTTGTGTTGCATGTTGTTCCGATTACATGTCTTTATGAGCATTGCGTTTGCGTTTCAAATTCCATTACTTTTATGCTCTACTCGTTGTGTTGTCATCAATCACCAAAAAGGGGGAGATTGAAAGCATCTAGGCCCCCACGAGGTACGGTTTCGGTGATTAATGACAACCGTTAATTACTACTAATGAGTTTGTGGATGCGAGGTTTCATGTACAATGAATCAAACGTCGATCAATCACTCATAAATGTCATCTACTGCTCATTGGATGCAAAAGGAGATCCCTCAACGAACAAACCTAAGGGGTTAATCGGAAACAAATGAAGAACTCGTACAACGACGCAACCTTATCAAAATTGGCAACACAAGAAGCTTCATATCCATCAGAAGAGCCATACAAACAAGTGTTCAAGAGGTCACAAGTCCAAAATCCAAAAGATCAGTCCAACTCAACTCGAAGGAAACAAATTGTACACACCGGATCATCCGGTGATCTGAAGAATGACTGCATCGGTCGATTTGGACTCAACAGAAGAAGAAGACCTCAGAATGAAGTACACACCGGATCATCCGATGTGTATCAAGTGAACATCGGATGAATACAACAGTAAGCAAATTTTCTGAAGTGTTCTGAAGGACTGAACACCGGATCATCCGATGTTGAAGGCAGATGCACATCGGTCGATTACAACAGAAGCAAATTATCAACTCAACCAGACTGAAGATCTATTCATCGGATCCTCCGATGATGAAGAAGGTGAAGCATCGGTCTAATAACGGTCATTTCTGACAGAATGACGTCAGCTAATCAAATTAGACCGATGCTCATAAAAAGGGGGTCATCGGATCATCCGATGTACACAGAAAAAGTAATCAGCCCACTTTTCCAACGGCTAATTCGGTTGGGCTGAGTATTTAACCCCCTCCCACCAGTCATTTCGGTGAGGCTGAACAACAAGAGCACCACCACACATTCCCCAAGTGTCCAAGACTTAGAATACTCATTTTCACACTCTTGTAACCCTTTCACACCTCAAGATATAGGCTAGTTCCTCTTAGAGTTAAGCTTGTGTGCGTCCTCTCTGGGTGAGTGGAGACTCTAGAGTAGGGAGAGCCGTGAGAAAGTGCATTCTTGGTGATTGCACTCACCTTGTATCAAGAGGAGAGTGAAGAGATCGCTCCGGAGCTTGCCGAGACCATTGTGGAAGCCCGGAGGATCGAAGTTGTACAAGGCTTGAGCTCCACCTTGCCAAAAATGGCGAACGGAGGAAGTTAGTGGATTCCCTCTTCTCCGTGACTTGGGAGTGGCGATACCCTTAAGTGGGTGCCACAACGTGGATGTAGGTGGATCCTAGTGATCTCACCGAACCACGGGAAAAATCGACGTGTCCCCGTGTCTTCGAGCGTTTGCATTCCTCCTCCCTACTCCCTTTACGATTACGCAATTCTCATTTCCGCACTTAATTCTCTTAATTGCACTATTGGCTTGCTTAGAGAATTAGATTTTACTTAAGCTTTAAATTGACTTAAAATTTGAAGTAGCCCAATTCACCCCCCCCCTCTTGGGCATTCGATCCCTACAATTGGTATCAGAGCAAGGTTGCTCATTGGATCATTCTAGCTTCACCGCTAGAGAGCAAAAATGGCCAAGAATGGGGGTTCGGTTCCTACCTTCGAGGGCAAGAATTTTGCTTATTGGAAAGCACGCATGCGCGCTTACCTTGAGGCAATTTCTCCCGAAGTGTGGGAAGCGACCCATGCGGGGTTTGGCAACCATGAATATATTGGTGATCAACTAAAATGGGATGCTAAGGCTAGGAATGCTATTTATGAGTGCATTAGTCAAGATGTATTTGCTAGAATTGCTAGTAAGGAGAAAGCTTGTGAAATTTGGGCTTGCTTGATTGAGATCCATGAGGGTTCCTCTCGTGTCAAAGAGCTCAAATATCACTTGCTTAAATCCAAGTATGATGATTTTAAAATGCTTCCTCATGAGAATGTTAATCAAATGTTTTCTCGCTTAAATGTACTCATTGAGGAAATTAATGCTCTTGACATTGCTTCTCTTGGCAAGGGACTCATCAACCGCAAGATCCTCATGCTACTTCCCAAGCCCAAGTACAACATCATCAACTCAATGCTCCAAAAGGAGTCACTTGACAACATTGAGGTTTCGGAGCTCATTGGAGAGATACATGCTCATGAGATGAGTGTGCTTGGAATGATGGAGGAGTCATCATCATCAAAGACCATTGCTCTCAAGGCCTCAACCAAGAAGACACATACCAAGAAGAAGAAAGTGGTTGAGCCTAGCTCAAGTGAGGAAGAACAAGCTACAAGTGAAGATGATGATGATGATGAGCTTGCATTGATGATGAGGAAGTTTTCACGTCTCAACTCAAAGATTGCCAAGAAGGGATACTCATTTGATCCCAAGAAGAAAGCCTTCTTGCCAAGGAGAGATGAAAACAAGACGTGCTACAATTGTGGCGATCAAGGCCACATATCATATGATTGTCCAAGACCGGACAAGAGGAAGGACAAGGGCAACCATCGCAAGCTAGAAGAGAGTGATGATGATGAAGATGCAAAGCCCAAGCGCACCTTTGGAAAGAAGAAACTTGACAAAGGCAAGAAGACCAAGCTCTTTCCAAAGAAGAGAAGAGGACCTCAAAAGGTCTTCATGTGCGAAGCAAATGAGTGGGTCACCGATGAAGAAACAAGTGATGATAGTGAAGATGAGGAAGAAAACTTGGCAAGCCTCGCTATCGTCAACAAGGATGACTCACCCCTTCCTCCACCGCCTATGTGCCTCATGGCGAAAGGTAACACAAAGGTATGTGATGACTCAAGTGATGATGAACTTTCTCCCGATGAACTAGCATCTATGATTAATGAATATCATGCCATTATCAAAAGGGAAAAGGCTAAGGTTAAGGCACTTGAGCTAACTCGCGCTAAGCTAGAGGGTGCCAACCTCGATTTGCAAGACAAGTATGTCACCATACTTAATGAGCATGAAACGCTCAAGTCACATGTCAAGCAAATCGAGGAGGAGAAGGCTCAAATCAAGCTTGAGTTCCATGAGATTGACTTAGCTAACTCGGCACTATTGGCTAAGCATAACGAGTTAGTTCAAGAGCATGAAACACTTAGTCTTTCCTATGAAGCAATGGAACTAAAATTGAATAACTTGAAGAAAGAAACTCTTGATGGCAAAACACCCGCTAGTTCACATGCCACTAACAATTTGCATGAGTCTTTGCCATTGAAAGCTAATAGGGAGAAGGAGCTAATGGACGAGATCGAAAGTCTCCGCACTAGTGTGGCTAGACTTTCCAAGGGAGAGGACAAGCACAAGGAGATCCTCTTCCAACAAGCTAAAGGCTTCAACAAGAGGGGACTTGGGACCTTCCCTACGCCCAACAAATGGAAGGTGCCCTCACCGGAGCTTAGGACAAGCTTCATCAAGGAAGTGGGATCCTATTGCCAACATTGTGAGGTCACCGGACATCACACTAGGGAGTGCCCTCTTCCCACTCGTCCTTCTCCAAAATTACCTCCTAACTATTCATCTACTTTCAATGATTGTCACTATCTATTGAGCAAAGTAGGTGGAAAGGTGAAGGCGAAGTTCATTGGCAAAAACATCAAGGGCATGAAGGGGAAGCTCCCCAAGCAACTTTGGGTCCCAAAATCACTTGTATCACACATACAAGGACCTAAGTTGGCTTGGGTTCCTAAACTCAAAAACTAACTTCATGTGTGTAGGTGAACTACAAAGCCGGAGGAAAACATTGGGTACTCGATAGTGGGTGCACTCAACACATGACCGGCAATGATGGTATGTTCACCTCCATAGAAGACCCCGGCAATCATGAACAAGTCACCTTTGGTGATAACTCAAAGGGGAAGGTAATTGGTTTAGGCAAAATTGCAATTTCTAATGACTTGTCCATTTCGAATGTGCTTTACGTTAAGTCTCTTAGCTTTAATTTGCTCTCTATTGCTCAACTTTGTGATCTTGGACTAACGTGCACATTTGACAAAGATGGTGTTGTGGTTTCTAGTGTAGCTAGCAAAGAGCTAATATTCAAGGGCTTTAGGCATGGTCATCTATATTTGGTGGACTTCTCCAACAAGAGCGCAAGCCTAACCACTTGTCTTTTCACCAAGACAAGTTTGGGGTGGCTATGGCATCGGAGGATTGCTCACATAGGAATGAGCAAGCTCAAGAAGTCCTTCAAGCTAGGGATGGTGACCGGCGTAAAGGACGTGATCTTAGTTGTCCAGATGTCCTAGTCATGTCTTTTATTCCTAAGGTGTCGTACTTGGTCTTGTGTTGTTGGGGTTACACCCCTTTTATGCTTTGGGTTGAACGGTGCTCCTCGGGTTGTTTATTTGCTAAGTTAGAGTTATGTTGCTTTTGTCCCCATGCAATATCTTCTAATATTTTTCTATTATGGCTATGGAAGTGGAGGTGCATTATGTGGATGGCTTCTGAATCCCTTCATTTCCATGGGTTGTTGTTGTATCCTAGCACCAATTTCATTATCACCTCATCCTTCACGTGCCTCCCCTCACATCTAGAAATTGTTGCTGCCTGGGAAGACATGTCTCAAGTGTTGGTGGTTACATCCTGGTCTAATGGTTGAGCAATGTAAATCATACTCCTTTATTTATTGGAACGTCAGGGGCCTAAACAGTGGGGCTAAGCAAGCCGAAGTGAAGTGGCTCATCCAATTGCACCGTCCGATGGTAGTTTGTTTACAAGAAATTAAATTAGAAGTGATCTCCCCACATACTGTTAGAGATACCCTTGGTACAACTTATACTGAGAACTATGTCTATCTCCATGCGGAGGGGACTCGAGGAGGTATCCTTTTGGCTAGCAACAATACCCACGTTAAGCTGTCCATTTTACAACTCAGTCTTACTCCATCTCAGCAACGATCACAGACGATAGAACATCGGCTCCAATCGACAATTTCAGGGGTTTATGGCCCTCAATCTAAAATGGAAAAAAGACTATTCCTTAACGAACTCCGCCAGCTGCACAAGGCAGCAGCACCGACATGGCTTGTCCTTGGTGACTTCAACCTTATTTATTGTGACGAAGACAAGAGCAATAGCAGGCTGAATTGACACATGATGGCACACTTCCGTAGGGCGCTGAATTATATTGAAGTCAAGGAAATTCCTTTGTTAGGACGTCACTTCACTTGGTCGAACGAGCAGCAACAACCCACATTGTCCAGGATTGGTCGTGCATTTGTGTCGCCGCAATGGGAGAACGTCTTTGCTGACCCTATTCTCCAGGCCCTCTCATCTTCAGCATCTGATCACTGCCCTTTGTTGTTGGTACCGTTCCAGGAAGAAAGCAAAAGTCAATCTTTCCGCTTTGAGGAACATTGGCTCAAAATGCCTGGTTTCTTAGAATGCGTCCAAGAGTCCTGGAACACAGAAGTTCCTCAACGGTACAATTTGCTACTTGCCCTCCACATCAAACTATCCAGAATGAGCCGCACCCTTAGATCCTGGTCTCGAGCACAGATCCCTCAAGGTAAATTGGCCGTAGTCATATGCAGGGAAGTAATCCTCAGGTTCGACGAAGCCATGGAAGTGCAGTCTCTAACTGAAAGTCGCCTAGAGGGGGGGTGAATAGGAAATAATACCGAGAGCCAAAGCGTGATGATCTTCCTTTACTCTCCTCCCCAAAACCTAATCTCTTCAAGATTTTCTCTTAGGGGGTTATAGGACGAGTAGAAGGCTTTGGAAGGCTCTAGGATGCTTGTGGCGGCGCTAGGGTTCCAGTCTTCTTCAAATGAGCTCGGGGGTTCCCTTTTTATAGAGGTCTCGAGCCCCTTTTGCTTACATCAGCAAAGGGGCGGACTAGTCCGGCCTTAGAACCCGGACTAGTCCGGCCCTATGGGACCACTGACCCCCTGGTCAGTTCCTAACAACTGCCACACTGAGCAACGATCATCACGCTACCCGCCAAATTTCCAAATTCAAACGATCACTAGACACCAGAGTAGTCCGGCCCACAACGGACTAGTCCGAAGTGGAACATAACCATTTGGTCCGTTCCAAAACGGACTGTTCTGGGTTGGTCCGGACTAGTCCGACCACAGGGGCGGACTAGTCCGGCCCCCTAGGGTTTTCTCTCGGTTTGTCACACTAAGTTCCAAACAGACAAGTGCGTGCCCAAACGGACAAGTCCGAACTACTCCAGAGAGCTTTGGTCTGTCCAAAAATGGACAAGTCCGGACTTCTCGGACTTAGCTCAAAAATCACTCGGGAACACTCCAGAGACGTTTGGCCTGCCCAAAAACGGACTTGTCTGCCATGGCCGGACTAGTCCGGCCCTGAGGCCCGGACTAGTCCGGCCTCCTAGGGTTTTTCTCATTTTAGGATTCTCACTTAGGTTTTTCTCTAAACCACCACTTTGAGCCCCTTGGTATGATCTCAATGCACATGATACAACCACCCTCTCACATGATACGTCTCATATAAGCTCAATATCATAGAAACCCTAATTTCTACGCTTGAGTCTTTGACACTCGTTTTCTCCTTTTCCTTTTTGAGGGTTTTCATCTCATTTAAATCCTTGTACCTGTGCTTAAAATCAACTAAGCTCATTAGCCTCTTAATTGTCGTCATTAATCATCTAAAACCCACAGGGATGCCTGCACTTTCAATCTCCCCCTTTTTGGTGATTGATGACAACACATTAAGATTTCAACAAAAAGATAATAAATTGTTTTCATAACATATATTTGTATGAGTGACTCCCCCTCAATGTATGCATTATGAGTAAAGAGATTGAGAGAGTTCTCATACATATACATGTTATGGTGGGGTGCCTAAGTGATGTGTTCATAAAGTGTGATAAGTCAATGATTATGCAAAATAGACATGTAAATGAGGCATCACATCACAAATTTAGGCAAGATACATGAATACTTGAATACATAGATTAAGTCTTACAATACAACTTTAAATGAGGTTTAAAACATAGGTCCAACATAGATCAATACTCTCACACGAGATAGTCTATCTAACTTATCTCTCCCCCTAGGTCTAAGAGCCCACCCAAGATTCTCTCCCCCTTTGGAATCAAAACACCAAAAAGGAAAAGAGAGGAGGAAGGGACCCTTAGGTCTACTCATCGTCGGACTAGGAGTCGTCATCGCCACCTTGGCGCTCGCTGTCGCTTTGCGTGGCCTCCGGATCCTCGGTCGGGGCCGCGGTGGCAGTCCCAGCAACTCCAAATTTAGCGAGCTCTTCGGTAGTGAACTCGGGAAAGGAAGTGAGCTCACCATCGCTCTCCTCGGTGGGGGACATAGGGATGTCCAGCTTGTCGCATATCGCTTTGAGATACTTCTCATTGCGACGCTCCATGCGACGTTTCCGAATTTCCGTCTTCCGGCACGAAGAAAAGAGAGCTTTGAAGCACTTGAAGAAGCTGCTTCCACATTGTGTCAAAGGCGGAGGTGGTGGAGGAGATGGCGCGAAGCTAGAGGAAGAAGCGGGAGGATCCGCATTCTTCCTCCGAGGGGCAGCTGGTTCCGGAGGAGGGAGTTGTCTCCAATGCTTGGGGAAAAGTTCCTAAGTACCTTGGGGCTTCAATCCACCGATTAAAATCGAGATTTGGTGGATGTACTCAAAAATCGCCGTTGGGGAGGCAGTTTTTGAGCGTTTTGGAGAGAGGGTGTTTGAACGGAAGTGGGGGAAGTCAAGGGCACCTTGGGGAGGTTAAGTCCCCAAGGGCCAGACTAGTCTGGTCAGGGACCCAAACTTGTCCAGCATCCGGACTGGGTCCGGACAGCTCATACCACCGGACTAGTCTGGTACTAGGAGCGGACTAGTCCGGTCCTAAGACTTAAAACTCCTATATATTGAGTTTTGAGTGGAGATTTGATCCTTTTGGACTATATTTCACAAAAGATCTTTGTAAATATAGTCAGTAAGCAATCAACAATCAAACTATGACCATGATTCACAAGGATTCAATAATTTCAAAATACTTTGTGGAAAAATTGAGGAGGATGAGTTTTTTGCAAGCATGTGTGAAATTTGAATATTGCAATCAGATGTGCAAGACTTAAGCCACATTTCGAGAATCCAAGATATTTAGCTCACTCCTAAGTTCACAAAACCTTTTCTCATCTAGGGGCTTGGTAAAGATATCGGCCAATTTTTTATCGGTTCTCACATGGAAAATTGTAATGTCTCCTTTGATGGAGTGATCTCTCAAGAAGTGGTGGCGTATATCGATGTGCTTTGTCCTTGAGTGTTAAACTGGATTGTGAGCTATTTTGATGGCACTCTCATTGTCACATAGGAGAGGAATATGGCGCAAGTTTATGCAATAGTCCCTAAGAGTTTGTTGCATCCAAAGAAGTTGTGCACAACAACTTCCGGCGGCGACATACTCTGCTTCGGCTGTGGAAAGTGCAATGGAGTTTTGTTTCTTTGAGGACCATGACACTAGAGATCTACCAAGAAATTGGCAAGTTCCCGATGTACTCTCCCTATCAACTTTGCACCTCGCATAGTCCGCATCGGAATATCCAATGAGGTTAAACTTAGAGCCTTTGGGGTACCAAAGTCCTAGGCTTGGTGTGTGAACCAAATATCTAAGAATTCTCTTAACGGCGGTCAAATGGCACACCTTTGGAGCAACTTGAAATCTAGCACACATACACACACTAAGCATGATATCGGGACTAGATGCACATAAGTATAACAATGAGCCTATCATAGAACGATATACCTTTTGGTCTACACTTGGGCCATCTTCGTTGAGATCGAGATGCCCATTGGTTGCCATAGGAGTCTTGATGGGTTTGGCCTTGTCCATGTCAGACTTCTTGAGTATATCTTGTGTGTATTTGGTTTGACTAATAAATGTGCCTTCCTTGAGTTGCTTCACTTGAAAACCTAGAAAGAACTTCAACTCCCCCATCATGGACATCTCGAATCTTTCCGTCATTATCTTGGAAAAATCATCACAAAAGGCTTTGTTAGTAGAACCAAATATAATGTCATCGACATATATTTGGCAAACAAACAAATCATCATTAAAGTGCTTAGTGAATAGAGTATAGTCCGCCTTCCCAATTTTAAAACCATTTTGAGTTAGAAAGTCTCTAAGGCACTCATACCAATCTCTAGGAGCTTGTTTGAGTCCATAGAGAGCCTTACGCAATTTGTACACATGGTTTGAGAATTCTTCATCTTCAAATCCGGGGGGTTGCTCCACATATACTTCTTTGTTGATTGGATCATTGAGAAATGCGCTCTTGACGTCCATTTGATATAGCTTAAAATCATGGTGAGTAGCAAATGCAAGTAATATACGAATTGATTCAAGCCTAGCTACGGGAGCAAAGGTTTCTTTGAAATCCAAGCCTTCAACTTGTGAGTACCCTTTGGCCACAAGTCGTGCCTTGTTCCTTGTAACCACCCCGTGTTCATCTTGTTTGTTGCGGAACACCCATTTGGTCCCTACAACATTTGTATTTGGCCTCTTCACAAGCTCCCATACTTTATTTCTCTCAAAGTTGTTGAGCTCTTCTTGCATGGCCATCACCCAATCCGGATCTAGTAGTGCTTCTTCAACCTTGTGGGGCTCGAAGGAAGAAACAAAAGAGTAATGTTCACAAAAATTTGCAACACGAGATCGAGTAGTTACCCCCTTGGAGATGTCTCCAAGTATATTGTCAATGGGATGGTCCCGTTGGACGCTTTGATGCCCTCTTGGGTGAGGTGCTTGAGGTCTTGATTCATCATCTTGGTCATCCTCATTCTCATTGTCGCCCCCTTGATTGATGCCTTCATTTTCATCTTCTTGAAGCGCATCTTGGGAAGGTTGATCTTGATCATTTGAGGAAGAGCTTGCTTGATGTATAGGATGGTTACTTGTGACTTGAGGTTGCTCTTGTGGTCGTATGTCTCCAAGTGCCACCCTTCCTATCACCACTTGTGGAGCTTCTTCTTGATCTAGCACATGACGATCAACTTGCTTCACTTGGGAGCCATTAGTCTCATCAAACACTACGTCACGTGCTACTTCAACAATTCCGGAGGATTTGTTAAAGACACGATAGGCGTAAGTGTTTGAGTCATAGCCAAGCAAGAAACCCTCATCGGACTTAGAAGCAAACTTCGAAGTCCTAGACTTCTTGTTAAGAATGTAGCATTTGCTCCCCAAAACACGAAAGTAAGAGATGTTGGGTTTGTTACCGGTTAGGAGCTCATATGACGTCTTCTTAAGAATGCGGTGAAGGTACAACCGGTTTATGGCATGGCAAGCGGTGTTGACCGCTTCCGCCCAAAACCAGTTCGACGTCTTGTACTCATCAAGCATGGTTCTTGACATCTCAATTAGAGTCCTATTCTTCCTCTCGACCATTCCATTTTGTTGAGGGGAGTAAGGGGCCGAGAACTCATGCTTGATGGCTTCTTCATCCAAAAATTCTTCAACTTGTGTGTTCTTGAATTCGATGTCATTGTCACTCCTAATGGTCTTGATACTCAAGGAGAACTCATTTTGAGCTCTCTTCAAGTATATCTTGAGGACACCTTGAGTCTCGCTCTTGTCATGTAAAAAGAACACCCAAGTGAAACGTGGAAAATCATCAACAATAACAAGACCATATTTGTTACCACCAATACTAATGTAGGCGATTGGACCAAAGAGATCCATGTGTAGAAGATCCAATGGTCTTTATGTTGTCATAATGTTCTTGGATGATGAGGTGCTCCAACTTGCTTTTCGGCTGGGCATGCGCTACATGGCCTATCCTTTTCAAACACAACATTCTTTAAACCACAGATGTGCTCGCCCTTAAGGAGTTTTTGCAAATTCCTCATTCCAACATGGGCTAGACTCCTATGCCAAAGCCATCCCATGTTATTTTTGGCAATTAAGCATGTATCAAGTTGGGCTTTATCCGTGGAGAAATCCACAAGATAGAGCTTTCCCTTGAGTACACCCTTAAAGGCAATTGAGTCATTGCTTCTCCTTGTGACGATCACACCCTCATTAGTGAATAAACAATTATAACCTTTGTCACATAGTTGTGATATGGACAAGAGTTTATAATCAAGTGAATCAACATGTAAGACATTTTAAAGAGTATGATTAGAGGATATAGCAATTTTACTGGTGCCAAGGATTTTTCCTTGGCTATTGTCCCCAAAATAGATTCCTTCACTTGGATCTTCATTAATCTCATACTCCACAAACATCTTCCTCTCTCTGGTCATATGATTTGTGCATCCACTATCAAGGACCCACTTGGTTCCACCGGAGGAATATGCCTACAAGAAAGATTTAGGCCCTGGCTTTAGGTACCCAAATGGTGTTGGATCCTTTGATGTTAGTCAAGAGGCACTTGGGCACCCACACACAAGGTTTGGGACTCTTGCGGTGTGGCCCAACATACCTAGCATATGCCTTTCCAAACTTGTTCCTTAATAAAACATATGAAGCATCAAAATCATGGAACAATGGATGCGGTTCTCTCTTAGGCATTTTAGGTGTAGTAGCAATGTTCTTTCCCTTAGTGTTGTATGAGCCTCCTTTGACAAAGACAATCAAGTATTTGCTATTCTTGGGAGCGTTGACATTTTGCCTCATCCCCCTAGAATAACCAAGACCATCCTTGACAAGGGGATGTATTGTGTTGGTAAATGCACTACATGCATATGCCACCTTCTCCTTGTCAAAAATGCCACCCTTGGGTGCTCGATTGGTGTGTGCCACCTTTAGCTCATCTTTAAGCTTTATGATTAAGTTTGAGCATTTACAAGGTTGAGATGCTTCGGATTTAATATTCGTGGAAGGTGAGCTTGTAGAGGAAGAAGGTGCATTGACCTTGAGAGACTTCACTTGCGTCTCAAAGATCTTGTTAGCTTGTGTCAGACTAACAAGTTCATCCTTAAGCACAATTATAGTGTTCTCAAGGTTTGAGCAAGTTTCCATGCTCAAAGCGAGTTCACACTCAAGTGCCTTGCTTCTTTCTCGTTCAAGCTCCAAGAGCTCCTCAACCTCTTGACATCTCTCCTTTTGTTGGATGAGCATGTCCTCTTGACCATTGATGAGTTCTTCCTTCTCAAATATCCCTTCCGTTAACAATCTCAATCTCTTCAAGGTGCTTTTGCTCATGTCTTTAAGCAAGTGTTCATTTTCACTACTACAATCAAAGTCATCATGAGAAGAAATTGAAGAAGAGGAGTTAGATTTAACCTTCTTTCTTCCCTCCTTGGCCATGAGACATGTTGGCCTTGAGATCTCCAAGTTGGGGAAGAGCTTGTTCTCCGTTGTTGTCTTCTTCATAGAAATAGTTGCTACCTTCTCATCTTCATCGGAAGAGGATTCCTCATTTGAATCCCACTCCTTTCCAAGGTGGGCATGTCCGAATTGCTTCTTCTTCTTGAAGTACTTCTTCTCTTTGGACTTTCCCTCCTTCTTCTTCTTGTTTTCTTCATGTGGACAATCCACAATGAAGTGACTATATTCTCCGCAGTTGTAACAAGCCCTTTTTGATCTTGTCTTGGGCTTGTCTTTGCTTCTCCTCTCATTTTGGTAGCTCCCCCTCCTCCTTCTAAACATCCTCTTGAAGTTGTTGATGAAGAGAGCTTCTTCCTCATCGGTGTCAGGACTCTCCTCATCACTCTCTTCCTTTTCTTGAGATTTTGAGGACGTTGCTTTGAATGCAACATCCCTCTTCTTGGAGGAGGAGAGCTTTTGTAGATCGTTGTAGAACATTTATTCTTGTTCCATAATCTCATGGTTTATGATTCTCCCTAGTACTTCTTCGGGAGTCATTTTGTGGAAGCCCGAACTTTCACGAATTAGTGATCAAAGAGTGACGTTTCAAGGCATGAATGCTCGAATCATCCTCTTTACTACCTCGTGGTCGGTCCACCAGGTGCTTCCATATGACCAACCCTTGTTGATGAGAGTCTTGAGGCGGTCATACATGTCTTGCGGATATTCACCCTCCATGATGGTGAATCTCCCAAGCTCTCCTTCGATCATCTCGATATTTGCTTCCCTAATGACGCGGTTGCCTTCGTGCGCCGTCTTGAGGGTGTCCCAAATCTCCTTGGCAACCTCCAACCCTTCAATGCGGTTGAACTCCTCACGAGTCAATGAGGAGGTAATCACTCCAATGGCTTGCGCATTGCGATGTAGAAGGAAGGCTTGCTCTGGAGTGATGTCTTCCTCATTCTTGGGAAGGTGAACACCTGTCATCACAATTTGCCACAAGCTAGGGTTTAAGGAAATGAGGTGCATCTTCATATTATGCTTCTACATAGAATAATCATTTCCATCAAATTGAGGAGGTTTGCCAATGGGAATAGACAAGTAATGGTTGCTAGCGTTAACTTGCTAATAATTTTAAGGATACCGAGAGTAGTCTTGTGAACTACTCCCGTTGTTGATGTTGACCGGAGCAATTGGATTGATTTCCTTCTTCGGCACGTTGAGCTTCTCACGAAGCCGTGCTTTGAGCATCCGAACTTCTTTGTCGTCATTTGGATCATCTTGAAGAACATCGACATTCTTCGTCTTGGTGTCATCGACGACCACCGGAACCTCGTTGTCACCCCTTCTGGCCATTACTTCTCCGAGTTGTTAGACTCTTGGGGAGAAGCCTGCTCTGATACCAATTGAAAGTCACCTAGAGGGGGGTGAATAGGCAATAATACCGAGAGCCAAAGCGTGATGATCTTCCTTTACTCTCCTCCCCAAACCCTAATCTCTTCAAGATTTGCTCTTAGGGGGTTAGTAGGACAAGTAGAAGGCTTTGGAAGGCTCTAGGATGCTTGTGGCGGCGCTAGGGTTCCATTCTTCTTCAAATGAGCCCGGGGGTTCCCTTTTTATAGAGGTCCCGAGCCCCTTTTGCTTACATTAGCAAAGGGGCGGACTAGTATGGCCTTAGACTCCGAACTAGTCCGGCTCTATGGGACCACTGACCCCCTGGTCAGTTCCCGACAACTGCCACACTGAGCAACGATCGTCACTCTACCCGCCAAATTTCCAAATTCAAACGGTCACTAGACACCGGACTAGTCCGGCCCACAACGGACTAGTCCAAAGTGGAACAAAACCATTTGGTCCGTTCCAAAACGGACTCTTCTGGGTTGGTCCGGACTAGTCCGACCCCTAGGGTTTTCTCTCGGTTTGTCACACTAAGTTCCAAACGGACAAGTCCATACCCAAACGGACAAGTCCGAACTACTCCAGAGAGCTTTGGTCCGTTCAAAAATGGACAAGTCCGGACTTCTCGGACTTAGCTCCAAAATTACTCAGGAACACTCCAGGGACGTTTGGTCCGCCCAAAAACGGACTTGTCTGCCATGGCCGGACTAGTCCGACCCTGAGACCCGGACTAGTCCGGCCTCCTAGGGTTTTTCTCATTTTAGGCTTCTCACTTAGGTTTTTCTCTAAACCACCACTTTGAGCCCCTTGGTATGATCTCAATGCACATGATACAACCACCCTCTCACATGATACGACTCATATAAGCTCAATACCATATAAACCCTAATTTCTACGCTTGAGTCTTTGACGCCCGTTTTCTCCTTTTCCTTTTTGAGGGTTTTCATCTCATTTCAATCCTTATACCTGTGCTTAAGATCAACTAAGCTCATTAGCTTCTTAATTGTCGTCATTAATCAAAACCCACGGGGATGCCTAGATGCACTTTCACTACACACAGTAGAAAAGGGAGACTCGTGCTCTTCTATAGGTGGCCAACAGACCGTGCCGGGCCGGCCCAGCCCGAGCCCGGCCGGGCTCGTGCCTTAAAAACCTGGGCCCGACACGTGCCAGGAAAAATCGGGCCGTGCCGGGCCAGCCCGCGGGCTGGGGGTCCAGGCCCAGGCACGGCCCAGATCCATTTTAAGCGTGCCGGGCCATGCCGTGTCGGGCCGGTCCGCAACCTATTTTAGTTAAAAATATATTAAAAATAACAAAAAAATCACTATTCGGGCCTAAACAGGTCGTGCCGGGCCGGGCCGCCCGGCGGGCCGATCATGCCGGGCCTAATCGGGTCGTGCCGGTGAGCCCGATGGGCCAGAGATCCAGGCCCGAACACGACCCGTGTCGTGCTTTGGGCCGGCCTGGGCCCGATTTTTTTGGGTCGGGCCATGCTCGTGCTGTGCCATTTTAGTCGTGCTTCGGGCTGGCCCATTTGGCCACCTCTATGCGCTTCTTAAGCGCAGGATCCTTGGTCTATCGGTAATAGAAAAATGTAGGGCTAGGCAGCAATCGCGTTTGACATGGATGTGAAAGGGTGATGCAAACACTCAGTACTTCCATGCCTTTGTGAACTCTAGAAGAAATACCAATTTCATCCAGTCGATTGAGGTTGGTGAAGAGGTTGTCCTCGGGCAATATGAAAAGCATAAGGCAATCTTCCAGCACTTTAGGCTGCACTTGGGAACCCATCATCCAAGGACTCTTGCTTTATACTTCTCTCGTCTTGGTTGGCAAAGGAGAAACCTTCAACATCTTGACCAGCCAATTTCGGAGGAGGAGGTCCTTAGGGTAATCAAGGAAATGCCCAAATGTAAAGCTCCAGACTAAATGCCTTTACAGGTCATTTTTTCTCTTCTTGCTAGGACATAATCAGGACCGACCCGCTGGCAGCTGTAAATCAATTCAATTCGGCTAATCAGCAAGATCTGAATTTTCTCAATACTGTACTAGTCGTCCTTATTCCAAAAAAGGCTGAGCCAAAGATAATTGCGGATTACCGCCCTATTAGCCCGATCCATGCCTTTGCCAAGATCATTTCAAAAGTACTGGCAAACAGACTGGCCCCAGAATTAGACCAAATCATCTCCTTGCACCATAATGCTTTTATCAAGTGAAGATGCATTCACGATAATTTTATGTTCGTCCAACAAATGGTGAGACATCTTCACAATAAGAAATCCCCTGCACTGTTCATTAAACTTGTCATTTCCAAGGCATTTGATACAGTCAACTGGGCGTACATGATGGACATTATGCGGCACCTTGGATTCGGGGACAAATGGTGCAGTTGGATAGCGACATTATGGGTAACCTCCTCGTCTTCGTTTCTCCTTAACGGCACTCCCGGAGAAAAGATTGCCCATGCGTGAGGAATTCGTCAGGGGGATCCCCTCTCTCCAATGATTTTCTTATTAGCGATAGAACCCTTAATAACCCTCTTTCGTTATACTTAGCAGCAGGGGTTGCTCGCTGCCATTCCAGAACTTGGCAACCAGTTGAGGGTATCACTATACGCTGATGATGCAGCTATCTTTATTAGGCCCATATCTCAGGACATGCTAACAACAAAGCTCCTGCTGTTTATTTTTGGGCAGGCTTTAGGCCTTGTCACTAATCTGGACAAAACAAAATTTTTTCCGATCAGCTGCCAGGAAAATGACATCCGCGGTGCTGTGGGCAACAATTGCCGTATTAGTTCCCTCCCCTGTACATACTTGGGATTTCCACTCCACTACAAAATGCTACCCAAAACGGTAGTGCAGCCTATTGTTCAGAAAGTGGCTCACATATTAGCAGGTTGGAAGAAGAGTTTGTTATCGTATTCTGGGAGAGAGCTCCTAATCAAAACGGTTTTAACAGCCATGCCGACATATTTCATGACAATGTTCCAGCTGCCAGCTTGGGCTTGTCGGCATATCGACCAAATTAGAAGAGGATTTCTTTGGAAAGGTGAAGACCCCGATTCGGTTCGGGGGGTAGGTGTCTGGTACGATGGAAGGTATGTACTCGACCTAAGAAATTGGGTGGCCTAAATTTTGGAAGAGCCCTCCGTTTGCGGTGGCTTTGGCATGCCTGGGACCAACGTGCCATACCATGGAAGGCTTTGTTCCATTATCAGGACCGAACTGACCGCCAACTATTCTTTGGCTCTACTATTTTCACTATTGGGAACGGTAAGGATACCCCTTTCTGGGAGGCCCGATGGCTGCACGGGCAGGCCCCAAGGGTCCTTGCACCAAATCTATTCAAGCGGGTTCGATTCAAGACGAGGACAATAGCAAAGGGATTAAACAACTCCAATTGGATTAAAAATATAATTTGTCTGCATAACACTGAGCTCATGGAGGAGTTTCTTCTGCTATACCAGGCGCTCAGCACGTGAGCGTGATCGCTTTACCTGACGATGGATGAAAAATGGCGAATACTCGGCAACTTCGGCCTATGACGTTCAGTTCCTCGGAGGCATCTCCTCTAGTTGGGCTCCCTTGCTATGGATGGCCAAAACTCAGCCTAAATGTCGTTTTTTCGCTTGGTTGGTGTTGCACAACAAAGCACTCACTGCAGATAATCTCGCCAAGAGGAATTGGCCTCACGAGACTAACTGCATACTTTGTTCCTCGGCAACGGAGACAGTTGATCATCTTCTGGACCATTGCAGCTACACGTGAGATGTGTAGTTCAGGTTGACCGACTTCCTTCAGATTCCTGGTTCTCTATGCCAGGTCCCTCCTGGAGGAGTTCTGAACTGGATCCAGACTCTTGCTGAAATCTGCCCTAGGACTCTAGTCAGGAGTCATTTAGGTTTCCTTCTCTCATTTTGGTGGCATATTTGGAAGGAATGTAATCGGCGCATTTTTGAGCATCAAGAGCTACCTAATTTGCAAGTGGCCCGTCTAACCTTGGAAGAGATCAACCTTGAGAAGTCTGCATCGCTTCATTAAGAATGGCTCCTGGATCTTCAAGTCATATCCACTTTTCTTAGGTAGCCGTAGGAGTTAGGATGTTGGTTGCCTGTTTGTTGTTGGCTTTGTTCTTTTTCCTGTACTGTTAATCCTTCTAGACTATGTACCCCTTAGGTTGTAATCCTCTCTTCTATTTTAATGGATTGGCAGCGCTCCTGTTTTTTTTTTTCAAAAAAAAAACATAGCACACTTGTGTATTTTGAAAAAGAAAGAGTAAAGTACATCAATGGTCTTTGAACTTGTCTGGATGTGTCATTTAGGTCTAAAAACTTTTAAAGTATATATTTAAGTTCATAAACTTGTTAAAGTGTGTCGTTTAGATCCAAAGTTCCGAAAATACCTCTATGTCTATTGATATAACTGTTATTCGAACATTATTTTTCATATTTTTTTGCTCTTTAAATTTAAATCAGCGTTGTTAGCCTTCAATATTTATTGTGATAACATCATTGATTTAGAAAGGGATCAAATATGAAAAATAAAGCTCGAAAAATAGATATATCAATAGTTATAGGGGTATTTTTGATACTTTGAACCTAAAGACACAATTTAACAGGTTTATAGACTCAAATATGCACTTTAAAAATTTATGTACCTAGATGACACACCACGAACTGTTGATGCACATTATTCAAGAAGAAATATCCATAGAACAACGGAGGTTGTGTGAGCTATATGCCTGTATGGAAAAGGCTCGCTTGTTGGTCCATAGAACAACAGAGGTGGTGTGAGCTGTATGCCTAGAAAAGGCTCGCTTGTTGGCAAGTTCGCCTTTGCTTCAGCACTGACCCCGAAATCCTCCGCCCTGGAATCTCAATCTAACGGTCCATACGCACACTGTGATCACCTCTGAAGCGCGGCGGCCGTCTCTCTCTCTCAGGCACCGGCTTCCTGCGAAAGAAAAAAGTGCGAAGAAAAACGCGAAGCGGCAGCGGCCACGACACGATCCGGCGGCGCGAATGGAGAAGAGCAGTCGAGAGAGCGCCTCGCCGCCACTGCCGCCCCCGCCGGCGTTCGATATGGAGACGTTCCAGTTGGAGGGCAAGAAGCCCGTCAAGAACCCCTTCGTCCCCATCGGTACGCGCACAGTTCTGTCCTTCCCTCTGGGCGCACTTTGCTCCACCGCCGTCGCCCTGGATCCGGCCATCCGGGTCTGGAGGGTTGTGGTGTAGTTGCTCCAGAGTAGGACCCCCGGAGATGGCTCGCGTAGTGGTGATTCTAGGATGGTGATTCGTGGGGGCGGGGGATTGGCTCGTTTTGTTTTGTAGATAGTCGAGACCAGGTTGATGGCAAGAATATAGATTGATGGAATTTAATTATGCAGTTTGTGTGAAACTGGACGACCATTTTGCTGATTTACTACCGCTTCATAATCATAAATCATTGATGTTGTAATTTATAAGTTGTTTTAGTTCATTTGCATGGCACACGTTCTTATCTACACTAACAAATATCTCTGCCATGCTGAATGGGAGAAAGTGAAATCGAGATGGAATTCCCAAGCCTGTTTTGTGTAACTTCTTGGTACAAAGACTGGTTGAATATTTAGCTTCATCGGCTGTCAAATACTAGTACAATGAAACTTCCCTCTGTGCCCTGAAATCTCCACTTGAGATTTGTGCAACAGAACCCAAATCACTAGATTTCTTTTTTGACCCAACAAACCACTAGATTCCTCACTGAGTTCTAATTTCAAAAGCCACCAAAACGATAAAATTGATGCACTAATACAACTGTTGTTATATGTGTCGTGTGACTGGTGTTTTGTAAAAGCATATTTCTCCTTGGTTGGGCACTTGGATGTATCAGAAGAATGGCAACAGTGTCATTGTTAGACTGGTGGAAATAAAAAATGAGGTAGCCTGGATAGTCCAAGGTAAACAATAACTCTTTGTTTTAGATAAAGCTATTTGGTTTACGGTACATGTGTTGGGGATGCCTGGGTTCAGCCCCTTGGTTCTTACATACAAAGAACAGATGTTGGAGTCAGGGTGTGTAGCGCCTCTATAGGCACGACTTCTGTGTTTCCCTTGAGGGCTCCAAACATGCACTTCAGTACATGTGAAGGTTCTGCATGAGGGAAACGTCATTGTGAAACACAATTTGCCCTTTATCACAGTACTAACCATCTAGCTTATTCAGGTGCGCTCTAGATATAGTAGCAAATTTTACAAAGTCTCTGATTTCTTCTGAATTTGCCATCTTTGCCTGTTCTCTTTAAACCCTAATGACACCGAATCACATACTGTAATGCACTTTCTGGATTTGGCAGCCTATAGTTCCTGTTGTCTATTGGAATCAACTGGAATAGGACAGCATTGCAGATACTAGTTTAATGCTAAATACTAATTTATCTACGCATGCTTCTCCTTTAATCGCCTGAATTACTTTGTTTCTTATCTTATATTGCACTGTTTCAGGTGCATTGGTGACTGCTGGAGTTCTGACAGCTGGTCTGATCAGTTTCCGATATGGCAACTCTCAACTGGGCCAGAAGCTGATGAGGGCACGTGTGGTTGCTCAAGGCGCAACAGTTGCTCTTATGATCGGCAGTGCTTACTACTATGGGGATCAAATCAAACTCTTCAAGAAAGGGTCTAGCCCATGAACTTTACTGGCTTCTCTGTAGAACACGGAATGCCACATATTCGATGAAATTTGATCTGGGTCCTGCTGTTTATCCTTCTTAACATGGGCTTAACGATGTCATTTTGGGCTGACATGTGAGAGCTCACTATAAACCGTTATTTGGGATGAGCTGCCTTAATAATAAATAATTTGTTTCTTGGCTGAGGGATGGGTGATTTCCTACGCGTTCGGACATGTATTCTGTTGTCCAGTGGAATGTAGCTGAGGCGACCTTTGTTTGTTCTTACAATCTTCAATGTGACAAACATGTTTGCCCTGTTAACAGCTCAAATAACCAAGCTTATTTCATTGATGACAGTGTATTTTAGTTAGGTATTGCGTGATTATTATACTATAGTTAAAAGAGGAACATATAGTGCACGTCCTGATTTGCACTTCAAAACTCTAGTTCACATTTGACATCCAAATTGATTATTCAATATACACTACACTACATAATCCAAATGAGTAGACATACAATACCAGACAGAAAAATATAGATATTTAATTCATCAAAGCTTATGAATTTGAGGCAGGCGTGTAGCTCACACCAGCTCCAGGATCAGATGTCCAGCATTAACTGAAAGGCAAATCCGCGCTTAAATAATCTCAGGCAAGCTGAAGATCAAGCTAAATTCCATTAGCAGCAGCAAGAGGCAACAGTTGGCAAAGGGTTCCGAGACTAGCTCACACAAAATTCCACGCCAATAAAATTTGCAAGTTAGTGAATTATGAAAAGAGCACAAGCCAGGCACGTAGTGCCTACAATTTGTTGAGAACCGTAATGATGAACCGAACAGCGGTTGTCGTCTACAGCGCCTCCAGCCCCCCTCCTCCCCGCCCCCCTCCAGCAGTCGCGCCTCCTCACTGATCGGACACATCCGATCATGCAAACATGTACAAAAATAGATTGAATGAATGAATGAATTAAGAATTTATTAAACTTCTTTGTGTGTCTCTCTAAATCTTATATTCAACATGTTATGAGCACTTTGTCTCTACGAATGAGAGAGGAGAAAGAACTAATCCACTAGTAAGATGTCCAACAATGGACTTACCAATCTGGTTCTAGTCTTCTTCCAAATGGAAGACTTTCTCTGTCGCCGCTGTGACCGCCATGGGTGCCGGCGTCGCCACAGGTTCAACCCTGCAACAGCAAATCACAATGATGACCGTGGCCGTGGTCACCTAGTACGTCGTGGTGGTCGCCACCACCACAGGCCCAACCGCCATGGAGGCCAGCGTCACCGTCGAGCGGCGGTTGCTTCAGTGGCGCCACTGCCAACAAATCCAGGCATACCGAACCGCCACATTGAGGAACAATCTTTGAATCCTTTCTCCGCCCGTCCCTCGGACCTTGACGCCCATCAAACGGGTCGTCAAGGCGGATCGAGCGCCATCCTCGGTGGGGAAACCCAAAACCGGGTTTCACTGAACCTTGGTCCTTCATCATCGAGCGGACAAGGGGAGGAGGGAGAAGGAGAGGAAACTGCCAACCAAGACATCACGATGGTCACCGAAACTATAACGCCGTTGCCGATACAGCGCACGACAAGGATTCGAATCGTCCCACGGGGTCTTCCTCGAGGACCTTTGGCCGCGCGGACCTCGCAACCCTTGTCGGCACCGCCTTCATCCATCGCCGCACATGTTCCCTTGCCGGCAACAACTCAAGGCGAAACCAAAACGTCGGGATCCGGATCAACATGCTCAATTTCCAGTTTTTGACAAATGGCTTTGACGTTTTCTTTCATGTATCGCATTTGCTCCTTTCTTGCCTTGTGTGATCTTGTGTAGCTTCACCTCTAATTTGTGGCAAGAACCAAAGATAGCAGCAAGATACTTCATTATCCCACTAGCGGACCCCTTCTGAGATGGAGGATCCTAGAGCTAGAGGGAGTCCTTGCTTCTTCTTGGGCTCTCCTTGGGCGCTCCTCACTTGATGCAGGAGAGGGAGCCGTTGGAAGAGCAGCTTGATGCGGCTTCTGAGGCCTCAAGGCAGTATGCTCCACGTCCTTCACAAACTCGATTCATGTGACCTTCTCAATCATGAACATAATATATAACGCATAGCCACATGATCGGTTAGGAGTGCAAGAGATGTTCACCATGTCATTCCAAATATAGTTGAATACATAAAACCTTCTTCTCTTGCTTATGACCTTCATCAGGGTTCTCAAGTACCCTTGGACACTGCCTGCATCCCCATCCTTAGGAGCAATGGTCTTCCGTAGCACTCGATCGAGGATAATGAAGAATGGCTTCATGTTCTTGGTTGACGGGGGATAGTAGGGAAGACGAGTGTCATAGAGAAACTTCATCTTGTCCTTCTCCAGAGGGCTATCATTGTGGATCACGATCTCATGGTCCCCAGTATCCTCAAGATGTAACAACTTTGCAAAATCAACATAGGTGATAGAGTAGACTGATCCATGAGTCATCCAGGTTACTCTTTCTTCACTCGTCTCGGCAAAGTGGCAAGTGGCATAAAATTGGGATATCACTTCATCATTCCACTTGTATCTAAAGGATAACAGATCCTTTAGACCATGCCTCTCTTCAGCGGCCACTACCTCATCAAATGCAGCACAACTCTTTCTTCCAAAGTAGTTTCAGTCTATCCATTGACTGCGTACCACTGGGGTATTCATGTTGAGGTAGACACTGCTGTAGTAATCCGAGTGGAAATCACTCCAAAACCTCGGATCAACAGCTACCTTCCCACTGCTGTAAGCGTCGACTTTCCTGAACTTCCAGGCAACATTGCTGCCCTTTCTAGTGAATCTTTCCTCTGAGGAACTCCTATTTCTTTGTCTCACAGGTGCCATCTTCAGAGGACCAATCGGTCCAGAGGCAATCCCTTTTACTTTGCCCTTAGCTTGGCGTGGAGCCGCCGAGCTAGATCCAACCACTTCTTTATCCTTTGCAGGTGGTTTCTTTGCTGGGACCTTTCGCTGCACACAAGGTGGAGCGGGTGAAGAGTAAGCAGCACAATCTTGCCTTTTCTTGGTACGATCCTCCGTAGCATGAGGCAATATCTCTTGATCCATTTTGGCCTCGTAGAGATATTCTCGTTTGAGGAGGTCAACATTTTACCTAACAGAGGAGAGATGCATGCCATTGATAGGAATCGGTGACAAAAAATGCATTGAGAGAGGATAAGCTAGGGATATAATCAGCAACACACCGAACTTGTCCGCACAGATAACGGACTAGTCTGTTGTGCGGTTGTTCAAACCCTAGCTAGTCAAAATTTGGAGTTTCTCAATACAAGAGTGTGATAGTTACAACGTGTAGTTGGAATGCACCAAGGAAACATGTGTGGACAATAGGAATCAAACTTATTGAGCAATACTAAGGAAAATCGAAAAGTTAGGTTTTGGTGAGAACATTACCAAATCCTTCGATCCAAAGAGTTTGGAGAGTTTTCCAATGCGGATTAGTCCGGGGTCTTCGATCCCCTTGCAATGGAGATTGATTTCCACGGAGAGATGTGAAGATTTGAAGGAGAACTCGCAAAATCACCTTGGGAGCACTTGAGTGAGGAGAGAGAAGATGAGGGAAGTTGTGAGGAGGAAGAAGAAGAATCTGTACCTGCCCAAGAGGTTAAGGCGTCGGGATGCCGTATAAGTCCGTGGTCACACCAGACTAGTCCGGTCCTGTAGACACAACGCGAACTAGTCTGCATGTGCGGACTAGTCTGGGGTAACCACGGACTAGTCCGTGGTCTCCTGGACAGAGGAGTCTATATATTTATATAAACCTTATATATATATATATATATATATATATATATATATATATATATATATATATATATATATATATATATATATATATATGAAGGGACTAATAGAGATCTTTTGGACAAAGATTCACAAATATTCTTGATGAACATGATTAGTAAACACTCAACAATCAAGCTATGACCATAATTAATCAAGATCTAATAATTAACATAGTTTTTAGGAAAAATCAAGGAAAGATGTGTTTTCTTCGATAATCTTGATTTTGAAGAAGTTAGCATTCAGATATGCAAGATTTCAAGCCACGTTTCGATCATCAAGGATATTTAGTTCATTTCAAAGCTCACAAAAGTGTTTTTCATCAAGTGGCTTGGTGAAGATATCGGCTAGTTGCTTCTCAGTTTTGACATGAGAAATGTCTATTCTCCTTTGATTGAATGGTCTCTCAAAAAGTGATGCCAGATATTAATGTGTCTGGTCCTAGAGTGCTCAACAGGGTTATGTGCAATTTTAATCGCACTCTCATTATCACAAAGGATCGGAATGCGATTCATATTGTAGTTGTAGTCACTTAGAGTTTGTCGCATCCAAAGAAGTTGTGCACAACAACTCGTGGCTGCAACATACTGCGCTTCGGCTGTGGACAAGGCAATGAAGTTTTGTTTCTTGGAAGACCAAGAAACTAGGGACCTACGCAAGAATTGGTAAGTTCCGGAGGTACTTTTTCTATCCACCTTGCATCCGACATAATCTGCATCGGAGTATCCAATGAAATTGAATTTTTAACCTTTAGGACACCAAATGCCTAGGTTGGTTGTATGAACTAAATATCGCAAGATTCTTTTTACGGCTGTCAAATGACATTCCTTAGGATTGGCTTGAAATCTTGCACACATACATATACTCAACATGATATCGGGCCTATATGCACATAAGTAAAGTAGATAACCAATCGTGGAGCGGTATACCTTTTGATACACGTTAGGTCCATCTTCATTAAGGTCTAAGTGTCCATTTGTCGTCATGGGAGTCTTTATGGGCTTCTCTTTCTCCATGCCAAATTTCTTGAGAATGTCTTGGGTATACTTTGTTTGGATTATGAACGTTCCTTTCTTTAGTTGTTTCACTTGGAATCCCAAAAAGTATCTCAACTCTCCCATCATGAACATATCGAATCTATCTGTCATGATTTTACTAAACTCTTGACAAAAAGAGTTATTAGTTGAACCAAATATGATATCATCAACATAGATTTGACAAATGAATAGATCATCATCAAAATGCTTGGTAAACAAGGTGTAATCAGCTTTATCAATTTTGAAGCCATTTTCAACTAAAAAATCTTTAAGGCACTCATACCAAGCTAGGAGCTTGTTTGAGGCCATAGAGAGTCTTACGCAGTATGAGTACATGGTCGGGGTACTCTTGATCTTCAAACCCAGGGGTTGCTCCTTGTACACCTTCTCCTTGATTGGTCCGTTGAGGAAGGTGCTTTTGACGTCCATTTGATACAGCTTGAAATCATGGTGAGTAGCATATGCAAGTAATATACGAATTGATTCAAGCCTAGCTATGGGAGCAAAAGTCTCGTCGAAATCCAAACATTCGACTTGTGAGTAACCTTTGGCCACAAGTCATGTCTTGTTTCTTGTTACCACTCCGTGTTCGTCCTGCTTGTTACGGAAGACCCATTTAGTGTCGACGATGTTGGACTTGAGTCTTCCAACAAGTTCTCATACTTCGTTTCTCTTGAAGTTGTTCAATTGTTCTTGCATCGCCATCACCTAGTCAGGATCTCTTAGTGCATCTACAACCCTGTATGGTTCTAAAGAGGACACAAAAGAATGGTATTCACAAAAATTAGCTATACAAGATCGAGTTGTCACTCCCTTTTGGATGTCACCAATTATGTTGTCGACGGGGTGATCTCTTTGTATGCTTTGGTGTACTCATGGATGTGGCACTTGTGGTCTTGAATTCTCATGATCATCATCTTATTCGTCTCCCCCTGTATGGTTGCCCTCATTATTGTTTTGATTATCCTGATATCCTTGAGGTTGATCTGGTTTGGAAGCTCCCCCTTGATCATTTTCCTTCGTTTGTGGTTCATTTTCTTCACTAGGATTTTGATGTGATGCTTGTGGTCGAATATCACCAAGTGCCATTCTTCTCAATGCTTGACATGGAGCTTCATCTTGCTCTATCACACACTTACCAATTGCTCTACTTGAGAGCCATTAGTTTCATCGAACACTACATCACGTGCTACTTCAACAAGTCCAGAGACTTTGTTGAAGATACAATAAGCGTAGGAGTTCGAATCATAGCCAAGCAAGAAACCTTCATCGGACTTTGAAGTGAACTTCGTGGTCCTAGGCTCCTTGTTTAGAATATAACATTTTGAACCAAAAACCCGAAAGTATGAAATATTTGGTTTGTTACCGGTGAGTAGTTCATATGAAGTTTTCTTGAGTAAACAATGAAGGTATAGTCAGTTTATGGCTTGATAAGCACCGCTTCAGCCCAAAATCGGTCCGAAGTCTTGTATTCATCGATCATTGTCCTCACCATCTCAATGAGTGTTTGATTCTTCCTTTCGGCTACTGTCGAAGTGTATGATCGACACTTCCGCTGGTACTACTAAAGCGTAGTCCGCGGAGGTTTGTATTCGGTTGAGGCACGCGTAAGATTAGAACGAGACAATGACACATGGAGTTTTACGTGGTTCAGGCCGCCTGAGCATAATACCCTACTCCACGAGGTGGTTGTTGATTGTACGAGTGTGTGTTTTCTTGTGAGCATATGAGCTTGCCTGATTGGGCTTGGTTTCTACTGTGCGGTGCAACCCTTTATAGTCCAAGGACTGACTGTTACATTTTCAGCCTGGCCCGACATGTGGCCCTGACGATATTCAATCACCTATACATGATATGCATGTATTAAGTGTAATTAACAAGGTCATAACGTGCCTTAATGGCGTCGTTACCCGTATTAACAGTCCTATGATTGTGTGTCATTAACATGGCATTAATGACACGTAATAAGGTCTTATAACAGCTGCTTTAACTGCCCGTTGAATGTCTGCACCATTGGAGATCCGACAGTCTTCCCGTTGCAGGCTTAGATCCAGAGGCCCGACACGTGGCAGCTCCGGATCTTCCCTCTGTGAGGAGGCAGGTCTGGAGCTGCTATACACGTGGAAGCACCAAAGATTCCCTCTACTGGGGGTTAGTGAAAGTGCATCTAGGATCCCCGTGGGTTTTGGATGATTGATGACGATAATTAAGTAACTAATGAGCTCAGTGATCTTAAGCACAGGTGTGGATTCAAGTGGAATCACAAACCCTCAAAAAAGAAAAGGATGGAAACAGCGGTGTCGACTCGAAAAGTAGAAAATAGGTTTTCTAGCGTGTCGAGTTTAGACTAGCCGTATATGTATGAGGGTGTGTGCGTGAAGTGCATTGAGATCAAGTTGGGAGCTCAAAGAGGTTTAGAGATCAAAACCCATGGAGAGAAGAGTGCTAGAGTAGTCTGGTAGGAGAGGCCGGACTAGTCCGTGTGGGTGGCTGGACTAGTCCGCTCCTGGCCGGCCTAGTCTGTTTTCAGGCGGACCAGAAGGTTGTGACTGACTTCGGACTAGTCTGTAGTGGGACGGACTAGTCCGGGGTAGTCATGGAGTGGGTTTTCGGGACTAAGTCCCAAAACCCGGACTTGTCCGTTTTGGGTCAGACCAAGAGGTCCTGACTGAGATCGTACTAGTCCGCTGTGGGTGCGGACTAGTCCGGGTCTGTGAGAGTTGGTTGCTTCAGCGACTAAGTCTGGGAAGCCGAACTAGTCCGTGGTCTCCAGACTAGTCCATTTTCACATGGAACAAAAAGTTCTGTGTGAGATCGGACTAGTCTGGTTTGGACCGGACTAGTCCGTTATGAAGTGACCGTTTGAATTTGATTTTGGCGAGTAGCGTGACGATTGTCGCGCGGTGTGGCAGTTGTCAGGGACGTCAGTGGTCCCAAAGGCCGGACTAGTTCGGGCCATAGGCCAGACTAGTCCGCCCATCTGCTGAGGTCAGCAGTATGGGCTTGGGTCGAACTCTCTTGAAACCCTAGCGCCGCCACAACAAACTTTGAGCCTTCAAAAGCCTCTCTCTTGCCTACTTTCCCTCAAAAACTAAATCTTGTGTGGATTATGGTTTGGTGAGGTGAAGAAGAGGAAGAACACCACTCTTTGGCTCTCGGTTTGATCTCTTGCACTTGTTGAATCTTTGTGATCTGTGGGTGGAGTTGTTCTTTGTGATTTGTGATCATATTTGTGGTGGGAGCCTCAGATTGTGAGAAGCCCCAACGAATCTTGTATTCACCCTTGTGATAGTGGAGAACCGGTTTGGCCCTCGTGGCAAACTCGGTGAGGGAAGGGTTGTTGAACCCGGTCCTCCGTGGACTCCTCAACGGGGATATAGATTCCTGTGTGGAATCAAACCTCAGGATAAAATCCTTTTGTATATTATGTAATTTACTTCCATTTATCGCACATTGCTTCTAGGGTTAGCTTTACCGTTTTTTGTTCATCGTTTTCATTTCACTGTGATCCTTAGCTTCATACTTGCTCTATAACTTGTTAAGGTTCACTAAATCATCCTAACACATTTCACATCATGAAAATCCAACTAAAACTTGTTAGAAATTCTTTTTAGGTTTTCCCTGCAGGTGGACCGGACTAGTCTGCCCCTGGACCGGACTAGTCCCCCCCCCCCCCTAAGTACTTATTTCGTTTTATTAAGTCATTTCAGGTCGATTAGCCTATTCACCCTTCTCTAGGCAACTTTCAATTGGTATCAGAGCAGGACTCTCCACAAAGAGTATAACAACTCGGAGAGGAGATGGCCGGAGTGGTGAATGATGAAGTCTCGACCAATGAGGTCCAAGCAACCCATGAAGAGATGGTTGTCTACCAAGACAAACCGACGGATGACGAAGAGACCCGCCAGCTCAAGGCGAAACTTCGAGAGAAGTTGAAGATTCCCAAGGTTGATCCTCCAACCTCTACAACGGGTGGCACGACCTACTACAATCAATAGGGCTACAACTATGAACGCCTTGTCTCCAACAACCACTACCTCTCCATCCCATTGGGGAAGCCTCCCCATTCGATGGAACCGACTACGAGATGTGGAAGCACAACATGAAGATCCATCTTGTGTCACTCAACCCCTCATTGTGGCAAATTGTGTTGACCGGGGTGCATATCCCAAAGAATGAGGAAGACATCACTCCGGAGCAAGCCGTGCTCCTTCACGGCAATGCCCAAGCGTCCGGAGTGATCATCTCGTCTCTCTCAAGAGATGAGTTCAACCGGGTAGATGGACTTGAGGTGGCCAAGGACATTTGGCACACCCTCAAGACGGCTCATGAAGGCAACCGAGTCATGAAGGAGGCAAAGATTGAGCTCATCGAAAGAGAGCTCGGGAGGCTTGCCATTATGGATGGTGAATCTCCCCAGGAGATGTACAACTGTCTAAAGCTCCTCATCAACAAGAGTAGATCTTATGGCTGCACCAAGTGGACTGACCACAAGGTAGTGAAGAGGATGATTCGAGTATTCATGCTTAGAAACGTTTCTCTTTGCTCCATGATCCGAGAAAGCCCGGGGTTTTCTCAAATGACTCCGGAGGAGGTCCTAGGAAGGATCATCAACCACGAGATCATGGAGAAGGAGGCACTCTTCTACAATGACCTCCAATGGTTTATCGCCTCGAAGATGAAGTATGTGACACTCAAAGCAACATCCTCCTCAAAAGAGCAAAAAGAAAGTGATGAGGAGAGTCTCGACACCGATGAGGAAGAGGCCCTCTTCATCAACAAGTTAAAGAGGATGATGAGGAGAAGGAAAGGAGGATACAACAACTAGAGAAAGGGCAAGGAAAAAGCAAGGCCCAAAACAAAGAGAGCTTGCTACAATTGTGGCGAGTACGGGCATTTCATTGTAGATTGCCCACATGAAGAGGGCAAGAAGAAGAAGGAGGGCAAGACTCAAGAAAAGAAATTCTTCAAGAAGAAGAGGCCCTTCGGTCATGCTCACTTGGGCAAGGAATGGGACTCTAATGATGAGTCCTCCTCCAAGGACGAGGATAAGGTGGCAACCATAACCATCGGGAGGAGCTCCAAGGGAAGCAAGCTTTTCCCCAACCTCGACGACCACAAGCCAACATGCCTCATGGCAAAAGAAGGAAGGACAAAGGTTACTTCTCACTCATCCTCCTCCATATCTTCCCGTGATGAATTTTATAGTGCTAGTGAAAATGAACACATGCTTAAGGATATAAGTAAGAGAACTTTGCGTAGAATGAAATTGCTCTCAAATGAAATTTTTGAGAAGGAGGAGCTCATATATAGGCAAGAGGACATGCTCATCCATGAAAAGGAGAGATGTCAAGAGCTCATTGAGCTCCTTGAGCTTGAGAGAGAGAAGAGCAATACATTAGAGCATGAACTTGATCTAAGCAAGAAAACATGCTCAAGTCTTGAGGAGACAACCATTGGGCTCAAGGAAGAAATTGGCAACTTGGAAAAAGTTAACAAGATCCTTGAAACTCAAGTTGAGTCCCTCAAGACTAATGTAGCCTCTTCCTCCAAAAGCTCATCCTCCTCAAAGGTTGCATCCAAAGCAATCTCCTTTTGCAAATTTTCAAACTTGATCCTTAAATTAAAGGATGAGCTTAAGTTTACTCAAGGCAAACAAGCACCTAAGGGTGCCATCTTTGACAAAGAGAAGGTGGCGTATGCACGAAGTGCATACACCAACACAAGACATCCCTATGTCAATGATGGTCTTGGTTATACTAGAGGTGGAAAGCAAAATGCTAAAACCTCCAAGTATGGCAAACACTTGATTATCTTTGTCAAGGGAAGCACATCCCCAACTAAAATTGGGAAGAACATTTCAACTAGCAATAAAATGCCTAAAACTGAACCACATACTCTCTTTCATGATTTTGATGCATCTTATGTTCTAATGAGGAACAAGTATGGCAAAGTCTTTGCTAAATATGTTGGGGCACTCCGCAAGAGCCCCAAGCCTTTCGTGTGGGTGCCCAAGTGCCTCACTACTAACGTCAAAGGACCCAACTCCGCTTGGGTACCTAAAAGGAAGGCATAATCTTGTTTTGTAGGCATACTCCTCCGGTGGATCGAAATGGGTGCTTGATAGTGGATGCACAAACCACATGACCGGAGAGAGGAAAATGTTCTTGGAGTATGAGAAAAATGATGATCCAAGTGAAGGGATTTTCTTCGGGGACAATAGCCGAGGGAAAATCCTTGGCTCCGGTAAAATTTTTATTTTCCCTCAACATTCACTTTCTAATGTTTTACATGTTTACTCCTTAGATTATAACCTATTGTCCATATCACAACTATGTGACAAGGGTTATAATTGTGTTTTTACTAATGAGGGTGTGAGCATCCTTAGAAGAAGGGATAACTCAATCGCCTTTAAGGGTGTGCTCAAGGGAAAGCTTTATCTTGTGGATTTCACCGCGGATAAAGCTCAACTTGACACATGCTTAATGGCAAAAACCAACATGGGGTGGCTTTGGCATAGAAGGCTAGCCCCATGTTGGGATGAGGAACTTGCAAAAGCTTCTTAAAGGCGAGCACATCTATGGCTTGAAGAATGTTGTGTTTGAAAAGGATAGGCCATGTAGCGCTTGCCAAGCCGAGAAGCAAGTAGGAGCTCAACACCCGTCCAAGAACATCATGACCACTACAAGGCATTTGGAACTGCTACACATGGACCTTTTCGGGCCAATAACCTACATTAGCATTGGCGGTAACAAATATGGTCTTGTTGTTGATGATGATTTTTCTCGTTTCACTTGAGTATTTTTCTTGCATGATAAGGGTGAGACCCACGGTGTCCTTAAGAGGTTCTTAAGGAGAGATCAAAATGAGTTCACCTTAAGAATCAAATCTGTAAGAAGCGACAATGGCACCGAGTTCAAGAACACACAAGTTGAAGAGTTCTTGAATGAGGAGGGCATTAAGCATGAATTTTCAGCCCCCTACCCCCCTCAAAGAAATGGGGTGGCTGAACGGAAGAATAGGCCACTCATTGAGATGTCAAGGACGATGCTTGATGAGTACAAGACGTCGAACCGGTTTTGGGCAGAAGCGGTTAACACCGCTTGCCACGCCGTCAACCGGTCGTACCTCCACCGCCTCCTCAAGAAGACCCCATACGAGCTTCTAGTTGGTAAGAAACCTAATGTCTCTTACTTTCGTGTCTTCGGGAGCAAATGCTATATTCTCAACAATAAGCCTAAGACTTCGAAGTTCGCTTCAAAGTCCGATGAAGGTTTCTTGCTTGGTTATGATTCGAACATCCACACCTATCGTGTTTTCAAAAAATCCTCCGGGATTGTTGAAATAGCACGCGATGTGGTGTTTGATGAAACTAATGGCTCTCAAGTGGAGCAAGTTGACCAAAGTGTGTTAGATCAAGAAGAGTCTCCACAAGAAGCCCTTAGGAGAATGACACTTGGAGATGTTCGTCCATAAGAACAACCTCAAAACTCAAGTGATCAACCACAAGATGATGCAAGTCAGTTCCCACGTGATCAAGTTGAAGATGGACAAGTTGCACCTCAACATGATCAAGAAGACGAAGATCAAGGGGGAGACCAAGAAGAAGAAGAGGATGATGATGACTCAAGAGTTCAACCTCCACATCCTCGTGTGCATCAAAGTATTCAACGGGATCACCCCGTTGACAACATCCTAGGAGACATTACAAAAGGGGTAACTACTCATTCTCGTATTGCAAACTTTTGTGAACACTACTCTTTTGTCTCTTCTTTGGAGCCTCATAAGGTTGAAGACACATTGAGAGACCCGAATTGGATGGTGGCCATGCAAGAGGAGCTCAACAACTTTGAGAGGGACAAAGTGTGGGAGCTCGTCAAGCGTCCACAAGCAAATGTTGTGGGCACCAAGTGGGTGTTCCGCAACAAGCAAGATGAGCATGACGTGGTGATAAGGAACAAGGCACGACTTATGGCCAAGGGGTACTCACAAGTCAAAGGTTTTGATTTTGATGAAATTGCTCCCGTAGCGAGGCTAGAGTCAATTCGTATATTACTTGACTTTGCTACTCACCATGATTTTAAGCTCTACCAAATGGACGTCAAGAGTGCATTCTTAAATGGTCCAATCAAGGAGGAAGTCTATGTGGAGCAACCGCCGGGTTTTGAAGACCAAGACTTCCCCAACCATGTCTTCATATTGCGTAAGGCTCTCTATGGCCTCACACAAGCTCCTAAAGCTTGGTATGAGTGCCTTAGAGACTTTTTGATCCAAAATGGTTTTAAGATAGGAAAAGCTAATTATACTCTCTTTACAAAGCACTTTAATGATGATCTCTTTGTGTGCCAAATATATGTCGATGACATCATATTTGGTTCTACTAACAAAGTGTTTTGTGATGAATTTTCTAAGATAATAACGGAGAGATTTGATATGTCCATGATGGGGAAGTTGAAGTTCTTTTTAGGTTTCCAAGTCAAACAAAGTACACTCAATACATATTGAAGAAGTTTGATATGGACAAGGCCAAACCCATCAAGACTCCAATGGAGACTAATGGACATCTCGACCTCAATGAAGATGGTCCAAGTGTGGACAAAAGGTATATCGTTCTATGATTGGTTCTTTGTTATATCTTTGTGCATCTAGGCCAGATATTATGCTTAGTGTGTGTGCATGTGTGCACGTTTTCAAGCCGCACCTAAGGTGTGTCATTTGAATGCTGTTAAGAGAGTTCTTAGATATTTAGTTCACGCACTTAGCCTAGGACTTTGGTACCCCAAAGGATCCAAGTTCAACCTTATTGGCTATTCTGGTGCGGATTCTGTGGGGTGCAAAGTTGATAGAAAGAGCACATTCGGGACATATCAATTCTTGGGTAGATCCTTAGTGTCTTGGTCCTCCAAGAAACAAAACTCCATTGCTCTTTCCACAGCCGAAGCGGAGTATGTCGCAGTCGGAAGTTGTTGTGCACAACTTCTTTGGATGCGACAAACTCTAAGGGATTATGGTATAAACTTGCGCCATATTCCAATCCTATGTCACAATGAGAGCGCCATCAAAATAATCCATAATCCAATTGAACATTTGAGGACAAATCACATCGATATTAGGCATCACTTCCTGAGAGATCATTCCTTGAAGGGGGATATAGTGATTTCCCATGTAAGAACCGAGAGCCAACTAGCCGATATATTTACCAAGCCCTTAGATGAGAAGCATTTTTGTGAGCTTAGGAGTGAGCTCAATATCTTAGATTCTCGAAATGTTGCTTGAAACATGCACATGTGAATGTTTACTTTGCACCTTATTCAAAAGAACGCATGTGTTTGGAAAATTCATCTCTATCTCAATTCTCTCTAAATTATTTGAAAAACTATTAACTGTGTGAATTATGGTCACAATTTGATTGTATTTCTTACTAACCATGTTCATAAAGTTTTCTTGTGTGAATTTGTCCAAAAGGATCCATTAAAGTGGCTAAAACTCTAGATATATATGTTTCAGCCTCTTTGCACCAGACTAGTCTCCACGGAGGCCGGACAAGTCCGAATGCAGACTTGTCCGGGTCTGGTTCGTCGACCGGACTATTCCGGCCCCATATCGGACTAGTCCGGCGCCTGGGGACTTAAACCCCCAGGAGGCGGCCCGCCCCCTCCTCTCTTCCTCACTTGCCTCTCTCTCTCTCCCCCACGCACGAAAACCGCCCCCTTAGGCGATTTTCGATTTCCTCCACAAAAAACCGATTCCAATCCATGCATTGGATCCTTTGGAGGTGTGGGAAGCTTTCCCCGCGCATTCCCAACGCGATCTATCATTGATCCCCTCAATTCTTTGAGATTTGAAGAGGTACTCTCAACTTTTTGAAATCCTTCCTCATTCCTGATTCGTAGAGTTATTGATAGATGCCTCTTTACAAAAGTTGTTTCTAGTACCCTTGTGATCATATCCTAGGAGTATTGCGACTTGTTTCGAAGATTTTACGAAAAATTGTTAGGGTTAGGGTTCTTCCTACGTAACCCGGACTAGTCCGGTCCCAGGCGGACAAGTCCGGTTTACACAGGACAAACCATAACTTTGACTTTTCTCATGATCTCTTTCGCAATATTCCACTTCCTTGACCTCACCACCTTTGTCCTTAATGTGTTTGCAGTGACCATGTCGGGATCCGAGCATAGCTCCCCTCACTCAAACTCCGAGGAGCTCTATGATGAAGAGGCAGCTATGCAGCGTGCCATTGAGGCAAGCCGCAAGGAGCTCAAGAAGAAGAAGAGAGAGGAGCGGGAAGCACATAATTCCCAGGCTGCCGCAGCACAATCCTTCAAGCGAAAGAAGCTAGTGACAGTGGGTGAGAAGGAAAGGGCCAAGGAGCAAGCCCAAGAAGAAGTTGTTGAACGCTGGATCGAGAGAGATCCAAAGAAGGGCAAGGCCCCGACCCCTGCAGAGTCTAAGAAGAAGAAGCCCTCTGTGAAGTCTCCGGCTAAGAAGGCCAAGGGCGTGGTCATAAAGGAGAAGGGGAAGGCCAAACCCATTGGCCCCCTGAAGATGCACTCTCCAGCTCGCAACCCGAACAGGCAGCCCAACCTGGCAGAAAATATTTTTAAGGGCAAAGGAGCTGAGAAGGCCCGAAGGCTAAGGACTGACCGAGTGTATGACTATGAGAAGCACACTGCTGGTCCACAGTTTTGGTGTGTTTTTCATTGCGATTATTATCGCTCAGTCTACCAAGCCATGAAGACTCCTGTCATCCAAGCTCAATGGGTCGATTGGGAATACATGGCCAAGAAGAAGAATGAGGCCTTTGATGAAGTGATTGAAGCCGCTGAGCGCCACGGCATCAAAGACATTCTAGGTTTCAAGTATGACTGGAACGTGGAGGTGATTGTGTAGTTTTACACAACTGTCTACTTTCACCCTCATGGCAACCAGGCCATCACATGGATGACGAATGGTGAGCAGTATTCTGCCACATTCAAAGAGTTTGCTAAGGCTCTAATACTTGAGCACCACCTGGACCACGAGATCATCATCTCGAATCTAAAGTCAATGGACAGGGATGAGTTGGCCTACATGTATCCTAGTCATGTCCCCTATGAGGTCGGGCTTGCGAGGAACATCAAGCCTTTCTACAGCATCCTGAACAGAATCCTAAGGAGGACCATGGCTCCTAAAGAGGGTGATGCCGGGATCATACAGGGCAACTTGAGGCACCTTCTGCTGTTAATTGATGGAGATGAGATGTTCAATCTTTTGGATTATATCTTCGATGAATCTTCAACATCTCCCACACTCTGAACCGTGCTTGTGGTTATGCACCCTACATTATGTGCTTCATCGAGAAGGTGTCAGGACTTGTGTTTGCCAAAGATACAACTCATCTGCCCCTCCGTCCTCAGATGGCTTCATCCATCCCAGAGCCTGCTCGCCGGAAGAATGCCGAGCCTCCTTCCCATCCGGGTATGCCTGCACCTCGCCCCGTGGCACCTCCATCTCCGCCTCCGCCTCAGTCGATGAGCGCTTTCTTCAAATGCTTCAAGGCCATCTTCACCTCCTGCCCGAAGCAAGAAGTCCGCAATCAGCGGGCGCACAAGCGCCAAGAGAAGCACCTCAAGGCGGTGTGCAACAAGCGTGAGGTCCCTATGTCTCCTCCGGAGGAGAGCGATGGCGAGATCACTCTGTACCCCGACTTCATCGCCGACGAGCTCGCCCAGTTCCATGAGGACGGGAGCTTTTCCCGGGCGGATCCCTCGGCACGAGTCTTTGACAATGACGACGATGAGGACTACGAGGATCTGGAGGCCTCAGAGAGCGATGAGGCGGCCGATGAGGATGATGACTAGACTCTGGGCCTCTTAGTCTCCCTCTTCTTTTCCTTTTTGGTGTCTTGATGCCAAAGGGGGAGAGTTAGTAGTAGTACTTGTCTAGGTATTTTGGATCCTTGGACGTGTTGCACTCTATATTGTAATATCTATGTCTTTTGGATGTTTAAATTTGTGCAAGACTATGTTTGATTGTTTAACATTAATGTGATGCTTTAATTGTCTATCTTTTGAGCACATTCATAACTATTATGTCTTGTCACAAATGTTGAGCACAACACGTAGGCACCCCACCATAACGTGTGTGTGTATGAAGGACTTCCTAAATCTCCTTTTCATGATGTGTTCATTGAGGGGGAGTCACTCATACACCCGCACGTTATGAAAACCAAATTTTATACTCTTATATGTTGAAGACTTGATGTGTTGTCATCAATCACCAAAAAGGGGGAGATTGAAAGTGCATCTAGGATCCCCGTGGGTTTTGGATGATTGATGATGACAATTAAGTAACTAATGAGCTCAGTGATCTTAAGTACAGGTGTGGACTCAAGTGGAATCACAAACCCTCAAAAAGGAAAAGGATGGAAACGGCGGTGTCGTCTCAAAAAGTAGAAACTAGGTGTTGAGTTTAGACTAGCTGTATATGTATGAGGGTGTGTGCGTGAAGTGCATTGAGATCAATTTGGGAGCTCAAAGCGGTTTATAGATCAAAACTCATTGAGAGAAGAGTGCTAGAGTAGTCTGGCAGGAGAGGCCGAACTAGTCCGTGTGGGTGGCTGGACTAGTCCACTCATGGCCAGCCTAGTCCGTTTTCAGACGGACCAGAAGGTTCTGACTGACTTCGAACTAGTCTGTAGTGGGACAGACTAGTACGGGGTAGTCATGGAGTGGGTTTTCGGGACTAAGTCCCAAAACCCGGACTTGTCCGTTTTGGGCCGGACCAAGAGGTCCTGACTGAGATCGGACTTGTCCGCTGTGGGTGCGGACTAGTCCAGGTGTGTGAGAGCTGGTTGCTTCAGCGACTAAGTCTGGGAGGACGGACTAGTCCGCCCTGGTGGTCGGACTAGTCCGTGGTGGTCTCCAGACTAGTCCGTTTTCACATGGAACAAAAGGTTCTGTGTGAGATCGGACTAGTCCGGTTTGGACTGGACTAGCCCGTTATGAAGTGACTGTTTGAATTTGATTTTGGCGAGTAGTGTGACAATTGCCGCGCAATGTGGCAGTTGTCAGGGACGTCAGTGGTCCCAAAGGCCAGACTAGTCTAGGCCATAGGCCGTACTAGTCCGCCCATCTGCTGAGGTCAGCAATATGGGCTTGGGTCGTATATAAATAGAGGACCCCCGTATTCATTTGAACTCTCTTGAAACCCTAGCGCCTCCACAACAAACTTTGAGCCTTCAAAAGCCTCTCTCTTGCCTACTTTCCCTCAAAAACTAATTCTTGTGTGGATTAGGGTTTGGTGAGGTGAAAAGTGGAAGAACACCGCTCTTTGGCTCTCGGTTTGATCTCTTGCACTTGTTGAATCTTTGTGATCTATGGGTGGAGTTGTTCTTTGTGATTATATTTGTGGTGGGAGCCTCAGATTGTGAGAAGCCCCAACGAATCTTGTATTCACCCTTGTGATAGTGGATAACCAGTTTGGCCCTTGTGGCGAACTCGGTGAGGGAAGGGTTGTTGAACCCGGTCCTCCGTGGACTCCTCAACGGGGACATAGATTCCTGTGTGGAATCGAACCTTGGGATAAAATCCTTGTGTCTCTTGTGTACTTTGCTTTCATTTGTCTCACGTTGCTTCTAGGGTTAGCTTTACTGTTTTTCGTTCATTGTTTTCATTTCACTGTGATCCTTAGCTTCATACTTGCTCTATAACTTGTTAAGGTTCACTGAATCATCCTAACACATTTGACATCACGAAAATCCAACTAAAACTTGTTAGAAACTCTTTTTAGGTTTTCCCTGCAGGTGGATCGGACTAGTCTGCCCCCCCCCCCCCCCCCCCAAAGTACTGATTTTGTTTTATTAAGTCATTTCAGGTCGATTAGCCTATTCACCCCCCCTCTAGGCAACTTTCATTTAGGTCTGGGGCCACTAGACACATGGCATGACCGGAGCTTCCCTATACAGGGGGTTAGGTCTAGCCTTGCGGTACACGTGGCAGTGCTGGAGCTACCCGAACAAGGGAGGCAGGTCCAGTTCTGCGAGGCACGTGTAGCCTTCAGAGGTCTTCAACTCGGACAGGTGGAACTCTGTGAATTTACTTGTGGTATCGTGGGGTTCCCAGTACACAGGGTACCAAAAGTGGCCCCCAGACTCACCTCTGGGAGAAATCCTTTGGGTGAAATTATTCTACCAGAGGTGGGGCCATCTTCCATTCCCATGTTGCAGCTTCAAAGGTCTTTTCATGGGCTGTTGGGGCAACGGTCTATAGTTAAACCATCACCACGTGGCTCTTCTTAACGCGACAGGTGAGATCCTGGCATGTAGATCTCACGTAATTGAAGGTCGTCGGTTCCCAATACAAAAACTGTATCGGTTCCGAGTGCCCTGTCAGGCCGCCGCCCTCAGGCTTCCAACTTCCCATCATGACAATGGTTCACCTGGTGTGATAACTTTGACTCTTTCGACGAAGTGGACCCGAGCCTATTTGTCTTTGATGGGGTAATCTTTTGAGACGAAATCTTGATCCAGACGCAGTTTCCATCCAAGCGTTGTGGAGGCTTACTTAAGAAGGAAAGCTTGTACGATTTGAGGACTCCTTACGCTTTCCATCGTACTTGTGCTCAGAGCCGCTCAACCTTTGCATAGCCCTTCCAATCTTTGCTCCACTTTGCCGCGATGGAGTTGGGTCTTCCCCGCAGCAAGATCAAGAACGATGAAGATCTGTTGAGGGTCCAAACCTACATGGGGCGGTGCAGTGACTCCTTCAACAATGCGATTCGCTTCGGCAAGCTTTCCTTCAAGAAGGAGTGCACCAGAGAGATCGTCTACTTCTCGGTGTATGCCATGGTGGGTTTGATCCCGCCCTTCTCAAGCTTCCTGCTGATGCTTCTATATTTCTACACACTCCATCTTCATCACCTCAACCCCCACTCCTTCTTGCTAGTGGCAACCTTTGTTCACTTCTGCGAGATGTGGGTGGGTGTGCTGTCTTGCATCAAGCTCTCCCGGACCTTCTTCACGGTCCACACTACCGGAAAGGGGATATAGTTGATTGACTTCTACTACTTCGTGAAGCGCAAAAAATGTCCTTTCAAGTACTTGAAGACTTTCCCCTCTAGGAAGTGGGATAGCTGGAAAAAGGACTAGGTGGTCATCGCTGTGGAGCAGCACGACAGGTTGGAGTTGCCCAAGAGCCTCCCCAATGTTGACACCGATGCTTGGAACGCAGTTCCGGAGTTGTTCGAAGCATACAAGCCCATCCTGACAAGGACCCAACAATGCGTGGAGGGTGGAGTAACCCCTCAGATGGTCTTCGGCAACTTCCTGGTGAATAGTTGGGCTCCGTTGAAGACAAGGGAGTGGCCCGCATAGGCCTTCAATAGTGAGATGGACCATAACTGGATAGAAGCCGATTTTCATACGAACTTGGATGATGAAGCTTTGAAGCTCCATCTCCAAAAGTTTCAACATGGAGCCATCACTCGTGATGCCTTGACCCTGTTGGCGAAATTCCTCCCTCTAAACATGGTTCTGGAGGTCAGGAGGCAGCTCCGAAAAGGAATGCCGGAGATAGACGACCTCGACCTCGTGGAGAGGCATAGGACCGCCAGGATTGCTGTTCCCGAAGCTTCGGAAAGGGTGGTTACCACTACTCCAAGCCAGATAGGCGACGACGCCAGCAAGGGCAAGGGCAAGGAGTCGGCCGAATCTTCCAGTCAGAAGAGGAAGTTGAGACACGCTGATGGGAGCTCTCTCAGGTCGGCTCCATCTCAAGCGACCTCGTCTCCCTAGTGTGACACCCGTTTCCGAAAATGAACCAAGTGAACGCATATGAGTGTCCAGGACGTTCAGCACACATACACGAGTGCATTCACAAAAGTATATACAGAAAATTACCACAAAATAAGATTAATTAAGCACTTGTATTGCAGAATTTAGAATATCCTCAAATACAAGCTCTAATGAACATTATGACAAGTTTGAACTAATGTAGAAGAAATAAACTAGGTCTGAACTAAACAAAATAATCGAGCTAAGCAAAAGGGTATATGGCGCAACTCCAATCAATCCACAGGCAAGATGACGGCAGACACGGCCTAGAACTCTGCATTATCAACGTTATACTCCCAAACCTGACCTGCAACTATTGGTGGGGGAATTGCAAGCGTGAGTACATGTCGTACTCAGCAAGTGTGGGGAAGTATGACATGTAGCTGATTCAAATGACGAATATAGTAATGGCTAAGTGCTGAAAAGTACATTAAAATGTTTGAAAAGCAATATATTATATGTATGTGAAGTAAACCCATGGTATCCCACAATGATTATCATAGTATAAGTCCATATTCCATATCCATCACCATTTTCCAGATTTCACCATTACCATTAACCATATCCAAAACCATAAACCATAATACCATCCCATAACCAGTACCAAACCATCCCAATACCAAAACATAACCAACCCATCCCAAATCCCAAGTTTCCTTCTAATCATGTGAGGGTCCAAGTTGCTCACGACCGAGAGCGCGGCTATCATGATAGTTTTTCAGACACTCTTCAGAGGTTGTACCACTTTATCCACGTGTTTGTGATTTCATCACCTTTCGATGACTAAGAACCTCTATTATACCATCTCACACTTCCATTGGTATGTGGCCAAGCGATCAAAAAATAGCCTTTACAAAGGGACTACTATCATGTACGGACCCACTGAGGTTTCACCGGTGGTGATGCCTCCAACTGAGCAAATCTTCAACCAAGGGCCCTGTAACACCCTAATTTTCATGCATCATGCCCTACATGCACTCATATACATGCTTAACATTAACCCACATAAAGAGGAACAAGTTTAAAATTGATTTGGAGCAATTAAAAAATTGATCTGGAACGAAACCGCACTTAAAACGCAGGAAAGTGCGGACTAGTACGATTTTGCTGAGGACTAGTCCGATTTCTCTCTGACTAAAAACGGACTTGTCCATTTTTGCTGCGGATTAGTCCGATTTTGGCCCCTGGAAACTTTCGAACTTGTCCGATTTTGTGCGGACTAGTCCGTTATTCCATGAATCCTTGAAAAATTGCTAAGTCCTTGGACTTTTCCGGACTAGTCCGGTGTTCCAGCGGACTTGTCTGTTTTCCTCTCTGTTTAAAGTCGGACTTGTACGATTTTAGGCCAGACTTGTCCGATTTTCTCTCTAGACGACTTTGGACTAGTCTGATCCTTTCTGGACTTGTCCGATATTTCACGACTCTGAGTTGATCTTTTGTTTTACGACTTGTTATTGGGTTTCACGTTAAGTGGTCCTAGGGGCGTCGTGCATAACACTTTTAGAGCCCGTGTGGGACTCTAAACCGGCGTCTACTCATCCCAAAACTCGATATCCATCTAACCCTAGCCTCCACCTCTATATAAACAACCCCACCCCTTGGATTGACATCTATTTGCCACTTTTCCACCCACCCAAACCCTAGTTCGTGGGGAGCCACCATCAAGGAGGGAGGAGAAGATCCCAAGCAAGAAGAAGAAGAGGAGGAAACGAAAGAGGATCAAGATCTCCACCAAGTTTCACCCTTCACCACCAATTCATCCCCATGTTCATCACCAACCCTAGATCATCAAGATCCAAGTGTTACCTCCAAGTTTCTTGATTCATTGGAGTTCTAAACACCTGGTATACCTTCTATTATCTTTTCCTTACGAGAATTCAACCCCTAATCTCCGAATTCACGTCGATCTAGAATACCCTAATCTTCTAATCTCGTAGAGGGCGGACTTGTCAGGTCCCTAGCGGACTAGTCCGATCTTTATGGTTAAATTGTGTTGAATTAATTCTAAAATTTGATCTAATCGAATCCAAACCTGTATAAACTTGTTAAAAGCTATTAGAACTAGTTAGTGATCATTAAAAGCAATCTATTAACAAGTTCTACCTTGCATTTCCATCAATCATGCATGTCATGTCATATTGAGTAATATTGGTGCACTCTTTGATTGTGTTTCTTGTCTTGTATGTTTATTGTGTGGATTAGACGGATTTGCGCTAGAGAGTGCCGCGGAGGATCTCCAACACCAAGAGTTTGAAGGCTTTGATCCTAATCAACAGCAAGAGCAAGGCAAGTGTCCTTGAAGCATATTAATCCTGTTTTAAAATAAATGTTTTGTTTGCAAAATTGCATGCTTCTGTCAATTTGATGGGAACCCTATGATAGGAAGTTTACTAGATTTGTTTAACCACCCTTGTCACCTGGAATATATGGTAGAGAGTCGGGAAGGGCTTTTTACCTTTTGCTTCGCTTAATCAAATGGGATGGGAAACGACTATACCACTCAATTTAATTATGCATTAATGATATTTTGGTTAATGTGAACTGGTCAATATGATATGGTAATGGGTGATCTAAGCAAGCCTGGTATGTGGATGGGTTGGATGTTATGGTGGTTTGCTTGCTTTAGATCTAAGGACCGGTTCATGCGAGAATAAGCCAGGACTACAGTGCCACAACGAGGCCAAGTATGGGTGCGGCGTAGCTGATTAATTAGGGCTTTGCTAGTGCTATTTGGACCATTATGGATGCTTGGGGAAGGGGTAGTCGGATTGGGTTTGTTGATGATTGGTGGGACTACCCTGGGATCCGAATGGCTCAAGAGGGGTCCCTTGGTTGAAGATGTTCTCTGTGGGAGATATCGCCATCAGTGAAACCTCAGTGGGGTCTAAATAGGCTAGTAATCCCTTTGTAAAGGCTATTTTGTGATCTCTTGGCCACACACCGACGGAAGTGTGAGACGGCATAATAGAGGTTCTAGTCATCGAAAGGTGATGAAATCACGAACACGTGGGTAAAGAGGTACAAACTCTGCACAGTTAAATAAAACTATCATGATAGCCGTGCTCCCGGTTATGAGCACCTTGGCAACTTCCATGATTAGAGGGGAATTAGAATTTGGGATGGTTATGGTTTGGTAATGGTTATGGTTCGGTAATGGTTATGGTTCGGTAATGGTTATGGATTGTTATGGATTAATTTCTGGTATTGAATATGGTTATTGGCAAATGGTGAAATCTGGAATTATTGATGAGGATGGTGAATTGTGGACTGGTATTATAGTATTACTTATGATTATGATGGGTTTATTTCACATACATGTAATATATTGCTTTTCAAATGCTTTTATGTACTTTTAAGCACATAACCATTATTATTGTCGACATTTGAATAAGCCACATGTCATACTTTCCACACTTGCTGAGTACGACATGTACTCACTCTTGCAACCCCCCCCCCCAACAGTTGCAGGTCAAGATTGGGAGTTTAATGGCGATAATGCAGAGTTCTAGGCCGTGTCTATCGTCAGCTTTGCCTGTGATGTTATTGGAGCTGCGCTATACCCTATTGCTTATGCTGCCTAGCTGTTTAGTTTGCTTGATTAGTTTATTTCCGCTGCATTAGTTAAACTTGTCATAAATATTCATTAGAGGTTGTATTCGAGGATAATCTGGTTTGTGTAATAAAACTTGGTTAATTAATCTTGTTCTGTGGTAATATTCTGTATACTCTTTTGTGATTGCACTCGTGTATGTGTGATGAACATCCTGGGCACACATATGCGTTAGCTTGGTTCATTTTTCGGAACCGGGCGTCACAGATTGGTATCAGAGCCACAGGTTGATCGTAGGATGCAGCCTAGATAGAATGGACACTTTAGAGCACATAGGAGCACTCAGGAATCGATGTGTTTTTGCTTGGAGTGCTGTTTGCTATATATATTGTTTGCTTGTGTGCTTAATAGAGGATTTTGGGATGCTTTAGCATTGCCATGTCCACCTAGGCTAGTGTAGCTAGCTGTTTAGTTTCATATCCCTTGATGCATATAGTTGGGGACGCTTTCTAATTCTTACATATTGCTTTTCTTCAGATGGTAAGGACTCGCAACCAGAGGGATGGCAATGATGAGGAGGAGAACAATGGAGTACCTCAGAACAACAATGGGCAAGGACCTGCTCATGGAGCTATCAACATTGAGCAGCTTTTGGCTATGCAAAACCAGCTCATGCAGACCATGATACAGACTATGGGACAGCTGCAGGCTGGCAACATCAACAATCAGCCCCACATGCCTCCACCGCCACCCCCGCCTCCTCATAACCGATTGGGAGAGTTTATGAGGACTAGGCCGCCGACCTTTGCTCAAGCTGCTGACCCTATGGATGCGGATGATTGGCTCAAGTCCTTGGAGAAGAACCTAGCTATTGTCCAATGCAGTGACCGGGAGAAGGTCTTGTTTGCTTCTCATCAACTAGTTGGAGCAGCTGCGGATTGGTGGGATGCTTATTGCAATGCTCATGAGAACCAAGAGAGAATTACTTGGGCCGAATTCAAGGAGAATTTTCGTTCTCATTATGTGCCGGAGGGTGTTATGATCTTGAAGAGGCAAGAATTTGAGAATTTAAGGCAAGGAAGATCAAGCGTGAGTGAATATCTCAATAAATTCACTCAACTCTCAAGGTATGCGCCTGAGGATGTTAGTCGGGACAGCCAGAAGCAATACTTGTTCATGAGAGGCTTGAACAATGAAATCCAAGTGCAGCTACTCAACTGCGATTATGCCAATTTTCAGAATCTTGTGGACAAAGAAATTGTGGTTGAGAACAAGATTTGTGAGATGGAGCAAGAAATCAAGAGGAAGGCACCATATCAAGGACAACAACAAGGAAGTAATGTGCGCCCTCGCTTTGCGCCGCCCAATGCGCCTTACTTCAACCCTTCTATTCCTGCTCAGCGCCCTGGTTGTGCACCACGCCCAACTCAGTTTGTGCAGCAGCGCCCTGTCATGCAAGCACCTAGGCCTCCAATGCCTTATGCGCCTCGTGCTAGTTTTCGTGCTGCAAATGTTCAAAACCAAGCTCGTCCCAACAATTCTGGTGGAGTTAAGAAGTGTTATACTTGTGAAGAAGCTGGACACTTTGCGCATCAATGTCCTAAGTTAGACCTTGGTCAAGGAAGCAATGCACCGAGGCAAAACCCAAGACCCAATGGAGGACAACCTCAAGGGAACCACAAACAGCAGAATTTTGCTCATGGCAACGTGAACCATGTCTCTACGGAGGATGCTCAACAAGCGGATGACGTGGTCATTGGTATGTTTCTCGCCAACTCCAACCCCGCGACTATGTTATTTGATCCTGGAGCATCGCATTCATTCATTGCATCGAAGTATGTTTCCAAGTATAGTTTGCCTATCTCTCATATGAAGTTTACTCTATTGGTTAAGTCTCCTGGAGGAGAGATGAGGACAAATATAGTATGTCCAAAAGTAAGCCTTGGGATAAGGGGGGTAGACTTCTCCGCCAACCTCATTGTTTTGGATTCTCAAGGGTTGGACATTATACTTGGTATGGACTGGTTGAGGAAGCACAATGGAGTTATTGAGTGTGCCACGAAGACGGTGAAGTTGACCAATGAAGAACAGATCACCGTAGAATTCGAAGCATCTCAAACCGCACCGAAGCAATTGGGGCTGAATCATATGGACGGTGCCACCATTGAGGAGATTCCGGTGGTGTGTGAATTTTTGGATGTTTTTCCGGACGAGTTGCCAGGTATGCCACCCGATTGAGACATTGAGTTCGTTATTGATTTAATACCTGGAACTGCACCTATAGCTAAGAGGCCGTATATGATGCCTCCTTTGGAATTAGCGAAGCTCAAGAAGCAAATTCAAGAGCAACTAGAGAAGGGTTTTATTCGCCCTAGCTCTTCGCCCTGGGGAGCGCCCGTTCTATTTGTGGACAAGAAGGATGGATCCCAAAGGATGTGCGTGGATTACCGAGCTCTCAACGAGGTAACAATCAAGAACAAGTATACCTTGCCACACATAGAAGACTTGTTTGATCAGATGAAGGGTGCTTGTGTCTTCTCTAAGATTGACTTGAGGTCGGGATATTTTCAAATGAAGATTAGACCATCGGACATACCCAAGACAGCTTTTAGGACACAGTATGGATCTTATGAGTACACCGTGATGTCATTTGGATTGACAAATGCGCCTGCCTACTTGATGTACCTCATGAATAAGGTCTTCATGGAGTACTTGGATAAGTTCGTTGTGGTGTTTATTGATGATATTATGATCTACTCGAAGGATGAGAAAGAACATGAGGAACACTTGAGGCTTACGTTGCAGAAATTGAGGGAGCATCAACTGTATGCCATGTTCAACAAGTGTCAGTTTTGGTTGAGAGAGGTGTCGTTTTTGGGTCATATAATCTCAGGAGGAGGAGTATCGGTTGACCCCGGAAAAGTGAGAGATGTGTTGAAGTGGGAACCGCCGCAAAACGTCAAGGAAATAAGAAGTTTTCTTGGGATGACTGGATATTACCGTCATTTTATCAAGGACTTCTACAAGATAGCCAAGCCTATGACGGAGTTGCTAATGAAGGGAAAGGCTTTCCAATGGACTCAAGCTTGTCAAAATAGTTTTGAGGAGTTGAAGAAGAGGTTGACAACAGCCCCAATTTAGGTATTGCCGGATGTAAGCAAGAGTTTTGATATTTATTGCGACGCATCAAGACAAGGGCTTAGATGTGTATTGATGCAAGAAGGTCAAGTGGTCGCCTATGCATCAAGACAATTGAAGAAACATGAGCAGAATTACCCAACACATGATTTAGAACTTGCAGCCGTGGTACATGCATTGAAGATTTGGAGGCACTATATTCTTGGACATAGGTGTGAAATTTATACGGATCATAAGAGTTTGAAGTATATTTTCACACAAACAGATCTGAACTTGAGGCAACGAAGATGGTTGGAGCTTGTGACGCCCGGTTCCGAAAAATGAACCAAGCTAACGCATATGTGTGCCCAAGATGTTCAACACACATACACGAGTGCAATCACAAAAGAGTATACAGAAAATTACCACATAACAAGATTAATTATCAAATTTTATTACACAACCCATATTAGCCTTGAATACAAACTCTAATGAATATTTATGACAAGTTCAACTAATGCAGCGGAAATAAACTAATTAAGCAACTAAGCAGACTAAGCATAAGGGATAGCGCAGCTCCATGCAACACCACAGGAAAAGCTGACGGTAGACACGGCCTAGAACTCCGCATTATCGCCATTAAACTCACAATCCTGACCTGCAATTGTTGGGGGGGATTTCAAGAGTGAGTACATGTCGTACTCAGCAAGTGTGGAAAGTATGACATGTGGTTGATTCAAATGACGACAATAATAATGGCTAAGTGCTGAAAAGTACAGTAAAACCATTTGGAAAAGCAATGTATCATATTTATGTGAAGTAAACCCATCATAAACCATGTAACCATCATAATACCAATCCATAATTCACCATTACCAATAACCATAATCAATGTCATAAACCATAATTCCATCCCATAACCATAACCATAATCATAATATCAACCATAACCATTACCAAACCATAACCATCCCAAATCTCAATTTCCCTCTAATCATGTAGGTCATCCAGGTGCTCTTAACCGGGAGCACGACTATCATGATAGTTTTAATAGACTCTGCAGAGTTTGTACCACTTTACCCACGTGTTCGTGATTTCATCACCTTTCGGTGACTAAGAACCTCCCTTATGCCCGTGACCCGTCGGTCACATTACACACTTCTGTTGGTGTGTGGCCAAGAGATCACAAAATAGCCTTTACAAAGGGATTACTAGCCTATTCAGACCCCACTGAGGTTTCACCGGTGGCGATGTCTCCAACTGAGCACATCTTCAACCAAGGGCCCCCTCTTGAGCCATTCGGATCCCAGGGTAGTCCCGCCAATCATCAACAAATCCAATCCGACTACCCCTTCCCCGAGCATCCTTAATGGTCCAAATAGCGCTGGCAAAGCCCTAATTAATCAGCTACGCCGCACCCATACTTGGCCTCGTGGTGGCACTGTAGTCCTGGCCTATTCTCGCATGAACCGATCCTTAGATCACCATAACATCCAACCCATCCACATACCAGGCTTGCTTAGATCACCCGTTACCATACCGTGTTGACCAGTTCACATTAACCAGAATATTATTAATACATAATTAAATTTGTAGTGTTGCTTTCCCATCCCAATTAATCAAGCGAAGCAAAAAGGTAAAAGCCCTTCCCGACTCTCTACCATAAATTCCAGGTGACAAGGGTGGTTTAACAAGTCTAGTAAACTTCCTACCATAGGATTCCCATTAAGTTGACACAAGCATGCAGTTTGCAAACAAAATATTTATTTTAAAATAGGATCAATATGCTTCAAGGACACTTGCCTTGCTCTTGCTGTTGATTAGGGTCAAAGCCTTCAAACTCTTGATTAGGATCAATATGCTTCAGCCCGCTGCCTCGCCTGGCCCGCTGCCTCTAAGGACCGGTTCATGCGAGAATAAGCCAGGACTACAGTGCCACCACGAGGCCAAGTATGGGTGCGGCATAGCTGATTAATTAGGGCTTTGCTAGTGATATTTGGACCATTATGGATGCTCGGGGAAGGGGTAGTCGGATTGGGTTTGTTGATGATTGGTGGGACTACCATGGGATCCGAATGGCTCAAGAGGGGGCCCTTGGTTGAAGATGTGCTCTGAGGGAGACATCGCCACCGGTGAAACCTCAGTGAGGTCTAAATAGGCTAGTAATCCTTTTGTAAAGGCTATTTTGTGATCTCTTGGCCACACACCGACGGAAATGTGAGACGGCATAATAGAGGTTTTAGTCATTGAAAGGTGATGAAATCACGAACACGTGGGTAAAGAGGTACAAACTCTGCAGAGTTAAATAAAACTATCATGATAGCCGTGCTCCCGGTTATGACCACCTGGACAACTTCCATGATTAGAGGGAAATTGGAATTTGGGATGGTTATGGTTTGGTAATGGTTATGGTTCGGTAATGGTTATGGTTCGGTAATGGTTATGGATGGTTATGGATCAATTTCTGGCATTGAATATGGTTATTGGCAAATGGTGAAATCTGGAATTATTGATGAGGATGGTGAATTGTGGACTGGTATTATGGTATTACTTATGATTATGATGGGTTTATTTCACATACATGTAATATATTGCTTTTCAAATGCTTTTATGTACTTTTCAGCACTTAACCATTATTATTGTCGACATTTGAATAAGCCACATGTCATACTTTCCACACTTGCTGAGTACGACATGTACTCACTCTTGCAATCCCCCTCAATAGTTGCAGGTCAGGATTGGGAGTTTAATGGCGAATATGCGGAGTTCTAGGCCGTGTCTACCGTCAGCTTTGCCTGTGGTGTTGTTGGAGCTGCGCTATACCCTATTGCTTATGCTTCCTAGTTGTTTAGTTTGCTTAATTAGTTTATTTCCGCTGCATTAGTTAAACTTGTCATAAATATTCATTAGAGGTTGTCTTCGAGGATAATCTAGTTTGTGTAATAAAACTTGGTTAATTAATCTTGTTCTGTGGTAATTTTCTGTATACTCTTTTGTGATTACACTCGTGTATGTGTGATGAACATCCTGGGCACACATATGCGTTAGCTTGGTTCATTTTTGGGAACCGGGCGTCACAGGCCCCCTATTGTGCCATTCGGATCCCATGGAGTCCCGCTACAAATCCAAACCCAATCCGACTCCCTTTTCCCGGTGCACCAAATGATCCGCGCAATACTAGCAATACCCTAATTAATCAGCTATGCTGCACCCATACTTGGCCTCGTGGTGACACTGTAAATCATGTATGATCGCTCCACGAACTGGTCCTTAGATCTAAAGCAAGCGAAACCACCATAACATCAAACCCATCCACATACCATGCTTGCTTAGATCACCCATTACCATGTTACCATTAACCATGTTCATCAGTGTACATTATCCATTATCTCAATAATTTATAATTAAGTAACTTGGTTGTTTTCCCATCCCAATTAAGTTGAGCGAAGCAAAAGGTAAAAGGCCCTTCCCGACTCTCTACTAAGTATTCCAGGTGACAAGGATGGTTAAACAAAGCTAGTAAACTTCCTATCATAGGAGTCCCATCAATTTGACACAAGCAATGCATTTATGCAAACAAAACATTTAAAAATAGGATCAATATGTTCAAGGACACTTGCCTTGCTCTTGGGCTTGGTTTGGGTCAAAGTCTCCAAATTCCTGGTGCTAGAGGTCTTTTGCAGTACCGTCTAGCGCAAATCCGTCTAATCCACGCAATGAACATATAAGACAAGAATCACAATCAATAGATGCTCATATGTTACTCAATATGACATGATATGCATGATTAATGCAATTGTGAGCTAAGACTTTGTTAATGAGTTGTTAATAATGTTTACTAACTAGTTCCAGTGGTTTTTAACAAGTTTGGACGTGTTTGGACTTGATTCGAATCAATTTAGAATTAATTCAGCAGAAAATAGAATGTCAGACCGGATTAGTCCGCTTGGAACCAGACTAGTCTGCCCTTTGCAGAACTAGCGAATAAGGGTTTTCTAGATCGACGTGAATTTTGAGAAACGGAGTTGAATTCACGTGAGAAAGAGTAAGTAGAAGGTATACCAGGTGTTTAGAACTTCCAATGAATCAAGGGTTTTTGAGGCAACCCTTGGATCTTGACGATCTAGGGTTGATGAAGAGAACTTGATGGTGAATTGTTGATGAAGAACACAAGGTTGATTGAGATCTTGGCCTCTTGATCTTCTTTTGTTTTCTCCTCTTCTTCTTCTTGCTCTGTATTTCCTTCTCCCCCCTTGGCGGCGGCTATCCAGGAGCTAGGGTTTGGGTGTGATTCAAAAGTAGCAAAGAGATGTAAAGTTAAGAGGTTGGGTTGTTTATATAGAGGTGGAGGGCTAGGGTTTCAATGGAGGTCAGTTTTAGAGAGGGTGGAGGCTGGTGTGGGGTCCCACATGGGCTCCAAAAGAGTTAGACACGATGTCCTTAGGCCCACTTAAGGTAAAACCCAAAAATACATCGTGGAATAAAAGATCAACTTGAAATCGCGATCACTAGACAAGTCCGCGCAAGGCCGGACTAGTCCATAATTAGTTAGAGAAAAATCAGATAAGTCCGTACCAAATCGGACAATTCCGAACTTAGTCAGAGAGAAAAATGGACAAGTCCGCTAGATGTTGGACAAGTCCGGACAAGTCTAGGGACTCGGCGAAATTTTTCAAGCATGGGATGATCGGACTAGTCCGCAATGGATCGGACAAGTACAAAAACGGTATAGAGAGAAAAATGGACTAGTCTGTAGCAAAAACGGACATGTCTGATGGAGGTCAGAGAGAAATCGGACTAGTTTGTACCAGAAACGGACTACTTCGCACACCTCAGAACTTTTGAGTGCGGTTTTGCTCCTAATTCATTTTAAACTTGCTCATTTTTATATGACTTAATGTTAAACATGTATATGAACTTATGCAATGCATGATGCATGAAAATGAGGGTGTTACAAACCTACCCTTCTTAAAATGAATCTCGCCCTCGAGATTCGACGCAGAAGAGAAGAGATAGGGAAATTCCTTCTTGAGATCATCTTCCAGCTCCCAAGTTGACCTCTGATTCTGTGTGATGCTTCTATTGAACTTTACACCATCTAATAATCTTGCTTCTTGTGACCCTCTCCTTGGTTTCCAAGATTTTAACCGGTTGCTCGACATACATCAAATCTGCCTCTAGTTCCAATTCTTCCATTGACACTTGTTCTCCCGGTACCCTTAAGCACTTCTTGAGATGGGAAACATGAAACCCATCATGTACATCTGAAAGGTGAGCTGGCATCTCCAACTTATATGCTACTTCTCCTCTTTTGTCCAAAATCTTGAATGGTCCAATGTATCAAGGTGCTAGCTTGCTTTTGATATTAAACCTCTTATAACCTCTCATGGGTAATAATTTGAGATATACAAAGTCTAGCACTTCGAAGGCTAGCTTCCTTCTCCTATTGTCCGCATAACCTTTTTACCTTGATTGAGCAACCCTCAAGTTTTCACGAATATTCTGGACTTGTTTCTCAGCTTCTTGCAACATATCAGGTCCAAACACTTGATTTTATCTTGTCTCATTCTAGAACAAAGGTGTCCTACACCTCCTCCCATATAGTGCTTCATAGGGTGACATTTTCAAGCTTGCTTGATAACTATTGTTATATGAGAATTCCGCATACTACAAGCTTTTGTCCCAACTTCTCCCATGCTTCAAAGCACAAGCTCTTAACGTGTCCTCCAAAATCTGATTGGTCCTCTCAGTTTGTCCATTCGTTTGAGGGTGATATGTTGAGCTAAAGTTCAACCTTGTTCCCAATGCTTCATGCAATTTCTGCCAAAACATGGAGGTAAATTGAGAATCTCTATCTGACACTATCTTCTTTGGAACTCCATGCAAACATACTATTATTCCATATACAGTTCAACCAACTTCTCCCCGTTAAAGGTGGTGTTGACGGGAATAAAGTAAGCTGACTTAGTTAACCGATCCACAATTACCCATATGGAGTCATAACCGGACTGGGTACGCGGTAAACCAACTATAAAGTCCATTCCAATCTCTTCCTACTTCCACTCCAGAACCTTTAATGGCCGCAATAATCCAGCTGACCTTTGATGTTCAACTTTCACCTGTTGGCACACATTACATAAGGCGACATATTCAGCTATGTCCTTCTTCATGCTAGCCCACCAATAACATGTCTTCAAGTCCTTGTACATTTTGGTACAACCGTGATGAATTGAGTATGGCGAGTCATGTGCCTCCTTCAATATTGTTTCCCGAATATGCTTCACATTAGGCACAAGAATCCTCTTTCCAAGCCATAAAGTACCATGGTCATCCTCATCAAACCTGAATTCTCTTCCCTCTTGGGTTCTTTTCTTGATCTCTTGGATTTCCTCATCCCTTGTTTGACCCTCTCGAATCTTCTGCTCTAAGGTCGGATTTAAATCCATTATCCCCATCTCATTCACAAATTCGAGATTGAACCGTTCAGACTCCTTACATAACTGGGATGGTAACTCTCGAACCGTGAGCTGGTGACTTACTCCTTTCCGACTCGAAGCATCAACCACTACGTTAGCCTTCCCTGGATGATAGTTGATCCCCACATCATAATCCTTGATGAGCTCCAAACATCTTCGCTGCGTCAAATTCAGGTCCGTTTGTGTGAATATGTACTTGAGACTCTTGTGATCCATGTAAATCTCACACCCGTGACCAATAATGTAATGTCTCCAAATCTTCAAGGGATGTGCTACAACTGCAAGTTTGAGATCATGCGTTGGATAATTCTGCTCATGTTTCTTCAATTGCCTCAATGCATAGGCTACCACTTGACCTTCTTGCATGAGCACACATCCAAGTCCTTTTTCTTGATACATCGCAATAAATATCGAAACTTTTGCTCACATCCGACAATATCAAGACTGGGGCTGTAGTTAACCTCTTCTTTAGCTCCTCAATACTGTCTTGACAAGCTTGAGTCTATTGGAATGCTTTCCCTTCATTAACAGTTCTATCATTGACTTGACTATTTTGGAAAAGTCCTTGATGAAACTATGGTAATATCCAACCATCCCAAGGAAACTCCTTATTTCCTTTACGTTTTGCGGTGGATCCCACTTTAGCACATCTGTCACTTTTCCAAGGTCAATCGATACTCCTCCTCTGGAGATGATATGCCCCAAAAATGACAGCTCTTTCAACCAAAACTGGCACTTGCTGAACTTGGCATACAATTGATGCTCCCTCAATTTCTGCAACGTAAGCCTCAAGTGCTCCTCATGTTCATCCTCGTTCCTTGAGTAGATCATAATATCATCAATGAACACCAAAACAAACTTGTCTAGGTACTCCATGAGGACCTCATTCATGAGGTACATAAAATAGGCAGGTGAGTTTGTCAATCCAAAGGACATAATTGTATACTCATAAGATCCATATTGTGTCCGAAAAGCTGTCTTGGGTATATTTGATGGTCTAATCTTCATTTGAAAGTATCCCGACCTCAAATCAATTTTGGAGAAGACACAAACACCCTTCATCTGATCAAACAAGTCCTCTATGTGTGGCAAGGTGTACTTGTTCTTGATGGTCACCTCATTGAGAGCTCGGTAATCCACACACATCCTTTGTGATCCATCCTTCTTGTCCATAAAGAGTACGAGCGCCCCCCAAGGTGAAGAGCTTGGGCGAATGAAACCCTTCTCTAGTTGCTCTTGAATTTGCTTCTTGAGCACCGCTAAGTCCTTAGGAGGCATCCTATATAGTCTCTTAGCTATAGGTGCAGTTCCAGATATTAAATCAATAACAAATTCTATATCACGATCAAGTGGCATACCTGGAAACTCATCCGGAAACACATCCAAGAATTCAGACACCACTAGAATCTCCTCAATTGCGGCACCATCCATGTGGTTCAGCTCCAATTGCTTTGGTGCATGTTGAGATGCTTCAAATTATATGGTGATCCCTTCCTCATTGGTCAACTTCACCGTCTTTGTGGCACAATGACTCCATTGTACTTCCTCAACCAATTCATACCAAGTATAATGTCCAATCCTTGAGACTCCAAAACAATGAGGTTGGCAAAGAAGTCTATCCCCTTATTCTAAGGCTTACTTTTGGACATACTATATTTGTCCTCATCTCTCCTCCAGGAGACTTAACCAGCAAAGTATACTTCATATGAGAGATAAGCAAACTATACTTGGCAACATACTTCGATGCAATGAATGAATGCGATGCTCCAAAATCAAATAACATAGTCGCCGGGTTGGAGTTTGCGAGAAACATACCAATGACAACATCATCCGCTTAATGAGCTTCCTTTGTAGAGACATGGTTCACATTGCCACGAGCAAAATTCTGCTGTCCAAAATTGCCTTGTGGCGCTCCTCCATTTGATCTTGGGTTTTGTCTTGGAGCATTGCTCCCTTGACCAAGGCCTGACTTAGGACATTGGATTGAAAAGTGTCCTGCTTCTCCACATGTATAGCACTTCCTAACTGCACCAGAATTTGGACGGACTTGATTCTGCACATTTGCACCAGAAAAATTAGCACGAGGTGCAAAAGGCATTGGAGGCCTAGGTGCTTGCATGACAGGGCATTGTTGCACAAGCTGAGCTGGGCGTGGTGCATAACCACGATGTTGTACAGGAGCAGAAGAGCTGTAATAAGGTGCATTAGGTGGCGCAAAGCGAGGGCACACATTACTTTTTTGTTGTTGTCCCTGATATGATGCCTTCCTCTTGTTATCTAGCTCCATCTCATAGACTTTATTCTCCACAACAATTGCTTTGTTCACTAGCTTCTGGAAGTTGGCATAATCACACTTGAGCAATTGTACCTGGATCTCATTGTTCAAGCCTCTCATGAACAAGTATTGCTTACGGCTGTCCCGACTAACATATCCAGGGGCGTACCTTAAAAGTTGAGTGAATTTATTGAGATATTCACTCACACTTGACCTTCCTTGCCTCAAATTCTCAAATTCTTGTCTCCCCAAGATCATAACACCTTCCAAGACATAATGAGAATGGAAGCTCTCCTTGAATTCAACCCAAGTAATCCTCTCTTGATTTTCATGGGCGTTGCATAGTGAATCCCACCAATCTGCAGCTGCTCCAACAAGTTGATGAGATGGGAATAGCACCTTCTCTCGGTCACTGCATTGGACTATTGCAAGTTTCTTCTCCATGAACTTGAGTCAATCATCAGCGTCCATAGGGTCAGCAGCTTGAGCAAAAGTCGACGGCCTAGTTCTCATGAAATCTCCCAACCTTTTATGAGGCGGTGGGGGTGGTGGTGGAGGCATGTGGGGCTGGTTGTTGTTGTTGCCAGCCTGCAGCTGTCCCATAGTCTGTATCATGGTGTGCATGAGCTGGTTCTGCATAACCAATAGCTGCTCAAGATTGATAGCTCCTTGGGCAGGTCCTTGTCTATTGTTGTTCTAAGGTGCCCCATTGTTCTCCTCCTCATCATTGGCATCACTCTGGTTGCGAGCTCTCACCATCTGAAGAATAGCAAGAGAGAAGAATTTAGAAAACGTCCCCAACTATATGCATCAAGGGATATGAAACTAAGCAACTACCTATACTAGCCTATATGAATATGGCAATGCTAAAGTATCCAAAAATCCTCTACTAAGCACACAAGCAGCAATACATAGCAATCAGCACACCAAGCAAAAACACATCGATTCCTGAGTGTTCCTATGTGGTCTAAAGTGTCCATTCTATCTAGGCTGCGTCCTACAGAAAACTTGTGGCTCTGATACCAATTTGTGACACCCGGTTCCGAAAATGAACGAGATGAATGCATATGAGTGTCCAGGACATTCAACACACATACACGAGTGCATTCACAAAAGGATATACAGAAAATTACCACAGAACAAGATTAATTAAGCACTTGTATTATAGAATTCAGAATATTCTCAAATACAAGCTCTAATGAACATTATGACAAGTTTGAACTAATGCAGCGGAAATAAACTAAGTCTGAACTAAACAAAATAAGTGAGCTAAGCAAAAGGGTATATGGCGCAACTCCAATCAATCCACAGGCAAGATGACGGGAGACACGGCCTAGAACTCTGCATTATCAACGTTATACTCCCAAACCCGACCTGCAACTGTTGGTGGGGGAATTGCAAGCGTGAGTACCTGTCGTACTCAGCAAGTGTGGGAAAGTATGACATGTAGCTGATTCAAATGACGAATATAGTAACGGCTAAGTGCTGAAAAGTACATTAAAATGTTTGAAAAGCAATATATTATATGTATGTGAAGTAAACCCATGGTATCCCACAGTGATTATCATAGTATAAGTCCATATTCCATATCCATCACCATTTACCAGATTTCACCATTACCATTAACCATATCAAAAACCATAAACCATAATACCATCCCATAACCAGTACCAAACCATCCCAATACCAAAACATAACCAATATGAGACATATAAAACAATGAACATATACGACAAGAATCACAATCAATAGATGCTCATATGTTACTCAATATGACATGATATGCATGATTAATGCAATTGTGAGCTAAGACTTTGTTAATGAGTTGTTAATAATGTTTACTAACTAGTTCCAGTGGTTTTTAACAAGTTTGGACATGTTTGGAATTGATTCGAATCAATTTAGAATTAATTCAGCAGAAAATAGAATGTTAGACCAGATTAGTCTGCTTGGAACCAGACTAGTCCGCCCTTTGCAGAACTAGTGAATAAGAGTTTTCTAGATCGACGTGAATTTTGAGAAATGGAGTTGAATTCACGTGAGAAAGACTAAGTAGAAGGTATACCAAGTGTTTAGAACTTCCAATGAATCAAGGGTTTTTTAGGCAACCCTTAGATCTTGACGATCTAGGGTTGATGAAGAGAACTTGATGGTGAATTGTTGATGAAGAATGCAAGGTTGATGGAGATCTTGGCCTCTTGATCTTCATTCGTTTCCTCCTCCTCTTCTTCTTGCTCTGGATCTCCTGCTCCCTCCTTGGTGGTGGCTGTCCACGAGCTAGGGTTTGGGTGTGATTCAAAAGTGGCAAAGAGATGTAAAGTTAAGAGGTGGGATTGTTTATATAGAGGTGGAGGGCTAGGGTTTCAATGGAGGTCGGTTTTAGAGAGGGTGGAGGCTGGTGTGGGGTCCCACATGGGCTCCAAAAAAGTTAGACACGACGTACTTAGGACCACTTAAGGTAAAACCCAAAAACACGTCGTGGAACAAAAGGTCAACTCAGAATCGCGATCACCGAACAACTCCGAGCAAGGCCGAAATAGTATGATATTAGTCAGAGGAAAATCGGATAAGTCTGTACCAAATCGGACAAGTCCGAACTTAGTGAGAGAGAAAAACGTACAACTCCGCTAGATGTCAGACAAGTCTAGGGACATGGCACAATTTTTCAAGGATGGGATGACCGGACTAGTCCGCAATGGACTAGACTAGTCCGAAAACGGTACAGAGAGAAAAACGGACTAGTCCACAGCAAAAACAGACATGTTCGATGGAGGTCAGAGAGAAATTGGACTAGTCCACACCAAATGCACTCCTCAGAACTTTTGAGTGCGGTTTTTCTCCTAATTCATTTTAAAATCGATCATTTTTATATGCGTTAATGTTAAACATGTATATGAACTTATGCAATGCATCATGCATGAAAATGAGGGTGTTACACCCAACCAAGAAGAGCTTCGGTGACCAAGGCCTCTTCAGAGCCAGCCTCTGCAAGGGGCACTAGATCTGGGAAATCGACCTCGACCCTGGTGCCGGCGTCGGGCTCCAGGTCCAGAGGTCCTTCCCAGCCGAGGGAGGTCCCGGCTGAGGCGACTCCAACTGCTGCGGCAAGCTCCGGACCAAGGTCCGGGGTTTCTGCCTCACCAGCTCTGGTGAGCTCCGACTCTGGATCTCAGAAGAAGATGTTCTGCTTCGATTGGGGAGGAAGCTTCCCAAGGTAAGCGTTGTCTTCTCACCCTGAGATGCTATTTTTATTGTTTTCCTATTTTGAATATTTTGATCTTTTGCTTCGAGGATGTCGAAAAAGAAAGCTGAATCTTCAAAGCCTGCTGCAGCAACTCAGACTGTGCAGGCAAAAGCTCCTGTTTCGATCCCGGTGCCACCCCAAGTGGTGGTTGATGACACGATAGTTCCGACGCCAGCTGTTGTAGATCTGGACCCAGAGATGATGCCCGAAGCTCCTCTGGTAGCGCCAGACCACAGGGGAGATGTTCATGATGAAGCGCCAACAGTCTTAGAGCCGACGGCTGATGTTCTGGCAGCAGAGCCGGTAGTTGTTGAAGCTCCGGCACCTGCGCTGGATGAAGTTGAAGCTCCGGTACCCGAGCCAGAGGTAGTTGAAGTTTCGGCCCCGAGCCGGAGATGGCTGAAGTACCGGCCCGTGAGGCGGAGGTGGTGGGGGCTCCGGGGCGAACCTCCAATGCTAGCCCCAGAGATGATTACTACAGAGGTGCTCATGTCAGAGCCGAAGAACCCACAAGAGTCAGTGGTAGGTCCTCCACCCACAGACCTGATGATTGAAGATCCGACAAGGGGACCTTCCCTGTCAGCCCCAGAGATTGAAGTTCCCACTGCAGGACCCTCCTCAGCCATGACAGATGTAGAAGAGCTCCCGGAGGGCGGCCCTAGCGCCGTAGAGCCGCAGGGGACCACACTTGTGCCGTGGGACCCAATTGTTGTCTTTGAAGATCCGCTCGAGCTGGCGGGGGAGATCCAGGCTAGTCCGGAGCCAATTCCTTTAGCGTTGTCTATAGACAATGCATGCTCCAGTCTCCGTCAGGTCCAGTTTGCCTTCAACTATGAAAGCAAGACACTCGAAGAAGAGTGCAACATCTTGAGGCGTTGGCGCAACAGGCTTCACTTCGAGACGAAGCTGATTCAATCAAGGCTTGCGGACCAACGAGAATGGGTGGCCAAGGAGAAGGCCCGGTTAGCGCTGATGGACCGCTTGCTGAACGAGAGGGAGGCTACCATTAAGGCTCTCGACAAAAAGACTCGAGAGATTTTTGAGCATTGTCGGGAGACCAATGAGGCTGCTCCCAATCGTCAGGACAACCTCAATGAATTAAATGAAGTGCTCCTCAAGCGCCAGGAGGCCCTCGATGAGAGGGAGGAGAAGCTCCTGGAAAAGCAGGAGGACATTCTGAGGAGGGAAGAGGAGCTCGCCCAGAGGCTGTCTCTGGGGAGTAGAGCTTGGCCGACCGCACCAAAAAGTTTGAAGAGCGGTGCAAGCAAGAAGAGGAGAAGAATTGGCAGGTGGGACAGGAGCTCTCCAATAGAGAGACTAAAGTCTCCACCAGGGAGGAAAAACTGAGGGGTAGGGAGAAGGATCTGGCGAACTGTCGAAACCGCGTCCACCTCCGAGAGATGAAGCTCGCTGACCATGAAAAGTAGGTGGCCGAAAGTATTCAGCAACATGGCAAGGAGGTCGAGCGCATCGCCCGGGAAGTTTTGGATCTTGCAGCCGCTAGAAGGTCGCTAGAAGAACTTAGGAATTTGAGGGCGAATGTGACACCCGGTTCCGAAAATGAACCAAGTGAACGCATATGGGTGCCCAGGATGTTCAACACACATACATGAGTGCATTCACAAAAGAATATACAGAAAATTACCACAGAACAAATTAATTATCCACTTTTATTACACAATTAATAACATCCTCGAATACAAGCTCTAATGAATATTAGTGACAAGTTCAACTAATGCAGCAGAAATAAACTAATAAGCAACTAAGCAAAGGGGATATTGCGCAGCTCCAACACTCCACAGGCAAAACTGACAGTAGACACGGCCTAGAACTCCGCATTATCTCCGTTAAACTCACATTCCTGACCTGCAACTATTGGTGGGGGAATTGGAAGGGTGAGTACATGTCGTACTCAGCAAGTGTGGAAAGTATGACATGTAGCTGATTCAAATGACGAATATAATAATGGCGGACTGCTGAAAAGTACATTAAAACATTTGAAAAGCAATATAGTATGATTATGTGAATAATACCATCATAAACCATATAATCATCATAATACCAGTCCATATTTCATTACCATCATCCATATACCAGATTTCACCATTGTCAATAACCATATTTGATACCAGAATTTAATTCATAACCAGGCATAATCATATCATTAACTCTAACCAAACCATAACCATTACTAAACCATCCCTATACCAAGATTCCCTCTAATCATGGAAGTTATCCAGGTGCTATTAACCACGAGCACGACTATCATGATAGTTTTATTAGACTCTGGAGAGTTTGTACCGCTTTACCCACGTATTTGTAATTTCATCACCTTTTGGTGACTAAGAACCTCCTTTATGCCCATGACCCGTCGGTCACAATACACACTTCTGTTGGTGTGTGGCCAAGAGATCACAAAATAGCCTTTATAAAGGGATTACTAGCCTATTTAGACCCCACTGAGGTTTCACCGGTGGCGATGCCTCCCACTGAGCACATCTTCAACCAAGGGCCCCCTCTTGAGCCATTTGGATCCTAGGGTAGTCCCACCAATAATCAACAAACCCAATCCGACTACCCCTTCCCCGAGCATCCTTAATTGTCCAAATAGCACTGGCAAAGCCCTAATTAATCAGCTACGCCGCACCCATACTTGGCCTCGTGGTGGCATTGTAGTCCTGGCATATTCTCACATGAACCGGTCCTTAGATCTAAAGCAAGCAAACCACCATATCGTCCAACCCATCCACATACCAGTCTTTCTTAGATCACCCAATTCCACATCATATTAATCATGATCTCATTAATGCATAATTAAATAATATAGTTGTTTTCCCATCCCATGTAGTTAAGCGAAGCAAAGGTAAAAAGCCCTTCCCGACTCTCTACCATGTATTCTAGGTGACAAGGATGGTTAAACAAAGCTAGTAAACTTCCTACCACAGGATTGTCATCAAATTGACACAAGCATGCAGTTTTCAAACAAAACATTTATTTTTAAAAACAGGATCAATATGCTTCAAGGACACTTGCCTTGCTCTTGGGATTGGTTTGGGTCGAAACCTTCAAACTCTTGGTGCTGTAGATCCTCCGCAACACTCTCTACAATAAACATACAAGACAAGAGTTACAATCAATAGATGCACAAACTTTACTCAATATGACATGATATGCATGATTGATGCAAATGCAAGGTGGAACTTGTTAATGAGTTGCTTTTAATGATCACTAACTAGTCCTAATAGATTTTAACAAGTTTATATAGGTTTGGAGTTGATTAGATCTAATTTTAGAATTAATTCAACACAATTTGACGAGGAAGATTAGACAAGTCCGCAGGAGGCCGGACTAGTCCACACTTCGCAGAACTGGCGAACTAGGGTTTTCTAGATCGACGTGAATTTGGATATTTGGGATTGAATTTACGTAAGGAAAAGAGAATAGAAGGTATACAAGGTGTTTAGAACTCCAATGAATCAAGGATCCTGGAGTCAACACTTGGATCTTGACGATCTAGGGTTGATGAAGAACATGATGATGAGTTGTTGACGAAGAACGCGAAGTTGATGGAGATCTTGATCCTCTTTTGTTTCCTCCTCTTCTTCTCCTTGCTCTAGATCTCCTTCTCCCTCCTTGGTGGCGGCTAATCACAAGCTAGGGTTTGGGTGGGGTGGAAAAGTGGCAAATAGATGTCAAGCCAAGGGGTGCGGTTGTTTATATAGAGGTGGAGGCTAGGTTTAGATGAATTTCAAGTTTGAGATGAGTAGAGGCTGGTTTAGAGTCCCACATGGGCTCTAAAATAGTTAGGCACGACGTCCCTAGGCCCACTTAATGTGAAACCCAAGAAACAAGTCGTGAAACAGAAGATCAACTCGGAGTCGCGATATATCGGACAAGCCCGAAAAGGGTCGGACTTGTCTGAAGTTGTCCAGAGAGAAATAGGACAAGTCTGGACTATACATCGGACAAGTCCAAACTTATCCAGAGGGGAAAAATGGACAACTCTGGCAAAAATTCAGACAAGTCCGACTTTAGTCAGAGAGGAAAACGAACAAGTCCGCTGGAATACCAGACTAGTCCGGACAAGTCCAGGGACTTAGCAAAATCTCCAATGGAATTGGAATACCAGACTAGTCCGAACAAGACCGGACAAGTCCGAAAGTGTCGAGAGACAAAAACAGACTAGTTCGCAGAAAAACGTACAAGTACGATAGAGGTCAGAGAGAAATCGGACTATCCGCACCAAAAATGGACTAGTCCGCACTTCCCAGAATTCTAGGTGCGGTTTTGTTCCAAATTAATTTCAAACTTATTCCTTTTTATGTGGATTAATGTTAGACACATATATGAATGTATGTAGGGCATGATGCATGAAAATGAGGGTGTTACAAACCTACCCCCCTTAAAATGAATCTCACCCTCGAGATTTGATGTGGAAGAGAAAATATAGGGAAATTCCTTCTTGAGATCATACCCCAACTCCCATGTTGCTTTCGATTCTTTGTGATGCTTCCATTGAACTTTGCACCATCAAATCACCTTGTTCCTTATGGCTCTCTGCTCGGCATAAGTCAAATCCTCCTCTAGTTCCAATTCTTCCATTGGCACTTGTTCTTCCGGTACTCTCAAGAACTTCTTGAGCTGGGAAACATTAAACACATCATAGACATCCAAAAGATGAGATGGCATCTCCAACTTATACGCTACTTCTTCTCTTTTGTCCAAAAATCTTGAATGGCCCAATATAGCGTGGTGCTAGCTTGCCTCTTATGTTAATCCTTTTATGACCTCTCATTGGTGACACCTTGAGGTAAACAAAGTCTCCAACTTCAAAGGTGGGTTTTCTTCTCCTATTGTCTGCATAGCCATTTTGCCTTGATTGAGCAGGCCTCAAGTTCTCGTGAATGACCTGAACTTGTTTTTTCAGCTTCTTGCAACACATCGGGTCCAAATACTTGATTCCCCCCTATCTCACTCTAGAACAAAGGCGCCCTACACCTCCTTCCATATAGTGCTTCATATGGTGACATCTTCAAACTTGCTTGGTAACTATTGTTGTATGAGAATTCTGCATATGGCAAGCTTTTGTCCCAACTTTTCCCATGCTTTAAAGCACAAGCTCTTAACATATCCTCTAAAATTTGATTGGTCCTCCCAGTTTATCCATCCGTTTGAGGGTGATATGCTGAACTAAAATTCAACCTTGTTCCCAAAGCTTCATGCAATTTCTGCCAAAATCTGGAGGTAAATTGAGAACCTCTATCCGAGACTATCTTCTTTGGGACCCCATGTCGACACACAATATTCCACATGTATATTTCGGCCAATTGTGCAGCTGTATACTTGGTCTTAACAGGAACAAAATGAGCTGACTTGGTTAATCGATCCACGATTACCCAAATTGAGTCATACCCATACGCGGTAGACCAACTATAAAGTCCATGCCAATTTCTTCCCACTTCCATTCCGAAATCTTCAATGGTTGCAATAATCCAGCTGGCCTTTGATGTTGACACACATCACACAATGCTACATATTCAGCTATGTCCTTTTTCATGCTATCCCACCAATAACAAGTCTTCAAGTATTTGTACATCTTCGTACAACCGGGATGAATCCAATACGGTGAGTCATGTGCCTCCTTTAGTATTGTCTCCTGAATATGCTTCACATTAGGCACGACAATCCTTTTTCTAAGCAATAAGGTACCATGTTCGTCCTCATCAAATCTGAATTCTCTTCCTTCCTGGGTCCTTTCCTTGATTTCTTGAACTTCCTCATCCTTAGTTTGACCTTTCCAACTTTCTTGCTCTAAGGTTGGGTTTAACTCCATCATTGCCATATCATTTACAAATCCGAGGTTCAACCGTTCAAACTCCTTACATAACTCGGATGGCAACTCTCGAACTGTGAGTTGATAACTTACTCCTTTCCTACTCAATGCATCGTCCACGACATTAGCCTTCCCTGGATGATAATTGATCCCCAAATCATAATCCTTGATGAGCTCCAACCATCTTCGTTGCCTCAAATTCAAATCCATTTGTGTGAAAATATACTTGAGACTCTTGTGATACGTATAAATTTCACACCTATGTCCAAGAATGTAGTGTCTCCAAATCTTCAATGCGTGTACTACGGCTGCAAGTTCCAAATCATGGGTCGGGTAATTCTGCTCATGTCTCTTCAATTGTCTCGATGCATATGCAACCACTTGACCTTCTTGCATGAGCACCCATCCAAGTCCTTTTCTCGACGCATCACAATATATGTCGAAACTTTTTCTTACATCCGGCAAAACCAAAACTGGGGTTGTAGTTAACCTTTTCTTCAACTCCTCAAAACTTTCTTGACAAGCTTGAGTCCATTGGAAAGCTTTACCCTTCATTAGCAACTCCGTCATTGGCTTGGCTATCTTGGAAAAGTCCTTGATGAACCTACAGTAATATCCAACGATCCCAAGAAAACTCCAGATCTCCTTTACGTTTTGTGAGGGTTCCCATTTCAACACGCCCCTCACCTTTCTGGGGTCAACAGATACTCCACCTCCTGAAATGATATGACCCAAAAACGATACTTCTCTCAACCAAAACTGACACTTTGAACTTGGCATACAATTGATGCTCCCTCAATTTCTGCAATGTAAGCCTCAAGTGATCCTCATGTTCCTTCTCATCCTTCGAGTAGATCATAATGTCATCAATGAACACCACAACGAACTTATCCACGTACTCCATGAAGACCTTATTCATGAGGTACATAAAGTATGCATGCGCGTTTGTCAATCCAAAGGACATCATGGTGTACTCATAAGATCCATACCGTGTCCTAAAAGCTGTCTTGGGTGTGTCCGATGATCTAATCTTTATTTGAAAGTATCTCAACCTCAAATCAATCTTAGAGAAGACACAAGCAAACTTCATCTGATCAAACAAGTCTCTATACGCGGTAAGGTATACTTGTTCTTGATGGTTACCTCGTTGAGAGCTCGATAATCTACACACATCCTTTGCGACCCATCCTTCTTGTCCACAAATAGAACGGGCACTCCCCAAGGTGAAGAGCTTGGGCGAATAAAACCCTTCTCTAGTTGCTCTTGGATTTGCTTCTTGAGCTCTACTAATTCCTTAGGAGGCATCCTATATGGCCTCTTAGCTATAGGTGCAGTTCTAGGTATTAAATCAACAACAAACTCAATGTCTCGATCAGGTGGCATACCTGGCAACTCGCCCGGAAAAACATCCAAAAATTCACACACCACCAGAATCTCCTCAATTGCGGTACCACCCATATGATTCAGCTCCAATTGCATCGGTGCATGTTGAGATGCTTCAAATTCTATGGTGATCCCTTCCTCATTGGTCAACTTCACCGTCTTTGTGGCACACTCAATGACTCCATTGTGCTTCCTCAACTAGTCCATACCAAGTATAATGTCCAATCCTTGAGAATCCAAAACAATGAGATTGGCGAAGAAGTATACCCCCCCCCCCTATCCTAAGGCTTACTTTTGGACATACTATATTTGTCCTCATCTCTCCTCCAGGAGACTTAACCAATAGAGTAAACTTCATATGAGAGTTAGGCAAACTATACTTGGCAACATATTTCGATACAATGAATGAATGTGATGCTCTAGAATCAAATAACATAGTCGCCGGGTTAGAGTTTGCGAGAAACATATCAATCACCACGTCATCCGCTTGTTGAGCATCCTCCATAGAGACATGGTTCATGTTGCCACGAGCAAAATTCTGCTGTCCACGGTTTCCTTGCGGTTGTCCTCCATTGGGTCTTGGGTTTTGCCTCGGTGCATTGCTTCCTTGACCAAGGACTAACTTAGGACATTGATGTGCAAAGTGTCTAGCTTCTCCACAAGTATAGCACTTACTTGCTCCACCAGAATTATTGGGACGAGCTTGGTTCTACGCATCAGCACCAGGAAAGTGGGCACGAGGTGCATAAGGAATTGGAGGCCTAGGTGCTTGCATGTCAGGTCTTTGCTGCAAAAACTGAGCTGGACGCGGTGCATATCCACGGCGCTGTTAATATGGCGCATTAGGTAGTGCAAAGCGAGGGCACACATTACTTCCTTGTTGCTGTCCTTGATATGGCGCCTTCCTCTTATTGTCTTGCTTCATCTCACGGACCTTGTTCTCTACAACAATTGCTTTGTCCACAAGATTTTGGATGTTTGCATAATCACAATTCAACAATTGCACTTGGATCTCATTGTTCAAGCCTCTCATGAACAAATATTGCTTCCGGCTGTCCGGACTCACATCTTCCGACACATACCTTGAGAGTTGAGTGAATTTGTTGAGATATTCACTCACGCTTGATCTTCCTTTCCTCAAGTACTCAAATTCTTGCCTCTTCAAATCATGACACCTTCGGGCACATAATGAGAACGGAAACATTCCTTGAATTCTGCCCAAGTGATCCTCTCCTGATTCTCATGGGCACTGCAATGAGCATCCCACCAATCCGCAGCTGCTCCAACTAGTTGAAGAAGCAAATAGAACCTTCTCCCGGTCACTTCATTGGATAATAGCTAGCTTCTTCTCCACGTACTTGAGCCAATCATCAGCATCTATTGAGTCAGCAGCTTGAGCAAAGGTTGGCGGCCTAGTCCTCATAAACTCTCCCAACTGGTTATGAGGAGGTGGGGGTGGCAGTGGAGGCATGTGGGGCTGATTGTTGATGTTACTAGCCTGCATATGTCCCATAGTTTGTATCATGGTCTGCATGAGCTGGTTTTTCATAGCCAAAAGCTACTCAATGTTGATAGCTCCATGAGCAGGTCCTTGTCCATTGTTGTTCTGAGGTGCTCCATCGTTCTCCTCCTCATCATTGCCATCCCTCTAGTTGTGAGTCCTCACCGTCTGAAGAAAAGCAATAGATAAGAATTTAGAAGACGTCTCCAACTATATGCATCAAGGGATATGAAACTAAACAACTACCTATACTAGCCAAGGTGGACATGGCAATGCTAAAGCAGCCTAAAATCCTCTATTAAGCACACAGGTAAACAATATATAACAAACAACACACCAAGCAAAAACACATCGCTTCCTGAGTGTTCCTATGTGCTCTAAAGTGTCCATTCTATCTAGGTTGCGTCCTACGGTCAACCTGTGGCTCTGATACTATTTTTTGTGACACCCGGTTCCGAAAATGAACCAAGTGAACGCATATATGTGCCCAGGATGTTCAACACACATACACGAGTGCATTCACAAAAGAATATACAAAAAATACCACATAACAAATTAATTGTCTACTTTTATTACACAATTAATAACATCCTCGAATACAAGATCTAAATAATATTAGTGACGAGTTCAACTAATGCAGCGGAAATAAACTAATAAGCAGCTAAGCAAAGGGGATATAGCGCAGCTCCAACACTCCACATGCAAAGCTGACGTTAGACACGACCTAGAACTTCACATTATCACCGTTAAACTCTCAATCCTGACCTACAACTGTTGGTGGAGGAATTGCAAGGGTGAGTACATGTCCTACTCAACAAGTGTGGAAAGTATGACATGTAGCTGATTCAAATGATGAATATAATAATGGCAGAGTGCTGAAAAGTACATTAAAACATTTGAAAAGCAATATAGTATTATTATGTGAATAATCCCATCATAAACCATATAATCATCATAATACCAGTCCATATTTCATTACCATTATCCATATACTAGATTTCACCATTGCCAATAACCATATTCAATACCAAAATTTAATTCATAACTAACCATAATCATATCATTAACTCTAACCAAACCATAACCATTACCAAACCATCCCTAAACCAAATTTCCCTCTAATCATGGAAGTTGTCTAGGTGCTCTTAACCGGGAGCACGACTATCATGATAGTTTTATTAGACTCTGCAGAGTTTGTATCGCTTTACCCACATGTTCGTGATTTCATCACCTTTCAGTGACTAAGAACCTCCCTTATGCCGATGACCCGTCGGTCACAGTACACACTTCTGTTGGTGTGTGGCCAAGAGATCACAAAATAGCCTTTACAAAGGGATTACTAGCCTATTTAGACCCCACTGAGGTTTCACCGGTAGCGATGCCTCCCACTGAGCACATCTTCAACCAAGAGCCCCCTCTTGAGGCATTCGGATCCCAGGGTAGTCCCACCAATCATCAACAAACCCAATCCGACTACCCCTACCCCGAGCATTCTTAATGGTCCAAATAGCACTGGAAAAACCCTAATTAATTAGCTATGCCTCACCCATACTTGCCCTCGTGGTGGCACTGTAGTCCTGGCATATTCTAGCATGAACCGGTCCTTAGATCTAAAGCAAGCAAACCACCATATCATCCAACCCATCCACATACTAGTCTTGCTTAGATCACCCAATTCCACATCATATTAACCAATTCATATTAACCATGATCTCATTAATGCATAATTAAATAATATAGTTGTTTTCCCATCCCATGTAGTTAAGCGAAGCAAAGGTAAAAAGCCCTTCTCGACTCTCTACCATGTATTCCAGGTGACTAGGATGGTTAAACAAAGCTAGTAAACTTCCTACCATAGGATTGCCATCAAATTGACACAAGCATGTAATTTTCAAACAACACATTTATTTTTAAGAATAGGATCAATATTCTTCAAGGACACTTGCCTTGCTCTTGGGATTGGTTTGGGTCGAAGCCTTCAAACTCTTGGTGCTGTATATCCTCCGCAACACTCTCTAGCTCTAAACCGTCTAATCCGCATAATAAACATACAAGACAAGAGTTACAATCAATAGATGCACAAACTTTACTCAATATGACATGATATGCATGATTGATGCAAATGCAAGGTGGAACTTGTTAATGAGTTGCTTTTAATGATCACTAACTAGTCCTAATAGCATTTAACAAGTTTATACAGGTTTGGAGTTGATTAGATCTAATTTTAGAATTAATTCAACACAATTTAACGAGGAAGATCGGACAAGTCCGCAGGAGGCCGGACTAGTCCGCACTTCGCATAACTTAGATCGACGTGAATTTGGAGATTTGGGATTGAATTCACGTAAGGAAAAGAGAATAGAAGGTATACCATGTGTTTAGAACTCCAATGAATCAAGGATCTTGGAGGCAACACTTGGATCTTGACGATCTAGGGTTGATGAAGAACTTGATGATGAGTTGTTGACGAAGAACGCGAAGTTGATGGAGATCTTGATCCTCTTTCATTTCCTCCTCTTCTTCTACTTGCTCTAGATCTCCTTCTCCCTCCTTGGTGGTGGCTAATCACGAGCTAGGGTTTGGATGGGGTGGAAAAGTGGCAAATAGATGTCAAGCCAAAGGGTGGGGTTGTTTATATAGAGGTGGAGGCTAGGGTTAGATGGATTTCGAGTTTGAGATGAGTAGAGGCCGGTTTAGAGTCCCACATGGGCTCTAAAAGAGTTAGGCATGATGTCCCTAGGCCCACTTAACGTAAAACCCAAGAAACAAGTCGTGGAATAAAGATCAACTCGGAGTCACGATATATCGGACAAGTCCAAAAGGGGCCGGACTAGTCCGAAGTTGTCCAGAGAGAAATCGGACAAGTCCTATGGACTATACATCGGAAAAGTTCGAACTTATCCAGAGGGGAAAAACGGACAACTCTGGCAAAAAACCGGACAAGTCCAACTTTCGTCAGAGAGGAAAACGGACAAGTCCGCTAGAATACCGGACTAGTCTGGACAAGTCTAAGGACTTAGTGAAATCTCCAAGGGAACTGGAACACCGGACTATTCCAAACAAGACCGGACAAGTCTGAAAGTGTCTAGAGGCAAAAACAGACTAGTCCGCAGAAAAACGGACAAGTCCGATCGAGGTCAGAGAGAAATCGTACTAGTCCGCACCAAAAATGAACTAGTACGCACTTCCCAGAATTCTTAGGTGCGGTTTTGTTCCTATTCAATTTCAAACTTATTCCTTTTTATGTGGATTAATGTTAGAAACATATATGAATGTATCCAGGGCATGATGCATGAAAATGAGGGTGTTACAGCGACTGAGTCCCAGCAAGTATGGGACTTCTTGGGGCATGCCAACGAAGCTTTGGTGCCGCTTGGTTTCAGTCCGGTACGTCCGACTGACTCGGAGCCGGAGCTGGAGAAGGCACTGGTGGCATTGGGGTTTACCAGCAACAAGATGGATGCAATGGGTGATGTCATCATCGATCAACTGGAGACGCAGGACAAGTCTTTGGCCAAGAACGTCGCCGAATACATGCTGATGTTTTTCAAAAGCTGAGACCCCATATGTCTCTAGATCTTGTATTTGAAGGACCCATTGTTGAAGAAGAAGATGCCGCCAGGGCCAGCGTTCAAGAAGCTGCTCAGAAAGTTGCCTCATTTTTTCATAGGACCTAGGACCTCCAGTAGCTAGGACATTTTTCTCCTGACTTCACTTGTAATCCTCATTTTCAATCAATGAAATCCAATCTTTTGAATGAATGAATTCATTTTGTGTGTCTTCAATGCATTGTCCTTTTTAGTGTTGGACCCATGGTAGATGTACACAATTTGATCGCAAACATGTACCAAAAGGATTTGACAATGTTTGATGACTTCACTCCTCACTCGTAGCCAAATCGATAGCTCCGAGTTCTGAAGTTTACCTCCGATATCTCCAGAGACCCTTTTTGATGTTGATGGCGGGCCCCCTGGGAGTTGTTAGAGCTAGGTAGGTCCAACGGCGCCCACTATCAACGCTTAGGAACATCGACAGCGGGCCCCTAGGGGTTGTCAGAGCTAGGTAGGTCCGATGGTACCCACTGTCAACACTTAGGAATGTCGACGGCGGGCTCCCTGGGAGTTGTCGGAGCTAGGTAGGTCTGACGACGCCCACTGTCGACACATAGAGCATCGACGGCGGACCCCCTAGGATCGTCGGAGCTTCTCGGCTTCGACGGTGTCTACTATCAATGCATAATACGTCGATGGCGAACCTCCTCGGGGTGACTTTTCCACCATCTTCGTTTAGATCGTCATTTATTCTTCACATCAACGGTTGGCCCCCAAGGGTGTTTTTGGATCTTGGTAGCTCCGAGAATGCCCATTTTCAACGTATAAAATGTCGACGGCGGGCCCTCTGGGGGTTGTCGGAGCTCAGGAGCTCCGTCATCATCCACCATCACCATGAGTTTTTCATTTTTCCTGCGCGTTAAAGACAAGAAAAACAGAAATTCATCCTCTCATCTATAACTTGTTTGTGACTTACTGATCTTTTTTGAATTTTAGATCTAAAGGAACTCATCATAATAACAAGTATATTGATATAATCTCTTTAGATCCGAATGCCTTCCGTACCCGCCCTATTGAGGCCTGCCAGAATATAGGTAGAGTAGCGTACTTCGGGTGCTTGACCAGTCTAAGTCAATAGCGCACTCCAGACCTGTCATTGGCTCTGGCGTTCAGGCAAGTAGACCATCTAGCAATGCTAAGATCCGAAAAAAGATCATCAATATAACTTGTATATCATAAGAGTAACTTGGACTAAATCTCAAAAAGAATTGCACAACTTTGTTATAGACAAAAAGGAAAAAATAATAAAAGGAACGAGTCTGTACAAAATTAATGCACGTGGAGTCTGTTTTTACAAAACAATGTCTTTCATTATAGGTCCGAATTACAGGGGAGACAAGGACACACTTAGGGTATGGAACCAGGCCAAGTGTGCAATTCATCTTGTTCTAACCCAGAGTAGGTAGCTACACTTAAAGTACAACGACCAAGTTAAGTGTTGAAAGTGCATCTAGGCATCCCTTGTGGGTTTGGTTGATTTATGACAAACAAATGAGATCCTAACCACATTAATGAGATGAGCGCAGGTTTTGATGAAAGAATGAAGAAAGCGCCAAAGAGAAAAGAGAATGAGGATCAATTCAGAAAAGAGTTCAAGAGCTGAATAAAATACATCATTGTGTAGGGAGTGTGTTGGTGTAAATCATCCCAAGAGATCAAACATAAAAATCCTCACACACTTCACATTTCACAGGAAAGACAGACTAGTCCGATATACACCGGACTAGTTCGATATCCTCTCTGGATAGGTTCGGACAAGTCCAGCCAATGCGGACTTGTCCGCACCGGACTAGTCCGATAATGTCCGGACTAGTCCGATAATGCCTCTGACTAAAATCGGACAAGTCCTCCAAGTGCGGACTTGTCCTATATTCACTAAGGGTATCACCACACCAGACTAGTCTGATATCACCACAGACAAGTACAAAAACCTTTCTGACTAAAATCGGACAAGTCCGCTCCTATCCGGACAAGTCCGATATTCCTAGACACTTAGGATTTCCTGCACGTCGCACACCGGACTAGTCCGGACTCCACCACGGACTAGTCCGGACCTTCGAAACCCTAACGGTAACTTTTGAAAACTCTAATATAAATAGATGTGCATGGCCCAACTATTGATGCTCTCGACCCCCTGCGCCGTCACACCCTCCAAGAGCCTAGAAAACACATCTATCCATGCAATCCAATGCAAGAAAGATCAATCTCTTGATGATTCACTTTGGATCAAAGGAGAGACACGATTCCACACATTTGAGCTCTTGGGTTTGATCTCTAACACACTCCTGTTGTTTTATTGTCGATCTTACGAGTGTGTCCTTGGTGGTGTTTGAATTGTAATCTTGGGGAGCCCTCAACTTGTGAGAAGGCCCCTTGAACTTGGTGATTTGCCCCTTTGTGATAGTGGAAGAAGAATTGGCCTTTGTGGCGATTTGACGAGGTTAGGGTCAGTGAAGACCCGGTCCTTTCGTGAGCTCCTTAACGTGGATGTAGGTTGCCTCTGTGGGAACTGAACCACGGGATAAAAATCGTGTGTCAAACTTGTTCTTAAGTTTCTCATATCATATTCTAGGGTTTGATTGATTTTGTCCATATTACGTTGAAACATTCAAATCAAAGTTAATTTGCACTACACTTAACTTCATTGACTCAATACTTGCAAGTTACATACTATATTCCATTGCATACTACAGTTGTTTCGAACGTGATCAATGTAGTCTATATGCACCGGACTAGTCCGCACTGTACCGGACGAGTCCGATATATTGGGGTTTGATCTGTTTGTTAAGAGTTGCAGGTTCCAACTAAAATTCAAAAAGGCCTATTTACCCCCCTCAAGGCCACATTCAATTGGTATCAGAGCAGGACTCTTCGCAAGAGACTAATCGCTCAAAGAGAACATGTCGGACATGAAGGATGTGCACAGGAGTCTCAACCAAGAGAAGGTTGAAGACAAAAAAGCTCAAAAGTTGGAGAAGCTCCTCGACACCATTCAAGACTTCGAGGATGATGATGAGGAGACGCTTCAACTTAAGGCGCTTCTAAGAAAGAAAGCCCTCTCAAAAGGGAAAGTGAAGGACGAGGACGAGAAGAAGAAGAAAGGGAGTAGTCACACCGACTACTCCTGATATCCTTTTAATTATGATCGTTTAAATTCTAACAACAATCATTGCCTATCTATTCCCTTTGGAAAAGCCCCACACTTTGATGGCTGACTACTTAATGTGGAGGCAAAACATGAAAATGCACTTGATCCCACTCAATCCCAGCTTGTGGCACATTGTGGTTATAGGAATAGATATCCCCGACGATGATGAGGAGCTCACGCCTAGCCAAGAGCAAGCAATCTATCGAAATGCCCAAGCTGCAATAGTCATCACCTCATCACTCAGTCGGGACGAGTTCACCAAGGTGGATGGACTCGAGATTGCGAAAGAAATCTGGGATACATTGCAAACCGCACATGAAGGCGATCGTCATGTGCGAGAGGCGAATATCGAAATGATCGAAGGTGAATTGGGAAGATTCACCATTGAAGAAGATGAGTCGCCGCAAGACATGTACAACCGGTTAAAGACCCTTATCAACAAGGTTCGAGCATACGGAAGCAAGAAGTGGAACGATCACGAGGTGGTGAAGCTCATCCTTAGAGCTTTCATGCCTCGCAACGTCACCTTGTGCTCGATGATTAGAGAAAGCCCTGGGTACAAGAAAATGACCCCAGATGAGCTGCTTGGAAAAATCATCAATTTCGAGATGATGGAAAAGCAGACAAAGCATGTCAAGGAGATTGCCGACCTCACCTCAGTAAAGAAGAAAGGGGTCGCTTTGAAGTCCACTTGCAATCCCTTGTCTAAAGAAGATCGAGAAGCTCAACAGGAAGAAGACAACGATGATGAGAGTAGTGACATCGACAAAGAGGACATGATCCTCTTTATGAAGAGATTCAAGAAAATGATGAAGAAAAGACAAGAGGGAAAATCAAGTGAAGGAAAATACAAAGAGAAGCAAAGACCAAAGATGAGGCGGGCGTGCTATAACTGTGGTGAATATGACCACTTTATAGTTGATTGCCCGTATGAAGAAAATAAGAAGAAGACCAAGGAAACAAAGCCTCATCCCAAGAAATTCTTAATGAAAAAGAAGCAAGCTGGACAAGCGTATCTAGGAAAGGAATGGGACTCAAATGATGAGTCTTCATCCGAAGAGGAAGAGGAGATGGCTAGCATAGCCATCGAGAAGACATCCAAGAAGTCCACCCTCTTCCCAACTCTAGGCACATGGAAGGGCAACAACACTTGTCTCACGGCAAAGGAAGGTAAACAAAAGGTAACAACCAAATCCTCTTCCTTGCATTCCTATTCTAGTGACAGTGAAGTTGCTAGTGATATTGAAGACATGCTCGTTGGCTTAGATAAGAAAATAGCTGCAAAAATGAAATTTCTACTTGATCAGCTTGTTGAGAAGGAGAAGTTGATCAACCGTCAAGAAGATATGATTATCTCCCAAAAGGAGGAATATCTTGAACTTGACAAACTTCTCGAACTTGAAAAGGAGTGAGACAAGTCACTGGAACTTGAGTTAGCCTCAAGCAAGGAAGCTTGCTTGAAGTTAAGCGACTCAAACACCACCATCAAGGATGAACTTGCTAACCTATCCAAGGTTAACACAATCCTTGAGGTACAAGTTGAGTCACTAAAACAAAGTGACCCCTCATCCTCTTCAAGCTCACCTTCTCAACCACTTAAAACTGAAGCTACTATTACTTGTTCATGTGCTAAAATTGACACTAGCTTGAAGGAAAAGTCAACCTCTACCGAGGACAAGCATCCTTCCCAAAGTGGCATATTTGACAAGGAGAAGATCAAATATGCACATAGTGCATACTTGGTCACAAGACCTCCTAATGTCAAATATGGCATTGATTATTCTTATGGTGAAAAGCAATATGCTAGAAGCCATAAAAATAATAAGGATATCATTTCCTTTGTGAGGGGAAACTCCTCTCAAGCTAGAAAGACCAATAATGCTGATAAGTCCAAGATAGTCAACACATACAACAATCGGACTAGTCCGGTCAAGATACGGACAAGTTCGGTCCTCGAGACAAGTCCGATTTCACAGACTAGCTCTATATATAAACAACAACATCAGGACTTTCAATGCATCCTATGTTCTAATAAAAATAATTTTGGTAAAGTTTATGCTCATTATGTTGGGACACGCCATGGGAACACCAAGTCTCATGTGTGGGTGCCCAAATCTCTTGTAACTAACCTCTAAGGACCCAAACAAGCTTGGGTACCTAAAACTAAGGCATGATTTGTTTTTGTAGGCCTATTCCTCCGGTGGATCAAAATGGGTGCTAGACAATGGTTGCACCAACCATATGACTGGAGAAAGAAGGATGTTCGTTGAGTATGAAGAAAATGAGGATCAAGCGAGGGCATCTATTTTGGAGACAATAGTCAAGGAAAGGTGCTCGGTACCGGTAAAATTGCTATATCGTCTCAACATACTCTTTCTCATGTGTTACATGTCGATTCCTTAGATTATAACCTGCTGTCCATATCTCAATTATGTGACAAAGGTTATAATTTCTTGTTCACTAATGAGGGTGTGAACGTCTCTAGAAAGGGTGATGGTTCCATTGCATTCAAGGGTATGTTAAAGGGAAAGCTTTACCTTGTTGACTTCAACAAAGATAAAGCCGAACTTGACACATGCTTGATTGCAAAGACCAACATGGGTTGGCTATGGCATAGACGACTAGCGCATGTTGGTATGAGGAATCTTCAAAAACTCCTCAAGGGCGATCACATTTGAGGTTTGAAGGATGTTGTTTTTGAGAAAGACATGCCTTGTAGCGCGTGCCAAGCCAGGAAGCAAGTTGGAGCACCTCACCCCGCGAAGAACGTCATGACTACAACAAGACCGCTTGAGCTACTTCACATGGACCTTGAGCAAGTTTTCTTTTTGCATGATAAGAAAGAAACTCAAGGACTCTTGAGCAAGTTTTCCAAGCGTGCTCAAAAAGAGTTTGCATCGACGATCAAGAACATTCGAAGCGACAATGGAACGGAGTTCAAGAACACCCAAGTTGAGGAGTACCTAGATGAAGAAGGCATAAAGCATGAGTTTTCAACACCTTACTCTCCTCAACAAAACAGACTTGCCGAAAGGAAGAACAGAACCCTCATAGAGATGTCAAGAACAATGCTCGATGAGTACAAGACCTCGAATCAATTTTGGGCGGAAGCGGTTAACACCGCTTGCCACGCCATAAATCGACTTTATCTTCATTGACAACTCAAGAAGACATCCTATGAGCTACTCACTGGTAACAGGCCAAATATTTCTTATTTTTGAGTTTTTGGTTCTAAATGCTATATTTTGAACAAGAAGCCTAGGACTTCAAAGTTTGCTTTGAAGTCCGATGAATGTTTCTTGCTTGGTTATGATTCGAACACGTACGCCTATCGTGTCTTCAACAAAGTCTCCGGACTTGTTGAAGTAGCACGTGACGTAGTGTTCGATGAAACTAACAGCTCCCAAAAGGAGCAAGTTGATCCATGTGTGATAGATAGAGAAGAAGCTCCTCGTCAAGCATTGAGAAGAATGGTGTTGGGCGAAGTTCGACCACAAGAGCCACCTCCACATATGCATGAGGAAGATGAACCACAAGTGGAGGCCTATGATCAAGGGGGAGCTTCCACACAAGATCAACTTCAAGAAGACGAAAATGATTAACAAACCAATGAGGGCAACCATCTAGGGGGAGAAGAAGAAGATCATGAAGATACAAGACCGCAAGTTCCACACCCAAGAGTACACCAATGTGTCCAAAGAGATCACCCAATAGACAACATCATTGGTGGCATCCAAAAGGGAGTAACAACTAGATCCCGCATAGCTAACTTTTGTGAGCATTACTCTTTTGTGTCCTTTTTGGAATCACACAGGATTGAGGATGCATTGAGAGATCTAGACCGATGCAAGAAGAACTGAACAACTTCAAATAGAATGAGGTGTGGGAACTCGTCGAAAGAACTAATGCGAACGCCGTTGGCACCAAATGGGTCTTCCATGACAAACAAGACGAACACAGGGTGGTGACAAGGAACAAGGCACGACTTGTGGCCAAAGGATATTCACAAGTCGAAGGTTTGGATTTCGATGAAACCTTTGCTCCCGTAGCTAGACTTGAATCAATTAGAATATTGCTTGCATATGCTACTCACCATGATTTCAAGCTCTACCAAATGGATGTGAAAAGCGCCTTCCTCAACGGACCAATCAAGGAGGATGTGTACGTGGAGCAACCTCTCGGATTTGAAGACAAAGATTTGCCCGACCACGTCTTTAAACTGCGTAAAGCTCTCTACGGCCTCAAACAAGCTCCCTGAGCTTGGTATGAGTGTTTGAGAGACTTCTTAATTGAAATGGTTTTAAGATTGGAAAAGCAGATTATACTCTATTTACAAAAAACTTTGACAATGATCTTTTTATCTGTCAAATCTATGTTGATGACATTATCTTTGGTTCAACTAACAAATCCTTCTGTAAAGAATTTAGTAAGATTATGACAGATAGGTTTGAGATGTCTATGATGGGAGAGCTGAAGTACTTCTTGGGATTCCAAGTGAGACAACAAAAGGAAGGGACATTCATAATCCAAACCAAGTATACTCAAGACATACTCAAGAAGTTTGGGATGGTCAAGGCGAAGCCTATCAAGAATCCCATGGCAACTAATGGACACTTGGATCTCAATGAAGATGGACCAAGCGTGGATCAAAAGGTATATCACTCCATGATTGGATCCTTACTCTACCTATGAGTATCTAGGCCTGATATTATGTTGAGTGTATGTTTGTGTGCGAGATTTCAAGCCAATCCTAAGGAGTGTCATTTGACAGCCGTTAAAAGGATCTTGAGATATTTGGTTCATACACCCAACCTAGGCATTTGGTATCCCAAAGGTTCCAAGTTCAATCTCATTGGATACTTCAATGCAGATTATGCCGGATGCAAAGTAGATAGAAAAGTACCTCCAGCACCTGCCAATTCCTAGGTAGATCCCTAGTCTCTTGGTCCTCCAAGAAACAAAATTCCATTGCCTTATCCACGGCTGAGGCGGAGTATGTTGCAGCTGGCAGTTGTTGTGCACAACTCCTTTGGATGCGACAAACCCTAAGGGATTACGGTTACAATATGAGCTGTATTCCACTCCTTTGTGATAATGAGAGTGCCATCAAAATTGGTCATAATCCAGTTGAACACTCTAGGACAAAAAACATAGACATCGGACATCACTTTTTGAGAGACCATTCAATGAAAGGAGACATAGCCATTTCCCATGTCAACACCGAAAAGCAACTAGCTGATATATTTACCAAGCCACTAGATGAAAAATGTTTTTGCGAGCTCCAAAATGAACTCAATATCCTTGATGCTCGGAATGTGGCTTGAAAACTTGCATACCTGTATGAACTCTTCAAAACATATTGTTTGAGTTATGAAAATCATCTTTCTCAATTTTCTTCAAAAACTATTTCAACTACTTGATCTTTATGAATTATGATCATTGCTTGATTGTTGTATGCTTACTGATCATATTCATCAAGATTATTTGATTTGCTTTGCCCCCCCCCCCCATTTTCTTAATAAGTACCTTCGAATATATACGAATGGGCTAAGCACTTCTTTTCTGGTGACCACGGACTAGTCTGTGGTTACCCGGACTAGTCCACCCATGCAGACTAGTCCGCAGAGTGACTTGTAGTCCGAACTAGTCCGGACGACCACGGACTAGTCCGATGTAGGCTCTGAAAAAGTTCGGACTAGCCAGATTATTTTTGGACAAGTCTGATTTTTCGACTCCGTAACCCTAGCCGCCGCCAAACCCTAATCTTCTTCACCCTCACACCTGCCTCAAGCTCTCTCTCTCCTCGCTCAAGCTCCCAAAGGTGATTTCCTTCGTCCTCCATCAAATCTCTACGTGTTTTGGTGGAAAACGACCTCCATTGCTTAGGGATTGAAGACCATAGACTTGTCCGCACCTTCAACTCCTCCATCTTCAAGAATCGAGCAATTTCGGTAAATTTTCCTCCCCAACCCTAGAAATCGTAATTTCCTTCGTTGTTGGCCAAATAGCTTAGTTCCTTTCACCAAATACATGCTTCCTTGATGTATTACATTGATATTGAGCTATTCTTGCATTGAGAAATACCATTGGCAGTCTAGTTAGGGTTTAGGGTGATGAACACCGGACTAGTTCGGTCCATATACGGACAAGTCCGATCACCCGGACTAGTCTGTACCTGTACACCGGACTAGTCCGATTTTTTCTGAAGTCAACCCTAATTACTCATTCCTCAATGTAATTCCTTGCCATCCATTCTCATTCATACCTTGTGTAACCCATTCTCAGGACAATGCGAGCACCAACGATGAACTCTCCGACTTCGAGGCCGAGATGGACCAAGAAGCCTTGCTTCGGTCCTCGACGGGCCAAGGCAAGAAGCGCCAAGAGCGTCCGTCTGAGCCGGCGCCTTCACCACCTCAGGCTCGACGCAAGGTCCTTGCTAAGAAGCTTGTGTCCAAGGCTAAGGACGTCGCCGGCTCCAGCTCGGTAGCTCTTTTCCAAGTGAAGGGCAAGGGCAAAGGGATTGCCACGAGCCCGATCGGCCCACTCAAGTTGCATGCTCCGAGGCAGGGAAACTGAGATCCCTCCGAGGAGAAGTTCAATGGCAAGGGAAGCAACACTGTTTCCAAACTCAGATTTGTAGATTGCTACAGCAGACCCAAGAAGGCTGCAGATAACAGATTTTGGAGCAACTTTCATGCAGATTTCTACAGCTCAGTGTACCTGACCATGAAGACTCCAGTGGTCCGTAGCCAGTGGATCGACTGGGATCATTTTGAGAGGAAGAGCTGTGGAGCATTTGATCAGGTGGTTGAGGCTGTAGCCAGGCATGGTCTGAAGGATCTATTTGCCTTTAGATATCACTAGAATGATGAAGTTATTGCTCAGTTTTATGCCATTTGTTTCTTTGCCAGTTATGAGGAGGAAACGGTGACTTGGATGACTCATGGATCCAAGTACACTATCACCTATGATGAGTTTGCAAGACTCCTTCACCTTGAATACACTGGAAGCAATGAGTTGACCATCCACAACATCAGTGTCTTGAGCAAGGACAAAATGGACTTCCTCTATGATACTAGTCTGAAGTTCAACCCCCCCTCAACCAAGAACGTGAAGCCTTTCTTCATGGTGCTCGACAGGGTGCTGAGGAAGACAATAGCACCAAAGGATGGGGATGCTGGAAGTGTCCAAGGTTACCTGAGGACCTTGATGAAGGTGATAAGCAAGAACAGGAAGTTTGACATCTTTGATTATATTTGGAATGACATGGTCAACATATCCTGTACTCCGAACAGATCCTGTGGCTATGCCCCTTACCTGATGTTTATGATCGAGAAAGTCACAGGGATCGAATTTCTGAAGGATGTGGACCACACTCCCTAGAGGCCCCAGAAGCCTAACCAAGCCAATATTCAAGCTGCCCCTTCTCAGAGGAGAGCTAGAGGAGATGCAAGGGCTGATCCCACCACTAGGGCCCCTTGTAAGTGCATCTAGGTCCCTTGTGGGTTTTGGTGGATTGATGATGAACCATTAAAGTGCTATTGAACTTGGTTGAGCATGAGCGCAGATCCGAAGTACGGAATGGAGCTTTGAAGAAAGACGGCAAAAGGAGAAAAGTTGTGGCGAAGAAGAATAGAAATAGGGTTTTCTATTTTCTCCTTAAGTCGTAGGAAAAACCGTACTATTAAGAGGGACACGACGCGTAGACACTTAGTGAGTCATTCGGGTGCTCAACCCCTTAGTAGAAGATTTTAGTAGGTCCTTTTGTGGCTTGGGCGGACTTGTCTGACTTGTGGTGTCAGACATGTCCGAATTCTCTCTGTTGGAATTCGGACATGTCCGAATCTGTAAGTCAGACATGTCCGAATTGGCACTGGAAGGGTTCCAGTGAAGTTTCGAACTTGTCCGAACCTGGGGGTCGGACATGTCCGAGATAGATCTGTTCCCAGGGACTAAGGAAAATTTTCTAAGTCCCAGAGAGTCAGACTTGTCCCAGTTCTATCTGCAGAATTTCAGACATGTCCGAGATTGTATGTCAGACATGTCTGAAGTGACTTTGGTCAGACAAGTCTGAAGTGAAAGGCCTGACCTTTGAGGTCAGACATGTCCGACTTTGTGTCAGACATGTCCGACGCGGGCTGTGTCAAACAGCTCTAATGACTTTTTGGAGTATAAATAGAGGGTGGTTTCGACCCACCAACTATGCCTAACACCCCAAAACAGTTCTGAACGCCCATTTGAACTCAAGAACCTCTCTCCACTTGTTCTTGACCTCTAGAGCCCAAATTCGAATTTTTGGGAGAGTGAAGAGTGCTTTGTGAGGATTGGGAGAAATGGTTTGTTGAGGGGTTGAGCAACGTGTGATTCGCTAAGTTTCTTCGTGATTGCGTGTTTGTTGCTCTTGGGGTTCTCCCCTAGACGGTTTCCGCCCCACGATTTCTTTGTGATCTCTTGTAATCGGGGAGTTTGTAACAATCTTTGTGATAGTGGAAGATCGGGAGTTGGCCCTTGGGGCAACTCGTGAGGGGAAGGCTAGAGAAGGCCTGATCCCTTGTGGACTCCTCAACGGGGATGTAGGATCCTTTGTGGTTCCGAACCTCAGGATAAAATTGTTTGTCTCTTGTTGTTCTTTCGTTCTCGCAAGTTTTGATTCTAGTGTTTTTCCGCGCGCTATCTCTCCCTTAGCTTTCTTTCTACTCCATACTTCGTGTAGAACTGCTAGGGATCGATATCTCTCACTAGATCGCTTAAAAATTGGATTTTTGGTCTGATCGTGCAGGTAATCTCGGACTTATCCAACCTAGGTCAGACTTGTCCGACTTAGGTCAGACAAGTCCGAATAGAAGTCAGACAAGTCCGACTTCTCTGTTTTCAGAACTCTGATTTAAGTTTAAATTATCGATTATCGCCTATTCACCCCCCTCTAGGCCGCCTTTCAATTGGTATCAGAGCAGGTTTCTCCAAAAGAGACTAACATCTCAGAGAATCGATGGCGGAAGAAAGGAACAAGGATGATACCTCACATGTCGAGGGTGAAGGCTCAATTGACAAGAACTATGACGTTCTTCTTGATGATCCGAAGGACGATGAAGAGACTCGCCAACTCAAGGCGAAGCTTCGGGAGAAGCTAGGGAAACAACCCAAGATCAACAAAGAGAAGGAGAAGAGTAACGATGACTATACTCAAACTCACTTTGATTATAATCATCTTCATGCTAACAATCACTATTTGCCTATTCCACTTGGCAAACCTCCTCAATTCGATGGAAATGACTATTCAATGTGGAAACACAATATGAAGATGCATTTAATCTCTTTGAATCCTAGTTTGTGGCAGATTGTGCAAACCGGAGTTCATATGCCAAGGAATGAGGAAGACGTCACTCCACAACAAGCTGTCCTACTTCATCGCAATGCTCAAGCCGTGGGAGTCATAACCTCATCTTTGACTCGGGATGAATTCAACCGAGTCGAAGGTTTGGAAGTGGCCAAAGATATTTGGGATACACTCAAGACGGCGCACGAGGGCAATCGAGTCATCCGGGAGGCAAAGATTGAGATGATCGAAGGAGAGCTCGGGAGATTTACCATCATGGATGGTGAGTCGCCCCAATACATGTACAACCGCCTCAAGGTGCTCGTGAACAAGATTCGTGCCTATGGAAGCACTCGATGGACGGACCATGAAGTGGTGAAGAGGATGCTTCGGGCATTCATGCCTTGAAACATCGCTCTTTGCTCCTTGATCCGTGAAAGCCCCGACTACACCAAGATGACTCTGGAAGAAGTGCTTGGGAGGATAATCAACAATGAGATGATGGAGAAGGAAGCTATGTTCTACAACGATCTCCAAAAGCTTGCCTCATCAAAGAAGAAAGACATAGCCCTCAAAGCAACTTCCACATCCTACAATGAAGATGCAAGTGATGATGAGAGCATGGACTCCGATGAGGAAGAAGCTTTTTTCATCAACAAGTTTAGAAGGATGATGAGAAGGAAGAAGGGAGGCTATCACCAAGAAGGCAATAGCAAGGAAAAGCTAAAGAAGAATACTTGCTACAAGTGTGGTGAACATGGGCACTTCATTGTGGAATGCCCATACAATGAAAGCAAGAAGAAGGAGGGCAAGACCCAAGATAAGAAGCTCTTCAAGAAGAAGAAGCCATCGGGACATGCCCACCTTGGAAGAGAATGGGACTCAAATGAAGACTCATCTTCCGACGATGAAGAGAAGGTGGCAACCATTGCCATCGGAAAGAGCTCAAGTGCAAGCAAGCTCTTCCCCAACCTTGATGATTTCAAGTCCACATGTTTCATGGCAAAGGAGGGAAGGAAAAAGGTCAAATCTAAACCCACTCCCTCTATAACTTCTTGTGATGAACTTGATAGTGATAGTGAACTTGAATCCATGCTTAAAGGCTTAAGTAAGAGTGCCATGAGAAAGATGAACTTTTTTATGGATGAAATCTCCGAGAAGGAGGATCTCCTTGAGCGTCAAGAGGGCATGCTCATCCAAAAATTGGAGAGATGTCAAGAGCTTGAGGAGCTCCTCGAGCGAGAGAGAGAAAGAAGCAATGCATTGGAGCATGACCTTGCCATGAGCAAGGAAGCATGCTCAAATCTTAAGGACAAGACCATTGAGCTCAAGGATGAACTTGTTAACTTGACAAAGGTTAACAAGATTCTAGAGACAAAGGTTGAGTCACTTAAGATCAATGCACCTTCTTCCTCAAAGAGCTCATCTTCTCAAAAGATTTCATCCGAGGAAGTTCACACTTGCATGTGCTCAAGCTTGATCCTAAAACTTAAAGATGAACTTAACTTGGCACAAAACAAACAAGCACCGAAAGGTGGCATCTTTGACAAGGAGAATGTGGCCTATGCACGTAGCGCATACACCAATGTGAGACCTCCCCATGTCAAGGATGGTCTTGGTTACTCTCGGGAGTGGAGGAAAAATGCCAAAGCCCCCAAGAATAACAAAGACTTGATTGTTTTTGTCAAGGAAGGTTCATCCACCCAAGATAAAGGAAAGAACATTGTCTCAACATCTTATATGCCTAAAAATGAACCTCATCCTTTGTTTCATGACTTTGATGCTTCTTATGTTTTATTGAGGAACAAATTTGGCAAGACTTATGCTAGATATGTTGGGCCACTCCGCAAGAGCCCAAAGCCTTGCGTGTGGGTGCCCAAATGTCTTGTGACTAACATCAAAGGACCCAACCCCGTTTGGGTACATAAAGGAAAGGCATAACTCTTTTTTGTAGGCATACTCCTCCGGTGGATCAAATTGGGTGCTTGACAGTGGATGCACTAATCATATGACCGGAGAGAGGAAGATGTTTGTAGAGTACAAGGAGAATGAAGATCCTAGTGAAGGAATCTTCTTTGGGGATAATAACCAAGGGAAAATCCTTGGCACCGGTAAAATTGCTATCTCCTCAAAACACACTCTTTCTAATGTGCTTCATGTTGATTCACTTGATTACAACCTCTTGTCTATTTCTCAATTATGTGATAATGGTTATGATTGTCTTTTTACTAACAACGGTGTGACCGTCTCAAGAAGATGCAACAACTCAATCGCCTTTAAGGGCGTACTCAAGGGAAATCTTTACCTTGTGGATTTCTCCACGGATAAAGCCCAACTTGATACGTGCTTAATGGTGAAAACTAACATGGGATGGCTATGGCACCGAAGGTTAGCCCATGTTGGGATGAGAAACTTGGAAAAACTTCTTAAGGGGGATCATATCCGTGGACTAAAAGATGTTGTCTTTGAGAAAGATAGACCATGTAGCGCGTGTCAAGCCGGAAAGCAAGTAGGAGCTCAACATCCGTCCAAGAACATCATGACAACTTCAAGACCATTGGAACTACTACACATGGACCTATTCGAACCGATCGCCTACATTAGTATTGGCGGTAACAAGTATGGTCTAGTTATTGTAGATGATTTTTCTCGCTTCACGTGGGTATTTTTCTTGCATGACAAAGGTGAAACCCAAGGAGTTATCAAGAAGTTCTTGAGGAGAGCTCAAAACGATTTTTCCTTAAGAATCAAGAAGATTAGGAGCGACAACGGGACGGAGTTCAAGAACACTCAAGTTGAAGACTTCTTGGATGAAGAAGGAATCAAGCATGAGTTCTTTGCTCCCTACTCCCCTCAACAAAATGGAGTAGCGGAGAGGAAGAATAGGACTCTTATCGAGATGTCAAGGACGATGCTTTATGAGTACAAGACGTCCGACCGGTTTTGGGCGGAAGCGGTTAACACCGCTTGCCATGCCATAAACCGGTTGTATCTTCATCGACTCTTGAAGAAGACCTCATACGAACTCCTAACCGGTAACAAATCCAACATCTCATACTTTCGTGTTTTTGGGAGCAAGTGCTATATTCTCAACAAGAAGCCTAGGAATTCGAAGTTCGCTTCGAAATCCGATGAAGGTTTCTTGCTTGGCTATGACTCAAACACCTACGCCTATCGTGTCTTCAACAAGTCCTCCGGGATTGTTGAAGTAGCACATGACGTAGTGTTTGATGAGACTAATGGCTCTCAAGTGGAGCAAGTTGATAAGTGTGTGCTAGATCAAGAGGAGACTCCACAAGAAGCACTTAGGAGAATGGCACTTGGAGATGTGCGACCACATGATCCAAATGATCTTCAAGCAAGCGAAGAAGATGCAAATCCCCCACATGAACAAGATCAAGATCCTCAAGATGAATCTCAACAAGATCAAAATCAAGGAGGAGGCTTGGATCAAGGGGGAGACCAAGAAAATGATCAAGATGAAGACAATGATCGAGAAGCTCAAACACCACACCCAAGAGTTCATCAAAGCGTTCAACGAGACCATCCCGTTGACAACATACTTGGAGACATCTCCAAAGGGGTAACTACTCGCTCACGTATGACTAACTTTTGTGAACATTACTCTTTTGTTTCCTCTTTAGAGCCACGGAAAGTAGAAGAAGCTCTACAAGACCCAGATTGGGTAATGGCGATGCAAGAAGAGCTCAACAACTTCAAGAGGAACAAGGTGTGGGAACTCGTGAGGAGACCAAATGCAAATGTTGTTGGAACCAAGTGGGTGTTCCGCAATAAACAAGATGAACACGGGGTGGTAACAAGAAACAAGGCAAGACTTGTAGCAAAATGATATGCTCAAGTTGAAGGTTTGGATTTTGATGAAACCTTTGCTCCCGTAGCTAGGCTTGAATCTATTCGCATACTATTGTCCTTTGCTACTCACCATGATTTCAAGTTATATCAAATGGATGTGAAAAGTGCATTCCTTAATGGTCCAATCAAGGAGGAAGTGTATGTGGAGCAACCGCCCGGATTTGAAGATGAAGAGCATCCCGATCACGTCTACAAGTTGTGTAAGGCTCTCTATGGCATCAAACAAGCACCTAGAGCTTGGTATGAGTGCCTTAGGGATTTTCTCACTCAAAATGGTTTTAAGATTGGGAAGGCCGATTATACTCTCTTCACTAAGCATTTTGATAATGACTTGTTCGTATGCCAAATTTATGTTGATGATATCATATTTGATTTTACTAACAAGACTTATTGTGATGAGTTTTCCAAAATCATGACGGAGAGATTTGAGATGTCTATGATGGGGGAGTTGATGTTTTTCCTAGGTTTCCAAGTAAAGCAACTCAAGGAAGGGACCTTCATATGCCAAACCAAGTACACTCATGACATTCTCAAGAAGTTTGGCATGGAGAAGGCGAAGCCCATCAAGACACCTATGGGAACAAATGGGCATCTAGGACTAAACGAAGAAGGAGCGAGCGTGAACCAAAAGGTATACCGTTCTATGATTGGCTCTTTGCTTTATCTTTGTGCTTCTAGACCCGACATTATGCTTAGTGTGTGCATGTGTGCTCGATTCCAAGCCACTCCAAAAGAGTGTCACTTGACAGCGGTTAAGAGGATCCTTAGGTATTTAGTTTACACTCCTAATCTAGGTCTTTGGTACCCTAAAGGATCCAAGTTTGATCTCGTCAGTTATTCTGATGCGGATTATGCGGGCTGTAGGGTAGATAGGAAGAGCACATCCGGGACATGCCAATTTCTTGGTAGGTCCTTGGTTGTGTGGTCTTCCAAGAAACAAAACTCCATTGCCCTTTCCACAGCCGAAGCGGAGTACGTTGCAGCCGGAAGTTGCTGTGCGCGGCTTCTTTGGATGCGACAAACTCTTAGGGATTATGGTTACAATCTGAACCATATTCCTCTCCTATGTGACAATGAGAGTGCCATCAAGATTGCTCACAACCCCGTAGAGCATTCTAGAACCAAACACATAGACATCCGTCACCATTTCCTACGAGACCACTCTATCAAGGGAGATATCGTTATCTCTCATGTTAGAAGTGAGAAGCAATTGGCGGATATCTTTACCAAACCCCTTGATGAGAGACGCTTTTGTGACCTAAGGAGTGAGCTAAATATCTTGGATTCTCGAAACATTGCTTGAGTCGTGCACATCTGATTGCTACTAGTTCTCAACTTCAAAATGTTGTGTGTTTTTCGAAAATCTCATCTATTTTTCTTGAAAACTATGTTCTAAACTTCTCTTTGGTGAAAATGATCATAGTTTGAGTGTTGGTTGCTTACTGATCATTTTTGTCAAAGATATTTGCAAAAACTTGTCCAAAATGTCCATATATTCCCTTCTTTAGATCCCCAAGTGTTTGCACATTGCATACACTCAGGGGGAGTCGGACAAGTCTGACAAAAGTCAGACATGTCCAAAGTGGGTTTTAAGTCTGCAGAGAGAACTCGGACTTGTCCGAAGTCAAATTCGGACATGTCCGACGTGGGAAGTCCGAACCCCTCCAAAGAGGCCGACGGTTTCCTTTCCTTCTCTCTCTCCTCACTTCAAACCCTAATCTCCATCTCTCTCAAACCTCCCAAGGCGATCCACATTGTTTTTGAGGCTCTTGTGAGGAGTTCTTGAGGGAAAATCTCCCTCGGAGAAGGAGGATTCACATCCCCTTCGAAGTTCTTCAATCTTTTCTCCATCCGAAGGTATTTTTTCCGCATCTTTCCTCTCAATTATAAATCTAGCGGCAAGATTGCAAATTTATGCCCTTGAAATTGTTCCTAGGCATGTTTACAACCTTGTTGCAAAATTTGGTCGGTAGAAAAATTGATTTGCTTAGTTTCCTTAGAAATTAGGGTCAGTTCTGTACAGGTCGGACAAGTCTGACTCTGAAATTCGGACATGTCCGAAATTCCTGAGTCAGACAAGTCTGACTTTCCAGTCAGACATGTCCGATCCTGTATAACTCTGAGGCCTAATTTCTATCGAAACTATCAAGTTAATTGCTCTATCTCTCTTGCCTTGACTCTTACCTATCCTTGTATCTCTTCTTCAGCTATGTGTCATGACAAGAGAGGCAAGGAGCCCGCGGGTCCCGATTCTTCGGCTCAACCATCAAAGCGACCAAAGAAAGTGACTGTCAAGCGATCTGCAAGCGGTCAGCTCACTATTCACAGTGGTCAGGGGGGCAGCTCGAGCTCCCAAGGGCAGCAAGAGATCGGACTGTTGGTCGTGCACTCTCCAGTTGGTGACACTCGACGCACGGCCGACAGGGTAAACTACCGGAGGAACATCCACGACACCATGCACATGAGAGATGTGCGGTGTTATGACTTGCCAAGGGAGAGCAAGGATCCCCGTTTCTGGTGCTTCTTCCACATGGATTACTACCGGTCAGTCCTCACGACCAAGAAGAACCCAGTCACGGAGATGCAATGGGTTGATTGGAAGGCTGCTTTGAAGAAGAAGGACTCCTATCTTCTCTTCAAGGGAGTGCTCGAAGCTTGCGAGCACCACGAAGTCAGCCAGATCATGGGTCTCCAATACCCATGGAACAAGGAAGTTATCCTCCAGTTTTATGCAACTGTGTTCTATTGGGTTGACAAGCACGTCTTCACCTAGATGACCAATGGGGTGAAGTACGAAGTCAGCTATGAGGAGTTTGCCCGCATTCTCGGGATGGAGGACAGTCTACAGCACTCACTGAAGATCCATGAGATGGATATAGTGAACCTCCCGGAGATGGAGAGTTTCTATGAGGATGGGTATCCAGCCGACCCTCCTCATATCCACGGCCTCAAACCATTCCATGCCGTGGTGAACCGTCTGATAAGGAAGACCCTCTCGCCCAAGGATGGGGATGCCAATAGGATCAATCACAACAGCAGAAATCTGATCCAACTCTTGGCAGGGGAGCAGCAATTCAATGCTTTTGACTATATCTTCGAAGAGATTTACCTCGCCTCGGAGACGCCGGCTAGGTCTTGCTGCTATGCCCCGTACCTGATGAAGCTAATTGAGACGTTGTCCGGGAAGAAGTTTGTGAAGGATGTGCCTCATAGGCGCCTCGTGCCTCAGAAGCCTTCCAAGCTTCACCGCCCGATTCGTGCAGCTGCGCCGGGCTTAGCAGAGGGAGGACCCAGCTCCTCGAGGAGGAAGTCTGCTCAGCCTCCCAGCTCATCCTCCGTGCCCCAGCAGCAGCCGTCTTGCTCCTCAGGTCTGCTCAAGATCTTGAAGTCGATCTTCACCGTCTGCCGGTCGACTCAGCGCTTGGCAAAGAGGAACCAGAGGGACCTCGCTGCCATCAGGGAGCACCTCCAGCTTCCTCCAGTTGACGACACCAGCTCAGACGAGGAGCCACCGGAGTTTCCGGAGCTCACCGAGGCAGAGATGGCGTTCCTCACCGGCACCGGCGCCTCTTCCTCAGCACCTCCTGCAGCTCACGATGACTCCGGCGAGGAGAGCAACTACGAGGAGGAGAGCGGCGACGAGGACAGCGATGACGACGAGGACGACACCGAGTAGACTATGTCTTAGTGTCCACTTTTCTCCTTTTTGGTGCCTTGATGCCAAAGGGGGAGAAGTATTAGACTCTAGTGCTTTTTCTTGGACATGGACATGTATCTAGTCATATTTTCTATCGTCGTGTGTCTTGTACTTATTTGTTACTCGTTTATGACTGTTGATGCCTTATGATGATGTTTATTGATGCCTTATGATGATCATTATGATGCTTCATTGATCTCGTGTGCATTTCCTCATTTGTATCACGTTGTTGCACACACACGAGCATATAGGCACCCCACGACGATTGAGTGTATATGAGTTGTTTTTATTGTTATTCCAAAAGCTCATATACACTTGAGACTCAAAACTTCTATCAAATATTATTTTTGTCGAAGACTTTAGTTGGTTGTCATCAATCACCAAAAAGGGGGAGATTGTAAGTGCATCTAGGTCCCTTGTGGGTTTTGGTGGATTGATGATGAACCATTAAAGTGCTAATGAACTTGGTTGAGCATGAGCGCAGATCCGAAGTACGGAATGGAGCTTTGAAGAAAGACGGCAAAAGGAGAAAAGTTGTGGCGAAGAAGAATAGAAATAGGGTTTTCTATTTTCTCCTTGAGTCGTAGGAAAAACAGTACTATTAAGAGGGACACGACGCGTAGACACTTAGTGAGTCATTCGGGTGCTCAACCTCTTAGTAGAAGATTTTAGTAGGCCTTTTTGTGCCTTGGGTGGACTTGTCTCACTTGTGGTGTCAAACATGTCCGAATTCTCTCTGTTGGAATTCGGACATATCCGAATCTATAAGTCAGACATGTCCGAATTGGCACTGGAAGGGTTCAAGTGAGAGTTCCAGTGAAGTTTCGGACTTGTCCGAACCTGGGGGTCGGACATGTCCGAGATAGATCTGTTCCCAAGGACTAAGGAAAATTTTCTAAGTCCCAGAGAGTCAGACTTGTCTGAGTTCTATCTGCAGAATTTTAGACATGTCCGAGATTATATGTCAGACATGTCTGAAGTGACTTTGGTCAGACAAGTCTGAAGTGAAAGGCCTAACCTTTGAGGTCAGACATGTCCGACTTTGTGTCAGACATGTCCGACGCGGGCTGTGTCAAACGGCTCTAATGACTTTTTGGAGTATAAATAGAGGGTGGTTTCGACCCACCAACTATGCCTAACACCCCAAAACAGTTCTGAACGCCCATTTGAACTCAAGAACCTCTCTCCACTTGTTCTTGACCTCGAATTTTTGGGAGAGTGAAGAGTGCTTTGTGAGGATTGGGAGAAACTATTTGTTGAGGGGTTGAGCAACGTGTGATTTGCTAAGTTTCTTCGTGATTGCGTGTTTGTTGCTCTTGGGGTTCTCCCCTAGACGGTTAGGCGTCGCCCTGCGATTTCTTTGTGATCTCTTGTAATCGGGGAGTTTGTAACAATCTTTGTGATAGTGGAAGATCGGGAGTTGTCCCTTGGGGCAACTCGTGAGGGGAAGGCTAGAGAAGGCCTGGTCCCTTGTGGACTCCTCAACGGGGATGTAGGATCCTTTGTGGTTCGAACCTCAGGATAAAATCGTTTGTCTCTTGTTGTTCTTTCGTTCTCGCAAGTTTTGATTCTAGTGTTTTTCTGTGCGCTATCTCTCCCTTAGCTTTCTTTCTACTCTATACTTCGTGTAGAACTGCTAGGGATCGATATCTCTCACTAGATCGCTTAAAAATTGGATTTTTGGTCTGATCATGCAGGTAATCTCGGACTTATCCGACCCAGGTCAGACTTGTCCGACTTAGGTCAGACAAGTCCGACTAGAAGTCAGACAAGTCCGACTTCTCTGTTTTCAGAACTCTAATTTAAGTTTAAATTATCGATTATCGCCTATCCCCCTCTAGGCCGCCTTTCACCCCTCCCCAAAAAGGGCTCCCCAGTGGAATCCTAAAGTACTTGTCAGCAATCTTTGCCTCTTGCAAGAAGGCGGAAGTGAACACTCATAAGCTAAACAAGGCGAGGAAGGCTGATGTGCGGTACGTCAAAGAAAATGTGAAGCACATTTGTCAGAAGCTGGAGATCGAGCCCATTGGATCTCCAGTCATTTCTGATGATTCAGCCTCAGATTTCACCGAGCTCGGGCCCTTGACTCCCTCCGAGCTTGCTTATTTTGGCATTGGGGGCTCGAGTGGATCCGCTCCTCCTCCTCCTCCTCCCCAGCCCAAGAATGAAGACAAAGATGATGAGAGGACCGACAGCAAAGAGCGAAAATCTTAGATCCCTCCTCTCCTTCTTTTTGGTGTCTTGATGCCAAAGGGGGAGAGATTGAGGGGGAGTCATCAATAGATCTTAGCTGTAGGTTGAGAGATGAGAGCCTCTCTTTTGCATCTTTTTATGTCTTTTGGGTTGTAAGACTTCGTATTATGCTCTTTTGATACTTTTAATCCTGTGATGAAATGCTATGAATGATTTATGCTCATATTCATGAAAACTGTGATTTTGCTTTGTAATTGACATATATGCTTGTTGATTGATATATTGATGTCAATCATTTCACTGTCATCATGATTATTGCTCTCACTCATTTAGTTTTGCATCCCACCATAAAGAGTGCACATATGTCTTATGTTGTCATTGCTAAATAACTTTCAAGCTCATATGTGCACACTTTATGAAAATTCTGCATTTTTATCATATTTTGTGAAATCTCAATTGGTTGTCATCAATCACCAAAAAGGGGGAGATTGAAAGTGCATCTAGGTATCCCTTGTGGGTTTTGGTTGATTTATGACAAACAAATGAGATCCTAACCATATTATTGAGATGAGCGCAGGTTTTAATGAAAGAATGAAGAAAGTGCTAAAAAGAAAGGAGAATGAGGATCAATTCGGAAAAGAGCTCAAGAGCTGAATAGAATACATCATTGTGTAGGGAGTGTGTTGGTGTAACACACCCCAAGAGCTCAAGCACAAAAATCCTCACACACTTCACATTTCATAGGAAAAATGGACTAGTCCGATATACACTGGACTAGTCCGATATCCTCTCTGGACAGGTTCGGACAAGTCCAGCCACTGCGGACTTGTCCGCACCGGACTAGTACGATAATGTCCGGACTAGTCCGATAATTCCTCTGACTAAAATCGGAGAAGTCCTCCAAGTGCGGACTTGTCCTATATTCACCAAGGGCATCACCACACCAGACAAGTCCGATATCAGCACGGACAAGTTCGAAAACCGTTCTAACTAAAATTGGACAAGTCCGCTCCTAGACGGACAAGTCCGATATTCCTGGACACTTAGGGTTTCCTGCACGCCACACACCGTACTAGTCCGGACTCCACCACGGACTAGTCTGGACCCTCGAAACCCTAACAGTAGCTTTTGAAAACCTTAATATAAATAGATGTGCACGGCCCAACTATCAACTCTCTCGACCCCCTGTGCCGTCACACCCTCCAAGAGCCTAGAAAACACATCTCTCCACGCAAACCAACGCAAGAAAGATCAATCCCTTGAGGATTCACTTTGGATCAAAGGAGAGACACGATTCCACACGTTTGAGCTCTTGGGTTTGATCTCTAACACACTCCTGTTGTTTCATTGTTGATCTTGCGAGTGTGTTCTTGGTGGTGTTTGAATTGTAACCTTGGGGAGCCCTCAACTTGTAAGAAGGCCCCTTGAACTTGGTGATTTGCCCCTTTGTGATAGTGGAAGAAGAATTGGCCTTCGTGGCGATTCGACGAGGTTAGGGTCAGTGAAGACCCAGTCCTTTCGTGGGCTCCTCAATGTGGATGTAGGTTGCCTCTATGGGAACCGAACAATGGGATAAAATCGTGTGTGAAACTTGCTCTTAAAGTTTCTCATATCATATTCTACGGTTTGATTGATTTTGTCCATCTTACGTTAGAACATTCATATCAAAGCTAATTTGCACTACACTTAACTTCATTGAATTAATACTTGCAAGTTACATACTATTTTCCGCTGCATATTTTGCTTGAATTGAAATCATTGGTCGAACTTGATCAATCTAGTCCGCACGCACCGGACTAGTCCGCACTCTACCGGACTAGTCCGATATCTCGGGATTTGATCAGTTTGTTAAGTGTTGCAGGTTCCGACTAATATTCAAAAAGGCCTATTCACCCCCCTCTAGGCCACATTCAAAATTACAACACAAGTGGAACCACAACCATACAAAGCTTTATTTGAACGGTATAACCTTATGATAAATACTACAAGTAGTGACAAGACAAATATAATGAACATCAACACATAGACTAGTAGCTCGTCGTCGCTCATGGTTCCACTACACACAACTTGGATGCAGAAGCGATCCTACTCAAAGTCCTCCGGTACGAAGTCGGGATCCTCTGAAAAACAATCAATCAGCAACGTTTGAGTACAAAAGTACTCAGCAATCTCCACCTCGCCCTTTAGGAGGGGATTAAGCAGATATAAATGCAATGCACAAGATAAATAACAATGCTACCTAATGCAGTTAATGCAAGTGAATATCTCCCACAGACACATCACTCATCTCAATCTCACCATAGGTGATTTTCTAGTTGTCAGGACCACACCATAACCCATCCTATACTGAGGACACGACTATCCAAATGATTTTACACTCTGCAGAGGTTTTACGCTGTACCCACATGCATGAACCATCAAAGACGGCCCGACATAACTGACACCCAGTTGAAACATTACCCATATCAGTCGCCCCAAACCAAATATCATCATCATCATTGAGCTCAATAATATCTCAACATAACTCTCTCTCCACTGTGGACGATTGTCGGGCTAGCTACCGGGATTAGGCTAGGCCCCGCCCATACAGGGACATGTAGTCGTACCGAAAAAAAGTTAGATGAGATGTAAAAATAACTCGGTCCTTAAGGCTTACCAGGACAACCTCTATACACACATCACGAGCCTATCCTCGTGATAGAACTTGTCGTAAGTCTTCCACCACAGTAGCACATATACCAACACTAACCCATCTGCCCCGATCACAACTCATGCATGCTTTCACCAACCATACAACATACAAGAGGCAACATCATCATGTATAATTTCACCATTTCAATATGCAGCAAATGGAACTAGCATGACTCTACTCTATCACTCGACGCTCGACAAATGCAATAACCTAATCTACTGACCACAATGGAAACCTCATATATGTGCGATATGATCAAAAAGGGATAGGAAGAACTTGTCTTCGCTACCGTCTGCGGCATCATGCTCCTACAGCTGACTCCTCCGGGTTCTCTTCCAGCACTTGGTCTGCTCCGTAGTGCACACACAAACAAACATACAAGCAAGACCAACATACATCAACACATTATATAAATTTGGTTGTTTATAATTTTATATGATTTTTATAGGAAGAATCAAGTTATTTGAAGTGAGATATGAATTTTACGGTGATGTAGCTGGATTAATTCTGAAAATTAATATTTAATTATGGGATTTGGGTCTGGACACGGCTTGGTCTGAAGGTCTGGCAACTTGAAGTTGATATTTGGGTCTTGCGTGAGGCATTTAGGCTGTGGGCCGCATAGGCTAATGGAGACTTAGCTAATCCAGTGTCCAGCTAATAGAAGGATTAGCTAATACTTCTTACGGCACCTGGGTTGGTCTAAGTTGGGTTAGGCGTTTGTTTGGGCCATCATCAGTACGTGGGCCAAGGGCTATGGTTCACGGCTTGTTTCAAGGCTAAGTATCGGTAGCTACTGGCCTGGTGTGAGTAGACTCACTGACGGGTGGGGTATAGGCTAAAGTCCCTTGCAGCCATCGGGAAACACAGAGGTGCTTCGTCTTCCTTGGTTCAGCCACAGTGAGCGGCCTCCCACGGCTCAAATCAGTGGGGAGATGAGGAAGAGGCAGCCAGAGAGTGGGAAATCAAAAGATTAGTGGGCGGCGAATCCGATTGAGGCACCTATTTGGACCTCGGTAAGGGGAATCGATGGCGGCTCGAAGGAGAGCGGCCATGTTGGCTGCTCTTCGCGGAGGAGGAAGACAAAAGGAAGGGACATCATCTGCTTACCTGTGCTCGGTCTCGGCTGTGAGCAAGGCGCAGCTCGCGCGGTCGGTTTTATAGGCGGGAAAGGTGGTGGACGGAGTTAGGTGGCCGGAAACTCGATGAACGCAATAATTTTGCCATAACTCATTGTTAAGCTCGTCGAGTCATTGGCTGGCGCCTGTCTGAGGTGTCATGTCGTCCAGCCGCAGCGTCGGCTAGCGCCAGAGACTGCACGACAGTCGAGACTGTCGGCTCACCGTCGCGACGCGAGTAAATCGGGAATTGTCGAATCGCTTCACCTGCTCGAGCGTGTGACGAGAATAAATGTGGCGTACGACTTGTTCGGGAGTCTTCTAGGTCGAGCGACAAGGAACGAGAGATGGATGGGGGAGGCGGACTCGACTGCTGGTTGCAGTCGATTGCTGTTTGAAGAAAGAACGTGTTGTTCCTCTGCCAGGGAGGAAGAAAGGTGCGGGGGTTCTTTTGTAATTAAGGAATAAGAGGAGGGTGTGTTGGGAAAGTGAGAGAAGGGGTGTGCTGATCTGGTACGGGAGAGATATAGGTAGGGTAGTGGGAGTGCATGACAACAAGCCAGGAAAGGAATCTGATTAGCTATAATTTATTGATCTAGATTGTATTTATTTATTATTATTTTTCCTTCTCTTTCTTGTTCCATTTTATTATTATTCCTTGTTTTATGTTCTAATCTTCCAAGTGTTCTTAATTTTGCTTAGTAATTACTTCTATAAGTTCATTTTATTAGTTTAAGAAAAATGGGACGTTACAGATCTATCCCACTTAGGTGGAATCTCGTCCTCGAGATTTGGTCAGTCTTCAAAAAGATGGGGAAACTCAGCTTGAAGTGCACATTCTCTTTCCCATGTAGCTTCGGCCTCCGAGTGTCTGCTCCATTGAACCTGACAAAGCTTGACCGTGTTTCTTCGCGTCCTTCGGGTGACGGTATCCAAAATCTTTACTGACACCTCCTGTAACGCAGATCATCCTGGAGGTCCAGAGTGTCCTGTACCACTTGCTCCTCAGGTACTCATATATACTTTCTCAATTGCGACACGTGGAAGACGTTGTGCACACCCGACATCTCCTCGGGTAGATGTATCGCATATGCCACTGATCCTATCTTTTTTAGAATGTGAAAAGGACCAATATACCGTGGTGGTATCTTTCCACGTACTTGAAATCTGCGTGTGCTACGGATCGGAGACACTTTTAGGTAAACGTGGTCCCCGACTTCAAAAGTGAGTTTACGCCTTCTCTTGTCCGCGTAGCTTTTCTGGCGTGACTGAGATGCCTTTAAATTTGCCCGGATATCCACTATCTTGTCTTCTGCTTCCATGATGAAATCTTGTCCCTCTACAATGCGGTCTCCAACCTCTGACCACATAAGCGGAGTCCGACACTTTCTTCCATAGAGGGCTTCAAACGGTGACATCTTGATACTAGCCTGGTAACTATTGTTGTAAGAGAACTCGACATACGATAGACTATCTTCCCAATATTTGTCGTAGGTAAGAACAACATATCTTAACATGTCCTCCAAGATCTGGTTGATTCTTTCCGTCTGACCATCGGTTTGAGGGTGATACGCTGAGCTAAAGTCCAACTTAGTACCAAGTGATTTTTGTAGACTTCTCCAAAATCTCGACATGAACTGCGTACCTCTGTGTGAGACTATCCTCGTGGGCACACCGTGAAGCTTCACAATACAGTCTATGTACAATTTGGCCAGCTTGTCTCCACCGTAGGTAGTGCGTACACGAATGAAGTGTGCAACCTTCATGAGACGGTCGACTACTACCCACACGGAGTCATTACCATTCTTGGTCCTTGGTAACCCTGTGATGAAATCCATCCCTACTTCATCCCATTTCTGGACTGGAATTGGTAAGGGTTATAGTAGGCCACTTGGCTTCTGATGCTCGGCCTTGACTCTACGACACACATCACAGCAAGCTACAAATCTAGTTATGTCACCTTTCATACCAATCCACCAATACTTCTGCTTGATATCCAAGTACATCTTGGTGGCTCCAGGGTGGATAGAGTATGCGGAGTTATGAGCTTCATCCATGATGGTGTTCCGATAGTGACCATGTGAAGGCACACACAATCGTTTCTTGAACCATAATATTCCATCTCTATCAACTCTAAAATTTGGAGCCTTGCCTTCACCGGTTTGTTCCTTGGTCTCCATAAACTTCTCATCATCATGCTGATCCTTCTTGATTTGTTCATCTAGAACAGGTTGAACACTAAGGTTGTAGTTGTAGGAGTGAGGTACAACACTTAGGTTCAACTTTCTCATCTCATCACACAATTGTGGTACTTAAGTCACCAAATGATGGCAGTAGGCTTTCCTGCTAAGAGCGTCAGCTACCACATTTGCTTTACCTGGGTGATAATAGACCTCCAAGACATAATCCTTTATTAGCTCCAACCATTTCTGTTGCCTTAGGTTGAGGTCAGGTTGGGTAAAGATGTACTTAAGGCTCTTGTGGTCCGTGTAGATCTCACACTTGTTCCCAATTAGGTAGTGCCTCCATATCTTAAGAGCATAAACTACTGCAGCCAATTCCAAGTCATGGGTCGTGTAGTTCTGGTCGTGTGGCCTTAACTGCCGAGAGGCATAGGACACCACTCGTCCTTCCTGCATTAGCACACATCCTAGGCCATGTCTTGATGCGTCACAATAAATGACAAAGCTCTTGTGAATATCTGGTAGGACTAAGACTGGAGTTGTGGTTAGTCTCCTCTTCAACTCACTAAAACTCCGCTCACAAGCTTCAGTCCACACAAACACTTGTCCTTCCTGAGTAGCTCCGTCATCGGTCGAGCTAACTTGGAAAATCCTTCAATGAACCTCCTATAATAGCCAGCTAGACCTAGGAAACTACAAATTTCTGAGACAGATGTTGGTTGCCTCCAAGATGATACTACTTCAACCTTCTCCGGATCAACTGCAACTCCCTCAACTATTAGAACATGTCCAAGGAAGCTGACTTTCTGCAACCAAAACCCACACTTGCTGAACTTGGCATACAGCTGATGGCTTCCAAGTCGGTCCAGAACAACGCGCAAATGTGGAGCGTGCTCTTCTTTACTTCGTGAATAGACCAGGATGTCATCGATGATAACAAACACAAACTTATCTAGCTCTTGCATAAACACTCGGTTCATAAAGTTCATGAAATAAGCAAGGGAATTGGTTAATCCAAAAGACATCACTGTGAACTCGAACTGGCCATAGCGAGTCACAAATGCCGTCTTGGGTATGTCCTCAGGCTTGATCCTTACTTGATGATACCCGAACCTTAGGTTGGTCTTTGAAAAGAACTTATCTCCTTTTAACTGGTCAAATAGGTCATCTATCCATGGTAGAGGGTATTTGTTCTTGATGGTCACATCATTGAGGGCTCGATAATCTACACATAGTCTCATGCTTCCATCCTTCTTTTTCACAAAGAGGACTGGAGCACCCCATGGTGATGCACTAGGTCTGATGTACCCCTTTTGCTGTAACTCATCCAACTGCTTCTTCAACTCTACCAGTTCAGGGGCTGTCATCCTATAGGGTCTCTTGGCAATAGGAGTAGTTCCTGGAACTAGATTAATGGAGAACTCTACTTCTCTTTCTAGTGGCATGCTGGGTAATTCCTTCAGAAACACATCAGCATACTCCTTGATTACCAACACTTCTTGAGGTGTTTCCGCCTTCAGGTGATTTACCATTGGCTCAGATAGACTAGACTGTACATGACATGTGATTGTCTTTCCTTCATGGTTTGTCACAAACACAATCCTTTCTGCACATGCTATGCTCCCTTTGCACTTGGCTAACCAATCCATGCCAAGGATTACATCTATCCCGTGGGAGTCAAGCACTACTGGGTTAACCAAGAATACTACCCCACTTAGGTTTAAAGGGATGTTGTTAACTCCTAAGCGGCAGGGTATATAACCTCCCGGTGATCAGGTCATTAAGGGCCTCTTAAGGGATATTGCAGCTATATCATGTGCTTTCACGAAGTGGGATGATATAAAGGAATGTGATGCACCAGAGTTGAATAGTATTGAAGCCAAAACTGATTGAACCAAGAACTCACCGAGTAGAACTCCTGGTGCTGCATCGGCTTCCTTAGCATAGACGTGGTTCACTATAGTCTTTCCAAAGGATTGTTGGGTCCTTGTGGGTGCTCCACGGCTACCTCCAGCTAGCCGCCTTGGTCCATTAACTGAGTTGGAGATGACATAAGGTGCTGGCTTATTCTTATAAGAATAGTTAACAGATATATGGTCAGGCTCACGACAAACGAAGCAAATCCTTGGGTCACCAGTGTGACTCACTCCAAACTGTGGAGGGCGGAAGGATCCTTGTGGGTTAGCGGGCTGCACTGACTGCTTGAATGTTGTAACTGGTGCTCTGTAGGATACTCCACTATGAGTCTTTTGTCCTGAGTAAGCTTGTTGCTGCATCCTCTGCCCTGAGAATGTTGGCTGCTGGGTCCTCTGTCCAGAATAGGCAGGCTGACTAGTCCTCTGAAACTTTGCCTGCTTGAACATCTTCTTGCTCTCAAACTTCCTTTTCTTCTCTCGCTGCTCATCCTCCATGTTCTTCTATGTGGTAATAGCCTTGTTGACCATAGTACTAAAATCAGGATAGACCGATGCTCCAATCAAGGTCCTGATCTCTGGGTTAATACCACGAAGAAAAGCTTCTTGCTTCTTCTCATCAGTATCCATTGAGTGAGGGTCATAGATGGATAATCCTATGAACTTGTGTAGGTACTCCGTCACAGTGAGACCCTTCTGCTTGAGGTTCATGCATTCTTCCTTCTTTAGCTTCACAATGCTGCTAGGAATGTGATGCTCTCTGAATAGCTTCACGAACTCATCCCATATCATATTCTTTGCATCTGCAAGCATCTCCCTGTAGCTTTGCCACCATGCTAAATCACGTCCTCTCAGCTGCTGAACTGCAAGTAGAACGTGTGAGACCTATGTGTGCTGAATACATTGGCTTTGACAATAAAAGTTTTGAATGCTGCAATAACATCTTTTTAGCAAGGTCCGACTCTAGCTCTGATCTTCTGCAAGTTCTGACAATAAGTCCGACTTTCTTTGTCTAGATCCGACAATGTTTTTGGGTAGCTCTGGAGAGCTTTGTATTTAGCTCCAACATGTCTTTGATAGCTTCGACATGTCTTTGTTAAGCTCCAGCGCTAGGTTGTACTAGCTTTGGTAAGCTCTAGCACTAGGTTGTACTAGCTTTGGTAAGCTCTGGCTCAAGCTCCGGTTAGTTTTTCTAGGTTCGGAGCTTGATCGCAATGTTTCTGCTTTTATCTTGCAATGTTTCGAACTTGTTTTATATTCTTAGAAAGATTACTTAGTATTCATTTGCTAAGTTTTTGGTGCGTTTTGGTTGATATGGTTGATATCATTTTGATATGCTTTGCAACATGCTTATGTGAGGTGCTCACATAAGGTGTTGTGTTCGGAACTGACTTGAGTCAAGTCGTGGACTTGGGCTCATACGGATTGGTTGTTTGTTCATGTGCAGGTGTTGCTTGAGGTCAAGTCATGGCTGGTGACAGGATCCTTTGGACTAGTCTCAAGGAGGAGATGAGGTTACAACAACCAAATTCAGGAGGAATTGTGGTTGAGCAGTTCAGGAGGTCGCGCAGAATGATTGAATCAAGGGCAGTGCATATGAAGGTTACTGGACGTCGAAGGAAGGTGTTTGCATGTATGCATGCGGTGCATGACGTGGAAACATGGTTCCGAAGATGGGTTATGAATGGGAAGATCTGGTTGGAAGAATCAGATCGTATCGGTTGATGACTTTGGCTGCGGCGGAGTCGATTATGGCTCGATATGGAAAGTATCGAGTTGGTTATAATAGGATTTCATGTGGGTCATGAATTTTAGTTGTTTTAGGAATTTTGGATACATTTCTAACGTGTTTGGAAGTCTTAAGATTGCTTCTATATGCGTATAGAAGAGTCCTAAGCAGTTATATAAAGTTTCAATTCGTGAACGGAGTAGGATTAGAGTCCTGATTTGAGTTGAGTTGGCTTTCAAGCTGGTTATATAAGCAAGGGAGGCCAGAGCTCGTTGTTAACGACTTTGGGGTTGTTCCTCTTGTGTTCTATTGAATAAAATAGTTTGAAGGAACTTTTGTGCCTTGTTCGTCCGACATGTTCCAGACAAGTTTCACTCGTCGAGTTTCTGGACAACACTACCTTTCATCGGTAGTTTTATCATAACTCGAGTTTTATAGATCCAATTGACGTGATTCTTTTTTAGTTGTCTTCACAACTTGACTATCTATCATATGTCAAAATTTCACGGTCACTGAATTTGTGGTTTCTGATCTACACGAGTTTCTTTGCAGCGTTCCAAAACTGTTTTTCTCGGGTAGGACATATTGACCTTTGTTCGATCTTTCGATCACAACTTGAGTTTCTCACAATGGATTTGAGTGATTCTTCTAATGTTTTCTTCGTGACTTGATTCTATCTGATATATATCATTTTTTCCCCGGTGAAACACATTTAGATTAGTCTCACACACGATTTCTTTAACATATCGTTTTTCTGCCGAAGGGGTTGGGATTTAATTTTTTCCGCTGCGTAAGATTTTTAAATCTACCATTCACCCCCCTCTGGTAGCTTTTCATGTGCTCTTCGATCCTAAAATTGGTATCAGAGCCATGATGCTCTAATCATTGTGATTTGCACGTGTTTTTGACTAATCATCATGGAGAAATACTCCGCCAAACCTTGTGTGTTTGCTGGTATTGATTTTCAGGTTTGGAAGGCACGCATGGAGGCTTTCATCCAGGCGCAAGGCTTCGCAATATGGGAGAAGGTGTACAAGCCTTACAAAGTGTCACCAAACGATCAAGTTAGGCTACAAACCTACGGGACGTCAACGACAACAACAAAGCCAAAACTTGATCATCCAAGGACTCACTCAGAGTGACTTCGACCGTGTTGCACATCTCCGATTTGCATACGATGTGTGGAAAACACTTTGTGACTACCACGAAGGATCCAACACGATCACGGAGGTAAGGCAAGACATGTTCAAGAAAGAATACATGCTCTTCGAGATGCAACCCGGTGAGTCAATTGATGATCTCTTTGCTCGCTTTAATAAAATTCTCGGCAACTTGCGTAGTGTCAATGTTAATTTTTATGATGCTAAAAATGCTAGGCAACTTCTTAGTGCATTAGACATGTCATTATGGGAGATGAAAGTTACATCTATTCGTGAATCTATTGTCATGAGTACACTTACTTTAGATATGCTTTACTCTAAACTCAAAACTCATGAAATTGACATCTTATCACGTAAGAACCCAAATAAGTCTATTGCATTTGTCTCACAACGTGATATGCCTAGCTCCGACCAATCATCATCTTGCAATACTCTTTCTTTGTTGTCCTCACTAACCCTGGAGCAGATCGAGGAATTTCCAGAAGAGGAGTTTGCACTAATCTCTACTAGGTTCTCAAAAGCATTGTAAAATGTGAGAACTAGAAGGAGAGGAAGCTTCGGACCTCAACGCTGTTTTGAATGTGGTAAGACAGGACACTTTCGTACAGAATGCCCTAACCTTTCAGGTCCTACTACCCGTGAAGAAAAACAGAACAAGGTCAAGACCACCTCTGGAAACCCCAACAAGAAAAACAAGGGTACCATAGGACGCAAGATGATTAACAACGCTCGGTTCAAGTGATGTAGACTTTGAAAGTGATGAAGATGATGACGATCTGGCCAACTTATGCTTCATGGCGGGCAAAACAAGATCAAGATCAAGTCAAGAGGATGCAGAACACAACAGTGACGACGATGAGGTATGTTCTACCTGTAATGAAATGTGTGATGCAATTTCTCGTGCAACTATTATTGTTAAGAAAAAGGACAAAAAGCTTAGGGATAATGCTGCTAAAATTGAATCACTAGAATATGAAATCAACCATTTGAAAACCTTGATTCCTAGTGATGATTCTTGTCCCTCGTGTGATTTAATCTATGAACAATTGTCCATATTAAGAACTGCACATTCCTCTACTCTAGATAGACTTGAACTTGAAATTGAAAAGAAAAAAAAGCTTGCTGCACTTGACATTGGAAACTTAAAAGATGCTTCTTGTTCTACAATTGATTTGCATTGTTCTAGTTGTGATGATCTTGAAAAGAAACAAAAAGATGCTATGAATGAAATTTCAATATTGAATAATGCTTTACGTTCTCATGAAGTTAAATATTTTTCCAATTGCAAATTAAAAGGAAAAACTTCATGTGAAAATTGCCTTGATCTGTCCAATAAACTTGATAACATGCATAGGACATTAGATTGATTTTGTAATGGGAATAAGAACCTAAACTTGATGCTGAATTCTTCCAAGTCTTGCAATGATAAAACTGGTTTAGGTTTTGATTCTCATGCTCATGCTAAGGCACATCCACCTAAAATTGTAAAGTCATTAGGAAGTGGTTTGATTCAAATAGTTCCTAAACAAAAAGAAGTGGTTTTCAAATCTGCAGGAGTGTTGTCTCATTCGGTTTCAAATAAAATATTGCTTGCTCATCTAGACATGAACACAAAGTTAAATTTCATTGTACCTACTGTGGTAGAGATGGTCATGTCATAGATTTTTGTTATAGAGTAGCTAAACAACAGAAAAGGGAAATAATGATTGCTAGATCTAAAAACTTTCATGCAAAAGTTGTTGCACATATTAAACCGAATGCCAGGAACATGCAACCTGCTGTTATGAGTCAAAACATTCAATGTTTACCTTCGGACCTTTTGTTTTTGCCTCCGGAGCTACTGATTTATGTGCTACACAAGTAACAACTTATAGGTCAGTAGTTAAGAGTAAAAAAACCTCAAACTTTGACTCATAAACCTGCTGTTTTATCTCAACTTTCGCGTGTTTTTCCCACTGCACGTCGTGTGACTTAGTACTGGATACCTAAATGCCTTTTGACTAACCCCAATATTGAGTCATCGACGTATTGTGCTTCTATGTAGGTTACACGCTTGACGAAGGAGAACATTTGGATTGTGGATTCAGGTTGCTCACGCCACATGACCGGTTCACATACTCCTCTCACAATGATCATGACAACTGAACCGGATCAACTTTTGCACCTTGACATCGTAGGACCTTCACGTGTTCAATCCTTCGGAGGTAAATGGTATGTTCTTGTGATTGTTGATGATTATTCTAGATACTCTTGGGTTTACTTTATGGCATCTAAGAATGAAGCTTTTAGTCACTTTAGAACTTTATTTCTTAGATTATCAATTGATCACCCAAGATCTTTAAAAGAAATTAGAAGTGATAATGGAACTGAATTTGAAAATCAATCTTTTGATCACTTTTGTGCTAAAAATGGAATAGATCATCAGTTTTTTTCATCATATGTACCTCAACAAAACGGTGTTATAGAAAGAAAGAACAAAAACTTAGTTGAGATGCCTAGGACTATGCTTGATGAATATCAAACTCCTAGGAAATTTTGGGCTGATGCGATTGCAACCGCTTGTTATGTCTCAAATCGTGTTTTCTTGCACGCTAAGCTAGGTAAAACACCATATGAGCTCCGGTTTGGACATAGGCCTAGTGTTACACACTTTCGGGTCTTTGGTTGCAAATGCTTTGTTAAGAAACATGGTAATCTTGATAAATTTGAACCTAGATCCATTGATGGCATGTTTCTTGGTTATCCATCTCATACTAGAGGCTACCGTGTGCTTTTACTTGACACTAACAAAATTGTGGAGACTTGTAAAGTGTATTTTGATGAATTAAGCCCAGGTACTAGCTCAAACATTGCAGTTTTAGATCCATATCCACAGGGGGAGAGCATTTTTGTTGAAGATGAGGAAGAGGTGGAGCTGCTTCCCGAAAATTCAACAGCTAATGACATTGTTCGAGCTCCTGATTTTGATTCACAACCAGCACCGAAGACTACCATTGCTGGTCCAGATCCTCCTCAAGTCACAAGATCATCGATTTGTGATGAACATGAAGAAGAAGAAGCTTGTGAAATGTCCACTCCCCTTCGGGTTCTCAAAATTCATCCTTCACAACAAATTATTGGAAGCTTGCACGAACGAGTTACACGGTCCAGGTTTTACGATCCAAACTCTCATGCTCATTCTACTTTTGTTGATTCTTTTGAACCCAAAGATATATCACACGCACTCACTAATGAATCTTGGATTATTGCCATACAAGAAGAGTTAGAAAATTTTGAAAGAAATAATGTTTGGAAACTTGTACCTCCTCCTCAAGGTCACACTTTAATTGGAATTAAATGGGTGTTTAAAAATAAACAAAGTGAGGATGGGGTTGTGGTTAGGAATAAGGCTAGGTTGGCTGCTCAAGGTTTCACTCAAGTTGAAGGTCTAGATTTTGATGAAACTTTTGCTCCTATTGCTAGATTAGAAGCCATAAGAATTTTGTTAGCTTTTGCTGCATCTAAAGGTTTTAAGCTATATCAAATGGATGTTAAAAGTGCTTTTCTCAATGGCTACATAGATGAGGAGGTTTATGTCAAACAACCACAGGGTTTTGAAAATTCAGATTTTCCTAATCATGTTTACAAATTGTCCAAAGCCTTGTACAATCTCAAACAAGCCCCTAGAGCATGGTATGATAGGTTAAAAACATTCTTACTTGAAAAGGGGTTTACCATGGGCAAGGTTGATAAAACTCTTTTTGTGCTTAAGCATGACAATGACTCATTATTTGTTCAAGTGTATGTGGATGATATTATCTTTGATTGTGCTTCTCATGATCTTGTGTCCAAGTTTTCAGCTATGATGAGTTCAGAATTTGAGATGAGTATGATGGGAGAACTAACGTACTTTTTGGGGCTGCAAATCAAGCAAACCAAGGAGGGTACCTTTGTGCATCAAACGAAGTATACAAAAGACCTCCTAAGGCGCTTCAACATGGACAAAAGCAAGCCTCTTCGGACACCAATGGGAACGACAACAACACTTGAACTTGATGAAGATGGTGAACCCGTAGATCAAAAAGAATATAGAAGCATGATCGGATCACTTTTGTACCTCACGACATCAAGACCGGACATACAATTCAGCGTATGTCTTTGTGCACGGTTTTAAGCCTCTCCACGTTCTTCACATCGTCAATCCATCAAAAGAATTCTCAGGTACTTACATGGAACTCAGAAATTTGGCATTTTTCTTCCTTCTTCCTCAACCGTTACTTTGAAAGATTTTTCCGATGCTGATTTTGGAGGTTGTAGGATTGATAGGAAAAGTACTTCCGGTGCTTGTCATTTTCTTGGTAATTCACTTGTTGCTTGGTCCTCTAGAAAACAAAATTCAGTTGCACAATCCACAGCCGAATCTGAATATGTAGTTGCTGCTAGTGCTTGCTCACAAATTCTTTGGATTGTTCAAACACTTAAGGACTATGGGGTTGATCTAGATAGTGTTCCACTATTTTGTGATAACATTAGTGCCATTTGCATTGCTAAAAACCCCGTGCAACATTCTAGAACTAAGCACATTGATATTAGGTATCACTTTCTCCGTGATAATATTGAAAAAAGAAACATTGTGCTTCACCATGTAGATACCGAACAACAGTTGGCTGACATTTTTACAAAACCTTTGGAATTCACTCGTTTTGTTTCATTCATAGTGAAATAGGGGTTATGCATCCTCATGGCTTACATTGAGGGGGAGTTTTCAAACCCTAGAAGTCTATGTGTGAATCTGAAATTAAAATAATATGAGCATAGTATTTCATACATATATGACTTTGTGATTCCTTTTACATGCTGAAAGTTCTTACTACATTACCCGTGTTATACATTTTGTAGTTTTTGCCATGTCTAGTAATTAGAATAATTATTTACACTAAATCTGGTCATGGTCGAACTTTCTTGCTGATTTGAACTTGTTGCATGCTCACAAGTGTTTTTAATCATAAAGAATTAATCAAGTAATCAACTCACATGTTGAGTTTTTGTGAACAAATATAAGTTGAGAAAAGATCAAGAGAATATGCATGCATCACACTTCTTATTTTGAGATGGCTTATCATTGCACTTAGATATGAACTTGGAAGAAGTTGTGTATGACTAAAACCATGTCCTTAAGCTTCTGATTGTCAAATGACATAGGCTTGACTTGGTTGGTTAGAATAAGGCAGATGCGCATATAATCTCTTGCAAATATCATATGATCTAAATTTGTGCTTTTAAAAATAATAAAATGCAGCAACAAGTGTCATGCTTTCAGGTATTGAAATAGTTAAGTTTGTGAGATCATGCCTTGCTTAAATTGAAAATGACATTTGATCTCTAGCATGGCTTACACTACTTTATGTATCTCATTGTTGTGATAGTGTAAGTTACTCTATAGTATGACTTGGATGAGCTTTTTTTATATGTATATGTTATAATATGCTCATAACAATTAAAATTTCTCTTTTGAACCTTGCTGAATATATTGACAAAGGGGGAGAGATAATATGGTAAATTATGCAAGGGGGAGAAATATGTATAGGGGGGAGAAATTTATTTCTATCTTCATTTAATTTTCAAAAAGGGGAAAATTGTTTTCAAAACTTTTCATGCCAATGTTCGGATTTTAAATGGTGTTGCTAATTTAAATGGTGTTGCCAATGCATTCATCAAGGGGGAGATTGTGAGACCTATGTGTGCTGAATACATTGGCTTTAACAATAAAAGTTTTGAATGCTGCCATAACATCTTTTTAGCAAGGTCCAACTATAGCTCCAAGCTTCCGCAAGGTCCGACAATAGGTCCGACTTTCTTTGTCTAGATCTGACAATGTTTTTGGGTAGCTTCGGTGATCTTTGTCTTTAGCTCCAACATGTTTTTGATAGCTCCGGCATGTCTTTGTTAAGCTTCGGCGCTAGGTTGTACTATCTTTGGTAAGCTCCGGCGCTAGGTTGTACTAGCTTTGGTAAGCTCCGGCGCTAGGTTGTACTAGCTTTGGTAAGCTCCGACTCAAGCTTCGGTTAACTTTTTCTAGGTTCGGAGCTTGATTGCAATGTTCCTGCTTTTATCTTGCAATGTTTCAAACTTGCTTTATATTCTTAGAAAGATTGTTTAGTATTCATTTTCTAAGTTTTTGGTGCATTTTGGTTGATATGGCTGATATCGTTTTGATATGCTTTGCAACATGCTTATGTGAGGTGCTCACGTAAGGTGTTGTGTTCGGAACTGACTTGAGTCAAGTCGCGGACTTGGGCTCGTAGGGATTGGTTGTTTGTTCATGTGCAGGTGTTGCTTGAGTTCAATTCATGGCTGGTGACAGGATCCTTTGGACTAGTCTCAGGGAGGAGATGAGGTTCCAACAACCAAATTCAGGAGGAATTTTGGTTGAGCGGGTCAGGAGGTCGCGCAGGATGATTGAATCAAGGGCAGTGCATATGAAGGTTACTGGACATCAAAGGAAGGTGTTTGCACATATGCATGCGGTGCATGACATAGCAATATGGTTCCGAAGATGGGTTATGGATGGGAAGATCTGGTTGGAAGAATTGGATCGTATCGGTTGATGACTTTGGCTGCGGCGGAGTCGGTTATGGCTCGGTATGGAAAGTATCGAGTTGGTTATAATAGGATTTCGTGTGGGTCACGAATTTTAGTGGTTTTAGGAATGTGGGATACGTTCGTAAGGTGTTTGGAAGTCTTAAGATTGCTTCTATCTACGTATAGAAGAGTCCTAAGCAGTTATGGAAAGTTTCGATTCGTGAACGGAGTAGGATTAGAGTCCTGATTTGAGTTGAGTTGGCTTTCAAGCTGGTTATATAAGCAAGTGAGGCCAGAGCTTATTTTGAACGACTTTGGGGCTGTTCCTCTTGTGTTCTATTGAATAAAATTCGTAGTTTTAAGGAACTTTTGTGCTTTGTTCGTCCGACTTGTTCCAGACAAGTTTCGCTCGTCGAGTTTCTGGACAACACTACCTTTTGTCGGTGGTTTTACCATAACTCGAGTTTTACAGATCCAATTGACGTGATTATTTTTGAGGTGTCTTCAAAACTTTATTATATATCATATGTAAAAATTTCACGGTCATTGGATTTGTGGTTTCTGATCTACACGAGTTTCTTTGCAGCATTCTAGAACTGTTTTTCTCGGGTAGGACAGATTGGCCTTTGTTCGATCTTTCGATCATAACTTGAGTTTCTCTCGACGGATTTGAGTGATTCTTCTTGTGTTTTCTTTGTAACTTTATTCTCTCTGATATATATATCACTTTTGTCCCGGTGAAACACATTTAGATTAGTCTCACACACGATTTCTTTAACAGATCGTTTTTCTATCGAAGGGGTTGGGATTTAATTGTTTCCGCTGCGTAAGATTTTGAAATCTACCGTTCACCCCCCCCCCTCTGGTAGATTTTCACATGCTCTTCGATCCTACAGAACCTTATCCTGCTCATTAGCATGGACAACCTCGAGCTTCATCTCAATCCCCCTCAGTTGATCATCTGCTTCAATGGGGTCCTCAGATCCAGCAAACTTGGGCGGGTTCATCCGGTTAAAATCTATGATCTGATGATTGTTCTGAGGTGCTGCCTGACATTTGTTGATGCCATTGTTTCCCTGAGCAGCAAATGTGTTTGATAGTATATCGAGGAGTGGAGTCTGACAGTCTAGGATGGCAGTCGGGTCAACGGCAGGTGCTTGGGGAGGCGGTCGTGGGAGGACGAGGTTACTCTCCGCTGTGTCATGCTCGTCATGGTCATTCAATACAGGAGGAATCTCTCGGAGTCCTTGCTCCACCTCGTGTCATTTTCTTGCTCGGCTCGAGCGGCGAGACATCTGTGACAAGGCAAGGCTGCGGTTTAGGATTTATTATTCGAATGTATTATTAGGGTGTATTAATATGTGTCTTTGTTACTACTTTGTTATTATTATTACTATTATATTTATGTGTATGTATATATGTACACAAATTATATATGTAAATATTATAACTATTATTTTATATCACACAAGGCACACAAACATAAAGCATTGCAAGCAACACCAAACCTTCATTCATTCAAGAAAATGGGTACAAGATACATTAGGCATGTAGTCCCTAGGTCCGTCCCCTTAAGGGTCAGCCTGGACCTCTGCCTGACTACTCGGTCCTACGTCTTGGTCTTCAAGGTATTCATGCAAGGCTTCACGGGGTGATGTGGGAGGAGTGGGCGACATAGGCTCGCAAATCCTCCTACGGGGGTTGGACAGATGGTACACTGGAGTCCCTTCAAGAGTGATTGGTTCAGCCGTTGCACAGGCATGACAGTATTTCTGCTTGGCTCGGTCTACAAGGTAGACACCCCTAAGGAGCTGACTATTGTGGTCGGCTTTCTCCCTAAGGTTCTCCTCGGCCAAGGCAACACGGCTTTTGGCGCCAGCAACACGAGCCTCAGTCTGTTCTAGCGCTAACTTAGCCTTCCGCCAACAGGTCTCCAAGGCCTCAACACGCTTGACGAGGGTCTTCACACGCTGGTTCAGCTGGTCGCATAGGTCGTCCATGTTCAATAAATAGCCAGACATGGCGACAATGGTGGGATCATCTTTGGTAGTCCCAAGGCCTTCCAAGTTGCGGATCCTTGCCGCCCAGGCAGGACAACTACGATCCAGCGGAGAGAAGTACTTCATGGGTGTGGAACCCAAGTGCGAGTCAAACATGTGGCACAAGTACTTCAGAGCCTTGCGAGCCACCAGTTGGCAGGTGTCTTTCATGCGACATCCAGTGGCGGTGACGTTCCATGGCTTCATCTCCAAGAACCTTTCACTGGCGCTGATGTGCAGAGTGACCTCAGAACTTTCGGTGTCGTCCTCCATGAACTTGTGACCCACGTATTCCGGGCGGTCTGGAATACCAAGTCGGGTCATGGCAGCATAGAGAACCTTGGGGAAGCCGTCTTTGTTGATGCAGAAGGTGGTGATACGATCGTCAAACATCTGGCTTGCAATAACGCGCAAGGGTTAGATGAGGGCAAAACCTATCACCAAGGCTCTACGGTCAAAAGGCTGCTACAGGAAAATCATTCTACGGTCTCTTACGGTCACCTACGCCCTAGGGTCCACATCCTACAGCCAAGTATAACTCTGTCGGTACCCTACGTACCAGGTATCCCACAATACCGCAAGAAGTGTAAGAAAGTTCCACCCGTCAGAGTCAAAGTCCCATGCAGGTCCCACATGTCATGTTACAACGGACCCGCTCCCCTCACTTGGCTGGCTCCCGGGTTAACACGTGTAAAATAAGACCGGAACAAAACTCCCAACCAAGGGAAGCTCCGGCGACTACACGTGTATAACACCCCCGGACCTAGCCCCCGTCGGAGAAGAGCTCCGGTGCCGACATGTGTACAACAACCCCGGACCTACCCTCCCGCAAGGAAAGCTCTAGATCTGCCACGTGTGGAGCCCTCGGACCTTCATCACCAACAGAAATACGAGCAGATTACGTCTGTTACAAACATTCAAGGAGTGTTAAAGCAGCAGTTAAAAGGTCTGATAATGTGTCATTAATGCCATATTAATGGCACATGATCAGTGTAATGTTAATAGGGGTAACGCTGCCATGAAGACATGTTATCACACTATTAATTGTACTTAATATCCTTTAGACACTGTATCAGGTCATTAAGCATGCCAGGGCCACATGTCGGGCCAGGCCAGCTTTGTAACGGTCAGTCCTTAGAACTATAAAAGGGCTGCACCGCACGAACATGGGACAGAGGAGACTAATTGAAGCTGACCCTAGCGAACACACTCGCTCAATACAATTTCACAAACCCCGTTGAGTAGGGTGTTACGCTCAGGTGGCCCGAACCACGTAAATCTCTGGGGTCATCATCTTGATATTGATCTTGACGTGCCCCAACCACAAAAGAACCTCTGCGGGCTACTTCTCAGCAGGTCCGGGGAAAGTGTCGTATCAAACACTTTGACATTTGGCGTGCCAGGTAGGGGCAGCACTCAAGCCCAAGATCATAAGATGGTGAATTCAGCTGCTGGATCATCCAACAGCAATTGTGCTGAACAACCTGCTGGAGGCAACCCCTCCAATATTCAGCAGCCAACAGGTGCCAATGCTCCGGCAGGCACGGTAGCACCATTTGTTCTGGCAAACAATGCCGATCAACAAGATGGAGCATCTGCGTCGATCACCGCATCAGCAAACAATGACCCCAAGCATGCGCTCATTGCTGTGCGAGCTCTTCTGCAACATCCACCACCTCCAGGAGCACCCCAGGGTGCTATGGAGAAGTGGAGGGCTGATGTCGACCATCTGGTCGCAGCTGCGGCGGCAGGCATCAGCAACCAAGGTCCTCCCCCTTCGGGGCGAGCACCTTCACAGTGATGAACCCTGTCTGACTGGCTTGGTCCACAAGTCTCACAACAAAGGAGACGTGCTGCCTCCCAGCAGGTGACTTCGTTGCCTCTCGGGGCGCGGCGCACCCATACCATCACCAGAATTCTGACTCATGACCTGCGGTCGGAATTGGATCGCCGTTACCAGTAACAGGACAGTCGTGTCCATATTGAGCGTGCTTGCGAAAGGCGAGAGGCTCGGGACAACCCTGATACTCAAGGAGTAGGAGTAGGTTGTTCTGCACTGGCCATGCATTTACGCATGGTTACGTGGCCACAGAAGTTCCGGCCTCACTTGCCGGAAAAATTCGACGGCACAGTCAACCCCGCCGAGTTTCTTCAAATCTACTCAACTGCCATATTGGCAGTGGGAGGTGATGAAGCTGTAATGGCCAATTACTTCCCGGTGGCCTTAACCGGGACTGCAAGGTCCTGGTTCATGAGTCTTCCACCTGACTCCATTAATAGTTGGGTGGAACTATGCCAGCAATTCACTGCCAACTTCGGGAGCTCCTATACCCGGCCCGACACTGAATTGGATATGTTGTTGTAAAGCAAATGTCGGGAGAATCTACGGTCCTTCATCCAGTGATTCTCTCAGGTACGAAATACCATTCCTTCTATCTCGAGCTCTTTTGTTATCGTTGCATTCAGAAAGGGTGTTCGAGATAAGAAGATGCTAGAGAAGCTGGCTATTAAAGAAGTTACCAGCGTCATGGAACTCTTCAGCCTAGCCTACAAATGCGCTAGAGCTGCAGAGGGCCATGAAATGCACTCCAAGACAGCTCCGGAGGCCAACCAGAAGTCCTCCAAAACTGAAGCTGCTACCTCCGGTAGTGGTAAGAAGAAGAAGAAGCCCAACGGCAAAAAGAAGTCAGCGCTCCAGCAGCTGCTGCTGCAGCCCCTGGAAGCCTGGGGCCACGCCCCAAGAAGCGACCTCGTCCTTCATTAGAGGATGGCAACAGCTCCAAAGCATGGTGTCCGATTCACAAGATGAATCGACACAGCTTGGAAGAGTGCCAGGAGGTCCAGAACCTGCCGAGCGCTACAACAAGCGCTGGGAAGAAGCTCCTTTCCGTCAAAGGGAAGGAAAATGAAAAGTCGACTAAGCTTCGACTGAAGAGGAGCTAGGTTTCCAGGACCTCATAAAGGTTTTTAAAGCCATCTACAACACTGTCGATGACGACTCCGACGTATCCGACAACGAGCGCCGGAAAACCCTGAACACCATCTATGGTGGTTCTTGGGACATCACCTCTCGTCGCATCCTCAAGACAATGCGGCAGTACATGGCCATGGTGGCTCCTGCTGCTAAGGTAGAACCACATCAGAAGTGGATGGATACACCCATCATTTTTGATGCTTCGGACTACCCCCGAAACATGATCGGGGCTGGTCAACATTCGTTGATGGTGTCACCTACCATTAACAATATCCAAATCCACCATGTAATGGTGGACGGAGGTTCTGGGCTAAACCTCATAAGCTTTGAAGCTTTCATCAAGCTTCAGCTCTGACCTTCGGACCTTCGCCCATCCCGACCTTTCTCCGAAGTAGGTTCGGGAACCATTACTCCCCTTGGTTCCATTACACTCCCAGTGACCTTCGGGACTTGGGAGAACTACAGAACCGAGAAATTAATCTTCGACGTAGCGCAGATCAGTCTGCCTTTCAATGCCATTTTGGGCTGGCTAGCTTTATACAAGTTTATGGCTGCTGCCCATTATGGTTATTTGGTGTTGAAGATGCCAACACCTACGGGCGTTCTCCGAATCCGCGGAGATCGTACCGCAGGAGTTACGGCACTGGAAAAACTCTATGTGCTTACCACAGCGCAAGAGGAAGCATCCGGTAAGGAGCCAGCTGCGAATCCTCCAAGCATTCGTCACAAAGGATCTACCTCCGCACCTCGTGTGCAACCAAGCGGTGATGCCGACATTCCCGTCAAAGTCGTCCAAATTGGTTCCGATGCTGCTCAGACTACCCGTATAGCAAGGGGTCTTAACAACAAATAGGAACTCGCGCTCATCACTTTCCTCCAGGCTAATGTCAACGTGTTTGCCTGGCAACCATCACAAATGCCTGGGATCCCTATGGAGGTGATTGAGCACAATCTGAAGATTTACCTAGACGCTCGACCTGTACACCAGAAGCCTTGAAAGCTATCAATCGAGCGGCAACACTTCATCTGACAGAAAATTAGTAAGTTGCTCGAAGCTGGATTCATCCGGGAAGTCTTCCATCCAAAATGCCTAGCAAACCCAGTTGTTGTACCCAAGGCCTGTGGGAAGCTTCGGATGTGTATCGACTACACCACCTTAAATAAGGCATGTCCAGAAGATTCATTTCCACTACCTAGAATAGATCAGATAGTGGACTCCACCTCCGGGTGTGAACTACTGTGTTTCTTAGATGCATATTCTGGATATCATCAAATCCAAATGTCTAAGAAAGATGAAGAGCATACTGCCTTTATAACAATAGATGGATTGTATTGTTATACTGTCATGCCATTCGGTCTTAAAAATGCTGCTTCAACATTTGTGCGAGCCATGTACAACACATTTGGAGAGCTAATTAGAGACTTGGTGGAGGTGTATGTTTATGACATCGTCGTGAATATAAAAAACAAGGAGTCACTCCTTGACAACTTACAAGCCGTCTTCAACAAGTTGCGCACTACACGCACCAAGCTGAACCCGGACAAGTGTGTCTTCGGGGTCAGCTCCAGAAAGCTTCTGGGGTTCTTGGTGACTCATTGCGGAATCAAATCAAATCCGGCGAAGATCAAGGCTATAGAAGAAATGCGGCCCCTAGGCCGCATTAAAGATGTCCAAAAGTTGACTAGATGTCTAGCCGCGCTCAGTCGGTTTATATCAAGACTGGCAGAACAAGCGCTACCCTTCTTCAAACTCTTGAGGAAGTCTAGACTATTTCACTGGTCTGAGGAAGCAGAAAAGGTGTTTCAAGAGCTGAAGCGGCTCCTCACCACACTACCAATCGTGGTAGCTCCTAACCGTAGTGAGCCTTTACTGCTTTACATTTTGGCAACTACAGAGGTTGTCAGTATGGTACTGGTCGCAGAAAGACCGGAGCCATTTCCAATTCAGGAGTAAAGACCCCTTCGGGAGGGTCCGGAGCTACCTGAAGGCGAGTCTGGGTATCAACCCTTAGGCATGAATCCTCAAGGCGAGATGCTAGAGGATCAACCTCCTTCAAACAAAGAAATAACTGCTACTAAACAAGAATATATAGACCCCTCTGAGAGGGTCCGGGTCACTCTAGAAGAAGCTCCTGGTTGTTTTGGCAGGGACCACGAAATTCCAGAAGAAGGTCCAGACCCCTCTGGGAGGGTCCGGGTAGATGAGGAGGAAGCTCCGGACCCCTTTGGGAGGGTCCGAACAGTCCAACGCCCTGCGTACTTCATTAGTGAAGTACTCCATGACACCAAGACAAGATACATTGAGGTGCATAAACTGCTTTACGCAGTTCTTATCGCCTCAGGAAAGCTTTGTCATTACTTCTAAGCCCACAAAATATCAGTGGTAACTTATTTTCCACTACGTGCAATTTTGCAAAACCCTATTTCTACTGGGAATATTGCAAAGTGGGTAGCGGAGCTGGCAGAATTCGATCTAGAATTTGTGTCGAGACAAGCAATTAAAAGTCAAGCATTGGTTGACTTTGTGGCGGAGTGGACTCCCTCTCCATCAAACCCTGGGGGCCGTAGTGAGTAGAAACCAGAGCTCAAAGTTCCGGTATTCACTCAGCTTCACTAGACCCTCTACTTCGATGGCTCCATGCAGAATCAGGGGTCCGGAGCTGGAATCCTTCTCCTAGCCCTGACCGGAGAGAAGGTCAAGTGCATGGTACACCTTGATTTCAAGGCAACCAACAATACGGTAGAGTATGAAGCCCTCATCTATGGACTCAAGGTGGCACTATCTTATGGTGTAAAACAGTTGTTGGTGAAGGGAGAATCACAACTCATAATCAAAGAAGTGAAAGGTGAATGCTCCTGCAACAATTCTCAATTAGATGTTTATCTCCTTGAAGTCCAGAGGCTTCAGAAGGACTTCGAAGTCCTGGATCTCCATCATGTTCAACGTCTTCATAACACTGAAGCCGATGAACTCTTGACGAAAGCCTCAATCGGAGCTCTGGCTCCTGTCGGAATCTTTGTCCGGAGGTTGTCAAAACCAACAGCTCAGCCTGCCGAACTTAGCGAAGGGGGTGAGACTAGCACCTCGAAGCTGGCGGTCCCGATGGCCCTGTTACCATGGTGTCCACCAAGGGTCCTAGGTGCTGTCGGAAGCTCCGAGCAACCCAGCACGCAAGACTCAGAAGCTCAAGTTAGCTCCGATGCATGGATCTTGGATATCCGGAGCTACTTGAAAGAAAATATCCTTCTTGAAGACAATGTATCCGCTGACCGGATTGTCAGATTGGCTAAAAGATACACATTGGTAGAAGGGGATTTCTACAGATGTGGTGCCAATGGCATCTTAATGCGGTGCATTCCGAGGGAAGAAGGTCGCGAGCTCCTCGCGGAAATCCATGGAGGCGAGTGTGGGAACCATGCAGCTTCCCGCACTATTGGTATCCTGCGTACCGTATACCCCTTGGGACTACAAAAAGACCAAAGGAACTTCACCTATCTGAGTTGAAGACCTGAGAAGGCCTCACGTGTCATACGGGACCGGACCTGCCTCCCATCTATGGTTAGTCCCGGTGTTGCCACGTGTATACAGCAACCAGACCTACATCCCACGCATGGGATAGCTCCGGGCTAAACACTTGTGTGGCACCCCCGGACCTAACCCCCAACAGAGGGAAGCTCCGGTACCGACACGTGTACATCTACACTGGACCTACCCGTCCCAGACGAAAAACTCCGATGCTGCCACATGTCCAAACCACCAGACCTTCAACCTCAGCAATCAGATTGGTGAAGCCTCAACGGCTCGGACCTTCAAAAGGCAATCAAAGACTTCAAGACCCGATTAAGTGTCATTAATACCATATTAATGACACACTATCGGAAGGCTCTTAATACTAGTAACGGCACTGTCAAGGCCCGTTACCACACTATTAAGGGTAATTAACCTCATTAACTGTGTATTAAGCATCAGTAACTGCCAGGGCCACATGTTGGGCCAGGCTAACGGTGTAACGACCAGTCCTTGTACTATAAAAGGACTGGTCGATGATACACAGGGGACGGCTTTTTGAACTGAGAGACCTCTCCCATACTCAACTTAGACACCCAATACAACAATTACACACCACATGGAGTAGGGTATTACGCTTAGGCGGCCCGAATCACATAAATCCTTGTGTCTATTTCCTATCGTTTTTTGAATCTCTGCGCGCCCAATACTGAACTACAAACTCCGCGGGCTACCAACAGTAGTACCGGGAGAATTGCCGGATCAACACTTCGACAGTTGGCGCGCCAGGTAGGGGGTGCCCGAGATTCGAAGATGGCAAACTCTGCTGCTGGATCGTCCAATGGCAACCCTGCAGCACAACCTGCTGGAGGCAATCCCTCCAATGTGCAGCAGCCAGCAGGTGCCTCGACTACAGCAGGAGTCATGCCTCCGTCGCCACCGTCCGCACCGGCAAATCAAGCTGGATAGCAGGATGGGCATCTGCGTCGGTCATAGCATCGGCTAACAACAATCCTGAACACACGCTCCATGCAGCGCATGCTCTCCTCAAACGCCCACCACCTCCAGGCGCATCCTAGGGTGCAATGGAGCAGTGGAGGGCTGATGTGGAACATTTGGTTGCAGCAGTAGCCGATCGCATCAGCAACCAAGGTCCTCCCACCTTGGGGCGGGCCCCATCGCAGCATCGGACTATGTCAGGCAGACTTGGTCCACACGCTTCCCAACATAGGAGGCGTGCCGCGTCTCAACAAGTGATGTCGCTGCCTTCCGGGGCGCGACGCACCCATACAGTGACCAGGCTTTCAACTCATGACCTCAGAGCAGAGCTTGATTGCCATTACCGTCAACAGGACGGTCGTGTCCATATCGAGTGTGCTCGTGAAAGGCGAGAGGCTCGAGACAGTCCTGCTCCCGAGGGTGTAGGAGGAGGCTGTTCTGCCCTGGCCATGCACCTACGCATGGTCAGATGGCCACAAAAGTTCTGGCCTCACCTGCCGGAGAAATTTGACGGGACTGTCAATCCCGCTGAGTTTCTCCAGATTTACTCCACCGCAATCCTCGTGGCCGGAGACAACGAGGCTGTAATGGCCAACTACTTCCCCATGGCTTTGACTGGAACCACTAGGTCCTGGTTCATGAGCCTTCCGCCCAACTCCATCAACAGTTGGGCAGAACTGTGCCAACAGTTCACCGCCAATTTCGGGAATTCATACACCCGACCAGGCACCGAACTGGACCTTTTTGCTGTCACGCAGAAGGGGGGAGAATCCCTGCATTCCTTCATTCAGAGGTTCTCCCAGGTACGAAACACTATTCCTTTTATCTCCAGTGTCTCTATTATTGTGGCATTTAGACAAGGCGTAAGATACAACAAAATGCTGGAGAAGCTGGCAATCAAGGAGATCACCAGTGTCATGGAACTCTTCAGCTTGGCAGACAATTGTGCCAAAGCTATGGAGGGCCGCGAAATGCACTCCAAACCACCTTAGGAGGATAATAAAAATCCTCCAAGAGTGAAGCCACTACCTCCGGGAGTGGCAAAAAGAAGAAAAAGTCCAACGGCAAGAAAAAGCCGTCGGCCGGCACACCTACTGTTGCAGCTACCGCAGCTCCGCATGGCCGGGGCCACGCCTCGAGAAACAACATTGACTGTCATCTGAAGATGGTGGCAACTCCAAGATGTGGTGTCCTATACAAAGGTCGAACAGCCACAACCTGGCAGACTGCCGAGAGGTCCAGAACCTTGTCGAGCGCTACAACAAGCGCCGGGAAGAAGTTCCTTTCCGTCAAAGGGAAGGAAAACAGAAAGTCAACGAAGCTCCGGCTGAAGAGGAGTTAGGCTTTCAAGACCCTAAAAAGGTCTTGAAGGCTGTTTACACCTCCGTCGATGATGACTCCGACGTCTTCGACAATGAACGTCGAAAAACCATGAACACCATCTTTGGTGGTTCGTGGGACATCACCTCCCGCCGTGTCCTCAAGACCATGCGGCGGGACATGGCCTCAGTAGATCCCACCGCCAAGGCGGAGCCGCACTGGAAGTGGATGGATACTGCTATCACTTTCGATGCATCAGACTGCCCTTGGAATATCATCAGAGCTGGCCAACTTCCATTGATGATATCTCCGACCATCAATAACATCCAACTCCACCATGTAGTGGTGGACGGAGATTCAGGGCTGAACCTCATAAGCTTCGAAGATTTCGTCAAGCTTCAGCTCTGACCTTTGGACCTTCACCCCTCCCGACCTTTCTCCGGAGTAGGTCCGGAGGCCATAACCCCACTCGGTGCAATTACTCTTCCAGTGACCTTCGAGACCCGGGAGAATTACCGCACTGAAAAGTTGGTCTTCGACGTGACGCATATCAACTTACCCTTCAACGCCATTCTAGGTAGGCTAACCTTATACAAGTTCATGGCTGCTGCTCATTATGGCTACTTGGTGTTGAAGATGCTAACACCAGCTGGTGTTCTCCGGATCCGTGGAGATCACACCGCCGGAGTGACAGGCCTAGAAGAACTTCACGCGCTTGCTACAGCGCAGGAAGAAGAATCCGGACAGGACCAAGCTCTGAAACTCCCGAGCATTCATCATCGAGGCTCAACCTCCGCACCTCGCGTGCAACCAAGTGACGACACCGACATTCCCGTCAAAGTCGTCCAAATCGGTTCCGACGCCGCACAGACCACCCGTATATCGGGAGGTCTAAATGACAAATAGGAACTCGCGCTCATCACTTTCCTTCGGGCTAACGTCGACGTGTTTGCCTGGCAACCGTCACAAATGCCTGGGATCCCTAGGGAACTGATCGAGCATAATCTGAAGATCTATCCTGACGCTCGGCCTGTACATCAGAAGCCTCGGAAGCAATCAGTAGAGCGACAGAACTTCATACGACAAGAAGTGAAGAAGTTGCTCGAAGCTGGATTCATCTGAGAAGTCTTCCACCCAAAATGGCTGGCAAACCCCGTCGTTGTACCCAAGGCCGGCAGGAAGCTTTGGATGTGTATCGACTACAATACTGAATAAGGCATGCCCAAAAGATCCATTCCCACTACCTAGAATAGATCAGATAGTGGATTCCACCTCCGGGTGTGAATTACTGTGTTTCCTAGACGCATATTCTGGGTACCATCAAATCAGAATGTCTAGGGAAGATGAAGAGCATACCTCCTTCATCACAGTAGATGGATTGTATTGTTATACTGCCATGCCATTTGGTCTCAAGAATGCAGCTTCAACATTTGTACGAGCTATGTACAAAACTTTTGGAGAGCTCATCAGAGACGTAGTGGAAGTGTATGTCGATGACATTATCATCAAGATTAAGAACAAGGAGTCGTTCCTTGATACCTTACAAGCTGTCTTCGACAAGTTGCGAGTCACTCGCACGAAGCTGAACCCGGACAAGTGTGTCTTCGGGGTTAGCTCCAAAAAACTTTTTGGTTTCTTGGTGAATCACCGAGGAATAGAAGCAAATTCGGCGAAGATAAAAGCTATTGAAGATATGCGACCACCAGCCTGCATCAAGGACGTCTAGAAGCTGACTGGATGTCTAGCTGCCATTAGCCGATTCATCTCAAGACTGGCGGAACGGGCGCTACCCTTCTTCAAGCTATTGAGGAAGTCCGGACCATTCCAATGGTCTGAAGAAGTAGAAAAGGCATTCCAGGAGCTGAAGCAGCTCCTCATCACCCTACCAACCTTAGTAGCTCCAAACCCTGGTGAGCTTTTGCTGCTTTACATTTTGGCAACTGACAAAGTTGTAAGCATGGTCTTGGTTGCGGAGAGACCAGAACCATCACAAGCTCAGGAATCCAGACCCCTCCAGGAGGGTCAGGAGGTTCCTGAAGGCGAGTCTGGGTCCCAACCCCCAGACTTGGGTCAACAAGGAGTTACTCTTGTTGAGCAAGAAGAGTCGGACCTCCCTAGGAGGGTCCCGGTCACTCCTGAAGAAGCTCCGGGTTCCTACAACAAGGACTCGGAGGACCCTGAAAATGGTTCGGACGCCTCCGGGAGGGTCCGGGTCAATGAGGAGGAAGCTTCGGGCCCCTACGGGAGGATCCGAACAGTCCAACGCCAGTGTACTTTATCAGTGAAGTACTCTACGATGCCAAAACTCGATACCTGGAAGTACATAAACTGCTATACGTAGTTCTTATTGCTTCCAGGAAGCTCCGACACTACTTCCAAGCTCACAAGATCTCAGTGGTGACTTCATATCCACTGCGAGCGATTTTGCATAGTCCCAACTCCACTGGGAACATTGCAAAGTGGGCAGCAGAATTGGCCGAGTTTGACCTTGAATTCGTCCCAAGACAAGCGATCAAGAGTCAAGCATTGGCAGACTTCATGGCGGAATGGACCCCCTCTCCATCAAATCCTAGGGGCCCCAGTGAGCAGAAGTCGGAATCCAAGGTTCCGGTCTTCACTGAGCCTCACTAGACTCTCTACTTCGACGGCTCCGTGCAGAAGCAAGGGGCCGGAGCTGGAATCCTTCTCCTCACCCCAACCGGGGAGAAGGTAAAATACATGGTCCACCTTGACTTCAAGGCGACCAACAACATGGTGGAGTATGAAGCACTCATTTACGGACTAAAGGTGGCACTATCATATGGTGTCAAGTAGTTGTTGGTCAGGGGAGATTTGTAGCTCATCATTAAACAGGTGAAGGGTGAATGCTCCTGCAACAATCCCCAACTAGCTTCTTATCTCCTTGAAGTCCAGAGGCTTCAGAAGGACTTCAAAGTCCTGGACCTCCACCATGTCCAGCGTCTCCACAATGCTGAAGCTGACGAACTCTCGACAAAAGAGTCAATCGGAGCTCTGGCACCCGATGGAACCTTCGTCCGGAGGTTGTCAAAACCCACAGCTCAGCCCGCCGAACTGAGTGAAGGGGGCGAAACCAGCACCCCAAAGCTGGCGGTCCTGATGGCCCTATTACCATGGTAGCCATCAAGGGTCGTAGGTGCTGCCGCAAGCTCCGAGCAACCCAGCACGCAAGACTCAAATGCTCAAGCTAGCTCCGATGCATGGATCTCGTAGATCCGGAGCTACTTGAAAGACAATTTCCTTCCTGAAGATAATGTATCCGATGACCAGGTAGTCAGATTGGCTAAAAGATACACGCTGGTAGAAGGGAATCTCTACTGGCGCGGTGCCAACGGCATCCTAATGCAGTGCATTACAAGGAAAGAAGGCTGCGAGCTCCTCGCAAAAATCCATGGAGGCAAGTGTGGGAACCACGTGTCTTCCCGCACGCTGGTCGGTAAAGCCTTCCGGCATGGCTTTTACTAGCCTACAGCGCTCCAGGATGCAACTGAGCTGGTGAAGAAATGTGAAGCATGCCAGTTCCATGCAAAATAAATTCACACACTGGCTCAACCTCTACAAATGATACCTCCTACATGGCCTTTCGCCGTGTGGGGGATGGATATCTTGGGACCTTTCCCAAGAGCCATCAGAGGTTACAAGTTCCTGTATGTTGCCATTGACAAATTCACCAAATGGCCTGAAGCAACTCCAGTTGTGACAATAAACAAGCAATCAACTATCAACTTCTTGCATTCCATCGTATGCATATTTGGAGTCCCAAACAAAATCATAACTGACAATGGGACCCAGTTCACAAGCTCTGCATTCCAAGGATATTGCGAAGACCTCGTCATCCAAGTCAGCTACACTTTGGTAGCTCACCCGGCAAGCAATGGCCAGGCCGAGAGAGCAAATGCAGAAATCCTAAAAGGACACAGGACACGCACATATGAGCGTCTGAAAAAACATGGAGCCAACTGGATCGAAGAGCTTCCACCCACTCTATGGGCCAACAGGACAACTCCAAACTGGTCAACTGGAGAGACACCCTTCTTCTTGGTGTACGGAGCTGAAGCGGTCCTTCCTCCGGAAATCACCTTGGGGTCGCTCCGGGTCCGGACCTTCGACGATGTCGCGCAGGACCAGCTCCAGCGTGAAGACCTTGACCTCCTTGAAGAGGGAAGGTGCCGAGCAGCTGTTCGGAATGCCCGATATCGCCAAGCTCTTCGGCGCTATCACCAAAGGCATGTTCACAACCGACAGTTCGTGGAAGGCGATCTGGTGCTACAGAGAATACAATCTAGAGAAGGGTTAAACAAACTTTCCCCCAGCTGGGAAGTACCTTTCCGAGTGATCAAAGTATCCCGTCCCGGATGCGTTCGCTTGGCAACCGAGGATGGGACACCTCTCCAAAATCCTTGGAATATTGAGCACCTCCGTAAGTTCTACACTTAATATCACGGAGGTGAGTCTATAGTTGCATGTGATGTATGTTATAGAGTCATTGTACAGAGTCGGGTAGCTCCTCTGGGAGAACAGCCGGACCTTCCCCAGAAGGTCCGCAAAGTTCAGGCAACACTTGTCACAGTCTCAGAACTAAAAGTGTAGCTAGCTACCTTGGGTCAAACAAGAAACGAAACACACTTAGCCTGGTTCCATACCCTAACGGTGTACTTGTTTCCCCTATACACCGGACCTATAATGAAAGACATCATTGTGTGAAAACAGACTCCACGTGCATTTATTTTGTACAGTCTTAATATTTTTATTTTTCTCTTTCTTGTCTATAACAAAGTTGTGCAATTCTTAAGAAACTTTAGCTCGACCAGTTCATGTACAATTCGAGTTGCATCATCTATTCTTCCGGGTTCAAACATTGTTAATGGCCTACTCGCCTGAATGCCGCCAACACAATCTAGGGCCGGAGTGTGCTATCGACTTAGCCTGGTCATGCACCCTAAGTACGTCACTATACCTACACCCTGGCAGGCCGAAGTAAGGCGAGTCCAGAAACGATCAGATCTGAAGGAAACAAGGCAATGGACTTGATTGTATTTAGAATTATGTTCGACCTAAAACTTTCTCGGGAATAGTAAGTCACAATGAAGTTATAGATAGGAAATGGATTTTACTATTTTTCTTGACTTCAGTGTGCAGGAGAAATGAAGACCACATAATGATGGTGAATGACCGGAGCTACCAAACTCTGACATCCCCTAAGATGGCTTGTGTCGATGTTCCAAACATTGATAATGAGTGTCTCTCGAGCTACTCAGCTTTGGTAAAGCCAGGGGGTCAGCCTTCAACGTGAACAAAAGATGGTGGGAAGACTCTACCATGGAGTCTGCTGTCGACACACCGCATGTTGATAGAGGTCACTGCCGGAGCTACCAAGCTCCGACACCCCACAGGACTAACTGTTGATGCTCTACGCGTTGATGGAGACCGCTGCTGGAGCTACTGAGCTCCGACGATGGTCAATGGCGGAGCCACTAAGCTCCGACAACCTCAGGGGGCCTTCACTATCGAAGACTTTGGGCCTACGCTCTACAAGTTCGAAGCATGCAAGTCTTCAACAACGGTTACATCCTCTTGGTACATGTTCACAATCAAATTGTGTACATCTACCAGGGGGCCAAGTGGGACAAAGGTGTTGAAGACAAAAAATGAAATTCACAAAAAAACTTGGATTTCATTCATCTGGAGACAAGAGATTACAAAATTGGAGAAAAAGAAGAGAGGATACAAGCGGGAGCTACAAAGAGATGGTCCTAGACCCTATGAAGAACGAGGCGGCCTTTTGGGCAACCTCTGATACGCTGGCTTTGGCATCTTCTCCCTCTCCGTCGATGGGGCCTTCAAGCACCGGGTCCAGGGGGAATTGAGGGTCCCGGCTTGTGTAGCACGTCAGCACGAATTCTGCGACATTCTTCGCCAGGGATTGTCCCTCGGTTTCTAGCTGGTCCGCGATGACATCACCCATCTTGGTGAGCTTGTTGCCTGCCAAACTCAACGCTTGCAACGCCTGGTCTAGCTCCAGCTCCGGATCATCCGGACGCATTGGACTAAAACCCATTAGCGTCAGCGCGTCATTGGCTTTGCCCAGGAAGTCCCAAACTTGTTGGGACTCTGCAGCCCTTGTTCCTTGCATCTCCTACAAGGATCTTCTGGCCGCTGCAAGCTCCGAATTCTCCCGGGCAAGACGTTCTACCTCTTTGGCATTCTGTTGAATCTTTTCAGCAACCTGCCTTTCGAGTTTGCTGAGCCCTTCTTCCCGGAGGTGGATCTCGTTCTGGCGATTAACCAGGTCCTTCTCTCGGCCCCGCACCTTCTTCTCCCTCGCAGCAACATCATTTTCCCTCTTGTGGAGGTCCTATCCTCGCTGCCAGGCCTTCTTCTCCTCTTTCTCGCAGTGGTCATCCAACTTCTTGGTGCGCTCTGCGAGACTTTTGTCACCCAGAGTCAACCTCTGAGTAAGCTCTTCCTCTCTCTTCACGAGGTCATCCCGCAGCTCCAGGAGTTTTTGCTCTTCATCCTCGAGATTTTTCTCCCGCTCCTCAAGGGCCTCCCGTTGCTTGACGAGGCTGTCGTAGATAGCGTCGAGCCTCTATTGGCGATCACTCGCTGCATTATTAGCAGCTACAACCTGTTTGTAGATGGCCCGGGACTGATTTTCAAGGGATCACGTCATGCTTTCCCTCTCGTCCAACAGCTGGCCCCAGTACTCCAACCGGACCTTCTCCCTCTTCACCCACTCCTTGTCGTCAGCCAGCCTCGACTGCGCCATCTTGGTCTCGAATTGGAGCCGGTTGCGCCACCTCCTAAGAGTTTGGCGCTCCTCCTCGGGGGCCTTGTTGTCGTGGTAGAAAGCCAGTTGGACCTGACGAGGACTGGAGCAGGCGTTGTCAATAGACAACGACAGAGGGATTGGTTTCGGACCTGTCGGGGTCCTCTCCGCTGGCTCCAGTGGGTTCTCCGTGACAAAAATCGGGTCCCACTCCACAAGAGCGGTCCCCTGTGCTTCCACGGCACTGGAGCCGTCTTCCGGGATAGCCTCGGCCGCCGTCGAGGATGGTCCTGCTACAAAAGTTTCGACCTCCGGAGTTGGCTCTGAAGGTCCCGCCGCCAGGTCATCAATAACTGGTCCCTCAAGCGGGGGGCCAGCAGCTTCATCTTGGCACCCTGGCTCAGGCACGGGCACCTCCCGGACCACTACCCACGGGGCACTGTTGAAGATTCTGCCGGAGCTGAAGCCACTTCTGGCTCTGATGCGGGTGCCTCCTCCACCACCGGCTCAGGTGCTGGTGCTTCGACCACCATGGGCTCGGGCGCCAGTACTTCTACAGCAACCGGCTCAGGCGCCAGAACTTCTTCGACGACCGGCTTGGGTGTCATAACTTCATCAGCCACCAGCTCTACCGCCGGGATTTCATCAGCCACCGGCTCTACCGCCGGGACATCATCAACCACCAGCTCCACCGCCAGGGCTTCAGCAACATCTGGCTCTAGGGTCGGAATTGCAGCTACCTCCAGCTCTGAGGCCGGAGCGTCCACCATTTCAGCATCCAAACCTGGAGCTTCAACCTCCAGGGTTGGTGCCGCTAGTACATCTTCATTCCCGTGGTCCGGCGCTATCACGGGAGCTTCAGGGGATGAGTCGAGGTCCAAGACCACGACAGCTAGTGCCGGAACTGCCATAGCCTTAGCCACCTCTCGGGGCGACGCTGGGATTGGAGTCGGAGCTTCCGCCTGCATAGCCTTAGCTGCTGCTGCAGGAACCGGAGCTTCAGCCCCTTTCTTGGGCACTCTGTGGATGAAGGACGAAAAAGCTCAAAACACAATTACAACAAAAAAGCAATCAACTGAGGTAATAAACAAAACTTACCTCGGAAGGCTTCTGCTCCAGCTAGCGCAGAACCTCTTACCCGGGCGCTCAGCGTCGGACCCTGTCGCCCCTGGCGTGCCAGCTCCGGAAGGTTCCCCGGAGCTCGCTGTTGCTGCCAGCGTCACTTTGGTTGAGGCCCCCCTTGACTGGGAAGGACCTCCGGACCCAAAGCCTTCAGCTGGCCCTGGCATTGGAGCCGCATGGCCGGAGTTAGCACCCCGGGGAGATGCCGATGCTAGAGTGGTTGCTGCCATTGAAGACCTTCCCCTCTGAGGAGAAGGAGCCGCTGCAGAAAGGAGCGGGTCTGACGGACCTCTGTGAGACCTATGTGTGCTGAATACATTGGCTTGTCGTGAATACACTTGGCCTTAATGATAAAAGATTTGAATATCACCAAAACACCTTTTTATCAAGGTCCAACTCTAGCTCTGAGCTACAGCAAGGTCCGACGGTAGGTCCGGCTTGGTTTGGGTAGCTCCGGTTACGTTCGATGCTAGGTCCGACTAGCTTTGGTCAGCTCCGGTGAAGTTTTGTCTTTAGCTCCGGCATATCTTTGATAGCTCTGACATGTCTTTGATAGCTCCGACATGTTTTTGATAGCTCCGCCGTGTTTTTGCTAAGCTCCGAAGTTGATTTTTCTAGCACCGGTTTTTGGGTTTACTAGTTCCGACTAGTTCTGGTTAGCTCCGGTGCTAGGTCCTGCTAGTTTTGTAAGATCCGGCGGGAGCTTGGTTGTACTAATTTTGGTAAGCTCCAGCGCTAGGTTCTACTAGCTTTTGTTAGCTCCAGCTCAAGGTCCAGGTTGCTCTGGCAAGGTCCGGAACTTGACCGTAGTGCTTCTGCTTTTCATTTGCAATGTTTTGTACTTGCTTTACATTGTTGGAAAGATTGCTTAGTATACATTTGCTAAGTTTTTGGTGTGTTTTGGTTGATATGGATGATATCGTGTTACTGTGTTTTTGCAACATGCTTATGTGAGGTTCTCACGTCGAGGACTTGGGCTCGTATGGATTGGTTGTTTATTCATGTGCAGGTGTTGCTTGAGTTCAAGACATGGCTGGTGACGGGATCCATTGGACTAGTCTCAGGGAGGAGATGAGGTTCCAACAACCAAATTCAGGAGGAATTGTGGTTGAGCTGATCAGGAGGTTGCGCAGCATGATTGAATCAAGAACAATGCATATGAAGGTATCGTGGACATCATTGGAAGATGTTTTCACGTGTGCAAGGAGTGCATGGACGTGGCTACATGGTTCCGAGACGTGATGGAGAGATGTGGACATAAAGAATTGGTCAGAAAGGTCCAACCGACTAGGTTATGGACTCAGGCTGCGGCTGAGTCAGGTTTGACTCAAATATGGAAAGATTTGAGTTGGTTATGATAGGATTTCGTGTGGGTCACGAATTTGAGTTGTTTAGGAATGTGGGATACGTTCCTAAGGTGTTTGTAAGTCGTAAGATTGCTTCTATCTGCGTATAGAAGAATCTTGAGCAGTTATGGAAAGTTATGATTCGTGAACAGAGTAGGATTAGGTTCTTGATCTGAGTTGAGTTGGCTTTCGAGCTGGTTATCTAAGCAAGGGAGCACAGAGCTCGTGGTGCACGACCTTGGGTCTGTTCCTCTTGTGTTCTATTGAATAAAATTCGTAGTTTGAAGGAACATTTGTGCCTTGTTCGTCCGACTTGTTCCAGACAAGTTTTACTCATCGAGTTTCTGGACAGCACTACCTTTCGTCGGTGGTTTTATCATAACTCGAGTTTTACAGATCCAATTGACGTGATTCTTTTTGGGTTGTCTTCAAAACTTGATTTTCCATCATATGTCAAAATTTCATGGTCATTGGATTTGTGGTCTATGATCTACATGAGTTTCTTTGTAGCATTCCAGAACTGTTTTTTCTCGGGTAGGGCAGATTGACCTTTGTTTGATCTTTCGATCATAACTTGAGTTTTTCTCGACGGATTTGAGTGATTCTTTTTGTGTTGTCTTCGTGACTTTATTCTCTCTGATATCTATCACTTTTTTCACGGTGAAACACGTTTAGATTAGTCTCACACATGATTTCTTTAACCGATTGTTTCTCTGCCGAAAGGGTTTGGAGTTTAATTGTTTCCGCTGCGTAAGATTTTTAAATCTACCATTCACCACCCCTCTGGTAGTTTTTCACGTGCTCTTCGATCCTACAATTTGTATCAGAGCCACGGTGCTCTAATATTTGTGATTTTTACGTGTTTTTGACTAATCATCATGGAGAAGTACTCCGCCAAACCTTGTGTGTTTGCTGGTATTGATTTTCAGGTTTGGAAGACACGCATGGAGGCTTTCATCCAGGCACGAGGCTTTGCAATATGGGAGAAGGTATACAAGCCTTACGAAGTGCCATCAAACGATCAAGTTACAGCTACAAATCTAAGAGATGTCGACAACAACAACAAGGCTCGGAACTTGATCATACAAGGATTAACACAAAGCGACTTTGACCGTGTTGCACACCTCCGATCTGCATACGATGTGTGGAAAGCACTTTGTGACTACCACGAAGGATCCAACACGATCAAAGAGGTAAGGCAAGACATGTTCAAAAAAGAATACATGCGCTTCGAGATGCAACCTGGTGAGTCTATTGATGACCTTTTTGCTCGCTTTAATAAGATTCTCAGCAACTTGCGTAGTGTCAATGTTAATTTTTCTGATGCTGAAAATGCTAGGCAATTGCTAAGTGCATTAGATATGTCAATTTGGGAGATAAAAGTCACATCTATTCGTGAATCTACTGTCATGAGTTCACTTACTTTAGATGTGCTATATTCCAAGTTAAAAACTCATGAAATTGACATAATCTCACATAAAAACCCAAATAAGTCTATTGCATTTGTTTCACAACGTGATATGTCTAGCTACGACCAATCATCATCTTGCAATACTCTTGCTTTGTTGTCCTCACTAAACGTGGAGCAGATCGAAGAATCTCCAAAAGAGGAGTTGGCACTCATCTCTACTAGATTCTCAAAAGCATTGCAAAATGTGAGAACTAGAAGGAGAGGAAGCTCCAGACCTCAACGCTGTTTTGAATGTGGTAAAACAGGACACTTTCGTACAGAATGCCCTAACCTTTCAGGTCCGACCACCCGGGAAGAAAAACAAAGCAAGGTTCGGACCTCCTTTGGAAATTTCAACAAGAAGAAGAAAGGTACCATAGGACGCAAGATGATCAACAGTTTCATCATCTTGCTTCAAGAGTTCAGTTCAAGCGACGTGGACATTGGAAGTGATGAAGATGAAGATGATTTGGCAAACTTGTGCTTCATGGCGGGCAAGTCAAGATTAAGTATGGAGGAGGCAGAACACAACAGCGACAATGAAGAGGTATGTCCTACTTGCGAAGAAATGTGTGATGCTATTTCTCGTGCCACTACTATTGTTAAGAAAAAGGAAAAAAAGCTTAGGGATAGTGCTGCTAAAATTGAATCACTAGAATCTGAAATCAACCATTTAAAAACTTTGATTCCTAGTGATGATGCATGTTCCTCATGTGATTTAATATATGAACAATTGTCCTCATTAAGAAGTGCGCACACCTCCACACTTGATAAACTTGAGTTAGAAATTGAAAAGAACAAAGAGCTTGCTTGTGACGCCCGGTTCCGAAAAACGAACCAAGCTAACGCATATGTGTGCCCAGGATGTTCATCACACATACACGAGTGCGATCACAAAAGAGTATACAGAAAATTACCACAGAACAAGATTAATTAACCAAATTTTATTACACAAACCAGATTATCCTCGAATACAAGCTCTAATGAATATTAATGACAAGTTCAACTAATGCAGCGGAAATAGACTAATTAAGCAAACTAAGCAACTATGCAGCATAAGCGACAGGGTATGTATGCGCAGCTCCAATCAACACCACAGGCAAAGCTGACGGTAGACACGGCCTAGAACTCCGCATTATCGTCATTAAACTCATATCTTGACCTGCAACTGTTGGGGGGGATTGCAAGAGTGAGTACATGTCGTACTCAACAAGTGTGGAAAGTATTGCCAATAACCATATTCATTACCAAAAATAAATCCACAACCATCCATAACCATTACCAAACCATAACCATCCCAAATTCCAATTTCCCTCTAATCATGTAGGTCATCCAGGCGCTCATAACCGGGAGCACGGCTACCATGATAGTTTTTATTAACTCTGTAGAGTTTGTACCTCTTTACCCACGTGTTTGTGATTTCATCACCCGTCGGCGACTAAAGAACCACCCTCATGCCAATTACACTTCCTTTGGTGTATGGCCAAGAGATCACAAAATAGCCTTTACAAAGGGATTACTAGCCTATTTAGACCCCACTGAGGTTTCACTGGTGGCGATGTCTCCCGCAGAGCACATCTTCAACCAAAGGCCCCCTCTTGAGTAATTCGGATCCCAGGGTAGTCCCACCAATCGTCAACAAACCCAATCCGACTACCCCTTCCCTGAGCATCCACAATGGTCCAAACAGCACTAGCAAAGCCCTAATTAATCAGCTACGCCGCACCCATACTTGGCCTCGTGGTGGCACTGTAGTCCTGGCTTATTCTCGCATGAACCGGTCCTTAGATCTAAAGCAAGCAAACCACCATAACATCCAACCCATCCACATACCAGGCTTGCTTAGATCACCCATTACAATACCATATTAACCAGTTCATTTATCCATAATCTCATCCATGCATAAATAAGTTGATTGGTATAGTTGTTTTCCATCCCAGTTGATTAAGCGAAGCAAAAGGTAAAAAGCCCTTCCCGACTCTCTACCATAAATTCCAGGTGACAAGGGTGTTCAACAAAACTAGTAAACTTCCTACCATAGGATTTCCCATCAAATTGACACAAGCATGCAGTTTTACAAACAAAACATTTATTTTAAAAACAGGATCAATATGCTTCAAGGACACTTGCCTTGCTCTTGCTGTTGATTAGGGTCAAAGCCTTCAAACTCCTGGTGCTGTAGATCCTCCGCGGCACTCTCTAGCGCAAATCCGTCTAATCCACACAATAAACATACAAGACAAGAAACACAATCAAAGAGTACACAAATATTACTCAATATGACATGACATGCATGATTGATGCAAATGCAAGGTAGAACCTGTTACTAGATTGCTTTTAATGATCACTACTTAGTTCTAATAGCTTTTAACAAGTTTATACAGGTTTGGGGTCGATTAGATCAAATTTTAGAGTCAATTCAACACAATTTAACCAGGAAGATCGGACTAGTCCGCTAGGGACCGGACAAGTCCACACTTGACGAGATCGGCAGATTAGGGTTTTCTAGATCGACATAATTTCGGGGATTAGGGGTTGGATTCACGTAAGGAAAAGATAATAGGAGTTATACCAGGTGTTTAGAACTCCAATGAATCAAGAAACTTGAAGGTAGCACTTGGATCTTGATGATCTAGGGTTGGTGATGAACTTGGAGATGAATTGGTGGTGAAGGACGAAACTTGGTGGAGATCTTGATCCTCTTTCGTTTCCTCCTCTTCTTCTTCTTGTTTGGGATCTTCTCCTCCCTCCTTGATGGTGGTTCCCCACGAACTAGGGTTTGGGTGGGTGGAAAAGTGGCAAATAGATGTCAAATCAAGGGGGTGGGGTTGTTTATATAGAGGTGGAGGCTAGGGTTAGATGGATTTCGAGTTTTGGGATGAGTAGAGGTCGGTTTAGAGTCCCACATGGGCTCTAAAAGAGTTGGGCACGACGTCCCTAGGCCCACTTAACGTGAAACCCAAGAAACAAGTCGTAAAACAAAAGGTCAATCTCGGAGTCACGAAATATCGGACAAGTCCGGACAGGACCGGACTAGTCCGAAGTCGTCCAGAGAGAAAATCGGACAAGTCTGGCCTAAAATCGGACAAGTCCGATCTTAGTCAGAAAGGAAAACGGACAAGTCCGCTAGAACACCGGACTAGTCTAGAAAAGTCCAGAGACTTAGCAAGTTTTCAAGGATTCATGGAATACCGGACTAGTCCGCACAAGATCGGACAAGTCCGAAGTTGTACAGAGGCAAATATCGGACTAATCCGCAGCAAAAACGGACAAGTCCATTTTTAGTCAGAGAGAAATCGGACTAGTCCTCAGCAAAACCGGACTAGTCTGCACTTTCCTACATTTTTAAGTGCGGTTTTGTTCCAAATCAATTTTAAACTCGTTCCTCTTGATGTGGATTAATGTTAAACATGTATATGAATGCATGCAAGGCATGATGCATGAAAATGAGGGTGTTACAAACCTACCCCCCTTAAAATGAATCTCGCCCTCGAGATTCGACGCGGAAGAGAAGAGATAGGGAAATTCCTTCTTGAGATCATCCTCCAATTCCCACGTCGCTTCTTTTTCGGTGTGGTGCTTCCATTGAACTTTACACCATCGAATCACCTTGTTCCTTGTGACTCTCTCCTTGGTTTCCAAGATTTTGACCGGTTGCTCGGCATACGTCAAATCTTCCTCTAGTTCCAATTCTTCCATTGGCACTTGATCTTCCGGTGCCCTGAGACACTTCTTGAGTTGGGAAACATGAAACACATCATGGACATCCGATAGGTGAGCTGGCATCTCCAACTTATACGCTACTTCTCCCCTTTTGTCCAAAATCTTGAATGGTCCAATATAGCGAGGTGTGAGCTTTCCCCTTATGTTAAACCTCTTATGACCTCTCATTGGTGACACCTTGAGGTAGACAAAATCTCCTATCTCAAAGCCTAATTTCCTTCTCCTATTGTCCGCATAGCCTTTTTGTCTTGATTGGGCTGCCCTCAAGTTTTCACGAATCATTTGGACTTGCTTTTCGGCTTCTTGCAACACATCTGGACCAAATACTTGAGTTTCTCCTGCCTCATTCCAGAATAAAGGTGTCCTACACTTCCTCCCATAGAGCGCTTCATATGGTGACATTTTCAAGCTTGCTTGGTAACTATTGTTGTATGAAAATTCCGCGTATGGCAAGCTTTTGTCCCAACTTTTCCCATGCTTTAAGGCACAAGCTCTTAACATGTCCTCCAAAATCTGATTGGTCCTCTCGGTTTGTCCATCCGTTTGAGGATGATATGCTGAACTAAAATTCAACCTCGTTCCCAAAGCTTCATGCAACTTTTGCCAAAACCTGGAAGTAAATTGAGAACCTCTATCCGAGACTATCTTCTTCGGTACTCCATGTCGGCACACAATATGCTCCATATACAATTCTGCTAGCTTCGCGGTGGTATATGTGGTCTTGACAGGAATGAAGTGAGCTGATTTTGTCAACCGATCTACAATGACCCATATTGAATCATAGCCATACTGGGTTCGCGGTAATCCAACTATAAAGTCCATACCAATCTCTTCCCACTTCCACTCTGGAATCTTCAATGGCTGCAATAACCCTGCTGGCCTTTGATGTTCCGCTTTGACTCGTTGGCACACGTCACACAATGCAACATATTCAGCTATGTCCTTTTTTCATGCTATCCCACCAATAGCAAGTCTTCAAGTCTTTGTACATCTTTGTACAACCTGGGTGAATCGAGTAAGGCGAGTCATGTGCCTCCTTTAATATTGTCTCCCGAATATGCTTTACATTAGGCACAACGATCCTCTTTCCAAGCCATAAGGTACCATGTTCATCCTCGTCAAATCTGAATTCTCTCCCTTCTTCGGTTCTTTCCTTGATTTCCTTGATCTCCTCATCTGTGGTTTGTGCCTCTCGAATTTCTTGCTCCAAGGTTGGGTTTAACTCCATCATCTCCATCTCGTTTACAAATCCGAGGTTCAACCGTTCAAACTCCTTACATAACTCGAATGGTAACTCTCGAACCGTGAGTTGATGACTTACTCCTTTTCTACTCAAAGCATCGGCCACTACATTGGCTTTTCCCGGATGATAGTTGATCCCCAAATCATAATCTTTGATGAGCTCCAACCATCTTCGTTGCCTCAAGTTCAGATCCGTTTGTGTGAAAATATACTTCAAACTCTTATGATCCGTGTAAATTTCACACCTATGTCCAAGAATATAGTGTCTCCAAATCTTCAATGCATGTACCACGGCCGCGAGTTCCAAATCGTGCGTTGGGTAATTCTGCTCATGTTTCTTCAATTGTCTTGACGCATAGGCGACCACTTGACCTTCTTGGATCAATACACATCCAAGTCCTTGTCTTGATGCGTCACAATAGATCTCGAAACTCTTGCTTACATCTGGCAATACCAAAACTGGGGCTGTTGTTAACCTCTTCTTCAACTCCTCAAAACTGTTTTGACAAGCTTCAGTCCATTGGAACGCCTTTCCGTTCATTAGCAACTCCGTCATAGGCTTGGCTATCTTGGAAAAGTCCTTGATGAATCTACAGTAATACCCAGCCATCCCAAGAAAACTCCTTATTTCCTTGACGTTTTGCGGCGGTTCCCACTTCAACACGTCCCTCACTTTACCAGGGTCAACCGATACACCTCCTCCTGAGATGATATGACCCAAAAATGGCACCTCTTTCAACCAAAACTAACACTTGTTGAACTTGGCATACAACTGATGCTCCCTCAATTTCTGCAACGTAAGCCTCAAGTGTTCCTCATGTTCCTTCTCATCCTTCGAGTAGATCATAATATCATCAATAAACACCACAACGAACTTATCTAAGTACTCCATGAAGACCTTATTCATGAGATACATGAAGTAGGCAGGCGCATTTGTCAATCCAAAAGACATCACGGTGTACTCATAAGATCCATACCGTGTCCTAAAAGCTGTCTTGGGTATGTCCGATGGTCTAATCTTCATTTGAAAGTATCCCGACCTCAAATCAATCTTGGAAAATACACAGGCACCTTTCATCTGATCAAACAAATCCTCTATATGGGGCAAGGTGTACTTGTTCTTGATGGTCACCTCGTTGAGAGCTTGGTAATCCACACACATCCTTTGGGATTCGTCCTTCTTGTCCACAAACAGCACAGGCGCTCCCCAAGGTGAAGAACTAGGGCAAATAAAACCCTTCTCTAATTGCTCTTGAATTTGCTTCTTGAGCTCCGCTAATTCCATAGGAGGCATCCTATACGGCCTCTTAGCTATAGGTGCAGTTCCAGGTATTAAATCAATAACAAACTCAATGTCTCGATCAGGCGGCATACCTGGCAACTCATCTGGAAACACATCCAAAAATTCACACACTACCGGAATCTCCTCAATTGTGGCACCGTCCATATGATTCAACTCCAATTGCTTCGGTTCGGTTTGAGATGCTTCAAATTCTATGGTGATCCCTTCCTCATTAGTCAACTTCACCGTCTTGGTTGCACACTCAATAACTCCATTGTGCTTCCTCAACCAGTCCATACCAAGTATAATGTCCAATCCTTGAGAATCCAAAACAATGAGGTTGGCAGAGAAGTTTACCCCCCTTATTCTAAGGCTTACTTTTGGACATACTATATTTGTCCTCATCTCTCCTCCAGGAGATTTAACCAATAGAGTAAACTTCATCTGAGAGATAGGCAAACTATACTTGGCAACATACTTCGATGCAATGAATGAATGCGATGCTCCAGAATCAAATAACATAGTCGCGGGGTTGGAGTTGGCGAGAAACATACCAATGACCACCTCATCCGCTTGTTGAGCATCCTCCGTAGAGACATGGTTCACGTTGCCACGAGCAAAATTCTGCTGTCCACGGCTTCCTTGTGGTTGTCATCCATTAGGTCTTGGGTTTTGCCTAGGTGCATTGCTTCCTTGACCAAGGCCTGACTTAGGACATTGATGCGCAATGTGTCCAGCTTCTCCACAAGTATAACTCTTCTTAACTCCACCAGAATTGTTGGGACGAGCTTGGTTTTGAGCATTTGCAGCAGGAAAATTAGCACGAGGCTCATAAGGCATTGGAGGCCTAGGTGCTTGCATAACAGGGCGCTGCTGCACAAACTGAGTTGGGCGCGGTGCATAACTAGGGCGCTGAGCAGGAATAGAGGAGCTGTAATGAGGCGCATTGGGTGGTGCAAGGTGAGGGCACACATTACTTCCTTGTTGCTGTCCTTGATATGGCGCCTTTATCTTGATTTCTTGCTCCATCTCACGAATCTTGTTCTCAACCACAATTGCTTTGTCCACAAGTTTCTGAAAATTGGCATAATCGCAGTTGAGTAGTTGCACCTGGATCTCATTGTTCAAGCCCCTCATGAACAAGTATTGCTTCCGGCTGTCCCGACTAACATCCTCGGGCGCATACCTTGAGAGTTGAGTGAATTTATTGAGATATTCACTCACACTTTATCTTCATTGTCTCAAGTTCTCAAATTCTTGCCTCTTCAATATCATAACACCCTCGGGCACATAATGAGAACGAAAATTTTCCTTGAATTCGGCCCAAGTAATTCTCTCTTGATTCTCATGAGCATTGCAATAAGAATCCCACCAATCCGCAGCTGCTCCAACTAGTTGATGAGAAGCAAATAGCACCTTCTCCCGGTCACTACATTGGACAATAGCAAGTTTCTTCTCCACGGACTTGAGCCAATCATCCGCATCCATAGGGTTTGCGGCTTGAGAAAAGGTAGGCGGCCTAGTCCTCATAAACTCTCCCAACCGGTTATGAGGAGGCGGGGGTGGCGGTGGAGTCATGTGGGGCTGATTGTTGATGTTATTGCCAGCCTGCAGCTGTCCCATTGTTTGTATCATGGTCTGCATGAGCTGGTTCTGCATAGCCAGTAGCTGCTCAATATTGATAGCTCCATGAGCAGGTCCTTGTCCATTGTTGTTCTGAGGTGCTCCATGGTTCTCCTCCTCATCATTGACATCCCTCTGGTTGCGAGTCCTCACCATCTGAAGAAAAGCAGTAGGTAAGAATAAGAAAACGTCCCCAACTATATGCATCAAGGGATATGAAACTAAACAGCTAGCTACTCTAGCCTAGGCGGACATGGCAATGCTAAGGCATCCCAAAATCCTCTATTAAGCACACAAGCAAACAATATATATATAGCAAACAGCAAGCCAACAAAATCAAATCGATTCCTGAGTGCTCCTATGTGCTCTAAAGAGTCCATTCTATCTAGGCTGCATCCTACGGTCAACCTGTGGCTCTGATACCAATCTGTGACGCCCGGTTACGAAAAACGAACCAAGCTAACGCATATGTGTGCCCAAGATGTTCATCACACATACACGAGTGCAATCACAAAAGAGTATACAGAAAATTACCACAGAACAAGATTAATTAACCAAATTTTATTACACAAACCAGATTATCCTCGAATACAAGCTCTAATGAATATTAATGACAAGTTCAACTAATGCAGCGGAAATAGACTAATTAAGCAAACTAAGCAACTATGCAGCATAAGCGACAGGGTATGTATGCGCAGCTCCAATCAACACCACAGGCAAAGCTGACGGTAGACACGGCCTAGAACTCCGCATTATCGCCATTAAACTCATGATCTTGACCTGCAACTGTTGGGGGGGGGATTGCAAGAGTGAGTACATGTCGTACTCAGCAAGTGTGGAAAGTATGACATGTGGCTGATTCAAATGACGACAATAATAATGGCAAAGTGCTGAAAAGTACATAAAAACATTTGAAAAGCAATATATCATTTTTATGTGAAGTAAACCCATCATAAACCATAAATAATACCATAATACCAGTCCATAGTTCACCATCCTCATCCATAATCCCAGATTTCACCATTGCCAATAACCATATTCATTACCAAAAATAAATCCACAACCATCCATAACCATTACCAAACTATAACCATCCCAAATTCCAATTTCCCTCTAATCATGTAGGTCATCCAGGCGCTCATAACCGGGAGCACGGCTACCATGATAGTTTTGATTAACTCTACAGAGTTTGTACCTCTTTACCCACGTGTTTGTGATTTCATCACCCATCGGCGACTAAAGAAACTCCCTCATGCCAATTACACTTCCTTTGGTGTATGGCCAAGAGATCACAAAATAGCCTTTACAAAGGGATTACTAGCCTATTTAGACCCCACTGAGGTTTCACCGGTGGCGATGTCTCCCGCAGAGCACATCTTCAACCAAGGGCCCCCTCTTGAGCCATTCGGATCCCAGGGTAGTCCCACCAATCATCAACAAACCCAATCCGACTACCCCTTCCCCGAGCATCCACAATGGTCCAAACAGCACTAGCAAAGCCCTAATTAATCAGCTATGCCGCACCCATACTTGGCCTCGTGGTGGCACTGTAGTCGTGGCTTATTCTCGCATGAACCGGTCCTTAGATCTAAAGCAAGCAAACCACCATAACATCCAACCCATCCACATACCAGGCTTGCTTAGATCACCCATTACAATACCATATTAACCAGTTCATTTATCCATAATCTCATCCATGCATAAATAAGTTGATTGGTATAGTTGTTTTTCATCCCAGTTGATTAAGCGAAGCAAAAGGTAAAAAGCCCTTCCCGACTCTCTACCATAAATTCCAGGTGACAAGGGTGTTCAACAAAACTAGTAAACTTCCTACCATAGGATTTCCCATCAAATTGACACAAGCATGCAGTTTTACAAACAAAACATTTATTTTAAAAACAGGATCAATATGCTTCAAGGACACTTGCCTTGCTCTTGCTGTTGATTAGGGTCAAAGCCTTCAAACTCCTGGTGCTGTAGATCCTCCGCGGCACTCTCTAGCGCAAATCCGTCTAATCCACACAATAAACATACAAGACAAGAAACACAATCAAAGAGTGCACAAATATTACTCAATATGACATGACATGCATGATTGATGCAAATGCAAGGTAGAACCTGTTACTAGATTGCTTTTAATGATCACTACTTAGTTCTAATAGCTTTTAACAAGTTTATATAGGTTTGGGGTTGATTAGATCAAATTTTAGAGTCAATTCAACACAATTTAACCAGGAAGATCGGACTAGTCCGCTAGGGACCGGACAAGTCCGCACTTGACGAGATCGGCAGATTAGGGTTTTCTAGATCGACGTAATTTCGGGGATTAGGGGTTGGATTCACGTAAGGAAAATAGAATAGGAGTTATACCAGGTGTTTAGAACTCCAATGAATCAAGAAACTTGGAGGTAGCACTTGGATCTTGATGATCTAGGGTTGGTGATGAACTTGGAGATGAATTGATGGTGAAGGACGAAACTTGGTGGAGATCTTGATCCTCTTTCGTTTCCTCCTCTTCTTCTTCTTGTTTGGGATCTTCTCCTCCCTCCTTGATGGTGGTTCCCCACGAACTAGGGTTTGGGTGGGTGGAAAAGTGGCAAATAGATGTCAAATCAAGGGGGTGGGGTTGTTTATATAGAGGTGGAGGCTAGGGTTAGATGGATTTCGAGTTTTGGGATGAGTAGAGGCCGATTAGAGTCCCACATGGGCTCTAAAAGAGTTGGGCACGACGTCCCAAGGCACACTTAACGTGAAACCCAAGAAACAAGTCGTAAAACAAAAGGTCAATCTCGGAGTCACGAAATATCGGACAAGTCCGGACAGGACCGGACTAGTCCGAAGTCGTCCAGAGAGAAAATCGGACAAGTCTGGCCTAAAATCAGACAAGTCCGATCTTAGTTAGAAAGGAAAACGGACAAGTCCGCTGGAACACCGGACTAGTCCGGAAAAGTCCAGGGACTTAGCAAGTTTTCAAGGATTCATGGAATACCGGACTAGTCCGCACAAGATCGGACAAGTCCGAAGTTGTCCAGAGGCAAATATCGGACTAATCCGCAGCAAAAACGGACAAGTCCGTTTTTAGTCAGAGAGAAATCGGACTAGTCCTCAGCAAAACCGGACTAGTCCGCACTTTCCTACATTTTTAAGTGCGGTTCCAAATCAATTTTAAACTCGTTCCTCTTGATGTGGGTTAATGTTAAACATGTATATGAATGCATGCAAGGCATGATGCATGAAAATGAGGGTGTTACATTGCTGCACTTAATGACAAAAACTTGAAAGATGCTAGCTGTTCTACAATTGATTTGCATTGTTCTACTTTTGATGATCTTGATAAGAAACTACAGGATGCTATGAATGAAATTTCTATATTGAACAATGCTTTACATTCTCATGAAGTTAAATTTTGTTCAAATTGCAAACTAAAAGGAAAAACTTCTTGTGAAAATTGCCTTGATCTGTCCAATAAACTTGATGACATGCATAGGACATTAGATCAGTTTTGTAATGGGAATAAGAACCTAAACTTACTGCTGAATTCTTTCAAGTCTTGCAATGATAAAACTGGTTTAGGTTTTGATTCTCATGCTCATGCTAAGGCACATCCACCTAAAATTGTAAAGTCATTAGGAAGTGGTTTGATTCAAACAGTTCCTAACCAAAAAGGAGTGGTTTTCAAATCTGCAGGAGTGTTGCCTCATTCGGTTTCAAATAAAAATATTGCTTGCTCATCTAGACATGAACACAAAGTTAAATTTCATTGTACCTTCTGTGGTAGAGATGGTCATGTCATAGATTTTTGTTATAGACTAGCTAAACAACATAAAAGGGAAAGAATGGTTGCTACATCTCATAACTTTAATGCAAAATTTGCTGCACACATTGAATCGAATGTACAACCTGCTGTTTCGAGTCAAAAACATTCAAAGTTTACCTCCGGAGCTACTGATTTTTGTGCTACACAAGTAACACCTTATAGGTCAGTAGTCAAGAATAAAAAATCTCAAACTTTGACTCATAAACCTATTGTTTTGTCTCAGCTTTCACGTGTTTTTTCTGCTGCACGTCGCGTGACTCGGTACTGGATTCCTAAATGCCTTTTGACTAACCCCAGTATTGAGTCATCGACGTATTGTGATTTTATGTAGGTTACACGTTTGAGGAAGGAGAACATTTGGATTGTAGATTCAGGTTGCTCACGCCACATGACCGGACCTTCA